>JAMLFY010000011.1:8790994-10064828 GCA_030441495.1 Dalbergia oliveri
TACAACAAGGAACGTTGGAAAAAAAATATAAATGAAAGAGACAATCAATTATGCATCGATGCTTTCAATCTTTTGTAATATCAGAAGTAACAGTTTCGTTGAAACATCCATGATTAGAACAATGAGTCAACACACATTATCCAAACTTGTAACAACTTTAGGGGTAAAGAGATACCCTTAAAGATGCAAACATTCAACGCTAACCATTTGCATTATAGCTATTATCATTTAAAATCATAAAGCACCTTTTATAGAGGGACAGATTTGATAAACCCAGTTTTGTTCAAGATGGAGAGTAACATGCATCAAAAAATAATCAAGAAAATTTATATTGAAACTCATCTTACGTGATGCTGACATCGTATGTTCGCGTTCGAAGGATATTATCATCATCAGGTTCATGAGCCACTAAATATGTGGACTGAAGAGTGGCCTCCATTTAACATAACAATAAAAATAATGATACTTAAATCAGTGTTAAACAAATAGCAACCAACAAAACTACAGAGTTAAAAACCAATAAGTAAAACTAAGGGATAATTATATGAATTATTATTACAAATTATGCAAATAAAAACTACATACATTAAATGAAAATTGAATTATGGCTCACATTCAGATATATCATGGCCTATGGCCTACCTACATGAATTAAAAGTGATGATCCCTAACTCCTTAAACTCAGATGTATCCTCAAATGACACTAACATGTAGCAGAACTGCTACTTGAATCTTCCCAAATTATCCTCCATATTTATTTCTTCCCGGGGTCTAACATTTTTTTTCAGAAATATTGCTAGGAAAGATAGGACTAAAAAGACTCTCACTAAAAGCATAGTGTGAGAATACATCGGCATATAGCAGACTATAAACTTCTGTTTTCTTTCATTTGATTCAATTTAACTGAACCTTTTTTAGTCTGATATAGATGTAGGACAGTTAGGAAACTGCAATCAAGCTCCCAGAATGTGGTATCAACTTACAGGATCTGTAACAATGTTGTTTCTTCAAACTCGGCCATATCTGGAATATCTTCTTCCTCCTCACCTCCCATGTAGGATGGAATTTGCTTAATAGAACTCTTTTTGCTGATTTCTAGGCTTTCCATGGAAGGTAAATCCTCATCCTCATCAGATTTGGTTTCTTGAAAGAAAAAAATAAGTAGGTTTAAGAGAAAGATCAAAGGATTAAAAATCTACTCATACAGTATACATGCCTCAGTCAGGTACTTACCTTTAGGTTTTCCATGAGTTGCTAGCCATCCATCGTTTCTTCATCATCAAGTAGAACTTCTCCTCCAGAAGCTTCGTACTCTTCTTCAACAGATACAGCTCTTCGAAGACAAGGCACTGTCAAGTGTCAAGCAACTTCAAATATCAGCATGAAACAGGGAAGCCATAGTTGCTCGCTTTAAGACAGCATAATAAATGCACCACAACAACAACAACAACTAAGCATCATCACACTAAGTGGGGTTGGCTACATGGATAGAGTGACGCCAGAGACTCTATCATATATCATATTCATGCTAAATCCATTAACATTTAAACCCCTTTTGATTATTTCCCTTATAAGAAAATGCAATTACCATAATTTGCTAGCTTTTCCAAGAGGGAAAATAACAGTTCATAATATACTGAATATGGCAGAAACAAAGAACACACATAACAAAAGTGCATGCTAAGCTCCTACTCTTACCATTCCTAGTAATTAAGAATTGCTTCTCCGGTGGTAAATATGGCTTCCTCTTGCTTGGCTCACCTGATTCCCTATTGTGCAAAGTGGGGAAAAAAAACAAAAACAAACAAAATCAACAACTAATGGAAAAAAGGACCACTTAAGATAGCATGTTTGGGAACATATTTTTAGAGTATATGATTGCTTTTCCCCTGAAAGCTGTCTAGATAAGCTTCGATTATAAACTGTTTAGTTCCCAAAAACTTATCCAAACACACAGTAAAATTTTGAGCTTTCACAATTGTCATAACTCATAAATGCATGAACAAATTCAATGTTTGTTAATAGTTAACGAGAATATATCCAATCCACCGAAAAGTCCCAATTCCCAAAGGACCCCAACCCTTTGTTACAGGAACAAAGCTGTGACTTGATCGGAATCCCTTCCGAAAGGTACAATTTTTAGGCTAAAATATGAATTTTTTGATTGAAGTACAGAATACCCATTTGAGAAAGGATCGTGGAACGGGACCCTAATTAAGAAAGATAAGAATTTTGGGAACAAAAACAAATGGGGAGAGGGTGAATTAGCAATTACCAGGACCAGGTGGGGCATTTGGCAACGAGATTGTCGCCGGCAGTGACGAACTCGGAGACACTGAGGACTCCTTTTTCTTTGAATGCTGAAACGGTGCGAGGGCCGGTGATCCTCTCCACAGTGCCCTTGAAAGCTTCGTGAAGCTTCTGGAACAGAACCATCCTCTCTCTTTCTCTTCTCTTCTCTTCTAAAGGCCTAAGGAGGAGGAAGAGAAGATTAAGAACAGAATCTAATTACAATGAGAGGAAAACGTTTGGACCTCCTCTTTTTTTTTTTTCTCTTTTCCTTCTCCTTTGCTTTTGTGGCTTCTGCAGCACGTTCGTTCACCTTGTCAACGAAGAACAAAATAACTAGTGCGTTGGTGAGAAGATAAATGCATGTTAATATACTTATGTATTCTAATCTAACTTTACTTTTCTTCTTTTTATTTGACAAAAATAATACATTTTTCCTGTAACTTCTTTTTTTTTTTAAATTCCTCCAATAACTTTCAGCAATCGAATATTTTCATCTTCTTTCTTGTGGTTGCGTAATATTTTTATCTTCTTTGTAACTAATGTTAGTTGTATTGATGAAAAAGAAAATCTTATCTCGCATTTTAAGTTGACAAAAAATATTATATAATGGTGCACATTGCCTATAGTTCTGGTAAATGTCTATACTGTAGTTATATTGAACAATTTTTTTTCTTCAATTCTATTAAGTGAACAGTTCTTTTTTTTTTTCAATTCTATTAACTAAACAGATTTTTTTGAAGTGAACATGTAATTACATAGAATTTGATTTGTCAACATAGAATTCAATAAATTTATGTTATGAACAATTTTTTTTTTAGAATTCAGTTTGTTCGATAGCTTTTTTAATTTTTAATTTATCTGTATTTATTTATTTTTGTTTATAATTCGACTTGTCCTAATTATATTTAGGGAACAATGAGTGTTTTTTATTTTTCTTTTCATATTTATTTTTTAATTTATACTTTTAAAATTTTATGTCTTCCTAATACTTAATATTTGACCTTCTCGTAGCGGTGAAGATGACCATGGATGTGGTGGTCAAAGCCGAAGTGGTGGTGGTGGCGAAGGTCGAAACTGAGTAGTGGATGGGGGCCAACAAATGAGTCACCCCAGTTATGTTAAAAAAAAAGGAAAAAAAAATTGTAAAAAAAATACACCGAAATTCTGAAAAAAAAATTCCGTTAACACAACACAATTCAGATTGTCCAATTGTGTTAAAGTTAAATATTAAAAATATTACAATATACATATTAAAGACTATCAAAATTTAAAAAACAAAATAAAAAAATATGAAAAAGTCCTATACACTCTATACAATTGGATAAACCAGATTGTTAAAAAATTACAAAATAATAATTTAAAAATATAAACATTAAATATTAATAATAACTAAATTTGACAAAATCAAAAGGGAAAAATAAAATAATATGGAAGGGAGAAATAACTTCTAAATTCCTATAAGACGTGTACAAGTGTCTTTATTTTTCTATTGAATGTGAAGGACGGATTAGTGCTCCGTCGACTCGCGCGGCGTATGAATTCCCCTTATATAATATCTTCTATGCCAAGTTTTATTTTCAAATGCAACAAAGACATCTGGGAAAAGAGATAAAATGTGTTGATTTTTTGTATGCTACATATATAATTTTTTTCTCTAGCACCAAAAAAGGATTTTCCAATCCTTAAATTACGCTTTTAGTTTTGTTGTATTGACTATATAAAAATATTTTATAACTATCCAATTAGATTATTTATTTATATGATTTTTCAATTGAGTAAATATATAAATCGATCCATCATAAATGTAAGGAGGCAGGAGTTATTTTTAGATTTTAAAAATTTTAAATTGGTTAACTATATTTTAAAAAATAGCTCATTTTGGTCTCTTCACACATGTCCGTAAGAGTAAAAATATTTTATGGAACTATACGAAAGGAGGACTAAGTTTGTTCCCTCTTTTAAACGTGAGGCTTTCAAAATCTAATAGGCCAAATTTGATATTTTTCTTTTCAATTTATAAGATTTTTCAATTAGTAGATGTGGGAGTCAACTATTTGATGTAATAATATATAATTAATTGATTGTATAAAAAATTGTTTTAACCGTAAGTGTATAGAAATTAAATCCTTAAATTATACATTATTTCATTACTAAAATTATAAAAATATATGGGTATAATTATTTATGTTAAGAGTTTAATTTTGATGTGTGATAATATAAAATATTATGTAAATTTTACATTGTCATCCAATTAAAATATTTCATTTAAATGGCTTTCAATAAGCAAATGTGAAATTAACTACTATAACTTATGTAATAATATATGATTGGATAATTATGTAAAAAAATTTATACATTATTTATGCACAGAAATTAAATCTTAATGTTAATACTCATAAAAAGTTAAAAAATTTGGCTTGACAGGTAATCTTTTGAGAACTAAAATACATATATTTAACTTTTCAAAGATTAAAGTGTTAAAATGAAAATCTTTCCTGGCTCAAAGGCAGTAAAAATGTATGTAGGTAGCTAATTTTTTTTGGTACGATGTTTGTCGGTAGGTGGTCATTAGTACGGACAATTAAGAACAAGATTGGGCCTTCATTTCTTTTTTGTTTCAACGAAAACGCAAGATTTAGGTCTGTCTCTGTCATTCGACCAAACAAAAAGAGCCTTATCTATGTCAAAAAAAGATTCAGGCCCGTCTAGTGGGCTGGTTGGTGCATTGTTATTTTCTTTCTCCCTCGATTTAGATATGCCGTTTAACGAAATTTGCAACCTTGGACAAAAAAGTAAAAAATAAAAATAGCTACAAAAGTATGAAACGGTTAAGTAATTGGAGGTTATAGAGACTTTACAGTTACCCCATAAGAGACAAGACCCACCGTTTCCACAAACACGAGTCACCCTCATACAACACTTGGTATATACAAAAGTAACTGCAACCTCAAAACAAAACCAATTTCATAGATCACAATAATCACACATTCATCCATCACAAGTAGAAGAAATGACCAGGAGATACTCAATCTTTCAGGCAAAACTCCAAGAAGTGGAATCCATACTCGATGACTTGTTGCTGCATGGCCCAGAGAGTACTCATCAATCCCAGCATGACACTCTCTCCAAAGACATCAAGCAGAAACTTGTCTTCATTGGCAACCTCTTATCTGCCGAGGTTGCTTCACACCCAACAAGGCCCCAACATCTGCATCACATTTCTCAGAGGCTAGCCACATTGGAGAAGGCTTTCCACGACTGGGACACTTATAGGACACTCTCACGTGAAGAACTCGACAAGGATTCCACTTGCTCTTGCACCGAGTCAGTGTTGAATGATGATGGGGATGGGGAGGCACTTGATGACACTGGTTTGGTTGTTTTTGAAGACCCAGAAGAGACTTTTCATGATTATGTTGGTGGTGACAAGGCTCTTGTGGAATTCAGTGGTGAAGAGAAAGAACAAGGTTGGATTTGATAAACTTGCATCTTTTGTTTATGAGGATGCTGAGGAGTCTTTTGAAGGCTTTGAGTGGAGGAGACAAGGACACGGAACTTGTGGAATTCAATGGTGGTTTGCTTGGAAAAGGAGAGGAGCAATGGAAGAATGCGAGGCTTGAGAGGAATGGATTGGGAGGTGAAGGAAGAAGAGAGAGTGCATGTGGGCAGAGATGTTGTGCAGGGGCTTGTGGGTTTGTGTTTGGCATGTTCTTGATGGGATTCATCATGGTGATTTTTTCTGGTTGCTTTCATCATCCTTTGGAGCAAGTTATCTTTGCGGTTCCAACCTAGGAAGTCAGTTAAACTGGTGAAGTTTACATGTTAATAGCTACTGTATACTTGATTTGTTCTCAGGATCTACTAGACTTCTACTCATAGTTGATATGATTTGTAATTCAGATGTAAATTAGTTTAGTCTGTGTAGTTTGTGGTTAGTGAAAGGAAATAGAATAGAGAGAAATTGAATGAAATGGTACAAGTTCCCATAATTTGGTTTTAGGATAGAACAAAATAAAACTTGTAGTATATATTTTCGTCCCATTTCATCCAATGCCTTCTTTTCTCTTCTTCCACCCAATTTGGAACGAAGGGACGGAACTAATTTGTTGCTCACTAATCTGTTATCATCCTTGCTTGTTACTGTCTCCCTCACGTGTTGTGAGTCCTCATTTCTAGCTTCCTTTCCTCAGGTGACATTTTTCCCTTTTGCTTTGTTTCTCCATGTTCCTTCACGTTTGCCTCACAGACGTTGAGATGGTAAACCTCATGTCATTCTTTTCCACAGCCATACACACAAATAATTCATGATTTTTCCGATTTCATTTTATAGAGGCTATAATTTTATACATATTACATTAAGATTCTTACGTAGCCTTCATTGTTATTAAGAAAATCACGTCCTTGGGCATGCAGACTGCAGAACTAAATAATGTCAAAAACACAATTGAGATGATTAAACAGAAGCAGCGAACCAAATAAGCCCTTGGATAAAGCGGATCGGGAATCTAATATAGAGGAATTTAATGCCGGATGTATAGATAGCGAAGTTCACCGAAAAAATGGAAGGGTAAAAAAATATTTACTAAGAATGTATAAACAAAGAAATTGTCAATCATCCACATTAAACAGGAACTGAAAACCCCTTCTTGGCCATGCTATCCAAAACATCGTTGAGAGATTGACATAGGCCCACAATCTGCATCGGCAAACCATCACAGCAAAAGGTTGAGAAGATTAAAGAGGGTTTCAAAACCACCAGCACAACATACATGATTAGAAGTTTTACAATATGATATTGCAGTATACAAAGCAGGTTTTTTTTTTTTTCTTTATAAAAATGCAAAGGCTCAACTCAAAGCAGAGGAGGAACAGGCTCAAAAAAGCCAAAGGAAAAGAGTACAACATATGATAACCAAGATAATATACAAAGCAGTCTATAGAGTGCAGACAAACAATGGTAAAGCCCAACAGTAGATTTAGGCACATAACGTAACATATATAATGAGTACTTTTCTAATCTGTTATTCTGTTGCCTGATTTTCTTAAGGTCAACAGGACTTGAATATATCAGAAAAAGTGAAGTAACTTTATTCATTCATCAAGAAAATATTGAGAAGAACTAGAACTATTTACAACTATCAATTCTTCAAAGCCTTAGCTGTCTTTATAATTTTATTAAAAAAAGAAATCCAAATGCTAATACGTTATAATATAGGATGCCACTGAAAACAGAACTCACTATTCAAATCACACAAATTTTATGTAGCGGCAAAGACATGGGTGTGCGACCATGAATACTAATTTAACCCACTGATGACAGCTGCATCAAGAGAGATGAAATATTTTTTAAGAAAGTTACCTGCTGGTCCCACCGTTGCAACTCTTCAGTGTCATCATCAAAATGTATGACAGCTTCAACCTGCAATAAATCATATAAAAGTTATCATAAATGAAATCCAAAGTGCTTTTCCTTGTTCTTAAAGCAGCCAGTAATTCTCTCACCCCACATCATACCCCAAACCCTTCCCCAGTTCCCATAAAGCAGTCTAACAAGAAGATTCCTTCAATTAGAAGGTTAGTCTTCGCTGTAGAGTACTGTTATGAACTAAGAGGTCATAATGATTATGTATACCTGATCAATAGATCCCCTCATCCTATCCTCATAAATCATCCTTGATGCTATCTTCTCGGCCTGAAAGCAAAATACAAAATTCACCACAAGCATGCATGGACTCACTTAACATGAGAAAACACTTCCAGATGCAGATTCCTTATCAGTAATCATCTTGTTCAGTAATTTACACAAGCTATTATCCCCATTGCACACCTTTGGTTGTTGAACATTCTCAGAAACATGGATTGGCAAATTCAATTGAAAACTCTGTTTCTTTCTAAAAGAGGTTCTTCTACCATTACAAAAAATGAAAACAAAAAACTATAACTGTTGAGACAAAATGGCTACCTTGTGAGGTGGGATCCCCAACAGTGTGCCTAGCTCATCAAAGCTACAAGATAGGCAAACAGATACAGCTTAAAATGCATATAACCTGATAGTATAAATGTTAAAATAATCTAACCAGAAGGAAGCAATGAAATCATATTATAATTTCTCAAACCTAATATTGGTATAAAGTTTGCTTGCACTCAGAAGATTATGTTCAATCATAGCACGATCCAACACAGTGAAATTGTCTGGAAGAAGAGCTTTCTGTAGAGGTGAAAAAAAAATTAAAAAAAAAAAAGCTGAGACATACTCACCATGACTTCCAAAAGTAAGAAGATACAATGTAGACCTATACAACCTGATGTGGTTTCAATTCTTCTGCAAAAGCATCAATTTCTGGCTTTCTAAGAATTCTCTCCAAATACACCTGATATAAATGGGATTATATGATCAGCAGTGGAAAGCCATGTGAATGGTGAGTGAATGAGTAAAAGAGAAGGAAAGGGGGGGGGTGGGTTGGATAAAGAGAGAGACCTTCTGCAGTATTGGATAGATCTTCAACTTTGAACACCGCTCATCCTGATTCAAGTCCCCAAACATTAATGTGATAAGATTTGACATTGCAAATAGAAATTTCACATTTGTAGTGTTTAATAATTAAATCAATTACCTTGTACAATGTTGCAAGAACACGGGAACGTTGTGGTCCTGCTGCTGCCAATATCGTGCATGTAACAGCAGCTGATAAAGCTTGCTCAAGGGCTTCCTCGTTAATCTCCCTATACAATAAACCAAGTGCACATGTGATGACTTGCTAATGACCAGTTGACCACAGCATGCCAAATATCACTATAAGTGATAGCTTAAGACAAAATACAATGAACAAATACAAAACATATTATGAATATAGGTTTGTTCCTGACCAGGACCCAACCTAGTTGACAGCAAAGATTCATATCATGAATACCATTTACCATCATTAGGACCAAACTTGCATTTCAACTTCTTCTGCTAGTTTAATATAAAGGGTGATATACCATGGTTTAAACATCAATGTGAATCTAAAGATGTCAGCATTGCCTCCCAATGGACCAAGGCAGTAATACTGCTAGGACCAAATGAACCCAAAAGTATGTGATTGTCATCATAAGAAGGGTGATTGTCATCATAAGAAGGGCACCATCTTACTGATTTCAGCAACTAAGAAAACCCAAAAGAGAAATTCTAATATGTATAAACAAATCATTTGCAGCTAGCCAAAACTACAAGAAAACGCTAAGCAGTGTTGTTTGTAATATCAAAGATCTCAAACTCTTTATAACACAAATATCAGGTATACGACAGTTATTAAGCATTCCATCGAGTATTAGTGCATGTTTGCTACTTAGTATATTATTTTCTCAATGTAGAGCAGGTTTTGGAATTCAGAATATAAGACCAAGCTCAATTTTTAGATCTACAACAATTGTTGCTTGCAGCGAAAAACAAAGCTAAAAGAATATATTGGCAAACCTCTTCTCATTACAGACAAACAGGGATATGATAACACAAAGAAATCAGTATATAAGTATGCTTATGGTTCACACAAAAATGATTATGAAAATCCAAGAGGGCAAAATTACACAGACAGGACACATACTCATCTCCTATTTGCCTTTTCTCAATTTGAGATATATCATAATATCGTAAGGCTGCTTCCAAGAACTTCCTCTTCAAATCTAAGATCCTTGCATAACATACCTGAGAGGAAACATATAATTACAAAAAGAAAAAGAAAAAAAAAACGAGAAACTGATAAGGCAAGCCTCAGAGCATATATCCTTTAGCTAATTCATTCTTCAGCAGCTATAAGTTTTTCAAACCTTGTACTGTAAATTCAGTACTTCATGCTGACTGCTGCTAACCAAAAATGAAGCTTTATTAATAAAAGCTTCAGCATTGACAGCATCATCATCCTGCCAAATAAGCAGATTTCAATTAAAGACTTTGGCATGAACAACAAAGATAGCCACACATTTAGAGAGAAGGAAACATCGCTATACTTACAGCAGTCAGAATAATTATTTACACAAGTATACAAGACAGAACAAGAATACGTAAGATAAAGTATATGATTCTTAAAATTATAGATAACATTATCATGAATGCTTATGCTCTTTCATGACTTGTTATGACTCTGAAGAGGGTCTTAGCCGCTAAAACCAATCAAATATGGATCTCCTTGCACCAAAAGGTCAATACCTCAAGGTATAATCGAGCAATTTGAACACACTTTGACAACCTGAATGTATCATCGATCACCCTGATAAAATAAGTCAAAGTAACAAAGTTAGTCAAAAGCACATACTTACAATAGTTTACACATGCAAATAAACATGAGAGGTTAGCAATTCTCGTAGACCTCATTCCCGAATCTCAGGTCAATGCCACTGAGCATCTGAGCTGCTTTGACCATTGCTCCTCAGATTCATAAAGCTCTGCAAGTTTCTCTCTAATAACTAAAACCTAAAATATAACAATAAATGGCCATTAGGGTTGAGGGGGTTGAAATCATTCAATAAAATACAAGAGGAAAGCAAAATGTATACTCAAACATGAACTGGATGATCGATCAGATTGAAAATACATATTCTAATGAGGGAGCTTTTCTTTTTCTTTTTAAGAAAAAAATGAACAGTTTCAATCACAAGCAAAATGTTTCCTCATACAATATGTCTAGATCAACACCTAAACTAACTAATTTATATGTTTTACTTCAAACTTCAATTTCTGTCAACTTCTCTAAAGATTAAAAACCCTGATGATTGACATAGCAACAAACTACCTTGTTGTAAGAATAAAGTCATCCAATGCATAACCAAATTTGTGATTCTAGTAGCAAAAGAGTGATTTGTTTCTTCTCCTTGCCACCATCTCAGTACAATTTTATACAATTGTTCCAAATAGCACAAAAGCTCTGTCAAAAATAGCTAAATTAACACTTTAACCTGCAAATCTTCAGCTTCACAGAATGTATTCCCCAAACAATCACGAATTATCTATGAAGTTAAATTGAAATCACGCAACAATTCATTATTAGCAAAGAGAGACTTAGACAACACAATGGCAAGCACGTTTTCACCTACAAGCGAAGTAAAACTTTTCATAAACAAAGCATATCTTAACTAGTTTTTTCCGCAGACAACAATTAGCATCACAATTAAGGACGCAGAAAAACAAATCTTAATATTCCCCATTGCAGAATGGACAAAATTCAAACCTGCTCCTCAAACGACACAACGCGTGGCTGAATCTGCGCGAGCGTGTAATGCGCAATCTCTTTCTGCGTCTCGGGCTGCAACCTCCCCAACTCTTGTGCAAAAGTCTGCAACAGCTGCCGTGACACCACCAATGGAACATCATCCGACAACACTACAACATTGAAAAAACTTTATTGCGGGAAAATTAAGAAAACCCTAGCTGAGATAGAGAAAGAGATGAAAACAGAACTGTGGTCTATGAATCTCCTAGCCTGAGCAATGTCATTGGAAGAAATGACAGCAGAAAGGATGTGCTTGTACTGTTCTATCTTTTGCCTCTGGTCCGTAATCGCAGAAGCACTTGCGAATGCACTCTCCATCACTGTTTCACCATCAACAACAATCTCAATCAACAACAAACTACAATCAAATCTCTAAACAAAAAACCTAAAACCCAAAAAGGAGTTTCCTGTGTCTTCGAGACTTGTACACAGGGCAAATCATCATCATCATTCAACCATCAAAACAGCAAAGCATAAAAAATGATAAATAAAAAATTATTGCACCAGTAGCTAGCGTTTAAGAAAGGAAAAAAAAAAAAATACCGCAAGGTTATCGGAGTTTAGGGTTCACCGGAAGGGTGTGGCGCGTGGGCGATAGTTGCAGGGTTGAGCGGTGGAGGTTTTGATGTGACTCCTTCCTTCCTTCCTTCCGTTAAAGGCTGTAGAATGATTTTTTTTTTTTTGGTCAGGATGTAAATGAATTTACATTTCCGACTCGTCCTGCCGGTTCTTTTTGCTGGATGGGCTCGGCTCAAACTGTGTTGGGTTTTCCTGTTTCATTTGCGGATCCGTCATGGGCCCTCCGAATAGGTTGCAATACCCAATATGTGGGCCTTCTTTTTGCTGTTCTTTTCCTTGCCGGTGAATCATATTGGGCTTCTTAGATTTCACCTATTGGAAACCCATGACCCCAAAAAATAACATTGATGAGGATGTTGATATGGGATGCCTAATGCCTCGTACCAGAAAAGAAGAGAAAGATGCTAATGCTAAGGCAGTGTTTATTTACTGCCATAAACATAAAATATAGAAATAGAAATATAGAGATAGTAGAGATGAAGATATAAATAATAAATATATATATAGGAGTATTATTGAAAAGACAATAATATTAAATTTTGCTAATATTTTCAATATTTTTGGAAATCCAGAAATTTTATATTTTTCTATTTACCTTCTATCGTGCTCTCCAGATTAAATAAATTTTTATAGTGTATCTATTTATGTTTTGAGAAAATAAACAAATGCTACCTAGTCTTATTATTTGAGTCTTATTTGTCAACCTGCAGGCATGGGGGAGCTGTGAAAGCTGACATTGTTGCAAAGTGTTCCAGCTAGATATCAACGTTTCCATACCCTTTGTTTTTTTTATAACTTTGGTTTAAAAGTTTCCCCTTTTCATTGCGAGAAATGCTGACATTTCTACGTCAATGTGCCACCTACAATGCAGGCACGAATCTTTTAACTTTATGCTACTGATTTCAAAAACGACTCTGAAAAATTAATACATCGTATATGTTATTGCATGATGATCAGAATATATAATTTTTCCACGTAAACTAAAAGCCCTTTGAATGTAAACAAACATCGAGTCATATAAATCATATTCAGTTCAGGCTGAGCCATACTTGTACTCTTAAAACGTGAAATTTGACCCCAGACATTGCCACATTGATGAGTTTATTACAAGCGCTACCCCTTAATTTATTGATTGCTTGACAAAATTAAATTTTCATGTAACAACATTAATTTGTTGCTGTCAGTGAAGAATTTCACCTTAGTACCTTAATACTGCCTCTGTGGGATATAAATGTCAAAAATCAAATAATATGTATATTAAGAAAAATAAAAAAAATTAATAAATATAAAAAAGTATATATTATTTTATAATTATTATTATTTATTTTGATAAATATATTAATTATTTAACTAATACATAAGAGTATAAGTGAATAAAAAAATTAATACTATTTAAAAATTATAAATGAATAGATATCAAAAAATACACAAAAGTTTATATTTACTGTGAATCGGATGGAGTAATAAATAGTTTATCAATCACACTCACATGTAAGGTTAAATTTAACAATCGTATTTGGTTGCATGATGCCAACAAGATGGGGCCAAGAAATAAGTAAAGGTCACATGGGGTGCACAATTGAATTCCACAAGCATAATCATCTTAGACGAGACCAAGATTTGGGGTGTCCCCTGTAATTTAACACAATCAAGGACCCCACTTTGGTCAATTCAAGATAGCGGCGCTCCAAGTTTACCCGTAATCCGGAATCCCAGTAACGGCAACATCACCCACCAACATTCCAATACCATCACCTGAATTTCCAGAAATGCCCTTACCCTTAGACGCTCGCTCCTCGTCCTCGTTCGCATCACTACTTTGTCGTGTTCTCCATTCCCATCTTTAATTACGCCATTTTCGGCATTATTTAATCGTTCCTTCATTGCCTCGCCTCCTTCTTTGTGTTTCTCTGTTCAACCCAGCGAGTTTGATACCGATTCGACTCAGAGTTAACTCGCTCAGTCACTCACTCGCTCAGTCACTCGCCATGAGCCGATTCAGGCGATTCGAGCTAATCGAAGAACCTCTCTGCACCTACTCTTACTCTTCGCCATTGTTCTTCAGCGAAGCCTCCTCCATTGTGGTTCCGACCAAAACCCTAGCATTCCCTTCCTTCATCGAGGACTGCCTCGACCTCGATCTCTTCGACACCGTAGCCGATCTGGTTGCTCCGCCGTCGTTGGCCTTCCGGCGGGTTCAGCACCGAGTCGAGAGGCAGCTCGGGACCGAGTTGTTCCTGCAGAGCCTCTCGGACCGAGTCGCCGAGTTGGAGTACCGCTTCGATCGGCTCTACGCCGGGAGGAGTATCGGCGGTTGCGGCGGCGGTGGTGGTGGTGTCGGGGATCGGAGGTACAAGTGGACGGCGGAGATCAAGGGAGCGGAGAGGAACGGGTTTGACAGGAAGTACAAGTGGGTGGCGGAGATCGTTGAGGAAGAAGAGGAGAAGAAGAAGGTGAAGGTGAAGAGTGGTGGCGGTGGTGCGGCGAGGAACATCAAATGGACAGCTGAGATTAAGGGAAAGGGGGAGGAGTGGGAGCACCAGGAAGTACACGTTTCAGGTTGAGAGTGGTGATGCTGAGAAGAATAAGAAGAAGGAGAAGGAAAAGGAGAAAGTGAAGGGAAGGAGAAGGAGAAGAAGAAAGGGAGTGCATTGCGCATTGTGGAGATTGAAGAACCCAGTGATCATAGAGCTGTGGTTTTGAGACAGGTTTGGTTGATTTGCACCCTTTTTTTTTTTTTGAGTTTTTTGAGCTTGGTCATTTTTGGTTTTTAGATGATGAGTTTGTGAATGGGATGTTTTGAACTATTGTTAAAATAGAGAACATTAACTTGGTTTTTGACTATGAATGGGAACATTGGTTGAGGTGAACTCTGATTTGTGTCTTTTGGCAGAGATTATTATGCATTTTGGTTGATTTTGTTTTTATTTTTTGAGTTTCGCTAACTAGGGCCCTAAAAACCTAGAAGTGGAGGATTTTAATGCATTGAATATATTGATTAAATAAAAGCTTTTCCGGCATCAGTACACCGGTCAGATAAATCCAATTTTTTTTAAAGTCAAAAGAAAATGTTTTTTTCTTTTTTTTCTCCTCCAAATCATGTTGTAAATTGTTATTTGTAAATATTACAGAGGTAACTTTTGAGAAACCATGATGAGGCTGGGATCAAGAGGAGGATTGGACGGTTCTTGGAAAGTTGGAATAGTCAGTACTTAGTTGTAGAATTTTATTTTTGGATTAGGAGGTTAATGTTAGCTTCCTTCCCAGTGTATGGCTAGATAGAGTTAAATAGCGTTATCCTAATTTAGTGAAATCCTTGGTAGCTGCATGTGTGTATTTGTAGTATTTTGAAGCCAAGCTCTGACCAACATGGAACTGTTATCTATATTAAATTTTTCGTTTCATGCTTTTGCATTTCGCTCAGGAAAAAACTAAAAGAGTTCATTCCTAAGAACTTGCAGCTGTTCCATATAAATTCAGGGAATTGCTTTTAATAGAAACTGCCCTCTCAAAATTTCAAGGAGAATGATGTCGTTTCATTGCCAATATTTATGTTTCTGGAAAATGTTTTCATTAGCATGCTTCCATCACTTCTTCTTATGGCTCCACTTCTGCCCAAATCTTCCTGTATTATAGTTCTACATGGGAGCATGTGTTTCTGTATTATAGTTCATTTTTGTGTGTCCTCATTTCCTGCAAGATGTTGCTCATGGATAGGAGATTCATGGTTCTTTTCTTTTCTTTTTATTTAATTGTGATGGAGTACTGGGACTTATGTTTATAATACAAATTCTAAGGATATGTTTGGTTGGAGGTAAAAATTGGTGGAAATTTTCATAGCGAATTTGCATCCCATTTTTACCCTCCTTCCCAAACACACCATAAGGATGTAATCTGTGCCTTAACCATGATTCTTCTGATGGATACTGTTGTATTATCAAATAAGCATGCCTGTATGTCTATGGGAATGGGATTTTAGCTGCTTTTCACTATTATCTCATTTGTAATGGATTGTATCACATATATAAATGGTACTATATATGTAATTTTAAACATTTTAGCTTGCTGAGTTCCGTCTAACTTTCTTGTTGAGGAAGGCATTTGCAAAGAGGTTTGGAGCTGTTCAAAATGACAGAGGCAAAAGGAAGGAATTATCTCCTCAAGCTGCTGCATTGTTGATCCAAATCAGCTTTAGAACTTACTTGATTCGTAGATCAAAAGCTCTTCGTGCGCTTAGAGAACTGGCTGTTGCAAAATCTAAGTTAAAGGAAATCAGAGCTCAGTTCAATAATTTTTCCTACCGTCGTCATATAGCTCGTGATGCAGAGGAGCGCCAGAGGTTTTCAGAGAAAATCATCGTCTTGCTCCTCACAGTTGATGCCATTGAGGTAGTAATCTCCAAATTCTGAACATTCTCTCTCTACGCAATAGATCTCCAGGCTCATCTTCTTACCTTTGTTTAACATTTGTAAAACCATCCTGGATCTGCCCATCCACATGTCCATGTATTTCGTTCAGGAGGTAGGGTGAAGAATCACTTTATTCCACAAACATAATAATGATTATGGTGACAATAATCATCATAAAGCTTAGGGACTAGCCAAAGAAAGAAAGGAACAGGTACCTGCTGGAGTTAAGAAAAATATTTGAGAATTGTCCAACATTGAGCGCATAAGCAACAAAAATATTACCATTCATCGATTTATCTGATAGTTTTTCCATTTCTTGTATCTTAGGGAATTGATCTAATGGTGCGATCTGTGCGAAGGTCAATGGTGGATGAGCTGGAAGCAATGCTTGATGTGGTAGATCCCCAGCCTGCTGGAAGATCACTCTCCCTTAGAAGGAGGACATTTGATATGCCTGATGGAGTCATCCGGAAGGAAATTGAAGAAGGCGTTCGACAGGTCGTGCAAATGCTTGACGAAGCAGAGAATAGCAGCAGCACCTTTGAAGCATGCCTCTGAGAGCATGGAATCAATATTTATGTGTTTATATCATGCTTTCGCTCTGCTGTTGTAGTTTGTTGCTAGACGGATTTTAGTCTGAGATTCCATGACATTAAGCTTTCTTGTAATGTTTTTTGTGTCTTTCTGAACTTATAGTACTATCTGAATGAGGAGACTGGCTTTTGTTCTATCTTTATTTATTTAACTAAGTCAGGAGCCTAGTTAATTTGTGTCTATCGTCTTGATTACAAAGGTCGGTCTAAAATTTGATGCATCTCATTTCTCTGCTAATCAGATAATTTTACCTTACATGAATTGGATTAGGATATTAAGAAAGAACCGCATGATGTGCTTCTGTCGAATCAATGTTTGATATTCAATAAACATATTTAGAATTCTACTTTATTATAGAGTTAAATATTAATTGTGGTCGAAATCAGGTGCAACCAAAATTTTATTTATTATAGAGTTAAATATTTCACTAATTATAACTTTATTTTTGGGTCAACTGCTCGTGAGTACAGACTAGTAGACTACAGAGAGCCTAAGCAACAATAAAAAATTGGGCCTACGTGACCCAACAAGGCAACAAATAAAAACCTAATGGTCTTTATCATTGGGCTGGGTTAATAGCATTATTATGTAAATGGGCCAACGCCTCCTGTTATCCCCTTGCTAAGCATATTGCTTGGTAGCATCCTTTTCTTTTGGGAGTCTGGCAGCATCTGGTTCGTTATTGATAGACTTCTAAACTTTTTACTTCCATGCCCCAAAAGCATAAAAAAAAATTACATCCAAAAACCATTTTTTAAGTGTATATCTGGGTCTGACAAAAACTGTCCATCTGGGTAACTCAATTATGTTGATCATGTTCTGCTATGCGAATATTTCCCATTTATAAATAGTTTATTATGTTTTTTATTTTTTAAAAGGATAAATTGCACTTACCTTTATCTCGGTTTTCCACATTGTCTAAGTAGGATTGACCTCCCTTGATAGTAAAATGATTTCTCAAACTCTAGAGGAAATAATGTAATAATTTCATAAACTCATAGAAATACAATTTAATGATTTATCAAACTTAGAGATTTATTGAGAAAATTTAAAAAATAAGAAATTAAGTTGAATTTCACCAAAAATCTCAACGCAAATGTAATTTGCCCTTTTAAATCAATAAAAATTTGCCCTTAAATATAACTTTATATATTTTGGTGTTTTTAGTAAAACTATATAAAGTTTATTATAAGCTTTCACTTATTTTATTTATATTAAAAATGGATTTTTTCAAAGTATTATTCTTGAAACTTTTGATTGTAAGCAGAAGTTGATTATTTAAAATTTATTATATTTTTAACAAATTAATTATTAGTATGGAATGTTATATCATATATAAATCATGTTATGTCTTTTTCAATAATTTACTATGCAAAAAAGATTTCTAAATATGATTTAAACAAAACATGATACTTTAAAATTGCTTTTGTTTTTTGCTTTTCTAGAATATTCCGTTATATTTGATAAGTGAAAGACTAATATCTTAGGGTGTGACTAGGTGCTTGAGTGGAGATTTCTCCTAAATTTTTTTTTTTTTTTTGCATCCATATGAATCACGAAATCAAGCTTAGGAGCTTATGCTTAAATGGCACAAATCCATTCTCCTAAATCAACATCTTATTGGTTAAAATAACTTTTAAGTTAATACATAAAAATATGAAAACTAATATTTTAATATGTGATACATAAAAGTAAGAATTAATAATAAAAGTACTTTCACAAGTGACCAAACCTAGTGATCTAGCTCCTTCACGTTTCAATAAGCGATGGAAGGTTGCGAGTTGACTACCAGTCATCCCAGGTCCTCTAATATCTTAGTTAAAAATACTTTCATTTAATATTTATTATGAAATTAAAATTGAAGTAATTATGATAAAAATACAAGAAAATATTAATTTATATAAAATAAAGAGAGTATTTTTATATTTATATAATTTATAGAAATAATAAATAGTTATAAAATATTAAAATAAATAATAAATAATATTTAATATAAATTATAATTTTAAATAGTAATATATTTTAAAATTATATTTAAATAATTAGTAAAATTATCATTTTATTTTTATTCAATATTTATTTATAGTTGGAGTTATTTGTAAATAAATGATAATTATATGTATTTTAAAATTATATTCGATAACTATTAAGAAAATTATTATTTCATTTTTAATTAATATTTATATATAGTTAAAATTTTCTATAAACAAATGATTATATTATATAATATAAAATACAGTATCTTATGTAAATGTCACACCAAATATTATATACTATTAAAAATTTATAAGTCTTATAATATTATTCCTTATCTTAAGGGTCTTAAAATTCTTTTAGCTTTTTTATTTCA
Organism: Dalbergia oliveri; assembly: GCA_030441495.1. Lineage (NCBI taxonomy): Eukaryota > Viridiplantae > Streptophyta > Magnoliopsida > Fabales > Fabaceae > Dalbergia > Dalbergia oliveri. The sequence continues at coordinate 8,810,464 of JAMLFY010000011.1, forward strand.
TGTCAAATAGGTTTCTATAAATTATAATGTGACACCGTATTAATACTTAAAAGTTTTTTTTTATTTTTTTGTAATCAAATAAGTTTCTGAAAGATGCACATAACATCATATAGGTCCTCGAAAACTTATATTTTGTCAAAATGGGAGGGACCTATTTGATGTTGCTAGTTCAAGAACCAAAATAATGTCATATCTTACTGTTTTAATGAATTTTTTAATGTCAAAAACTTGCAACGAATAAATATCACATATTAACTTGTGATATTAACTTTAATTTTAGGGATCTATTTTATGTCCAAAAAAATTCAGTGATTATTATATCATATTCATATTTTAGGGACTAAAGTTAATATTTATTTTTTTTACTTATATATATATATATATAAACAAGAGATGGTTGTATGGCGGGTGGAGCTTAATTAGGGCAACTGGGCCACACTCCCTCCCAAAAAAAATTCAATAAAATTAACTTTTATATATATATATAGTCTAATAAATTGATTTAATGATAAACATTACTTTATATGAATAAGAATTTTCCAACCTGAAGGCTTAATAATTAGATTATTTTTAAATTAAAAAATCATGCAATAAAAATAATGTTGTGGTTTTTTAACAAATCGTATGTGTTACTATCTACCTCGAACACCAGAATCCAGGATATGATGACGACATAGCTTGGAGTCACGACAAACCGATTATCGAGGATCGCCATCGGACCTGAAAAATGCCGTGAATGGCAAGAAGCTTCAAATAGACATGCACGTAGGCCTCGAAGGCATCCTCCTGACATCGTTTCGGGTGCCCCGTGATGTCCTATGAAGGTGATGAGCCCAGGACGAGCATGAATTGAGCACATGTTGAGCGCGAATTCTGAAACTTCTTCTAGAAGGATTCCTTAATGGTTTTTGGTATCATTCGTATATATAGTTACTATAAATCATTTATTTTTGACGTATTCGCGATCAAAATATGAAATGAAAAGTTCAATAGTGATAAGCTATTCATTCTAATTGTCTATTTCCCTTTCACTACCATCATTGATTTGCATGTACCCACTCCCGAAGCTTGAACTACCATGAGGAGAGGAAGCAATCAATCTCCCACCGTCCATATTGTCAAAGCGATCCAACGTTAAGTATGTAATAGTATGGTTATTTATATTAAAGATATAATTGGTATGAGGTAAAAATGAGAATTTTTTATTGATGAGCATAATATTCATCCATATAAATTTTTCTTTCATTTTTATCCTCATACCATATACATTGTAAAAGGAAAATTTCTTGAAGCTTAAATTCTGATTAAATTATATTGTTGATGATTTCAAGTCAATAAAAAATCATTAAGGAACATTATAAGGCATTTTTTAACTGATTCTCTTTAAAATTATGTTCTATTGTTAGTGATTTATTTCAAAGTTTATAAAGAGTATATCAAGTGAGTGGAGCAAACTTAGCCATATTAATTAGATCTTGCAAAAATAGTCAAGAGTAAAATATATAATTATCTACTCTTTTAAGTGATCAATATGGTTTTTAAACTACTTTCGGCCTTAATTATTCATGTATGTTTTAGTGAAAAAGATGTACTCCTTTATCTGTTGTACAAAACTATTTCTCTTGTTTTATACATTCTAAAATTTATATATGTAACGTACAATTAATTTTAATTTTATTACCATCATTTAATTTATATGGTACTTGACCCCCTAAAAACTCCGCCACTGGCTGTGTACTGACTTTTTTGTTTTTCATCAGATCAAAAATTTACTTACTGGCATGACGAAAGAACCTCTTACTCAGGACGATATATATATTCTAAATTAAACGTGAGACAATGGGGGATAACTGTGAGGGATAAAGCTGTGTGGTAACTTTGTAAGAAAAAGGCAAGCTTTTTGTTTTCATGCATGGGAAGGAAGCTGGCAGTGAGATAGTTCCAGCTGGAGATTGAGGGAACCAACCACTTAGTACTTGCCCCTCAACTTTTGGTAGGTAGAGCTCCTAGCTACACCATAAAGATACAGTAGGCAGCTGCATTATATATACATATATTAATAACGGTTAGAATGCATTCAATATCTTAAAAAATAAATATATTTGTATCACGATTCATGGGTCTTTTTTTATTTGTCAATATAAAAAATCACATATATAATCATATAATTTTAATACTAACAGATTCAAATTAAATCATTTTGAAATAATAACTTAGGCTAACAATATCAAGTAATCATATTAGTGTAAATCACCTAAAAATACCATATAAACTGCGATTCATATCATTTTTATTATATATCAATGGCTAATTTAAATACTTATGACGCACCAAACATACTTAAGACTTCTTGGTTAAAAAATCAGGGGACTTGCATCACACCCTACAATCATATAACAAATGTATTGGGTTGTGGCTGCAAATCACCAAAATAAGGCATGAAACATGTGTTGTAGATGTTACACCTACCAACTTGGCCTAATTTCGTTTTTCTTATGCTTTAAACTATCTATGCATCGATATTCAGAACAGCTACTCTTTTGTTTTTAAAAATTTATTACATTTTGATTGATTTTATTTGAAGTAACATAATTTATAATAAAATACTATGATGTCGCTTGTTTTATATGTAGCTAAGCCCCATCAAATAGAAAACATTTAATTGTTGTCGATGATGATTAACTATACTTAAGATAAATTTGTTTCCTTTACTCATAATTAGACTTGATATTTGATTTAAAAATTAAATTAATCTCTAACGACTTAAATCAATCAATAAGTACATAAATGCGGTGCATAAATAATAATACAAGAAGTATATGTAAAAGACCAACGTTTATATAAATTAACGAATATGATTGTTCTACCTTAATAAAAAATCTCATATCTAAACTTTGAATATATAGCTGCATTAAAACTATAAAAAAAAAGAAAAAATTTTTACTGCTTTAATAATACTCGAATATGACTGCCTCCAAGGGAGGAAGCAAGTGGCTTCGACCAAGGAAAAAGTAGATGTTTAAAACCTTGAGATGACAAGAGCATCGCTTTTGTTTTTGTTTTTTGCATGGAAAAGAGGCCCTATTTCATTTAGAATATGCCTATTGACTAGCATAGCTCAGTAAACTTCCTCTAGGTTTTGGCGTTGAAAAGTAGCGTGGAAGATCCTCCTCTGTAGTTTCTAGAGTGTAAGACTTACTAGAAGGATTTTGGTCTGGTGTGCCTAGCTGCAAATATGTGATCGTGAGCTGTAAAGTTCGACCCAATTTTACGCCGTCGATATATGGAAACAAATATTTTCGTTTTTCTTTTTTTGATCTTTCATCTTTGTTTGGTTCATTAATTAATACAACGCCTTAAAAGTACTGATTAAATAGCATTTGTATCAAATGTTAGTACAAAAATCTACTAGGAGTAAACTAGTGGTGTGTGTTTTGATAATTTATATGAGATCATAGTTCAAATTTCATTGTCATTAATATAATAAAAATAGTGTTAGTATAAATAATATTACTAATAATTTTTGAGTTTTTCTTATGTTAATTTAAATCTTTGTAAGAAATAATAATACAATTAATAACGAGTATTAGTTTTTTTTTTTTTTTGGGTAAGGCGAGTAATTGTTTTTTAATAAAGGACGTCACTAATTTAAAATTTTAAAATTATAGTTATTATATTTATATTTTAAACATGTAATTGAATATTATTTATAAAATGTTACAAGATATGCATATCTTTGCAGAAACACGAATATTAAAGGAATAACCTATTTTATATTTTTAACGTAATAAATATTCAATTTTTATGAGTTTTCAACTTTTCAACTAAGGTCTTAATATTCTATGATCACCGGTAAAAAACAAATCAAAAAAAGAAAACGTAGAACGTCTGAATTTTCTTGCAAAACTTTTTTGTTATGTACATTTTAAAAAATATTATTTATACTAATAACTTGTGAAATATTAACTTAACACCCTTTTTTTTCATTTAATACAATATTAATTTCACTTAATTTTAGTCACATATTCAATAGATGATTAAGTGCATCAATTAAATGCCTCATATATTTACTATTGAAATAACCTTACTATTTCAAAAAAAATTGTTGTGTAAGGCTTTATTCTAAATTTATTAAATGATTAAAAATAGAAAAAAAAATATATTTATTAAGTGAAAATATAAGGGGAAGTTTCGGGTTACCTAAGGAGTTGAAGCTTTACTACCTCGAAGAACTAGAGGGTGACTTTCTATTAATGGACCGTGTGGTGACGTCAGCATATTTGACCAGCGTACGTTTAACGTAGAGATACCCGTGTCGCCAGCGAGGACTGGTTCCCTTCACATCCCACACGTGCCGTCCCTTTCCTTTTACGAGATATATATATATATATATAAAATAAAAGAACGTATTTATCTACCACCTAATAATAATTATTAATATAAAACAGAGGGAATAATATTTTATTATTATTTTAATAAACTACTAACTTATGTTATATATATTTATGGTCAATTTATAGTTCCTAGCACACGCAATCCTGACCTGGAGCTTGGAATCTTTCCGCATCTCTTTGCAAACAATAATGGATCCACGTAGATTTTGATATAAGCGTGTGTCCAATGCCTTAATTATGTACATATTGTTTAACATGATAAAATAGAATATATATGATTGGTAACATATATACATCTCTATTTTTTTTGCCCACGTTATCATTTGATTAATCAATCTCACATGTTCGTTGTTTATATTTATGTTTGTAACATGTTCATAGTTCCATGTTCATACAGATGTTTTCTTCTTCATGAGTGAGCACGAAAAGGATTCTCTGCCAAAAAAATAATGTACCAGTTTGCAAGATTGAAAAGCTTCTCTACCAACGAAGATGAAAAAGGGGCTAAGGAGTTGTATCATTTATGCCGGAGTCATAGAAGTTGGTGGATGCGGAGTTGTGATAGCAATTATGAATTGTGCTCTATTATTTAATAATAAAATTATAATTAGTGGCAAAATTTATTCTTTTATTGAATATAAGTATAATTCAGTTGGCATTTCATGAGTATCTATTAGTTTCACTAAAAATGACTTTTTTTTGTAACTAATAAGTTATATAGTTTAACGAAATAAAAAGTTAAAATATAATTTTATTTTATTTTTTACTTTTAAAAAGCTTAAAAAGACATAAATTTTGTTATTCCAACAGACCCAATACGTGATATAAATTGTACCCGAAAAAGAAAACGTGACACAATAATTGTGCCTTTTTCTTGTAAGCCGCAAAGGATATATGTTTGTCTATTTGTAAGTTGGTTCATGAAAACTTTTCTGCTATTAAGGGTGTTTTTGTTTCGATTTTTTTAAAAAATAATTACCAAACTTCAATTTGACGGGTAAATTATTTGTTTTAACTTTTAAAAAATATGGTTATGAAACTTAAAATTTATGAGTTTGTTTGTTTCAACTTTTAAGAAAAAGTTATTAAAATGAAACTTATATTTTATATATAACTGAAAAAATTGAATAAATATTTTTTTCATAAGTTATTTTTTTCAGTTTATACAAAAAACCTGATAATATTTTTTTTTGAGATCCTAATTTTTAATTTAAAAAATTCCAAATATGTGAAAAAAATTTTAAAAACCTGAAAATGGCTGAATCCTAAAAAACCTGAAATTTTTTGAGATCCTAACATATTTTGTCAAAAAAAACTTATATATGGCTGAATAATTTTTTTCAAATACTATTTTTTAGCTTCTAAAAAACCTGAAAATACTTTTTATGATATTGTAATTATTATTTTGAAATTATCCAAATATATGGCAAATTACTTTTCATTAAAAAAAAATTTTCACCCAAAAAATTTTCATTAAAAATTCAAAACCCCCCTAATTTGTATAATAACAACCTATCGGGTACATTTAGTATTCGCTCCAATCTTAGACAAGCTGTCTATAGTTTGTCATGCATCCTTATAATAACTGAAATTATTTAAATAACACAATTACAAGATTGTAGGAAAGGTAAACAAGAGCAACCAAGTTTGAGGAATTCATTTACAGATGAGGTAGGTTCAATCAAGATTGAGGCATTGTATCAACCATGAAAAATATTCTTAATTTCTATATATATATATATATATTTGCATCCATAATAAAATTGATAAGGTTCAAAAGTAAAATAATGTATATTGAACAATTAAATCCAATACAACACAATTTTTATTGTAACTTTGCCTAAATATTAAAAGTGAAAATTGTATTTATGTAAGTATTTCTCAAACCACACGTCGGCTAGAATATAATAGAAGGATATTAGTACTTGGTAAAGGGTCCACCGTCCACTGCAATTGAAGACAATGGTTATATAACAATGTCTTTTTTTGATTTAAACAGAAACTATCATGTTATTAATTAGCTCAAAACATCTTGCCCAAAATAATAACAAAATGACATGTTCGCTGCTTGATATTTGTTAGAAATAAGAGGATGGAAAGGAAATGGATGAAATTCAACCCACGTCTACTGCAAGGATTTCGTACAAGTTACTTTCGTGCTAATAAAGATTTTTTTTTTTGGATCAGCGTGCTAATAAAGATTGTCCTAAAACAAAACTTAATGATAGCGTTTCTCTATATTTTAACAAAATAATAAAATTTATTTTAATGAGTGTCAAGCGAAAAGGACATTCAAATATAAGCATATACTTTATACGTTAACGTTGTGAATAAAACAATTGCCCATAATAAATTTGAAATTTATGATTGTACTTTTTAGTAAATTAAAGTAAGATTATTACATAATTATTATTTCAATATGTATTTCTGTATTTTTTTTGGAAGAGATGTATTTCTGAATATTTCAGTCTAAAATAATTTAATTTAAAGATGCTTCTCTTATGTAAAATCACAAACTTAGTATTGATCGTAAATAATATTTAATCTCTCAATTGTGTTGATTTAATTGTGGTGAAAAACTTGCCGAGCTAAAAACCTATGGCCTATGGTTGTCCCCCACGTCCATTTGAGTAAATGATTTTGTGTTAAACTCTTATTTTCTCCCTTTTATATTTTAGGAAAAATTTCTAGCCTTAATATATTTATATATATATATATATATATATATATATAATGAAAAAAAAACTCCTGAACTGAATTACTCTTTAAATGAGAAGGTATTATTTTTCCAATTTCTTCACTTGAATATTTGGTAACGGGCCAACCCTGAAATTATTAATTGATGGAGACTGTAAACTAAATTGATGTTAGTGAAGCAACAGAAATTAGGAGAGCCTTCACAAGACATGAACGCGAATGTATGTTCTGGTAATCTTTTTGGATAAAAATGTACAAAATACTCGCCTTTTTTAATCATTTTTTTACAGTACACCTCTTGCCAAGTTAGCAAGGAATATTATTTATTAATTTTATTTGTCTATGGGTATGAAAAAAAATCTGTGTAACTTTTGCAGGTTTATAAGGTTCGCAAATAGCTCTCAGTTGTCATTCGAATAATTAATAAGAATTATTTTTCCTGCTTATTGCGTCAAACGAATATAACAATAACAATTAAAAAAGAAAAACGAACTACATACGTTAATTGATTTTTTTTTCCTTTTCCTTATTAGATTGTTCATCACCCGTTCAATATAAAAGTAAAACAAACTAATTATTTTCTTAAAATAACAACTATAGAATTTGAAGAACTCTTGAAATTTTGTCTAGAGTCAAGGTTTATTTTTTATAAAATCAAAACTTTGCATATCGTAAAGAACTAAGATTCCTAAATCCCAAAATTCAAAGTTGTGTACTGCTTAAATTACTTATTGTGAGTGTAAGGCTTGCAAGTATCTTTCATTCAAAGTATTAAGCATTACTTTTTCATACTTGTTGCATACAACGAAATAATAATAATAATAATAAAAAAAAAGAAACAGAGTTACGCACGCTAATTGCTTCATAACTGACTTTTTGGTTTTGCTTACACTCCAAGTCACCCCATTAACCGTTTCTTAATGGCATTAACAAGCTGACAAGTGACAACCTCAATCGACTTAAATATATATTTTCAACAGTGCTACATAAGAGTTAATCACCTACCAATGACGAAAATGATGAAAATTTCGTGGAAGCCTGCTTTATTGTTTTAGCTCTGATCATCTTAATATTTAAGTTATTCATTATGTTGCACTTTACCTATATTGAAATAACGTATAAAAATCAACAATTTTGATACATAAAAGATATATATATATATATATATATATATATATATATGATTTAATTTATATGCACCAATAATGTAAATAATTCAATAAGTGATTATTAGATTAGTCATGATAATTAATTTTTCTATCTACTACTTAAAAAATTATTATATAAATAAAATATGTTATTTGAATGATAGTGTATAAATTACTTTATACAGTCAATATATTAAAATTAAATTTATTAATTTAATTTATACTGACATATAACCTTGTACTATTACATTATCAAAAGCACTTGACTTAGCAACTCATTACCTTAGAGAGACTTATAAATAAAATAATTTGATTAAATATCAGATAAATTTTTTTATATTATTAATATATCAAAATTAATCATATAAAAGTTAATTATATATACTGAAATGATAATATATGATTCAATATTAATAAAAAAATTTATATTATCAATTAAATATGTGAGTTTATAAATGTGGAGGAAGGATCGTTTAATAAACCGTTATGTAGAGTTGTTTTCTTTATATTTATTCTTATATAATATTACAGTATGAAAAGTACTTCGAGTTATACATGACCTTTGAGAAAATAAAACCCATTTTCTAGTGTAGTGTTATATAATGTATGTATAATAAAATATAAATAGTTAAATACATAGCAGAGTCCGTCCGTTGGGGGGTGGCCATACGGGGTCATGGTCATGCATGAAGGCCCATCCCATGCCACTTCACCTCTCATCATGAGGGCATCATTCGGTTTCTCTAGAGGTGGACCCCACACCTGCCACGTGGGACCATCTAAGTGGCTGTCGCGGACAATTCCCACCGCCACCGACGGGTACCACTCGTTACACACGAAAGCGACAACACGCTCGCGCACCTCGTCCCCACATACGTGGCGGGCCCCGCGCCACAACGTGGCCACCTCGACGTCGATTCATATACACGTGTCCGAACGCGCTTTCCCGCCAATTTACCGCCGCCACGTGTCCCCCGATACTACCCTGGACCCACCTTTCTTCACAATGTGCCCACGGTCTTAGGTTATCGCATAATAAAAAGAAAAAATAAAATTGTGATTTTGATCGTTATATATATATATATATATATATAGCCATGATGTGTGGCATTATGGTACCTCATCATATTCCTTAATTATGTAATTGGGGATTTGATCACTTATAGAATAGAGGATTTTCGCCATTTCCCTCTCCGAAGAGCTCTCCTGATGAAGAATTGATTAATATATATATAATAAAATGTATTTTCCCTTGAACTATAGTCCTTGAACTATAGTTTATATACAGTTTACATTCTAACCTTTTAAACATGCATAATGATATTGTGAATTTTTCAAACTATGTAAATACCCGATAACATAATTTTGACAATAGATGAATATATGATTTATATGCACTTAATCATCCTAATGTTCTAATTTATGCAGTTGAATATCTTGATTGTGAATTTTCAGGTGCACTTAACCCTTCAAATTTTTTATTATGTGCAACTTAACACTCTAATATGACCTAAAGTTTTGCACACTATTTGGAAAGTTTGAGGTTTTTATACTGTCAAAAAGTTTAGAGTGTGACCTTCTGCTTTGAAAGTCATGTAGACTATATACATGACCAAAAATTAAGGGGATGAAATACATTTAACTCAAAATTAGTTTAACTTCTACATATTACAGGATAAAATAGTTTTATATTATTAATTAATAACATTATATCATAATCTTTCATTTTATTGAAGTTTTATTAATTGATAGTAAAATAACTATACACTATTAATATATAAAAATTAAATTTAAAAAGTATTATTAAAAAAACATTAACAAATTTATGAGAAAAAGCATAAGTTGTGGGAAGAAATAAAATCATACAACTCATTCACTCGTATAGAGCCAACAACGCAATATATCATTCTTAGCAAGTTAATAATGACGAAAACTTATGGATCTCTAAAATTATTTATATAAAAAAATTTATCTAGATATTTAATTACACAATTTTCTTATAACTACCTAAAAGTCATATATATAATAAGCAACTAGGACTGTTTTGAAGAATTTAGATATTATATATGAGGTCTCAGATTAAAATCTCATAAAGATTAATGTAATTCCATAAGTATAAAAAAAGCCACTTATATAATATCATAAATTAGTTAAAATTGCATTAGAAAATGGTTTATCATGATGAAAATGAATTATAATCTTAAGTAAACTTTACCTGCAATACTGGACCTGTATTATTTTAAAATTTTAACAATATAAAAAAATATCCTTATTATGATATATTTGATTATATATTGTCATATCACTAAATAATATTAAATTTCCTATTCACTATTCAAAAAGTCCATTCAAATGACAAAGTTTAACTAGATAATAGATATTACTCAAGATCAAACTCATTATTTATACATCAAATGTTAAATGTCTGGTTTTTCTTTTCAAACAATATACAAAAGTTTTCAAATAATATTTTACATTGTTATTTAATCAAATTAATTTTTCTCTCTCTATATATATATGATCTTTTAAAGTAAAAAAATAAAAATTAAACATTTTTTTATGTGTAAATATTTAATAAGAAGACTGTAAAAAATATTATTTTGTGAGCATACCAAAATTAAATTAAATCCAAATACAAAATTTTTCATAGATAAATAATACTTTTTTTAGCCAATATAAAAAAAGTTTAATTTTTATACACTAATAATATAATAAATTATTTTATTTATATAACTTTTAAATAATAAATATGAGACTTAATCATTTTTAATGATATAGTGATACATGATTACATATTAATATAAAATTTTTTTACATACAAACAAATTAAACTCTGTATAAAAATTAAAAAATAATAAGGTTGACAAACCAATAAAATAAAATCATTGCGGTTTGGGCTTCGCTTAGCACTACTTTGCAGCAGCAAGCGCACGCGCCGTCATCACCCGGCACCCGCCATCGTGTTCAGGAGTTGGAATGTGCATGACACGCGCTTGACCGAGAGTGAGAGTTGGGTGCCGTTGAATTGAGGCTCTGTTTTATTGGTGGGTGCGGTGTTTCCCAATTCAACAACCGAGAAAGGTTTCCTTGTAAAGCACGTTTCGTGCGCACCGAAACGCTATAAATACGCAATTCCCGTTTACCCTCTCTTCTCTCTCTTTCTTCTTCCTCTCGCTCTTCCTTCACCGCTTTGCACACCGTTTATCCAGTTTCACACAAATACACACTCTTATTCTTATTATCAATTTATCATCACATCAAATCAGAATCCCTCTTTTTATTTTTCCCTCGTTCGCTTTTGGGCTTGTTTGGTTCTCGCTTTTTCAGGTGAATATCTCATTTTCCTTGCTTCTTCTCCAATCTCCACCCCCCAAACGCGTACTTCACACATTGCCTTCCCTTTGTCTCTCTGCCTGTTTGGCTGCCGAGAATTTTACTCCAAAGAGGCATTTTTAGATGATATTTTCTGCCAAACAAAGTGTGGGCTCTCTGTCGTTTGTGGCTTTCTGTGTTTTCCTCCTTTCGCTCCGTTTTGTTGGCTGCCAAACTCTGAATATCTTTTTCCTCTGCCTCTAATTTGTTATATCATTATACCCCCTTCTGACTGGTGCTTCATTTATTTTTTCGGTTTTTTTTTAAATTTTTTTAAAGGTTTATTGGTTTTTTTTTTCAGCTACAAAATCTGCATTCTGAAAGATTCATGACCAATCTCGTTTCTTTGTTCCCGTGGTTGGAGCTCGTTTATTAGGTAACCCCAATACCCCATCTTTCTTCTTACCTCTATTTGTTATATCATTATACCCCAACTTTCTAACCAGAGCGTCACACTTTCTGATTCTGAAAAGCGCTTTTTTAATTCGAGATTCTGAAAGTTGGGTTTCCCATTATTATTATTATTATTATTTAATTCTTATTGGGTGAAATTGCTTGTGGCATTCAAAAGGGTCGGTGGCATTTTGACTTGTGATTCTTTCGTGTTACCTTCGCTTTTTAATCATTGTTTAATCTCATATTAGAAGATTTGGGGAGCTGGTCAGAATCTGTGACACCATTTTTAATTCAATTTAGTGTTTTTTTTTACTCTTCCTTTTTCTAGCAAACCATCGTTTACTTTGACCGTTCGTTGCATGATTGGTTAATTCCGTTTTTTCAGTTTTATTATTATTATATTTTTTTCCGACCGCTAGATGGAAACTGTCGTGAACTGATTCTGATTTGTCTGCCTATTAGAGCTGTTCTTGATTAAACTGATGTGATGTTGTTATTTGTTTTCACCCTTGATTTTTTTTTTTTCCCAGTCTAATTGTTTGTTTTTGTTATCCTAGTCATGTTTGTATACTATTCTGAACTATTTAAAAAGGAAAGTAAAATATAAAGAAAAATGATCAAAAAAGTCAAGTTGTGAATTCGACACGGTCCATGTTCAATTTTTACTAGTCTTGGTGGTTTTTCCTTGTGAGTTTTTCCATTTTTTCCTTTTGTTGCCGTAGAAAATACTTGTACGCCATAATTTACACGCTTGAAGGGAAAAAATGTCATACAAAGATTTCGACTTTTTTTTAATTCTGTACTAATTTATTGTTATTCTATGTCAGTTTGTCTATTTCATGTAACCAAAAAACAGTTTGTCTATTTCATTGCAGAATCTTTATGTGTTGCTGGGTCCCTATGTATTATTGGATGCCATGCTTTGTAGGCCCATGATGTTTGGTTGCATATGGTATTGTTTTCCCTGGCTGTCCACTTGGTGGGGTTGTACGGCTTTACATTATGCACAAAATTTGCACTTGATTAATCGTTTTATTAAAAACACTTCAGTTGTTCAAGCTTTCTATTTTCCTTTGCTTCATAGTGTTAGTTGGATTTTTTGTCCCCATGTTTATTCACTCCTGGTTTTTTAGTGTAGTTTGGTGTGTCTTGAACTCTTGATATCTGTTCTGCATCATGTTCTAGCCATTTTTCCTGGTGATTTCTGTTTTGCTTAGTGGAGATGGTTGATGATCAAAGTTATTGTTATATCATTTATCAATTACCATAGCAGTCAGCATTTGTAGCTTGTTCCTCTTGAACTAATTTCTACGGTGGGAATTCATTGTTGTGCTGAGTTCTTATCAATCAAAATCTTTCATGGAAGTGCTTTTCATGCAGCACCTATGGTAATTAAGCATGGAAGTGCTTTTCATGTTCTGATTTTTTATTGTGTGTTTGGTTAAGGGGTAAAAATGAGGGAAAAGATTTAATGCTTAATCACACATGTAACTCGTCTATGAAATCCCACTCCCCAATTTTCACCCCCAACCAAGCACACTCTTAGATTTTATTTTATTTTTTTCAATCCATGAAACTGGTAAAATTAAATTTGAATGAGAATATTTGGCTATGTTAGAGGAGGCCCTTGATGTCTGTCCTATGCTTGGTATGTTAGTCTCTCTTTGTTAATATGAAACGAGTGACATGTGACATGAAAATTATATTAATCCTTGCCTTTTTTTTTTTCTCAGCTGATGTTGTAAATGATAATTTAGAATAGAATCACAAGTTGTTAATTTTTCCCTTTCCCTTGTTATGTTCAATTACAAAGCATGCAAGAATATTCGACTTGCAAGGCATGAACTTGCTATAGGTGCCTTCTCGTACGAGTACATGTATTTACATGATCCTAATAAATTAATTAACCATGGTTCAAGGTCAGCCTCAATAATATAAAGTTGTCAACTAATGCCAAGTTGTGCTTTGTCCATTTCATATCTTTAGTTAGTTCACTAAAAGTAGGATGGGACCTTTACTGTCATTGTTTGGATTTTAGTGAACTGCAATTTTGGACCAATCATTAATGGGAAGAATCCTTCTAAAAATGAATAAAAAAAATGAAAGAATCAATGTCATTTCCTTGGTTTTCACTTTTAATAATTTTTTCTTTTTTGTTTTTACATGGCTATAAAAAATTCAAGCTATATATATTTATGCTTGTGATAACAATAGTTCCTAAAGCTGCCTTCTTGACTTCTATCTCCCTGCTCCATAGCCTTGCTTCATGTGTTTCAGAGTGTAATATTCTGTACATCTCCAGCATCTTTGTTATTTCTGCACTGTTTACCCTCATATTTGTCAGACCTGCTACAAGTTTTTTTTATTTCTATTGAAGGCTGCACACTGTTTTGAGTTCATACGCTTTCCACTTGTGATAGGAAAATGAAAAGTTGGATTCAAACTCAAGTGCCGTTTACTTCAGTTGATCTGTCACTTGATAATGACTTTGAACTAAGTCAATTGTATGATCATTATTTTCAGGAGCTCTGCAGTTGATGGACTCTTACCCCAAGAGCAGTGACAAGAAAACATTAAAGAGGTGGTTTTTTATTGATAAAAGAGTTGGGTAAAAAGTGGAAATAAGACACATATTAGTTCCATTGGTTCTCAACACACCATAAATTTCATACATTGGTTCTGCAATTTCAACTGGTTTATAAACCTGGATCCCATGGACTTGAAGTCAAATCACACTCCTGTTCTCACTGATGCTGCACCCATAACAAAGTCAAGACTGGGTGTGCCTTCCAGTTTATTGCCTTACTCCCCTACTGGGACTACCTTTCAACATGGTATGTTATTGACTATCCCAGGAAGAAAACTGGAATTCTTGAAGATGTTCGTTCTAGTGGTTGGTTGGATGCCATGAAGTCATCTTCTCCTCCACCCAGGAAGATAACAAAGGATGTTAGTCATGGGTTTGCATCATCTGAAGCTGATTCTGCTTATTTTAACTGGCTGGTATTGCATAGTACCCTTTTGGATTAACCTGAGTTCTACAATGCAGGGTTGTTACTTATGCTATTTCGTATTCCATTATGTTAATTTTACAGCTAAAGTATCCATCAGCACTCTCATCTTTTGAGCAAATTACAAACTATGCAAAAGGCAAGAGAATAGCATTGTTTCTGGATTATGATGGAACTCTTTCACCTATTGTGGATAATCCTGACTGTGCTTTCATGTCTGACAATGTATGTAATCTTCTCCAGAACTTCAGTTGCAATTTTTCATTTTCTCACTCTTCTCTTTCTGATTCTGATCTTATTAATCTGCAGATGCGTGCCGCTGTTAAAACGGTGGCAGAATATTTTCCGACAGCTATAATTAGTGGAAGAAGTCGTGACAAGGTAGTTTAACAACTGGATGTAACGGACAATTTTCTTTCTTTTTATATTTCTCTTATATTGCATGTACAAGCTGCCTTGTTGTTTGTTGGTATCGGTTCTAACTTTCAATACACCCTATTGGCTCAGGTATATGAATTTGTAGGACTAACAGAACTCTATTATGCTGGTAGTCATGGTATGGACATCATTGGCCCTGTTAGACAGCCTGTACCTGATAACCACCCTAATTGCATAATTAGGTCAACTGACAAGCAGGTACTAGGACTCTAAATTTCTATCAGCAATCTGTTTCTGAATCTCCTGTCTTTCTTTCTATTTCTTTCTGCGAGTATCTTTCTAAATGGCCATTATTATGATATATACTACCAGGGTAAGGAAGTTAATTTATTCCAACCTGCTGCTGAGTTCCTGCCCATGATTGATGAGGTAGCTATATTTGAAAAATACTTAAATGAATCACCTTTCAGCATTTTTCCTTCATTGGGACATGATTATCCTAATTGACTCATGTCTGGGCAGGTATACAAGTCTCTTGTTGAGAGTACAAAAGACATTAAAGGAGCCAAAGTTGAGAACAATAAATTTTGCGTGTCTGTACATTACCGCAATGTAGATGATAAGGTATAGGCTCTTGTTCTCTGGCTTAATAATTAGTAGGGTTACCCGAGAGCAGGGGAGTCTTTATGCTAAATTGATTTTCTCTTTTGTCAAGTCGTTACCTCTGTTAATATTTTCTTTTTCCAATTTTATATGCAGAGTTGGGATATGGTGGGGCAAATTGTCTATGATGTTCTGAAGGGCTATCCACGTTTACGACTAACTCATGGGCGCAAGGTGCAATTTTTAGAGTTAATCTTTTGACTCTTCAGGAGATTTAACTATTCCAGAAGTTTTACAGAATCTTGTCTCTGTTGTAATTTCTGGTTACTATATTTCAGGTTTTAGAGGTCCGACCAGTGATCAACTGGGATAAGGGAAAAGCTGTCACATTTTTACTAGAGTCACTTGGTGAGTTCATTTATTTTATATTTAACTTCACTTCCTTTAGAAACGAGAGTTCTTTCTGTTTTTCCAGCATGAGACATTAGAATTATCATGTTTTAGGGCTGAGCAACTGCGATGATGTACTTCCTGTATATATTGGAGATGATCGAACAGATGAAGACGCATTTAAGGTGATACTTAGTTTGCAGTGTCGTTTATTGCCTTGATTTCCACTTCTCTTTTTCCTTTTGCTCTATTGAATTCTTGAATACTTACTGATATCAAATGAAATGATAGGTTCTCAGAGAGGAAATAAAGGTTATGGGATCTTAGTGTCTTCGGCGCCAAAGGAAAGCAACGCAGTTTACTCTCTTCGTGATCCATCAGAGGTAATTCTCAGTTTAACTGAGTTATATATTTTGCTTGAACTCTCTAAAATAAATGTCTGTTTCACTTTTTTGATACATTTATAAATCAATGTTTTTTGACACAAATGTATTCAGATATATTAATTTATGAATGTATTAAAAAAGTGAATGGGACATTTATTTTGAAATGGAGGAACTGTCTTGTAGTTATTTGTACATTTTTTCAATAAGCTGTTAGCAACTGATACTGCAAAAGCAAGCTGTGTCAAATCCTGAGGTCTAATTGCTTGTGCATGTTATGTTGTATGTGCAGGTCATGGAATTTCTAAAGTCACTTGTGGTATGGAAGTCAAGGCCCCTAAAAAGCCTTATATAGTGTGTATAGAGGAGAATATACTCTGCTATACTATATACTATATAATAATAATAATAATAATGAAAAAACAGCCTTATGTTTTCGATTTTGGGTTTGTCTAGGAAACATGTCAAGAGGTTTCCTGGAGCAGATTTGCGCACAGAAGACCTCTTATATTGGTAGCAGCAACAACAACACCGTTGTCGCTACCTTGTTGTTTTGTTCAAAGCTCCTGTGGTGGTGGTAACCGTAAATTCTTGGCTCGTATTTATATATGTCTTGAAGGATTAAAGAAAATTTGCCGAGAGATTTTTTCTTTTTGTTTCTTCTTTCTTTTTATTCAAAAGATATTGATATTTGATCATTGGTGCTTCAGTTTTGGTCTCTCTGTATCTAACCACTAAACCCGGAGTTACATATGCAATTATTCATTTGTTAATTCTTTTTATATGTTGTTTTGTTTGTATATAGTATATGGCTGTGATATATAGCTTTCCTTACCCAATAAAGGGGACAAAAAAAGCTCTCGATAGTTCGATGGCACTGCAATAATTCGCAAACAAAATAATATAGGCATCCATAAAAGGCGAGTTCTCAGTTAGGGATGGATTAGTTTGTGACCACATGGCCACTGAATCTCAGCTATCAGATGTTGAATCTAACAATTAAAATCAATTGAAATTAAGATATACATATATATAAATATATTTGTTTTAATATTTACAAAAATAAGTTTATAATTGATTTCTCATTTTGCCCTTTTCCTTTCCTTCCACCTCTCTCCCTCGACCTCTATTATTGAGCCACCTCCGGCCAGCTGCCTCAGCTGCAACACGGCGGCGAGGACTTTCATTGCTTCATGACGATAAGCACACCTGTATGAAGACAACCGCATGAACTTCCAACATTCTCGCGAGACCATATTTGCTCCACCGCGCAGCAAACCATGGGCAGTGTAGCAACTTCAATTTTTAATAAAAAAAAATAACACGAACGTGATCATTAATAATACTAATAACACTTACCCCCACACCTTTTGCTTCTGTTGCGCTCATTCCAACACTTCTATATATATCCAAAGGTGAAAGTCCATGCCGTGTAGGGGTAGTGAAAGTCCACCTCCATTATTTTGCTTGGGGCACGCGCCTGGTAGAGGAGGGGGCAGAGGATGGAGGAGAGGCAGTGTTTAGGGGAAGGCATAATGGGGTGGATGAAAATAAAAAGTCCATTCATTGTTATTTTCTATTAAAATATTATAAGTCACCACATGCTCACAAGTACAATATTCTCCATACAAGAATCCCCCTAAGTTTGAAGGGCTAACTTCGAAATGAACAAATTTTGGACCCAAAAAAAGGGAAAGAAAGGAACAAGTGTTGGGTCAATATTTCCAGCCTTGAGGTTGAAGGCCCTATTCCTGTAATAGGCGCACCTTCATCGCATGGATTCTGGTTATGTTGAGCGCTTTCCATTAGCTTTATCAGAAAAAGGCCAAACCCACAGTGAAACCTAGCATTCCCATTTGTCTGTTAGTAATAACTCATTATGAATCTGTAACCAAAAACCATAAAAACAATTCATTATAAATGGTGGGTGTTCTCATTTGCCAAAAATATTTAGCATCAGCCCGCCCATGTCGTAGATCCACAATTTAAGGAACATTTCAAATGGAAACGACCATTTCATTATAAATGGTGGGTGTTCACATATGCTAAGGATGTTTTCACATATTAAGTGAATTATATTTCTAGTTGATCTAGCTGATCCAACTTATGGGCTGAAAGCTCTTTGTTGTATTTGTTTTCCTACCAGTAAACTTTATTTTGGCCTATTTTCTTGGCAATGAATTTTCAATTCATGACACAAGAAAAACAAAGAAAGCAAAATTCCTTTTCGAATAGGAACAGCAATCTGAGTTTCTCTAAAATGAAATAATTAAATAAACACTTATTTGCACTCTATTTCAACGTGCTTGGTTATTTTCAGAGGATTTTATTTTAATATATTGCCGATGTAAAAAAATTTTAGATAGTTTTCCAATCATATTATGCCATACAGCTAATATAGTTAGTTTCTCTCACTACTTAAAAAGTTATACAAATTGAGAAATTTTATTGGATGTTAATGTAATTTTTTTTATAATTAGGCCCCATTGGCACACTAATAAGACATGGGATAGGACAAGCTAATATACATAATGACTTTATACGTTGTTTGATGTGAATAACATATTATATAAGTTTATCTATCAAACCTCCTTTATATATTAAAACGATGGAAAAATTAACCATGCTTGAGGAGGAAGGATAGGTCTGATTGGTTTTTTAGTATAAGGTTTTATTTTCTTTATTTAATAAAAATAATAAATATTCTAAATATTCAATAAAATAACTAATAAATATTTAAATAATAAATAATTGCTAAAATACTAAAATAATAAATAATAAATAAAATGGGAAATAGGAAATAAAACAAAAAATATTAAATAATAAATATATATTTAAATAAATAATAAATTATATAAAATATAAAAATAAATCATAAATTATATACTATTAACATATATAAATAAATAATAAATAATATGGAATATTAAAGTAAAGATTAATAATAAAAATTTTAATTTATTTTTATTATTAATTAAATATTTATTTATAGTTAGAGTTATTCCATTTAACATGCGTTATATAATTCACAATAATGTTTTTGTATTGAATGGACAGATCAACGTTTTCAATTTGCTATTTGCGAGTGACATGTCAAGCAAGATAAGAGGAAACGTCCATTTTTCACTTTTTTCAAAAAAATGTTGCGCTGTCTACGCTTATTGTATAAATTGAATTAGTATAATTGAAGTCTTATTCTTTTACGAGGAATAATCAATTAATAAAATTTATTAATTATTTAAATCATAATTTTAAACTTGAATAATTGACTAATTAAAGGTAATAATTGGTTATTGAGGTCCTGATTGAAGTGGATTTATATAAAAACAATATATAAAAATTTAAATAAAATATAATAAAATGATAACTAATTAATAATTTACTTTTAAAGAAATAAAAATATAAAAACATAAATTTCTAAATATTGTTTACATTTTACACAATTGATAAGTTAAAACATAATTACAAAAACTCATACATTTTATATCACAAACTCACAAATCATAATACAAACAAAATTACTATATTTTTCTATAAGTTAGATTAGAAAATTTTTTTAAGGTTTTAAAAAAGACATCATTTACCAAAAAATGGCAAAAAAAGCAAAAAAAAGAAAAAATAAAGACCCGATTTGTTTTGAACGAAGCAAAGTTGATCAATTACAGAATTTGAATGCTGAATAGAACAAGTTGGATCGGTTTAATACCCTTTATGGTTTTCTGTTGAATGTTGGTTTTTAATACTTTGATTTAAATTATTACTAAATTAACCATATTTAATATATTTAAAAAGTAAAATTATTGAATATATTTTCTTTATCTATTCAAAGAATTGTTAATTTAATTCATTAGAATGATATACAATTGGTTTTTTTTTATATTAAACATTATAATTTGGAAATTAAACTTGCTTCTCCTACATATATGCTAGATTGCTAGGTTCATATTAGAACCTAAACACTCATGACAAAAATGAAACCTCTTTGAGTTTTACTTATTTGACCTTATTTTGATAATGTGGAAAGCCTGAAAGTGTGTTTTATTTGACAAATATGATAAATTTAAGCCAATGCTCAGAACCATGCAGAATTAAAAAATATATTATTTTGTTTTAATTTTTGACAATGTCAAAAATGTGTTTAACATTCCAATTATGAAAGATTTAAGCTGATGCAAGAAGGATACTCAAAACCAGCTCGTCTCAACAACTCAGCAAATTTGAAAATTATTTATTTTGATTACGTAGATTGGTTTTAGGTCCTAAAAGCTAAGGCGGTGTCTGTATATAGAGATGTTGTTTTTGTACATAAATTTATTGTGGTAAATCATCATATTTGGCCAAGTGTACCCTAAGCACTGCCAAAAGTTAAAGATTAAATTTTGAAGAGTTTCTTTAATTTTTTATAAAGTTCAAAGATTAATATTTATTGTTATTTTAGCTAAAATTGTGTCATATGCCCATTAATAATTATTAACATATAAAATAAATATTCAATCACAATATTAAAAATGAGAATACAATCCTAGTTATCCAATTTATGATTTTTGATATACTAAAAGTAGAGTATAAACTATTGTAACCTAATTTTTTTATACTTTGAAAATTACAGTAGAATAAGGTTTGAAAAAAAATATATAATTCTAACTCATAACATAAAATAGTTTATATTTTAACCTAGATTAAAACTTAACTATTAAAAGTGAAGTATAAAATAGTTTAATTGAAATTACTATAGCCAACTTCACACCATATGTCGCCATTATTATTTAATTTCAATTTTCAAATTAATTTATTGGATGATGATATATAAATATTATTGCAATTATTTGATAGAAGACATATTCGAATTTGGAGTGTTCCCCTCTCAAAATAACTTTCATTTAAAAATAATTAAAACTTCACTTGCTTAAATATATACCTGTAGAAGTTCTCCCTCCTCTCTAAAGTACCTGTGAAAGTTCTTCAATCACAAGGGTTATGTGATTGGCGTGATCTTTTCCTGTTCTTCTGGAGTAGTCTCACTTCAGTCGACATCGAATCCACACAATTCATGCTTCCATTCAAATAATTGTCATCTAGTGTATAAACTGATAAATGCTACTTCATCCGAATTCTGATACATCATCCTGTCCTTATTTATTATTATGTTGATTGAGTAATGATCGATGTCATCATGTCTAATTTATAGGTCATTCATTGTATTCGTATTTTCATGTCAATTTTAATTTCCATCCTAATTATACTACATTATTTTTATATAATTGAAGTCATATATGTATTCTTTGTTTTTCTGTGACATAATAGGGAGTTAGTATTTAAAGCCAAATGACCCTACTCATTTGGTCATATAATCATATGGGATGGTCCATATACCCAATCAAAATCTTTCTACCATACCTGGTTAGGATATGCTCGGATAATATTGAGAAAGACTTTACGTATTGGTGCGATGTACGACATCGATGGACTCATTCACCCCAGGGCTTCAAAATTGGGAGGATAGTATCGTGGTTAGAGTGCTGTGTTTATGTTAGAAATTAATATATGGAGAAATGTATATGATGCCGTGAGGAGAGAACTATAGTTGAAATTAGCAAAATTGGTTTTTAGCACTCTACTTGAATTTTGATTAAAATGGTATAAATATATTTTATCTCAAATTCCTCTTCTATAATTATAGATCGCTCTCTTTTTGTGACTTGTGAGTACAATTATAAATTACAACACGTAAAAAAAATATTAAAAATTACTAGCCGATTCAATTCAATTTTTCATGTTGAACTTTTCCTCCATTATTTAAGTGTTCAGAAATTCTTAGATGTTGTTGTAACAAAAATACATCTTACTCTGTTTTATTAATAATAAACTAGTTATCTTACTTGCATTACCCGTATGTTTTATAGGTTGTTTAGATAACATGTACTAACGTTATAAAACTTAAAAAGACATTTTGTATTGAGAGTGGTTTTGCATTGCACGAGTTGCTTAAATCGTATTTTACATAATAGTATTTAATATATATACACTTTAATGATACATATTTTATGTTTTTAATCTTAAGATTAGATAAAGCCGTTCAAGTAGTGACATTGAAATTCAAAGTCCTTACATTTAGAAACCAGTAAACCACAGAAAGGTACTTTCAGTGTGGTAAAATACCGACAAATTTTACTGAATAAAGTTTTTTGTTTTTTTTTTTGGTAAAAATTTTATAAAGTGCCTAATTCATATAATATGAATGTTCTGAATTAATGAGCTTTACTATTTAGACCTTTTTTTGTGATTAACTATTTTTAAATTGTTTGACCGGTAGCTACTAGCTAGCTACAAGATTATTAGCACTTCAATTGACCCACACGATCATATATATATATATACTATTATTTAGTAGAATTTTCCAATAAAGCCGTCCAAGAAAACGAACCTTCCTCTCTAGGCCCAAATTGCGTGCAGCCCTGTTTGATCCCAGTCAAGATTACCTTTGTGTGCAAGCATTGCACATCTAATTATTAACATATTATATTCTCATAACTCGTTCCGATAACAGTTATTATATCCAAAATAAAATCCTACCTGTCCTTCCATGTAACCACAAAATATAAATATCCATACATCTGTAAAAATATTTATCATCCTACCTCCTATCTAACTGAACATTGATTCATATCATTAACCTTTTTTCTTCTCCATCTCTCTCTTTTTGTGCCCTCCAGTTACTTTGGAACCACCAATCTAACTACCCCATACCATATATACCACATAATATTATTACCTGTAATTTATATTTCAATACTTCCATTTTTTCCTCCATTATTTCTTCCAGTTCTGTCTATTCACTCTTCGTTTTTGTTCTTCATCATTTACACTGCCCCGTGTGTCTAGGACCCTTATTTATGGAGGCAATCAGCCATGATCTTGAGCATGATCCACACGTTCCTTTGCTAGAAGAACCTCCTTCCCTAGTAAGGGGCAGTGGACGAGACCCTTAAAGGGTACCCTTGTGATCCTTAGCTCCATTGTTTTCCTAATGTCATTGGTTGCATTGATCAAAAACCAGAGCCATGAACCCTTGAAAAGGGAGGAGGACAACCTAATGGCTTCCACAACTGACACCATGTCTGTGCCATTACAGCCTAGAGGGGTTGCTGAGGGGTTTCAGCCAAGTCAAACCCAATATTCCTTTCCCAGGAACCATCGTACAATTGGACTAATGCTATGCTATCTTGGCAAAGAACAGCTTATCATTTTCAACCTGAGAGAAATTGGATGAACGGTAAGCAAGCGTACATTAATCTTTTTTGAAAGAGATGTTTATGCCCGATCATATCATAGACAATTAATAGTTAGCTAGCATGCACAAAGTTGTGTGAAAGACTAGCGTCTGATTAGCAACAAAAAGTTTCATCGCTAAAATATATCGGTGGACAGATTAGTTACGGAATTCTCTTGGAGATGGCTAGCGACTTCCAAAAGCGACAGATATTTTGGTTGCTGACCCCTTGCTAATCCTTCACTATTTTTGTTTTAGCTGTGGATTAGTGATAGATTAGTGACAAATTGGTGCTGTAGCTAATCTACAAAATTTTTGTAGTGAACTACGTACGTAAAAATGCTTTTATGTTGAGAAAAAAAAAATCTATTACATCTTGAATTTTTAACTGTTAATTTAAGGTGTGTATGGTACATGTTTAATTTCCTGCTCAAAATAGTTCGATGCATGTGAAATTTAAATTTCCTATATTTTTCTTTTACCTCTTCCACTTCCAGTTGTGGCAGTAACTTCATGCTGAATCAGCTCAAGGGTTAATTAGCTTTCCAAATTGCACTTTATTCCAAGCTTTTTTTTTAATTATTTTCTACCCTTTATTGTTATTATCATTAATCATGATGAAGAGGCTGATTAACAATGTCTCGTTGCCTTATTGGGGTTGCTCATTGGTGTTCCCTGCGCGTGCTTGGTTGAATCTGCTTCAGATCCAAACGGTATGTGTCTTGTCTTTTCAATCCTTTTCAACTTCCTTAATTATATTTGGTAAAGAAGATGTCCCATTATATGCTGTTGCCCGTAAATAAACTAGATGCTTTAAGAATTTATGCCAGCAGCCTCCAACCAAAAATAGAATTTATGTCCAGCCCAAATTTTTTTGGATGAAATATATATATATATATACACACACGAACTATTTTCCGTGTAGTAATGATTTTTTTTTTTTACGGAATAATGATTATTGTTCATGTATGAAATAAAAATTGAAAATTATTGGAATGGACTGTTTATGCGTAAAATGTTCAGATACGCAGAGTTAAGAACTTAGATGCTTATCTAGAGAGGATTGATATTGACCTCACGATTTTGTTGATTCAACTCGAATAACACAAGGAAATAAATAGAAGACGGGTAGCTACAGCTGCAAGTATCATGCGCGGCCAAGTTAAAACAAAGAATTGAATATAAGTTGAACAGAAACAGTGAAATAATAGTGTGATGATGATACTTTCAAAGTTGTAGAAGAAATATTTAGATGCTCTTAAAATAATTAAAAAAATTTATCCTGTATTATTAATTGGCACGTTAATTTTGTAAATTATCAATATCTTAATTATAATAATTAATGTATCATATAATAAATAAATAGTATAAAACAAAATATTTTTCTCACGTTGAGAAGATTGATACGAGAATTCATCATTCTCTAATCCATTGAAGATTTGAACAAGAGGATCATTTGCCTATAAGATTAGATAGCTAAGAACTGTTGCTATTGAGTAGTATTATACTATTAATACTTTAAATATCCTCCTAAAATATTTATTTTATTATTAATGTGATGAATTAATAAAATAAGTGAGATTCAATTCAATGATAATAAAATAAATATTTTATAATACAATTTTAAGTGTTTGAATAATATTTTTATTTACAATTGGGTCCACCTCAGCCTTATGTGTTTGGAAATGTTGTTGCTGATTCAATGGAGCCGTACTTGCACAGATCTCCCGTCAAAATCATAATAGAATAGATCTATAATAAGCATTTTATTTCATAGCATTTATTTATCACTTAAAAGATAGATTAAAGCATTTCCTTACTGCGCACACAAGCTTTACGTGAGCTAACAGAGATTTTATATATTCTCATATAAATTCTTGCAAACTGGCCAGCTTCTTACAGCATGTTAAAATGTCGCTAGATTATATTTGGACTGTTTGTGGACCAATCGATATACATCAAAGTTTTAAATAACAAGCCCAATATAACAAAATGTTTATGTTATTTAAGTGAGCAAACACTGTCTAAATTTAAACATAAGTAGCTAAACTAGTTAGTTAGTTTAATTACTAATTCCAAGTAGATGATCAAAGTTTCCTGTTAGGAGACTGTAGAAGCTAATCATTGTATATCCAATTCTTTCATGTCATAATTTACTACTTGTCATCTGAGCATAAACCCACCTGATCCATAAATACAATGCAGTGATGCACTTTGACCAAAAACCAAAAATGCAGTATTGCACTGGTCGTGGGTACTCCTTGTACCACACGAATTCAAGTTTCTTGTCGTATTGTTCACATCTTGTTTACGTGAAATTATAAAATAATTTCTTGAACGTATAATTTCGTATAACCATATCCATTATTAGTTTACAGATCAATTTTCATACACAGTTAAATGCTGATTGATATCTATTTTTCTATTGCCAATTATGGATTGGTTAACATCAACGAAATCATATTTCATATAACGCAACTTAAACCGTGGTCATTTCATTCACTGCTTCTTGTTTGTCCGTGTTTATCCTTTGGAATTTGCATCCATCTTGATTAATTGAACAAGTTGTTCCATTTTTTTTTGTACTTGTACTTCTACGATTAGAAACAAGAAGTTTGAATTTGAATTTTATATCTCTGAATTGGGCAAAGCCCTGAAATGATACGGAAAGTTCTTCACGTTGAAGTTTTGGTGGGAAAGAAACGAATTTTCTATTTAGACCATACAATATATGCTGTTGATTTTTAGTTAACACCGGTGGTTTAATTTCCCCAACACTATTTTGTTTGCGTGCTGAAGCGCTACCGTATATGACATTATTATGAAAGCGTGAACATGTTTTCTATCGAGTAAATTGTTTTATTTATTTCATTTTAATTATAAAAATAATTTATCTATTATGAGAAATGTATAATTCTATGCCGTGTATAAATTTTATATTTATAAAAGCGCTACACTTAAATATTAAATAAACACTAAAGTCAAGTCCAATTTTGGATTATTAATTCCTGCCAGCTTATGATGAAATAGTTTAGGCAAATATCCACATCAATTCCTTAAAAATATATTGATGGATAAATTAATCTCTCAAAATTTAAAAAAAGAGGGATAAATTCATTTATATGTATAGGTTTATATAGTGTTATCTCAATATTATGGACCTAATACAAAGGAATCAATTTATCTTTTTTTTTTTAAGAGATTAATAAAAAACTTTTAAATTTTGATATAAAATTTAAATGTTTAGTCCATGGTTTATCTTCGTTTTGACACATCTATCAATAAAAGGAATGATATAAAATTGAGTTTGCGTGATATGGCTGCAGGTCCATTGTTTTACAAGGGGTGGTACCATCTATTTTACCAATACAACCCTTATTCAGCCGTGTGGGGCAACATCACATGGGGCCATGCCGTATCAAGGGACCTAATTCACTGGCTATACCTGCCCATCGCCTTGGTTCGAGACATGTGGTTCGATATCAACGGTGCATGGTCCGGGTCAGCCACTCTTTGCCAGATGGCAAAATCGTATTGCTCTACACTGGTGACACCGATCGACAAGTGCAGGTCCAAAATCTTGCACACCCGCCAACCTATCTGATCCCCTCCTCCTTGATTGGGTCAAATACCCTGGTAACCCTGTCATGGAACCCCCACACGGCATTGGGCCCAAAGACTTCCGTGACCCAACAACAGCATGGGCCGGCCCAGATGGGAAATGAGGGTCACACTTGGGTCAACGATTAATAACGCAGGCCTTTCATTAATTTACAAAACCGTTGATTTTATCCACTATGAGCTAAATGATCATTACTTGCATTCGGTTGCGGGTACGGGTATGTGGGAGTGTGTTGACTTTTACCGGTTTCGATAAACGGGTCATTAGGATTGGACACGTCAGCAAATGGGCCAGGAGTGAAGCATGTGTTGAAGGCTAGTTTGGATGACACAAAGGTGGACCATTATGCGATTGGGACCTACTTCGTTGAAAATGATACGTGGGTTCCGGATAACCCGAATGAGGACGTGGGTATCGGGTTGAGGTTGGACTATGGGAGATACTATGCGTCCAAGACATTTTATGACCAATACAAAGAAAGGAGGGTCCTATGGGGTTGGATTAATGAATCAGATTCCGAAACTGCCGACAAGACAAAGGGTTGGGCATCTCTTCAGGTACGGATGTTTTTGCTACTTGGTGTTATTCTTTATTTTCATTTGAAAAAAAAATTCATAAGTGGGTAATAAAAAGTGGAATGCTAAATGTTTAAGTAGGTATATTCATCATGATGTGATTGCGATTTTCACCCACACACGAGTAGACATGTTCAAATGTGATTGGTTAGTAGTAGATTCCTAACTTTTGGTACTTAAATTTTCATACAATGTAGCATCACTTTTGTTTTTTAGCATATATATACAACTAGAAAAATACTTTTAATTGTTATTCTATAGAAACCATGATGATGTTGGTGTGAAATATAGCAATATGATTACAACTGAATACTAATGGTAAAATTAGTCGATTATAAGTCTATGTTGAACCATTTAGGCCCTTGTTTGGTTTCTAGTAAGGACACTATGGATGAGTAGATTTCAGGAATTTGTCGTTCTATATATATTCAATATACATATTATGCCAAAGTTAATATGTAAATGATTACCAAGTTACATATAATCTAATAATATACTCCGATTGATTTTGCTCGGAACTTGTGAATCAACATAGGCTTAATCATATAGGAGAAAATATCATTAAGTCATTATTGTTGGCCTATTACAATATTACCATACATTAGCCAATTTACCACACTCTTTGGCATTTTTGTGTTCTCCTCAATGTATCACCAAGGCAAGGCAATAACATTTGAAGGTACTTGCTCTTATGTCTGGGAAACATCTAGGCTTAGTAATAGGAAGTTGATTCCAAAGCAACTGCAAACAACATGCTTGCTCATGGCAAGATTAAAAGATAATATCATGAACAATTGCTGTGCAAATAGCTAGCAAGCAAATTAAATTGAATGCTGAATTTCATGATTCTGTCAATTGAACTGTTTATTATGAGTCAAGTATGATGACGAAATAAATTCAATTCGGCATTTTTGGTTATCAATTTAGTAAAACATCAATATGACAATGCACAAATTCATTCTAATTTGCAAATTTTACCTATGGTGATTTTCAATTGAAGTATGAATGCAATTCATTTTTTTTCTTTTTTTTTTTTAATCAGACTATTCCAAGAACAGTGTTGTTTGACAAGAAGACCGGAACTAATTTGCTTCAATGGCCAGTGGAAGAAGTAGAGAGCTTAAGACTAAGCAGTGCTGATTTTGAAGGGGTGTTGGTTAAACCTGGCTCAGCTGTGCCACTGGACGTAGGCTCAGCAACACAGGTTTGTGCATAGTGTCAAGTTATGTAGCGTTGGTTGCATTTCAATTCAAGGTGTTACTCACAACAACCCCACTAATCAACTCTTACATTTCCCTGACATATTATTTTTTGCAGTTGGACATATTTGCTGAATTTGAAATCGAATTGTTGGCTTCCGAAGGGATTATTGGGAAGGACACTAGTGTAGGCTGTGGAGGTGGAGCTATTGACAGAAGTGCTTTGGGACCATTCGGGATTCTGGCTATTGCAAATGACCAACTTTCTGAACTAACACCAATTTATTTCCGGCTTTCTAGCACTGGCAATGGCACCTCAACTTCTTCCTTCTGTGTCGATGAAACTAGGTACTAATAATCATGATTCGAATTTAGTCTCTTTCAAAAAAGGGGTCAAATCACTAGCTTCGTGACGTGCATGAATAGCGAGTTGTTTTATAATGCAGGTCATCAAAGGCTCCTGATTTGTCAAAGCTAGTTTTTGGAACCGAAGTTCCAGTCCTCAATGATGAAAAACTATCAACCAGGGTATTGGTAAGTGTCAAATGATTGAGATATTGGCTTGCATTGATTGATGATAACAACTGCTTGAGATTAATTTTAATAAATGTCTGTGTAAAGCGACTTTAGAGGTAATTATTTGAAGAGCAATTGACTTAAAGATGAGTTAATGTGGTAAAGCATAAGGTTGAAAGACAATGTTGAAATCTTGTATTGAACGAATAATCGATAAGTAATCATCAAAATTAAATTCAACTCATTTTTACTTTGGTTCACGTTGATACATGTAAGTTTTAATGACAACTAAATTTCCAATATGGTCAGGTTGATCATTCAATCATTGAGAGCTTTGCCCAGGGAGAACCGTGATCACAACTAGAGTTTATCCAACAGAAGCAATATATGGGGCTGCAAGATTGTTTCTGTTCAACAATGCAACGGGCATAAACATTAAGGCCTCGCTCAAGATTTGGCAATTGAACTCGGCTTTTATACGCCCCTTTCCCTTTGACCAGAGTCAATGAAATGTGAAAGCTACAGATGAACACTAGCATCCTGTGTCGTGGTATCCCTATTGCTACAAAAGACAAAATAATCAGTGAAAATCCTGTGGTGGCAACAACCATTTATGAAGCGTAAATGCTTCCCCTGATATTTCTGTAGTCCAATAATTCATATTGATCGATTTTCTCCAATTTTTTATTTATTTATCATCTGATATTACATTCTCCTCATGTTGTTTCTTTTGGGGTAAGTTAATTTGTGGCGCTTTATAGAAAGAAGACAACCAAGAATCAATGAAAAAGAATTGATACTAGAAAGAAATTTTGCCAATTACCTTATACCTAGTGGCACGCAGCTTTTCCCTATTCAATTATTTAGTTCGAATGACAGGAACAAATTCCCATGGCAAGAAAATTCGGATTTTGACTATCTGCATCGATACCAAATATGTGATTCCTAGTTCTGTAGTTGTGCGCGGAGTGCGCCAGAACTAATCCGATCACCAAAAAGGCGAAAACTTTCTAGATTTTGTTTTTTTAGAGTGGTGTTACTGGGTAGAAAAATATATACATAATTTTTTACGAAAATTATGAAGATTATTAGATAAAAATAAAATATTATGATTCACTAATTCAATTAATAACTATGACATATTATTCTGAATATAAAATTCTACCAAAATTTCTAATTATATAGTATTTTTCATTTGTTTAAACCACCTTTATAACATTGGCCTACAACTAATCTAATCAGAATATAGTGGGTATATTTAGACATAAAATAATAGATATAGGGAGCCTAGAGCATAAACTCTTGAGAGTGATAATTTATAACATAATATCAGAGTTTTTATGATCAAATAAAGAGTTTAATCCTTGTTACTCTTATTCTTTTTAAATAAAAAAATAATTAAATTTCAACAAAAAATCAAAAGAATGTGATTGATTTAAAAACCATTATAGGAGTAAAAATTATACATAAACATATATGGTGGACGTCTCTATGTGTCCAATGATAATGGATCTAGAAAATTTAGATAATGAAAGCAAAAATGATACATAAGTATAATATAAAAATTTCATATAATTTTTATTTTAATGTGGAGTCAAGTTAATAAAATAATAGGGCAAAATATGTATGCATCTACACTTTTTTTTTTTAAAAAAAAGGTAAATCATAGTGGGGGCGTGAGCCCCCAACACTTTATAGGTAGATTCGTCCTATAAATTTTTTTGCCCAATTGTTTAAATTTTTAGAAGAACGTTAATAATATGATATTAAAGCTTTTAGAACCAAAAGCAAAGAGATGCATTAGAAAACTTAAACTGATTCGTGACAATTGTAGTATATTGAATAAAGCTCTGCTAGTCATTAGGATTAGTATTTTTCATTCACAATACTCAAACTTTACTTAAACTAAATTAAAGAAAAGAAGAAGCACTTAAACCAATCAAACTTTAGTTTTCTGGATTTGATTTGATTTAATAACAGTTGAGCTCAAGACCCTTTCACGCTTTACAAAACGATCTACTTTACCGGATTCCAGGTTATATTCTCCCACAGTTCAGCATTAGTTAATGTGCAATAGAGAAAGCCCTCTTGTCCATTTTTTTTTGTGTTAATCTAATCTAGTAATGCAATTTAACATGGAAAAAGCAGTCGCTACTAAGTGCAGAACAGGGTAGCATAGCACATATATTAATGTGCCCATTCCCAAACACGATGGAACATGTGCATTGTTTTTGCTGCCTATATATTGCAGGAATAAAGCCTGCAATAGACTTAGAAATATTTTAGTAAAATGAACCGTATTCTATGTCTGAAATGACCAGATTACCTTTAGTATCTCATGCTTTGATGTGATCTATTATCAAATTAATAGGAACCAATAATATAGTGGTGATGAATATATTTATGGGAGAGTAAACAAAACTTATAGTGAGGTGTAAAGTTGGCTGCTATATATTTTCTATTTTCTTACTATTAACGTTATTATATATTATAAATAAGTGATGATGATGCCCAATCTCGTAATGGGGATTTATATAAGGCTTTCAATCCCACAAACTGGAGCAATTGCCTGAGAAACTGTGACATAGGGGTACTACGTACCTGCCTGCAGCAACCTCGAAGCTAGTTCAAACTAGTGGGAGGTTGTGTGCATAGAAGCGCACAAAACCAACAAAGTCTTCATCATCATATGCACTCAAACTTGTCGACACAATCATCACATATATCACTGATCATTGAGATCGATCGATCAACATGGCTCGAGGAAGAGTTCAGCTGAAGAGAATCGAGAACCCGTGCACAGGCAAGTTACCTTCTGCAAGCGCCGAGCAGGGCTTCTGAAGAAGGCTAAGGAGCTCTCTGTGCTGTGCGATGCTGAAATTGGCCTTGTCATTTTCTCCGCTCATGGAAAGCTCTATGAACTGGCCACAAAAGGGTATTTTTTTTTTCTTCCTCTCCATGTATAATTTGTATATACATAAAATACATGCATGTGTATATAACATTTCACTCTCATTTTCTTTGTTACATTTTTTTTGGTATCTTTCATGTATGTTTATGTAAATGTGAAAGAACCATGCAAGGGTTCATCGAGAGATACATGAAGTTCACAGGGGAGGCTCAGCCTGAAGCAGCCACTGAAGCACATCCGATGGTATGCAATTTATGTGTCTCCATGTCTCTATATTTTTTAGGTGTGAATTTGCAAAGTTGAAAGGAGAATTGAGAAAATGAGCCAATAAAGCATATATGCTTCGTCAAAGAGGAAAAGAATAATTGTCCTTGTCCTTTTACTATTATAATATGCAAAAGGATGAGTGGCATTAGATGCTGCTTGATGCATTATGGTCACTGGATAATAAAATAATGATATAGTGGTCATTGATGACGGTAAAATAATATATATCCGGTAACCATATAATCATCGAATGTTTTGTTGTCTACACTACATTTTGACACATAGAACCTATAGATTCTGTAAGGATATAGCGTTGTTCTGTAAGGGCTAGCATGACTCATCGCTTACAAATAAAGTTAAGCTGGTTTTAAGTGTCACAGATTCATGATAAAAAAAATAATGATTTTTATAACTTACGTGTAAATTTTTCTAATTTCGTTTACACAATCATCTAAGTAATATTACATATTATCACATTTATAAAACAAATTTAACTTTTATCTCCATACTTTACAAATTATACACTTTTTAATTTTTTTCAACAAAAATATTAAAACAATGAATTCTTTCTAGAGAACATAAGGGAGAGAAGGTAGGAGTCAAATATGAACTATCCACTCAAAAATATAAGAGACAACTATAACTACTAACTAGGTAACTCAACCGCACATCTTAAACTTTTATTGTTGATAGTGTAATTAAATTATGAAACAAAAAATATGAAATAAAAAAGAGCATGGATAGCAATCATTCCATGCCATAATCTCATCCCTCTAGCTGTAATATACATGCCATCCTAAAATTATTATAGGTAAATAACTCTAAACACCTTGAGATTTGTAGTTATTGCACCCCACCTCATTCTTCTATAAATATGATACTCCACCTCATTTCTATTATCAAAATTATTTGTGTATTTTATATTTATTAAACTCATTGTTTTCTTAATACATATAATAAAAATTATAAAATAAATCTAAAAATTTATTATTTTATGAAATACTAAAACTTCAAATTTTAAAAATATAATAATTTCAGATTTTAAAAGATAAAACAATGTTTTTAAATTTTTACAATATATATAAGAATACTTTAATAATAATACTGAGTAAGATTTATAATATATATATATATATATATATTAAATTTCATTAAATAAATTAATATTTAATATCAAAATTTTAGCTTATTATTTAATAGTTATGGTTATTTATGTTTTGATTAGCATGCATATTTTAGTAAAATAACAAATTTACTCTTCTAATAATGACTCTCGAAATTATTTCGCACTTTTGGTACAATTAAAATTTGTTTAAAAATTCGTTGTGTAATTTGTTTTTGAAAAAGCTATTAATTATATAAGTTCTTCATTTCTTATTTTGGGTTGAGAAATTACTAACATATTTTAGGTTATGAATATTGAAACCTTTAATATTGCAAATAAATTTTGCTAAAAGTAATATTCTATTTGATATTAAAATATTAACTTATGGTATAAAATAATATTCATTTAATTATAAATCATACTCGATATTATTAAAGTAACTTTATATACTTCAAAGAAAAAGTTAAAAAATATGGTTTTATTTTTGGAACTCTGATGCAATCACTAAATTAATGCTTGATATAAAAGCATTGACATTTTCTTTCAAAGTATATAAAATTAATAAATATTAACTTATTATATAAAATAATATTTATTTAATTATAAATCTCACTCAATATTATTATTAAATTAGTTTTACATAATTTGAAAGAAAAAGTTGAAAACATTATTTTATTTTTTAATCTCTACAATTATTATGTTTTTAAAATTTGAAGTTGTAGTATTTTATCAAATAATAAATTTTCAGATTTCTTTTTTATTTTTTGGATAAATAACACTAAATACCCTTGATGTTTGGAGTTATTGCATTCTATCTTATTCTTCTACAAATATGATACTCCGCCCCATTTCTATTATTAAACTCATTTATTTTTCTTTATATTCATTAAACTCATCTTTACCTTAATATATAATAAAACTTTATTATTTTATGAAATACTATGATTTCAAATTTAAAAAAATAATATAATTTCAGAGTTTAAAAAAAAAATCATGTTTTAAACTTTTTCATTTAAAGTATATAAGACTACTTTAATAATAATATTGAGTAAGTTTTTTAATTAAATGAATATTACTTCATGCAATAAGTTAATATTTAATATCAAAATTTTAGCTTACATCTATTTAATATTTATGTATGGTTATCAATATTTTGATTAGCTAGCGTTCATACTTTAGTAAAATAACAAATTTACTCTTCCAACAATGACTCTTGTAATTATTTTGCACTTTTGGTACAATTAAAATTGGTTTGTGTGATTTGTTTTTGAAAAAGCTATTAATTCTATAAGTTATTCATTTCTTATTTTGGGTTAAGAAATTGCTATTACAATTTTAGGTTGTGAATATTAACCCTTAATATTACATAATATTCTATTTGATATTAAAATATTAGCTTACAATATAACATAATATTCATTTAATTATAAATCATACTCAATATTGTTAAAGTAATTATATATACTTTGAAAGAAAAGTTAAAACAATTTTATTTTTTGGTCTTCAAGGTAATTACTAATAACCCTTGATATAAATTATTAAATTTTCTTTCAAAGTATATACAATTATTAAATATTAACTTATTGTATGAAATAATATTCATTTAATTATAAATTTTACTCAATATTATTGCTAAAGTAGTCTTATTTACTTTAAACTCTAAAATTATTATGTTTTTAAAATTTGAAGTAGTAGTATTTTGTCAAATAATAAATTTTTAGATTTATTTTATAATTTTTATTATATATTAAGGAAAAGATGAGTTTAATGAATATAAAAAAAATTCAGTTACTAATAAAAATAGAATAGAGTGTCATATTTGTAGAAGAATGGGGTGGAGTGCAATAACTCTAAACCTAAAAAATGTTTAGTGTTATTTACCCAATTATTGTTATCAAGGTTGGATTAAATGTAAATGCAGTATTGTTTAATTTTAGATAAAATTATTAATTTTATTATACATCCTCGAACGTGGAGGCTTATTAAATATGTTAGCTAAAATTATTAAACGTCATATTATGAAGGTTGTATTAAATGTAAATGCAGTATTGTTTAATTTTAGTATGCATCCGCGAACGTGGAGGCTTAAAACTTATAAATACATGTAATAATTAAGTAGAGTTAGTAAGACAAATGAACTGATGGAATTGAATTATTTAAAGAATTTAATTTTGATACAATACAGTGAAAAATATTTTTATGTTATCAATTCAATTAAAATCAAGTAGCATAAAAAAATCAATTAAAATCTTTTATTTAAATGACTTTTTAAATTATGGGTGGGAAAGTCAATTATCGTGATTGATATAACAATACATAATTGGATGGTTATTTAAAAGCATTAAATTATCATGGCATAAAAATTAAATTCTAATTTACTAATAAGGTGTTGGTCCTGGTAAAAGGACTGGAATCCCTTAAGTATGAGATCCTAGATTCACTACAACATAATTGAATTTTAATTCACTAACACTTGAAAAATGTTACTAGATCATATAATAGTGTTAATAAAACTCTTAAACAATATAGACTATATGCTATACTTGAAAAAGTGTTACTAAAGAATTTTAACAATATTTTTTTATATATTTTTAGTAACATTTTTTAAATATTAGTAAAAAGTTTTAATAACACTTCTTAATAATAAATATTACTAAAAGTTAAATACGGTGTAGTGCATTTAATTTAAGAATTTATGTATATTAAAAAATATTGTTGGGAGAAGTCCTACTTAGGCACACTTGATCCTATCATAAGAAATTAGTCTCTCTGTCCAATGATAAAATATTCTCAAAAATAAATTTTTAAAAATCCTAATTTAAATAGTATACATGTCATCCATTTAGAAAGAATAAAAGCTCTGAATACGCACCATATCTATCTGTACTGTTTTCTATTTATTGGTTTTCGGGTCCATACTCCGTATATTGTCGAAACATAAGTCGTGAGCCATATGATAGCACAATCTTATCCTATATTTTCTGCATCTATTCTCTTAATCATCAAAACAATCGACGACTGTTCCATTATTTTTCCTCAGAATGTCCCACTAATTAACATGGTCCCATATTGATTGTGTAGGATGCTAAAGAGGAAGCCGATGTGCTGAAACAGGAAATCGAAACAATGCAAAAGGGTATCAGGTACCAAAGATATATTAGTTTATCATTTTAAACATTACAAGGCTCTATATAATATCGTCATAAAACCAAACTAGTATTACAATCTCCAACTTTTTTCCTCCATTCAATAGTTTTTTCGTATTCCCTCAAAATAAAAATTAAAAAGTTGAAATTTCTGTCATAAAGGTTGATATATGATATATGACTAGATTAAATGCACTGTTTTAAATTTGTGTCTGAATATGTTTCATCATGTGTCCCTCTTTGTTAAAGGATAGAAATTGGTCAACAATTGTTTGGGATTGAGAAAATTTTGGCCTTTTTATCTCCCTCTCTAAATTAAACACATTCTATTTTCAATATTCATATTTTCTGAAGACATTTATCAAATGTTACGTAAATGTGTGGTATCTTCTTTGTCAATACGCCACTGTTAAGAGGAAGAAAATATGGAAAAATATCTCCACCGTGAGCCATTTCGGTTCAGAGCCACTTCCAACAAAATTAATTTTGGGCCAACTTCCTTTATTTTGATTCAATTTTTTAACTTTATAGTTCATTTAAAAAGCCAATGAATAACAATGTAAACTATGAGTAAGCATTGATCTTATTCTTACTTTACATATGAATGAGAAATAAAACTTGATATTCTTTTTTCAATAACTTAATCGACAACTAAACTTGACACAAAAGTAAAATGAATTAAATTTATTTTGTCAATATTTATTTTCAATTCAAACATTTTAACTAAAGAAATTAAATCAGTCAAATAGTGCAAACTCAAGTAATAATGACTCATATTTATAATTGATTGATTATTTATACAAAAATAATGTTTAGATTATCAGGTTGACTTGGTGGGTCTGATCCATTTGGGCAAGCTAAGTTGGGACCAATATTTTTTCTCTAATTATTTCAACTTAGTTAATTTAATTTAACTTAATTTATATTTAACACATATAATAAAAATTCTAAAATGAATATGAAAATTTATTATTTGATAAATACTATAATTTCAAATTTTAAAAACATAATAAATTCATGAGTTAAAAGATAAATCGTGTTTTCAACACTTTTTTACGTGAAATGTTCTATCTTATGTTTTTAACCTTTCTTTTTAAAGGTATACAAGACTAGTTTAATAATATTGTGCATGATTTATAACTAACTGAATAGTATTTCATACAATATAATGATGATATTATATCATTGCTTTTAGCCATAATATATTTAGTAATAATAGTTATCAGGATTTTAATTTTTCTTATGTTTTTTAAAATATACTAATAATAAAACAATAAGTTAGCTTATTTACTGAACATATTTACTTACATATAATTATTACTTGATAATAAATCATCTATTTAATTGAAAGACATAATTAATTAAAAAATTTATTTTACTTTTTATTTTTTACCCCTACTCATGTATCTTCTGGATCCCTCCTTGATTACAAGTATAATTATGTTTTATAACTAATTATGTAAAAATTGATTTACATTTGAATATATTAACTTAAAGTAATTTATGTTTGGGTGTAATAACTTGAAAATAATTTTAAAGGATTGTTTTCTAATTAATTATAATAAAAATGATTGAATATAATTATGTTTGAAAGTAATTTACATTTGAATATAATTTTAAAGGATTGTTTTCTAATTTATTTATAATTATAAGTTACTTTTTCAACTTAAAATTATAATTTTTTTGGTAATCCATTTTTTTCACCCAAACATAACAATTTATTTTTGAAACATCTTTTATTCTAGAAAGGCTAATTTCAAATTATAATTATTTTTCCCCAACTGAGAAAATTAAACGATATTTTCATCTCTATTAATTGTAGGCATTTGTTTGGAGGAGGAACTGGGACAATGACAATGGATGAATTACAAGCGCTCGAGAA
Source organism: Dalbergia oliveri (assembly GCA_030441495.1). NCBI lineage: Eukaryota > Viridiplantae > Streptophyta > Magnoliopsida > Fabales > Fabaceae > Dalbergia > Dalbergia oliveri. The sequence goes on from JAMLFY010000011.1 coordinate 8,849,729, forward strand.
GAATCTCGAAATTTGGATTTATCATATTCGCTCAATGAAGGTACCAGCCAGCAAACAATTTCACGATAAAAATTTATGCATTATCCTCTATTTTGGATAAGAAATGAATAACCAGTACGCATATGAACTACAGATGAACATCATGTTGCAAGAAATTCAAGCTTTGAGAGATAAGGTTAGCATAAAATTATTGAATTTATATTTATTTGTTAAATTTTTGCTTATCATTGGGTCATTGTTAGTAAATTTATATATTGCATTTATAAAGGGGGAGTGGCTCAAACCAAATAAAAAAAAAAGTAAAAGGGGAAGTGGCTATTGCCACACCCTTTAGTCTATTGTCATTTCCTATTAAATGAAAGTTTGTTTAATTGTTTCAAAATATCCTTTTATAAAACATAACACAATTAATATTACATAAAAAATAATTAAAAAAGTGAACAGCTAAACTAATATACAACATGCATACTCAAGGATTTTTAATCTTATGATTATTTTTTTAATTACAATTATATTTTGAAGACAATTATTACGTATTAAAAATTTTAAAATCACTTAAATATTTATGTCTATGTTGTTATATTAAATAAATTAATTAAAAATATTTAGAATATATCATAATCATATAAAAATAAAAAATAAAATTAATATTAAAATTTTTAAAATCTAATTATTTATTATTTCATAATAATCGTATAAAATTATTATGAACTTTTCAGTCAAATAAAATATGCACAAACAAAAAGCAGCATATATTAAAAGAAGATTTGCTTAACAATATTGACAACAAATAACATACTGGCTCATGCGCTGGATGATTTATTCTTATAATATAAAATTACAAATTAATTTAAATAATAATTATCAAATTAATTAAAATTAATATATTATAATATTATAATTTTTAATATAAGAAATCAAAATAAAGTTCCTTATTTAAAATATAACACTACCAATGTGGATAGTATTTTACGCAGGTAGTATTTTATCAATGATAACAGGGTTTTTTTTTTTTTTCTAATGAAAAGGTAGTATTTTACTCAAGATATATCATGCAATGTGAGTAATATTTTTAAGGGGGTTTGTTTCAAGGTTAGAAATTATGTTCCTAGGAATCACATTTTTTGGAATGATATTTCTGGAATATTATTTTCGGGTATTTTAAAAAGTTATTTGTTTAGTATTAAACACAGAATTATTTGTTGAGATTCTCGGATCAAATTTAAAACTTGTTTATTTTATATTCTATATTCCCAAGCATATATCATAATTTCAAAAACCCCTAACACATTAACTTCTAGAAATATATATAAATTTTAAAAATATTTCCCAATCAATGTAAAATTAACAATTAACTTTTTAAAATTTGTTCATCTCATCCAAATTGAATAATTAAATAAAATACTAAAAAAATAACAATTATTTCAGATGAAATTACACTTCAAAAAAAAAGAGAAAAAACAATCATAAATTTGAAATTATTTTTTGATCAATATCAAATTAACAATCAATTTTTTTAAAATTTATTCATCTCATCCAAATCTAATAATTAAATAAACTACTAAAAAATAACAACTACATCAAAGTGAGGTTTACATCACCATAACAAAAGATAATCAACTTCGGCATAGTGATAATAACAGATAATTATTGTGTCTTGTATCATCCTTTCACTCTTTTTTTTTTTTTTTATAAACATCCTTTGATGCTTTCGCCTTCTAGCCATGATGCAATTAACCCAACTTCGATCTATTCAAATGATGCTGCAAATTCCAAAACCAACTATATAAGAACTTATGAAATAATTAATATGAAGAATGTACAATTTTTTTTTTTGGGCACAAGAATGTACACAAATATATCTTTATCAAATTTACCTTCTAAAAATTACCATTGGTGGATAAAACATGGTACACAATTTGGGAATAAAATTTCACTAAATCATAAAAAATCTTTTTCCTGGAATAATTATTACCTGGAAAATTTCTATAAAACTTGTAACAAACGTAGAAATAGATTATTCCAACTACCTGTTTTTCTGGAATAAATAAATTTATCCTGAAACAAACCCCTCTAAGGGTTTTTTCATCTCTATTTTTTATCTTGATTTCTGAATTAACCATTCTTCCCCTTTCGCATTTAAAGGAGGGAACGCTCAAAGCGGCAAATAAGTATCTCCATGAGAAGGTAATATCGCGTTTCTATTCATTAAGTACACATTTTCCTGAGAAGCATGTTGAATTATATTATGCCTTCGTCAGGAATACTAGTAATCTAATACGTATCCATTACATTTTACAGGTTTTGGAGAATACTGAATATACTAACTTTGCTCCATTTGCTACTGATGCTTCGTACCCGCTAACTATACAAGATGGAATTTTTCAGTTCTAGGAAATTCAAAATTAATAGCATATTAATATGTGAAAGAACAGGTTGTGGCTTGCTGTATAAGAAAAACAATTAAATAATGTGGTATGCATAAATGTACTACTTAGGTTACTTATAACACCGTGTGTATGCTTTGCAAATGGTGCAACATTGTGTTGTTGCAATACTGTCAAGAATAAGTTTATCATGTGAAAGTAAGAAAAGTATGGTTTCTAGCTTGTATGTTTTTTCATGCCCTTGATTGCAATATAAAAGATCTCTTGCGTGTACAGAGCAATGATTTTAAAGTTTCATGTACAATAAAATGTTAGAAATTGAATATAAGGAATAGAATATTTGATAGGTTTTGAGGTATGAATTATCACTTTCTTTAAAGAGATATTGTCTATATACTAACAGGAAAAGATAGACAAGTATCTTTTAAGAATATAATAAAATATCTCAAACTCTCTTAATCATTATTCTAAAAATTTTCTACATTGAAGAAGATGAATATGACACTTATTTATAGAGATATTTAGTCATCTTTTAACTATAAAGTGATTACCAACATATCTCTTCAAAATCTCACACTGCTGTACCGTTTGAATTTCATCGTTTCATAATTGCAAAAGCAACATTATATGCATCCTTTCAATTTGAAATGAAAAGGAACGTTCAATTGGATGCAACTTTTCAATTTCAAAGAAAGGAAACGGACAACATGCTTTAAGTGTATACATTCTTCATTTACATATATATGTAATAATTACAAACTACAATAATCCTCCACTAGTTAATACCATCCATAACATCATACATAATAGAAAGTATCTCATTTGAACTTTTTATTAGTGTAAATATTTTAAGATTAAACAAAGTTAGTGATATATAAGTATTGAAACATAACTCTATATGTCAAATCAAAACATTACACACGTGATATTAGACAATTATTATTAAGAGATGTTAATAACAAGCTTTTAATACTTTTATGATCATTTGCTAATCCTACATTCATGAATATTTACAAGAATAAACCCTTTAATCATTGTTTGAGGCGGCACCACCTCAATATTCATATAAATGAAATTTGTCCTTATGTCCTTCATTACAAGAAACAATTGAGTTACCGACGGATTTTCACTAGTATTTTCTGGATTACCGTCGGAAATCGTGAAAAACAAAAAGAAATTTTTTTTTCTAGCAAGACAGTGACCGCGGATTTACCTACGGAAAATCCATCAAAAGTTTGCGCCCTTTGGTGCCAAATGTTCAAGCAATTACCGACGGAAAAAACTAATTATGAAAATAAATCTATTTAAAAAATAATATTACCGGAAATAATCCGCGAAATATTTAGTAAAAAATATTTTTAAAAATTAATATTATCGGAGAATTTTCGCAAAAATAATAAAATAAAATTTTTTTGTTACCAGCGGATTTTATCCGATAATTTGAAATTTCGTCTCAAAAAAATCACTTAATATTTGTGATTCACTCTCATCACATCTCTTCTCACGCGCACGCACACACACACACACACACACACACACACACTCACACACACACACACACACACACACACACACACACACACACTCTCTCTCTCTCTCTCTCTCTCTCTCTCTCTCTCTATCTCTCTCTCACACACACGCACTCTCTCTCAGTCTGAACCACGCAAAGTAACCCAGGCGGGCTCAGCCAGCGACCCTCACGATTGGCAACCTGCACACCATCCCGCAATGCGATCCATGAGCCGATGCACAGGAGCTCGGCCTCGGCGGCGACTTCAGGAACCCAGAACCCAGAGACTGACGCGACCTGCTACCCCCCGCGACCACCGCGGCGTGGGGCCCACCTCCGCCTCTTTGATTCCGCCACCCCTCTCGCGGCCAACCAGCTAGAGAAGAAGGTAAGCTTCCTCTCTTATTGATATTACACGTTTGAATTTTTTTTTTTCAAGTGTAATTTGGTTCTTTTACTTTGTAATATTTGGTTTATTTTAGTTTTTTATTTGATAATTTTGATTACAAGAAATTTGGATTGTTTATTTGTTGATATGGTTTGGTTTGATATTTTCTTGTTAATTTGGGTTGCAAGGATTTTGGATCTATTTAGTTGTGGGGTTTGTTTGAACGAAGTTTGGATTTGTGTAATTTCAAAACTTTTGAATTGGAATAATTTTTAGAATAATGAGCTTGGCTTAGTGTATTTGGTATTAAATCCAAATGTGAATCATGAAACTATTAATTTATTTTAAGTTGTTTGGATCGTATTCTTATTCTTTTCCATATTTGACAGGATCTGATTTTGTTCAAAAGTGTAGAGTCCACTTGGAATATTTCTGTGGTGGAGCATATAATTCTCTTGTCTTTTTCAAGGTAATGTAAGTAACTGTTTCTCCTTATTTAATTACATTTGTTCTTAGGATAGAGACTTATGATTTCTAAAATAGAGTTGTAGGAAAATGGGATTGCATGACTGGGGGAAAGGCGTAGAGGTCCTTCCCGACTTGTTTGCATTGTTTGCGTGGAGATTGATTGTGTATGTGAAGATTGCAGAATATGCATGTTGTGATGTCATAATGAGGTGTGCTCTAGAACGGTTTTAAGATCTTTAAATGTTTGTTTGATTGTATTTTGATTTGATTATATATATATATATATATATATATATATATATATATATATTGAAATAATTTTTTTGGATGTCTTAGCTTTAGGGGAGGTTCTGTCAAATCTTTTGTTTAATTTAAAGAGTGGAATGTTAATTTAAGGGAGAATGCTGCCAAATTTTGTTACGTTAAAGAGCATAGACTATTTGATTGTATTGTAAATTTTATTTGATGGATTGATATATGTATATATTGAAATTATTTTTTTGGGATGTCTTAGTTTCAGGAAAAGTTCTCTCAAAATTTTTCTTTTTAATTTAAAGAGTGGAATGTTAATCTAAGGGGTAGGTGCTATCGAAATTTTGTTAAGTTAAAGAGCATAGACGATTTGCTTAAAAGAGTTTTACTTTTAGAAGATGGTTTGTTGAGAGATATTTATAATTAAATAAAATTTTAATTTGGGAAACTTTAAATGAATTTGTTAGGTTAAATTATACATTCAAGAACCATGAGTTTCGCAAACAAACTATGGATGTATGATAGAGTGCATCCCGGTTGAGGGGGAATCAAACCTGAATTTTACGTGGGAGAAGGAGAAGGAGATTACAAAAGCGATGAAGAAAGAGATTTTGTAGAAGAATTCAGGCTAACTCCTCTCCAGGCAGACAGAATGATGATGATGATGATGGTGATGGTGATGGTGATGCTGACGATGATGATCCTGCAGACTTTTCTTGATTGGAGTTATTATTTTTTCTTTATTTCTTATATGTTGAACTATTTATATTTCTGTTGTAAACTTTCTAACATCTTTATCTATTTTACATCTTGGACTATTTATATTTCTATTTGTAGACTTTCTGATAGCTTTATTTATTTTACATCTTGGACTTAAATTTATTGTGTTTTCTATTTATTAAGCATTTTTTAATATTTTTTCATTATTAAATATATTTACATATTTATAATTAGCCTTAAATAAAATATAAGCTGGTAAAAATACAGGACACATTCAAATTACAAGCCAAAATAATTTTTTAAAAAATTTATTTGACGGAATTTTCGTCTGTAAAATAAAACACAAAAAACAAAATTAAAAAAAAATCTAATTCCGACGGAAAATTCCGTCGGTAAAAATCCAATTTTTAAAAAATGAATTTAGTTTTAAATTCCTGGCGAAAAAAAATCCGTTGCTATATTTTTTTTAAAAAAGTGAAATTTAAATTAAAATATTATCAACGGATTTTTCTCCGATAAATAAAATACTGAAAAAATTTCGGAAAAATTCGGCTGTAGAATAAATCCGCGGTAATATTCTTGATGATGAGGATATTCCTGGTGAATTTGTCATACCCATTATCGACGATTTTTCCAAATTAAGGTAACATTTTGCTAATGTTTTCGCCAGTAATGGTTGCTAACTACGTTATTCCGGTTAAAAAATCCGTCGATAATTCGCAGTAATTCAAAATTCCATTGATAACACCATAAAATCCATCGGTAAAATCCAGGAACAACACTATTTCCTGTAGTGCTTGTTACTATAAACATTTAACAATTTCATTAAGACATATAATCATCTTCTTGTTGTAACAGTACACATTGATAAACATAATAGAATAAGACCTTCAAGTAAAATAAATGTCAAATCTAATACACAATAACTTGTTTTTACCCATTGAACTTATGTTGTTAAAGTTTCTAACTCAAAGTTGGGTTTCCATTATTAGTGCATTTTAATATCAGATTTAGCCTCATTCCCTTAGAATGCAATTGTAATGCATCTCTTGGCAGTGCTTTTGTAAGTGGATCAGCTAAATTTTTATTTGATCTCATACAAATTATAGTTAAGACTTGGCTGTCAATTAATTCTCTTTCATCAAAACCAACCTGGGCAATGAGGCACGTGAGAAATCTCACTCTCACGCTAGCCTCGGACCTGTTCTATATGCATGCTCTGTTCATAAAAGTCTATTTAAAGAACAATTGTCACTTTCTCTAAACATATTGTTTATTCTGAAAACAAAATAATCATGTTAAAACCTCACAATGTCTGTTTAATACAAAATCGTTCATATCATCGAAATAACATTGAAATATACTTTAAAGTTTATCATGATATGCTAAATGCAACAACCCATACCCTAGGTCCGGAACCCTCCACTGTCCTGAAGCACTCTAAACAGAATTGAAACGCTCACTCTGGTGAAGCCTACCATCTGACACTTTACCGTGGATATGTAGAATTGGCTGCCATGGTTCTTATCTGTAAAAATGAAAGAAATGAGAGGGTGAGTTTTGATACCAAAACTCAGTGAGTGAGCCTCACCTGAAACCCCTTCAAGGGACATCAAAGAGCAATAAATAAAACAAATCATAACAATATTAAAAGTACTTATAAATCTTATGCAACTAAAAATATATTTTCAAACCATCCTTTCATGAAATCAATAAAAGTTATTCCTTTAATTCATTTTCTTGTCTACAATCATATAAGCCTAAAACCATAAACTCTTTCATACTTTCTAATGACTACTTTATTAATTCACAAGTCATTTTATTAACTAACTTTCGTACCTGGTACAAATTAAACTCATAATAACATAGCTCTTAGAAACAGAAGTTCTGACACATCTGGCGTTCGTGTCGTCGTACCGTGTGACAATAATGGGCACCTAACTAGGTCCATTCTCTGAATATTTGGCTAGGCATACTTGGTACCAAGGTTAACGAGTTTCCTGCGGTAACATGCAGCCTCTTCTCTCCAGCTCCTGTAATTTAATCTGAAACCTCTAAAACTATTTTATTCTCTAATTCTAAATCTCTATAACTCTTAACAGTTTACCTTAGCATAACTGATGAAATCATACTTAGCGATTTCAAGTCCAGAATATATCCGCTAACTTCTAAGTCACTAAGATTCATGTTCTAAAATCCTTTTATGTCTAAATCTCTATATCATTTCTTATTAAAAATAAATTTATTATATTATGAAAACTTAATCTATTCAATTCTAAAGTTCTAACCTTATAATTGCTGTGGAACCATGTCCAAGGAATCACCCTATGTGGACATTGAGATTCCAAACCTCCAGAGTATGTAGCCGGCAATTTCTTAATCGTGGAAACTCACGCTCTAAAACTCTTTTATTGATTATCAAAACATCATTCAATCATCAAAACTCTTTAAATCAACTATTAACTTGTTAAACATAGTTCCAACCATAAATTAGGAAAACTCAATATCATATTCTGAAATCATAGAGTCTAAACCATCACCTTAGTCCTTTTCTCTTAATCTCGTTTCTAGGTATAAAAGCATAACATAAACATAAACCAGTTCAGAATCCAGTAAAACAATCATAAAAACCTCTAACAATCACATATATCATCAATTCTATATAGAATCAGTTCAACAAGCATGGTCCCATGAGTTCTGTCTAAAACATGTTTCATGCTCTAAATTAGCATTTCCAAACTACATAATCCAATATACATCTCAAATCCTTATACAGTAATCTCTAAAGCCAAGTAGTGGTTTATAATTTTCATGAAAATATGTATAATGAACAACATAGAGGGTCCAGATGCAAACCCACTCACCTGGAGGGTTGACAAAGAAGGAATCACACCAATAGAACTCCTGGGAGAAATGATAGCAATATCTATCATGGAAGCAGGAACTCTAGGTTAACCTCTAAAACCACAAGAATCCCTTTCTAGCAAGGTGGAAAGCTTCTCTCCTTGAGAAGCATGGGAACCACCCCTAACTCCAAAGAACTTGAAGAAAATGAAGTAGAACTAGCAAAATAACATACCTTTAAGCTTAGAGGATTGAAGATTCTAAGTTATACTTGAAAGAGTTGGAAGAAAATGGAGTTTTATAAGTGAAAATGATGAAGAAATGGAGTGGGGAGGAGGAGATTTTGTATTTCTCCTGGAAGGGGTTTAGAGTGTGTTTGGAATGATCTGGACCCGAAATGGGGTTTTTATGTTCGTTGTTCACCGCCTGGGCGGTCATCTGACCGCCTGGGCGGTGCCACTTTGACGCACGACTTACTCTCTCGTTTACGCCTGGGCGGTCTCTAGAGGCTCCAGACATCAAATTTACTCTCTGTTAACCGCCTGGGCGGTCTCAGAAGCTTCAAATGCTCCAATGCTGGTATGTATTGGACACTATTCCACCACTCACTTATTAACTTTAAAACATAAATGTAAATAGGGAAATACCCCTATTTGGATTCAAATAAAATATTAGAAAAATCAAAATCCTAACCAATCAAAATCTCATTTTTGGGTTTTAGTTCAAATTCAGAAAATCTTACGATTTTATAAACTTGTAGGCTAAAAATGAAGCACTTGAGGGTTTCATAAAATTCGTTAAAAATCCTCTTCAACGCATTTTCTCTAGGGAATAATTACCGGGACTTTTGGTCCCAAGAAAATAGCTCTAATATATAGCCCTCCAAAGGCATGCAGGTCCAGGCTTCACGAATTCAGACCAAATGACAGAAAAGGTAACTGGCACCCTTCTTGGTTCAAAAAAATTTCTGACCTTTTATTTATTTTTTGAAAATCTAGGGTATTACACTTACATAGGCATGTCGCACACTTATATGCCAAGACTTGCCATAGTATATCTTATTGTGGGCTAAATATATTATTGTCTAGACTATCACAATATATAGGAATGACTTACATCGGTTGTGGTCATAACTTTATATTTAATAACATATTCTTCAACCATTCCACTTCTTTGCTAGCCTAATGCAATAAATCCATATTCTATAGTGGAATATGAATTACAAGTTTACTTTTTGGATGCCCAACTAATAGCACCAAGCCACCCCAAAGTAAAGATTCATCATATTGTGGATTTATTATCACTAACACTAGTTATCCAAGTAGCATATGAAAAACCTTCTAACACAATAGGAAATCCATTATAACAAATAGAAATACTTTTTTGTTCTCTTTAAGTAACCAAACACTCTAATAATGGCTTACCAATGATCATTGCTTGACCTACTTGTAAAAGTAGAAAGCTACAAACTTTAAATGCAATAACTAGTCTAGTACAATGCATTACATACATCACAGTACTTATTACACTTGCATATTGCAATTGTGCAATTACTCTTCCATTATTTTCTGTTAATTTGACACTAGAGTCATAAGGATTAACTCCTTCATTTCAAAATGATTGCACTTTGTAAGCATTTTCTCGATATAATGAGGTTCTGTCAAAATAACTCCATTGCCTTCTTTCTAATCTTTATACCAAAAATAGTATCTACCTCATTCATATAGATCTTTCATTTTAAAATTTGAAGTAAGATACTTTTGGTTTAACAAATCCCAAACATGTTTGTGCCAAATAATAATAGATCATCTACATACAAAGATATAATAATGCCATATTCTTTTGGTGAACTTAGTATAAATGCATTTGTTTGCTCTATTGTGTTGAATCTATTTGATAGTATAACATTATCAAATTTTTCATGCCATTATTTTGGTGGTTGCTTTAAACCATAAAGAGATTTTATCAACTTGCTAATTTTAGTTTCATTTCTAGGAAGAATAAATCCACCTAGTTGTTGCATATAATCTCTTCACTCAAATCTCCATTCAAGAAGGCCATTTTAACATCCATTTGATGTATTTTTAAATTACATATTGATGCTAAAACTAATAGCACTCTTATGGGTCCTATCCTAGCCACAGGAGCAACTTAAATGGAGATAATTCAAGATCTAAAACAATAAGGGATTGGGGTGGTTTGATTTTTCTTTACAATTCTATGAATTCATAAATCAATTGAGTTAGAATTACTAGACTAATGAAAGGATTTTAAGTAGTTGATGCTAATTCCTTAGTCAATCAACTCTCCTTTTCCTATAGAATATATTAATTCTTTAACTATGCTTTAACAAAAAAAAAAAGGATTACGTATGAAATTCAATCCACAATTCACACAAAATTCAAGATAAATTCCTAAACCTTGAAAATCATGAGGTATATCTCTATATCTGGTTCATACACAACTTTTTCAAATTATGCAAGAACCTAAAATCACTCCATGAATAGAATTCATAAAATTTGCACAATAAAACAAGAGATAAACCATCAATCTCATAATTCCAACAACATAAATTTAAGAATTCAAACCAATTGCAATCATCTCAGCCCAAATCCCTAACCCCTAGCTATGGAGTTCAGCAACTCATTGTATTGAAGAACAAATAAAGTAAAAGTGCAGAAAACTCATAAAGAACCTAAGAAATGGAAGATGAATCTTCAATCCCCACTCTTCTTCTTGTTCCCAAGGTGTTCCAATGGTCTTAGAGCTTCCTTCCTTGTGTTTCTTTTCGAGTTCCTTTGCCTAGGTAGCCTGAGAAGTCGTGTCTTTTCCTTTATTTAAGTGAACTTTCATGTCAGATTTCTTTCTATCACCGCCTAGGCGTGTCTTTTGAGAGCCCAAGCAGTGGCTCTCCAACGGTGACTCTATTTTCACGTTTAAGCACCTAGGCAGTGAATCATAACACCTAAGCGCTCCCTAAAAGGCAGCAAACATGAAATTTTTAATTAATCTAAGTCTCTTAAAAACATGTAAATATAATTAAAACTCAAATTAAAATGAAAATGAACCCAAAATAAATTACTAAACAAGCAATACTCAAAAAAACAAAAAATCCTCATAAAAAGCATCATCAAAGGTTCAACATATGCTGATTTTTGACAACTTTTCAAGGCACAATTGCATACATATATATCACATCATGTATCAAAATAATCAATGCCCTTTTTGTTAAAACTTTTGCCACAAGTGTTGCTTTAAAAGTTTGGATAGAACCATCTGTGTTATATTTTCATTTAAATACCCATTTACATCTTATGGGTTTGATCCAGGAGGTAGATCAACTAATATTAAAGTATTATTTGACAATGCATTTTATCATTGATGGCTTCTTTTCAAAATGTCACATTTTTAGAAGTCATAGCTTCTTGAAATATTTTTGGATCATCCTCAATGCTCATTATAATAGATATTTGATTATAAATTTTATCTCTACTTCCTTCTACCAAAAAAAAAATAATGGATTATGATGAGATAAAATCAGAGCCAAGATGTTTTTGTTCTTAGTCTTTAGCTCTTTCTTGGTTCTAATTGAACATCATTAAATTTCCTTTCTGAACTTTCAAAACTAGAATGTACATTTTGTTCCTGCATAGACTCGTTACTAAAAGAATCATTCAAAAATTTATTTCAAAGAATTCAACATGTATAAACTCTACAATGTATTAGATTCTATATCTAAAAGTCTCTATGCCTTTGAATGTGTGCGTAACCCACAAAAATACTTTAATTTTGATTCCTCTTGGTCCTAATTTTGTTCTTTGATTGTTAGGAACTCTATAAAATGCAATGCACCCTCACACCTTAAAATAATTTAAAGGAATAAATGCATTTCCTCCTGAATTTTAAGTCATGTACAATTTACTTCAACTTTTCAAAATGTGCATCGCAACCCCTAAACTTTTCAAACTCAAAACTCCCTCATTATAATTTTAACAACTAATAAAGGTAAGATTATATGTACTTAACCCCCTGAAGTTTCTAGTTTGTGCAACCTGACATCTTGTCCGTGAATACTTTGCAATTAACCTCTCTATTTTTTTTATTGTATGCAACCCGACACCCTGCTATGACTTAAATTTTTGGGGTTTTTCATCCATTTGAAAAGTTAAGGGTGCCATAATGCACTTGAAAATTAAGGGTTTTTTTGCAGTTTGAAAAGTTCATGATGTCATAATGAATGTTTTGAAAAGTTAGGATTTAATTACACATGACTAAAATTGAGGGGAGGGGTAAAATGCATTTAACCCTAATTTAAATTGGGTTTTCTACCATTCCAAAGATGATAGAAGGAGACTTTCATAACCTTTGATGCCACTCTATTGAAGATGTGACATGCAATTAATAATGCTTCATCCCATATATTATGTGGTAAATTTGCATTTGTTAACATAACATTGATCATGTCTACTAAAGTCTATTTTTTGTTTTAGCCAAACCATTTTGTTATGGTGTACATTATGCACTCTTTTGGTGTATTAAACCTTATTTCTCACAACAGTTATCAAACTCATTAGAAAAATATTCTCCTCCTCTATCACTCCGAAGTATTTTTATTTTCCTATCTTTTTTATTTTCTACAATAGATTTATATTTTATGAACTTTTGAAATCCTTAATCTTTTGTCCTAATTAAATAAACAAAAGTGAATCTTGAATAATCATCTATAAAAGTTATGAAATATCTCTTTCCTCCCCTAGCTAGTTCTCCATTTAACTCACATATATCAGACTATATAAGTTCTAACAATTGAGTATTTCTTTCAACACTAGGGAAAGGTTTCTTGGTCATTTTTTATTACATGCAAATCTCACATTTATCTACATGTTTATCTTTGCAAACAATGTATCCATTTTTTGACATAAAATTTTCAAAACCAAAATATAAATTACCTAATCTAGAATGCCATTAAAAAAATCACACTCAACAAAATAAGCAGAATTCTTATTTATTTCATTAAAACTTAATTTAAACATGCCATCAATGAATATTTTTTCCTACAAATATAGAACTCTTAGAAATTATTTTATTATTAGACTCTATCACAATCTTGAAAGCCCTTATTTGATAGCAAACTCAGACCAAGTTTTGTGAATTTCCTGAACATGAACATATTCAATAGTGTTAACTTTTGTCTGAAGTGAAATTTAATTCAATAGTCCACTTTCCTTACACTTTTAGTAACATGCATGATTGCCCATCAACACTCTTCATTCTTCTTCAATTCGACATAATTCTTGAATTGATTTTTGTTATTCCATATGTGAATTGTTGTACCAGAATCTAACCACCAATCTTGGTTTTTAGTTGAAGTGTTAGTCATATTTAATTTAGTAATCATAGTAATCAATTCTTAACGACTACTTCCTCCACTAGATTTGCCTTCTTAGAATTTTTAGAATTAAAATTTCTTCCTCCTTCTATGTCTGCAATCTTGAATAAAATGACATTTCTTGCCATAGTGAAAACATTGCAATCCTTTTTCTTTTTAAATGAAATAACTTTTTTGGATGTTTTTAGATTAAATTTTCCTCTATCAGTTTTTGACAAAATTAACAGTAGACTTGAAGACATAAATTGTGCATCATGTGCACCTATTTCACATTCAATTTGAAGATGATTTTGAAATTGTTCTAATGTTAATTTTTTAGAAGATACAAAACTTTCTTTACAAAATTATTCCATGATGGAGGAAGTTTAGAAAGAATGACACCAATTTGCAGGGTATAGAAATTTTAACTTCAAGATCTCTTAGTCTTGATACTAACACTTGCAATTCATGCACTTGATCGATAATTGGCTTAGTATCAAATATTTAAATTCATAATATTGCAAAGCCAAGAATTTATCTATAACTTATTTTCCATTCTTATATGCAGTCTCCAATGATGTCCAAATTTCTGTTGGCATCTTGAGTGGATAAATATCATGTAAATGATCCGTTAAAGTATTCAGGATATGACCATGACAAATTAATTTGTCTTCTTCACATTTCCTCCTTTGCCTTTTGATTTCCTCAGAATCATTTAGAGTGAGGTTGGGCAAAGACAATAAGTTTGGATCTAAAATGTAATAGACCTTCAATAATGAGTAGGAACATCATCTTGTCCTTCCATTGAGTGACATTCGTCCCATCAAAATAATAAAGTTTGATGTCATGCTTGATAGGAAATGGAGAAGATGAATTTAACTCCATTGGAATATCTCTTTAAAATTGTTAAAAATTAGATACAAAGAATAGAATATTGGATAGGCTTTAAGGGATGAATTATCACTCTCTTTAAAGTGATATTGCTAGCATACTCTTAGGAGAAAGATAGGCAGGTCTCTTTTAAGGATACAACAAAACCTATCAAAGTCTTATAATAATTGTTTTGAAATTTTTCTACATTGAAAAAGAAGAATGTAGCACTTATTTATAGAGATATTTAGGCACCTTTTGGTTACAAAGTGATTACCACCATATCTCTTCAAAATCTCAAACTATTGTTCCATTTGAATTGCATCGTTTCATAATTCAAAAGTAACTGAAATGAAAAGGAATGTTGAATTGGATGCAACTTTTCAATTTCAAAGAAAGGAAACAGACAACATGCTTTAATTTTATACATTCTTAATTTACATATGATATACTTGAGAAGGGGTTGAATTAAGTGCCATTTTTTAAAATTTTCTACACACGACAAATATATTAAAACATTTACATAAAATCTCTTGTTATCATAGGAGATTTTAGAGCTAATGTTTGTTGACACTTTCAGAAACGTGTCCATTCTCAGATTGCAAAACAGAACCTATTTAATGTTTTTATACAAGTTTAAGGGAATATATAAATGTGTGAAGAAAATAACTTGAACATATATAAAACATGATAACAAAAAATGTAAATTAGTAAAAGACAAATGAGGAGAAGCTTGCATAAGGTATTTATATTGATTCGATTCCTAACATTGAACCTACATTGAGGTCCCACCTAAGGTGAAAGTTCCATTAAAAACAAAAGTTTTACAAAATAATTAAAAATCAAATAGTGCTTTACACAAAACCTAAGTGTAAGTACCAACAAAGAGTAGTCTTTTATAAGAATCTCTCCAAGCTCACCCTAAAAGTAGTATTTTACAAGAGCCTCTCCATACTCACACAAAGAGTAGTCTTTACAAGCGCCTCTCAAAGCTCATACAAGATTCACTCAAGAACAAAGGAACCTAGTTCCATAACAAATGTTCTCACAAAATATGGTTTTTATCACTCTCAAAAGTCTCACAATTAGAATTAACTTTTTACAATATTTTTTGCCTTTCTCAAACAAATATGATCACTCAAATACAAGAGACATAAACCCTCTAAATGGATATATCATTATACGTGAGGAGGGAAGAAATGTGGAAGCAATATTCCTTGAAAATTATATTCAATGTAAGCTCTTTTTTCTCCAATTTGCTTGCCTGCCTCAAATGTCTCTTTATATAGAGAAGATAAGAGACCGTTGGAGGAAGGATGACTACTGTTGTAGGTTGCATTTCATTCTCTCACAATGAGATGTCAATTTCAAATCTTGTCCTTTTCTTTCTTTTTCTTTTTGCACAAAGACCCTTTCTCTTTATTTCAATAGCCAATAAGCTGTCTAGATATTTTAATCCTGCATGTAGCTTTTTCTTAAAAGGTATAGATTCTTTTACCTTGATAAAATCATGCTTCCCTCTATGAACTTGATGCCACATTAGGTTTACATATTTTGGAAAATGCTTCAATGTTGTTAAGCGAATGTCTCCCTTCAAATAGGAGATTTTCAGCATTAGTGTGTTATTTCTCATGTGTTACATTTGAGTGCCTGAAACACTAACAAACATATCAAAACATCCAATAACAAATGTTTGTCATCATTCAAGGTTACATAAGCTAACAACATATGTGTAATAATTACAAACTTCTCAATATAATTACTACAACAACTTTACACTTTATTGTGTAATAGGCTAGGAAAGGACAAGAGTTGATCCATTTATTTAGCCCGATGTTATTTTATCTTCATATATAATGGAGGTGTAAACTTGTTGTACTTTGTTATATACAAAATATTTTTTGATTTTAAAGTATGGCATGGGAGGAATGTTATAATTATGATTAATGCATATTAATTAGATATACACACTTGTTTTAATGCATGTTGGCCACAAAGCGATATAGGCAGATTGACCCGTTTTATTTAGTTACTTTAGTTAAAAGTGTCAACCTGCCCAAAAAATGGTGGGTTGACGGGTTAACCCAATGGGCTATCCAACTTTTGGTTGTAATTTTAGTTATAATACCAACGCGTCCCATTATTCCATCAGGAATTGGTCGTAAATAGGGCGGGACGGGTTGACTCATTTTAGGTATTTGGTTTAAAATGGGAGATTTGGGAGATCACGGGTAAACCAAAGACCATCTCGTCTTCCATGCCTATATGTTATGTTAAAGTGAAATAGTTTCTACTTTAGACTTTGTGTTAAACCACAAACTAGTAGAGCTAACGATTTAAGTGAACAATTATTGAATTATTAATTAATCAACATTCATTAGGATAAATAGAGAATGGTTTATTCCATTAGTGTCCTAATTAGTGCAACGGTCAAGAAGTAAAAAATGAAAATATTTACATCAAAGTTATAATAATATTTTAAAACTTACTATTTTAGTAACCTTAATCAGTGTCAAGGGAAATGGTTCGCGAAACCCAATAAATGGACCATTTTTTTGTTACAAAGAAAGGAAACAAACAAAAGCAGAGAACTAAACTCGCAAAAATCTACACCCAATAGAGTTCTCATGCAACCCATGCAACAACTAATGAGGAGGTTAAGTCAGAAAATAAGTCCAGACCCAACACTTCCTTTCTTAGCCATTAAATTCGACAAGGATTTTCTTTGGCCAAAATGTTGGTGATAGTCATAACCCAATCACGATCCATCAGGAACTGATGTCCACAAGGAGGATAGCACAAGTATGGTGGCTATCCCATCTCCCATCCACAATAAAAGTAAACTCATGAGAGAATTACTCTGGCACCAAAAATTACGGAAACCAATGTCCAAGCAAGTAGCAATTTGTGTCTAATTACCCAAAGTTCAACAAACAACAGAGACATCGCCAAGAAAATCAGAAAATCCACCATGCTAGCCCCCATGTTCATCTTTGAAAATACCTCCAAAACCAGCCTAAGCATCAACATCGTGCCAATTCGACTTTCATCCATATTCATCTTTGTCACTCTTATTGGGTTTCTACCACCAAACTTCAGGGGAAAATTAATTGTCACTATGGCTGCATTGCTAGATGAATTAGTAATACCCTGATCATAGACACAACATTGGACAAAATGTAATTGGTTCGAACCAGTCAATCCTAGACAACACCAACTGACTTGCACCTTCTCCAAATCCACCACAAAGTAACAACAAAGTTAAGGTTAAAATAATTTCAAATGTGACGCTCCAACCATATATCTAAGTCCTTCAAGGAAGAAGTTGCTATCTAAACCAAATCCCAAGGAGCACCAAATCTCTGTGAATAACGCAATCTTGAACACAATGAATGATGTCCTCATTGCCGCCATGACAACGGGAGCACAAGGGTGAGAGGCAACATGGCATTGAAAATGAAATTTATTAATGGGTAAGGCACCGTGCTTGATTTGCCAAATAAGAAGGCGAAACTTCAGGAACATTTAACTTTCAAATCCAGCACCATGAGGAATCATCTTTGGTCATAACATGATGCCCCAATAGCCAAGAATAACGACCCATCGACGTACAAACACCGATTCCTGCACATTCCAAACCTAAGGATTGCAAGACCTAAAAAAAGAAAGTGATCGTTTGAAGGAACAATTGAGCTTCTAAAGGAATCTGTATAGAATCTACTAAATTGGTAGGAATTGCTAGCCCACAGGTCACGAATTTATGAGTCTAGATAAAAAATATGCACGAAATTCACAATGTCCGCAACAAATAGACCATTGCATGCATTCAATGCAGGTCCATATTATGGATTAATCAATTGCTCAGCGACGTAGCACTTTAATTAATTCTTAAAATGCATGCCTTCTCTTATTAATGACTTTAGTCTTTGGCTAAGGGAAGCCGTGAAGTACAAGTGCATTAATTCCTTAACGGCTAGAGTAATGAAGACTCTAAAATACCTCCAAATGCTAAAACCGCACTGGATCTGATCTTAAAGTGAGCATTGTGCCATTGATCTAATCCCTTTTTGTGAACTTTGGTTTTGAAGAATTTATTTTTCGGTAATAGGTTTTTTTTTATTGGTCAGGCATAATGGGGATTTGAAGAAGTTGATAATTATGAGATCTTTTTTTTTTTTGGTCCATATAATTATGAGAGTACGAGAGAGCCTTTTACATTTATTATTTTGGTAAACGCCTTTTAAATTTCGAATGGTGGCCCACGCCATGTTTTTGTCCTAAGGATCTTTTGGATCCAGCCAAGCCTCCCCTAGCAAGGATTAATTTAATACTTCATCCTTTTTAAAATATCTATTAATTATGTATAAATATAAGTATTAAGAAAGATAATAAATATATTAAGAATAGGATAAAATATAGTGAATAATTTGAAAAGCTAATAATTTATGAGTAAAATTACTTACTAATATTATTGAAAAAAATATATTATATTGGAATAGGAGTTATCTAAAAATAGATAAATATCTTAAAATATAAAATTATTAAAAATGGATAAATATTATAAAATGAAGAGAGCAACTCTCTTCCTTTTACCCAACTAGCCATAAACTGGTAGTCATCTAACTAGGGGGCTTGCATCCTTGTTTTTTCTTATCTCCCTCGCACGGCAAAGAAACTCCCTTTCTTTTGTCCAGAAACCTTCGTAACATCATCACATATGTTTTCCAATTGAAG
Organism: Dalbergia oliveri; assembly: GCA_030441495.1. Taxonomy (NCBI): domain Eukaryota; kingdom Viridiplantae; phylum Streptophyta; class Magnoliopsida; order Fabales; family Fabaceae; genus Dalbergia; species Dalbergia oliveri. Next base: position 8,869,270 of record JAMLFY010000011.1, read on the forward strand.
CGCCTCGGCCTTATCATCACTACCACTTAGCCATTTCAGAATCAATTGTTCACCAATAAATTTTATCCATTTTGATATTCTCTGGTTTCAACCGAGACTACCAGAATATGCAAGTGGAATGCGGAATATTACTATATATATTGTTGCAAGTGACTGGTTTAAGTGGTCAATTGTGAGTTCCATTTCAATGGGACCAAAACAACTAGTCCTCTCTGCTTCCTCAACACATGGAGGCATCAATCAAGCAAGAAAAAACGCTAGGTTTGTTCCTGAGATAAAAAAGGGGTTGAAATTTTGAGCTATATGTCAAGTAATTCTCAATGGTTTTTTCTTTATCCAAAACAAAACATATTTCGCTAGTTTATATATATGAAAAATTCTTATATATGAGCACAATTTTTAAACTCTTATTGTTATATGAATTGACCGATCACCAAATATCAGAAGGGACTGAAATATAGGCATTTGTTGTATACCTAGCGAACCAAAGAGGCACAAATAAATATGCAAAAAGGTAAAGCAAAGATGAAATAAGGAATTTATATGGTCAAAGGTAACAACAAAATATTTATTATAGAAATATAATGGAGAACATAAAAGTGTTTACACTCCACCACTCAAACCTAAGTTTTCTACACACTCAAAATACCTCAGTATTTTCTCACTAATGTATACGTTCAACACACAAAAGAGAAGTAACATAAGAGTAAGAACAAACTTCTCTAACAAACAAAAGAGCTAATGGATTTGGAATATGCTATTTGAAGCTCCAATGCATACTCTATTTATAGAACTTTTGGTGCATAACAAACAAATTAAAAGCATTTAATGCTTTATCAAGTTGATCTTAATCACTTTCAACTAAGCAACACCATTGGTTGGATCAAGTTGTCATGATAATTCTAGTGAAGTCTATTGACTTTCTTTGACCATCATCAATGTTGGTGAAGTTTTTAAATTGTATTTTTCTTTTGAAGTTTTCAAATTGAATTTTACTTCTTATAATTGTACTTCAAATTGGATTCCACTTCTAATGGTTTGAAAATTCAAACCACATATCACAACGTTATCATTACTCTAAAACTTTAGAAAATGTGCAAATATATTTGGTCCGCAACATTTTTTGAATGTCAGATCAATCTCATTGTGGACTTTTTAGTTTATTATTATCAAAATAACACATTCATAGAATTTTAGGATATCAATTGCATATTACTTATTAATTTAAGGTGTTGGATTATATATGACCTAACAATAATACTAAATGGCTCAAAAACTAAAGTACGAAAGGACGTGCAAATGCTATATATTGTAAGGTAAATGTTATTTCAATACTTAAAAATAAATATTTAATTGGATACCAATTGAAACAGGCTCTACCAATTTATCGTATTCAATGATAATTGAATGAGTGTTTCAATTAGATATTTACTCTTAGATGTTGAAATAGCAATGCTCATACCTTTTAAGAATGTGTTGCCTTTTGGCCATTGCAATGATTTTCTCTCACCTCCTTTATATGCATATCACTGTGATTGGACAATCAAGTCATTTGCACAATTTGTCACCAAAAAAACCTTTGAGCCATATTCCTGTTTTGTCCTAAAGTTTGACGGGTGTAATGTAACTATTTACTAGTCAATAAATTTCCAATACATACGAAATAATAAAAAATAGTTTATTAACAATTATTGAAAATAAATAATTTATTTAAATATATTGAAATTGAGTATATAAATTTATTTTGAAAATAATTTAATAGTTAAATAATTACATAAATTGACAAAATGTAAACGTGTTATTCTATTTATATTGAATTTGATCATATCATGTTTACAAAGTTGAAAAAAATCTTGATAGATGACTTATAACAATAAATAGCCTATTTTATAAAAATTTTACTCATTTTGAAGGTTAAATTTTTTTAATAATGAAAGAAAATAAATAGATAATTTTATTATATCATGAGCCATTTATAGGATGATAATGAATATAATGACAGTGAGGAAATGTTCTCTGTGCCAATTCCCGTTAGGATTTTACCTCTCATCTCCCATCATCATCACCATCATAGTCCTTATTCCTCATTCCCCAGGGGATTTCAATACTTTCACATATTTATAGATTTATTAAAAGAATTCCAAAAAGAAAAAATTTTAAAATTCGAAACATAAATATCTATAATAATAAATATTAATAATGTGACATAATCCAAACTAAAAATAAAAAATCCATACATAATGCAAATCCAATATAGATAATTAAAAAAATAAATATGTGCTATTCTCATTTATGCCCGTTTAACAACGGGACTTCATCCCATAAAAATAAAATATGTCCCTATTCTCATCTCTATTGTGGGCAATCCGTCTCACGTGTACTTATTTTAGCATTTTTTGTCATCTTAGTCATTTACATCTTTTTAATAAGTTAAAAAAATTTATGTATAAAAACATAAAAATATATTTCCTAATTAATAAAAAATAATTAATAAATTTAATTTATGTGATTTCAATTGTCCCTTTCATTGTACATACTTTTAATAAATTAAAATATCAATTATAAAATATATGTTATAATTAGTAAAAAATCACATGTAATCCTAATTTATGTCATCTCAATTATTGGAGTAGTATATCAATTGCACAATTATTTTCAATAAAAAGTGATATAATTATTTATTTTTTAAATAATTAATAAATAATTAGTGTCATTATCAAAGAAGTGTAAATTATGGGATTGATTTTTAAAGTTTTTTTTTCAAAAAATTAATATGAAACAATTGTTGAATTGATAAGTTAAATATTTATGTTGTAAATAATTAAAGATGGTATAGTGAGCAGGTAGGTATATATTTTATAATTTTTAAAAGCTTTACATTTGAAGTTAGAAACTCCCCTCTCCTATTCTGATCCTTATTTAGAATTTTATCTCTATCTCAATTTTTATTCTCGTAAGATTCTCCTTTTCTCATTTCAGGAGATTTGATCCCTACCAATATTCAGGGTTTATTAAAAAAATTTCAAAAAGCAAAAAGTTTTAAAATACTTTGAAATTTGAAACACAAATATCTATAATAACAAATATACTAATGTAATATAATTAAATTAAAAATAAAAATACATACATGATGCAAATTAAATCCAATAAAGATAATTAAAAAATAAAGGTGTGCTAAAATTTTCTTATTATCATTAATTATTATAATTATAATAGTTTGTTATCATTAATACTATAATTATAATTTTTCTAATAAATAATTATAATAGCTTTGTTATCTTTAATATATAATTATATATAAAAAATTTTAATAGTATAATACATTTCAATTATCATTTTGTTTGCATTATTTGTTATTTGTTAAACAGTTTTGATTGAACTATTTTGTTAATAATGTTAATGAAGAGATATGAAGGTATGATTTAAAAAAATTAATAATTAGAAGATAAATTAAATTAAAAAACTTGTTTTAAATATTAAGATTATGAAAATGGTGGGGCATAATTTTCACTATGAATGACACATGAAAAATTGTTCATATAATGAATCTTAATTATTAATATTATAGATAAATTATAGATTATATTAAATCCTTCAAAAATACATTAACGATAATATTAAGTTTTTCTAAAATATCAAAAGTAAAATAGTATAGTGTGTATTATTATATTTTTATTATCAATATTAGTAGTAAGTATAATGTGGCAAATTTTATATTATAATAATTTTAATAAATTATATATATATACTAATTAAATCTGACATGTAAAAATAAAATGATATGTATTTAATGTTATTATTTAAAATTTTAATTTAAATTTGAAAGTGATTGATTAATTAGAGAATGACTGATTGATCATATTTATATGTTAATTTGTCGTATTAAATTATTAATTATAATTTGTTGACCATGATAATATTTGTTGTGAAATGGAAGTGAGATTATGATTTGTAATTGATATCTCATAATTAATAATTAATTATGATTGATGTGATTGATATTTATCAATTAAGTGCAATGAATATAGATTGAGGATTCAAATTCTTAAATTAAAATTGTGGGTCCTAAATTGTTCTAGTGACACTTGTAAAAGTTTCCATCAAAGTTATTGAAATATTAGTATTATAGATTGTTAATAAATGAATGAGAAACTTAACTGAAGTGCTTAAGTGTATATTCAGAAAATGTTATGACATTGATTTGTACATTTTAAAATTTTTGGAATGGAGTGAACAAGACCTATAGTTCAAAGGAGTAAGTGCAATTTTTTCATTTTTTTTAAGGGTGGTTGTTAATTAAAATATTTAATTATATTTATTTTTAATCATTGAAAAATAATTAAATTTTGGTGTTGATTCTTGAAAAAAAAAATTTCATTTTAGTCCAAAAATTTATAAAATTGTTTTTAAAATGTTTAGAATGAAACCCAACAAATAAAAAAAATTGTTTTTTAAGAGATCAAATACATATTTAAACCCAAATAAAAATAATGTTATTTGGCTAGAATTTCTCCCTAAAATTTACCAAAATTTAAGGGCAGTAAAATAAATTCAATTTAATAACGGTAAATAAAATTCAATTTAAAAATAATCCATTTTTTAATCTTTTTCCCTAAATGTTAGAGCTCTTAAAGAATAATAGATTGATTTTATTATAGAATTGATAAATTAGAAATATTCAATTTTATTAAAATATGAGAGTAGCAATAAAAAATTTAACAAAATATTCAATTAAAGGCATTTGAGATTGTTAAACTAAAAGTATTTAAAGAACTTAAAGGATTTTCCTAATAAATACGCTACGGACATTTTTTAAGAAGTCGAGGGTAGAAAAATTTTACAATCTGTAATATATTCAATGTATTAAAAATTTAATTTAATTCATTTTTGACTTCTTAACCAATATATTCAATAGTCAATACACTTTTCAGCAAAATGAAACTTACTTTCTCCGTTTCATAATAGTGGTAAAAAACTAAATAATACACATATCAAGAAAAATAAAAAAAATACACATATTGATAAACGTAGAAAATTATATGAATATTTGACAAAACTATCATTGTATAGTCATTATTACTCATCTTGATAAATATATTAAATATTTAACTAACACATTTATATTAAAGGTATAAATAGAAGTAAAAAATTAATACTATGTAAATATTATAAATGAATAGATATTATGAAACATTAAAAAATTAAAAATTAATAATTATTATAAAATAGGAGGAGTAAATTACATGTAGGTGACTTTCTTGTTGAGGAGCATATTATTAATTATTGTTACCATAGTGGAAGCCCATGAACCTTTTTGTGCTTGCGTGATCGACCTTTCCATGCGCGTTAAATGGCGAACACCATCATGGTAGCAAAGCAAGTTTGAGCACAAAATTCCATGAATATAATTTTGGAGTACAAAAAGGTTCAATTTAGCCTTCGAATATCCATGGTAGCATTTTTGGCATAAAATAAATAATACCCCTCCGATCCTAACTATAGATTTTTTAAAATTTTTTTCTTCTAAAATATACATTATTTTTATATTTTAATTATTCATTAATTGTTTTATATTTATTTTATCTCTTTATTTAATTGGAAAGAAAATGAAATAAATGAGTTTATTAAAGTATTTAGTTAGAGAGAGATGAGTGGATTGAGTAATCTACTATTATAATATTTGAGAGTCATTTTATGAAAACTATTACACGTATTTTTATACAAAATTTTAGGGTATACGTGTTATTCATATAGTTATTTAGGGTCCACTTTTTCAATATTTATGTCTACAAATTTTTTTAACTTAATTTATAATTTAATTATTAATTATCAATAAAATCAAATATTAAAATCGTTAAAGATTGCATGAATCAATAAAATTAAAATAATTAAAATTATAATCTACAATTAAAATTAAGAATGGAAAAAAATATAAAATTAAGAATCATTAAAAAATAGATTAGATATAAATATATTGGGGTGATAAAAATATGAATGGTGCCCATTGCAATAACAAATTGACTATTATAATATTTGAGAGTTATTTTATGGAAACTATTATACGTGTCTTTCATAGGAGTTTTAGGGTATACGTGTAATTCGTATATTTATTTAGGATCCACTTTCAACATTTATGTCTACAATTTTTTTTAACTTAATTTACAATTTAATTATTAATAAAATCAAATATTACAATCATTAAAGATTACATAAATCAATAAAATTAGAATCATTAGAATTACAATCTACAATTAAAATTAAGAATCATTAAGAATGAAAAAAATATAAAATTAAGAATAATTAAAAAATGTATTAGATATAAATGTATTAAGGTGATAAAAATATGAATGGTGTCCATTACAACAAAAAATTGTGTGATATGAAAAAAAAAATAAAAAGGGGGAATACCTTCATCGTGATATGTCTTTTACTTTTCCTCAGAGTAATTATTTAACACCTTCTATTTGTTTGGATACACTAAAAAAATATATTTTACCTGCTCACTATCCACTATTTAATTTGTTACAACTTGGACATTCCAACCTATTAATTCCATAATTTTTTCATACTAATTTTTTTGAAAAAAAAACCTTCAATTTTTTAACATTAAAATGTTTTAAAAAATCAGTTCCACAATTTACACTTATTTGATAATGATACTAAATATTTATTAATATTTTAAAAAATTAAATATTTACATTACTTTTGTTGAAAATAATATTGTAATTAATATACTACTCTAATAATTGAGATGGTGTAAATTAGGATTATATATGATTTTTTACTAATGATTACATGTTAATTATAACATATATTTTAAAATTGACATTTTAATTTATTAAAATAATATACAAGGAAATTGTGTGTAATTAAAATCACAGAAATTAAATTTATTCATTATTTTTATTGATTAGAAAATATATTTTTATGTTTTTATAAATTAAATATTTTAATTTACTAAAAAGATATAAATGAATAGGGATGATAAAAAAAGGTTGAAAGTGGGTACACGCAAGAATTATCCACAATGGGAATGAGATTGGAGATATATTCTGTCTTTATAGGAACGATCAAATGGGTGAAGCCTTCGTTTGTTAACGGATGGCAGGGATATATGTATTTTTAATTTTAATTTAGATTATGTTGTATTAATAGTATTTGTTTTTATGGATATTTATGTTTTGAATTGTAAAATATTTTTAAAATTTGTTGATAAACCCTGAATCCTGTAGGGATTCAAAATCCCCATGAAATAGGAAATTGGGAACAGATAATGGAATGGGATGAGAGACAAAATTCTTAATGGCAACGAGAGGTGTGAGACATATCCTTTCTCATGGATACACATTCATCTATAAATGGCTCATAATATAGTAAAATTATCCAGTTATTCTTTTTTATTCAACAATTTGAACTTTTGAAATGTGCAAAATTTTCATAAAATAGGCTCTTTATTGTTAGTTATAGGTCATCTACAAGATGTTTTCAACCTTATAAACATGATATTCAAAATAAAATATAAAATAGAATGTCACATTTATATTATTTCCATTTATTTAATTATTTAACTATTAACTTACTTTTAAAATAAATTTATATACTCAATTTTTTATAAGATATATTTAAATAAATTATCATTTATTTCGATAATGATTAATAAACTATTTTTTATTATCTTCCTTGCATTGCACGAGTCAAACGACCAATAAACTTATATTTGTGTCTTTTATTTTTTTAGAAAATCAACAAAATCTAATCATTATCTTAATTCTTGTGTATATTAAAAAAAAAACAACCTATATTAAGAACTAGAGGATATATTTATTTTCTAGAATACATGAATACTATTATCTATATTCATATAGATAATAATTTGTTATAGAGTAATATTATTATACTTCATACGTTGAAACATCATGTCAATACATTCTTATCTATCATTGGATGAGATGTAGGTCCAACTAAATAAAGTAACACTCATCCAATGATAGATATGAATGTATCGTATGACGTCCATAAATAATAAATACAAATAGCATTTCTCTTTGTTATAATGTATTACATTTTATATCTGAAAAATATTATCTTCTTTATTGAAAAGTATTGTCTAAATCAATTGGGCAGTATGAACTAGCAACCTGAGAAAAAAAATCTATATTTTAGCTTAAAAAATGTAACCTTTATTAAATTGACTCCATGAAAACATAAACCAAATTAAAACACCAACCCATCTCACGAACTGAGCATTTGCCAAGGCTCAAACAACGCCCGCCTCATCAACCAAGGATAAGGACAAGACTCTTCCCTAGCTCCCAAGTCGCAGTTGTGTCTTGCTTCAAGCATATCGTCAGATTGTTCACAGATAAATCATGAGTGTAGACTTCGAGAGCCGAAAGCCTCTGGATCGCACAATGTACTTATCCGACTGCAAAAGACAAAGGATGCTATTATAGAGTGAGATATCACAATATTTCAAAAGTAACACATACAACTTATTGAACACCCCCCCCCCAAAAAAAAAGAAAAAAAATAAAAGCACATGAGAAATAATATGTGGATAATAATTTTGTACAACAAAGGTAAAAGGTAAATAAGGTGGTAGACCTAGCTAGGAAAATAAAAAATTAAAATGGGTCTACTACCTTACTTATTTATCTTGTCTATATTGTAAGTACATGGTACAACCACATATGATTTTTAAAGAGAAGTTCTTCCATAAGTACAATTTTAGCACCTCATTTTTACATACATTCACAATAAAATAGGTTTGACTAATCTATATTGTAAGTACGTGGTACAATCACATATGATTTTTCAAAGAGAAGTTCTTCCATAAGTACAATTTTATTAGCACCTCATTTTTACATACATTTACAATGAAATAGGTATGACTAACTTTATTTATGATACACTAATCTATTGATGGGTCCTACCAACTTTATTATGAGGAGATATTTATGAGTGTGTGTAAGAATGGGTTGCTAGAATTGTGTTTAACTAAGAAATTTTCTTTCTAAAAACACATATCAAATTTAATGCTGCTAGAAATTTTTTGGGTTTGGGCTGTCATTGATTGATGTATATTTTGAGTTTATAAAACATGTTGAATAGATAGTCTGATTATTTTTTGGAGATCATTTAATATTATCTTATAATCCAATTTATGTTTGGCATTCACCATGTGTTATTAGGCTTGGCCCAATGGAGAGGATGCATAAAAGGTGTGAAGTCCATACTAACTAAGGGCCATGATAGACAGGACCTAGTTATATTATATTTTATTTTTGAACAGGTCTCCACTCTAGTCTGTTACTGCTCCATCACACTATGTCTAGCATAGGAGACGAGAAGGAGTGGAAGACTTATACCTAAAGTATTGCACACGTGCATGCGCTTCCATAATTGATCTCATATTGCTGTGTGACTTCAAGAGGTATACATCTTATGTAGTTCATAAGTCATGATATTCTTATTTTCGGTATTCTAAATTCAGGTAAACGAACCTGTAAAATTAACAAACTAAATGCCACACCTCACTGCATTATATGTAGACAACATTTCTCCTTTCATTCTAAATGTCTTTATATTCCCTCCTCAGTGGGTATGTACTCTCAACTATTATACTCACAATACTGCGGCGCAGTGGGCATTGCTTTTAATTCATGTATACATGGTGGGACACAATTTACGTTTGTGTATATAGTGGAAGGGCGAAGAACATAATAGCTGTCACATGGAGATGTTAATTCCTGGGTGTGAGTCAATGATGTTCTATCATTCCTTCCACTACAAACAACATATACTAATTAATTTGTATCACACGCTGTAAACCCCAATTATTCATCCAGTCGGGTGCGCCTATGTTAATTGTTACGGCATACCCTTTGTTGTGGCTACAATGAATTTTTCATTTTTAAAAGCATTCACATGCTTTCTCTCTCACACACACACAACTTGATAACATCAAGGAAATGGATCGGACACGCCGAAACTTAGTCACAAGAATAGCTCTCTCAGCCTTTGAACTTCTTTTTGCTACCTTGGAATCCACAACTTATAATCACTGCCTCCATTTTGAAGGGTCTTTCTTCGGTCCACCTGGAACATGGTCCATGAGTGTGTCGTCTCAGGACATTATTGCTTAAAAGAGAAGAAGACCAAACTTGACTTCACAAGAAGTAAACATGCACCTTGTACATTTAAGTAATGAATAAAATCTAGTAATTCTCATCTCAGCAAGGCCATTGTGTGCTTCTTCTCTCGCATATATATTAAACCCATAGGTTGCTATATATATCTTCTCTTTGTCCATAGTACTCTAGACTATAGTAAAGTGGTTGGTTTCTATTTATTGTTCTTCGTTCAATCGAGCTATAGCTAGGTTTATTCCCATTCACTTCCAAGTTCCAACAACTAGCTAGGTCAATGCATGCGCTCTTGTAATAGCTAGGTATACCACTATCAGCATTTCTTCTCTTCCTTTTGTTCAAAAAAAAAAATTCAGTTTTAATTTTGTTTTAACTTAAGGTTTCCTATATGTTCTCTTTATGACACTCATGTCATGTCTGTTCCAAGCTTACTCTGTTTATCGGTTTTAAAATTACCACTCTCTCTCCCTCTCTCTCTCTTGATGCTTACACTTTGTTTCTTCCACGTCTCATTTTTGTTTTTTTTGTTTCTTGAATCTTTTCTCAGAAACCTCATTGTCCTACATTTCACATTTGCTGTAAATTGTTTTTTTTTTTAATATATAGCTTTTGAAGCTTAATTAATAATATTGTACTGTAAATCTTCTACCTCATTTTTCTGTTTATATATATGGTACATAAAGGACGAGTTGCACCTTTCTATTGCTACCTTTACTGTTGCTAGCAATCCTTATTACAGATATCAAATTCTGTCGCAGGTAATTGGCATTTTGGGTTTACCAAAGTAAAATTTGATATTTCCATAACAAAGATATAATCTTCCTTTAAATAAGAACATGTATTAATTCACATTTCGACTCATTTGTGACTAGAGTACTATATCCCATCTAAATATCTATTGGCATTTGTTGAAATTAAAACAGAGTTTGAATTAATATATGCAAGGCTTTGAACTTATCTATGTGAAATGGCACTTATAATCACTATCATGGCTCTAATCATTGATTGCATGATTTGTTGCCACTTGGAATAATAACTAAAGAGCTAAAGCCTAGGCCATATATATATGTAGGTTATCTTTTGCTTGCCTTCTAAACCTTGGAAAGATTTCAGTGCAAATGCGGGGATATCTATATTGCGAGACTTGGCAGCAAAGAATATGTGGTACTACTGCTCGTTGTCTTGTGTGTGTAATTTACTGTTGTTTTCTATTCTTTATGTTGCTTCATCATCAAATATTCGCACACAAGCCATATCAAAATCAGGCCCCCATGTGGGGGCAAAAATTTACATTTTCTTTTTTAGATTTGTAACTTTTGAGAATAAGGTCCTTAACCTTTTGTCTTAGCATATATAAGCTTGATGCTTGAGGGACCATCAGGAATTATTATGCTTTTAATCTTTATTTCCAAGGAAAGGAACAATACAACAAATATGCGGCTATATGATAGTAAAGATCAAGAGTAATTATGGATTGAAATCACTAATCAGATATGTGTTACAATTAACATTTTCATCCCGGTTTTTATTATAATTCATAGCAAAGAAAGAGAAGAAAAAAAAATAATCTGAGGATGTTAATTGAACAATCTATTTAGGGATATATCATGAAACGCCCTCACTTTCATGTATAAAAAATAATTCGAAATTTTATTCTCAATTTTTTTTCCTCCATTTCTAATTACCTTGCACTCACTTGGTGTCTCTAACTGTGCCTACTATGAATGTACAAATAACATTTGCCTTAGCTTATATATTCTTTAAATGATAAACCATATACAATTTAGAAAACAATAGGTTGTTAAACATATACTTTCAAAATTAATAAAAAAAATTTATTCTATATTACTATTTCTTTTAATTGTAACATACAGACATAGATATATCGACCACCCGGTCAATCCAATAAAAACAGCGGCTGTTGCTGTTAGACTTTTGGCTTGCAACATAGTATATAGCCCATCATGGGTAGCAAACAATGCAACGTCAAACCCTGCAAGGTTTTCCATCTTCAGGGAATGTATGACTTACTAACTACTTAACTCTTCTATTAAGCTTTAACTTAATGCTAGAAGCTATAGCTAGCTAAAAATGCTGGAGCCATATATAAGCTCCGCAATAGTTAAAAGTCATCATCATGCCCATATATTATGTACATGAATTTAAACAGTACTTGCAATATCACTTGATGATTTTAGCTAAGTACCCTATAATTAGTAAGTACCCAAAATCAATTTAAGCAGTATCCACTATTTCCACAAATCAATTGGACAGGGCGAGTTTGATGTTGAGGCATTATTTTCAGGCACCATCATGATTCCTTGTTTTTCCAAGTCTCTGAATTGTGCATTGCTAGTGTCGTCCGTGCCTTGAAACATGTTGCCTGCCGCGTTTGGGTAGCTATTGTCCTTGGAAGCATTATTATCCTGGCTAAGTTGTGAAGCAACAAACTTGTCAAGCACTCTCCAATCAGTCATTTGATCAACTCCTAATAGTTCATTGGTAATATTGTTGTTGCCAAATACTGCCTGAAAATTTTGCTGACCAGAATGTTGAACTTGTTGATGATCTTCTTGTATGAGTGAGGTGGGCAGCAGGGAAGTTGCATGGTTGACATCTATTCCATATGGTGCCATGGGACTATTAGAGGCAATATTGGTGGAAGCAGATTGAAGGAGTTTTGGGCTCTCTAGAAGTGGAAGCTGTAGGAATTGCTCCCTAGTAGGCATTGTTTGGTATGTTGCCAAATCAAACTCTTTCTTGCAAGGATATGGGAGGTGGTGCTGGTGCTGGTAGACCAAATTGGATTGAGGGGTTTGCTTCGGTGAGTCCAAGTCTTGCATGAAAGAGGCTTGGTCATCGTACCAACAGGGGGAGTCATGCTCGCTCACTTTACGCATGGTTGTTACTCTCTTCTTGAATACTCTACACACAACCCATCCTTCTTCCTGCTCCAACCACAACAACAACAAAAAACAAAATTAAGAAGGGTCCACACGTGAAGGACAGAATATTCTTTAGTGTCTAAGGGGATTTGTTGAGAAATTCACCAAAAGGAAAGTCGTTCCTCAGTACAATTGCCAAAACTAATTGAAGTTTATGTCAATATTAATGGGGCTGAGCTACGTATATACCATATGCTAAATGATGCTCCTTAGTCCTTACTGTAATTTCATCCTTGGCTTAATGCTTTCCCAATTACTTTTGACGTGCTCATCAGAGCCATTGCACACTTCTATATATTAAATTGTCATATTTTGATCCGTTGGAATTGAACCAATGACTTGTTTATTATAAAACTCAATGGTATTTTTTTTTTTAATTTGTTCTGCGGTGAATTTGTAAACTGAAGATATAATGTGTATGTTTGATTTTAAACAGAGAACAATCACATTGTCTACATGTTTTTTTTTTTTTTGGTGGGTTCTTGGACAACAGAATAAGTCAAGTAATTGAGACCTTGCCAAAACCCTGTCTCATCGTCCAATCCAACTAACTTAGGCTAATTAAATTCTGGTGACTACTTACTACTAAAATGCATATTAATTTGTTTTAGGTATTTATATATATATATAAGCCTTCTGGTGCCAGTAAGTATGTTTGTTTCGTTCATGTGACATAATTAACCACCGATTATATGTAAGAACAAATATATGTATGCATCATAAATTAATGTTGAATTTAGCATGAAATATTTTTTTTCCCAAAAGCTTATGATTTGAGAAACTTGCCTGAGGTGTGCCATTTTCATCTGTTTCAAGTCGATACTCATGCATTATCCAATCTGATTTTTGTCCATTTGGAGCTCGACCTTTATAAAAGACTAAGGTTTTCCTCATCCCTATAAGATTATGTTTAGAATAAATGGCCTTGTCTCTTCCTGTTGCTTTCCAAAACCCTGCTGCTGTTGCTCTATTTGTACGTGTTCCAGTTGGATATTTCTTATCTTTATGGCTAAAGAAATACCATTCATTTTGCTCTTCTGTTCCTATTCTGCAAATCTCTTGAAATTTTAAAAATAAAAGGAAAAAGGGCAAAAGTTAACACTATATCCTTACAGATAAAATTGTCTCTATTGATTTAGATGTTAGCTATATGAACTCATCATTAGTACCACCTTGAAGATCCCATGGCTCAATTTTGTAAAGGTCAACATCTTTTATTACATCAAGGTCAATCCTCCTTGAAGAAACCTTCTTCCTAAGGTAGTAATCAACAAGTTCTTCATCCGTGGGGTGGAACCTAAAACCGGGGGGAACATGGGAAAAAGTATTCATATTCTCCTCTTTTCTTTGTCCTGCAAATATAGAGCAAAATAATTAAGATACTTCCATCCCCTGTGTTGCTTGGCCAAATTCAAAAGTTTAATACGAAACATATGATCAAGCAAACTTCTACCATCATTTCTCAACAAGTTGCTAGTACACTGCATACAAATGGAAGTTTTATTAAAAATAAATAGATATTATTGTTGCCGGGAAACCAAACCAGATGATTTGCCAGACATATTTACACTCTTAAAACGAAATTAGGTACAACCTAGCTAGGAAAAATGAATAAATGGAACAAGAGACGAGATTAAACCAATTTAGCCACAACATGGTGGAAAGAGGTAGACTTTTTTGGTGTAACATGCGGACTCATCCGATCCCTGAGCTATTTCCAATTGACAGAGAAATAATCGTTCCTTTGCACTTTGATGAGGCCGATTTGATCATTAATTAGTCAAAAGTATTCACCATTGTCAATAATTAAGAAAATTGTTCTGTTCTCCTTTCCATTTATTTACTTATTTATTTTGGTTTAATAATTCCCAGTACGTATGGACAGTTACAAGTAGTTTTTGACTCATAAGTTTTAACATGTAATAGTAACTTTGGAAAATTATAGGAAGAGGTTATAACAAAGAAAACAAGACTTACTTTAAGCATATATTTGCTATACAGTAGTAGCGGCATAAACCCGATCATAGTCAGTTGTCACACAACTAATCCAAATTTAAATGCTTATGACTTAAATTTAGACAGCTGAAGATAAATTTAACCTAATTTCTCATAAAGGAAAGATGGAAATACAATAAATTGTATAATTACCCTATATGCCTCATCAAAATATGCACACATAATATGATATATAAATAATATTGAAGATTAGCAACTGGAGAAAATGTTGTAAAAGAAGAATTAGAATTGATATCCAATATAGTTTGTCGTTATTGACGATACATGGAGAAAAAGCATGACCATGATGATTATGCATGTGAAATGCTCACATAGTCAACACACGTGATAATATAGTAGACATGTACAATACTTACTATAGTACTACTAGATGAACAAACAAGAAGTGCTTGCCACTCATTGTGATTCCCACTGATTTTATGGCCCATGCTTCTTAAGGATAAAGTTCATGAACCTTCTTATTATGTTTGACAGTATGCTTAACCAAATAGGACACAACATCTGAGATCATCAAGCATAAAAAGATGGGAGGGGAGAGAGAGAGAGAGAGGTGGAAGTAAAATGAATATATATGGAAAATAAAAATCCCTTTCTTTGATCACTTTTAAGGATTGCTGGTGTTTTAGATCTGGAAAGTAAATAAGTTTTCCATATATGTAAATTGCACATAACAATGAGTTTAAGAAAAAGAAGGAAGACAAATAAAAAGAAACCAGAAAAAGTGAGAGAGAGCTCACAGATCAAGCAACAGCAGTCTCTAGCTTGCAGTTGTTGTAGGCCTGCACAGATTGATAGCCTTCAATTCTTCCAAAATGAGTTGGTGTTTGACACTGAGATGAAGAAGCTGAATGGTGACTCTCAAACTTCACTCCAAAATACAAAGAGGAAGCTCCTAAATCAGACAGAGATTTTCAACGACACAATAAAAAGTACTAGAAAAAGCTCAAAACAGTTAGCAGAAACGCAAGTCCTCCTCGGGAATTGGACACTTGCTTCAACCTTTTTTTTTTTTAACTTTTCTTTGTCTACTTTTTGTTCTCTTACCAACTTGCGGTTTTCTTGTCGGATCGGATCCGAGGAAAACACAAAAAGAAGGTTAATATGTAAAGCGTGAAATTAAGCCTGAGGATCAACACTGGAAGAAGAACACACAAAGCAAGGCAACAAGTAGGGTTAACAAAAGAAGATGAAAAAATGAAAAAGCCCTAAATGCTACTTGTCTTCGTTTTCTCGCAAACAATATCGGTACCATATCATCAAGCTATCAGCTCTCACTGTTTTGAGCTGAATTGGTGGGAAAGCTTTTTGAGCTGCAGGAACTATGGCAGATAGAGGTAAAGGCAATTATAAGGAAAATGGTTCTCTCAGCTATAGCTGCCACCTCTCGCTCTACCCGCAACTGATAGAGACCCAATTAACCAACAACGTGTGAGGAAGATATGAGAATGCAAGATTTTTCTCTCTCACAAGAAGGGTCTCTTTCTATATCTATCTTCTGTAATGTAAGCTTCGGAGAGAGAGAGAGAGAGAGAGAGAGAGAGAGGGCAAGAGATGAGAGGGAACTAACAGCACAGGCCAATCACCAATCTTAAAAGGGGCTCCAGAAGACACTAAAAAGAAAGACTAAACAAATGTCAAAAAGAGGAATGTTGGTGGTGACGTAATGGAACAGCCAAACACCCGTAAAAGAAAGTAAAAAAAACAAAAAAAAGTTATATGAGGCACGGTGGCCCCTCTTTTGGCCCCCACTCCATTCCTAGTCCCTACCATTTCCACACCATCTTCTTCCAAGTCTAAACTGTAATTGAAATCGTGACGATGATCTTGAAGTGACACTGGATCTCATGGATGTTCTATGGGGACAACTGGTTCCTGATGATATATATATATGCCAAATCTTGAAAAGCTTCCTAATGGCTTCTCTTCTTTGTCCCTTTCTAATTAATTTCTGCGCCAAGTGATGGTTGTTCCGCTTATAATTAGGTTAATCATACAATTCTTGCAGGCCTTGCAGCATTAATCTCAAAATTATGGTGATCTCAATTAACCATCCTAATTGGACCTTATATAGACACCTATAATTCTAAAGTTGTTCCCTCATTACAGCAATAGGATGATTGTATCTCCAATAATTATCGCAGAGTAAAAGTGGAAAAGTTAATGTCTTAGATGTTAATTATTTCATTTGTCTTAAGCGATACAAAAGAACGAGGATATAAACGTGATATACTTAAAGCAAACATTTGCTGCGTTCGGTTAAGTTTGTAAACTCTTCTTGTTAGAAAATTAGCCTCCTAACTTCAATTTCCTGAGATTAAACTCTACAAAAGACAATAAATACGTCATGAATATTATATTCCCGGTTGCTTTGTGTCTAATCAGGTATAGAGACTGAATTAGACAACAAGTTCGTAAAACTGATCGATTTGGGAAAAATTAAAATTAACATGAAAATAAGATCAACAGAATGTGAAGAAAAGACAGCCAAAAACTTTTGTATGTATCTAATAATGACCGGATTGTTAGAAAAGTCAGGATTGAAAAAAGTTAATCTATAGATTGGCTCAAGTGTTCTATGCATTCCCTATGTTTAAATTTTTCCATACG
Organism: Dalbergia oliveri; assembly: GCA_030441495.1. Lineage (NCBI taxonomy): Eukaryota > Viridiplantae > Streptophyta > Magnoliopsida > Fabales > Fabaceae > Dalbergia > Dalbergia oliveri. The sequence continues at coordinate 8,886,986 of JAMLFY010000011.1, forward strand.
GTAAGTAGTCCTGCTTAATGGTCATACCGGGCCAAAGAAATTATCTAACACCTAATGGCTATTTGAGTAGCCTTATTTAAGAATAAAAATTATCCATAGACGTAATCCCCACCTACACCCTGGGTATGACTGATACTATTAAAAAAATTAATCCTTACAATCGCTCTTTGTGAGGGCCAAAAAGGAACTAGAAATAGGGTTGAAAAAGCAAATAGGAATCAAAGTATTGTCATGCTAAGGATGTTGTGAATCATGCAGGAAAGGTCAAGAAAATCGGATATCTGACTCTTATGTTTCGCGTGCTTAGTAAGATGAAGAATTAGATATGATTTAAGAACAGATGATTTTCATCCCTATCACAATATATAGTGCATAAACCTACAATTATGCAAAAAAAATTAGGTATTTTTACAGTAAAAAAATATTTACTTTGCTCTATTTATTGATTGACACATCAACTATTAAATTTAAAATATAGGAAAAATAAGATAATAATGACCAACAAAATTGACACGTCAATTAATAAATATATTAGAATAAATTTATTTTTTAACTTTCAGAGCATTTAAGAATTACTAATACAATATATATATTAGGAATTAAATAAGGGGTTGTTTATGAATATGAATTTTAGATGAGAGAAAAAAAAATGAAAAACTTGTAATGTAAAATAAAATTTTAAAATTTTACGCTACAACTCACCTATTTTCTCTAAAATCCAATCCAAAGTTGCAAACATATCAGATGGTTTATTTATAAATATACAACGCAAGATAGTAAACAGCCAAACTAAAACTCTATTGGAAGATTAGCTGTTTATCTATTTGCTTTCGTCCGATCTGCATAAAAAAACATTATTATTCGATGCTAATTGGCAGGAAAATTCAAAAGGATCAGAGAATGTTTTGGTGAAAACTACATTAATCACTTGTACACCTCAGATCAACGAAATTTTCATTAAATTATTATACTGTCGTCAACTCAGCATAGCCCTAGCTAATGAGGACGGAACGGAATGATTTTTTTTTTAAAAAAAAAACTCTTATTAAATCATTGCTTTATCAATCCCCAGAAACCTAGTTGTTATGGCATGATTCCATTAATGAATTTGAATGTAACAAATTTTCTTGTGGCCAATATGTTTCCATGACACTCTGGAGGGTCATGATTGATGCATATATATATATATATATATATATATATATATATATTCATTTTTTTTTTTTTGCACGTCTCACTGTCACAGGTAATCGACTCATTACAGAACTCAGGCCCCGTCCCAACAGCTTAAAGTTTATTCCGTCCCGTTATCAGAGCTCACTTGTTTCATTCATGATCAACTACTATATATAAAAATTCCGATGCTTTTCACTTGGACGCTGGTTTTTGACACGCATCACCATTGTTCTCGTCATTATTTTTAGCAGCAGAAATCATTTTACTTCATTTCTTTTCTTAGCCTGTTTTGGCTGGCGTAAAATGAGAGAGAAAATTTTATGTGTGTTTTATATATAATTTAATTTTACATATGTCAAGAGGGGTTAGCTTACTTTGTTGAACTTCAGCTCATGTATCACCATGATATAAGTTTGATTATTAGAATTTCTCTGATGACAAGTGATTCGTAAGTACTTCTGTAAAAGCTCAATGAGCCAAAGACATGTCTTTGGGTGATCTATAATATTCTCTAAACGCTCAACTATGAAGCATGGGACGAGTACGCTGGGTAGTGCCCGATGACTCCATTTTTGAAAAAAAAATTTGGGTATGGCGGGTACAGCTGGTACGCCAGGGTACATGTACCCAATGGGTATGTCAGTTTAATGAATTTTTGTATTTTTTCCCTACTTTCCTTTCGCATTTCAATTCTATTGAGCCCTAACTTTTCTCTCCACAATTTTTTTTAGAAAAGTTGGAATGTAATATTGAATAATTTTGTTCAATTTTATGTTAAAATTTTAATTTTCATTGTATGAAATTTATAAAATTTGTATATATTTTTTTATATATAAGATACCTTATCCCACTTTTTCCAAAATTTTCATACCCATACCAGTATTCATGCAACATAAGCACTCAATGAGCTCGAGGCATACCTTAACCTTAGATTAGGTCAAGTTTTCCCTTAACTTAAATTTTTAACCACAAAAAAAAAATTACACATAAAATTTATCTATAAAATTTTTCTATTGATTTTTGCCCTCTATCAAACACAACATTAGAATTGATATACCTGATTGATGAGATATTCTTGTATAGGCAAGTTAATATATTATATTTAGACACACTCGTCTATTGGTCCAACTTGCATTTTTTGTGAATTTATCTAAGAATAAATTCTTAGAAGTTGTTTCTATACAAGAATTTTTCCACCTGATTATATGGAGTTTTCACACTGTTTACTTTTTATTTATATGCGAGTTTTGTTGGCTTTCACTATGTTATACTTTCCAATATGAAAGTATTACGCCTTTAATTATGCGACGACATTATCAAATATTGCATACTTTATGAGGATACATGAAACAAATTAATCGTTCATGAGAAAATCAGCTTGCGGAAGTCCATCGTAGTATCCATACATATACAATCAACGCTTTACCTGTATCTTAACCTTTTTTATTTTATTTTAAAGAGCTCCTAGTGGAGCTAAGGTAGAAATAAAGAAAGGGATGTGCAATAGGGATAAAATCCCTGAATAATAAACTCCTAATTACTTAGATCAAGAGTGATGTCATGGAAGTTACAGTTCATTGGCGCCTGTATCATAAGTCACAACTATAACCCTTACAAATAACAAAACAAAAAGCTTTAAAGTCCTAAATTCAAAGGGTTTTGGTATTAGATATTTTCCAGACCTTTTATTAGCAAATAACACGTATAGAGATTTTCTTTGGTCTCCCACGAGAGATGGGCCCAATATACAAACCCATGTTTTATCCTTAAAAGAAAACAATTGAGCCCAGTCCATGAGCCTTTTGGACAGCGGCATAAGCTTGTGAAGCTAGCCGACTATATTGCAAACACAGTGACCACTAACCAACGTGGTGGAAAGTGGGACCCACGTCTGTTCGATGGCTGTGTACGTAGCGGCTTGCGGTCCGGCGTGGGCTAGCCAATATGATTAGAATTCCAAGTTGGGCTAAGTTGTGGGAGCCCCGGCTGGGCTGGTGGGCCCCTTGATGTGGCCCATCTTCGCTTTTTGTTTGGGGAATTAGTATATTCACCTTCCACCTTCCACACTCGATGCTCACTTTATTCAATTCTTTGCAACAACACGTGCAATATTACCCGAGTGAGCGGGGCAATTCATAATAATCATCAAGCTTATTACTCACAACCTAATTATTATTGCGAGTTTTTTTGTTCCCTTTAACCAAAATATTGCTTTTTCCTTGTGGCAAGAAAATATTAGTTGTACACCAATATAAATGTGTAAAATTTTAGGACAAATGAATACAGTGTTGAGTTGGTTTACTTAAATAGAAATGTAACAATACTTCCCATATATAGTTGAACATAGATTTTCATGGATAAATGAGCTCACAGTTAGTGATAACACCTTCATATCTCAATGAGTAAGAAATAATGAATTTCAACCCTAATCTCTATCCCTTAATATCTTAGGGAGAAAAACAAAGGTTTCTATGAAAAAGGCAGTGCTATAATTGGATTTTGTGTGTACGGGTATTATCTGCACCTCCTGAATAATAATGTCAATGAGGCTGAGGGAACCAAATAATTTTCATATAAGGAATTAAGTGTATAACTTTAAGATAGCATTTGTTTACTATTCTCAATAAAATACAAGAACATAGATAGAAATAAAGGGACAATAGAGATAGTGAAGAAACAAAAATAATAAATATGTATAGGCTATTATTAAAAGACAAAACTATTAAATTTTTGTTACCATATCCTCTCACTATCCTCATTTTGGAGATCCAAATTCTTTCTCTATTGGACAGAAAATTTTCTATCACTTGTCTTATCCCCACCACCAAACAAGTTTGTGCCACTAATGTCTTTGTATTTCTTCTAAAACAGGAAACAAACACTACCTAATGTGTCATATAAAATGGTTTCATATTATTATTTAATCAAATTATTTTGTTTGCATTTTTTTAGTAGTAAATATAAAAATTTAATTTAATTTTTATGCTCTATTAGTTTAAAAATATTTTATATTAATATTTAATCAGTTGTTGTCAATCACTTTTACTTGTATGACAACGCCAGAATAGATGTTATTGTAACCATTTTTGCTTATATAATTTTGGTGTTTAATTATTTTTATAAGTTAGAAATACAGTAAGATATGATTAAATAATAATATAATATTTTTATAATTGCTGAAAATAAATAGGAAAAAAGTACACAAATCTGAGTTGACCTTACGATGTGGGGCTGTGATTCAATCAGGTAGAGCCCACGGATGAATCATGGCTGATTTCCGATGTGGCAAGGCAACCAAATGGGGATGCGGCTTCTCTAATTCATACAGGGCCCTACCTTTGATGTCCCATATCTCATTCACATCATTGATGTTCTCCGATTCCCGCAGAACCGGAGGGATCCATTACGGCTTTTCGTTTTCTCTTTGGGGTCCATGTGCAGAGTTGGCATTGGTTGCTTATCCTCTACACTTTTTATACTTCCCAAAGACAATGCTGCCCTTTTGACCCTCTCTCTCTATTGCACAACATTGTTTCGAAGTGGTGCAAGTGCAACATGACAATTTTTTTTTTTATTGGCACAGTTTTAAGAATATATTGTTAGATCCACCCACAAAAAAGCTTATGGAACTTACAGATAAGCAAGAATATATTGAATAAAATTGATAGAATTTATTTTTATTAAAAAAATATTTAAATATAATGTGTTAGATTTGTATTAGGTTTACATGTAAAATTGTGTGAATTAAAGGATAAAATGGGAATATGTGGCCCAAAAATATCTGGAGAGTATAATGTAGTTCCTACGGTGAGTATCGAATGCTCTAGCTGTGAGTATCAATACATTATACAGGTATGGCATGTGTGCTATGAAAATGTAGTATGCAATCATTTATACACAGAAGACGAATGACAGGACAGTCTTTGAAATTTAGGGGGAATTAAGGAGGTATTCAAAGGAACTTCAAAATAAGAAACTCAGGTATTTTTTGTTGGGTCAGATGAAATGAAACTGTTCAGACATCAGACATGTACTCCCAGAAATTATTTTGCGTTCTAAAGTTATCTGTTTGCTTCTTATATATAAAGAAATCAAACCGGGGTCGGCATTATTTTATTTTATTTGTCTTTAGCGGGGAGCGCTTAGTTATCTACATGAACATCTAGCACAAGCGCGAACAACATCTGTGAGAAACTAAATCATAAGAAGGCCGCGCAATGTCAATTAAATTGAATCAATATTTTTTATATAATATTCTATCTATTTCATATTAATAGTCACTTTAAAAAAAATCATATAATTTTGATATATTGAAAACCATGCAATTAAATTGAATCTACATTAACTTTTTATTATATCAAAATTGTAAGGTTTTTTGAGAGCGATGGATGGAGTACTATATAAAAAATTGATTCAATTTTATTGACATTACGCGGCCTTCTTAGGCTTTAGTTTCTCACTTATGTTGTTCGACCTTGTGCTAGATGTTCATGTAGATAACTAAGCCCTCCCCGTTAAAAACAAAACAAAATAAAATAATGCAAGCCAGATATATTAATTTTTTAATATATTAAAATTACATAATTTTTTTAGAGCAACTATTAATATGGAATGGAAGAGTATTCACTGCTCTAAAATGAGCCTCACATCAAAGTGAGATCACAAAGATATGTATATGTGGCATGTTAAAAGAGAACAATAAACATTATGATTTATACATATCCAGGATTTGTCAGCGCATTTCATCAATGAAACAAAAGCTCGTGGAACCAACCTCTGGGGTTAATCATTTTAATAATTGTGTTATTTTTCTATTTTCCCATTGTGTCATCACCTTGTTTTCGCAAAATGGTAATTCTTGCCTAAAGTTAGACGATAAAAAAAGAGAGGGGGAACGTACATGATTACATTTCGGTTTATGCGGCCTTAAAAAATGATAATACCAATTATAACCATAATAATGCGAGTAAGAAATAGAAAGAAATATAAGGAGAAGTGTCGTTTGGAATCATATTCACTAACTTTTGTAGTGACTCGCAGTTATATATGCTATAAACTGTTTCTAGTAGGGTACTTAATTACGTACCCACTATTGGTTATTTCACATGGCAAACCATGTTTATATTTGGTGAGCTCTCCGTTATGTCATGCTTTCGTAGTAAAATGACTGATGAAGAATATTAGAAGTCATAATCGTCCATTTACTAGAGAAATTAAACTAGCGATCCTCGTTTGTTTTTCACCCTTACTAAACTTAATTAATTCTAGTGGCTATTCTGTTAATTGTCAGAACATACAATTTTCTTTTAGCTAAAATATCAGAGGATATTAAAAGTTTATCACTAGACTGTGATATATTACTGGTATTGGAATATACATTTTGACTTGCAATCTAACTAGAGAAGTGAGGAGTGGATCGGATCTAACCCGTGATCGATCTCAACATACAACGGTTTTTTGAGTAGTAATATTCAAAATACAAAGCTAACATGATAGGAATATAATATAGACATGTTATTTTTAAAGAGTTTGATTTTTATATACTAATAATATAAAATAATGTTATAATGTTAACAATTAAAAATTCAGGATGCCCACAATTTTTAAAATAGTAAAATAAGAATTAAATTTATTTTATTAACGTGATAATATATAATTGAATAATTATGTAGAAAAAGTTTTATATAATTAGTATATAAAAATTAAACTTGTTGATGAGTGCATTGACAAGTGGTAGCTAGAACAAACAAACTTTTGATTAATTTTGTTCACAATAAGTTATAGTTTAATTTATTACATACATGCTTTAGTAATGTCAGTCAAGCGCTCTGACTCCAAAGCCGGTGAAGCCTTTAAGGGAAAAGAGCTGTTGATGGTGAAGACTTGGATGATTGTTTCCTCTCCAACCGACAGGAGGTAAAAATTTGGTGAGCTTCATGAACTGTAAAATAAGGTACCCTTTGAACTCTATCTGCATGTACTTCTTCAACTTCCTAATTTATTCAAGTACGATCCATCGTTGCTTAGTCAATCCATGCATGCTTATTTGATTATAGCAAACAGGGAATGGAATTAAGGTAGCATTTATTAACTTTCTATGGAAAGCGAGAGAGAGATAGTGGGAACAGAAAATGAGACATAAAAAATATTGTCTCTGGATTATATTTGATTGTGGAATATAAGACATTATAGTGTTTTCGTATTTTATTTAGAAATACGAGACAATACAACAAATACATGGTAAAAGATATACATACCCCTACTAGACCATTGTCGAACCACCTAGAACCCCAGCACCACTACCTTTTGTGAGGACTTATTGGGAAATAATAAATATGTATAGATATATTATTGAAAGAAAAAATATTAAATTTCTGTTCTTGGATTATGTTTCTTGTCCCCACTTTTTGGAGAGATAGAAATTTTCTGTGTTCCTATCCTGGGATAGAAAAATTTTCTATCCTACTTCTTGTCTTCATCACCAAACAAATTTGTATCTTTAGATCTTTCCATTACTAAACGCTATCTAAGGTAACATTTGGTAAGAGGAAATCCAGGAACAATGAGACCGTGGAGAATGGAGACGTAATAATAAATATGTATAGAAATTTTATTAGAAAGAGAAAAAAATAAATTTTTGTCTCTATATTCTGTTCCACTATCCCCACTTTTTAGAGGTCCAAAAAATTTGTGTTTTTCTATCAAAGATAGTGATTATTCCTATCTCCACCAGAAAAAAATTGTGTCTTCAATATCTCATTTCTGTCATGTATCACTAACCAAATGCTACATAAGATAAGGTAGTTTTTGTTTTCAAGTGTAGAGATAGCAACTTGTATATTGCCTTGGACCTCACGGATGTGAAACTGCATGACTAATGAGTCTAGATTTTGATGTAATAAAAATTTAATTAGCGGTTATAATTTTAAATAAATGACTACTGGTTGTTCCTATATACAAATGCCAAATCAACTACGCTTCCAGTTATAAATAAACTTAGAAAACGTAAAGCAATGGAATGGAGCAAATTATGACATGATTTAAATAATTTAATCAACATAGAAAGATCCATTTGCTGGGCTCGGGGTATGATTCATAGAAAGATACATTGTTGGGCTAGAGATGATTCACAATGTAATTAAATGATGTCAATGTATGATAATGAGTATCAAAATAAATTTGATAGAATTAAATCTACCAATTAGCATAGTGAAGCGATAATAAATATGTGCAAAGTTAAATGAAAGTGGACACTAAATTTTTAACGTGAAAACCCCAAATATTTGGAGGAAAATCGGATAGACTTTGAAAAAATATTTCACTATATTCAGGATAATTACAAAATATCATTTCCACACTCTCCAATCCAAGAGGGAAATATAGTGTTTCTCGGTGAATATCCTTCTATTCAAATACTACAATTTTACAGGACCAAAGAGTAATAACTATGATATTCAAAAATATCCCCTATATTTACCCACACCCTACACTCTTTGAGATTTACTCACACTCTCTATTTTTTCCTCTCACTCTCAGAATAACACACTCTTTTATGTATTTTCTCTCATTTTAAGCTCTTGCTCTTGCTCCTTGCTTGTGCATCTTCAGTTGTTTCCTCACCTCTATTTATAGAGGCTCCTGATGTAAATGCGATTTGCATATTATAACTGGAGAGAGAATTTTCTTCGTGCGTGACTCACGGCACCAAAAAACTCTACGTGTACATAATAATTTTTACTATTCACGCGTTGAAAAATTATATCCTCCCTTTTTAAAAAACAAATTTCAATGGTGGTGGGGCCCATTGGCTGGACCCCACACCATTTGCTTCCTCTCTTCTCCCCTAGTTCTGACCTGCCAGGCTGCCACTTATCTCGTTCAATGTGGTGATAAATCAAAAGGGGAATTCTTAGTTGATCTGATAGCAAAAAAAATACATTTGTTCTACTCTATTTAATAAATGACACATTAGTTATTATATAAAATATATAAGAAAAATAAGAGATAATTATAATCCATAAAGTTGATGTGTTCTTTATTAAATGAAAAAAAGCAAACATTTTCTCTAACTACTTAAGTATTTGATATTTCTCAAATCAATTGGGTTAGCTCCAAGCCTCTAACTACTTCTAGTTTGGCAATTACAGTTAGATGCAACATGTAAATTAAATACTGCCATTTTCAGTGTTCAGCATAATGGCACGACCGCATTGCATCAAGCCTAATTTCATTTGGCTAGCAAGATAAGCTATTATTTTATGCAATTATCATCTCAAAATTTCGGTATTGCTTCCACCTCCGGTGATAATCGCAAATAAACTCATATCACGCATTGTCACTTCATCAAACGCTTATTTCTAATTAAGTATCAAGGCCAAATCTATTTGAGTGAACGCAAAATTTCATGGGCATTTCTAATTAAGTTTAATTCTGATGCAATGATAGATGTGATATTATATGATTAGATGATTCTATAATAAAAATTTATACTCATCAAAATTAAATCATCTAACTAGCTATCCATGATTAAGGCACCTTTGAACAGGTCCTGACTTCAAAATGTATGTTGTCTCTTGTGAGAATAGTTCTTTCGAATTCAAGCAAAGTATCTATAATTTCGATCAACAATGAGTGAAAAGGATACACAAATAATTTATTGATTATTTTTCTCTTGAAATGTACAAAAGAATAACGTGTTACGCTGTTTGTATACACAAACTACAACGTAACTTGAGTCGAAACAATTTGACATCAACTGATCGTCGTATCATGGGGCAAAGATTAAAGTCCAGAAGTAAATGGCACGCCAGTGGCAGGCAACCACGTGCCGCCAGCAAGGAGGCTAGCCACCGTGAAGGGTGACGCTTGAGCTGGTGTGGTCAAAACATGATAACCGGGCCATCGAACCCTGTTTTTTGTGGATGACCCAGGCCCGAAGTTCTTGTACTCTCCATAATACAACGTGCTTTGAGCAAAATTAGTGTTCCCCCACGGAGACCAGCCCGATGGGCTCACCAACGAGTCTATGTATGTTTTCATGACCACCACTCTGGAGTACTGCTGCCAGGGCCGGCCCAAGAACGTGTTGAAGTTTGCAACAACGGGCCTGAGGTCCTTCGCGGCCCGAATCTGAGAGTTGTGAATTGAGATCCCTGTGTTTTGAAATGGGTCACCTCGGCCTTGGGCCGTGATCATGTTGGCCTGGCCACTCAAGGGCTTTCTGACGAGGATCACACAGTTTTGAAAGACCACTGCGGCGTTGCCGAAGATGAAGTCAACGGTGCCGAAGATGTAACAACCTCGGTAGAATTGTCGCTGTGCGTGAGCCATGAGGGTGTCTTGATAGCCGTCGATGGTGCAGCGGTAGAATACGGAGAGATCGGACGCTGATCGTAGCGCCACTGCTTGGCCCTTGAGTGGACCCGCCGTGTTCTTGAAGGTGATGTCACGCGCAATGAAGTGTAGTCCATCAACTCCTGAAATTTTATCATAAGGTCAACAATTTTAATCAGTGAATTTTGTGACCCTGTACTACTATCTTTATGTCTCCGGAAAGTTAGCCAATTCTATATATGAAGTATACAAAAATTGCAAGCATCATTGGTGACTCTCTTATCTATTCATGCAAGCTAGCTAGCTAGGCATATCAGTTTGCTAATCATTTCAAGTTTGATTCACTCGAATTTTGCTTATGCAATAATCCAAGGCAAGTCTCACATATTCTTCTTGTAGTATTTGATACTTCAACGCTTTAATCAGGCTTTCAAAAGAAAAAGAAAATAAATAAAAATGCGGTACAACAAACAGGTAGAAAATTTGACTAAATATTCCAATAGGAGAAGCCTTAATTAAATTCTGATTTTATGAAGAACAGGTAAGAGCTTGTGTACTGTTATACCCTCCTAACTAGGTCCATTAGTAACGAATGATGATATCTAAACATCAAAGTTTAAATAAAATATAACACCTACGTATATGTATGATGTATGTCATTGATATTGATATATACCCGTAGCTCTATACTCATCTAAACTTAATGTAACATTATGATATCTATACAATGCCTATTCAATATGGGTTTAAGAAACATTTTCCTTTAATCATCTAAACACTGAACTAGCCTTAGCATAAACTGATCAGAAAATGAAATAAATGAAATGGAAAACAAAATAGAAAGATAAAAGAACAGAAAAAGTGTGACCTGCTGTTGCAGAGCTATAGGTAGTATAGCCCTGTTGAACGCTCCTACCACTTGCTATTATGGTATATCTCATCCATCACCAACCAACATGATGTTGTCGTTGGTATTGTCAACCTCAATGTTCTCCCTATAAACCCCTTTCTTCACATGTATGATAAATCTGGACTTGTTCCTCCTCTTTGCCGCTGCATTGATAGCAGCTTGCACTGTCGTGAAATGTCCAGAACCATCTTTTGCCACCACAAGATGTGCCTTTATAGTTGTACCCTGCAACAGCTTCCTGTCACGCATTGAAAACCACCTTGGAAAAGCATCTTCCGTATTGTCATCTGTGGAATATTCTTTTTCCAGTTTCAGCAAAGCCGAATTCACGGCTAAGCTATTGCTTATAATATCAGTCACATTGCTAGTGGCATTAGGCACGACGAAATGTGGAACTCCGAGATCTATGGCCATTTTCTTGCATGTCTCGATGTTTGTTAGAGCAGTGCTGAGCCATGTTTGTGCATCAAAAGGTGAACAGCTTCTCTTGGTGTGAAGGCCATGAAAGGTGCGGTTTAGATGGAACACGGTGTTGTCATAGAGCTTCAAACAATCACCGAACACTGATCTCTGCTTCTTGGTTGACTTGTCTTGTCCGAAATCATGTGCTTGCCTTTGCATGATGAGTGCTCTCTCTAAGGCCAAGTGAACAAGAAGTGAACGGAACTCGGTTTTGTGTTTGAGCCTGTGATGGTTGTGGCTTTGTTTCACGTAGAATTTGCATGGCTCCGGGTGTGGGGTTCGGTTGCACCACCAATCTATGTTGCTGCTGGAAGATGATGATGTTCTCCTTCTTGATGATGAGGCTATTGAGAATACTGATGACAACAATAACAGTGTCAAGAATATGTTTCTTCCCATGATTGCCATTTTGTGTGTTTGCTGCTTTTTCTTTTTTTCTCTTTTCTTCTTGGTTTGGTTGCGGGGAAGTTATTATATATACTTCTAAGTTTCCACTCCAAGTAGCTTAGAGTGGGGGTTTCTTAGATGGATGATGAGTGTGAAGAAGGGTGAATAAGGTGTCGGCTAGAATTCAAAAGGAAAATGATGAACATGCGATTGCAAGAAGGAATATATATATATATGTATATAAGATCCGTGTTCTGGCTTTGCTTGTAACACTATGATCTTTTGGTCAAGTAATTCAGGGTTATCTTATATGTATGGTTCGATCTATTAAGCAGAATATTTTTTTCATATGTAATAGTCATGCATGAACATTAAACACTTACATGGTAAATGAAACAGTCTACGTATAATCTTTAATGTTTGACACGTGAGGCTTTCTGACATGTAGAAAAGAACTGAAAAAGTTAAAAGTTAGGGAGAAAATTAAAGTTTAATTAACTTATTATTGCTTGAATTTGCATGTGTGCTGCTTGCGTATCGGCACAGCCAGCGGATCTAATTGGAAATTCAAGAAAAAGACAAAAGTATCTTGTCATGTTGGTAGAGTAATCAATATAAATCGATCATAACAAGCTTCTTTGTCAACGTATTTGTTGATGACGGCTTCAATTAGAAACACCTCACAAAGTAAACTAGGATAAAAGATAACAGTTGGCCTGAAGTTGTATACTTGTTCCGTACACATGCACAATGATGCTGCCAAAAGCAAATATCTTCATTTTATCCTTGAGTAGACTTTTTCTTCAAGTATATGGGAAGCAACAGTTTTCTTGTAAGGGAGTAAGTAAGCATTTTCACCTGTACTCGGATGCGTTTTGTTCAAGCAGGACTGAAAAATTGAGGGTAACCCCATGTGCTCTAGTTTGCATATTAAGCGAAAGAATTTTTTCTTCTTCTTCTTTAAAATAATAATATGGTCAACTTTGTCAAGTCATTATTTCGATGATCGAGCTAATTAACACACTCATGTTTCAACGCGTTCATATGGCTGGCTTCATTTTTGTTTTTCAATAAGATCATATCGGTTTCTTTCGTTTTTAGTTTTAATTTATTCCATGGTCTTGATGCGAACTTTGATGGTAGAACAAATGATCCATGAATGTCTGGACGTTGAAAATATTTATGTGATTATGAAATGGGCACAAAAATCGACGGATTAAATGTAAAATATCATTAATCTATTCATATAAATGAGTCAATGCATGCTAACTAGACAGAAATTTTGAATACATATTTCATAATTCTCAGGATATATTTGAGGGTCAATTTTTTGAAATGGAATTCGAGTGATAAAAAGACTGAGATACTACATTTTCAAGTGAAATTATCCTAGGGTGGGACTGGGAAGGAATTGATTTTAGTGGATAATGTTACTAAAACACAAAAAAAGGTTAAAGGAATAGAATCTCTTGGTAGCGGATTATATTCCAAATTTTGTTTACACTGATAAGGAATCCATTTTCAATGAAAAATGTTAAAAAAAATAATAAAATAAAGGAACAGAATTTGTTAGTAGCAGATTATGTTCCAAACTTTTTTAAAAAAAGTTAATAAATTTGTCTGTTCTACTCAATGTGAGTTATTTATCTGTTCTATGTTGAATGCCATTCAGCTAATATTCAGCATAGGATGAGTGTTCCATGGGGGCCTTTTGAAAAATTTAAAACTAATCTAATCCGTCTATATAAAGTCACTTCACTTACACATATGCATCCTTCATCTATCACCTTTTTCACACGAGAAAGGCTTACTTGGCTGGAAGTGGCATGCGTGAGAAGAATATGCTTTCCATGAATAATATACTCGATTTTTTATTGGGTGAGGAAAGATATCCGCTGAAAACAGATAATGTACCTTTTTTTTTAGTTTTAAGTATAATCCGCTTCTAGCGGATTGTGTTTCCTTTCCCACATCCCTGATTTTGGCTTAACTCTCATATTTTGATGTTAAGTATCCACAAAGGCCATTTCAAAATTAATAATCTTATATTTGATTATGGAATAAAAATAAAGTGTAAATTTTATGAATGAATACTGTGTGTGAAATTACATATAAAAAATTTATTCTTATTTTTACTCCACTCAAACATAGTCTTAACAACACAACAATCATCCTTCAATAATCCTTCCCTTGATCTCGTCGCTTTTTCTTTTCTCTTGTACCAACCAATGGTTATGTGCTGAAATGCTTGCGAGGACTGTGCTCAAAACCACTGTCAAAGCAGCATTCCTGTATATACATTGTCACCCCATTTGATTCCGGATTGAACTGATGCCCAGTACTCCTAAGTATATAATTAAATTAAATTGTAATATTTTCTTGTTTCATGAGAATAACAAAAATATTAAGATTAGAATTGCACAAAATACTCTTCATCCTATATACTTTGCGGAAACATTTTTTCTGTATTCGTTAGAGCGATACAATCACAAGAGTATTGATTTGTCAGCGGGTCCTAGCTCTTAGGTTTGAAATGACAAAAATAAATAAATAAACAAATAAAACTAAATGTAACAACTAAACTTTGATCCCTCCTTCAAGATATAAAAGCTCTAGAATCTGACTTTACCTGGATCAAGTCCACCACTTCAGCAAATAGCTGGTTTTTTCATTTGATTGACCAATGATCGATTTGCTAAAGTAATCCACAGCAGTTCATGTTCCCATTAATCCACACAGTGGTAGCTTATGACACCTAATGATTTGTTAATATTAGAGCGAGCTGTAACTGATTTACAGTCCACATCTTACTTGTGAACACCATATTTTGTCCAATATTTTTATTGTTTGCATAAAATTTTTTTTTCCAATAGTAGTCCATTTTGTCCACTTTCTTTTTTATTGAAGTTCACATTTTTATTAAAAAAAAAATTCAGTCTTTTTAGCCCATTCCAATTTACAGCCCATTTTTGTTTAGTATTTTAGCCTAATCCATTTCAAAAAAAAACATAAAAAATAATAAACCTACATATTTTGAGATGTTTAGCGTGATGCATGCAAAACAAGGAAAGAAGCCCGTGACACATAACAGAACAAAAGAAAAAAGAAAAGGGAGTCAAACAAGGCAACATCATCATCATGTCTTCTGCAAAATGATAAACTCTCCCCAATGAACCAGCTGTAAAAGGGAAATGAGTAATAATTTGGTTTTGGGTTCACAACACCATAAATGCATCGATCACCAATTGAAAAGGGGGACAGACCAAAGATTTTTGCAAAACTAAGCAAAGGTATAAGTTTTGTTTTGGGCATTTTTTAGTATCAGGCTAGATTTTAGATGCATGTAGTTAGTTCATCCAGTAATCACCACCATCATTGCAATCAAAGCTATTTGTAATCCTCAATTACAGGTCAGAAACCAAAACAAATTCAAACAACAACCCAGAATTCACCTTCAACAATTCCAGATCCAAATCATAGCATCAGAAATTCCAAAATTCAGAGATCAAAACCAAATACCCAAAAATCCCAATTTCAAATTCAATTCAAGTCAGAATTCTAAAACATATAAATATAAATAAAAAGGAGAAGAAACCAGGAATTGTGAGGGAAGCCGGCATCACCGCCACCACCATGGCCGCCGCATCCTGATTCCTTTCTTCCATCTTCATCATCATCAACATCATCACCCGATCTTCCTTCCATGGCCGCAGCCAGGGGCGGCCACCACCGTACTCTCCGGAGATCGACCCCACTGAGGCGAACCCCCACCGCTTTCCCTCAAGTCCGCTAATCACCAAGCTAAGCCACCCCGATCACGCAACCGCCACTACCACCGCCTCGCACACCTCCCTTAGATCTCCTTCTCGCGTTGTGATCTTCCAACGTCCTTCCCCACAACCCATTGCGCGGCTTCCCTTTCAGTTGCGAGCTCCCGGCGTCGCGGTTCCGTGCACGCTCCACGTGGGACAACCACATTGCGTCTTCCGGACATCCGCCAGCTGATTGGCCTTTCCCCTTCGGTGTCCTCTAAGCACGCTGTCGGCCTCCCTTTCTTCCACGCGCCATGCGAGCTCGGCGGTGACCCCCATCGGCCCGCGATCCACCTCGCATCAGCGCGTTTCCTCTCCACCGTGCCGGAAGTCCTTGCAACTCACCTTGGAGCGCGGGTTCCCCCCTTTCACAGCCCTAACTCTCCCTCTTGATCTCTCTCTAACTCACTTCTCTCTCTCATACACTCCGCTTTTCTCTCTTATTTGTGTTCTCTCTGTGTGTGTGTGTTGTGGTAGTGGGGGGAAGGGAATTAAGGGTAGTATTATTATTATTATTATTATTTTGTTATTTTGATATGAGTGTGTGTGTGGGGGGTAATAGAGTTAGAAAATATTATTATTGTTACCTTATTTGAGTATTTTATTTAAAAAAAAAGTGAGTTTGTGACATGTTAAATCATTCAAGCAGAATTAAATAAATTATTTTCATAAGTAATTTCATTATGTGAAAGAAAAAATAAAATAAAAATAGTGATTTAATTATTTCTTTGATTTTGAATGAATCGATTTTTTTAAAAAATAAAATAAAATAAAATAAAATAATTAGTTTTTTTTGTTTAATCATTTTCTGTGTTTATGTGTGGTGTATTTAAGTAAATTGTGTAATTGTATCCTTTTTAGTTTAATTATTGTGTATGCTTATGTGTTTTATTTAGCTTAATCATCTCATATGTTTATATGTCTTGCTAAAATTAATTGAGTAATTGTGTTCATAAATTAATTTTGTCTTTCCAGTTTAATTATTTGTATGTGTTGTGTGTTTAAATAAATATTATCATTGTGTTCATTTTAATTATTGTGTATGCTTATGTATTTTGCTCAAATTAAATTGTGTGTTTAGATTTTCAAATTGATTTCATTAAAATTAGAGCTTGTCAAAAAAATAAAAATAAAAATGATATTCAATCCACAACAACTTATGATTTTAATGTATGATTTATCATTCTCAAGTTTCATAAGAATGTAAGGGTTTATTGTATAGTTCATACTATCCTAAATTCTATGCAAAAATGGGTTTTAATTTCTTCGTAAAATCCTTATTATAATTAAAAATCAATCAGCGCATATTTTCCTTTAATTAAAATCTATCAACACAGACTCATTTTCTACAGAACGACGTGGCTTTCAGTTCCTCATTGCACCAGAGGATACGTCGGCGTAGCAAACAACTATCAAGCCAAAATTAATTTTTCTTTAAATTGTGTTCTCATTTAATTTTTATTCCTTGTTCTAATTTTATTTTATTTTATTTTATGTTTGTACATAATTGTGATTATTTAAGGGAAAATTAAATATTATTGAAATTATAAACAAATTTGCATAATGAGCTCTAGGGTAACGTATTTATACGGATGTATTAGGGTGCAAGTGGGATTAAGTTTCCACCCTTCCCTAATCATAATCAGAACTCCGAACCTCAAATCTCTTTTAAAAGACCAGTTTACAAATAAAAAAGGTTTTCCAATTTTTCCAAAATTAAAATTGGTGGCGACTCCTATTTTATTTATTATTTCAAAATCAGTCGACATCCCGTCGCATTGTGCCCTCCGGTACGTTGTGCAGTTTGGCGACTCACTGGACGCAAAGAGAGTCAAGCCTACTAGAATAAATTATGCAAATAATTTATAACTTTATAATATTTATTTTTCCCTTTACATCACACTTGTTTTTTTTTATTTAGTTATATATAATTATTTATTTTATCTTTTTATTTCCTTCTTATTTATTTGTATAATTTTTTTTATTCCCTTTCCTAAGTATTTGTATATAATTGTTTATCTTATTTTTATAATTGTTTATTTTATCTTTTTATTTTCTTCTCATTTATTTAGATATAATTGCAAACCTTAGGATAGATGACTTTTGTATATATGATGTTTTTTGTTACTCAAACCTTAGGATAGAAGAGTTGTATATATATGCTTTTGCTTTGTTTTAGGATTGTGTATATAGGACTTGAAAGGTTTGTATGCTCCCTACACACACTTTCACTATCACTGTCCTCACACACTATTTGGGCTCTATACCCGAGCCTTGGAAAACCATAGGGCAAGAAGGGGTTTTGACGTTGTTATTGTGAGGCTTATGCTTCCCTGAGTCGTTGACTCATCCGCTAGGTTGTTACTAGAACTATGAGTTGCCGTATTGTGACTTTCATGTCCCGTTTAACTCATGGAACTAGATCTTTATCTTATTGATAAAGGCAACTTGGGGACCATAACTTTTAGGGGTCTAGATCCATCCAAAAGCTGTGCACTACTAGAATAACTTTAATTGACCACCTTAAATAGGGTTTGACCTTAGAACCAGTAAACATTAGGTTCCACCTCATTAGGACACATGGGAGCGTACTTCTTCTTATTTTATCATGCATCATGCATCATTAGTATCATGTAACATTTATTATAAGCATTATAACATTCATGATTATTTTGTGTTGTTCTGCATAAGCAATTCATATCTCCATCATGCATAGCATCCACATTTTTTTTACCAAGCATGTTTATTTTTAAGCATAAAAAAAGAAAAACCATATTTTAATTGTCATATCACATGCATTTTTTTATGTAGCATACATATTTATTTTATTTATGACATACATCTAATTTATTTACTTTTTTATTATTTCTTTCTTCCTTTTTAAAAAAAGGTCCACTGGTGGTGAAGAATAACATCATATTAGACAGGAAACGATGGAAAGAGCACAACAAACTAGCAATGCACCCAACTTGAAGAAGCATTCCAATGTGATGGCAAATATTAGTTCTCTGGAGAGATTACATCAGTTGAGTCAATTGTTTCCTAATGAAAACGAAGAGCCTTCTTGAATAAATATGGGTCCATTATGGATCTGTTACTTGTATCAGTGGAAACTCCTGCCTCAAACTCTAGCTCAGTATTGGAACCGCTTTGAGATGTTTTGAATTACCAAACATGGACATCACTCCTACCATCGAAGAGTATGCATGCATGTTGAAATTACCAGTGAGAAAAATACTTCTATTTATTTTCATCTGGAACAACACACTTCAGATGCAAAATAATAGAGCAATTTGGAATTACTAGGGTACCAGTGGTTCAAGTGAAATTAACAGGACATGCAGATTCAAAAGGAGTGACTAAAGCATTTATAGAAGAACATCTGAAAGAGTTGGGGCGTCGAAAGGAATGGACTATTTTGCAGAGTCCTGGCATTTGCTATTTATGGCTGGTATTGTTCCCGCCCGCTCAGACATAGTTGATCAAGCTGCCATGGATGTTTTCTTTGCTGTGGAAAATAAGCAAAGGAATCCAGTTCCCTGTGTTGGCTGAAACATTTCTGACATTAAACTTTTGCCAACAAAACAAAAAGGGAAGCTTCGATGTTGCTTACACCTCCTATATGTGTGGATCATCACACACATGTATGCAGGTAATCACATCAGAAATGTTTCAGATCCATTAAGAAGCTTTCATCGTATCCCAAGAAAGCCGAAAGAAGACCATGAATGGAGGGCTGAATTTGATACCATTAGGGAACGATCATTCAAGTGGGTTTGTCCATGGTATGAACATGAAAGAGGTGACATTATTCTTAGCTGTGGAAAATATCATAATATACCATTGATGGGTCCAAGAGGTTGCATATCCTATACGCGACAATAGCACTAGACAACTTTGTTGGACACAAAAGAAACCACGGGAAGAACAACTTGGAGGACTCTACTTCTGGTACAAGGAAGGTGACCACACTAAAATGTTATCACGAGAAGTTAAAGAAGCCTGGAGGAATGTTCACATGGCAGGAGAGATGAGTTAGAAAACCTCTTGTGATCAGGACCCATGAGTATGTCACATGGAGGGATGCAAGAAAGTACCTCAAGGCAGCCCTAGCTCCCTCCGAAAGGAAGAATGATCCACATTGGCTAACAGATGGAAGTCCTGAAAGCACAAATGAAACTTCTAGAACAACAGAAACAAGCAACAGAGTTGGAAGCCGTCATTGCTCGAAGTCAATGTGAGAAGAAAGAAAAGCTGATTGAGCAACTGAAAGATGAGCTTGCTGATATCCCAAAACAAGAAAAGGAAAGACAGAAGGTTCAGAACCTTGAAAATAAGGTCCATATAATGACTAAAGAGAAAAATGGACTTGTGAAGCGCATCAACCAACAGAACAAGGCAAATGAAGAACTAAAAATGAAGATTGAACAACAAGAACAGATGAAAGAAGAGTTGGAAGCTGAAATGCAAGAACAAAAAGAGAGAGCTAAAGATAGAGAAGCTAAATACATCTTTAGCACAGGCTAAGGAGGAATGTGACCAAGAATGGGCCCGTTTCATGAAATGTAGAAATCAACTTCTTCGTACAGAAGACACAGGTAGATTTTGGAAGAAACAAGCTGGTGATTGGGCAATGAAAGTTGAGGAGTGGAAGGAAAAACATGAAAGATTAACTGAGAAACTAGACAATCATATTTCAAAGTTCATCTATCATTTTGAAAGGGGAGAAAGAGGTTCAAAAGAATCTCAAGCTTCATTTGTCTAGTGAAATGAATGATTTCATGAACATGAGTAAGGGCATTGCTAGAGGTTGTAAAAGAAAGAGAATGACTATTCTTGACTCAACTATGATGTAATTGCACTTTTTGAATAAATGACACAAGTTCATCTTTCGATTTTCCCTACTTTTCTTCGAATGGCGTGCAAGATTATATCCATTGTGGAGCAAAATCTCCCCTGGATATATTGTCAATTACATTTCTGTCTTATAGGAAATTCTTCCTTCTACAGAATGTAAGAAAGAATACCAAGTTTTACATTGCTAGTGTGCTACTAACAAAGTATATTGTGGAATGATAGTCCCCTATATTATTGTCCATCACATATCCGTTCTTATGGACAATATGTCCTCTGAATGCGATATGAATCAAGTTCATTGCTGTCCAATACAGATGTTGTTCCTCGCCATCAAAGGTCTTTTAGCATTTGTTTTTATTTGCTCATTTTTTTTTTTTAACTTTTGGCAGAAGTTTACCATCAAACATTGCTTCTTCAAGGAAAGCTTTGTCTAACACTAGTGTGTCCGGAGAGAGCGTACGAACTACGCCTAGAGTCGAGAGGAAAGAGCTAAGAAAAAGAAGGTCGAGATAAAGGCAAGAAAAAGGCTATGGCTGGAGACAACAATGACCAAGGAAGGAATCTAAGTCAAGAGATGGACGACCTCAAGGACATGATGAGGTCCATGCTTGGACCAGAACTTAGGCAATTCATCCTTGACACTATGAATATGGCCAAAGAAAATGATGAAAATGATGGCATGAAGAACCACCAGGATATGATAAACAAAATGATAATGGTTCTGTTAATGAAGTTGCAAAGGAGGCGGAACGGCTAAAGCTTAAACAGGAACTAGGAAAGCATGCAAGAGCAGTTTCAATGCGGGGCCTAGCCCCTATGGCCCGATGAGTATCAGTGATGTGTGGCTCCTAGTGTAGTCATTCCCAAGGACTTTAAGATGCCTGAGCTCATCAAATTCGACGGTAGCACCAATCCAATTATGCATCTACGCATGTATTGCACAAATGGGAATGTGGTCAAAAGATGAGAACTTCCTAATAAGCTTTTTCCCAGAGAGCTTAGATGGGGCTGCATGGGAGTGGTACATGAGGAGAGACCGAACTCAAATCAGGTGTTGGGAAGACTTAGCTGCCTTCACAAACCAATACAAGTTTAACCTGAATGCTGCACCCACTAGAGACCAGTTAAAAGGGATGAGGAAGAAAGAGAATGAATCTTTCAAGGAATATGCCCAGAGATGGAGGGCCCTGCCTGGAAGGGTTGTCCCCAATGTTAGAGCAAGAAATGTGCTCTTACTTTATTCGTACGCTAAGGTCCTTTTTTCAAGAACATGCTTGGGACCCATGTCAAAGAGTTTGTAGATTTGGTTGAAATTGGAGAAAGGATTGAAACCAATATCCAAGAAGGAAAGCTAGAGCAAGTAACAGGAGAAGCAAGTGAGTCCCAACACAAGAAGAGCCCCCATTTTAAGAAGAAGGAGAACACCATTAACTACATCCACCCTCAACAACCCACTCCTCGACCAAACCAATATCCAACCTATCCACACACACAATACTCATCCTATCCACACCAACAATATCCATCTCCAAGAGCTATTTCACCCCAAATACCATACACACTTCAACCACACCAAATCAACCATGTCTCATATCCACGGCCAATGATACCTAGACCTCACCAAACACAACCCCAAGCCTACCAAACGAGTCATCTCTTTACAACCCCTCCACCATTCAATGCCAACAACGCGCAGGCCTCCGATGGAGATAGACCCTTACCTGATTTCCATATGAGCCATGTCGAGCGTTAAGTTGTGGGACAACTTGTTAGGCCCGTGTCCTGGAAAAACTTTCATGCCACCATATCCTCGGTGGTACAATCCAAACCATACTTGCGATTATCATTCCAACTCCCCGGACACTCAATCGAAGATTGTTATGGGTTTGAAATGCGGTATGGCGTTTAATTGACAGTGGTGCCATCAAGCTAAAAGAAGAATCAAAGCCGCACATAAGAAACAACCCGTTCCCCAATCATAGTGAAGGACAAGTGAATTCTATCTGCTATGAGAAACATGAAAGTCAAGGAGTAGAGAATGACCAGCTCTCAATGAAGGAGATCTTGGAAATATTGAGGAAGGCAGGTTATGAGATGGAAGTTGAAGGAGATAAAGGCAAACGGACGGTGAAAGGAGAGGAAAATGATCTATTTGTGAGTGTTCCGAAATGAAACACCACATAGAGGAATGTCCACAGCTGAAACTCTACATTGAAAAGATGATTAAGCTAGGGGTGCTTGAGGTACCAAAGGGGAGTAGACAAAGTATCAACATGATTCACCATGCACCTCCTGTTTATAAAGTCTACAATTATGAGCCAACACTCATTTTCAAGGTGCCTAAGCCGTTTCTTATGAAAGTAACCATGCGGTTCCATGGAGGTATGAAACCTGATAGAATCTAATTCTAATGTCTAGAATGACACCTCAGTCCAAAGCAAGTACCTGTCTTCAAAGTATCTAGTTTGCCTTCTCGTCCCCCTGACCGCAAAGTCTGAATATGGCAATGAAGATTGTTCAAAACCCTCTGCATAGAAGTCTATTACAAATGTTACAGGATAGGGGAATTACTCGGAGTGGTAGATGTTATACTCCAGAGAAATTTTTGAAAAGCCCCCAAGAAATACCCTGAAAAATGCCCAAGTGGCACCTGAAAGGAGAATAAAGAAAAGAGCCAGGAAAAGGAAGAAGAAGAAGAATTCCTGAGAATAATGAAACAGAGTGAGTATGATGTGGTAGAACAGAAGAAAACACAAGCAAGATCTCGCTCTATTCTCTAATCTTATCTTCGGAGGCTCATCGCAATGCGATTAAAAAGGTGTTGGATCAAGCTTATGTGTCTAAAGACATAACCCCTGATAGGGTTGAAGGGATAGTAAATGCAATCAGAATGACCAATGCCATCACGTTCACTGAAAGCGAGGTTTTTCCTCATCCAGGCGTCCAAAGCACTCCACATTACCCTCAAATGTCAAGGCTGTAATGTTGCAAAAGTACTGATTGACGGGGATCAGCTTTCAATGTGCTCCCTTACTCCACACTACAACAATTGCCAGTTGATTCCTCTGTGATTGAACCAAGCGACAATTGTGAAGGCGTTTGATGGATCAATGAGGGAAATCATGGGTGCCATCGACCTCCCGCTAGAAATTGGACCCACTATTTTGTGACCAAATTCCAGGTGATGGATATTAGGGGTATACGATGTTGCTAGGAAGACCCTGGATTCATGAGGCTGGTGCTGTCCCTTCAACACTTCATCAGAGGGTAAAATTTATAGATGGCGGGAAACTTGTTACCGTCAAAGGGAAGAAGAATTGCTAGTGACTAAGCCAGTGACAGGCCATACATTGACTGCTGAAGACACTCGAGGTATCATTCCAAAACCTAGATAGCTGAACCCATGGAATCAAAAGGTGATGCGCATCAAGTGGCCATTCATATAATGCGCAAGAGTGGATTTGAAGAAGGAAAAGGATTAGGGAGTCAACTGCAAGGAATTAAGAATCCAATCTCACTTCCTGACAATCCTGGAAAACTTGGCCTTGGGTATGAAGCTACAAGTGATCAGGTCTTTTGAGACATCCAAGAAGAAGATCCCACATATTAGGGATACATTTCCTGACCTGCAACAGTAATGGTGATAGAAGCAGATGAAACTGTTAGCACCCTTGAAGGAATATCCTCTGACTCTACCCCAGCCTCGAGCCAGTGAATAACGGAATCTGCACCCTGAATGATTTATTTTTCATTGAGTAATGGATGCTTTAGTCATCTCTGTTTGTATTTCAATTGAATAATGATTATGCGTGGTTTCTCTTTTCCATTCTCTTGATTAAACTTTTCTCTTTTCCAATTTCTTGTTAAGTTTTTTCTTATTTATTTATTTATTTTTCTTTCTTTCTTATTTCGGATCTCATCTCAATTCCAGGGATCCTTCTCCTTCAGAATTTTCATCTTATGCAAATGATTGTGAAAACCCGTTACTGGTTATTGCGTTACAATGGACTCGAATGAAAATGAACAAGATGAAGATCCTAAGTTATGCCAACAATTTGCCAAAATCATAAATTCAATGGAAAAGGGGATAAATCCACACGATGAAGTCATTGAAACTGTGAATTGGGTCCTGATGAAGACAAGAAAGAAGTTAAGATAGTTGACAATCAGAAAGGGAAAAGATGATTGCATTGTTCCATGAATTCCTGACATTTTCGCCTGTCCTACAAAGATATGCCTGGTTTGGACCCAGAAATAGTGGCTCATAAAATCCCATTGATTGAAGGAATGGAACCTAAACGACAGAAATTGCGGAGGATGAGTCCAGAAATGTCACTGAAAATCAAAGTTGAAGTCGAAAAGCAACTTGATGCAGGCTTCTTGGAGGTCCCACTCTACCCAAGATGGATAGCCAATATAGTACCAGTGCAGAAGAAAGATGGAAAGGTCAGAATGTGTGTGGATTATGGGATTTGAATAAAGCAAGCCCGAAGGATAATTTTCCTCGCCTCATATAGATGTACTAGTTGATAACACAGCTAGAAGTCATCGATTCTCTTTCATGGACGGTTATTCAGGCTACAATCAGATTTTGATGGCAGAAGAGGATAAAGAGAAAACATCATTTGTTACTCAGTGGGGTATTTTGCTATAGAGTGATGCCATTCGGGCTAAAGAATGCTGGAGCAACGTATCAGCGAGCAATGGTGACCCTTTTCCATGACATGATTCACAAGGAGTTGGAGGTGTATGTGGATGATATGGTAGCAAAGTCACAAGATGGAGAGAGTCATGTTGCATGCTTAGGAAACGTTGAAAGATTGAGAATTTACAAACTTCGGCTGAATCCGGCAAAATGTACCTTTGGAGCTTCCAGGAAAGTTGTTAGGGTTCATCGTTAGCAAGAAAGGCATTGAGGTAGATCCAGACAAAATCAAAGCCATACAAAACATGCCAGCACCCAAGAGAGAGAGAGGTGCGAGGTTTTCTGGTCGTCTGAATTACATAGCGAGATTCATCTCAACTTGACCAGTACTTGTGAGCCGATATTCAAGCTATTGAGGAAGAGTAACTCAGGTAGATGGGATGATAGATGTCAAGAAGCCTTTGACAAAGTTAAAAGCTATTTGTCAAATCCACCTCTTTTGGTTCCGCCAACTCAGGGCGACCGCTCATACTATATCTCACAGTGTTGCATGGGTCTATGGGGGCAGGATTGGGTCAACATGACGAGTCCCTTTAAAGGAGCAAGCCATTTACTACTTGAGTAAGAAGTTCAATGACTGTGAGTCTAGGTATTTGGCTATTGAGAAGACTTGTTGTGCATTGGTGTGGACAGCGAAGATTACGAGGTACATGCTCTATTATACGACCTTGCTCATATCTCGGATAGACCCCATGAAATGCATCTTTGAAAGCCCACACATTTCCCTGAGAATGTCCAAATGGCAAGTGGCTCTAGGTTCGACATCAAGTATGTGACAAGAAAATCTATAAAAGGAAGCGTGATAGCTGATCACCTGGCGAGAACCCGCTTGAAGAATATCAGTCAATGGAGCACGAGTTCCCTGATGAAGACGTCCTAGCAGTTGTAGAGAGGACAGTGAAATGAGGAAGAAGAGGGCTTAGTGTGGAAAATGTATTTTGACGGTGCAACATAAGAGGGAATGGGTTGGAGGTCTTAATATCCCTTATGGAAAGCAGTTTCAATTGCGTGAACTGGCATTTGATTGTACCAACAACATGGCCGAATATGAAGCATGTATAACGGCCTGAAGGAGCAATATCCCTTGGAGTGCAAGAGTTGGAGGTTTACTGGACTTAGCCCTAATCATTTTTCAAGTCAATGGAGAATGGCGAGTCAAAGAGCATAGGTTACTGTCATACTATGAACACCTTATGAGCTTAAAAGATGAATTCAAGGATGTCAGTTTCCATTACTTGCCCGTGACCAGAATCAGTTGCAGATGCCTTAGCCACCTTGGCTGTGATGACCAATCTTGATCTAGAAGTGGAAGTAAGACCTTTGCAAGTAATTGTTAGAAAGAGCCAACATACTGTTCTAACATTGAAGAAGAGTCGACGTCGACCTTGGTTCTATGATATCAAGAAATTCATCAAGGAGAGAGAATATCCAGGATTAGCAAATGAGAATGACAGAAGACACCAGACGGCTATCCATGTCATTTTTCCTCTGGAGAGGTTTTGTATAAGAGGAATCATGATGGAGTCTTATTGAGATGTGTCGATGCTATAGAAGCTAACTCCATCATATCAGAAGTCCATGAAGGTATTTGTGGAACTCACGCTAATGGACACACATTGTCCCGACAAATTCTCAGGCAAGGATATTTTTGGCTCACAATGGAAAAGACTGCATAGAGTTTGTCAGAAAGTGCCACAAATGTCAAATCTATGCTGATCGAATCCATTCCCCTCCTCCTCCATTGCACACTCTTACATCACCTTGGCCTTTTGCAATGTGGGGCATGGATGTCATAGGGCCAATTAGCCCCAAAGCATCCAATGGGCATCGATTCATTCTAGTAGCCATTGATTACTTCACCAAATGGGTAGAAGCTGTATCGTACGCCAATGTAACCCGAAAGTGGTTGTGAAATTTCTGAAGAACAACATCATTTGTAGGTATGGTTCCCAGAAAGACTCATCACTGATAATGCCACTAATTTCAATAATGCAGAGGTGCGAAACTGTGTGAGCAATTCAAGATCAAGCATCACAACTGCTTCTTACCGACCAAAGATGAATGGTGCTGTAGAGGCAGGAAACAAAAACATCAAGAAGATCTTGGGAAAAATGGTGGTCACCTATAAAGATTGGAGTGACATGCTGCCTTATGCATTACACGCCTATCGCACTTCTGCAGATCCTCAACTGGGGCAACCCCGTATTCGCTGGTGTATGGGATGGAGGCAGTGACCCTATAGAAGTGGAAATACCATCATTAAGAGTCTTAGCAGAAGCTAAATTGGAAGAAGCCGAGTGGGTTAAAATGAGATATGAGTTGAATATGCTTGAGGAAAAGCGACTAAACGCGGTATGCCATGGCCAGTTGTACCAGAAAAGGATGGCGAAAGCGTTTAATAAAAATGTTCGCCCTCGAACATTCCAACCAGGCGATCTTGTTTTGAAGAAAATTTTGCCGAATCAAGAGGATAAGAGAGGCAAGTGGGCACCCACACATGAAGGCCCTTATATCGTCAAAGATGCATTTTCTGGAGGAGCATTGATCTTGACTGATATAGAAGGAAAGTACTAGCTAAACCAATCAATTCAATGCCGTGAAAAATATTTTGCTTAAAAAAAATGAAAAAAGAAAAAATGAAAAATGCTCGCTAGGTTGAAAGCCCTGAAGAGCAACCTAGGCAAAAATTAGAGCACAAAAAGAGCAAACTGAAAAGGGAAGACAACTTTTAATCGCTAGGTTGAAAACCTGAAAAGGCGGCCTATGCAATGGTGAAGGTCTGACCAATAACCAGAAGCAATGTGGGGCACTTAAACGGGGCAATTTGAATGTTTGTGGATCATGGCATATTGTTGAGCACAAAGAGGATACACTTGTGAACATGAAATTCGAGTCTAGTGTAACCAATGAATTAGTGAAAATGGGTCGATCACATGGAATCAAACACTATAAGTCTTTTATTCCTTCTTCATTTCTTTCCAGTTGTTGACATCTTGTACATACTTTCCAGTTTGAAGTCCAATAAATTGCCTCTCTTTTCTGTGTCTTTGTTTTCTATCAAAAGTCTTTTAAAACTATGCATAATCATGATATTATAATTGAGATACTATCAAGAGATTAATTTGCTAACAAAACTCAACTAATAAGTCAGGCAGGGGACTCGTGGATCAAAATTGAATAACAGGGCAATTGCAGAGATTCATAGAGGACAGCCTAAATATGGGTTTTTGATGGATGTCCGTGATTGAAAATCTAGATTGGTGATCAAAGCAAAAATGAGGACAATGAAAACTGGGCAAAAAAGGAACGTCGAAGTGTCACTAAGAGGAGATATGTTTGAAACTGCAATGAAAAGTTCACAACACTGTTCATCTAAAGAGACGGCTCATTTGGAAATAGACAAAAGCTTTCTTGAAGAGCAATGCAAAGATATCTCAAACTGGGGCAATTTTAATAGCTAATAGCTATTGTCATCATTCTTGTCATTGAGCACATCATCACTACATCAATTTTGCATCATATCACCATCACATACACACCTTTGCAAAATTTTGCTTTCACAATTTTCATAGTTCACAAGTCTTTTAAGTTTCACATTTACAACTTTCATAATATACGCTTTCACAATTTACGTTTTCACCATTTACAACTTTCATAATTTACAGCTTTCACAATTTACGTTTTCATCATTTACAAGCTTTCACAATTTACTACTTTCACATTTACAACTTTCATCATTTACAAGCTTTCACAATTTACTACTTTCACATTTACAGCTTTCAATTTACAGCTTTCACAATTTACTGCTTTCACCATTTATAAGCTTTCACAATTTACAGCTTTCACGTTTATTTCATAGTCTTTATGCTTTCACGTTTCTTTCACAAAGTCTTTACCGCTTTCACGTTTATTTCACAGTTTTACCGCTTTCACGTTTATTTCATAGTCTTTACAGCTTTCACAATTTACGCTTTCACATTTACCGTTTCCACAGATCTTTACTCGCTTTCACATTTACTTTCACAAATTTTAAAATTTCACATGTATATTTCATCTTCACAAGCTTTCACATTCCACATGCTTTTAATTTCACATACATTTCATTTCTTACTTGACATTAGCAGTGTTCATTCATAATGAAATTATCATTCATCACATCATTTCGCATTGTCATCATCATTCATCGTAATTGTGCATCGATCATCTAGCATCATCCATCAGAACATTTTACATTATCATGGGGCATATCGTCATTTCTATCATACACACATCATTATCTTATCATCATAAAAAATATCATCAGCAACTATAAGCTCTTCTACCATAATTATCATTCATATTTCACCCATCATCATGTTGTTATATTTCAATAATCAATTTGTTTGTTCTCATCGTCATGTCATTTGTCCCTCACACCACATGTCTTTTCCTCCCAGAAGTCATACATCCTCATCATGCATTCATCAACATTGTGATCATCATTGTGTTATTATGCATTCATCATTAACATGCATTTGGACAAATATGTGTTCATATCTTTACTTGTCTCTTACTAAAAATATCAAGTCACAGTCTTTATATTTTTCGATAAGAAACAAGTAAGAGGGGCAACTGTAAACACCATATTTTGTCCAATATTTTTATTGTTTGCATAAAAAAAAATTTTCCAATAGTAGTCCATTTTGTCCACTTTCTTTTTTATTGAAGTTCACATTTTTATTTAAAAAAAAAAAGTTCAGTTTTTTGCTTATTTTTTATTTATAGCCCATTTTTGTTTAGTATTTTAGCCTAGTCCATTTCAGTTAAAAAAAAAACATAAAAATAATAAACCTACATATTTTGAGATGTTCAGTCCGTGATGCATGCAAAACAAGGAAGAAGCCCGTGACACATAACAAAAGAAAAAAAAGAAAAGGGAGTCAAACAAGGCAACATCATCATCATGTCTTCTGAAATGATAAACTTTTCATGAACGCCTTAAAAGCAAAATGAGTAATAATTTGGTTTTGGGTTCACAACACCATAAATGCATCGATCATCAATTGAAAAGGGGAAATCAATACCAAAGATTTTTGCAAAACTGAATCAAAGGTATAAGTTTTGTTCTTGGCATTTTAGTATCAGGCTAGATTTTAGATGCATGTAGTTAGTTCATCCAGGAATCACCACCATCATTGCAATCAAAGCTATTTGTAATTCAATTACCAGGTCAGAAACCAAAACAAATTCAAACAACAAACCCAGAATTCACCTTTAGGAATTCAATAGCAATCATAGCATCAGAAATTCCAAAATTCAGAGATCAAAACCAAATACCCAAAAATCCCAATTTCAAATTTATTTCAGAGTTAATTTTAAAACATATAAATATAAATAAAAAGGAGAAGAAAACTAGGAATTGTGGGAGCCCGCATCACCGCCACCACCATGGCCGCCGGATCTGAATTTCCTTCTTCCATCTTCAGCGCGCTCCCTCCCCCACCGTGCCGGAAGTCCTTGACTCACCTCAGCCGGGTTCCCCCCTTTCACACCCTCACTCTCCCTCTGATCTCTCTCTAACTCACTTTCTCTCTCATACACTCCGCTTTCTCTCTCTTATTTGTGTTCTCTGTGTGTGTGTGTGTTGTGGTAGTGGGGGGAAGGGAATTAAGGGTAGTATTATTATTATTATGATTATTTTGTTATTTTGATATGAGTGTGTGTGTGGGGGTAATAGAGTTAGAAAATATTATTATTGTTACCTTATTTGAGTATTTTATTTAAAAAAAAAAGTGAGTTTGTGACATGTTAAATCATTCAAAGTAATTAAATAAATTATTTTCATAAGTAATTTCATTATGTGAAAAAGAAAAAATAAAATAAAAATAGTGATTTAATTATTTCTTTGATTTTGAATGAATCGATTTTTTTTAAAAAAATAAAATAAAATAAAATAATTAGTTTTTTTTGTTTAATCATTTTATGTGTTTATGTGTGGTGTATTTAAGTAAATTGTGTAATTGTATCCTTTTTAGTTTAATTATTGTGTATGCTTATGTGTTTTATTTAGCTTAATCATCTCATATGTTTATATGTCTTGCTAAAATTAATTGAGTAATTGTGTTCATAAATTAATTTTGTCTTTCCAGTTTAATTATTTGTATGTGTTGTGTGTTTAAATAAATATTATCATTGTGTTCATTTTAATTATTGTGTATGCTTATGTATTTTGCTCAAATTAAATTGTGTGTTTAGATTTTCAAATTGATTTCATTAAAATTAGAGCTTGTCAAAAAAATAAAAATAAAAATGATATTCGATCCATTGCAACAACTTATGATTTTAATGTATGATTTATCATTCTCAAGTTTCATAAGAATGTAAGGGTTTATTGTATAGTTCATACTATCCTAAATTCTGTGCAAAATGGGTTTCAATTTCTTCGTAAAATCCTTATTATAATTAAAAATCAATCAACGCATATTTTCCTCTAATTAAAATCTATTAACACAGACTCATTTTTACAGAACGACGTGGCTTTCAGTTCCTCATTGCATCAGAGGATACGTCCGTAGCAAACAACTATCAAGCCAAAATTAATTTTTCTTTAAATTGTGTTCTCATTTAATTTTTATTCCTTGTTCTAATTTTATTTTATTTTATTTTATGTTTGTACATAATTGTGATTATTTAAGGGAAAATTAAATATTATTGAAATTATAAATAAATTTGCATAATGAGCTCTAGGGTAACCGTATTATACGGATGTATTAGGGTGCAGTGGGATTAAGTTTCCACCCTTCCCTAATCATAATCAAACTCTCTAACCTTACTCTTTTGAAGAACCAATTACAAATAAAAAGGTTTTCCAATTTTTCCAAAATTAAAATTGATAGTAACTCTATTTTATTTATTATTTCAAAATCCTTTACATCCCGCTTTGCGTCTTTCCTGGACGTTGTACATTACTCTTCCAAGTTCTGTTGATAGTGAAGGCATAAAATGAATACGAATAGGACACAACTACTAGCTAGGTTTCTGCACATTAACATCCTTTCAAATATTTAGAAGGAACATGAGTACGGATAATAATGGATCCTTTTCTAAAAGTAATTTGTAACTCTCCACCCAGCCAAATCAATCCCTTATCTCTCTCTTTTTTGGTCAATGGCCTCATCAACGTAAAACGTTCGCGCTTATTAATATTGGAAGGCCTAACATAGTAACATATATTGGGCATGTGACCGTTTTAGGTATTGTCGATATCTTACGGTTTCATCCCTTGTTGGGCTTGGCATAGTTCGTAAAAAGACATTAACCCGACAGAACTGGCCCAACCATTTCTAATGGAAAACGACCCTACATTTTAGTTCTTGACCAAAAACAAGGAACTCTACATTTTAGTCTGTTAAACGACGATCGTATTTTGGCAAAAAAATTAATGGAGACCTTCATCACTTGTTTCCCACTGAATCTTCATAATATTAAGGAATCTTTAATACTTAAACGTGAAGTTGAAGGTTGAAATTCTGCAAACAAAAGACATACAAGTTTCAAATTTTTTATATTGTTTGAAGCATTGAGCCCACTATTCTTGTTGGGCCATGCATGGCCTTGCTTGATGCC
The DNA here is from genome assembly GCA_030441495.1 of Dalbergia oliveri. NCBI lineage: Eukaryota > Viridiplantae > Streptophyta > Magnoliopsida > Fabales > Fabaceae > Dalbergia > Dalbergia oliveri. The sequence continues at coordinate 8,920,233 of JAMLFY010000011.1, forward strand.
TCCGAAACGCTCGTCTTCTTTTTTTTCTGGATGCCAATCGATGTGTTTTGACCGAAATATAAAAATAAAAATCGATGTGCTTTCCTTTACCTGCCAGTGCCACATAGAGTCTCAGATTGCCTTGTCATTCTGACCTCAAAAGAGGAAAGAAAGGAAAAAGGAAAAAAGAAAGAAAGATTGCCTTATCGGTTATCACTTATCACATCCACAAACTTTTACTAACGATGTCAAACAAGAAGCGGACTTCTGACTTTACATAACTCGGTGCACAGGTTCAAACACAAAAAAAAACTTCAAGTTCAAAGGTATTCACTTTGTCCCTCAATTGAAAGATTAGAAATTGAATTTATTGATATTAACCCCAAAGATCGGCAGGATTTTGCATGATGACTTGATTACTTTAATTTGCATGCAAGCGCCTCTTGTGTGTATCGACTTAATTCCCCTCTTCTATACTTATAGGGAATATAATTATATTACGGAAAACACTAAATGCCCCGAAAGTTTACCCGACTTTTTGATGCCCGACATATGCGCCAGGACATGTCATCCTATTTTAAAAACTCAAAAAATCTCACATTTTGTTGATAAGGAGCGTTTTTTCATGGCGCACCAACCGTGTGACAGATATAATAGACTTTAATTAACTCTGTAAGCCTTTAGCTATGGTTGAAGCAACATCATCAAGCCTCTTATTTCTGCTGTCCATGGCAATTCATCTTCTCTCACCTAGCATCAACGATACAGGAAAATTCAATCTCTCTTTAATACTTCTTGTTTTTCCTTTTAACACAGCCCAAAGATTGATCCACCCTCTCAAATTTGACCAACCAAAAAACACCCCAAATAACATTATCTCATCTCTCATGGCAGATGCATATGATCACCACCGCAGACAGCAAAATTGCTGCAAATTGATCATTCATAACTCATAATGCCCCATGATTTTTTTATCTTTTTCATCAAATAGACATTTTATACTTTATTTTATGGTAACAGAATAAGAGTGAAAATAGCAACAAGAAAAAAGAAAGAAAGAAAGAAAGAATAGAGCCAAAAAAGTAAAAGTTGAGTTTTTTTCTTCCATGGAATTATACCAGTAGAAGATTTTATTCGGCATTGATTTCGCGTGCGTACACAACAGCACATTTAATTTTTTTAAAAAATAAAAATTAATTATGCATTACCATAATGACACTTAGAAACTTAAATGGCTGCCGGATGTATCGGGAACAATTGTATTCTGGCAATGAATCGGGTAAAATAGCAATGCTCTTATATTATTGACCGGTATACAATGAAGGTGATATGTACCGAAAAATGATATTGATTATTATTCTTTTTACGGGAATATCGATTAATTTGTTTATGACTGCACTTCCATATGTTTTTTTAATGCACCCATTTTAAGCCACGCAGCTATCATTTATCAAGAGCTTTTTCAGTCTGTGCATACAACTCATTTAACTGTTCGTGTAATCTAAGCAACAGTATAATTAACAAAAAGCATAGAGGAGGTTTCGTTTAATTGCTTTTTGACCTTTCTTTTCTTTATTATTTTTGAAGCCGTCCCTTGAGAAAAACTTCTCCATCTTTTCTCTTTGAAAGAAGCTACTTGCATTAAGCACAATCCGTGACATGGGGGAAGGGCCAAAAGGTATAAAACATCGAATGGGGGCGTTTATGTGCAAAAGGTACTTTTATTGGTCAAGGAATATGAAGTGCGAAGGAAGTCACCGTCTTAGAAGTACAATGTGGCAACCGTTCAAATGCTTTCGAACTAACTAACATTCGCCCACCCGCAAGTGCATGCCTCCCTCCATTTCTCTATCAACATTCATTCTCTCTGTCTCCTTTTTCCTTATTTCTTTATCTTCTATGTTTGTTACTTATTCCTTTATCTTGTGCAAATGCTTGCTTCTTAAGAGAAGCATAAACCGCACGCTTCATTTCTTTATGCTTTTCATGATATCCACACACACACACACACATACACATATATATATTTCAAGAATTCAGCCCATTATATCCTACCAGCAGCAAAGTATATTGTTCAGTAGTGGACCATATGGATTTGACGCTAAGGTTGCTGATGATAGTTGTTGGTGCGTTGTTGTGTGTAACAGAGAGAAGCACGTGTTGGCAACACGATTATGGGGAGGCATTGTCAAAGAGCATCTTGTTCTTTGAAGGGCAGAGGTCAGGGAAGTTGCCACCAACTCAGAGGATGACTTGGAGGAAGGATTCTGCTCTTCATGATGGCTCTCAACTTGTTGATGCTGTCTCCCATTTCTATGACAAAGTAACTGCTTTGTCTTTAATTTTGCTGCTCTTCATCTAAATCTTCATAGCTGCATGCCTGCCTTCATGCCGAATACATTTAAATTTTGTTGATATATAGTGTTTATTTAGTTTGTACACAGAAAATGGCACAACACGCAACTTCTCCATAAAATAGAAATTATGTGACATTGTTTGAGTAAAAAATTCCTAAGTTGAAAAGAACAAAACAAAAAACAAAACAGAAATTTTTTTAAGAAAGATTTTTGCATGAATACAATCTATCCAACAATTTAAATTTAGGCACACTCATAATTAAAGTTGTTCCACTATCTTTTTCAAGATCAAATCACTTAAAATTATGGATTTCATCATTTTTATTATGAGTGTATTTTAAATGTGAGTTCTTATACTTGTGTGTATATAAAATTTTTTTTATTTTAAAGCACTCAGAAGGGTCTGTTATGTATTTAATTTTCTACTTGTAATGATAGAAAGTGTAGTCGATGAATGTGTGATGTGTTATCTTTTTATCAAAATCTTAATTTAAAATAAATATTTTTTATTGCAAGCCTTTTATTATCATTAATTTTTGTTTTTAATTAATAAGAACGTTTTCACCTTTATAAACATTTGGCATCATATAAACTACTAGCAATACAAAAATATTATCTAGCTGTAACTTAAGAGAGTGATGACTTGTTGCATTTCGGTATATGTATGGCTCTTTGTTGTCTTTCAGAAAGGCCAGGGTTGGGGTCACTCAGTTTTAGAAAACAAGGAAATGCTCTTTGCTTTCAAAATTATGTTTTGTATAATTTTTTTTACAAGTTAATTGAGCCCATGATTTGATTTCCCACTATGACCTATCTAGTAGCTATACAGGTTGACTTGGTTGGTGGTTACTACGATGCCGGCGACAATGTGAAATTCAACTTTCCAATGGCATTTTTAACAACTATGCTAGCATGGAGTGTAATAGAGTTCGGGAAATTCATGGGTCCTGACCTTAAACATGCGCTAGATGCTATACGTTGGGCCACAGACTACTTCCTTAAAGCCACGAGCATCCCTGGGTTTGTGTTCGCCCAAGTTGGTGACCCATATGGTGACCACAATTGCTGGGAGAGGCCTGAAGACATGGACACCCCTAGAACAGTCTATGCTGTAAACAGGGACTACCCTGGCTCCGAAGTTTCAGCAGAGATAGCAGCAGCACTTGCAGCCTCTTCCATTGCATATAGAAACTATCATCTTGGTTATTCTGCAATGCTTCTCCAAAGGGCTACAATGGTATATATTTGCCTTATGCATATGCTTACTATATTTTAACATATAATTTGCCTCTTTAGTATTTATATATATATATATATATATACAAGCTTTGAAATATACTTTTTTTTCCCCTTTTCCATGCAATCAGGTTTTTGACTTTGCAGATAAGTATAGGGATCATACAATAACAGCCTTGGACGCTGGGTATGCCCATTCTATTGTGACTATAGTGGCTACCAGGTAGGCCTATCTTGCTTCATAGTCTTAAGTTATTTAACATTTTCTTTTTAACTTCATTCCTAAATTTGTGCTTCATGGGCACACTTGTGGTTAGGTAATAGGCACCGGATCTTGTTATTTCAATTCACCTTGAAAATTGTAGATTACAATTTTTTTCTTTTTTTTGAAAAATAGAAATAAATCACTTAAGCAACTGCTAATTAAGTGGGACTAAGTGATAATTGGCCAAGCAAAACAAAATGGTACCCGTTGAATACCGATGTTTTAAGTCAGCATCTGCGATTAAAACGGACTCTAGTTTTGCATGAATAGTCAATTAAGCTTATTTTATATTTATGAATTATGACCCTATGATATCGGAAGTGATGCAAATATATAGGGTAACTTTTCAATAACAGGACGAATTGGTCTGGGCAGCTGCATGGTTGTTCAAGGCTACTAAGCTCCCTTATTACTGGAATTACGTTGATGAAAACATTGACAATTTGAAAAACTTCGGTGAATTTGGATGGGACTCAAAGCACGCTGGCATCAATGTGCTCGTTTCTAAGGTGTATTTTTAGCGTAACTTTCTCCTCAAAACATGAATTATTCTCTCTTTTTGTTCGCACTTTATAACATCGATAGTGACATTTTTTGTTATGGCTGAACATTTTAATTTTCTGATAACCAATAACAGCTTGTGATTAATAGTACCACTCCCAAGCCTTTCATCCCCAATGCAGACAAGTTTGTCTGTTCTGTGCTGCCTGAATCACCTTCAGTATCAGTCTCATACTCTCAAGGTAAATTAAATAACCCAACTCAAGTTATATATTCATCCTGAAATTAACAAGTTCGATTTTCTGCAAGTTTACATTACCGGATCTCTGAAATTGAGCTTAGAGTTTCAAAATTAAGGTTGTATATGAATTCGTATTTTGTATTATAGTATCTGCATTGATGATTTATCAAAACTATTTTGAGATTAGGTGGGCTTCTTTTCAAGGCTGGCGGGAGTAACTTGCAGCATGCAACAGCATTTTCATTTCTTTTCCTGGTTTATGCTGGCTTTTTGAACAAAGCAAATAGAGAGATTGACTGTGGGTAAAGTTCTTGCGTCTCCAAGTCGACTTGTACAATTGGCAAGAAACCAGGTATATATATAATGCAAGTTTACATTTTCAACTATATATATATGTTAACTAACACATACTGTTGAATATTATGTAAGAAAATGGGGATGACAATTCATTTGTTGGAAAAATTATGGGATAGACACAATTCCAAGAATTTATTCTTAGATACACATATAAAAAGTTAGTAGAACTTATAGTTCCAATAAGTAAATATATATTGAATAAATTTGATGAGAATTACTTTTTATTGTTTAGGATGTCCAAATATGATATTTTAGAGAATCACTTTTCTTGTTGAAGTGCAAACATAAATTAACAAATTGTTTTTCTAGCTACGATTTATAATAAGCTGGAGTTCATGATGTAAGTGCAGGTAGATTACATACTAGGAAGCAACCCATTGAAGATGTCGTACATGGTAGGATACGGACCAAAGTTTCCTAAAGAATACATCATCGTGCATCGTCATTGCCTTCCTTGGATAACCACCCTGGCCACATCGATTGCAAAGGAGGATCCTCTTATTATCAAAACCAAAACCCTAACCCCAACTTGCTTGTTGGAGCTGTAGTTGGGGGCCCTGATATCAACGATTCATATGCAGATTCTCGAGAAGATTTTGCACATTCAGAACCTGCAACGTACATAAATGCACCTCTTGTGGGTGCTTTGGCTTACTTGAAATCACATCCATCCTGAAGTCACATATTTATGTATTTAGGACATCATATAGGATTATACGAAAAATGTAGAGAAAGAGTCGCTAGAATATTGCTGCTTGTACATATTTTTTGAGTCACCCAAAAAGAAAATACAGAATGATGTATATATTAATTCAATGCCTTAGTTTCACATGGATAAAGATTAGAAACATCAAATTCAAAAAGAAATTCTTGCTCCAAGTTTCTAAACTTTCTTTTCTCTTTTTCAAACTATATATATATATAATTAAGATGGTTGTTTAAAGGACTGAACCCATCTTTTTACTCATACAATAATAGTTTGGTGGTATTTCCTTCATCCACTTATAAGTATCTTTTTAAAGTTTTGAGATATAGATTAAAAGTCATTAAAAATATATAAACACAAAAAATATTTATATTTCAAAAATTGCTTTTTTAGAAAATTATGCAATAATTATTATGAGAAATTTGTGTGTGAAAGAGAGAATATGTGCAAAAGTAAAATCTGAAAAAATAATTAATATTTCCTTAAAACTCTCACATGATAGATAATATTGGACAATTTTTTCCCTAAAAATCAAAGACATTTATAAATAGGCAGAGAGAATATTATATAAAATTAAAAAAATAGGAAATCTATAATGAGTAGAATGAAATTTTTTTATTATATTTATAATGAGTGATCTTGATTTGCTTAATTTTTTTTAATTTAAGATATTTTTATTAATATATAGGAAAATTATAAGAATCTTCTCTGAGATTCTTTCATATTAGATTTACCCTTCTAATTTTTAATGTTACATTCACCTCCCTTATTTCTAAATATTTTTTAAAATTCTTAAATTATCTTTTATTAAAAAACAACCCCAAATCCTCGTACTTTCTTATTAGTTCTTAATCCTATTTCTCCCTTACCATGCCACCACCATCTCTAAACCATGACATATGACTGTCATGTCCAAATATGACATAGGAACAAAATTTACTAATAGTTTGTTTGGATGAAAAGAGAAAATAAAATGAAGAGACGAGAAAATAAAGAGAAAATTGTGTTTCTCTCTTGTTTGGTTTGATAGAAATGTGAGAGGAAAGAAAATGTGATTGTATCTAAATATCTTTTTTATCCTTCCTTTCTATTATAAATAACTATATTCAAGGTTATATTAAATTAAACATCCTTTGGGCCCACTTTTCTCATTTTCTCTTTTGAAAGGAAAACTATTGTGTCGGCCCCATGTTTAGTTTTTTTTCTCTCCTCTCAACCAAACAAGAGAAAATTAAAGTCCATAATCCACCAATTTTCTCTGCTCTCATTTTCTCTCCACCCATTTCTCTGAATCCAAACAATAGGTAAAAGAGAAGGAAAATTACAAAAGGATTTGGGAAATAAGAAAAGATTGATGAACAATTGATACTTGAATGACCATATTGATTTCTAGCAAGTCCTTTATTGAATCAAGACTATCAACAAATATAAAGTTTTTTTTTCGATATTAGGAAAGGAAGTTAAAATCTTTCTCAAGCACAACCTTAACAAGATATCTATAGCTACAAGCCACCTCAGCAAAAGCAGTGCACCCCTTTCTTGCAGTTTATGATTCACAAATCTTGTTCTCATATCTGTGTCTTCTCATCTTCGTCGCCATGTTTGATCCCACCGCCATCGTGTTGTTGGAGGCCAAGATCTTCCAACTTTGATTGATTTATTTTCTTCAATAATCTCGTGTTCTATTCATCTCATCATCTTTTGCCAAGCCAGGTTCTTGAAATGTGTGCGAGTCGTCTTCTCCAACGAGTGCTCTATGTTCGCATTCCTTTATGGTGGCTCACGTCTTCTAGCGGGATTGTTTTGTTCCATCCACTCAACAAATGCAACTCATTAATGGTGGTGGTGGTCAGGAGGTAGTTATGGTGAGTGAGAATAAGGGCATAATTGTCATTTTAAATTTACAAGGGAGGTCATTATAATGACTTATAAATAATTAATGGATGAAGTATGTGTAACATTACAAACAAGAGGGAGTTAATGTAATACTGATAAACTTTAGGAGAGGTCATTGTAATTTCTCTTAATATATTAATTTATATGTTTCGTTTTATTTGTGTTGTTTCTTATTAAATGTTCAATCTTAATTTTATGTAGGATAAAACTTTATTTACATCCTATCAAAGTTTCAATTTAGTTTTTTATTTTAATTTTATTTATGTTCCATATGGATAACATTTATTTATATGCATAACATTTTCAAAATATAAATAACATTCAAACTATGAATGGAAATTTGATATATTACACTTTGTTGTGATCCTCTAACATTGTAATACAATATTTTATGTTTTGTTATAACTTTTTAACATTGTAATTTAACATCTACATAAACTTTTTTTTATGCAATTTGAACGATATCCATCAAAATGACAAGATTGAATCATTTTGAAAATATTAGAGATGTAAATAGATTAAAAAAAATTTTAGGGCTAAATCAAAATATTGATTAAACATTGATCAAAATGACTAGATATTTGTTTTATAGAGTAATATTTGGCAGAGAATTTGAAAAATTAAACCATATTTTTTTGTCACTTATTTAGAAAGTGTATCAATTGTAGTTATTTTTAAATTATTTTTTAGAGAATATAATATGTTATTTTTTTAGATTTGAATATTTTTAAAATTTTGAATTTGAAATCAAGATTAAATTATTATTATTAATAACACATATAATTGATTAATTATACTTTATTCCAATTTTATTATCAATTATGTTCTTAATTTTTTGGTTAAATCATATGTATGAATTTCCTTTTATATTAGATATTTGTTTTAAAATAATATTTTATATAGAACTTGAAAACTAAATAAGATTTTTTTGGCCTATTTGTTTAGAAAATTTATACTTGATAATAATTTTAATAAATACAATTAAGCTTATTTTATTACCAATCATGATTCATAATTTTTATTAAATATGTTTTTACAATATAATTTGATATTTTTTTATTTGATCTATTTTAAATTTTTTAATTTGAAATCAAGATTAAATCATTATTAATAATAAATATAGTTGATTGATTATACTTAATTTCAATTTCATTATCAATCATGATTCTTAATTTTTGGACAAATTTGATGAACTAATTTTCTTTTAAATTAGATTTATTTTAAAGAATTATAATAATTTTAATAAAAATATGTAATCATATTTTTTACCAATTATGATTCATAATTTTTTATTAAATAATCTTTTTAGATGATATAATGTGATATTTTATTTTTGGATTTGATCCTTATTAAATTTGAAATATAGTTTAAATCATTAGTAATAATAATAAATATATTTGATTGATTATATTTGATTTCAATTTTATTAATAATCATTATTCACAATTTTGGGATTAAATGGGTTTACTAATGTATTTCACAAAAATTAATATATTTATTTAAAAAATAGAATAATATTTTTAATCGTATAAATATGTATGGAATATAAATTTTTTAAAACAGGTAAATGAATTTAATATTTGATATACCTTTTTTATTATTAATAATATGTGAATCGCACGATAATAAACTAGTTAAATTCTAAAAGTAAATTACTTTAATTTATTTAATAATATGACACGAAAGCTATAATATATTACCTTAAATTTTAAATTATATGAATCTTCTGATTTTTTTCTTTCCATCTTCAATTACATTTATGAAAAATAATTGATGATAATCTATTGTCGACCTGAATTATTACACCATATAAGATAAAAAATCAAATATAATATTAGAATATAATATTAGATTTCGTCATCATCAGTGCCAGTTGTAATTTACTTTTTAAACTGTACACTCAATTAATCAATTTTATGGATCTAAATACAATGCTAGATTTCCTTATTAAATTCTTGTCTTAAATAACGTACAATGTTACGTTACACTATTAATATTAATGTCGGGATATTTAGACATACCTGGATATTTAAAAGTCGATATGTTGCATTTTCATTTAGTGGATACTAGCCAGATAGAAGATCCTTAATTGATTCTCTTAAGTTTTCCAAAGCATTTCTATTTGAAATAATAACATTAATTTTTGCAAAAAGAAAAAAAATCTTCTTCTTCAAATATAACAACTGTTTTGTAACGCTGACGCAGGTAGGTACTACGCTAATTTAATTTCTACATAAACTTAAAGTCCTTTTTAGCATACCACAAGCTCAAGGTGAGATTCAAGAACTCTCATTTTTTAACAAGTGTCATAATTCTCATCTTTATAAAGTGATTTTAAAATCTTTCTAGAGGTTTAAAATCTATGTCATGTCACCCATTAAATGGTTACAAACCAAAAAAAAGTCCTTTTTAGCATGAATATAATCAAATTTTGATTGTTAATTGATTAATCAATATGATTTAAATTGAATTGTTTCCTATTTTTGAAAGATTTCACGAAAAAATGAGGGATGCAGTTGTCAGACATACCTCATAACTAGGACACGTTTATTTATTTATTTATACCTGCTCTTGAGAAGTGAATGCTCTAACTACAAATATATTATACCTCTAATTGAAAAAGTGCATTAAATTACATGAAGATGAGAAGCAACAACGTAGCTATGTCGAAGTTATCTTTGTTACTAATTACCACAATGATGGTGATGGCCACAATGACAAGAGCAGCTTCACTTAACTACGCAGAAGCGTTGACGAAAAGCATTTTGTTCTTCGAAGGACAGAGGTCCGGGAAGTTGCCATCTTCTCAACGCATGACATGGCGGAAAGATTCTGCTCTTCATGATGGCTCCGATATTCATGTAACTGCTTGCTCTCTTTATTTCTGATACTTTCATAATCTAAATCCAAATATCTAATTCATATTAAGAATTTAATTTCTATGCTGATGTCATCCACGGTGACCAAGTGTGAGTCTTAACCATTTTATGATTTAACAATACATAATTAGATATCAGTGTATAAAAATTAAATTCCTTTTTTTATTATTTAATGTCCTTTGTTTCAATTATTCATTGAAACCTTACCACTCACTATTTGTTGTTCCAAATCCAGATGAACATGATAGGAGGATACTATGATGCTGGTGACAATGTCAAATTCCATTTCCCTATGGCATTCACCACAACCATGCTTGCATGGAGTGTCGTGGAATTTGGAGATCTCATGGATTCAGAACTGCAACATGCATTGGAAGCAATTCGATGGGGCACCGATTATTTCCTTAGAGCCACAAAAGAGTGCCCTCGTTTTGTTGTGGCACAAATTGGCGAGCCAATAGGTGATCACGACTGTTGGGAGAGGCCAGAAGACATGGACACGCCTAGGAACGGATACTGTGTGAGTCCTACGAAGCCAGGTTCAGAGGTGTCGGCCGAGATTGCAGCTGCACTTGCTGCATCTTCCATTGCATTTAGGAAAAGTGATTCTCGATATTCCAGGGTGCTTCGCAATAGGGCTGTACGGGTATGTGTTTTGAATTTTGCAATCAATTTAATTTCTTTCAAAGAGCTTGTTTGGTTGTCAAAATAAATTGATTTGGAGAACCTATATATTGCAAATCGTTTCATCAGAACTGATTTGCACTACAAAAAAATTCTCAGTGGACTCAAAACAAAAGAAAACTCCTACTTTATTTATATATTAATTGACACATTAATATTGTGAGCTAATATTTATCTTTGGAGAGGCATGACTCTTAATCTTTTCAAAATTGATAATTAGATCCTATTTCTTTCCATCTTTAAAGATGTTATTCGTCTAGTGAATTGACTCATTGAACTTGAGAACATAGTTTTTGGACCAAAAGCAGTGAATTTGTCATAATCTTTAGCTTAAGTAGAACTCTTTGAAACATCGAAACCAGGACCTTCAATATGGTGGAGCACCTCCTTAGCCACCAGACTAGCCATGTGCTGGTGTTATTATGTGCTACTTTTTAATATATATAGTTGTACTAAATTATTTTTTATATATTAATTTAATTATATACGGCTAACCCATTACTCAATGTCTTGATTGAGTAGATCGATTATCATTAGCTTGAAAAGTATGCTTAAGAATTTATCTTTGGAGTAATTTAGATTGTGAAACTCTTGGGACTATTAGAGTAAGACAAAATATTTACTTTATTTATTGATTAATGAATTAGCTATTGTATTAAAAATGTAAAGGAAGTGAAAGACAATAATAACCCACAAAATTTATATATCAATTAATAAATAAATCGAAATAAATAATTTTTCTTGCTCTTAGTCCATCTAAGTATTTGTGTTTTAGATTAGGGTAAATTACATCTTTAGATTTATGGAAATACAACTCACACCCCCTCTATTTATCCACTTGACACTCACATCCCTCTGCTTATCAAATTTTAAGTATTTATATTACAGTTTCACTTATTCATAGAACATTGTTAATAAACTTAACAGAATGATATTTTTATGATATTAACTATTTTAATTAATAAAATTATAAAAAATACTTGTACCTCTCTGTTAATTTATATTTTATAATTTTATTAATTAAAATGATTAATATACAAAATATTATTCTGTTAAGTTTATTATCATTATGTGAATGAAGAGTTAAACTTAATATAAATACTTAAAATTTGACAAGGTTGTATTGTTAAGGTGACAAATAAGAAGTGTGAGTTACATTTTTATAAATCTCAGAAGAGTTGAGTGTAATTTATCCTTTAGATTATAGAGATAAATAGAAAATTACGTAAGTTGAAGTCCGATCAGGTCAAATCAATTACACTGCTAGTTCGATCTATTCATTAGTTTTTGAAACTTGTGTCAACACTCTTACTTGATCACCCAATTAGGTATTCTTTCTTTTTTTTAAAAAGAAAAAAACAATTTTAAACTTCCAAAATTTTTGCATCTAGACTTTTGTAATTAAATTATTTTTTCTTTTCTTCAGTTCATAGCAGAAAATTATTACCAAGGTCGTGTAACTTAGTATTATTCCATTGTCCATGCATATTAATTGTTTAAGTAAAATACTGATCTCATGCAGAAAAATTGTCAAAAATTAATTGCTCAAATGATGTTAAAACTTAAAATATAATATGAACATTTCAAAAATTTTAATAACTTACGATTTCCGTCTAGTTACTCAAAGTTTGTTACATGTATGCCACTTGTTTCTAAACATACTTCCACACAATAAAATTTTCGGCTCTGTAGCACTGCTCATTGTTTAAATGGTAAGCATTTATATTATTTTTATGTATTTTATTTTGATATGCTGATAATATTATCCAATCATATTACTCACATTAACAAATATTACTGTTAACTGTCACATTCATTATTTTTATGGTCATGCAAATAAAATGATTTTATTGATTGTCTATGTAAAAAATTATATGAATACATCAAAATTAAACTTTTGTTTTATCCCATGAGTCAAAATTGCCCTTGATCACATTTATTTTGTTTGTGTTGGGTGGAAAAAAATTCATCAATTAACTTTAATCATTTATTTGGTCTCAAATTATTTTGCTAACTAACAATCATATCTATGAATGATTAGGTGTTTAACTTCGCAAATAAATACCGGGGATCCTATAATGATAGCATAGGTGCTGTAGCATGCCCCTTCTACTGTGATTTTAGCGGCTACATGGTATGATTATCACCATCATAATTCATATATATATATATATATATATATTAGAAAACTGAGACCCACATATTGGTACGATGATCATATTCTCATATGGGTCTTATTGGTTTCTATTCCTTCAAATTCCACCAAATTCAGGATGAGTTGATATGGGGAGCAGCATGGTTGTATAAGGCGACTAATGTATCTGACTATTGGAATTTTGTTAAAGAAAACATACAAGCCATAGAAGGCCCTATTATAAGAAATGTAAATGGTCTTCCAGTTCCAGTTAATGGTGGAAGTTTTGCAGAATTTGGATGGGACTGCAAGCATGCTGGAATTAATGTACTTGTTTCACGGGTTAGTCTTCATTCGATATGTCTGGAAGTGTTTAATTATTTTTATTATTCACACTTACTAGTATCTGATTGTATTATATTAATACTTTTTTTGGTAATCCATTATTAATATTTACTAGAATAGTATAGAACCTTCTTTATATATATAAATCATTAATTCACAATTATGAATTTTAAAATTATTTTAATTATATATTCATTTTAAATATATATATTATGTTGATATTACGTTAATTTTGATATATAAAAAAAATTATGCTAAATAATTTTAAATTAAATAAAATTTTATAGACATAATCTATATAACATAGACTTCTAATCCTACCAGCATCTTATGGTGAGCTTTTGTTAAAAATTAATCCAATAACAAATTATTCAACTGTGTAATAGTTGCTTAAAGTTACAACTATACCTGTAACTTGATCATAACTATATATAACATAATATAATATAACGTGAACGCATATCTATTTCATATATTTTACCAAAAAGTGGATTATTTATTCAAATATTTGTTAAATTTAAATGTTAAGTAACTTTGATTAGCTGAATTAATATGCAAAAATCCCTAAAATTTTTATAAAAGTATTATGAAAAATGTTACTAATTTTATATAATTTATAAATAATAATTAATATACGAAAATAAGATATATTGATGAACCACATAACGTAAAATATACTGTGTCGAAACAATTGTTATGAGTTATGACCCTTTCGCAAATCTCGTTTCATTCTTCTGATTTTGGCAGTGGGTGATGACCGATCCTTCCCTTGCGAGCCCTTTCATTCCCAATGCTGACAGATTTGTGTGTTCTTTGTTGCCCGATTCGCCTACCAAATCAGTTTCGTACTCTAAAGGTATTTCAACTTGTGTGTAAAATGGATCATAAGATCCTTACCAAAAGATTAATTGGTATACTAATTACATTTATAGCTCTATATACTGTGCCAAAATATTTCTGCTTGAAGCATAACAATCACACTATCTTGATGCAACATGTCACAATTCACAAGCACAACTTAATATATTCTTGGCTTATACTTAATTTGGGTGCTTGTTAATTAATTAGGTGGCCTTCTATTCAAACCTGGGAAGTAACCTACAGCACGCAACAGCCTTGTCTTTTCTTTTAGTAGTTTATGCTCGCCAAATGCGTGTTGCGCAGAAAACAGTAAGCTGTGGAAATAATGTTGTTGCCGGACCGTCCACTCTCATAAATCTTGCAAAAAGCCAGGTATGCAAATGCAGTGTGCATGCCAATTCACTTAGGAAAAAAAAAACTACTGCACTTCATTTTACATTTACAAAGTTACAAGAAAATTTTAGAAGAAAACATACCATTAGAGTATATGATTTATGTGCCTTCACCCATTACCTTAAACTTTCAAGAGGAGATAATTTCATTACATAATATTAGAGTCTCCATAACTAAACAGTTACGGTTTTAATTGTTGTTATCCTCCATTATGAAAAAATAATCAACCCTTTAAGCCCAAAAAAAGCATTCAAGTGAGAATGAATATTAGAGTATAAAATTATGTGACTCTATCCATTAACTTAAGTTTTTTAAGGAGATGGGATAGCAATGCATTAGTATACATGATACATCTAAAGCATAAGATATTTGTTCACTATCCAAAAATGAATATTGTATTTTTGTAGGTGGATTACATCTTAGGAAGCAATCCACTGGGGATGTCATACATGGTGGGGTTTGGACAAAAGTCTCCTCAGAAGATACACCATCGTGGCTCAACAAATCCATCTTTGGCTGTGCACCCAAAGCACATTGAGTGTGTGGAGGGATACCAATATTTCCATTCACCAACACCCAACCCCAACGTCCTCACAGGTGCTGTGGTTGGAGGCCCTGCTGAGGACGATTCATTCGAGGACTCGCGCTTGAATGTTGGCCAATCAGAGCCAACCACATACATGAACGCTCCTTTCGTTGGCGTTTTGGCTTATTTCAACAAAGCAGGTAGTTATAGTTTTACCCACTAACAACTATGAAACTCACTCGGTACATTATTATATGCCTCTTTAGCTATTGCAAATGTAAATTAGATAAGGATGAAGCTAGCTCGCGAGCGTCCAGTCACTCTAGCAATTCATAGTAAAGAGCGAGAGCCAAAAAACAAAATGCTTGAAATGTGTATTAATGCATATTGGAGCTTTTTGTAGCATTTTCCATTGATATGTTGGAGTAATATTTAGATGAGATGTCATCCTTCGAAATCTTTTAATTTGCTTAATTGCTGCGCAATTTTCATTATTGTGTTAATAATTACTGACGGGTATTTTCAACTATGGATAATTTTTGATAGGTTTTGCCGACGAGTAAGAAAATAAAACACAGTCGGTAATAGTGTTAAAAAAGACGTCAATTTGATTGTTGGGAAATTAATATTATTGGCGGGTTGTTTTAATTGTACCGGCAAGTTATGAAAACTTAAAAAAATTATTTTATTTAATTATTATCGATGGATTCAACTTTTAATAATTTTTTGATATTATCTAATTATTTGACATTTATTCATTTATTTTTATTTATATAATTATTTAATTATAAACTAAAATGATATGAAATAAGGAAAAACTATTGGAATAAACAATAATAGTAGTAAGGTACCAGAATAAAATGACTACAAATTAAAAGTGCAACAAATATAAAAATATCTATAAAATAATAGGGAAAAACTAGCCAAAGCCCTCCTTGTCATCGTCATTCACAACTTCATATAATTTTATCATAGAAATCACAGGTTTCTATCCTATATACATATTAAAGTATATAAATAACAAATATATTGCTGCTAACCTATATAGCAATGCATAAAAAAATTCAAAAGCTCAAAACACGCAACCAAATTCAATCCTAAAAATCTTCAAATGAATAAACATTTAATTTTACACGGTTATAAAAATTGAAAAATGAAATATACAATAATAAAAAAAATGAAGCTCCCTCTTGAAACACTGTTAGTGCTCCCATCAATAGAACTCTCACATTAACAGTAATAACAACAATCATTCTCCAATGTTTTAAAACTCAACACTGAGCAACAAAAATAACGGAAAAACTAAGTCAAATAAAAAAAATTAAATCGATTAAAATATTAAAAAACGTACCTAGATTACAATGGTAGGGTTAGTTTTTGCGAATGGAGGCTATGCGCGGCCAATTGGTGGTGGTAGTGGTGGTGCGGTGGGCAATTTGGGGGGGAGAGAGAGAGAGAGAGAAGTTGTTGCAAAGTGAAGGAGAAAAGTTCTATCTCATACTATATATGCGGGTTGCCGACAAGTAACTCCGTTGGTAATTAGCTAATGAAACAGTGTATTTCAGTTTCACTAATTATTGAGAGGTTTTGGGAATCCCAAGAGTCGTACACTAACGTCACAATAATTCAAATTGCCATCGAAAAATTTGCCAATGATGAATAATGCAATAAATATAAAATAATAATAATCTGTCTAACATCAATTTAAAAAGAAAAAATAAATTAATTGAATCCCTCAGGAAACCCGCGATGACCGTTTTGCACCATGTGGCACGTTACATTTTCTGAGAGTTTATCGACGATGAATAAATTTGGATGTAGTTAGAAAATCCATCGGTGCATCCATTGGAATAGTATTGCATGCCATATGGGGCGTATTGGGGCCAAATATTACTGATGGGTTGTTGAAATTTTTTTTAAAAAAACTTCATGCAAAAAAATGCATCAATCTATCGATAATCCCAGTTGGTACAAGTACTGGAGAATTTTAGTAGTGATTTTGTTTAGATAAGTACCAGACCACCTATAGAAGATGGGTGAAGGCAAGGGGTACAAGTCAGACACATGTAAAAGCACATATTTACACCAAATAACCCAATTCTTTGTTCTGGAAGCCAAACAAGACTAGTTTTAGAGCATTGTTATTTCAATACCTAAAAATTGGTGTCTAATTGAGACACCTACTCCATCATCATTGAATGTGATGGTGACCTCCACTTTTTTCATCAATCCACCACACCTAATGGTGATGGAGTGGGTGTCCTAATTGGACACCCACTTTTGGGTGTTGAAATAATATTTGCCTTACTTTTAAGACTACTTGAGGCTTCCTTCGTTCCTTCTGTGTCACTCTAGTGTACACCATAATGCCAACCACCACCCAAGCATGTGGTCTCTTTTGGCTTGTGCATTAGATTCCATTCCCAGGAGTCGCATGATTTGTTTTGACTGTCCCAAACTTTAAAGTATCCCTTGCTCAGGCTTCATCTATCCTTACAAGCCTGACAACATAAATAACATTAAAAAATAATCCATAATGGAAGTAACACCCAACACTAAACCAACCCCTTTGACATCGCCATCAAGATATGTTTAGTGTTGATTTGTTTAACCAGAGAATATCATGACATCTTCACAAACATCATCATACTCTCAATCTTCAAAACAAGCATATGTTAATCTAAAGTAATGTTATGTGTACAATAAGATTGCACAACAAATGTATACCATACATCTTATCACCATTAGATGTGACGCGTGAGTGGAATGAGGGGACCACTCGTGACATCTAATAGTAATAAGGTGTATAGTATATATTTGTTGTACAATTTTATTGTATACATAATATTATTTGTTAATCTAACATCACAAGGAGAATAATGCATATGTTCACCCACACTCAGGTACACCATACACACACCCACCCACAAGTACACCACACACATACACATCCCATATAGATGAATGCCTCTCACACACACGCCCCACACACTACTATATCTAGACCAACATCCTTAGCTATCCTTACCAATTCATCATATTTGTCCCTCAAAATGTATCACTCTCAGAGTTTCACTTCTTATGTAGCCTTTTCGTGTATCACTCACTTTACACACTGGATCTCTCATACTCAACATTAAAATCTTGCCCTCTCATGTGTATTACTTAATCTTCCTTTTCTAAGAGTGTAGAACTCACAGCACACATTCATTATAACCCTCTAAGGAGGCAAGCTTTCCTTAATCTTCCTTGAGTACCAAAAGACCACATAATAAAGATAAAAACACATGCACACATTTGAAAGGGAGAGAACTTCCTTTCTCAAATGCATGTGCATACACCAAGCCTCACTATCTACTTCCACCAAGTGTTTCTCTCCCATCACAAGACTCACAATATCTCACACATACACTCCACAAGTGTTTCACTACTTGCATCTTGAACTCCTCCATTTTGGTTGTCATTAAGGAGCCTACAAAAGAGATTGATGTCACAGATACGATGAATCACTATTCGAGTTATATTAAAAGAGACATTTATACTTAGTGTTTAATAATACATGTCTCAAATCCGATTGCCTTTCAATATTCAAAGATGTCAGAAAAGTGGCTTGTTTTTTGTTTGCCACTAATAACAATATTGAAGGAATCCACCGAAAGAGAAAGGAATATTTCAACGAAAGCAAATTATGAGCTGCAAGGCATTATTGCATAGAGGCGTTTGAAACCTCTATAAATAGAGGGGATGCAAACGAAGCAATCCATCCAAAGCTGAAAGCATTTTAGCTTGCCAAAAGAAGCATGTAGGCTTTTTGTAGTGTGAGAAAAATAGAGAGTGTGTGTAAGAAAATTCTAAGAGTGTAATGTGAATATATACTAGGGGTTTTGAGTATATTCTCAGATCTCTATAATACTACAAATTGTAGTAGAAGAGAGTCTCACTTGGGATATACTATATTGTAATTACTCTTTAAATATAGTGGAATATTTTTCAGAATTTGGCCCTTTTTTTCTTCAAAATTACAGGAGGATTTTCCATTTTAAAATTTGGTATGGTTCTCTTGATCCTTTTTCTTTTTATTTTGTTGGTGTGAATAGTGATAAATAGGTCCCACTTGAAGTATTATTCACGTTTATTTTATCCGTTAATTCCTATAAATTTGGGCACGCTTCCACTCACATCCATAAAGTGTTTATTACACTTGGGGTGTACGCAACTTTGATATTCCCTAACAAGTGGTATCAAGCCTCTTGGTTTTAAATCCAAGATGTCGGTACCAAAATTTGAAGTAGAGAAATTTGGTGTTAACGACTTAAGCTAAACTGATTGTGCAATGAGGCAAGGTCTTGCAAAGACGTTGGAGGGCAAAGAAAATTTGCTAGAGTCATTACCTGATGACGAGAAGGAGGAGATGATGGTCAAAGTATTGAGTTCAATACAGCGAGTCTGGAGACAATGTTTTGAGAGAAGTCATGGAAGAAGAAACCGTTGATTCACTATAGAAGGCTTTGGGAGAAAAATATTCCATAAAGACCTTATCCAACAAGCTTTATTCAGAAAACGACTATACACATTCAAAAATTCAGGAGGAAAATCAATGCAAGAGTATGTAGAGACTTCAACGGGATGATATCCGATGTTGGAATTAAGTAGAAGACATAGATCAAGCTATGATCATGTTGACTTCATTACCCCTGAATATTGTGATTTTTGAAATGGATATTATGCATTGTGTATTGTTGTAGGTGGATTACATATTAGGGGACAATCCACTAGGGATGTCATACATGGTGGGATAAGGGAGAAGTTTCCCCAAAAGATACATCATTGTGGTTTAACAATGCCATATTTAGATGTGCACCCTGAACACATTGCGTGTTTGGAAAAGAAGGCCAGGATTTCTATGAGAAATACTGGTGCATTAGAAAAAAAAAAATTTGCTCTGATTCATTTATTAATTGATACATCAGTTTTATTGCTATTATTATCTCCTATTTTCTCTACATTTTTAATGGAATAGGTGATTTGTCAATCAATAAATAGAGAAAAACAAATAATTTGTTTTGCTCTAAAAATATCTAAGAATTGCTCATGTCTCTACTTACCAATGCCCAATCCCAACGTCCTAACTGGTCCTGTGGTTGGAGGCCCTGCCGAGGACGATTCATTTGATGACTTAGAGCCAGCCACATACATCAATGCTCCTCTCGTTGGTGTTTTGGCCTACTTCAACAAATTAAGCAGCTAGCTACTTCTAATTTTACTCAATAATAATAATGAATGTAAATTGAATGAGCATTATTTATATGCTCTTCTTATAGCCATGAACTCATAAGGATGATGGCAGCTAGAGCAATCCATAAAAAAATCACTTACATGGATTGAATCAGCTGAGCTTTTTAGCATGTTATCCTTCAAAATTATAATAAATAGCCAATAAAATATTGGAACAGCTTATAATAAAGATATTATATTATAAAGCGCTTAACAGAAATCAACCCAATCGATACATACATACAATAAAATAATAAACAGCGTGCAATAAAAAAAATTAAACAATTTTTTTTATCTTAACATTTTCAATTTGACATCAATGTAGTTCTAACAAAATTTTTGACATAAATTTAATCATTTTGTTAGATTTCAACTTTAAATAAATGACTGAATTGATATTAAATAAAAAATATTAGAACTAACTTGGTATCAAAATTAAAAATGATAGGACCAAATTGAGGTAAAATTTTTTATTATAATCAAATTGATATTAAAATTAAAAATATCAGGAAAAAATTAATGTCAAATTAAAAATATTATGAAAATATTGTTCACTCAAAAAATTTTCTAAGTGAATCTGAAAAAAGTCTGCAATTCAATTTGTTTTGAAGAGCTACAAAGCACAAAGATAAAATACGATACTAATACAAATCAACATATGAGGATGTGATGAAATTGTGAAATTTAAGATGTGGGAATATATATATAAAATTAAGATCAAGTCACACACCAGGTATAACTGTAAGTAAGAGTTACACCCTCAATAACTCTTTATAAATTTTTTTTATCAATCCAACTGTTGAATTACAATTACCTATCATAAAATTATTTGTGTCATACTTTCATAAAAATTGAACATTAATAAGAATGTAATCATAAAACACTTATTCTTATTTATTTCAAACACATATATTACATTGATTTAATTTGATGTATATAAAAACTGTGTTAAATGATTTTAGATTAATCTAAAATTTTATAGGCATGATCTACATGATGTGGGCTTTTAATCTAATGGTGTGTTTTGTTACTTAGCTCTTATCATAACTATCAAACCAATTTATAAAACCATAAAAAAAAAATTAATTTTGACATACCATCAAGTATCAAAATATTAGTATCATATCCGATAAAATACGTCCTAGATATAGTACAGAATGTGATTGTAAAGCATCAGTGCTACATAATTGGAGAGAGATATTGAACCCGACGATCAGCATTAAAAATTGAAGCTTAATGTCTCATTTGTTTGTCTCAAGGCCAAACAGTGCAAGATCTTTTTTGGTCTAGAAAAAACACAGTGGGCTCGAAGCCCAATATCAATATAAAACGTTAAAAACTGAAGATAGGTTCCCTTAGGTCCAATTACTCTGTCTTTTTGGCAAACATCCAATGCTTCATGACCCAAAAAAAAATTGACATAGAGAATAGTGGTGGTAGCAGCTATCCTCTGCTGCTGTGAACGTGACCTGTGAAGAAGGAAGAAAAGGGTGTGAAGAAGAAGAAGAAGATGCAGCAAAGAAGAGCGACGACGTTGGGGAGGCCTTCTGGAACGGATGGCTCTGATTACTCGTACCGCATGGTAGTTGATTCAAGTCAGTACCTCCATATACAATCCCATTCTTCAACCCTTTCTCTATTTACGATTAGAATTTGTTGCTTTGCTTTTAGCTGCAGGTCCGTGACTTGTCGTTTTGGTGTTGTGCTATTTAGGGTATCAGCTCGTTGCCACAGGCAAACAACGCCTCTCTCTCCTATTTATCTTTCAGGTACCAATACCATTCATTTTATTTATTTATTTATTTTTCGTTTTTGTTAATAATATTGGATTTCTATCTGAATGGGCAATTGGTATTGATTAAATGTGTGCTCAGGATTTATTAATGGAGTACAGTATCTTGGAATATTTTTTTGGTGTAATGTAAACATGTAATTTTTTAGTGTAATGTAGTAGTTGTGTGTTAAACCTGTTCCATAGGGCTAAGGACAATTGTAAGGCCTCGGTGTGTAGACATGAGGATGTATATGTATGAACACCTTTTGTTTAGAAAGTGATTTCGAACCGAGATTTCTGTCTCAGGACAAAGGCCTTCCTGTTTGAACTTTGAAGAGCAGGTCTCTCTACTTGTTACTCGCTTCTTTACCTTACCAAGAAATTTGTTATGCCTCAAATCCAAATTACAGAAATAATTCCTCAAATTGTATTGAAGTGTAAGAGTATCAACAAGTAAGAGTACCCACTAGTATGAGTATAGTGTTTTAAAGAGAAATTGCAGAAACAGTAACCAATGGAACAATAGCAATTCCAAAGGAGAAATTAAAGAAAAAGGGAGAAAACTATTCTCAGGTGAGGGAATGAACTTGATCCATCCACCCCATTGATTCACACCTGCAATGAATAGTGGATTGGAGTCAAGCACCAGAAAGGGTAAAGAAGAAATTATCCAAACAGCATATGAGATTCATACCAGACTTGAATATTCCATTTGCTGAGCTAGCCTCCTTATACCTCAAGTTGCAAAACCCCTGAGCCTAGGTTGGTTATTTTCACCCGCTGCCCGTTGCCCATTTTGCTAGCCTCCATGTGTCTGTCATAGGTTGTAACTAACTCTGAGTCAGCCACTCCTTGCCCTTGGGTTGATTTGTCTTTTCTGCCCCTTTGTTGCATAGCAAAAATGTTAAGGAATAGTCTAATTAAAGGGAATTTTAGTTTATGCAAGCTAGGAGTGGCTCTGTAGCGTGATACTCATATATTTCTAAGTGCTACATTGTCTTTTTTGTTTGTTTGATATTCATAGCCATGTATTAATATAATTTTTTAGCTCTGAGAGTTCGAGAGGATGAATACCAAATCTTATTTTATTTGGTAGTCTGTAACTAACTGTTATTGCTTTTATTTTTTGTCTGATACATGATTTGAATTGTGCTCTGCAGGCCCTGTTTCTATTAATAGGGATGATATTTGCAGTTTTACCGGGAATAGAAAAGAATGCTCCAAATACAATTGCCTTTTCTTCTGTTATTGTTAGTTTCGTTTCTCTTGTCATTGCAGAAATAGGTTGCTAAACCAGAGTTCTTTATTTTCTTTTATCATTTTTATTGAGCTTTTCATTTAAACCATTTAACTACGATATTTATTTTGATTTTGTGATAAAGGTCGAAGACGAAGCCGGGCCAGTTTGTTGAGATTTTATGCTTTTGTATCACCTATAGCAATGGTTCTGTTGACCGTGTCTCTGGCTAAGCAGTATTCCCTGCTGAAGGTAAATATGTCAGTGTTTAACATGTGCTAAAATCCTACAAGATTTATAAGAATAACACTTTCAACAGGGAAACATGACAACTTAGATGTAAACATCTGTAAATAATTTCTAGGACATTCTTGAACTCATGAACTGATGTGGGTACTATAAATCCTTTCTTGGTTATGATGGGTACTATACTTCTTATTCTTATTTGATTGATATTAGTCACCTTCACCAATTCATGAGCATATATTGTAAGTATGCTTCATCAGTAAATTTAATTCTGTTTTTAATAACTTGGGGTGGGTGTTTGGTTTTAATTTTCATTTTTCATTTTAGAACATTACTACGGCTTTCAGTTTTGATTTACCATGTTTTCTGTTTTCTTCTTCCTTTTATGATCCTGTCCCTCTACGTCTTGCTCTTCGTCCCTATAAGCCTCTTATTCTACTATTCTAGTTCTCCACCAGAGGCAGAAAACGAGTGTGTGAAAGTTGAAACTCCTTGCAGAGAAGCTTCCTTAATAGTGTATCTTTTTGTTTGTTTACTTTGTATTATTTCTTTTCCTTCCCACCTTAGGGTGTGTTTGTAAGTTTTATTTTGAAAGGGAAAGGGAGGAAAGGGAAGGGTGTAAAATTTTCAAAATTTTACTCTAGAAACTTCTTCACTTCCCTCACAAATGAAACTCACAAACATAACCTTAAGTGTACCTTGAACTTTGGAGGATTCCAATCTAAGTGAAACTCACAAACACACCCTTAAGTGTACTTTGTACTTTAGAGGATTCCAATCTTACAAAAGGGCATAAAATATTGATGTGTAAACTTGTAATTGTATTACAGAGGAGTACATCAATATTTTTGTATTGCACCAGCATATGGCTATGCAAGTTATGAAAGTGTTATTGTTCAATCATAAGTTTTATTATGGGCACGTTTTCATTTGTAGTACAGCACCACAGCTAGGTATATGCATACAACTACTAACTATATGGTTTGAAGTTGATAATTCTCTACTGAAATGGCCTTGCGGTTGCATGGAACTGCTCTGTAGGCAATCCAGCATTTTAGTTCTTCGGGAACAAGGAAGTTTGGGGTCGATGATTTTCCTAGTTTCCAAGCTGGTGAGTTTTCTTTTCAAATTATACATATTGTGTTCATGTTGCGCAATTGGTATTATAATTGGATAATTTATGGTAGCTACCGGGCTTCTACCTCTTGCAGGTTTGCTGGCATATATATTCACGTTATCGCTGTTTAAGATTTTTACCATCAAAGCAATCGTTTCCCTTCTTTTTAACATGTCGCCTCCCAAGAAAGCCTCTTAGCCCCTCATGAGTTCTTGGGCCCAAATGCCAATATTCTATTAACAACTGATTGATCTGTATGACTATGTCTTCTTTGAGAGATTTTGATGGAAGCTCATGTTGATTCTTTGCTGCAACTTCTAAGGACATTTTTGTTAATTGGCCCTCATCGGTTATGCGCGCATCTTTATAATTGATTTTTCACCATTTTAATTTCTCACTTCTTTAACGCAATCTTATTCATGTAAGGATGTGTATATCTAATTTCTGTACCACAGAGGTTCTGGTCTCTGGACAAACGTCATTTCCGTTTGAAAGGACATAAATGTTTTGCTTGTTAACAAAGTAAGATGTGATTTGTGCAACAAATTAATACTTGTTGAATTTTTTTTTATTTCCTACAAAATAATTTTCAGAGTATGTAATTATATTCATTTTGTTACTGACGGGGGCGGATTTGCTTGAGAGATATTGGGGCACATGGTCCTACAAAAATATTAGAAATTTTCAGTAGATACATATACATATCTTCTCTCTATTATTTTACTAATCTTGATCTCGGGCTAGTATAAAGATTATGTGATATTAAAAATTAAACTTGTCTAACTGGTACTCTAATTTTTAATTAATAAGTTAATTGAATTCATTTAATAAATTGTTAATCATACGCGGGAACCAAAACATTTCAATTCCTACAAAACAGGGCTAGTCAATCGAGTGTCATTCGCTTTTCACTGTAAAAGGTGCTATGTCTGGTTTTGAGTAAAACCGCAAATTCTATTTATCAAAGAATAGGCTTTTTAATTAATTAAAAAAACGTTAGATGTATTTATTTTATTTCGAATATCATATTGATTTACTCGTTATTTATTATTGAAATGATAAATTTTAATGAGATATTTTGTGATATTTTGGTTTATAAATGAGAATGAGTAGAAATTAGTCTTGTTTGACGGCCATTATACATGCTCCAGGTAAAAGGGTACACATTCATTTTCGGTGAGCCAATCCTGTAAACCAACTTGTCTAGTGGCTTTGATAGACTTCGACTTATCCTATATTTGAGCGTGCCTCAGGTCCCAGAGTCCCAGGAATTTGATTTTGTCGGTAGAGCAACTTTCATCTCCGTTTTTCTTTACAAGGGCTTCCTCATTGTTATTCTTATTACGTTATATTGTGAGAAAGGAGTTTCTGTCGTATAGTTTCTAGTGTACTGAAAAAATTGTTTCAAATTAGCAGCATCGGCAGAGCAAGCGAACAAATAAAATACACAAAAATCTTATTTTAACACCATCAATCTATCACATTTAATTAATAAGTTGTATTCCATTTGGTGTTCAAAGAATATTAATTACTCCTAAACCTAAAGCAAAAGGCACTTGGAACCACTCTCGAATTCTATGTAATCTAGAGCAGGTGAATGAGGCCATAAATCTTAATTTGAGCAAAATAATAATAGGACCCAATCATCTTTTCAAGTTGCCGTCGTATTTGTTTCTTTCCTCAACTTGGGCTGATATGTAGTATATATTCTATATAGATATAGATATTGGGATCTTATCAATTAAAAGTGTGATGTCTTAACTTGATGAAGAACAGAAAGCAAACTGATCAACGAGGCCATGTATCCCACATCAACTCACAACGTATGGGATTTTTTTGTTGCTACACGACGTAGGGGATTAGCTACTAATAAAATGAGCCTGGAAAGTGAAAGATATTTTTATTAACTAGATTAACTAACTGGATGTATAAGCATTTACACTTTCTTAATTTAAGAGTGAATATCTCGTAAAAAATTGTAAAAGTGAATATCTTCTATTTTTCACACCTCAGAGACTATAGAAGCAATTTCAGATTTTTCAAATAGCTGTACTTTGAAGACGATGTGTACCCAAAAATATGATATGTTAAGCATACAAATATGATAATATTACACGAGCATACTATATAAACAATACGCCAAATCTGGAGTCTGAAATGTCAATTACTCTATGAAAGAGGCGGAAGGGGATGGTTGCGTTGCGCCAATAAGTAGTGTTGGTTTGTGCTGAATTAGAAGCGTGTAAGTTTACAGTGGATGGATCGGTCCTACCTTAGGAGGTGTATCCAAGGAAGTTGCAATCTGAGGGGCACAAGCAAATACTAAAACGAAAAGCAATCATACTCAACTAGAGCCCGATATGTTAGTCTCATTTGGACCAAGAAAGAGGCCCTACCCACATGACAATCAGTGTCCCTTTAATTGAGCTACCCAATTATTGGAGTGCGCATAGTTCTAGTTCGTGAACCAATAGCAAATCATATCCCTCTTGCATGCCTCTATATCATCATAGAAATCAAAAGGATAATGTTATTTTGACACCACATGAGCTGTAGCCTTGCCATGTGAGTGTGATGAGTGATGAAGAGAGAATGAGTGAAGAAAGTAAGTCTTGCCATATACTGTTTAAGAATTTGACAAAATAGGAAATTCAAACCAAAATTTTTAGTTAGGACCACATTTTGAGAATTAAATTATTCTTTCCCTAAAATATCATCCTAATGACTCACTTAATGTAGTAATATGTGGATAACTAATAGAAAAATCCCATAAGATAAGATATTATTGAGTTTTTGAGTAGTATATCTGTATATATATGAGTTCCTTCCTTCTCATTTTTTCCTCATCACCCAATACCCATACCACATCCTCCTAATTGAGATATCAGTAAGATATATTGGAGATAAATGGAGGCCATTTCTTCCAAGCGCCTTATTATTATATTAATTTCATCCCTTCTCGTAATTCTTTTCACTAGTGATTTCATCACACACAACAATGCCGAAGCCACTGGTGGAAGACCATACCAACAAGCCAGCACAGTCTTCATTAGAAGCTCGTGCAGTTGCACAACATACCCAAGACTATGCTATAACTCACTCGTGAAGCATGCAGACCTCATCCAAACAAACCGTGTGGTGTTAACGGGCACGGCACTCAATGTGACTCTCTCGTCCGCAAAATCAACCTTGGCCGCCATGTCGATTCTTGCGAAGAGGGGCGGCTTGAAGCCGAGAGAGGTTGGGGCCATGAAGGACTGTGTGGAGGAGCTGCATGACTCTGTGGATCAACTGAGGAGGTCAATTGGCGAGATGGGTAACCTTAGGACATCAAATTTTGAATTGACAATGAGTGATGTGCAAACATGGGTTAGTGCTGCCTTGACGGATGAGAATACTTGTACCGATGGCTTCCAAGATGCTACTACTACTGCTAGTGCCACGGGGGCAGCAGATATTAAGACCACTGTGCGAGGGAGAATTGTGGAGGTAGCTCAATTGACTAGCAATGCCTTGGCTTTGATAAACCAGCTTGCCATTTCCCATGCTTAATAGTTCAATTGATTGTTC
The DNA here is from genome assembly GCA_030441495.1 of Dalbergia oliveri. NCBI lineage: Eukaryota > Viridiplantae > Streptophyta > Magnoliopsida > Fabales > Fabaceae > Dalbergia > Dalbergia oliveri. The sequence goes on from JAMLFY010000011.1 coordinate 8,948,811, forward strand.
TAAGTCTTGTACCTCTTATCATTGCCATGCATCGTACTGTGACCTTCGTTAACTATGTCAGGGTGGCCTTCGTTCATATACTAGATAGTGAAGTTCGATGCTATTCAAAGGGTAGTATCATGCATCATCTCGGTGTGCACTGTGTTAAGTGTGTGATATACTATTGTAAACGTGCAGCAAGAGCTCGCAAGTGGGTGAGATTCATATATATATGTCAACGCTAGTGTTAAGGCTCGTGCTGGCGTGTAGATTGATTCGGGTGCTGGGAATTTGGCACTTGTATTGTATAATAATACATATAGAGTGAAGGTTATTTTTTATTTTCTTGAACGTGTATAAAGTGAATTTGCTCCAGATATGAAATTTTCAACTTACTAATTATAAATCTTAGTAGTGCAGAGTAATACTAATTTAAGTGCAAGGACAATGATTTTCTTCTTTTGATAAGGCAAGGACAATGATATTTGCTTCGAAAATGATTTACGGATTGTGACGTGTGATGTTCCTGGACAATTACTAACAAAACCTTTAGAAGCAAACCACGAGCGAAAATTCAAGCAGTCGTGTACGCCTTTTTAGTATTTACTAATCGAATTGAACTTTAGTACGCATTACCATTTTCCTTGCAGCTTTGACCAACTAACTAACCTGTTGCAATGAATTTGCAAAACAGAAGTGCTTGATGCATCATTTATATTTTTTCTCGTATAACTGTTTAGTTACAATGAAATCTTTATTATTGCTTTCTTTTATCTTAACTAAAGAAAATTATATGAATTAAGGAGCATTTTGTACGACAAAATGCCGTTCGTATTGATAGAAGATGCCAGTTGCATTGGTCTAAGAATTCATGTTTTGACATAATATACGGGCTAAACAACAAATCACAAAAGTAGATCTACATTATGATCCAAATCCTTAAAACAATAAATCTATGAGTCCTCTTATCATATATATGATTCAGTCTATCCAAACTTAACTAATTGAAACCAACAAAAATATGGATGTGGATCACAAACAAATTGTATTATCAAATTAGGCCATTGCTCACATGCCCATCTTATTAGTCAATGCCTATGGTGGCTATATAGGGTTTGTAAATAGGAAAATGGCATGTGGTATAAAATGGGCCACAAGAGCTTTGTGAAAATGTGAATGGATTAATTAAGTGAATGAATTAGCAACTGTGTTAATATATTTGTTTTCAAGTAGGGACCAAAAGAGTACTTTTTTCTTTTTTCAATTTTTTTTATTTTTATTTATTTTTTTCTGATTTCAATTAGTCTGAATTCAATGCAATAAACAATCCTTTTTTCTTGTTTCAATTTTGTTCATTTTTCTTATTTTTTCAAAATTCGTCCTTGAATTGTCAATGAACAATACTTTTTTTTCAATTTATTTATTTATTTTTATTTTTATATTTTTTTTTAGAATTTGGTTAGTTCGTATTCAATTAAATGAATAGTATTTTTTCTTTTTTCAATATTTTTATTGTTTTTATTTTTATTATTTTTATTTTTTTATAATTCAATTAGTCCGAATTTAAGTGCAATGAATAGTATTTTTTTAAAATTTTTTATGTTTTAATTTTAATTTTTTATTTATTTATTTTTCAAAATTCAATTAGTCCAAATTCATTGCAATAAATAGTATTTTTTCCTTTTTTCACTTTTTTATTTTATTTATTTTTACTTTTATTTAGTTTTTTAGAATTTGTTAGTTTGAATTCAATTCAATGAACATTATTTTTTTTCCTTTTTCAATTTTTTTTTTCAGAATTTTAGGACATGGGATCCATGATCATTTCATTTCTTTTTCTTTGAAACTTGTGAAGATTAAAACTAACGGTGTTTGATGCGATCTTAAATGACCATTCTTTTTCATGCAAACCCTTTTTTTTCCTTCCTTTCTTTGTTTCTCAATGGAAGACAGAGACACAAAGAACGACAAAGAGAGACAAAGAAACAAACAGAGACAAAGACAGACATGGGAGAGGGTAGGCAAATCCACAAATCAACAACTGATTGTGCTATCAACTACGACGACACCATGGTTTATGAGCCTTCGTCAAGCTTTTGTTTTTGGGTGAACTCACAAAGCAGAGATGACTACGAAGACAAATTAAATCATTTTCTTTCTTTCATAATATTTCCTTAATTTTCGCTAAAATTTGATTAACTCAATGAACAATACTTTTTTCTTTTTCAAATTTTTTTATTTTTTTAAATTTTATTTTTTTTAGAATTTTATTAGTCTTAATTCAATTCAATAAACAATACTTTTTTTCTTTTTTCAATTTTTTTTTTATTTTTTGAATTCATGTAATCTAATCCCAGTTACACCAATTAATAACACCCCTCTGCGAACACATATCACACGCTCACTTAGCCTTATCACATTGGACGCCAAAGGCATTGATTGCCTTTGGCACCTAAGCACGACCCATCAAATTATCATCAACAATCATAGATCATAGTCTAAAACCTAATTTAATGAATTTATACCACTTGTGACGTGTATTGTTGTGAGAGTGTGTATTGATATACTAAAAGACAAAAAAACATAATAGGTATTGATGTAAGATTGTTGCAAAACTTTATTGTACACAATATTATTCGATTGGTATTGATCTGAGGTTGATAGAAAAAAGGAGTGTAAGGTAAAGATGTAACTGCAAAATAGTGACTTGTTCCTCTTGCTACACCAATGAAGAAAAACATGAATCTCTTTCGTTTTCCAATGGTCACCCCCACCAGGTGATCGTTCAATTCCAATGCTTCGAATTGATTTGCGTCTGATATAGAATTAAAGGAGTGTAAGGTAAAGATGTAACTGCGAAATAGTGACTTGTTCCTCTTGCTACACCAATGAAAAAAGACATTAATCTTTTCGTTTTCCAATGGTCACCCCCACCAGCTGATTGTTCAATTCCAATGCTTTTTGTGTCACTTATTATTGTATTGTCTCTTTTTATTAAGAAACCAAAATTGTATATACTTTCTATGCATTTATCATACATGCAAGTATGTAAATGACACACATTTTTTAAAATTTAGTCATTCTTAGAAGAAGTTACCCGTAATTTTTTTTTCATTAAGAAAGAGTATTTGTCGCTAGAAACAATAATTAATCCCTATAGATATCATCATTAATCAAACTTATAATTATAGTGAATAATTAAGGAAATTGGTTAGCTATCAACTACCAATTATGCTAACTCTCATGATTTCTAAAAAAGCTTTAAATACATGAACTTTGGTACAAACAGTGACGGAAGATGAACACAAAATTAGAGGGGCAAATAATACATGGCTTGTTTGGATTTCCTTTTAAGTTTTTTTAAAAGATTTTTTATAGAATTAAAATATGGTTTACATTTGGATATAATATTAATTTATGTTTGTATGTAATATTAAAATATTTTTATTTATTATCAAACATCTTTTTTATGTTATAAAAAACATTTTTCTCCAAAAGATAGAAATTATAGTTTCTCAAAAAAATTTTTTTTTTATTTTTTTAGTTATTTGAATTTTACTTGAAATTTTACCAAACATTAAAAGAGCATATATAGATATATTTTATATAGATATTTTACCAAACATTAATGACATCCAAACAAGCATTGATTGTCTTAATCAATAATCTAATAATTTTTCTAATTTGAAATTACACTCACAATGACCAGCAATTCACACAATATTATTATTAATGACTATTTAATGCATATATGGCATATTTTGGTTTAGAAAGATTTTGATGCATTTTTTTTTTATTCAAATTAGTTATCCACCGAACGTAGTGACTTAATCCCTTCATCATAGAGCTTCTCCCAACAAATGACCTGATTAAAATCACTTCATTCCCATGAGTTCTAGATCAAACCCCCACATATATAAGTAAATGCCTCACCATGCCATACCTCATGATTTTTTTATGCACATTAATTAAGAAGATTTATCATTTTTTGATAAATTAAACATGTTAACTAAATAAATTTTAAATTATTATATACAAATAATTAAATATTTTGATGACAAATTAGAAAACATAGAAAAAATTTTAGTAGACTTTTTTTCCCATATAATAAGACATTAATTATTTAATAATCACACTATATATATATATATATAGGGCATGTCCCAAAGAAGCTAAGCCACTGGGTACAAATGCGGAACCAATGGTCAAACTTCTTCAAATCAAGAGTGAAGTGAAAAAATCAATTTCATCCACTAATTTTTTTATTCGAGAAACCTACATTAATAACAGGTGGCCATTTCAAGCTCAAGCTCATGCGATTATGCAAATGCCCGCACGTTCGTCCTGCCGATTTGACTTTTGAAATGCGACTTCACACGTGGCATTATATGTTAGTTCGGTCGCTTACCTGTCCCACTCACATGCCGGCTAATTCTTTTTTGTTTTGATTTTACCCGTCTAATCCAGCATTAAGTCAAAAGTCATAATGAGCATCTTCTCAGAAATAATAATAATAATAAAAAAAAATACTTCCTCCATATTAATTTTTGATATTTGAGAATATGCATTTGGATTATCTACATACCATTAATTTTTTTTTCCATTATACTCTTTATATAACTATATTAGTTAAGTAATTCTTTTATTAAGCAATTTTAGTACATTAAAAAGTGACTGTATCTTACTACAAATTATAACCAGCTATATTCACTTTTCAATTTACTAAAATTATATAATTTTTTAAGAGCAATTATTAATATGAAATGGAAGGAGTAATCAACACATTTATTAAGATAAGTAATAATAATTATATAAAAATATTTTGTCAACTCATGAAATTTTCTACATTTACCAAGATATTTTTTATTTTCTTTAATATGTGTATTATTTAATTTTTGATAGTTATTATGAAATGGAGTTCTCCAATAATAAATTACATGGTAAAATATATATATATGAAATGATACCACATTATATTCATATGAATGCTACATTAATTATATAGTAAGGGGTAATTTTGGTGATTCAGTATTTAAAATAGTATGATCTTTTAATTTTATTGTCAAAGAGTTCAAATGTACTTAACATCAATATTACTAATAATTTAGACTTATTTTAATAAAGGTTTTGTTATATGTCATTTATTGAGAAATTTCTACTCTCTTATTTTTTAAAAATTTTTGTTTAAAATAAAATTTTAAATTTTTATTTGTATTGCAATTATTAATTATTTTTATAATTATACTTTTATATCTCTCTTTTACTGAGAAATATTTTACATTAAATATTATGCCAATTATCAGTTCTATAATTTTTAAATATTTAAAATATTACAAGTCTTAAAATATTGTAATTGAAATATTTTATAACTTATATTTGACTTTGCAATGAAAGATATTATAACATTAAAAAGTTATAATATTATGGGGATTTCTCTTATCTATAAAATTCATCTGGACCAATATCTTCTAAATAACTTGTGACGAAAATTGGTCACTTATCTCACTAATTAAATTTATTAATATTTTAAATATTTATGATTAAATCACAATTCTTAGATTCAAATATTTAAAATAATGTCACATACCTCACAATTATTTGACCTAAGGGTATTTTGAAAATTATGACATATATTTTCAGGAATATAGATTATAAAACAAACAGTTTTAAATTTATTTTTGGAATTTTAACAAATAATGCCAGAATATTTACTACTAAACAAATAATTTTTTAAAGATATCCATGAATAATATTCCCAAGAATATCATTCTAGGAAACGATTCTTGATAACATAATTCAAACCTTAAAAAAAATCCCATTTGTTTAGCTCAACTTATTTAGCAAATAAGTTAGACTTAGGTTTTTTCAAAAGTTTTTTTTGCTTTGAAAATAGCTTAAAAGGCTTAAAGTTAACCTACTTATATTATTATTATTTTTTATTATTATTATTTAATAACATTTAATGATAATAGAATTGTTTTAATTTATTCAGAAATATGCTTTATAACTTATTTAAGAAGCTTTTTAACCAATTTAAAAGTATTTTTTTTAACATATTTAGAAGTCTTATGACTTATTTAAAAATAGGTGTTTTATTTTTTTAACTCAAAAAATTATAATTAAGTATGCCTCTAAATATGCTTTCGGGCTAGATCAAACTTTCTAAAGATCAAGACTTAAGACCATAAAAAAAAAATAACACGAGTGATAGACCTAAGCTAATTATCTATTGGGAATGCAAGTAGCTATTTAAGTCAAAATCTAACCTAGTCCAATTTATTTCCACCTCTATTAACATGACAATGTTTTTGTACTCAAAAGCTGGATACTAATCTTTTTTTTTCCCCCTCCAAAGCAGAATAAATAGTAAAATATAATTTTCTCTATTTTATTTTTTTCTGTAACGCCAGCGTGGACGGTTTAGGTATCGCTTTGGTGTTCCAAAATATGTATCCAAAAAAGATTCCTCTTTCCAGAAACCATCTTTCCTCATCATTTTTTTTTCCCATGTACATTCTCTGTCTCTCTATGATAGAGGAGGGGAAATGGCTTTAATATATATATATATATATATATATATATATATTAATTGACTTGAATTATATTGAATAATGAATACACAGAATTCAACCCAAGTGTTTATTGGCTCTATAAATCGTGAAGTTTCAGTCATTTGGAGAACATTCACATTCAGAAGAAGGAAAAAGGAGAGCTAGTTGTTGCTAGTTAGCAATGGATACCAATCCTGCTTTATACCTTCATCACTATCTCACATTTCTTATCTCCATCCTTCTATCTATGTCTATCATAACTGCAGCATGCGACTGTGGTACCTATCATCAAAACATCACCACCTCTCCTTCTATCAATTGCTCCCAAGTCAATTCTCAAAACACCACCACCAATAATAATTCCACCCAAGCCAATCATCAAAATGCCACCCAAACCTACAAAGCCTACATCAAAACCGCATGCAACACAACCACATACACTTCAATATGCTACAAATCCTTATATCCCTATGCTTGGCAAATCCAAGCAGATCCTATGAAGCTGTGCAACACTTCTCTATCCCTGGCCTTAAAGGCTGCTCGAAGCGCATCTTCCACCATATCGAAGATTCTGAAGAGCAACAAGCTGTCAAAGATAGCTGAAGAAGTTGTGCATGACTGTTTTGACAATCTTAAGGAATCAATTGGAGAGATGCAGGATTCTTGGTACCTTGGGACATTTTTACAATAGCACCGATAGAAACTTTGCAATGAGCAACATAAAGACATGGGTGAGTGCTGCTATAACCGATGATGAGACATGTTCAGATGGGTTTGATGGGGAGAACGTGGATGGCAGTGTGAGGGACAGGATTAGGAAGATTGTTGTGAACGTGGCAAGGATGACTAGCAATGCCTTGTTCTTCATCAATCATCTTAGCTACTGATGAGTGAAGCTTAATTAATTAATTATCCAAGGCTTTTAATTTTCTCAATTCCCTTGTTTATTCTTTCTCAATTCAATTGAATGCTGTGTATCGATATTGTATGATTAAGTTGAGTTTTTCACTTGAGGGTTGTTTAATCTGTTGTGATATTATGTGGATGGACATGCTTTTTTTTTTTTCCTTTAAGGAAAAAATGTTTTATTTTTCTTGAGAATGAACTCAATTTTTATGTTATCGTCTGTGCTTGAATGTTTCATTTCTTTTATATGAGTATATATATTATCATCTTAATTTGTGTTTTAACCTGCTTATAACTTTTCAGATTTTTTGCTCTTATTCATAATTTTTAATAAAAATCCTATTGGTGTTAAATTATGAAAAGAATAAAATTTGAAGCAATTAAACAAATATATGTCAAAAAATTATTGATAATACAATTGGATTTATTCTTTTAAAAATAGAATTTAATTTTGTATGTGTTGAGAATATAAAACAATTTTATATAGGCAAATTATACTGATCTTTTTTTAGATTTAGTGAAATTCATTACACTGACTTCTTTTATTTATAAAATTTGCCTAAAAAATTCATGAGTTTATGAAATTATCACATAACCTCCCCTAAAAATTACACTAGCCTCTTCTCTATTGCACATGAACATGTGTCAATGTTCTAGAAATAAAAAAGAGTTTAATGAATTATTTTACTAAATTCAGGGAAGATCAATATAATTTACCCATTTTATATATTGTCAACTAATAAAAATAATTTAAAAAATTAAAATATCAAATCATGTGAGTTAACAATTCACTATAATAATTATCCATTATGATCTGATGACATTTTTTTCAATTTCTAACGGATAACAATGTAAATTTGTTAGCTCAAGAGAGGAGCAAGTATTACATCAATGGCCAAAGAGTAGCTGGTACACCATTCTTGCAAACCCGTCATGCACTTTTACCATTCTGATGAATCCTTTGAATCACCGATAATGAGGAAGCATGCAGGAACTACATCCGAAAGGCCTGCAATGCCTCATTCCCATTCTTTGGCCACTATTATATCAAAATAAGTCCTCAAAAGAATTAGTATATACTTAGCTCGATATATTTCTATATTTTTATTACAAAGTGCAACTACCCAGGCGTGGGAAGCCCATTATTCACCTTATATACTTCTGAATTAACTAATGACTTGTATCTTTTCATTGAAAATTGACAAATAGATATGTATAATCCGCGGATATTATTTATTTGTTTTTATTATTATTATTAAAAAATTGCTGCCTTGCAATTGATAAGATTAACTATATCAAAAAATAATTTTCATTTAATAATGTAATGATGCTATTGATTACACTCTATATTATTAAATTAAATATTAACTACATAATTAAGAGTGAGTTAAAAACTATTAGTAAAATGGTCAAATAATAGAAAAAATTATATGGATTTATCACGCCATAAAAAATTAATATGTTGAAATACTCAAATTTTATTTTCTTTGTTTTATACTTCAATTACACAACGTAATTTGGATTTAAGTATTAAGTTTTTTGTATGAAATTTTATTAAAATATTACCGCAAACAAATAAAACAAAATTTTGTTACATTATAATTAAATTTGATTATAAGGTTTCAGATTTCATCCTGTAAGATTAGAACTAATTTTGGATTGCTTGATTTACACAGAAACATTTTCGCTAAAATATCTTTTATTTTTCTTTCTTTTTTTTTTAAATCAAACAAATTGATTTAAACATGCACTAGATATTTATTTATTGACTTGTTGATAAATATTGTAATTAGTTTTTTCTTACCAGATTCAATCAATATTGTTTTTATGAGGAAGTCCCCTAATCTTAATTAATTGCATATTTACAATTGATTACATTTTTGTGAGATATTTACTTTTTTATATTGAGTATATATAAAACTAGTTCACATAATACATACTTGTCAAATCAATATTTGTAGCGTAATGTATTCGTGATTGCATTTTATTTATTATTTTTGCTTCAAAAGTCAATTTTGAAATCATGTGCAAGCCCATTTCCCCTTTAAATTTTGATGTCATATAAAAACACTATTTTGGAATTTGGCATGTGCTATCCCTTCTTGCACGGTTTAAAGAGTTGCTTATCAACATAAAATAGATTGTCCCTAACATATCAGCACATTTAAGTTTCCTTGATAGTGTATGCTTTCACATTATCGCTTAGAAGTTAGAACTTCAAATGCTCATTAGAAAAATTTGCTTATAAAAAGCCCCCACTTTATGCACTTCTATCAATGCAATAGAAAGAGAAATTAGAGAGTACAAATTAAAATGGCCTTGCACACTCTTGTTTTTACAAGTTCAATGTCTTCCCATAACCTCTTCAGAATACTTGTGTCCCTTGTATTCATCTCAACCCTTCTTCACACAGCATCTGCATCCAACTCCACATCCACCACCAAATCCCTCAAAACCTACCAAAAGTTCATAAAAAATGAGTGCAATTCAATCACTACTTACCCCAAAGTTTGCTACACTTTTCTGTCCCCTTATGCATCACAAATCAAAACAAACCCCATAACACTCACCAAAGTAGCAGTTAATGTGACTCTAAAACTAGCCAAAAGTGCATATTCCACATTGAAAAAGCTATCCAAATCAAAAGGGAGCCTAACAAGTGCAGAGAAAGCGGTCATTGCAGATTGCAAGGAGAATGTTGATGACGCAGTGTATCGGCTTCAGCAATCTGCTGATGGACTGGTTCAGCTGAATGGCACCACTACAAGCGATGAGAAGTTCCTTTGGGATACCATAAAGACATGGATGAGTGCTGCCATAACAGATGAGAGTACATGCACGGATGAGTTTGATGAGATGAAGGTGAGGCCTTCATTGCAGAAGATCATCAAAACAAGAGTTTCTAATGTTGCTTGGATGAATAGCAATGCTCTGGCTCTTGTCAACAGGCTTTCCTACTAGATGGTCAGTCATGGACTGCTGTTTCTTTATAACATTTGTGCACATACTTTAATTTATAGCTACCCTTTCTGGGGGTTGATTGTGTGTCATGGTTCCTGTCAAATTAATTTGGCTTTTAGTGTTTGAATCTTGTTATATATGGTGTATATGATATATTTGAGATGCAAGTATACTTAATGCACTCATCACTCTTGTAATCCTTAAGTCTATTTACCTCAATATTCAGTTGGGATTGCATTCTTTTCAATTGAAGGAAATTACAAAGGTATTCAATGATATTTAGGAAATTATATATGGGGTTGATGTGTCCTTTATTTCATCATGAACATCTTTTTGGTCATTAATGAATGGGTGCAGAAAACTCAAAAGTTCAATTTCATGCAAAGAAAAATGAATAAATTGCCACAAGATATGGAGATAATTGAAAGTGAATAGAGCAGTTTGATTATAAATTAATGCGCTTCCCAAATGCTTAATGCATAGTTCAGCCTAAAAGTGTTGTATACGAGCCAATCCTGACTAGGTTCATGGGTGAAAACAACGCAAGGCACTCCATTTACTCATTGAAAAGGAAAAAAGCTCCAGTTTCAGGATCTATTCACGTATTGTAATGATGAAAATGATTATCCGTTTTTCAAAATGATGAAATGATGTCAAAGAATGTATTGATACTAATTACTTAATATGCATAAATGAATAAAATTTAATAATGAAATTCCCATATGGAGGTTTTTGCTTTTCAGTTTTATTTATGAAAGAAAAAAAAAACTGAAATGAAATTTTGAGTTTTCAGTTATTTTAATTTTTCTTCACAAATTTAAAAAATTGAAAACTGAAAACTATCAAAGGAAATACCTTAGAATCTCACAAATACAACTTTCAAATAAAAAACCAGAAGAGTGATCGATCAAATCCCTTGTGTAAGAAAATCAGAGAGAAAATTAGAAAAACTCTAAGTGGGTCCTCATAAGAACGTGCAATATTAATATGTAATTAGTATTTAGTAGAACAGTGAAACATTTTCACCGAAAAAGAACTGTTTAACCATTCTTTATATGGAGGAATAGTCGTTCAGTCATGAAGTTCTTCTTCCATTCAGACACATTTTCACTGTTCATATGAGAATAGCCAAAGTAATTGTGTTCTAAGCTTTGAATAATGCGTGCAGGGAAATTAAAACTATTGTTTGCAATTCTTTCTTGACACGAAACATTTGAGAATTTCTTCTAGAAATAGTTTGGATTTGTGAATCACGTGACTAAGTTTCTTGGTCATTGCTATTTCCGTACTCGACCAAATTAAATTGTAGGTCATGACTTCCCTCTAGCCCTTATAATGGACGTGGCGTGGCATGTGAAACGTTATATGCCATAGATATTCAGGTTGGCCACTTTACTAAGGCCTTGACTTAAAGCCACCCTCCATAAGCACCCTACGTACATTACTTGTTACAGCTTGCTGATCAATTGTCACCAGTATTTTATTTTTGTTAATTATTGTATATTTTATTTAAGGAGATTCGTTTGTTCATTTTCTAACTATAGTTTCCTAGTGCCCAGATATTGATAGAAACTTACGTAGGTCCACTTGGGCTTGTTATTATTGATTCTTATATTGAACTCAATATAGTTGATTATTTAAGTTTTGATTTTCGTTTTCATTTTCATTTTTTCAGATCTTTAAAGGAAAATATTAAAATTTTTGAAAGTTATAAATTTCAATTTTTAGTTTTTATTTTTAATTTTCAATATTTTCTTCATAAAATTAACAAAAATAAAAAATTAAAAATAAAAATTGAAAATTAAAACTCAAACCAATCATGTTGAAAAAGGTATAACTGAATTCAATGACAATCATTTTATAGTGTTCAGTGTACCCGTCCTACGCACTACTTGACTTGCTCCTTAATATCAAGATATGAATATGTGGTTTTACTTAAGTGCCCACCTTACTCCAACATTGTGCACTACTTTAGTCTCGCTTTGAAGGGGGCAAAAGTGGTTTTAGGCCTCAGAACAAAGGATCATTTTTTCAAAAAAAAAAAAAGAAATTATTTGTGAATATAACAATTTAGTTGTACATTGAGAAAAAGAGGATGGAGATAAGAGTGGGCGGATACAGGCCATCTAAAACACGCTGGCCAAAGGAACCATTTCAGACTTGTTATATGTTTTCTTCAGCAATTGCCAATTTTGATCATATAATTACAATATTTGCGCCCTAAGTTTAGGATCTCCAGCCTCATCTCAAGAAATCCCCATTTATAGATGTTATCTTTATGCACGTCAACTTTCTAACAAATATGACTATTTTACACGTCCTCAAGAACTTGGCTACAGCTTAAGGAGGCTGCTGAAGGAATCAATCTGTTGGATGGAGTGTTAGGCTATCAGCAGACTTTTGTTCGATGCAATGTTTTAAGTATGCCGCAAGTAATTCCTTGGTTCAACAGTAACACAAAATGTTAATGAATTTTCTTCTTCTGAGGGCTGAGAAATAATTAATTCCACATACAATGTAACCTAGAAAGGCGTATCAAAATCAACAACGATGAATGGGAAGACATTTTTTTATCTTTGTTGTGGATGGCAAAGCACTCAACCTAGTAAATTACATGTGAACATATACAATCAGTAATAGATTGTGCGAAAAGAATTGTTTTTCCCTGTATTTGATACTGTAGATGAAGATAGACAATGCCAAGGTGGAATTTCATCAAGCAAGCTATGTGGTGATGCTGTACAACAAAGAATCCTAACTGTAACCACTTTTCATGGGACAAACTGGAATAAAAGCATGTGTTGCAGTGTCAAGTCTTTTGTTGTATAGCTGTCTAATAATCCAATCCTCTTTCAACCAGCATCATCCTAACTCTCTCCACGTCCTCTGACCTGCCTTCATTTTCATAGATTTTCATAAGGAGTACAAAATTATGTTCATTGTCTGGCTCCAAATCAAAAAGCTTGTTTGCAGCAATCTCCCCCATTGTAACATCTCCATGCAAAAGGCAGGCATACAACAAAGCTCCCCAAAGAGTTGGACCAGCAGCCTCAGAGTCCATTCTGTTGACTATGATGCTATAAGCCTTTTTAATCTGACCTGCTCTTCCGTAAAGGTTAACCATGCAACCATAATGTTCCATAATTGGTTCTATTTTATATTTCCCACGCATCAAAGCAAACAACCTCTCTCCATCCTTCACCAAGCCTAAATGAGCACAAGCTGATAATACTGAAACAAATGTTACTTTATCAGGTCTTGCACCAGAATGCTCCATTTGCTCAAAATAAGCAAGGGCTTCCTTGCGTTTGGAATGAGCAGATATTATAGAATTCCATGACACAACATCCCTCTCTGGCATCACGTTGAATATCCAACATGCCTTATCCAACTTGCCATGATTGGAGTACACTATGATCAAGGAATTAGCAATGGACAAGTTCCACTCAACCCCATGCCGGATCACCCATCCATGAATTTGGACCCCAAGATCCAATGATGACACCCCAGTAAGGATTTTGGATATGGAAACAGAATCAGGTTCATAACCTTCCAAAACCATTTGGCGGAAAGTGTCGATTGCCGCAACCTCAAGGCCATGATGAACATAAGCCGCAAGCATTGAATTCCATGAAACAGAATCTCTATAAGGCATCTTGTGAAAGATCCTTTGAGCCTTCACAATGTCACCACACTTGGAATACATGTCAAGTAGTGCATTGAGGACAAACCCATCATTGGCAAAACCAGAACGAACCGCATGGCGATGGACCTCTTCCCCAACTTGAACCGACCCAATTCCCGCACAAGCCTTGAGAACACGAGGGAATGTGAACACGTCGGGTTCAACACCCTCTTCCACCATTTGGAAGTAGAGTGCAATGGCATCATGATAGAGGCCAACTTGAGCATACCCCGCGATGAGTGAATTCCAGGGAAACGCATGTTCATCCCTCTTAGGCATTTGATCAAACAGGTCGTGTGCCTCATCCATATAACCAAAAGAAGCATATAACCTCAGAAGCTTGGAAGAGATTCCAACGTTTTTGCGCAAAAGGGTCGTTGGAATAAGGCGGTGAACTCGGATACCATGATGAACGGATTGCAAATGGTAGCATGTTTCTAACAGAGAAGCATAGATTTCAGGGTCAATTTCGATGCCCTTTTCAAGAGAGGCTCCGAGGTCATCGAGGACTTGTTCTAGTGCTTGGGATTTTGTTTGGGGATGAGGTTGGTGATGGATGAGAAGTGGGGTTGGTTTGGCTTTTGGGAAAGAAGAAAGAGTGTTGTTTTTGTTGTTGTTGCTCTCTTGGCTTAGCCACTTCCTCTGTTTCCTAGTTTTACTTTTGTTGTTGGTGGCGTTGTTCTTCTTTAGAGAGCACAACCTCGTACGAGTTGGAGAGAAGCTTAGCGGTTGAAGAGTGGCTATCATTCTAATTTCTTGAAGATGAATTGAATTGAGTTTTGAGGCATTTTGGCTATCATAAATTTAACAATTTTCTTTCACTGGTCCTTCTAGTGACTACAGAATTCGTGCTCGGCAGCGGGATAACAGAAAATGTCATTTGCAATTTTTGTTGACGGTAAAAATACATTAATCTAAAATAATTTTTTGAATTTTTCTTCTGGACAAAATTCAGTTACGTTAGTTAATTTACATAACATCATTGCATAATAATGAGATGACGTTGAAATGCTATTGTGGGAACTGGGTATCTGCTTCTTAGGCCCTTTAGATTGATCAGCCATTCATCTAAATGGTATGTGGGGAAATCTAAATTCTCTTAGTTAATTTTATCCAGTCGTAGGGATTATTTGTTATTTCTATTTTGAGATCATTTTCTTATATTGTAAAATTTAACAAGAAAATATATATGATTCTCGTCTGTTATTTTTGTTAACATGTTCGAAATATAGTATTAGTATCGTTAACTATTCCTATATATCTATTGTAGAAAATTTATTTGATGGAGCCAATTCCTAACAAGTCAAGGGAAATACGGGCTCCAATTCATTGAATACTTAGTAGCGTGCAAGTTTGCAGAAAAGGCTTTCCCATGAAACAATCATTTCATCATGTCACTCACTGAACGGCAGAACCAAATTTGCCCAGGTCTTACCGCATTTCCATTTCATGTTGCACCAAAGCCAGAAGAAGGTTATCCAATTTACAAGCTGGTAACAAGAAAAGCAGAAACGGTCTAGAACAAGTCCAACACCTCAAAAATTCGTCGAACTTGCTTCAGTTTCTGTACGATAATAAAGGCCAGGATGTAGTCCAACACCTCAATAGGTTGTACTGACAATTTATCATCAAATTACAAAACATCCGATAGTTCAGAACTTCAGATATAATCTTTGATCAAACATTATATCTGCACACTTAAAAAGCAGTTCCTTTGTTGTTAGAGACAGTTCTGCTCCACCTGCCATTCCCTCGGTGGCGTAAGCTGTTTATTGCACGTTAGAAACATTTAAGGACAGAAAGGAAAAAAGGCAACAAGAGCCATTTTCTGTGAGTGGTGGAGATGTAAATGTCAATGTGAAATACTTCAGTGGATGGATTTCAGAGAACTACCAAATTCCAAAGCAAATCACAGCCAGGAATTTGAATCACAACCTGTATTCAACTGGGAAATATATTGGGTCCCCGCTATAACCCAAACTTCTCTACACTTTGCAAAGCTTCCAACCATTCAATCAGCTTTCATTTAGAATCTGGCGCTGCATAGAATGATGCAAGTCATTAGACCTATGGAACAACGTAATACATTATTTTAATCCAGATAAAGAGTGGGAAGCCAAGGGGGGCACATAAATTTCGGAATTATATCTAGCCGCTAACAACTCAAGAAAAAATAAAGAGATAGTTAATAAAAGAACATGCTATAGGCTGTACAAATTTGTGCTTCTAGTGAATGCAGTCAAATAGCAGTTGCTTATTAGGAACTGCTAGTTAGCATGACAACTAAGGAGGCTACTGATTCCGTATGGAACATTGTACTTCTTAAGCATATGTAAGTAATGTAAAGAATATATACCTCGCATGCCACAAAAATTGGCCGAACTTGCTCAAATATTTCATCTACATTTCCCACCGCAGTAATCTGTAGATATTGCTTGCCAACATAATTAATATATAATTCATTTAGCATGCAATGATATAGCAAAACCAAAACCAGCGTGTTAAGCAACAAAGAGACATCAAATTCTTTGGCTAGAAGCAGAATTTTTTCTTTTTTTAAAAAAAAATTAATTGCATATTGATCACATTTGTAAAGTACAGATATACAGCTAAATCCTAAGTCTAATCCTTATTTCAGTCAGGCCCACAAAAGACCTGCTTGTGAATTTTCCGACCTTGACAAAATTAAACACAAGATTTGAAGCAGCAAAGTAGCATACGCTTTGAAGGAAAGTAAATAAAAGGTCTCTAACCAACAGGGAAAAAAATAGTTGTAGTTTTAGTGTGCTGACTGCCAAAGGGCTAGTTCTCCTAAAATCAACTGAACATTGAAAGTTGAAACTAAATAGAATTACCCTGTGAAGTTTCCCTTTCTTTGCATAGTAATCAATGACAGGAAGATTTAATGCCTCAAATATTTTAAGACGTTTCTTGATTGTATCTATATTGTCATCAATTCGGCCCTGACATAAAACGAGCAGCATATATCAGACAGCAGTTTCTTATCAGCTGGAAATTAAAATTCCAAGAATTTGATTAAAACCTGATTACGGCTCAGCACCCGTTTCACCATCTCATCTTCAGGGCAATCAAAGAATAGTACCATATTTGGTTCTGCTCCAATCTGCATAATGAACAGTGTACATATTTAATAAAAGAATGGAAGAAAGAATTTACATGAAATTATTTATTCGTCTAATACCCTCAACAGTTTTCTGCTGTAAACATCTGCTCTATTCATTCATAGATATTATCACGTGTAAAGGTAGAGAATATGTTGCAAATTTCTAATAAATAAAATACATACAATGACAGGTACTTGCACAAAAATAACTCAATACTAATATAAATACATCATTAGAAAGAATAGACCCAACGAGAGGGAAGAGGGGGGGTAACTTTATTCAACCCAAATTTAAGTGATAAAAGGTTAAAGTCAAACTCACAATTTTTTCGAAAGCAATGCGGTTCTCCTCGCATCTAGGGAAGCCATCAATAAGAAACTTACGATTATCACTAGATTCCATCTCTCTTAGAATCAACTTGACAGTCACTTCTGATGGCACAATTCTTCCTTCTCTAATAGTACTCAGAATCATCGAGCTGTTTTAGTGTTTTAATTGTCAATATCCCAAGGATGCACCAAGGAAACACATTTGAGAAAAAAAGATAAGACAACATCACCCATATTCGCTATCAGAAGCTATCTCCCTTCTCAAAAGATCTCCAGCGCTTAGATGCTTAAATCCAAAGGTTTCAACAATTTTTTCACATTGGGTACCTTTTCCACTACCAGGGCCTCCTAAGAACATGAGAAAAACATTTGATTATCACTTATTTAAGGCAAAAGAAAAAAAAAAAAGAAAAAAAACCCATGGTCCGAATATTTTCTAAAATACCGAAGAAAAGTGTAGCATCATTAACAACTTGGGGCAATATGATAAGAAAAACTCCCTAATGTAATAGGAGTTCATTCGAAATGTGTAAAAGACCTCTGTTATCCTAGATTATTAACATGGGAATTGCCACCATGTACATCTGCATGAACTATCCTATCTTAAAAATAAGAGTAGCGTGCATTCTCTGTTTTTTTGGCCGGTAGTAGTATTGTCTAACAGAGAATATATGGTGTTTCAAGTTTGATACAACAACAACAAGTAAACCTTGTCCCACACTAAGTGGGGTTGGTTACATGGATCACACAATGCCATAGAGCTCTATCATAAATCATATTCATGGTGTTTCAAGTTGATAATCACACAATTTTGGTTAATTTGATTTTCTTTCAAGCTTCAACATGGGTCAAGCTTAGTCATTTTGTCATTAGCCTTCAGGCATGCACATACACATAAGTTAAATGCATCAGTGAACTAAGCTCAAAGGTATATTTTGCTATTGTCACTGTCACAATAGCTAGATCTAAGAATAATGAATTAATTAGATTGAACCATTTTCAATTCTCTTTGTAAATTTGTCAACATGGTTTTCAGGATAGTAGAGACATATACTCGAATAACACCTAAACATCCAAGAAGTCTTAGCTCTAACATTAACCATCCAGTTGCAACTACATTATACTTTCCAATATCCTTAAATTCATAGATAGTCAAAATCAATCACACACATCATCAACATGCATAAGCTTAAGTTCTATGTCTAGTTGTGTTCATTCCTTAAAATTGTTGAGCAAGAGATCCACAACCTCTCAGTGGTGTACCTTCCAACATTAAATATGAAGACACTATTCCATCCATATATCTAGCATTGATTGCAGATGTATACAAATACAAGATAAGCAGGAGTAGCAGCATTTAACTAACACTTGGAGGCATTCAAAAAATCAGTGTTAGCCAATTATATTCCCTGAGTTCAGATGGCATAACATAAGACCTACTCCATTTTGATTAGAATGCGAATGATTTAACAAATGCATAATAATTATTACCTAAAACAAAAGTTATGAAGGGAGCTATACGTTTGGGGAAATCCCATCCTTTTCCTGCACGGAAGGAAAAAGGAGATGATTGAAATATCATAATTGAGACAATAATATTATTCAAAAGCTGTACACTATGTGAGTATAAGCACGGTGAGTCATCGTAGAGTTGAGAGACATAAACCGTGAGGAGTGAAATTAAAAGTGGGGAGAAGTGATCTATTCAGTGGAAATGAACAATCCAAAGTTTTAAATATATGAAGTAGCAAAGACCAAAGAATGAATGAACACGCATGCGTATGCACACACACTAAAACAAAGAGTGTATGTATGTATGTATGTTTGTAGCGAATCGCAAAAAAGCAGATATTGCAAAGTAAAGTACCTGCAAGTGCAAGGGCATTCCGGTGCTGAATCCTTTGCAGGCGGTGTTCTGTTTAGAAGCCTGCTGAACTCGGTAACATCCGTCCATCCATCCAAGACACAAATCCAAACCAAACAAGGTCAACATCAGAATACCAATCAGAATCAAATGCAATTTACTTAATAATAATAATAATAATAATAATAATAATAATAAAACTTAACAACAAGTCAATTTGAAAGTGAGACTGCTTTCTTTTTTTGTTTTTCTTTCTTCTTTTTTCGTGATAACGAGATTGATTGTTTGAAATAGAGAAAGAGAAATGATCTGGAAAAGTAAATGAGCGATGATGAGTCGCGTATGAATAAAAGAAGAGAATAAAAAAAAAAGAAGGAATACCTGGATGTGGATGAAGAAAAGGGATGGTGATTTGAGAGAAGCGCGTCTCAACATTGTGCGTTTGTTAAGCTTCGCGTTGTTCCTTGTGAGATGAATTTTGAAAATGAATTTGGAAGGGATGGTTTGGTTATGTTGTTATGTATTGCTGCGAGAGAGAGACTCCGTCAAACAGGTAGCGTGCAAGGCAAAGTGGGCAATGGGCACACACCCCTGGCAGTCAGTGTGTGTGTGTGTGTGTACCTGAGAACGAGAATGCTATTATTGCCACGTTCCGTCTCGTACTGTTTTCTAATTAACTGCTAATTTCTTACTAGTATTTTTTTTCTTTAACGGAAAAATGACTTGTAGTGGAGAGAGGAATGCACGCAACCATGTCTGAGACCACTGCTTTGAATCTGTATAATCCAAGATTATGAAACTGGACATGAATTGAATCGATAAGGGTTTAGAGGTTAAATGGTTATTAGGGCTAAGGGATATAACGGTATATAATAAAATATATATTTATATAAATATATAAAAATATAAAATAAAATATGTCATAAAATAATTAAAAATTAAATTAAGCATTAACAAACCTATAGAACATAACATAATTAATCTCTTAGTCAAAATAAATATTATCCATATGGATCAAATCTCTCAAGTTACTATTTTTCATATTATAAAAGAAAACAAAATTAGGAAATATGATATTTTAATCCTTCTTTAAAAAAAAACTCAAAATAATGCAATTTTGCAATTTTTTACAAAAAAAAAAAATGGTTAAAATTTTTGGTCCGTTTGCCCTTTCCTTCTCCCCTCCTTGGCGGTTTTCATGGGCGGTTTTAGGGTCGGAAGGAGGCAGGCGTTCTGCCACTGGCCAACCCTCGCCGGTTTTCAGAACAATGGTATAATCTCAGCTCACATGTGATCACTCCACTAATTAATTAACCAAAATTTTCGAATCATGTTATTCACGTTACAATTTACAAATGTGCTTACGTCAGACCTCATGCTATTATGTGGTATTGTGCTAGATAGAGCACACTGAACACTTGAACAGGTATATGTGGAAGGCCGAGTCCATATTTCACCATCGTCAGTAAATCTTTTCATTATAATAGGTTATATGCATATAAACTGAGTCGATATTTATTTTAAAAGCAAGTTTGTTTATTGTGTTTAAAAAGTGAAGGAAGTGGGAAGAACACTTTGAGGAGGCAGCTCAATACAGTCATGTCTCACTTAGAAGGCAGCAGTGGGATCTTCAAACCACACGGACACGTTTCCTATTCGCTTTGTATGGCTAAAGGAGCTGGACAGTAAGATAGATGCCTCCCCAGCTAGGAATAGAGACAGTTACTGGAAACATGGGGAAAAAATCTCGGAAACAATTGCAACATTATTGGATTGGACTAAATTCTTGAAATGAAATCGCCCCTTCACCAGCGTTACAATTACTCTTGCGCATTTGGATTGGATCGTATAGTCCAAATACTACGCTTTCAAAACAACGAAACCTGTCTCCACCAGCATTGCTTATATAAAAAGAATACAAGAATACAAAAATGCGCATGAAAACCGCACAAAGGAAGAAGTGCACTTCAGTTACACCTACTCACTTGTCTCGCTGCAATACATAACAGGAGGCTTTCAACGTTGTCCTTCCTCGATTAGGAGCTATGATGGAAATCGATTCTTAGTCATTTATATTGTATAACGATTCATAATATATAAAAAAAATTGACACTAACAATTTACACTTGCATTTTGATATTTACAAAACAAAAATTCTTGTTACAATTTTGAAAACATAATTTCAAGTGTTTTATTCATCATAACCTTCCCTCTCCGCGCTTCATCTCCTTCTTCCATCTCTCCTTCCTCTCCTGGAACTGTCCCCTTCTGCCATTATCTTCGCTTTGCCTTCAAGAAATCTGGCCAGCCTTCCCTTTTCCCTTTCCCCTTCCACAGCTACGTTGGTGGCGACGATATTGACACTGACCAGATCATCCCCAATCAACTCATCCTTGCTTTGGTGTTAATGCTGATGGTTAATTGTGTCACTGTCAGTGTTGTTCTTAACAGGCAATTGAGGAGGGCGGAGAGGGAGAGGAGGTTGGCGGGAGGGAGTGAAAGGGAGGCACCTCTGCTTCAATCGAACATAAAAAGCCTAAATCATTAGATGAACAAGGAAAACATGTCCTCAACCAAAGCCTGCAGATTATTCCTCTTGGAAAACTGGGAAGAGTTGAAGAGCCCATCAGTCTTCTCAACTATCACTCCCCAAAAACCTTGTAACATACAATTCCATCATATCAGTCTTAGCTAAAAATGGTAGAATTAGTGATGATCACCAACTGTTTGATAAAAAAATAACTTCATCATTTTTTTTTAGTTTTAGAATTTGATCCTCGCAATATTTTTCATAGTAAGATTGTCTCAGTTTTATGTTGGTCCATAAGCGAGGAAGGACGTGTTTAAAAGTCTATTATATATGTACAAAGAAATCAAAAGCTACCTAGACCTCCACAGAAAGATGCAATTTCCATAACGAAAACTTCCTAGCAAGCGTCATGTATACACTCAAAACTCATACACCTATCCCCTTATACCTACCACTATTGGGGACAAAAATATTTCACACCAGCCTCACTCCTTGCCTCTTCTCTTTTTCTTTTTTACCTAAAATGAGTAGGTGTAAGGACAAACATAAGATTTTAGGTGTAAATGAAACATTTTTCCTTCCAAAAGCACTGTGATAAAAAAATTAAAAACTCTTACTAGCAATCTCACTCTGTCACATCCTAGGAAAAATGTCATTCTAAAGTCTAAACCAAAAGGTGACACAAACAAGAAAAAACGAATTCTTGGGCCACATCACATTACATTGCATCTAACATACCAATAACCTGGTAATCACACGACGGCAGGAGAAACTTACAACCCTATCCAGTTATGTCATGAAACAGAAGGGTTGGAGTCATTGGGAGATTCTTTGGAGTTCTTAATCACCAGATCATAATTGATAGATGCTAGCTGAGACAAGTTCTGCAAGAAAACAAGTAATAAAATATCCTTATAATTTAGATTCTAGCTGAGACAAATTCTGCAACAAAACAAGTAATAAAAGAAATTCTTAAATTGACATGGAAAGTACAAAGTCATCTTTAATAGATGAGGGTGGTCAAAATTGATGTGATATGAGAATATTGCCAATATGAAAAGCTAAAGAATTATATGTCTTTGTTTGGGCAGTTGTGGAAAGCGGTTCTTTTAGCTTGGCCATTAGTCACCTACTTAAATACATCAAAGCTCTAAGCAGGGTTTTCTATGCTTGACCTGGAGAATTCACAAAAATATTATTTTAACATTCCAAAAGTGGGTGTCTATGATACCTTAGGTCCACGTGTCCTAGACAAGTCTAGTATGACCTTAGGGTCTCCCTGACCCACCCCTGCTGCCGGGAAGACCTCAGATGCTTGAAAGTCAGTTCAGGCAGAGCAGGTGTTTCTGACACCGTTATAGTGGTGGAAAAGGGCAAAGGCGCCGTTCTTGCCAAGTAGGTGACCGCTATAGCGGTCATATGTTTACCTGGGGATTCTCGAGGTCTCTTGACCACTTTAGTGGTCATTGATGAGTTGCATTTATGCACTCATTCTCTGTCCTAACTCTAGACATTTTGCATTTGAATTATACTCAATTGATGTTAAATTAGTGAATTTGCAATTTGTCCTCAATATGCATCATTGGTTAATTTCATAGCTATAAACATTGTTTTTTATGCATGATCATTTCTTGGAAGTGCTTTGTGCTTTTAACCTCTTTGTGGGAGTGTTGTTTGATAATAGGGACTTCCAGGTTAGTACATTAGAGTAGAAGAAGAACTCAGGAACACGCTGAGGTTTTGATGCTGTCCAACTTGACCTCCAGTTAGTATTTCGCAATATCTGAAGCTACAGATGTCCAATTTAGGTGATTTTGGTGGCGTCAGAAAGCTTATTCAAAGAGCTACAATTTCTATTTCTAGGCCGAAAAGCTAATTCGAATGTTTTGGCCCCCAAAATGGGCTTGGAAGTTACTGGAGACCGCCTAGGCGGTCAAAGACCACCCAGGCGGTAAACAGAAGCGTGAAGTCACCGAAATTCATACTGGAGACCGCCCAGGCGGTCATGGATCGCCCAGGCGGTCATATGCGAGCAGCCAGCGTGGAGATGCGAATTTTGTAAACTGGGCCCGATTTTAGTAATTTTTTCTTCTAGGTTTTGAAGACTCTAGGCTGTCACTTAACTTACTCCATTTCTCTCTAGAACTCTCCATCCCTCTCTCTCTCCATTCTCTCTCTAGGTTTTGGGAGTTCCCAATCTTTGTTTTGGCTCCTATTTAGGATTGTAATTTACAGCTTTCTTTCAACAACGGTTGTGAAACTCCCCCTATGGAGGAGTAATCTCTTTACCGTGTGCAAGGATAATGAAGATTGAGATTGTTCTTGAGGTTCCCAATTTTAATTGCAATTCATGGTTGGTTTTTCCTCCCTGTTTACTTTCCCTTTTGATATCAATTGCAAAGATTTTTGTAATTGTATTTTTAAGAGTTGTTTGGTTGTGCATTCGTTTGCGTGCATAATCTAGATACCATTGGGGTATTGGGTCGATTGATTTAATTACATCCTATTGGTTAGGGATTGAAATTAACTCCGATAGGAATTAGGTTGCTGTAATTGGTAATCAAACTGGCATAGGTTCATAGAATCACGATCGTGAATTACTAGTTCATATGTTAGCCAAACCCTTAGTGGAAGTGCGATTGTATAACTAAGTAGAATTACATCATTGTTGTGTGATAGCATAACTAATGAAAGTAACCACTGCCATGAATTTATCTTTTGAACCAATGATTGAACAATTCTTGATCTGAAGGACTCCTTGTGAGGTAATTTTCTCATATAATTTTCTCATTATAATTTCTTAATTTAATTTAGTTGCTACAATTTCTAAAACTCCCAAATCTCTTGAATCAATTAGAACACTTCCTTGTAAGACGACCTGAGTTGTGCCCTCTACTACATTTTTGGTGCAACTTGGCACTTTATAAATTTTTAATTTGTTGTGAGTCGCGCAGCTCGCATAAGTCATAGACCGCTATAGTGGTGCCCCGATGCGTGACAGTGCTGAAACAACGTAGTTTCATTTAAGTGACCCTCACCCCCACCCCTATAAATACCCCTTTCACTCGGATTTTTGCCCCAAATTCGAACTCTAACAGCTCTCCCCTCCTTCCTACCTCTTCACTCTCATCCTCCACCAATCTCATCTCCCCTAAGTTTCAAGGTAAGAGATTTTTTATGGTTTATGCTTTCTTTCGCTCCTCTCTACCATGTTCTAGAGTTTGGGTGTTATAGTTTCTCATTATTGTCAAGTAGGATGCTCCCCAATGTTCTTAGAGTTGTTTAGAGTTGTCTAGAGATTAATTATGGGTCTATGTTGCTTTATAGCAGTTGTTAGTGTCATTCCAAGTTCTCAAGGTCAAGTTGGTGGTGCCCACATAATCCCGACTCCAAACGGTGAGTAGGTTTAAACTCATGGCCTTATTTTCTTCATTAGAATTATGTTTGTAACATTATGGTTGTTAAACACGAAATTAGAAACGAAAATATGATAGAGATATGATTTGCAAGTGATACCAAGTTAGCAAAAATTGCGATTTATGATGACAGCATAAAAGAAATGCGTTTTAGAAAACCATGAGACTATGATTGGATTGTTGCATGCCATGAAAAATGTTTTATATGTTTTCAAAGAGATTCATTGGAAAATATATGATTTAGCCAGTTCACTAAAGTTGTTGAACATGTGTTAATGGATTATTGATATTTCTATATTTCAAGACTTGAGATTTCAGAACATGCTTTTATAGTACCAAGTTAAGTTATTTTGGAAGAAGGTTGGACAGAATATGATTTGGCTTTTTGAGCACATATGTTATTATGATTTCAAAGTTTTTATGATTACGAACCCTACTATTTTAAAGTATGATATTAGAGTTATCAAGTTATGAAAATATGCTAACTTGAGATATGAATTTAGAACTTTAGCTTTATGGTACAAAGTATGGAATTTCAGCATAATTTATAGCAACCAGATACATACTTTGTGGGCTTAAAATCGAAATGCCTACAAACTGGTGATCATTTAGGCATGATTTCACAGCCATAGTTATGCTAAAGTCAGATTGTTAGAATTATATGAATCAGAGCCCTTAGAGTACTAAGAGTTTTAAGAGTTTTTAGATCAAAATGGATTTTGTCAAACTAGATTAGATGGTAGATATAGAGGAAGTTAATTAATGACTGAGATCGTTAACCTTGGTACTAAGTTATCCGCTAGAGGACAACATTGCCCCAGAGATAAGAGAGAACGAAATCTAATTAGGTGCCCACATATTGTCTGTGAGGGACGTGATTCGCAGGGACCACCAGAGAAATACAAAGATAACCCAAGAAATACGGAGATAACTATTATTATTATGTATATATTTATCATGTTCAGCAAATACTATTTTTTAAGCCTCTACCGCACCTCAATTAAAATGTTTTCATGATTGATTAGGAATTTAGAAATGCTTGCCTATGAACATGTGAAATGAAAAGTGTTTTCCTAGCTAACTATATATATAAATATCAAATGATTTATGATTGCTGCATATATATTGCATTATGTTATTTCTTGGTTGTTCCATATGGGTGATTGGTGAGAATCCACTCACTGAGTCCGTTGACTCACCCTCTCCCTTCCTCCTCATCAGGTACAAATTTTGTTTCAACCCAGTTCAGGAGATGCAGCTACTTCCAGTGGTGAGTCTTACTTTGAAGTAAGGCCTAGTTTAGATTCATGTTAGTCTTTGAGTGCTCCAGGAGATATCAGGCAAGATTTGAGTCATGCATGTATTTTGAGATATTGTAGTTATTTTGAAAGTTTATGTATATCTCTATGTGTTTTCAGAGTTCAAGTATGTATTTGAAATGTAGACTATGGTTAAAGATTCATGTAACCAGAAAGAGATGTGTTTACGATTCAGTTTTTAAGTGTTAAGCGGATTTTCAGATTTAAGATTAATATTATGTAATGAAACGTTTATGATTTCACGATCAGTGGATTTGGTTAAGATATTTTTAGAGCTTGAATATTAAATACTTTCAGTTTTATGTATTTAAATATTATGTTTTAAATAGAGAAATAGTTGTTGATTTAGAAGAAAATCATATTTTAAGTATAATATAATGATCAATTATGCATTTACAGAGTCAAGTCACCCAGAAGGCTTATATGGGGATGAAATTCCTCACGTACCGATCACATTCCCAAATTGGGTCATGACAGTGTCCATTAAGGCACCTATTTTATCATCATTGGATGTAATGATAGTCTCCACTTATCCCATCTACCCATCATATCTAATCATAATAAAGACACCAATTTTTTGGGTATTTAATAACATAACTAGAAAATAAAAAGGACAAAAGAAGGTTTTTATTCACATAATAAGCTGGCCAAATTAGGATGATCAAGAGGGCCAATTCTACAATACACTATCTAAATATGGTGTATTATTATGATGATTATCTTTGTCAACTTGATGGTTATAAGAAAATCAATGATGAAGTCATAAAGATAAATTTTAATTTACTAAGAAACATAATCATAAACGTCCACACAAAAAATACAATGGTGAACCTAAAAATTATGTTCATACGTTATACAAGTATAGGGAACTGTTGAAGTAATCAAGTGCTTGATATTACAAAATGCAGTAGCTCACATAAGATCACGAATTATATTTGATGGAAGAGAATCTCCGGCATGACAAGTCTTACCTTAAATGAGAAATTGCTAAATGAGTACTGCACCTCAAGGGCAGGGCCACTGAAGTCTGCTAAACTACCACATTCATCACCCTGATTAACAAGTATTTAGTCAGAAAACATCATGGTCAGAAATAGCTTGTAGGAAAATAATAGCATATGAAATGGTTGTTTAACACCAAATTATAAAGTCAATTTAAAAGTAAAAAAAAGACCATTGATGTGAACACTGAATTTACAAGCTAACTGACTCTTTCACATGCAATATTCGATTTAGTATAATGTAGGTCTAAAACCAATGCAAATTCATATTTTATGTTCAGACAAACTTAAACATGCCATCTACTTCAAATCTAAAAGGTTTAAGGTTGTTTATAGTTCATGGGTATAGATATCCGAAAGTATTCTTACATCTTCATCTAATAAATCGCTTCCTGAAGCACTGCTACATGTTTCACTAATGTCATCAAAATCACTACCCCCAGTACATTGTTCATCCTCCGGATTCCAAATGTACCGGCTCATAAAATAACTCGTATCAAGAGCTTCAGCTGACGGTATGAACGTAGCCTGCAGCCAATGAGGATAGATCCCAAGTGTGACAACTCAAAAGATATAGCACAAACAGATATCGAAACTCTTATGCGTTTAATGTCAACCTTCTGCCTTGCTAAAGTGTCCCAATTAATATCCTTGAAGAAAGCATGGCGTTTAACCTGCCATCAAAATTATATTTGTTGTTACCTTTTGTGTAGTACCATTGTTTGCCAGGACTCTACTGTTAAAAGCAATAATAACTAACCTCTGTAGCCCCTGTTGCACCTAATCTTTGGACTGGATTTTCGTTCAATAATCTGAAAGAGAGACTATCAGCCATATCCAACATGACGTGAACTAATGTGTTAAAAGAGGGCAGTTTTTACCAACCAATGATTTAGTTCATATCACATCCTTCAAGGGTACATAAAAGTGCAAAACACTAGCCAATTAGGCTTTTGACGACTAGAGTTGGGATTTTCTAAGGTAAATATGAATAGAATGTCCACATTACTAATGAACTTTCATAGCATACCATAAAATGCACAATTCTACTTTGATAATGCTTACTTATTTATCAAATCATATGCTTCAAAGCTGATCTCCTCAGGCACCTTGGGCCATGGTATATCTCTGTTGATTATGTTATCAAAAATTTGCTGCAAAACAGAAAACCGTGAGCAAAAGTTGTGAGATAGTTTATCCATATTTTCAAATATAATAAATAAAAATTAAAACTGCTTGCCCAGTAAATTCCAACAAATTCATGGAAAAATATGTAATCAAATTAAAAATCCATACAAATATAACATTAAGCTAAAAAGAGATATGTCGATGGCCTTCAGCAATGTACTGATCAGAAAGGCTGTAGCCACAGAATCCTAGGGCTACTATGTGTTGGTTCTGTTCACATTTCTGGAACAGAACCTTTAATAGTTTTAAAATACAAAGATCATGCATCATAACCATATTAAAAGTCTAAAACACAGAGTAAAGAAAACGTAAGTGCTAAAGAGGATTGGGGAAATTTAGAAAGCACAGGCACCTGTTGCTAAGAAATCAGTATATAGAAGAGAGTGTCCATATTGCATGTCAGATGAAATTTACGGCAGTTTGAAAAGCACGAATATCATAGGCAATCAACTTTGAAATGATAAAGCGAGGGTAGTTCTTGCTAGGGATGTCCTATTAGAACTAAGGTGGAATGGGAAATGCATGTGAGGGCCCGAGAGAATGGATCCTCTCAAATGAGAATTTCACATAATCATACAATGTGTAACTTCACACCAAAAAAAAATACAATGTGTAACCTTTCATCATTGATTAAGAAGGCGAGCCCTAGTTCGAATCTCACGTTTGAATCTCACAAGAGTGTAATCAGTGGTAAAAATTAACACATAACATTGGAGTCCATTCCAATAAATATTAATTGCAAGAGCAAAATAGGGGAGAAAAAAAGAGAAGTTGCTACTATCTATTAACGTTTTCGATGGTGGAATCGGGAACATTAATATCACAAAGCCTACCTGTGGATGTTCTGCATTAAATGGTGGAATACCCACAAGAAGCTCATAAAGTATCACACCCACAGACCACCAATCTGCAGTTGCACCTACGAGGAGAGCAAGTGAATATAAGAATGTGAATCAAACAACACGAGATTCTAAGCCAAAAAGTAGAAAGAAATAAAACAAATAAACAAACAAACTTGCTAACTTAAAACATATTTGCATGAGAAATGTTATTGAGTTCAATTTTGATATACCGAGTTTTATACTATCATCTAATTAAATTATTTCATTTGCATGATTTTTTAAGTAGTAGATATGAGTCAATTAACATAATTATGTAAAAAACTTACACCTTACATGGTCAATGCATAAAAATTAAATAAAATATTATTTAGATATTAAGAAGTGGACATTCCATCAACATAGGAAGAAGAAAATATTATAAAGTCTAGAATTTTATCCCTTAACCCAGACCATCACCTCTATCTCTTTATTATGTCAATTAGATGCCTACTTTTTAATGTCCATGTAGCATTTTTCTTTTTCATATAATATGACTATTTAATTAGCATATAGATTGCAAACCATGTCCCATGCCAAGAAGTATTTCTGGTGCCAAATAATCTGGGGTACCGACTACTGCTTGCTTTTGACGTTCTTCCCTTTTAGAAGAATGCTGAGGTTTTGGTTCATCATCTCCTAGAAAACCATTAGTGGAAAATGATGGTGCTGATAAGTCATCTGTGCTGTTGATAAGACCAACTTTTGAGAGTCCAAAATCAGTCAGCTGTAAGAAAAGGTGTTAGACAAATACTATAAGTGACGAATATCATTCTCATTGAAGCATTGGAAGATGACTTAAGATGGTAAGCAGAAACATGTAGTGATAGTTTGATAGAAATAGTACAAGTAAAAAAATTTGAAAAATAGAATAAATTTCAATAGGAGCCCACAGGTTAAAGCATGATAGCCTCGGAGCAAACACCAATAAACTTGTGCTCATTGACAACCCAAATACAATATGCTTCTGTTGATTGTATTGGAATATAAACTCAATTATAACCAAATAATGGGTGTGGGGGCCATTGCCGAAAATTAAAACAAAAAACATCAACAGGGACAAGAAGCAGATGTTAGACCCAGGAGCCATACATGCATAGATACCAAATTTATAAACTAATTCGTTGACATCATTGAGAGCTTAATGTAAAATGATAGGTTTAAAAGGGATTAGTGGAATAAGAAAAGGAAGGAAAAACAGTGACTTCATTTCTTAAAAGTGGGTACACAATGAATAACATGCATAACTGCATAGATGCAAGAAGACAAGAAACATATACTGTGTGTTTTGTGAGTTTAAACTAGATAATACTGACCTTGATGTGACCATCTTGCCCAATTAGCAAATTATCTGGCTTCAAGTCTCTGTGAATCACATTCAAGGTATGCAAATACTCCAATGCAAGAACCTAAGGAGTGAACAAGAAAAATAGAAAAAATAAAGAATAGAAACACAGTTTTGCGGGAACTTACGAATATCCACAAGCAGAACTCACAAAGTTCAAAGGCTAGTATGCTTACAACTTCTGCTATGTATACACGAGTCATTTCTTCATCTAAGCAACCTAGATTTCTCAACATAGAATAAAGATCTCCACCATTTAAATACTCCATAACCAGATAGAGATTTTCCCTACATGTGAAAGAGTAGAAAAATCGGACCTGTTCATCAAAGGTACATAAATATTAGTCTACCAATATGCAACAATATGCACATGGAAGCCACATTGTAGGTCCTACTCACCACAAACGGGTTTCGAACGGATATAAGGATGTCTCGCTCGGCCAAAATGCTTTGAACTGCATTTTTACGGATCATATCTGCCTTTTTCAAAACCTACAAGAAAATTCAAACAACGTTTAAAACTTCTCCTGGTTACAAGTTAATTTGGCAAGACGACTTTCTAATGGTTTCTCTAACCAACAATAGCGAACTGGCAATGCTGGACCAAAGAACAATCTTATGGTTTTACAACTACAGCACATATGCTGTTATAAGGTACAATTTAACAAGAGAATTCCTAAAATAAGCTTATCTCAACTTTCTAGAAATTTCTTTTTTGCAAAGAAACCATTTCAGCTAGAAAGGAAGCTGACCTTTATAGCAAATAAATCACCAGTCGCTCTTTTTCGGGCAAGAAAAACTCGTCCAAATGCACCCCTGCTTATTGGTTTTATTATTTCAAAGTCTTCTATAGAGGTTCGGTCCTTAGAATAAGGATTAATTGGGCTAGCACGAAGGCTGCGGACCGTATCTTCTTCCACTGAACTCTCTTCATCAACCATGCTATTTGATGAGTCTACCTTTTCATCTTCTATCTGCCCACAAAGAGATATGTATTTCTCCCTGTAAAATGAAGTTGCAAAATTCAAGGTAAGGTTTAAGCATCAAGCTAGCAGAAGAAAAAAATCACTTAAAAAGGCAAAGACAATCAATTTTAAGTTTATACTGCCAGCAATAGTGGCTCTAAGGAAATGCTGCAAAAATCTTGTAGATAATTCTGAAATCACCAAATTGTATGGCTGTACTAGAAACCCAACAGAAGAGTTACAAGTGCTTACTGCAGAAGTTTCTCTATACGTCGTCCAAAAGTCTCCACAATTAGTCCATCCATTTTTCTATCCTGAATTGCATATTTCAGGTCTTCTAAACGATCAAGCATAATCTCCAAAGCACTGTAGTCACAGGTGTTCACATTTGCAACAGCACGAGCTATTTCCACTAGCTTACTTATCTGCCATTTGACAAATGACTAATCAGAAGAAATAATCAAAAAGGATTTAAATATTAATAGATTTAATATGAATATGATACATGATAGAATTCTATGGCGTTACTTGATTCATATAGCCGACCCCACTTAGTGGGACAAGGCTTAGTAGTTGTTGATAGATGACTAGTTAGTACAAATATTATATGTACGCATTTAATAGAAGGAGTTCATGGAGTGTAAATTATAGTGTATACATGTTGATATATGTTTTTAAGTAATGTAATGTTTCTATTCATAATAATTTTCTATTAAGAATAACAACGACCGGCACGGGTGTACCTGATCGTAGCTCTCAAGTTCAGATATTGTTCTTCGTCCACTTAATAACATTTCTATCTGACTGGTTCGTGGTGTTATCAATGGTGATCTCGGTGTCAAACTTCCAGTTGAAGGTATTTTTGTGCAATGATCAGGTTTTAAATAGATAGGTGCTTCACATGATATTTCATGTGAAAGGTGCAGATCATCTATAACAAATGTATTGTCAGCTGGTTCAGGAGTAGAGTCAAGCATGTCTTCAGAGCATCTACTAGACAAGATATTTTTTTCAAGAGATAACTCATTAAATTCTTCATGCACACTTGATGTAGACATTCTAGCAACCTCGAAGCTTTCTCCATGAGTGTCAGTACTTTGGGTGCTTTTGGTGTCCAGGATTCCAGTATCCTTTCAATAGTTTCAGAAACTCTCTCAAGCCGTTCATTTACAGTTAAGCCTTTCAGGTCACATCTATCAGCAATCGTGCATATTCGAGAATGCTCTTCCACATGCACAATTGGTATTTCAACCTCACAAATTCTGCAGATCATTGAATCCTCATATGTTAGACTTGGTTGATCTCCCCAGAATCCCAAGATACCTTTCGCATTCTTGATGATGACTCAGAATGTTCAGGTTGACATGACATATTATCCAAGTTTTCAGCATTTTCATCTTTGACTAGCAACTGATCCATTTCACCTTTGGAGGGGAAATCTCCAGCATCTTGACCCTTACGCTTTTTGTCAGCAGCTGATGGAAGCTTTCTCCAAGAAGACATCCTATAGCTGCTTGGAGTGGAATCAACACTTTTGGCTGTACCATCCTCCACCTTGTCAATTGCAACACTTCCTCCATGTTGGTCAGCTTGACTTTGTTTAGTTATCAGTTTTTCTTGCTCTTTTCCATGTGACTTTTTAAGCTGCAGCTTGGCCATGTCATGTCCACCAATTGGAACCCTGGCATTCTGCTGTGCCTGTAAAAGTTCCTCTGGATATACCCCAAGATCGCTGAGCTGGTGAAGACCCAGAATGTGATCCTGTTCACAGCCACTTTCCTTGTGGAATTGCACCAGACGGGTGCAGCGAGTGAGAATAAATAGTAGGCGTGTATGAGCTTGCTTGAGGATCCCCACTGGTAATTCTTGACGCTTGTCATCTAGATTTTGAACAATAGTTTCACATTTGGTCCAAAACTCAGTAGGTGACATCTTTGCACATTGTCGAGCAACAACCAATAGATCCTCCAAGCGCTCTGTCCATTCAGGATGAGACCCTGAAATCTTTTCAAGAATACCCACCAAATCTCCAGCAAAAGCACCCAAGTCAGAATCAACTTCTTCCTTCAATTTCTCAAACTTAACTCTAATGGCCACCATGACTTCCTGCAGTATTTCACACAAGTGTTTTAGAAATTTCTGAATTTCTAAATCAATGAACAGCCATGTGGAAGTTTTAAGATGGGAAAGAAGGAATCATACCTCCATGTGGCCAAACGCACGGTGTTTCCAGATTGGAAAAGGTCTAACCCCTTTGGAGTTGAGTTCATGTGAAAAGCTTTTAATATCAGGCTGCGTCTTTCTGCGGCCACTTGTTGCTCGCAAGATAGCCTGAAAACGTGGGGATTGCATTTCTTTGGCGAAAGCTGCATGACTACCCTGTTCCAACACACATGCCATCAACCTGGGCTTCCTAAATTCCTTCAACTACTAACAAACCACACATATAATTCACCAAAAAATAAATAAAAAATAAAAAATAATAAATTATATATATATATATTAGCACCTCTAGCACAGGAAGAAGCTGCGAATGAGCTTTCAACGATTTGGATTGACGACTCCATTGAACTTTTTCCCTAAACAACCACCTTGAAATAATAACAATAATAATCACTTTCCATTTTGATTTCAACTAATAGCAAATCAAAATTTAAATTCAAGCAAACAGAAACAATTCTCGTTTTCCCAATCAAATAATGCATTATGTGTTTTAAGATTGCAATTGCAGCTGTTGCATTTCCCGCAATTTTGGGCTGTAGTCACAACGCCGTAACCACAATTTAAAACCGTCAGCTATAAATCACTATATATGCAGAATTATAAAAATGTATGTGTGTGTGTGTATGAATTACATGTATCCTTAGGTTTGGATCTAGGTCTGGATTCAACGGTGCCGGCGTCGTTTTCGAGGAAGGAAGGTGCGGCAGCGGAGGAAGAATAGCGAAGCGGGGAAGAGGAAGTCGTGGAGCGCGTGCGAATGTGGTTGAGCCCTAGAGATGACGCAAGCAAGATGGAGGAGGATTCGACGGATTCGCAATCCTGCATCATCTGATTCATGTCCTTGCGCTGCTGCTGCTGCTGCTGTTGTTGTTCCTCCGAATGGCCTTTCTCGTCCGCTGAACTCTTGCTCCGTCGGATCGGAATCGGTGGAATCTTCTGGAGCTTCGCTCTGCCGGCGAGCGGCGAGGAAGTCCCCTTGGCGGCGGGGGAGTCGCCGTGGTGAGGCTGCGGCGGCGGTGGCTCAGGTGAGTAATGCGGCGGCGCAGGGGTCGACGACGACGTCATTGTTGCATTGTGAGTGGCCGGCGATGTGAGAGGGAGTGAAAGGAGAGAGAGAGATGGATGGATGAGAAATGAATGAAGGGAATGAATCGTGGTGAGAAATTTTCGCGGGAAGGAGGGGAATGGAGACACGCCGCGCGGTGGTTGGGTTTGGATTTTCGGTTGTGGAGTAAAAGCCGAGTTCGTTAGGAAAACGAACAACTAGTTGTGTCAAACGTGGTTCCCGCGAACCATGTACAATTTGCAATCAATAAATATAACGCGTCTATGTCTATGTGTCAATTTCTCCAAGCGAAGGCGAGCCAGATCGTTAAGAAAAAATTAAAAAAAAAAACACGAAGAGATACTGTTGTTAGAGAAAATAATTAAAGTTAGAAATTATTTCTGGGTCGAATACGGAACCTTTTACTCAAAGGAGTGGGAGACAATTGCAAGGATTAGGAGGTGGGCTCAACCACAAAGAAAGAGAACTTGCTTGCATGGCCTAAGTTTAATATCTTAATTTTTTACATATCCATGATAAAAATAAATTTCATCAATTTTATTTATAATATATTTATTTATTTATAAGTTCCATCAATTTTATCATGAGTATAAGTAAAAATTAGGTGTTAGAATTGCATTCACTTCAAAAAAAAAATCCCAAAAGAAAATCATTTTCCACGTTCTTCCCGCGAGCCATTTTTCCTAGTCCACGTGTATGGAGTAATACATCCTATTATGTTAAATTTTTATACGAGCATGTTACATATGAATCATATCTTTCATGGTTGCTTTAAAATGTAGGATATGTATATAACAAATGACATAAAAGAACTAATAATAAAAAATCACTAGTTATGTAAAAATTTAACCAGAGAAGAATTTTTTTCACCCCCTCCCTAGGCATATATTATAAAAGTATTTAAATACTTTAAAGAGTTTAATTTTTTATATTCCTATAGCGTAATACTTTTATATATAATCATCTAATTATATATTATTACATCATAAAAAATAATTACATGTTACACACACTACTTGAAAAGTAATGCAAACAAGAAAATGTTTCGCACTATCACATCAAAATTAAACTCTATTTTAAAGTAAGATTGAATTCTTATTGTTTTTCCTTTTAATTTAGGTTAAATGGGAGAGAACAAATAAATTAAAATCCTCATAATTCTCTTTTTTTTATTATGCTATCAAATATGGATTTAATTTGCATGTATAGATAATATTAAAGTTTTTTTAATATCCAATTATATATTAACACATTAGTCATAATTGTTGACTTTCCCACCACTACTTGAAAAATCATGCAAATAAAAGGTTTTGATTCGATAACATGTAAAAATATTTTATACTAATAGTACACCAAAATTAAACTCATCAAATAATAGGATGTGAGCTTCTAGTTATTTTATTCTTTCATATCCAAACAATGAAATGAAATATTTATACGTTTCACTCTATACTATTACATCATATTTTATTCTATTTCATTCATCATTAAATATCTAAACATAGCTTATAGAATTCGTAGACACTCATTTTACTATCCAAGTAATTATGTATAAATAAATAGAAAACTCAGATACATTAATTTTAAATTTATCTATGTGAAAAATATAAGAAACTATGTGTTAATAATTGAAAATTTTAGTTGTTTTACTGATAAATTTGATAAAAGAATTTTTCATCTATTCTTAATTACTATACTACATTCATCATATTTACTAGTAATATAACTAAAAAGGGTTCCTCTAGTATCTATATAAAATTTAAAGGTATCATTATCTTTTAATTATTTGTGATTAAAAATAAGTCGTATATCTCACTAACTCAAGTTATTGAGATATGTAAAATCAATAATTAAATCATAACCACTTAATACATAAAGGTATATGTACTATGTAAGTACCCAGGAAAAAACCTAATTAAAATCATTACTCATTTATACATGATTTCCTCCTAGATGTCAAAATGGGTTTCTAATTATGCTAAGAAAAAACATTGCTTCCACGCATTCTCTCTACTTAGTCCCAACCCCGATACTTTACATATATGACTCGCTCAACAATGACCTCTGCAAGCCGGAAGTCCAACATGGAGATTATTCAATACTACAGTTCCACCGTGCACATGTCATGGAGACATGCGCATCCCAGTGATAATACAATATATAGCATCCACTCAGAAGGAAATCTCAAACAAACGTTTTCAAATCAGTCGTACCAAAGCCACATATGCTGAATAGGACCCACACCAAAGATACACGTTTCTCCCAGCTTCACAACTACGTGGAGCATCAATCCAGATATGACAACATGCACTTTCAGTTTACAGATAGACGCTTTACTACTTTCGTTTGTTGCCCTCACTTCAAGCTCTCCCATAAGGGTTTTTACTTAAGCGGGTCCATTGGAGAAGCCCTTTCCCTCTTTGAATCTATGGGCTAACCCAGCAAAAGATCAAGCCGAGATGGTAGGGCATCATGAGTCATCGAGCAAAGACTCAAGCCCAAATGGTTATGCTGTGTCACCTTTCGCCTAACATCACTTGTTAACGTTGCTGCTTTGCGGTAAATCGTGGTATGAACTGGGCACGTCTGAAAATTGTATAACTAACTATGCTCTGATGGAGGAAATCATTTTTACACTAAGATTTAGCATTCTGCATTCACAATGAACAATGAATATATATATATATATATATATATATACACACCTATGACTATGGCTCAGCAACCTCAACTTACCACATAGACTCATGATTCAGTGAGTTCTTATGTGACAAAATATTAACTCAGTATGAGTTTAATCATGCAACAAATTTTTGAAAAGAAATATATCCTAAAGATTCAATATACGATCTCCAAGGGAACTGAAGAGAAATTGTCAGCAATTGCCACTTCAATGAACATTTATCTAAGGAAAGGCATATATGTGATCAATTACATGTCTTAAACCCCGAAATTGCTTTAAAATGTAAGAATTCTTTAACTATCCTCCGGTCTTCATTTTTTTTATCCCCTCTTCCCCTTCACTTCTCACTTTGCTTACAAAAAAAAAATCCTTCAGATGAAAATAAAGTCAGCAGGAAGCGAAGTTTGTGCAGAAGCCCAGGCAGCAAAGGCTGATTACTTTTAAGACTTCTTAGGCCTCTTTGAACTCCCTTCTCTCTTATCAGCCTCTGCAGATTTCTTCTTGTCCTTCCTTTCCCTCTTCTTCAGGGCAGTCATGTGGGCCTTTAATATAGTTGCGTAAGAAGCTTGAAAGCGCTGGTGATCCTTTTGTCCAACCTTTGCAATCAATTACCAGTAAGATTAAATACACGAAGTGGATGCAACATATACAAACACGAAAATAAGTTGACAACAAAAATAGCAAGAAAGTTGAAGGGGACGACTTAAGTGACATCCACTCCAAAGATTTTCTGCAAAAACTAGACCACTGACAAGAACTTATCATCACTTATATATAATTTCTCTCTTGATTCTGAAGCCATTTCCACAGAAAAGGAATATAACCTATCATCATAATTCAGAAGGCATTACAACAGCAAATGGATTGGCAATGTGAAATAGAGTCCATAGGTCATCCTTGCTGCTACCAGTAGTTTTTTTCATACCTTGATCTAAATACTTGAACAGCTATAAAATAGAATTCCTGAGTGTATGAAACTCAGTCACTGGTATTTTACAGAGCACCTTGCTTCTCATTAACAAAACTGAATATTTGCATCAATGAACTCTTCAATTACACGTTCAGTTCATTATTCTGGGGCTCAACCACATGGAAAATCAGCTAACTAGCTAATACAGGGGAGGGAATTCATTCAAGTGAAAGGCCAATTACAAAGAAACCACCAGACTGTAGCACAAAAAACCAAAGATCTAATAGTAAATAATCTGGCTAATATTAGCTGAAAAAAAGAAGACGATGAAGGACATTTGTTGCTTCTATAAATTGACTAGTTCAAAACCAATTTTCTGACAGAAGAAACATATGAGATCATTTGTCGTCAAGTATGATCGAATAAGAAATGGTTTTAAAAATTTGAGTAACTGCCAAACATATAACGTTGTAAGCCCCTCCAACCCCCCCCACCCCAAAAAAAAAAAACAAAAGAACAACACACACCAAAATGTTACCTAGCTATCTGGTTTCCAGAGTTTGGAAAACATCCCCATAGATCGAAAAACTTCGACTAGGTGACTCGAACACAGATCACTAAAAGAAGATGAAGAGAGAAATTAATCGAATGAGTGAATGATTAAACCCAGGTAGTTATTCTTTAATTCTTTCTCTTCCATTCATTCCCCTTTTGGTGAAATCAGTCTACTCTAATCAAGAGCTCTTAACCATTACAAATGGGATAGAAAAATAGCATGCCAACATAGACAGAGGATTTTATGCCTACTACCAGCTACAAGATAATCTCTAATACAAGACTACCCTAGTTCAAAATTGCATTGGTTTGCAATTCGCTAAACACTGAACAGGAAGGTTTTCAAAGCATATATTGAGAATAGCAAACCTAAAAAATATACAAGATACGTACCGAAGTAGAGATTGTCTTTTTCCCATCAGTGGCACGGACGAGGCATCTATACTCAATTGCTTCACCAGCAGTGGCCAATTTATTCCTAACCACCTTAGACTTCAAGGATGCTAAAAGCACACCAACAACAACAATTCAAAAGAGAAAAAAAATCAGTTTGTAGAGATATAAAAACCAAAACTTTTAGTCAACCAAGAAGAAAGCACTAACACACACACATACACACATCGTTTAAGAGTAACCCAAACAGAGCCCTTCTCGGTGCTGCGCTCGAACATGCTGGTGAGTTCATTGAGAAACGGATCTAGCTGTAGAACAACCTAGTAAAATTCGGAAACAAAAAAGAGGAAACAAGCAGGGATTAGAATGATTCATAAACATTACCTTGAAAAAAACAAGACAGCAATAGCAATGACCTATTGGCAATTACTAATCAACATAAAATGCTTTCCGATTTTTCCAGCAGAATCGTCATCCAAACTTTGAACTATCAAAAAATTAAAAACATTGTCCCAAATAGAAAAACAAAAAAGAACTAAACTGAAATAACAGAATCGGTTTTCGTAGCAAAAAATCACACGATTAGTCAAGTAGATGATGAATTTAGGAATTGGGAATTCGAATAGTTAATGGATCGATCAATTGGTGCAAGGATCTGAAACTAAAAAATGAAATGCGAGACGTAATTGTAGGGTAGAAAATCGGGGAAATCAAAGGGGGATAATGCAGATGAAGTAGGGAAATAGATTTGAGAGAGAGAGAGAGAGAGCGAGAGAGAGAGAGAGAGAGAGAGATTGAAAAGGGGGTTTACCATGGTTGAGGGTTGCAGCAAGCAAGCAGTGCTGTAGCGAGAGAGAGCGCTTGCAGGTCTGGCGTGGTGTGGGTGCTGAAAAAGCAGACGTCGCGTGTAGCGTACTGATCAGTTGAGTCGAAGCTGAAGGGAAGAACAAAGAGAGCCCAAAGCCCAATTTGGATTCCATAATAGTGGCAATGGAATGGGCTTTTAGCACTGATAAGTATAACGGGTTGCAGGATGTTAGTGGCACGGTTGCCCCAACTAGAGTTTAATTGGAAGGTTGGCTGAAAAAAACAAACAAAAATAAAGCTTGGGTGTGTGGCATTACAAGAACAGACGTGTTATTTATTTATTTTTGTGAAACCATCCTGAATTTGACTTATTGGCAATTAATTCAGATTCCGATACTCCATAGATCCACTATGAGGGCGATAATTTCAATCTAGTTTGTTTTATTCACAATTTTAAGATTTGAGCCCTAGAACATTATTTAAGGTAAGCGCTCATTCTAAAGTAACTGGTAGTTGGTTATTTCACTTATCTATTTATTTTTACTCATAGGGAGAACATATCAGACTATCTCTGTCATTATATGTGATATGCTCAACTCCCATCCATGCAAGATGAAGTGTATTAGATGGGGTGTGGGTGTGAGTTGACTCTTATACACTAGGGTTATGATTAGGAGTTTCGTATAGGAGGGAGTGACAAGGAAAGGAGAAGCTCATTAATTAAAAGCATATTTGGGAGTAATTTTAGAGAATGAAATGGGATGGCAAAAGAGGGACACTTTATCCATTCCTTGTGACTCAAACTTCTTATTTTATGTCTTGTCAAAAAAGAAATAAGTTTTATTTTCCTTCTACTCTCTCATTAAACTTGTTGAACATCAGAGATAGTGACATGTTTTATTTTAGTTTACTCTATCACTCTCCCTTCTCTTCTATTATTATTCATTACCTATCACTATGAATCTCCCAATGAAAGCCCAGCAGCACAAATGAGAAATATCTTTTCTTTTCATTTTTTTTTCTTATCAAAAGTGACCATGTGGATATTGTTAAATCCTCAGCCTCAAACTCTTGCAGCATAAACAAGAGAGAAGATGGCGCTGCAATCTCAGTTCCTGTCTTACTTCACCACCAACACCAACGTTGGACGCAGTGTCCTATGGTTGTGTCCCACTCAACCCAGCCTCACAATCAGATCCCAGAAGGCTTCGTCTGAATCCTCCAAATCCAACTTGGAGGATCCCACTCCACTTTCGTCATCAGCTCCACCCAAGAAGCCTGGGGTGGGGTTCGGCTCATCCAATTCCAATGCAACTGCTGCTGCTGCAGAAGCATCATCGGCATCAACAAGCAGCAGTAAAAGGAAGCAGCAGAAGAAGGGTCGAAGAGAAAGGGCCTCCATAATTCGAAGGACGCCACTTGAGAAGCCTCCCTTTGTTTCTGAGCAAGAAAAGGGTATCGCCAAGGAGCAGACCAAGAACGAAAGCGCTTTCCTTCTTGCTTGGCTCGGTTTTGGTGCCATCATTCTCGTTGAGGGCATCACTCTTGCTGCTTCCGGTAATCATTCTAACCATTTTTTTTCCACCTTAATTGATGGACTTATTTGTTTGTTGTTGATTTCTTGTTATGTTTGCTGTGCCATGCAATTCATCAAAAACTTGAATGAGATGTGCCTTAATAATATCCCACTAGTTCTGGAAAAATAGAATAAGGTGAATAATATTTTCAAACGGTGAAATTGAACTGTGTGCTTAATTAAATTAAATGATAAACTTTATATACGCTTAAGGGCTTAGGTTATGTTTGGGAGTTTTGTAGAGGGAGGAGGAAAGGGTCATTAATGGAGTAAAGAAGAAAAGCAACGTGTGGAATGGATGATGAGAGGCCACTATGTTGCTTGGGAGCTGAGGTGGGCAAGGGGAGCCCAGTCTACCTTGCATGTCTCTGACCCCCCCATTTGGGGGTCATGATTTTTTTTGTGCGCGGTGATGAGGAGGGGTTTTTGCATCCCTCTTTGGCCATGCCTCTCCCTCCCGATATACCTCTTACAAATACAATCTGAGGCAGTCGTCCTTGCCATGCCTCGTCCTTCCCTCCTCTACCATTGCTCCCAAAACGACCCTTGGAGTGATTGCCTATAGCACTCAGCACTTTCAGACTCTGAGTGCCTAAATTTTCAGTCTTGTCTTGTCTAACACGCCATAAGATAATGGCTGGGAAAATTATATCTGCAAATGTATCTTGGCTAGTGCTTGCTAATAAAATTCTATTTCTATGATTCTATCCGATCCATGGAAACAACATGCTGTCTAGCAGCTGAACACAT
This sequence comes from Dalbergia oliveri, assembly GCA_030441495.1. Lineage (NCBI taxonomy): Eukaryota > Viridiplantae > Streptophyta > Magnoliopsida > Fabales > Fabaceae > Dalbergia > Dalbergia oliveri. The sequence continues at coordinate 8,991,816 of JAMLFY010000011.1, forward strand.
TAAATTGGGAAATCTATGAGGGAACAATCACAAATCAAAGCACAGGAACCCCCACAGTAGAGTAGCTACAACACGCGGTGACTCTACCACCTCTTAACTTTTGATTAGGCATTAGGATCACTGCCATGCACCAATAAGGATCACAAAACCCATATAGGAAACTCAACTCTAATCAAAGCAACAGTCTGAACTTTGCTCGTGGGACCATAGACCAAAGTTGTCCAACCGCCATGGCCACTGCAGCCCTGCCTCCTTCATGCTGAATCAAAAGTTCAAAACTTAGGAATGCCCTCGATCAAGACACCAAGGCTTTTGACCATTGATCAAATGAGCACCTGGATATTTATCTGCAATTCAAATACAATATGTCAAACCACTTTCTGTAACACAATAATGTGATATATGAAAGTGAAGGGAATTGCCATTTTATGAAACAGGGAATTAGTGCCGTATTACTTCGCTGTTGTGAATGGTTTTTGTTTTTCAATCTTCACATGCAGGCTTCCTTCCAGAAGAGTGGGACAAGTTCTTTGTGAAGTACCTTTACCCATCCTTTACCCCTACAGTTTTCTTGTTTGTTGCTGGAGCAGTTGCATATGGAGTGTTTAAGTATCTGCAGAATGAGAAAATCACGAAACAGAAATAATGTGACAAGTATAATTTTAAAAGTCTGAGGCTTTCCTACAGGCTTAAACTATGGGGTGACTGCATTGGTACTGTGGCTTTTAGTACGTTCTCTTCCCCTTTGTTATCAGAATGAAAGATGACAAGAAGGTTAGGGGAGCTATGGAAAAACTAATAAGAGCCATTCATATTGGGTCCATGTGCAACAAAAGCAACCTGCTATCCTGGCCAAGTAAATGAGGTTTTTGAAAGAGCTTCATCCTATGTTGTAATTTGATCACCACTTTTAGCTATGAAACTTATTGTCTATCTTATTCTGGTGCTATTTGGAATTTGGATATTCCCGGGTAGGTCTCCTCATCAAAGTCTAGTGCAGCTGTGTTTGAAATCAATTTTTACCGTAGTTATTACAATTTGTCTTGAAAACTTTGGTTTGTTTTTGGGCCGTAGCTTGTATCAAGCCATAGAGACTAGACCATGACATCCTCCATGCACAAGATTAAACTGATCATTGATGTATGGTTAAATATTGAACCGTCATCTTGTAGTAATTTCTTGCACATATTGTTCTGCTTATTGAAACTTCTGCACAACAATTGGGGTACCAACTTTTGTTTTTGCTCTTAGGATAATGTGCTAGTCTATGAATGATGATAGTACATATTCCTTGGACTTAAATATGAATTTTGGCATTCATTTTTAACTTCAGTGATCTTTTTTCAAATTTAGCCGATTGGTTCCATCTTTTTTATTTTGGCTTTTGGCGAGTCCCTACTATGTTGAACCACATGCCTTCACCATATTTCCTTTCTTATACAGATCTGATGTATGAAATTGTGTTCGCTAGGCATGCTTGGGTGACTGGGAAATTTCCATGAGTTAGTGTCAATAATTTGGGTTCAAGTGTTTAAATAACCTCAATTATACGGATGGATTTGAGTTCTAAATCTTTTTTGTTAGGGAACAGTTGAATGCTGATGCAGTGCGCAGCCTGTATTTATCATTATTTGTTAATGTATTTGATTCCTATTATCTTTTTACCTTTTTCTGATAATAATGTTGTTAAACCTTTTGTGATATGGAATTCAGTTTCATGAAAATATGGGTACATATTTAAAGTATTTGGCACTGTTCACATTTAAAAAAAATAAAGTATTTGACACCGTTAAGATTCAATGCTATAATCATGTGTCTATTGGTGTGTTCGATTACCCTAAACCAACTCTCTAGAGTATTTTGTTGTACATTTTAAGGCAGAAGCTTATCAATAATATATAATTCTACGTTCATTTCTCAGTTGGCTTTCTTTTATTTCTATGCAGTACTTGGATGAATCCCAGCTAGATAATTATACAGCAATAATTTTATATTGATTACGGGTAATCAAACTAATTCAACATAAGAACCCATTTGATTTTTAATTTTATAAAATCTTGAATATTTGATTTTCTTATTAAGAGTTATGTTTTATATATTGTTTTCTAAAGCGCTCTTTTTTTGTTTTTGATTGATTGTAAAGTGCACTTCTTACTTTAAGAACTCAAAACCAAATTCATTATGTGAAAATGAAAGAGTAATTTTGAATATTGGCTAACTTCAACGTCTTGTTGCAGATAAAATTATGTTTCTAAACTTAACTCTGGTTACCATATTCGCATTTATACTTCTACATAATAAAGCCATGCCTTTACATTTACATTTCGTGATTCAATTGGTTAATTAAGAAAATAAAATGAGCAAAGCATATAAGAGGGATTGGGTGACCATATTAAACTTATGAAAAGAGGGTGAAATACCAAGCAATTGATGAGTGCTTAATCTGTCGCGTGTATAAGTAGCACAGTTAAAGTTTCGTTAATTTGTTAGAAGCCTCTCAGAATATATAAGGAAAAACTTCTAGATACATAAAATACGATTGTACATTTTTTTCACATGCAATGCAGCATCGTCTCCATGTTTTGTATTTCTCTAGTTTTATTTTATTAAAGTTAATAATTTATCCTTATTTAAAAATGAGGTAAGCTTCCTTATCCTCTTTTTTTGTTTGGTAATGTGCTTCCTTATCCTCTAAACTCTTGGTATACCCGAAAAAATAATAAGAAGGGGAAGAAGGGAACAAATAAGTGTGGGATGCAGCTAGCTAACACGAGGTGGGACAAAGAACATATTGCCCTACCATAACACTCCTAAAGTCCTATGGAACTGGATGGAAGCCCTTTCTTGCAGCCAGTAGGCAATGGAAGATTCATGTGGTCCACATCAAATACATTGTCCTTGTTTAGGATATGGAGAATGCATACTACTTGTATAATATCTCTTCCATTAATTGCATAATTTCTTATATTATATTAATACAAGTGTATAGAAATGTTTGTCGATTTTATTTTTTCACATGATGTTTGAAATCTAAAAAAATGTGTGGATAATTCGAGTGTACAGATAGACAAATGTACTTAATATGCAAAGTCATTAATTATGCTATATATATATATATATATATATATATATATATATATATATATATATATATATATATATATATATATATCACACGAATTTAAAATGATACGCAATGTTTTTACCTTACGGGTTGCGGATTCAGTTTTATTTAATTTTATTTTATGCCAAACATCAATTAATTGATAGCTAAATGTATAATATATAATTAATATATATATGGACATTTATATATAGTTTTTTAAAAAGAAATTCGAAAGCATTCTAATAATTTTCAGATATAGAACTAAGGACAAATTATAGGAATCTCTTCAAAATCTTTTAAAATTATATTTATTCCCTTTAGATTTTAATATTACATCTACCTCTTATATCTCTAAACAAATTTTCAAAATTCCTCAATTATCCTTCATAACAATTTTAAAAAAGAAAAATCCACCCACCACTCCATTACCACTAAACACCACCGCCTCCGACTTACTTTTCCATCCTCTTCCTCGTTGTCCTCCTTCCTCTTCCTAATTCTTCCATCTCTTCTTCTTCTTGGACATCTTCCTCCATCTCATCCTCCAAAATTCTAGAGAGAACAAGCCCATCACACACACAAGAACATTGATGCATAAACAAATGCCCAGTCGCCCTTGCATGATCAAATCGTTTCCACTCTCCTGCACAAAACAACGCATTGCATATAACCTCCACCCTATGAACGAGAAACTCAATAGTGACAATGATGACAATCTCATGGGCGTGACAATATATGGACACAGCATGGAAAGTGAGCATATGTTGGTCACAAACAATGCAAAGGTAGTGCCTACTAGTCATGATAATATGGTGAGCATTGAGCAAAGCAAAAGAGGACCCCAATACTTTGTAACCTTTCCATCATGCTGGGTTTGGGAAAGGGAAGAAGGGAGGATGGTGGGAAGGAAGAGGGAGAATTAGGGATTTGAGGAGATTGGGAGAATAGAATTTTAATTAAAGTATAAAATGGACTTTCCAAAATGGCCAAGGGAGGTTTCTACTATGTCATAAAATAAAATAGAAGAGGTGGGTGGAATTTTAAAATCTAAATGGAGGGAAATGTATTTTTAATAGATATTGAGGGTGTTGCTGAAATTATCCTTAGTACTAATTAATTTTTATCTAAGTATGATGTAACTGCGCTTCCAATAATTTTTTTTAATACAAAAAATTTAAGATGAGAGGATGATCTCAATCCAAGATAAGAAAAGTCTTCGGATTAAAAGAACATTTATAGAGGAATTTGTATTTATCTCACTCAAAAAATGAGTGGAGATTCAAATATGTGATTTATCATATACAAATTCTATCTTGCTCCATCGATCAATCCCTTGGGTTGCTTCCAATGAATTTTAGACAATTGGAATGCCGGAACAATATAATATTACCATGTTACAGAAGGTGTTAGTTTATTAAAACAATGCCAAAATATGCTATGATTATTGTGCCAGCTTCTCCTTTTCACTTTTTTCCCCCATCGCCCTTTCTCTTGCCCCTAATCACCTCCATGAGACCATGAGAATTGACAATGCACAGTGGAGTAATTTATTTCTGGTTTTATTGCAAAACAATTGCATATGATATTATGATCTTTCTATAATATTTAATATTTAATATAATAAACAAATTTAGCTTATTCCTCCTTCCATTCAATTAATTCCATTCAGATTAGTAAGAGTGAACCAGTAAGATTTTGGGACTAATCTCGAAATTCATACGAATGAAACAGAAAAAAAAAACATTGAGATGAGTCTCATTTAGATGCCAAACCATACTTCAGGAGCCTCTTATGTACCGAATAAGCAGATGATATGGAAAAACCAAAAAAACTAAAAAAAAAATTGAGAAGAACAAAATCTCGTGGAGGCAAGAGCTTCAAGGGAGTTAGGCAAAAACAAATTGAGCTTATTGCTAATAATGAAGAAGAGGTGACTCGAGCTTTAGCCCTACGTTATTTGAATAATAAGAAAGACATGTGCAAGAGGAAAATAGAGTCTAAGTAGACGTCTATATTTTTCTTGATGAGATCATGATAGCTTTTTCTTTTGTGATTGTTGTTTTTTCATTAAGCATGTAAACCAATTTGCATTCTTTCGTGTACTTGCTCCTCTCTTGCATGAGAGCCTTGCTGAGCATTTTATCAACTATAAAAACAAAAAGAAGAAGAATAGTTAACTATTAAGTTTTGAATAGATTGTTGGTGTTCATTCTAACCATGTTTGTCCTGCTTGAAACACATTGTATATAGAAAGTAGAGCATTTTACCTCTTTAATTTGAAGTTTAAATCACCTGTATTTTATTTTCAAAATTTTGAAAACCTGCAAATTGACTTCAAATATTTTAATTAATTGTATAAATCGACTCTTTTATGAACTTTTTTTTTTTATCTATTGTTAATCAAAATAATATACATTTAAAAAAGGTTAGGTATCATCAGGTTGTATATTAAATTTTTTTAAATTTATGATATCAAAGTGTACACAACCCAAAATTTAAGGAGGCATAGTACATCTATTTTCTATTAACAATCGATGGAAATGTTATAGAAGGGCTAAAATCTATATATTAAAAGAAGTTCAAGAGTCGATTTACATATTTTAAAAAGATCAAGGGAAAAATGCACATGATTAAGACGCATTTTTATATTTTTAAATCTAGCTAGGGAACTGTTTCAAACTAAATGTATGTTTCTAATAACTCCTATAAAACGTAACAAAAATTGAAAATAATCATCTATCTTCGCCTCTAAACACACTATAAAAAAAAAGAAAAGACCCAAAAAATACGAGGAAAAAGAAATCAAAGAAGTTAGGACCATTATTTTTTTTCTTTTCTTTTTGAGCCGAGGACCACTCAATCTTAGGTTGGTTATAATAGCAGCTGGCTTAGATGTCTGAAATGCCAAAATTCATTAAATGTGACCAAAGACCTCTGAAAATTCAGATTAACTGGATCCTCTCATCCCATCTTCTAATTATTGCTCTCTTCCTTCTCCTCCCAATCTCACGCCAAGATATTCGCAGTAACTCTCTCTCGATGTCTCTAACTTTAGGTGGGTGATGCTAATTACGATCACACAGTTTTGACATGTCCCACATTCTTTTAACCTCACGGGTAATATGTACCACATTTCATAATGAACATATTTTCACTGTATGCTATTCAATCCAGTGACTTTATTCTTGTTATGTTATTTTCGTGAGGTCTAACTTCTACTGTTTGCATTTATTTGTATCCTTGTCAAATGTTCTTTTGGGAATCATTCGAAATTTCTAATATATGTAGTATTGATGCTGAACGCTTAATATGACTATTATATTATTAGTTTATTTTCTTTTATTATTAGTCTCATATTGTTAAATAGTCCCACATTACTTGCGTAAACAAATGTAAGGAGTTCCACTCTTATATACTCCACCTGTTTGAAAATAAATGTTTTTTCACTTTTAGAATCATTCATAAAGCAACGTATCACACAAATCATATCCAGATACATTGTTTTATAAATAAACAAAAAAGGTGAAAGACATTTATTTTGAAGCAGAGGGAGTAAATAAGAAACTTTGGTATGTCATGTAGAGATACCATGAAGAAATAAAACACCTATATTAGAGATTGATTCTCATTTTCATGAGTTGCACTGTGTTAAAGGTCTTGCCATGTGCGAGCTTGTGCGTAGATAAAATTTTAAACTTTCTCATTGCATCAATTGGTATCAGAGCCAAGTTCAATGGCCAGTGCAGGCAAAGGTAGGTGGTCCTCGTGACGGTGATCAGAGGTCTGATACTCCTTTGAATGAAAGGGTAGCATTGATGGCTATAGAGCGATGACTCAATCAATTCAAGAAGCGGATTGATCATTTGAAGGGATGCTTTGACGGTCCATTGACTTGGCTAGATGCTCTTAGTCTAGGTGCAAACACAAAGTGAGATGACGATAGGAAGCATGTTCGTGATGAGATTGCTCATAGACGATCCATTGGGAGACTTGGTCCTGGATATAGAGCTAGGCATGAAATCTATTTTGAAAGGTTAGAGGAAGATGAGGGGTATGAAGAGGAGCTATGGATGAGGAATCCAAGGCCTGGGAGACATGATCGTGATAAGGGTCATCATGCATATAGATTAAAGGTAGATATCCCTATTTCTCATGACGATTTCAATAGAAGAAATTTAAGATTAGGTTGCAGATGTAGATAGATTTTTTGAATACATGGATGTGCTTGAAGAGAAAAGGGTGAAGCTAGTTACTTGTAAACTAAAAGGAGGAACATCAACTTGGTGGGAAAACTATCCAGAAGAAGGCATGAAGGAAAAACACTAGTAAAAACCTAGAGAAGAATGAGGCAATTATTGATCATTGATTTCCTACCTCCATCCTATACCAACAATATCAAATGTGTTAATAGAGTCAAACCGCCCTTGAGTACACTCTAGAGTTCATGAGGCTGGCATAGAGGAATGATTTGCTGGAGATTGAAGAATAACGTGTGGTGAGATACCTAGAGGGGTTGAAGTCAACAATCAGAGATAAAATTGACATTCAGATGGTACGGATATTCTGAGGCAAAGAACGTGGCCTTAAGGGTTGAGTTGATTTTGCATAAGAAAGGTCGAGATAATTATTCCCATTGGAGTTATGGAGGTGATTCCCACCCAGTAGGTAGTGACCGAGGCAAGACTATTGAAGATGCCTCTACACATGCGCAGAACAAAGAGGAAGGAGCAGGGAAGCAAGAGGTGTGTTAGAAGCAAAAGAGGCATCTAAGACCACAAATCCATATGTAAAGTTGATGACGCTTGGAAAGTGCTTCAAGTGTAATCAACCCGAACACAAGTAAGATGATTGCCCACTTGGTGGTAGAAAGAGTCATGCTTAGCACCACAATTGCTCTTATCTTCTAAGTAAGAAGGTGTGAAAGAGTCAAGGAAGATTCATATTTCAGCTGTGAAGCATATGCAATATCTAGAAGAGGAAACTGAAATGTAAAAGAATACCATTGACAATACAAACATTGTTAGGGTACAAGGTGTAATGGGTGCATGTATCCAAAGCATTTAAAGTGACTGATATATATTCATTCCACTTATAGATATGACATTGCACCCCTATCATCCAAGCAACTTGAGGTCGAGTTTTTCAAGTTGAGGGGACTAACACAGAGCACGTAATAAGATTATCATGTTATTAGTTTCTTTTCTTTTATTATTAGTCTCACATTGCTAAGTAGCTCCCATATTAATGAATTAGTCCTACATTACTTGCAAGCAAATATAAGGAGCTCCACTCCTATATAAATAAAAATGAAATGTTTGGCGTACAACTAAATTGCACAAATGCAAACCACACACCTTATTATCATTGGATGTGATGTATGGTCTACCCATCCCACTCATTCATCAAATCCAATGGTGATAAAGGACGTGGTATGCATTTGTTGTGCAATTTAATTGTGCACCTAACATTACGTTTGTAATGAAAAGATATAAACCAGGAAGAAATAGAATACTTATATTATAGATTGGTTCTCTTTTTCATGCAAATTACAGTGTGTTGTAAGTCCTGCTGTGTGCGGGCTCTTGTTTAGTTAAAATTTTACGCTTCTCGCTGCATCAAGTATCTTATGATGACACTACTGTGATCTCTACATTGTCTTTCCCCACTCAACCTATCATACATGTGAGTGGCATTATGCATCCCAGTTCACCAAGTCAATCAGTTTATTTTAGTCAGTCCTCTAGCCATTTTTGGATTAGTTTTAGCCTGGTCACCACGATTTCACAGAACTCGTAAATTTAAATTATGAGTAATGTTTTTTTTTTTAATACTACAGTACTAGTACTACTATTGAATAAAAAAATCTCTTTCTCTTGGATTTCTAACATATGGTCGTTGAATTTATGCAGCAATAACTATAAGCTAGTGGGCTGTTGTCCCCATCAATGAAATTTAATGTGGCCCATAATATTAAGCAGCTTCCTTGTGGTGGAGGTGCACAACATGAATGTTCTTTTGCTGGCTCCGACAACATTGGTAGTATTGAATATTCCAGCAACTCCCGACTCAATGACCTTGGAAAAAACCAAATTCTTGGCTAAGGTCCAAGAGAAGCAAAAACGGGAGCAAAAGCATAATACGACGTATGAATGCACTTAATTACCATTTTTGGGCTGTCAATATTTTTTAATGCGTCCCTTTATATAAAAACACTTAAAGAAAGTTGAGTATTTTCAACGAATTTTTTACATTTAAAGCGTGAATAAAAATAATTTTAACATAAAGTAGTTTTTAAAAATACTTATCAATTTTTATTAATAATTATTACATGTCAAAAACACCCAATAATATATTGGTTTAAAAAAATGGTTTAAATTGTTTAGACCCTTGTAGTTGGATGCATGACATAGTTTTTTTTTTCTCTTTGTTCGGTAAAGATGCATGATATAGTTTTAAAGTCGGATATAAGTTGCAAAGCTGATTTGTTAGGGGATCATGCATCATATATGTTTAAAGTTCGTTTAGATGTCTCCCACTTATAACATTTTTGGTTGCACCCTCGAAATTAATTCTATGAGCTTGGAATTGATTTGTTTTTTATTTTAATCTTGTTTGGTTGAATTCTAATAATTGTCAAAATCAATTCTAATGGAAGTGATAAATTACCACTTCTAGGATTTTGATCTTTCAATTTTTGTCAAAAATAACTTTTCATATTGAATAATCAAACATAAATAATTTTACCTCAAAATCAATTCAATCTAATAAAATTAAGATTGCGTTTGTTTGAGCTTTTATTAGTCGAAAATTGCTTTTTTCAATTAAAATAATTACTTTTAGTATGTTTGAATAATTTTTTTCCAAATGATTAAAATATTAAAAAATTATTTTTTTAATTTTTTTTGTAGAAGTTAAAAAGGATAGTTTATGGAAAATAAACTAGTTTTCAGAATTTTTAGCTAAATATAAAATTTAAGTTTTATAAAAATATTTTTGAAAATCTTAAGTATACACATCCTAATTCCATGTACTCAGAATCAATTTTACAAAATTAAAACCAAACACACTGTTACTCCCCGTATAAATAAAATAGATACAATATTGCTAATTCATGAAATGTTGATACTCCCACAAATTTGCACAAATTATTGATACACACTAATAAAATTTAAAATCAAAATGGCAAATAGTATTTCATAAATAATTAATCTTGTAGGTCGCTTCTTGTCAGATGAATTAAATTCATGTGTTCTCTGTTTCTCAACACAAAACATAGCGAGAAGTTTATAATTATAACAGTTATTACAAATTTTACTATGTATGAATCAATTAAAGAACGCATATAGCCCTATATCTATAGTCTAGACTCTCGAGGGTTAGAATTTTCAAGTTAGTTGAGTTATCTATATATGGCCTAGCTAGTGGTTGATCTGAGGGGCCTGAAAGGTTCAAAACCTAGGCGTGTAATAATGAATATATATCAATAAAAAATAATAGCAACAAAGTTCACAGGACAGGAGCATGGAGCTAGCTGTGTATTATTTTGTATGTGTGAAAGGACTTGAAGGTCAAAGATCAAGAATCAGGCGCCGCTTCCGCCACTTTAGCAATTGCTACTGCTGACTTCAACTGCTTATGAATCCCAATGATTGTGTTAAAATATTTCAACAACATTAAGATTTGAAAACAAGAAAATGCAAAGTGGACAATCGATCTTAGATAAATAAAGATGAATAATTGATGTATCATACATAATTGTTATGATTGTTTACAGTAAAGTGTCTCATTAAGATAGTGATATTAGAACTCAACAATGAGTATTCTACTTCCACCCAAACATAAGTTCAAATTTGTTCTCCGAACTCATCATTTTGGTTATCTTTGTAATTTTAATATTTATCGCTTCTCTCTTTATCTATTTCTTAAATCTTACCCATGATGATCCATCATAGCTTATTTAAATTAGGGACTTCTTTTTTTAAGTTTTCAATATATTCACCAATGACAGCACTACTGACTCCTTTGAAACGAAAACTTTCCTAAAAAAATAAATCTTTGACTACAAAACTCTTTCATACATAATTAGGAATGTTTGAATCTAATTAAAATTAAATCAAACTAAAAAACCGAATTTAAAATAGAATTCAGAGCATCAAAATTATCTTTTGTTTTATTTTATTTTTCAGAATAAACATAATCACATCAAATTAAATTATATTGGTGAATAGCTACCCTATTCTCTCTTATAGTCGAATACGGAATATTCTTATAAACAGTATAAATAAACCGGATTTTTTTGGTAATAGATGAAAATAAACAATGAAAGCAAAAATGAACGCTAACCGCAAATAGAGCGAATTGTGAGAATACATTGTGGTCTTATCATTATTTATTACTGTATCTTAACCTTCACTTATTTTAAAGGAAGAGAAAATCATACCGGATATTAACCAATCAAGGTATTGATTCAAAGGTTTAAAGTTTACAACCAAGTTCAACTGAAATATAATAAAAAATATATATAAATATATATATATAATTAATTAGAATATAAATAAATATATTAAATCATTAATATTAACATAATTAACCAAAAAATATTCATAGGTCTATAAAATTAAACATAATCCATATAAAATTTCTCTAATCTTAGCCTCACAACACGGTCACAAAATATTTGAAAACAATATTTGTTAGTGACTAGTGAGGTTTATAGTGAGCGTCTACAAACGACGGAGAGAAGAATAACAACCCAACAATTTTTATTAGTGCTCTTTTTTGGTTCTATTTATTTATTTTGTTATGTGGCTGATAAGATATCAGTATTTAAGTTTTGAAAAAAAATGTTTAAAAAAAAATCAAACTAGTCCGTTTCCTTTTCCCCAGCTTTAACCCTTCTTGACCAATTTTGACTTTTCCGATTTTTGAGTTTAAGAAGGTCAGGTGACCAATTTCCATTCAAACCAATTGGACCGATCCAATTTTCTATTCCATACTTATTTTGGATGAACTAATGATATTGAAAATAGTAACTAATTTCTTGAGAGATAAAATTTATATATGCCAATATTGCCTCTATTCACAAGACATTCTCCATACACACTTTCAAGAATTGAACTATGACTAGATCTTATGAAGCCAAGTTGCTAATTAGATAGTGTGCTGAGCCTCGGCTTTTTTATTGCATAAACTTTATTATTATGCTTTATAATTCTCAACAAATAAAAAACCCGAATTGATTCAGTTAAATTGATTTTTCCCTCGTAACTTAACAAAACCAGAGACCGGGAGCAATATCTATAACCGTTATATCCTTATTATGGGTGGTTTGATTTGAGTTTTCAGGTTTTACTTTTCAATTTTTTAAATTTTATAAAGGAAATATTAAAAATTTTAAAAATTATATATTTCAATTTTTAATTTTTAATTTTTATTTCCAGTTCTCATTATTTTCTTCATAAAATTTTAAAAGTTAAAATTAAAAATTAAAAAATGAAACTAATCAGGCCCTAGACTTTTTTGAACCTGCAGTTTTATCAAGATTAAAAATTGATAGAAAGTTATCATCAGAGACCGAAAGCGTTCTGTAGAATGTCCCAATTAAGTCCGAGTCTTGTATGCTTGCTTGGATTTGTTAGGTTCTGTGATACCTATGCACCATTTCATTTCACCTACTCTATCAATTGGAGGTCAAATGCCAAAGTGAAATCCAGCTGGTTTTCCGGAAAATGCGTTAAGTGATGACCATTGGTAACGCCATTTTTTCCTAGCTTTTGGGTCAATATGGATATTTAATGCACTGATCACCTCGTCAGTACCCCAACCCTTTTTTTCTTAGATACTCAGTTGTGCTCAATCAATCAACTACAAAAATCAACGTAAAAGCGTGTTCAACACTTTAATGTCCCAGATCATCATAGGTAATGTGTAATTCATCTAAATTTTACATTTTCATAATGAACCTTTAAAACCATATCACAAACGCAATCTATTTCATCATGAAACCGTGTGTAAGCTCGCGCAAATATCTAAGTGTTATAGACCTTTTGGTCCCCAATATCTATTTCATCATGTTGTGTAACCGAGAAAAGAAAAATATAATTCCACTGTTTTATGACCACAGGTAAAATTTAAATGTATGTTATAGACCTTATGGTCTTATAGCATGTAGGTATGGCAAACTGGTATTTATTATTTAAAAGAAAATGTGTAGTAGAGAAATTAAAAAGGGAAAAGGGTGAGTGCATATATATATATATATATATATATATATATATATATCCCTGTGATCGTGCTGCAAATTGCAAATGCATAATTCCTCGTAATCGAGATCGCAGTGTAAAAACAAGGAGCAATCGGTTCTCTTTTCGTTTTCTGGTTGGGTTTCTAAGGGGCAACTCGGTGCTTTTATGTGTCTAGTACAGAACAAAACGTGCCCCACTTTTTAAAAAAGAGATCCCCAAAAGCATTTTCAAGATTGATTTTCAAAAAAGAAAAGGAGTACATCATAAGCCTCGCCTCACAAATCCCCATAAAGTCTATCTTAAAAAAAATTTGAGAAAGGGTAGTGTGTAGGAGTAGGACCCTGCTCCGGCCCCCGACTCGTTGGTTTCTGCGATTTTTCAAGCACATATACATGTCAATCAATCTATAGCAATGTACTATGATGCTCATATAGACCCTTTACATAAAAAATCTGCTTAGGCACTTACCACCGAAACTGAAGTAAAAATATCTACAACAAACAGTGAGTTCTCCATAAGAATTTATGCAGTATACAAAAGGGTAACATTTATTGAGTGAATTGTGTATGATTGCGTGACAAGGGTATAGAAAAATCCTTTGTTAAGTACATATTTGCAAGAAATTGAGATAAAATGGCGAAACATTTTCAGATTAAATTCACGTGTAAACTATTAACTTGAGTACAAATTCATATGTCCAAGTGTCAAACTACTGTTGATTTTTCAAAAGAAGGTTGATATACGTCATTTTTTAAACTTGATACTAATACTATGTTATAGAATTCTTATTTGGTGATTTATCTGGTGATGTTGTCGGTCAATGATGTTGGTGATGTTGCCCAGGTGGAGGCATAGCTGCGTGACATGTGTCATAAAAGGAGTGGCGTTTAACTCCATTTAAGAAATGTTAAGTGAAATAGAACACGTGGCTAAACACCACCCCCATCTTCCGGTTATGAAACACCCTCTGCCCTCCTCCTCCACACTCCTCCCTTTTCTCTCCTTCATCACTCCCCTCCACCAACACCTAAAAGCCAATCATTATCCACGTTTGACTTTGACTCTGATTCCTCCTCCATCAAAATCGACTCCTTCAGCCTTAACCCCAACCCTCTCTCCCTCCAACTCCACTCCTCATGGCCCTACCCTTCCTGCATTTCCTCCCTCAAGGCCTCTCAATTCCACCACAAACCCTTTCTCTACACGGCAGTGAAGTGGCCATCGCCGGTGGAGCTTGTTGACGTGGACAGAGAGTGCTTTCCGACCAGAAGATGCAGTGGCGTGTAGCTATGTTTTTTATTTCACTTGAGCATGTTTCTAAAATGCTGTTAAATGCCCCTGATTTTTTTATAACACGTGTCGCAAATCTACACTTCCACCTAGATGACCTCACCAACATCATTGACCGGCAACGTCACCAGAGAAGTCTCGTTCTTATTTTTGATATGCTGGCATCGACATTGAAATATATGAAAACAATATGCATGAACATTTTAAATATTCACCTTATATATTGAGCATTTATATGCCAGGTTCGAGTGGTTTTTAATTATTATACCAAACTGATAAATATTGGAGCCAGTATTCAAATTAACGAGTGAATGATTGAAATCAAATTTATCCTTTCAAAAAGAACAAGTTGAATGATTAGCTAAGTTTGCAAAGCTTGGTTAAAGGACAAGCTACGCATAACTTTTGGTGAGAATCAAGCTTTCAGTATCAAATGTATTTCAACGCATTTTTATATAATTGCACAATGGAATCTTTCCACAATTTAAGGATAATCAGGAACAATTGATTACTTAAGCTCTCAAGGTACTTTAGAGTAAGAATTGGCTTCTATTCCAGCTATCATTAGAATATTATTTAAGAGAATACGTACTAGTAGCCCTGTGGTAAAACTTAAGTTGAAGGACAAACAACATATTCAATTCTTTTTCAGGAGAGAATTAGCATTTCAGTTTCAAATGCATTTCAATGAATTGTTACACCCGAAGTTCTTTGTTATGTGTAGTATTATGAATGGAACCTTGTGCCTAGTGTATGGATAAGCTAGATTGTCGGCTTCTTGCCAGGTTTTGAATGAATACATGCAGGCTGTGTCTAGACCACTACCATAAATAATAATTACTAAATACCTAAAATAGTTACTCAAAAATATGTTTCATCAAGATTTAAAAATCTTATATTTGTCACTCAGAATCAAATAAGGATAAATTGATCCTTTCATATTGTGTTTTTTCAATTGTATAAACATATAGGAAAGATTTAATATCTTTTTTAGAATTTTGAAGGATTAATATAAAACTAACAAACTAATTAATCTACCCACTAATATATTTCTGAGATAACAAAATGATATTTAGTAATAATCCAAAAGTTACACAGGTGAAGGACCCATAATAGAAGCCTCGCCGAATACTAACAGAGAGATTTCCACGAGTTTTGACTCCTGCGACAATGCTTGGAATTTGGAAGTTGGATAATGGATAGGATACTAACCACACTATTCCCCTGTCAACTTGGGCTAAAAATTGTAGAAGTGTGAATTCGACACGTTTAAATTTTTCTTACGATATTTTTTTACAAGCTTTTTCACCCCAAAACTATTTTTTCAGACAGAGTACTAAAATTGTCTGTTGTTTTTTCACAGAATTTACTTTTGAAAAAAAAAATGCAATCATTTTAGAATTTTTAAATATATTGAATAAAAATTTACTTAAGAAAACAACAAGCAACGGCCATGATTTGTATCAGAATGAAGCAATACCCTTCCAAATCCAGGAAGTATTATTCGCAAATGAATGATCAATTTAGGCCGAAAAAAGTGCGAAACAGTTGAATAACACATCAATTCTTATTGCTTTTTTTATTATTATTTTAAAAAAGACATTATCTTCAACCGATGCTTAAATAAAGTAGTAAAGCTTGATTTAATGATTCCAATGTAAGTCCTCCTTGACACACAAGTTTTAATTTTAAAGATTCCCGGAATGATTTTAATCAAGATAAGACAGCGTTGGTGTCCCATCTAAAGTGAAGCTTTGAGTTAATCGTAGCAAGATTTGTGTGGAAATCCTTTCAAGATTATTTCATGCAGGGTATATATTGTGAAAAGTAATGACTAATCTTTTCAAGGTATAAGAAATGAATTTTGCCACCCATCATGAGACCTCTCCATATGTTACAAATCGAACTCCTAACTATAGACTTAAAAAGCCTAGTTAGCTACAAATTAATTATCACTACAAGAAAAATATGCATTTTCAATATTTGCCGTAGCACTCAAAAGATACACTTCATTTGATGAATTCAGCCAAAGGTAAATTGACTTCCTTTTTGTAAAAAAAGTTGATTATGTTTTATTTTTTATGCCAAGTTCATAAACCACTGTTCAAACCCCTTAAGATCATAAGAAGTACTTTTATCAATAAAAATAGAAACAAGTGGACATTTAAGTGAATTTATCAAGTATGATAGATCTTTAAAGAGCTATGGATTAAAATAGCTTCTTTGAGGGACTATGTTATCAATCATATGATTTTTCAAAAACTAAAATGTCCGTTCCCCAATAATATATACAAGTTATATGCAAGAGCAAACTTGAACCTCTTCTCTAGAATCTCAAATTAGGAGACCCTAGTAGAGCTGCCAAATTCAACTACCACACATGTACAATTTATACTAGAAAGAAACAACTACTCATCTTACCTCATCTATGTTCTTGATAGCCGATCATTAAGTAAAATAATTTCATAAAGAGCAATGCTATGAGGCATGAATATCTGAATACAAATATATGCGAAAGAACAAACAACCAATGTAGTTTTGAAAAATTAATCGGAGTTGAAGGATACATCTCACTCTCACTCGTGAACTCGTCAATACCGTTACATTTAAGTGATGTTGGCCCAAAAGCTCTGCTAAATTGATTGAATGTGTGTAGCAATTTATAAACCACAAATTCAAAAATCTTATTTATTTGAAGTTTGTTATGCAAAAATCTTATTTAAGACAAATAAAAATGAAACCACTTAAACCGAATAAATATAATTTTAATTCCCGCACCTTATTCTTTTAAACCTTATAGATCAAAATTTGATGTGCAGAAATACGGTTGATTGATTTTGAAGTGCAAAACGTGAATTTGATGAGATGAGAATGCTGAGTAGACTACCTCCTCAGAAAGAAGAGAGGCCATCGTAATAGGATAATTATAAAGTGAATCTTAAATTTTTAAATTCATCATAAACTCTCTGCTCATCTAATAACTAATAGAAGATTTATGATAAATCCAAAAATAAAAAGTCATCCATAAATTTCACCACTATAGTAGTATTGAATAGAGGAAAAACGTTGATAGGTGTAGTTAGTGGCTCATGGTAGCAAGTAGAATTACAGTAATTTCTGTTTTTAGCGCAAAGGGTCCTTGGCAGGTGTTCAAAGGACAAGAATGGTGAATCAGCAACAGTTGGGGTGCAACAGCAACAGCAATACACCAACAAAACTGTGCAAGTGTCCGTCGCATTCAATCATCTGGCCTCCCGACGACGCCTCCACCTCCCTATTCATTCATTCAGATTCAGTATTCGTTCATTTCCGCCGTTTCCGTTTCCTTCCAAAAATTAATCAAACATACCTAATCCTATTTAATTCCATTTTTATTGTCATCACCTACTCTACTCACTCTTCCAATCATCACCTATATATAATCACAATCACGTTTCACGCTCAACATTTCCTCTTTGGTATTTAACCATACTCCATCCCCATTAACAAAAAAAAGCATCTATAACCATATATCATCACCATCATCATATAACAATAGTAACAAGAAAATTAAAATTACATTATTTGCATTAATGAACAAACTTAACTACCTTAACTAAAATAACCAAACTCCCCACAGAATCACAAGCCCCACAAGACCAACCCAAAGCCCAGAACAAAATTACAGCTGATGATGATAGTAATAACAATAATAATTTCATAAATTAAAAACAACCAAAAAAAACCCCAAAAAATAAGAAGAGAATAAAATAAAATAAAATTATCCCATTCTACATACACCGAGAGAGGATCGAGATGATCATCTCATCATCATCATCATCATCATCACATCACATCAGTGATCGAGGGCATTAGGGCCAGTACAGTAATTGAGAACGTGACTCCACACCCACTGAACCAAAAACTTACGCCTGATCCCATTCATGTTATACGTGGCACCATCTCGAGCGTCCAAAACCTGACCCGTGTACGACCCTCCCCTCCGGTACCGTAGATCCCCTCGCACAGATCCGCAATCTCGACGGGGAAAGTCGGGTCCTGACCCGCATACCAAGCATTGGCTAACGGGTTTGTTGCCAGCTCAGCCATCTCATGCCCAATCACGCTTATCATGCCGTCAACTCCAACGTCGCCGTTAGGCGACTTAAACGGCTTCATGTTCGGTATATAAGCCGGCACAGAAAACGGGTACGCGCACTGACCCGGGCAAAGCTTCGCGGAGTTACCAACCCACGCATAAGGGAGCGTATAACCCACGAGGGAAGGGAATGTGAAGTAGTGGAAACCGCACACTGAGGTGCAGAAATCCTGAACGTACACGTCATCGGCGGTTAAGAGAAGATAGAGCCCGCTCTTCGGGTTGATCGGTAACGGTTTCGTTGAGGCGGTTATGGCGCTCTTTATAACGGACTGGATAGAGAGGCGCGTGAGGGACTTCCCGTGGGAGTAGAAGCGGTCGTTCTTCTCCTGCCCGAGGCGGACCGTTCTGGAGATGTTGGCGCCGGTCTGGTCGGTGTAGAGCTGGACGGTGCGCCACCACGCCGCCACGGAGGGTTTCGGGGCGTCGCCGGCGGAGATCGAGTTGATGAACTCGCGGATGATCTTCTTCTGGCTGCGGTCCCACCGTCCGTACCAGATGGTGTGGACGGTTATGGTGGAGGTCAGGACGGGTCCCATGTGGTACCGGAGTTTTACGAACTCCGACGAACCTTCGTACTTCTTTGAGTCACCGAAGGCGTAATCGGAGACGTTCATTTTGTTGTTGACGTTCTGCGGCCACGGACGCCACGCCGCCGCCGTATCCACGGCCGCCAGGAAGAGGAGGAATAAGGCGAGAACCGCCGTGGACGGCGGCGACGAGAACGTAACACGCATTTTCATTTTTATTTTTTTGCCCCTATGGGTTGAGTGAGGTGAGTGAGTGAGTGAGTGAGTTGAGCTGAGAGAGCTCACAAGTACAAAACGTGAGGGTTCAGTGGGTGAACCTCCTTTATACACACACCAAAAATTTTTTGTTCTGCTTTTTTTTTTTAAATTTTTTTTTTTTCGGAAATTTGAAATGAAAAAGAAGGGAAATTGCCAAATTCGAGTGGCGATGAAAAAAAAAAGGGGTAGGAAATAGCATAAGGACTGGAATAATGGTTTTTTTTTTGGTTGGGCTGGGGACATTGATTTGCGGGTAAGGGGGGTAATGGAGGACAGTTAGATTCTTAAAGTGAAGGTGGGGTCGAGGCGGAGGGAGAGGGGCATCATTCACAATTGATGATGATAATGTGGTTGTCGTCATCTGATTTGAGATTTCCATTTTCTCATCTTTTGCGCGGGAAAAGAGAGGAGGGTAGGGGTGCTCTCGGGATTTCACGGGGGAATTATATACTAGCTGCCCTTAGCTTCCTTGCCTTACGTGCTGGGCTGGTTTGTTTGGGTGCCCCGATTTTGAAGAATGAGGGGACCGCACCGCAATGTGGTCCGAGGGCACAAGAGGCACCTATTGGGTACGAGTACTAATAGTATTGGGTGTTGGAGGGCATAGCCTAGGATGTTATCATATGATGATATAATATGGTGTAATATCGATGCCATTCCCCATTCCCCAGACACACGTACTCCTACTCGCATGGTCGAAAAGTACTTATACCGACATAATTCTAAAATTTTTTTCTTTAAGTACATTTATATAAAAATTTATGAGACTTATAGATGAGTGAGTATATATTGAATAAAGTTAATAATTTATTTTTATTGTGAATATATCTAAAGATAATATGTTAAATTTATGTGCATGTAAGAATCACTCCAATGGTAAACCCTCTGCTATCCTTTCTCTTTTGTTTTTTTCAATTCAAAGCTCTCTCTTTTTCTCTTTATTTTTTCTTTTCCTTTATTTTTCTTTTGGGAACCAACATTTATTTTTTATTTTATATATACCATATTATAGAAGAGATTAGATTTGGTAACTATTTTATTATGTCTTCTCACTATATTGAACTCTTTTTTCAAGTTCATAAATATATGATTTATATTATTTATAAGAAAATAAAAATAAAAAATAACTGTAATATTCTATTAAATAACCGTCGTAAATCAATATCTCATATTTTTTACGCTTTTTCTATTCTTTCACCAAAAATAGTTATATTTTTTTGTTAAACTGTAAATATATTGAAAGATATGACGTACCTGCAAGGACTAGTTTGAGTAGAAGGATTTTATGGGCTCTAAGAAACACACAAATCAATGCACCGTATTTTTCTGAACATTACTTTAACGAGTTTTGCTTTATTTAAAATCTTTGCGGCGGAATTTGTGAAAGGGAGCCCGCAGGAGTAGTTTAATCTCGTCCCTCATTGATGTGCAATGTATAAAGTGAAGGGCCATCCAAAGTTTGATACATGAAGCCAAAAAAAAAAAAAAGAAAGCAACATGAACAAGCTTTGCGAGTAGTTGTTTTGCCTTTGGTTAGAGCTGAGATAATAATAATAATAATAACAAATATCTGGAAAGGAAATTAAAGGGAGGGAGGGGACTCTATTATGTTGACGTCCACATCAAGATGGCATCCGATCGAATTAAAGATATGGTGGCAACGATGTAGGAGAAGAATTATATGTCAGTAGCTGCTACGTATAACGTACTAGCGAGCCTTCACATCAGCTGCTACTGTGCTTACATTATCACCTACAAAATTTGTATTTGTTCCAACATAAACTGAATTCAGGCACCACTCTTTAGAGACTCGTTTGTCTCTAGCTCTGTTTTTAATGTGAGAGAGTCATCACAGGTCGAGGATCGATAGTGAATACTCAACTCAAGCAAGAAGTTTGACTAACACTTCGCCATTTGACAGTAGCGCGTGAAGGTTCAGAGAATTAATCTGATGGGATGAGATTGAGGAAGAAAGAAGAATATAAAAGAAATTTGTGTCCACTTAATTGTCATTATCTCATATGTGTATTACCGAAATCAGTCTTCAGCTACAATTTCTAATGTAATAAATACATAGACATACCCAAGTTATATGTGCCATTATTATCACTTATGTTCTTAATGTTAAGGATAAGCTGATACACATTCAATCATGCAAATTGAGAGAAAGCACCACATAATTTATGTACTAATATGGAAGAGTGCAATTCTCAGATTAAATATGGTTAGTATCTAGTGCCCTCATCTGAACCGGTTCAGTAGTTTGCAGATTGTACATTGTAGCCAATTTCCTTGTTCTTGCAGTTGTACACCGCAACGCATCAAATCTTGTTGCCGTCAACACAAGCATATATAAGAGGAAGCGGAGGTGCATATGATCAACATATCAACACCAGATATAATATATCTTTCATATAAATACGCATAACATATCTCTTACCTTTAAAAACGTGTATATTGATGTTCACACACACGGACACATTAAATCTGCTCTGCTATTTTTTCTCGATGCATAGACATTAATCTAACATTTCCCAAAATCATACAACACAACTTCAAGGGCTTCCTTCCTTCTAATGTTCTCCCACCTACTGGTAGGATTGATCGGTTTTTCAAGTTTTATTTTGTTCATAAGGATTGATTGATTTCGTAGGAGAATATGGACTTTACATGTGGCCCCAGTTAAACATGGGTGCCCTCAAATGCTCTCCAGTTACATATGCCCAACCCAAAGTACAGGCCCAAAACACCCAAAGCAAAGTTGCAAACTCCTCGCTTTCGCTAACTGTGCAGCAAAAACCGCCCTGTTGTTGAGTTGGGCTTGCATTTTAAAATATGTACTCCAATTACCGAAAATATTTGATTCAAGCCTTCCAACTTCGACCAAATACAAAAACACTATGAGCCTTCCAACGAAAATTTGATCCTCGCTGATACGTTTGTTTGTAACAAACATCTGATGAGATAACATAGAATCTTATCAAACCAAAGTTCAAATCACCAGCAATGATCAAATAAAGAACTTATTCACTGAATTAAGAGTCATGCACACAAATCATCTGTCAATCAAAAGAATATACACAAATCATTCAAGTTATCATCATGGTAGGCAGAAAAACTCGAAGAACAAGAAGAGCTGTCTCACCATATGACGAAAAGGCAACGACATCCAGAGTGGAAAGTTTAGAGACATAAATTCAAGTGTTAACTCAGCAAGTTGCTTCTCTTACAAGAAATTCGGTCAATTCCCAAGGCACGACGAATGAAATCTGTCCTCCGTAACCCAACCCAAAGGTGAATTTTGATGATGTCACAAAAAATTAACCTGGCCATACGAATACGATACTCAAAATCCAAGGCACTATCTGACATGATCAAAAGTGGCTCGCGCCCCGATCTAAAGAGATTAAAATAATTTGTTCCCTCAGTCGACGAGGAGAACAATTTTTGTGTGAGGTCCTTTCCTTTCATCTCTTTAGATTGAGGGTGTGAGCCACTTTTGATAATGTTATGCAGTAAAGGCATAAAATAAATAAATCACCATTCTCGTAAATTGATTAGACTAAATTGAAAGCTCCTCACCTTGTACTGGTGAGTTTGTATCTCTTTAATTTCCTAACTATCCAAAATAATAATAATAATAAAATTGGAACAATGATCTCAACTCCGGTTAACCTGGCTCTTTTTTAAAAATAATATCAAAATATTTTTAGATAAACTTAATATCTTTCGATGATATATCTTTTCTCATTTTAGTAATGTATTTTTTTTCATTTATATTCATTTATAATTAATTCTTATTCAAATATTTAATAAAACCTTTTAGAAACTCATTTTTATATTTATGTTATTGTGTTGTATTAAATTATAATTTTAAATTAAGACTTTTTAAATACATAAAAAGTTATATTCTTTAACTATGTTTATAATAGTAATTTTAAAAATATTCAAATACACATACTCATTTTATAATTCATGAAAATTATTTATATCCTTAATTCATCATTAATTGTGGGTTTTATGTTTGAGAATGTAATTTGTTGCTTTATTTTTCTCTTGCTAATTACCTCAACAAAAAAAGTGTAGGTTTTATATATTAATATTTTATGATAATATTAACATTTGTGAAAAGCTACTTCCATGAAAGTTGTTCCAAATCCTTTTTTCATTGTCATTTTGAATGTAGGTTTAAACCATGTTAGTCATAAAGTGGTGACAAAAGAAAAAATAGGTTCTAGTATGAGCCTTTCAAGTGAATGGGTGCATGGATGAAGCCTCATTATGGAGTACTTTTGAAAGGTTGATATTAAGACCTAGAAACTAACTCTACATGTGACTTGGTAGGCTTGGGTTTTGTTACCCCTACCCATGAATTTGGCCTATAAGGGGAGCTCAAAGAGATGGTAAAGAGTCTTCTCCCAGATAAAGGACGTTGTGTTGTTGAGAAGAAAAGAAAGAGTGATCCACACCAAAGGGATGCCTATTTCTGGAACAAACTAGATCCCACACCCCTTTTGTCCCATAATAACCCAAATATAGTATCATTACCAACCATGGCCCAATTGGTTCTCTAGCCTACCTCTGTCACTTTGTAGTCCACTTTATGTCTTTTCCATAACAGCACTTTGAAACTCCAAAATCTGATCACTATTCACATCACTATCTTATCACTAGCTGGCAAGAGAGGACCTCTCTTGGTCCCAAAGAAAACAGGAACAAACACACTTAAATAGATATGCAAAGTACTCTCTTAGGACATGAAAAACACAACAACAAAAGCACAACCTGGAACCCATGTTTTCCTACAACACTAGAACAACACCTTCATTCTAAACAACACCCATGCTTAATGTTCACCCCTTGATACAAACAGAGAACCACCTCCTCATTGACACGGTTCACGACCCGCCGAGAACGTGACCCACGATTGATCCCCACTGAAACCTCTGAGAACATGACCGTAATATGCATAAATAAATCAATATATTTAAAATATCTCTAGTTTAACTAAACTTCATAATTCTGAAAAATGTTTCTAATCATAAATGCTTAATATAAAATTGCATAAAATTCATAATCTGGGCCAAGTCTAACATAATTAGATAAATGATTGAAATTCTGAAAGAAAACTATATAATGCATGTCCAGATCCTGTACACAATTATTGAAATACTACTAACTGACATAACCAATAGTAAGCTCCACTCCAAAGCGAAACTCACCAAAGAAGTTGTAGCACTACTAGGGAGGATCCTAAATACAACTAAACCTGACCTGGATCTATAAGGGAGGAAAAAAGATGGGTGAATTCATCAAAACTTGAGTGAGCCTTTACTCACAACCTACATGAAACAACAACAATTATACATAACATATACATGTAACTTGTAAAACATTATATATATAATTACATCTAGCTATACTGAAACAATAATTTAACTCAATCCATGGCAATAATTAGTAGAGAAATAAGAGATACTTTGTACATAAATAATTGAGCTGGTTAAATCAGTTAATGGCTAATCTAATGGCACCTAACTAGGTCCCATAAATGGACACCACCTGGTTCCTTACTCTGGGTGAGCTAGTCTTTTAGCAAACCACTTGGTACCAAGGTTAACGATCAAATTTTCTAAAATTTCTATAATCCATAAAGGCATATTTCTTGGCATAAATCATTCTAAAATTTTATAAATAATTTATATAATATGAAAAAATAATAATAATGACTAAAAGCATGACAGGCTAACGCTAAACAATATGATAAAAATATAAATAATTTGACTTTATTATCCCAACTGAGTTTGGAAATGGTAGAGAGGAAAAATATTGAGAGAAAACCATGATTGACAATACCCAAACTCACATACCAGATAAAAAAAAGGGAGGAATTGGTTAAATTCCAGAGAGATCACTTACTGAAGAGATTAATAGGAGAAAATTGAGCGAACCATTTTTTCTCTTTAGGAAAAATTCCTTTAGATGGTTAGGGTTTTTAAAAAATATTTGAAAGTAATATGATGTGCCAAAAATATACTAAAGCATTATGTGCACACGTGTTAGACAAATTCAATTTTCTTATATATGCATGAAAACAAGAACTGCAAGGCAAGTGTCTTGCCACCTATATATATACATGTAATAATAATAAAAATGAAAACGCGTGTAACTCATTATATAGTAAAATAATATTAAAACAAACCATGTTTCAACTTGTTATATAATAAAATAATATTAAAATGAAATCGTGCTTCAATCGTTATATTATAATAATAACAAAATGAAAATGCATGTAATTATACTTTTGCTTTTATTATATATATATATATATATATATATTTCTTTTGAACTTGCATAATGAGTTTAGATTAACTTACTAACATTGATAATTTTAGAAATAATAATAATAATAATATTCCTAATAATAACTCATATACCACTAAATTTTATATTTGGGGATATTACATGCGGTATTCTTTGTGTAGAGGAAAGAATAAAGGCTCTCACTCATTCATCATCATTTCTCAAAGGTTGGCATTATCTATTCTTAGCCCAAGCCACAAGGGAGATCCTCATCACCTTCATAAGCTTACAAATTCATGTATTAAAGTTTTATTTATTTTCATTAAATCCATTCAAAAACTCAAGGTTGGCGACAAAAGTTATCTAATAAAGAGATTAGCTAGTCAATTCTTAGAGCTAACGCTTGTGTGTTGAGTTTGTTTAATCTTTTGGGAAAAAAATTGGCATTGTAGTTTGTTCTTATAATGTGCAGCAATAAACGTAGAGGGGTGGCAATAGGCCAGGAAAACGGTGCCGTAAGTTTTGCACATTGTTGGATGGATACAAACTGAATCACATGCGAACCATTGCGAAGATGCAACAAATCGTAGATCGCCCGCATCTCAAAAATGAAAATGCCGTTGTTGTTTTCGCATTCGCCGGATTTGAATCCTTTTCCAAACCGTGTTTTGTGTCTATCCTACTGTATCCGTTCTATATTAATAATTACTCTAAAAATATATTTAAATTTAATAATATATTAATAAATAAATATAAATTATAATTAAATATATTAATGTTTTAATATATTAAATTACATAATTTTTTAAGAATAATTATTAATACAGAGTAGAAAGATTATTTTACTCGGATCCTTTTACTTCTGTTCTCTCCATCCCCTACCTCCTCCGATGATGCATTGCTTTCACACACTCTCTCCTTAGATAAGCACTTTACCTAACTCACCTCAAAATACATTTACCTACCAAACAAATAAAACAATCATAACAAATTTACAGAGAGAAACACAACAAATTCAAAGAGAGAAGGTAAATGCCAAATTATTGGATTAAAACAGTTCCATTACACCCTTCTCCACAACATTGGAATATCTATCTCATCATCAGCCTAGGCTGTTCCACATTGCAGAGCCACCGACACCAACATTAAAATCTTTTTTCAAAGCCAAAAAAATTTCTTGCTCCTTATTCTAAATCGAAACAATGGTGGATAAACCAATGAGCATTCACAGAACCCGTTTTCCTTTCTCCATTACCAAACTTCTCTTATGGTCCCTCGTCTCCTTAACGTTCATAGTCTTCTTCTTCTTCGGATCTCCTCCAACCGCCACCACCTCCGCCCCCACCCGTCGCTCCCTCCGCGGCGGCCCTCACTGGGAGACCTCCGTCCGCCACTCCGCCGCCCCGTCAGGACCCAACGGCCTCCGCGTCCTCGTCACCGGCGCCGCCGGCTTCGTCGGGACCCACGTCTCCCTCGCCCTGAAGCGCCGCGGCGATGGCGTCGTCGGCGTCGACAACTTCAACCGCTACTACGATCCATCCCTGAAACACGCACGCGCCGATCTCCTCACGCGCGAGGGTGTCTTCATCGTCGAAGGTGACATCAATGACTCTTCGCTCTTGAAATCGCTCTTCAAGCTCGTGAAGTTCACGCACGTGATGCACCTCGCAGCACAAGCTGGTGTTCGCTACGCCATGAAGAACCCTTCATCTTATATCCACAGCAACATTGCTGGTCTCGTTAATGTTCTCGAAGTATGCAAGAGCGTGAATCCTCAACCTGCTGTTGTGTGGGCTTCTTCTAGCTCCGTTTATGGGCTCAACTCTAAGGTACCCTTTTCGGAGAAAGATCGAACGGATCAGCCAGCGAGTTTGTATGCTGCGACTAAGAAAGCTGGTGAAGAGATTGCACACACTTACAATCATATCTATGGCCTTTCCATAACTGGGTTGAGGTTCTTCACTGTTTATGGTCCTTGGGGAAGACCAGACATGGCTTATTTCTTCTTCACCAGGGATATTCTGAAGGGGAAGCAGATTCAGATCTTTGAAGGGCCTGATCATCGCTCTGTTGCGAGGGATTTTACTTACATTGATGACATTGTGAAGGGTTGTTTGGGGGCTTTGGATACTGCTGGGAAGAGCACTGGGAGTGGTGGGAAGAAGAGTGG
Organism: Dalbergia oliveri; assembly: GCA_030441495.1. Lineage (NCBI taxonomy): Eukaryota > Viridiplantae > Streptophyta > Magnoliopsida > Fabales > Fabaceae > Dalbergia > Dalbergia oliveri. The sequence continues at coordinate 9,019,855 of JAMLFY010000011.1, forward strand.
GCCTGCGCAGTTGAGGGTGTTCAATCTTGGCAACACTTCTCCTGTTCAGGTTGGGAAGCTGGTGAGTATATTGGAGAAGTTGTTGAAGGTTGATGCTAAGAAGAAGGTGATGCCGATGCCGAGGAATGGGGATGTGGTTTACACGCATGCTGATATAAGCCTTGCCAGGAAGGAGATTGGGTATAAGCCCACCACGGATTTGGAAACCGGTTTGAGAAAGTTTGTGAATTGGTATTTGGAGTACTATAATACATCTGATGAGGAGAAGAAGGGTAAGAGTAAGAGTGCTGCTTGGTGATAATAAGTCAATTCAATTCAATTAGGTCTTTTTGTGTTTTTTACTAGATTTTTTTTTTTTTTGCAAATTATTATTGTTTTGCTTTGGAACTGTACAATAATAATCATAGTTATAGCTTGTTACGAAAATGTTGATAAATAATTTTAAGAGCAATTTCACTTGCATATTCCTATGTTCATTCAAAGGGTCTTCGCTGATATGCAGGTATTTATTTATTTATGAATTATTTGTGTTCCAAATACTATTAGGAACCCACAACTCTTTGTAAGTTATCGTTCATGAAAAACGCTAGTTTAGCTTCTGATGTTCTGGTCTTTGGGGAGTCAATTGGAACTTGGAAGTTATCGTTTAGTCTTTACAAGGTGTCAACTTTGGTGAAAAAGATACCATGACTGCGATGGATTGCATTACTATTTTAGATTTTTAATTATTTTGCTACTGTAGTCAATTCCTTTTTTCCTATTAATCTCACTTGAAGCAAAGTCCAGGTAGTTCGGCGGTAGGGGTTCTTTAACGATTCATCCATGTGTCCCATTACTGTTACTTCACTTTAATAACCAATCAATGAATATAATAATAGATTAATTTTCCTGTCCTTTAGTGCAACACTGCTTTCTTAAATATTCTCCATTTTTTTTAATCCTTGTCAGATTGTATGTTCCACCTCTTCTAAGTTCTAATTGGGCTTGCAACTCAAAATGCCTATTTGCTCAATCAGTTTGAACTGCTATACCCAGTTGGATATCCAATTTTTATACTCCATAAGGATACTTTCTAAACAATCAACGGTATTCTGGACTTGAATTAATTTCCTTTGATTTTTCATTTTGTTTAATTAACCGAACAGGAATTCGTTAGTAGTTTACTTTCTTCTTCTATCTTATTGAGCTTTATATTTGATATTTTAAACACAGTGGTATAGATGTTCACTCATAAATATCTGACCAACCTTTTTGCCTGACATAAACTAGTTTATACAAACATGTATGAAATAGCAGAATTAACTGTGTAATAGGAGATTTCTGATTTGCATGCGCCCACAGATTGACACTCGAGAATGGTTAGGCTTGTGCCCTTGAAGGGGACAAGAATCATATGTCGATCTTTTTTTTTTGACCTTTCTACAGTCTCGTTTAGGGGAGGCTATTCTTTGAGCTCACATGATGCAAGTACTTTTTGCTGTCTGCTGAGTTGGATTCATATGCATCATTCTTGTTTTCACATGTTTCATGTTTGGGCCGAATGCCTTATTCAATTTCTTTTAACGTAATGTACGGATTTATATGATGCAAATAAAGATTCATTTTGATCTATGAAATTATAAATGTGTTTTATTTTAGTTTCTGTAATTATGAAATTAGCTGTTTAGTTTTTAAAATTTTATTCCATAAATTCCTTTCTAATCAAACAAACGTTAGTCAACCATTGATATTCTGTTGACATCACATTAAATGACACGTGCATATGTGGCACCAAATTAATATAGATTTGAATTAGTTTTGAAATTTTCAAATGTATCAAAACAGTTGCTGAAATTTTATAAAATGCATTAAAAAAGTCCTAAATCCCCAAATTTCTCCTATTTTACTTCATAAAAACTAAATCCTTAGTATTTCTTAAACTTGATTATTTTTTCTCATTTTCACATCCTATTTAGACAAAAAAAATTCTCATGTAGAATAACAATGATAAGAGATTTATCACCAACAACCTGTTATTGTTGGACGAGTGGTAAACAATTTAATTCCTCATAAAGATGAGGACAAATTGGGAGGGGGAGTAAACATAAATGTTTTATTTTAAATCAGTGCCATTATATTTTCCCTATTTGCATCAACATCCCCAAAATGCTTCCCAATCTTGACTGCGACAAACTAGTTATGCCAATCACGAATAATAGCTTCAGTCCATATGTATCTTTATCTGCAAATGTGGCACCATTGCTATTCAACTTGTACATCCTAAGGGATGGTGATTCCTACGATCCACTATCGTTGAGGTGGAATGAGAGACACGATCTTCTACTTAGCTAGATTAAAACTCATCATATTTGAGATGGTTTGCGGGTACATTTGACATGGAAGTAAAGTTTCTTTTCCTTGTTATGCTAGATTCCTTTGATATCAAATTCCTTCCCAAATTGTAACTAAAAGATTTCCTTGTCACACTTGATAATATGTTTCCCCACATCATAGTTTTCATATTTTAAATCCCAATTTATTCCAAGAAATGTAATATAATAACTAATAAATTAGTTATATTAGCTAAGTATGGAGGGTCTCAAATTTGGACTAATCAAGCTTTTAATTGTGTTTATGATATTTAAAAATTTGGACTATTTAAATATGATGTTAAAATAAGAGAGAAATAAGTGGATTTAAGAAATATTGAGGATTTAGATTTTATAAACCAAACAAGAAGAAATTTGGGAATTTAAGATTTTTTTGACACATTTTAAAAAATTTTAGGACTATTTAACATATTGGGAAATTTTAATAACTAATTTGAACCTATTTTAATTTGGTGTCATGTCGCACATGGGATTGACATGACATGTCATCAACACGTAATATGCCATGTCCAGAACAATAATGGTTGATCAATGTTTGTTTGACCAGAAATTAAAATGACCTCCAAATGAAATTTCAGGAAGTAAAAAATTAACTTTGAAATTTCAAGTACTAAAGTGAAGCACGCTTATAATTTTAGACCAAAGTGACATTTACTCGCTAGTTATTATGAAGTTAATAAAGTCAAAAAAATTGAATGGGCAATTATTTTCAATTGATCGAATGATGGGGAATTTTTTTTTGGATGAACCAGTGATATCCAGGTTATAACCATCATGAAGAGTGAGCTAATTCTCAAGACGTAGATTACATAGATGTGTATCTTGCTTCTGATCACGAAATTTTTTCCATACACCGAATGAGGAAATTAAACCTATGAAATAAGATTTTAGACATATGAGTAGTGCTACTCATATTGGAGTTGTCTGACAAAGATTGATAGATACAATTGGCATATGTATGGCAAGTGTTGAGTGGCTTGAGGAAAGCTATCGGTAGTTAAGAAATATGAGATGGAAATCTCATGTATTGACACTTAATTCTAATCCCATGAAAAATCAATGTTATATATAAGGGGTCTTTTTGTTAATAAAATAAAAAAAGGGGTCATTGTCACTAATATTGTGTTTTATTGTAAACTTCTTGTGATATTCGTCATCAATATTCTGAGGTAATCAGTTACAAGCTATGTTTACAATTAGTAACTGTTAATAAACATTCTACCTCTTTCTTTCAACTTTCTAGATTGTACATTTTGGATTTGTTCCAGCAAAGTAAAAAGCAGCATAGATTGAAAAACTGAAGAAAACCCATTTGAAAAATGTGGGAGCCAAGGAAAAGAAGTAAGAACTGGGGCTACTGCGACAAGCAAGACACATTAGGTGAAGCAGAAGATGCCACTCCATGGGCATTGTTGCATGAAGCATATACATGTGATCCTGAAGTTGAGGTTATGTTAATTGTATCCATGAAGATATCAGTGCACCCAGCACTCGGGCTGCAATTCAGATTAATTGCTGCCTCACTAGCAGAAGTTCCATTCACATCACGATATGTCACCCCACTAATACGAACTGCAGATTTCTGTGTGTTCATATACCAAAAATACAAAATTATGCAATACATCTCCCTCTAAGTACCAATATTGCACATGACACAATTTTTACCTTATCAGTGTGTCCATCCAACATTGTATCCTCATAGTTCTGGTCAATTATTATAGGATTTTTGGTATCTGCAAATGTGATTTGTTCGAATGAGATATTTCTTGCATACCCGGATCCACCCTGTTGGAAGGAAATGTTAATAAAATTAGTACAACAAATACATATTTGACAACTTTGGTATATGATTTTAAGATCTATATTTACAGAGAAAATAACAAACATGTATATAAACTTTACTCCCTCCGTCCCAATTAACTGTTCATTTGGACAAATTCATACATTAAAATGTCAATGTATTTGGTTACAATTAATTTTCAATCGATCTGTCTCTGTACCGGCCATGTCTTTATTCTCAATCCATTCTCTGCTCCATTGAAACTGCAGTTCCTTACATGCACTTGCTCCACTATTTCATAGGCTCCTTTTTCCCCAAGGCTTCCTACACTGAACACACGCAGCCACAAGAAAGGGAGAATGAGACGGATTTCACCGCTGAAATTTTTCATCAACTGAATCAATTGTCAATGATGGTAATGTATCTGTCTGTACCTTATACCATGGCCTGGTCCACAAGTTACACTAGTAATGTTAATATTTGACGTACCATTGTTCATGGCAATGCAATCATCTCCTGTTTAAACAACAGCTTAAGCAATAACACATGAACTGACATATTTTCTAATTACTATACTATATATATTTATATGCGGCTTGGAGTGTGAAGAATGTGCAGATTATTTTTTTATGGCTAGCTCTTATACCAGTTTTAATCATGGACTTCTGGATTAGAATGTAGCTTGAGCGAGCAATGTCAATTCCATCAGTGTTTGGGCTATCTTGAGGGGCAATTATCTTGAGATTGAATATGTTTGTGTTGTTGCAACCATTTATGGATATATGGTTTTTTGCACTGTTGAGATGACGAGTCCCATTTAGCTTGAGGTTGCTGCAGTCGTTTATTGATAGAGCCTGTGCCAACAAACATTATACCACAAACATTGCAGACATTAACTCTACACACACACAAAGACGTGTGTGTGTGTGTGTGTGTATATATATATATATATATATATATTCTTACAGTATGTGTACAACTTACAGTATAGATATATATACATTTGAAAGTGAAATAAGGGAAAACATGTTTATGTATACATATCTTACAGTTGGTCTTGGGCAGTCTGTCACCTGAACCGAAACCAAAAAAAGAAGAGTTGTTCTGTTATTATAGAATTTTCAATATATATATAGATAATGAGTGTGAAATTGCATGACAAAGATGCCAAACAGACATTGCAAGCATGCCACCAAACAGAGCCCTGGCCGTCGATTTGTCCACTGCCATCGATTACAAGGCCTTCGACGCTTGAGAAATCAATCCACCTGCCTCTGTCCTGGTCTGCCCATGCTTTTGTGCTACTTGGTGCCACAATATTTCCTTCAAGCTTATATATATGAATGAAATACAAGTGTGAATCCACTGAGAAAAAGAAAATGTTACTGAAATGATTTTATTGTTCATGTGAGTGGAAAACTTTATGGTAAACTGGTAATTGATCAGTGAGCTTTTTCCTAAACTTTATATTTGGTAACTTAATGTAGCATTTATAGCTAGAATTCTCATCAAGATACATCCATTTGTGAACATGTTGGTTGTGAGTCAAAGTGATGATGTTCAATCCAGTTTGCATATTGGACTGATATAGTTCCCTGAACCTTCCGGTCAGTTCATCGATTGGTATCTTATCAGCCTCCTTATCGAAAACTCCTTTAGTACTCATAAAAGAGAGGTTTTACTATGCCTTAATGTTTTTGAAATTGCCTGTCTAAGAGTTCATCTTCACAGTTTGACATGCTCCACACTTAGCTTAAACACATTTGCACTAAGAAACTTTAGTTATCGGTTTGGATAGTAAAATATCCAAAGACACATAAAGCAGGTAATTAATAATTATATAAAAATTATAAATCAACTATTTCATCATATACCTGAAAATGAACTGGAGAGAAATTGCAGGGACCACTGAATTTCAGAGGATTCAACATGAACGTTTTGTTGGCTGGCACCACAAGGGTTGCAATACTATTACTCACAGCACAAACGTCACTCCAAGCTTTTAGAAAAACCTTGTATCGTATATTATAATCCCACAAAAGTCCATGTAAATGTTACAAGAAGCAAATTTTGATAGTGAAATTAAACAAATTAGTCCACTGAAAAATAACTTATTTAATCTATACACAAAAGTAAAAACAAACAGAAAATCCAACAACAGTTTACATGAGAATCATCTGTGAGGCCATCTCCAACAGCACCATAATCAATCACGTTAAAAGTTTTTGTGTTGGCAACAGCTTCTAATAGTTTATTGCATGAACAATACGAAGCGAAGTATAACATTAGTATCCATATATAGATAGTGGTAACTAGACCGTGCATGACGATAATTACTTTTCTAGAAACGATGGTGGAGGACTAGAAAAGTAAAAGTTTCCTAATGTGATGTGATTATTTATTCGAGTGAAGATGGATGTGTGCCTCAAAAGAGGCAGATAAATATATATGTGCGTAGAACTTACAATTAATGAAATGATAAGTTTTTTATACAAATTAATGGGATGAGTTCGTTTAAAGGAAACGAGTTTCTTTTCTAGATACAACTTAATGGTGTATTGATGATAATGAATGGTTAAACAATTCAAGAGAAAGTAAGTAAAACGAACAAGCTAAGTAGCATATTGATATGAGTATCTAGATGAGATTAATATCCATAAGGCTTAACATAGTTGGTATCTAGTTGAACTCTTTAAGTATTTAGTTAAGGTTCAATTTCGACATGGTATATAGAAAGGTTTTCGAAACAAAACCCATGTTTGTGAGCTACGGCTCAAGAAGATTAATCCTTGGATACCTTAGGTTCACCTACAACAAACACATATGAGATTAACATTCAATATTCCTTTGAACCTAGGATGAGCTTGCAAATATGACAACAACTAGCACTTTTGAAAAGCTACATAAAATTAATTTTTTTTATAGGTAGAGACATAAAATTAATTTAAATACATGTAGATATATCTTTAGACCTTTTTTTTCAAAATTATTATGTAAATTAAAGAAGGAAATCACGTTCCAAAATTTCCAATGCCGAAACCGATAGGCGTTGCTATATTAAGAATTAGATATGCTATTAGGAACCTGATATCATTGCTGTTTTTTTTCTCTTGTAGTCATGATTGCTGTTTGATGATCAATGCTGCATACAATCAGCTCATTCTAAAGCTCAGTTCAGTTTTGGCAAAATGAATAAGCAAAAACTGCATTGAGCTGTTCTTTATATCATACCAAATTTTCTCATGCACGAGGGGTTAAATAGATGAAACCAAAAATGTTGCTACTTATTTATACGTTGATGCAAAACACGGCTTTATGTTTTATGTTAGACACATAGTCAGAGGCTTCGAATTTCATGACTTTTTTTTTTTTTTGGGACTGGATGATTGAATTTCATGGTCAATGCATGGCTTCTGCCTTTCTGGTTAGGATTAACCACAAATTTACTTGGGGATGCTTTTACGAGGTATTGCAAAACTCAAGGGTAGAAAAAGATGCAATGGTGTTATGCTGTTAACCCGAACAATTAGTCCATAAACTTACATCTAACAAATAGATTTTTCTCTTTTTTCTTTACCCATATCACTTGAGAATGCATTGGGGAATAAAACGAGTTCTATTTACTTTTTACATTCCTTTATGAATGTTGGAATATATGCCATAAAACGTGAAAGTAAGGATGACATAATGTGCTGAAAAATCGATTACAAAAACATGAACTGCCCCAACTTTTAACATCTAAGAGTGGAAATGATTATATGGTTGATTAGCTTTTGGGAACCGAAAGCTCAGAATTAAAGTATAATGGGATTCTTGTAAGTTGTAACTGCGGGTTTTATTTACGGCTCGTCTTCGTTCAATTATAAAATGAAAAATGCAACGGAAACGTTATATTTACTAGCTAAATGCTGTTGGAAAATAAACACATAATTCTCTATTTACAAAAAATAAAAGGAGCAACTATACTGCAAAATAATGACGCAATCAACACGCAATAAACCAGAACAATGCATTAAGATTTTTAACGTAGAAAAATTTCTCAATGTGAGAGATAAATCACGTATCATCTAGAGTAAAGAAATAGCTCTAGTATAATCAAATAAGGTACAACAAAATCTCAAATAAATGCACAAATCGTGCTAACAACAAGCTAACCTAACCAAGCACCAATATTTAAAATTGAGAACAAAGAAAATGATAGATACCCAAAAATAGAACTATTGTGCGAGACCACCTCACACTCCTAACTTCTCTCAACGATCTAACTTTCAAGAATGAAGAGCAGACATCAGAACCTCCTGCAAAGTTTAACCAAATTCAACGGTGAACGACTTCACAAATCCTGATTTACATGCAGGTTGCATTAGAAAATGATTCTCCAAATAAGAGCGAATTCCTGTGCGTGATCGATATCTCACACTTTAGACCTCTAATTGATGATCCAACCATTCAAAACAAAAGCCACCTCAAAACCTTGTTAAAATTCCATCACGATCCAACCTGTCTCTTTCAATGTGGCTAAATTGTTCACAAAATAATCATTCTCTCATCACCCTAGCTGACTCCTCTCACTTGGATAAGTGGAGCATAAGTGGGCTTGCTCACTTTGGACTTTTCTCTATATAGGAAGGGAGTCTAATACCCAACACAAGCATGTACATATTTGACTTTAGTTCTTAATCAAAATTTCCCAACGTTTATTGTACTACTATTCAGATTTCAGTAACAGCATTTTTTTGCCCACCAAAAATGAAAAAAGAAAAAGAAACAGCATTTTTCTTGTGGTTTCTTAGTCTATGTAAGTTACAAGAACGATAGTTATTCCCTTTTTTATATGCTCACAAATTTGTTTTCTGTACACCTCTCACTCGAAAATCATGTGTTAAAACTTAGGAAAAACTTAGGGCCTCTTTTGACCGAAAAAAAACATAGGGCCTCTTGTTAAATTATTGGAAAAATATAAAATTTAGTTTGATTATTGAACAATCTATATTTACATAAAGACTATATGTCTTATAGACTAATAAATAATAATCAAATATTTACGAAATAATTACAGTCTCTAATAAAAAAAATAATTTATCTTAATTGATATTTTATATTACATATATTTACAAATTTCAAGTGATATTTACACAATAAATATAAATAATAAAATATCTTAATAAATTCCAATACAATCTCAAGAGTCCAATATGTTGGGGAAAAAGGTATCCAGACAGCTCTAAGAACAGTATAGCTCACCTTTGCAATATAAAATTAAAGATGTTAAAATATATTTTAAAAAGCAAATTACAGAGATTACTTGGATAGCATCATTCTTTTTATGACTAGAAAAATTATTAATAATTCCTTAGCTAATAAGAGTAATGTTATTTGGATTTATAATACGTAAAATACTATATTGATACATCATAATTATTCAATAGATGAGATGTGAAACCTAAACTAAGTACAATACACTCTATCCAATAATAAATAGAAATGTGTTAACATAATTTTTTATAAATTATGAATATAAATAACAATTTTCTTCCTGGATATGGTTATAAGGAAATTAAAATTACCAATAACATTTTACCGTAATCTCATTTCTTTTATTCAAGAATAAGATTTACAATAAGTTCCTCTTCTGTATTACAACTGCAAGGAATATGTAATATTTTAGAACATATTCACCATATGGCATTTCTCTTGGTATTGATCAATGTCAAATAGCCGCAAAATGGAAGATAATCAATTTCAAAAATTCAAATCGCAGAAGGAAGTGCTTCGACCCTAATATTAATAATGTATTGGGTTCAACATATTACTGGCCAACGAACTAAATGATATAATAAACTGAGAACAAAATTAAATATAGGGCCACAATAATCAAGCATCGGCAATGGTCACCTCAACCTCCACACCAGGTTCAATGGTGATAGAGGTAATCTGCTTAACCACATCTGGGGAGCTGTAAAGGTCGATAATCCTTTTGTGCACACGCAACTCAAATCTGTCCCATGTGTTGGTACCTGGAACACAAGACCAAATATCATCAATGCAACCAGCCTACACATTGAACTCGATAACTACAATACCCAAGCAAGAAATCACTATATTTGAATTCATGGAGTTGGGTGGAGTAGAATATTGATTAGCTCTATTATTTAGATATCTCAAAACTAGATAGAGTGAAGGGGAGATAGATAGAGTCCATTTCACCTAATCTCATTATCCCTCTCTATTTTTCTTCCCCTCTAAATTGGACAAAAAGAAATAGAATGAGTTGAGTTGTTAGATTTAATAAAATTAGTATTCTATCTCTATTGCTAATTTTACTTATTATAACTCAAAGATATTATAGATTGCAATAATTTCATTTATAATTGACAATAATTTGAAATATCATTTATTCCATTACTAAAATATCTAAACAATGGAACAGAATAATTTGTCACTCCACTCTTCATCACTCAATTTTATTTCTCTTTATTCAGTCACTATTTATCACCAATCAAGGCAGAGCTCCCATGCAGATTGCTACGTACATAATAATATTAAGACATAAATGCAAAGAGAACCGATTTTAAAATTAAAATGACCTTCTCCACAGGGGGATTTCCTAGTGGTTATGTGAAGAACTTTGGTTGGAATCCTGACAGGTCCCTTCACCCTGAGGCTCTTGTCCTTCGCACCGCGAATCAAGTCCGCGCAAACTAATCAACAAACAGTAACAACAAACGAAATTAAACGTGAATTCCAAATCAAATCATGATGATGAAATAGACACAAATACTGGTAATCCAATCCAAATCATATATCTTAATTAGAAAACAAAACAAATGCAATAAGATACCCACCCTTCTCGAGATTTTTCACGTTCTTGGAGGAGAGAGTTATCCTAATCTTGTGAATCTGCTCGTGAGGCTCCTCGAAACCGGGCTTAGTGGGCTTCATTGTAGCAACAGCAGCCATTGTTTCTTTTTATTTTTTATTTCCCTGAGAGGAGAGGAGCAGCAGCAACAACAGTGTGAGATGGCAGGAGGGACGCAGTTCAGTTGTTGCTCTCTTTTCTGACGTACGAGGGTTTTGGGATTTTAAGTACGTTTATATATACGTGGGTGGGTGTTACACTTACACACTGGTTTTTTTGGTTGACCTAGGGACAAATGGGCCCCTTCTCCATATCAATATCAATATAAACAAAATCAATTTCACTTCTTAAAGGAAAAAAAAAGAAAATCAATTCCACTTACTATATTATATTAATTAATATATATACAAGTTTATTAATAAAAAATAAAAAACGACCCTTTACACAAAACACAAAGAATTTATTGTTTTATTTTTAAATTTTAGCAATTCCAACATTTTTTTTTGTAAAAAAAAAGCTATCGAATTTATATACCTTGAATAATTATTAACTACTAGGCCTGGTATAATTGATAGCTAGTCGCTTGCTTTGGGATTTGATTTCTAACAGGTTGTATGGGAAAGGGTCTCTTGGCCAAAGAAAAAAATCAATATTTGTGAGTTCTAATTAAATGAATTAGTTATTACTTCAAGTGGTAAATACCCTAGGTTCATAAAAAAAAACTGGAATAATCATTTTAATTATAAATAATTAATAAATTTAATTTCTATACATTGATAATGTAAAATATTTTACATGTAATCTAATCAAATCATTTAATTTATATGACTTTTTAAACAATAAATATTATTTTTACAATATGACAATTTAAATTTGAATTTTTTATTAATCTAAAGAAGCTATTTTTTCAGTACAACCAATCAAATTAGGATTTTTAGTTACTTGTATTTAGATAAATAAAACAAACAAGCTCACCAAGAAAGAAAAAAGATAAATAAAGTATATAAGAGGATATGTTATTCTCATCCAATAGATATTCACTTATAATAACATAATTTCACAAATGTCATTTGAATTTAATTTCTACGTATTTGCACTAACCATCAATTTTTTACTATTATATGAAAATTTTATACTTTTACAAATATTACATGAAAATTAAACTCATCATTCTACTCTGACACTTTTTTTATTATTATTATTATAGTGACCCTATCCAGCTAGTATGGTTATTTGGATTTAAAAATTGAATTGATTTAACTTATATTTAAGTTTAAAAATCATATAAACTCTCATCAAATCTAATAGAATTTCAAAACCAATGACTTTGATAAATCAAATTATTTATTGACTTTAAAAAATCCAAACATAAATTAATGAGAAAATTACACTAATCTAAAAGGTTAGTGTAATTAGTAATTTCACTTAACACTCTCATTTTACAAAATTATCATTCTTTAGTTCACTAAAATTGCACTTATTCCTCATGTATATTAAATGATAAAAAAAAGATAATATGTGGTATATATATAATTATTAATGATAAAATTATAATATTATAACAATATTTGACATATATATTAATTAGAATACCTTTATTTTGTGTGATAAAATAATATTTTATTCAACTGATTGTTAAATCTTATCAAAATATTATAATTTTTTTATTAATAATTATGTATATATTTCATATTATTTTTTTGGTTATTTAAATTAATGAACTAATATCTGTAAAAAAGATCAATAATAGTTTTGTAAAATAGTAAAATACGAGTATAATTATATTAAACCTTAGAAGAGGTGAGAGTAAATTACTCTAAATTAATTATCATATCAAATCACCCCAAAATTTTTCCATTACAAGCACTACCTTTACACCATCGCTCCAAGAACAAGGCATTATATTTCGTTTTGTAAACTTCGTACCCAAAATAAACTAAAATAATACTCTCGAAATTTTTTGTATATGGGAATAGTCTCAAGTTTTTGATCTGTCAAAAGTACTTTTTTAGTCATATTTAAACATGACACTCAACTCCAAGACTAATTAGTCATTCTCCATCAATTATCCAAACCAAGTATATATCCCTAAACAGATGTTTCATAATAGTTTACATGATAGAACCTCCCTACATAATAGAAAGTTCATATGAAATTTGGACACACTAGAATATGCTACGTTGAGGGAAACGCAGCCACTCAATGATGGGTGCCATCTTCATCATGCCCCATCTCTTCTGCATCCTCAAATCGTTGATCATTGATTCGAAGCTGCAATTAAATCAAATTGAATATAAATAAGGGATAATCGAGAGAACAAATTATACAAACTAGTGAAAAAACATGGGTTTCCTACTAGTTTACAAATGATCCTATAGGGAGGAATACATTCGTGACCTAGAACCATTCTTTCTGCCACCCAAAATACCCGCACCGCAAAAGGTAAGTCCAAGATAAGCAAATACAAAAACAATTTAGATTCCAGGCACTAAAGCCTCACAAGTCACAAGAATATAGATAAGGATTGGAATACTGTGCAAAGCTGTACAATACTAGCATCGTGAATATCCACATCAACAAGCGAAGTATAACATATGCTTCATCCAGTTAATGCATTGTTTTTGTGCTATAATTTTCAGTAATTCTATATTTCTTCAACGTATTAAAACACTTACAGAAAACCAATAATCCGATTTCATAATTTTAGAAAACTTAGGTTACCATGAACTTGAAAGTGTGTAGAATAAAATGCCATGAAATAGCATTATGCTTTTTTTTTTTTCAAATCAGATCCAGAACTCATTGAAATTATCATTATCATAAAATTGATACTATGAAGAAAGCATCATTTTTTCGGCAGAAAGATAACAGGGCTAACAGAACCCAAAGCCTGTCCACCACTCTGAAGTCTGAACCACGAGTGAGTTGTAAAAAAATTCTCAGAGGAAGTGGAACTAGAATAAGTTAGAGGACTTTTGACGCACTCAAGGCACTATACAATACACAGCCACACATCCACAAACAAGTAGGATAGAACCCACAGGAAATATGTTGATGTCTTGTTCTTATGACGAATGCCATGTTACAAATTTTCATATCCATATATTGAGCTCACAGTCACTCAAGCGCATTTTACATTAATCTTCAGACGCTAAAATCCTACACATTCTCCTTATAACAGAAAATGTTACTTAATCCAGATAGTCAATAGTAACTCCATTCATTCTAGACACTAAAACAAACATGAAATTAGCTATTGCAACTAGCATATTAATAACTTCTACATCTCTTCCCTACTAGCTATTGCAAATTGTTATAGACCATATGCTCGAACTCCATTATGCACATATAAAAAGATTCACTTTTGAGGCAAGAAAAGAACATATTTCTAGTTTGAAAGTTTTAAAATTAAAGGCGAATGATTATTATTTCATATTGAGAGGGAAAAGATTAAACTGCAAAAGTTCAAATGGATTCAGAAGGGTCAAGAGATCAAAAGTAAAACCACAAAAGAAAAAGAAGACAGCAACATTCAAAGTAAAAGAAAGAGCACAACAAGTGAATAATTTAGAGAAATAAACCACCCAAAATACAGGGAGGGTTAAACACAACACAATGAAACTTAAACATCAGATCAGCTAGAGTGTATACTTAGAATGTCAAACTGCACAAACATAAGTAGATAGGGAATTATGAGGAAGAGCACCCAACCTCAAGCACTGTACGAGCTAGATCATAATCTCCATTTGACTGACCGAGAGAGTTGGCTGGATTGTGAGAGATATAACCTTCCTCATCTGGAGAGAAAAACAAAGGATAAAATTTAGCAACAATATAATAACAACAACAAACCATAAGACTTAAGAGTAACACCCCCCCGGGGGCGGGCATATACCTCCTTCTTCATCTTCCATCTGATCAGCACTGAAAATCCAATCATGCTCTTCTCCTTCTCCTGAAAGAACAATGCAAGCATAAACAACTCAGTAAAAGGAAATCACATTGTATGGAATGCTCTATTCTATTGTGAGGTTAGCTTAGCACTCACCATCATTTGGTTCTGGATTAAGCTCTGCACATTCGCAGAATATTTGAAACAGAGTATCCACTGTAAAACAAGAGATATAAGCAAAACTGGAGTAGCAAAAACAACGAGGTTGGTAGCAGAATGTAAATGGGCAACATGGAAATCATGAATTTCTGTAAAAACCAGAACAAGAGTGGTAAAGAGAAGAAGAAGATACATTGAGTAGGATCAGAGGGAATAAGCCTCATCTCTGTGATCCTGGACAAATCTTGCACATCATTGCATTCTGAGTCCGAGTTGTCAGAACCATCCTGGTCTTCCTCAGTTTCAATCTTCAAGAAGAGCACTACTAGTGAGCAAGTTGAAAATCACAAAAGGGCAAGACTAGACCAAATTTATTTATAGAATAAATACTCATTTTAGTCCCATAGAAATATATCAGAAGAACAAATTAGCCCTCAAAAATTGAAAGACCCCATATTGATCCCATGCAATCCAGAAAAATAAAAAAAGGACAAACTAGTCCCTCTGTAACATTGTATGGAGGGACCCTTTTTTTAATTGTGTTAAAAATGACTTTTAAATTCTGAGGGACTAAATTATCTACCAATATATTTCTGTGGGACCATTCCAGTATCTAGTCTTATCTATAAAATCGATTGAAAGGGAGAACAAAGAAAACAAAAAGACAAGAAAAGTGCAGAAAGAACTCAACCAAATGTTAGTATAGGAGCTGCATATCACAAGGGTTAATGATAAAATAGATAGATAGATAGAAAAGAAACCTGGGTGTATAAACAAGGAAGGGGGTAGGCATCTGGATCTCTGGAGACGGCATGGAGTGAAATCGATAAGAAATCAACTGCGTATCCTTTGCTGCTGTCTACGTCACTCAGCCATATCACTCGCCTGCAACAGGCAACGCAACAACACCAAATTATTATTATTATTATTGCACAAATTGAGAAAGGGCAGAGAGAGAAGTGGATAATAAGAAAGATACTTGGTGGTGATATAGAGAGTGCCGGGGAGTGGGGAGGAAGATTGGCCAGGACAAGGTCGACGCCACCCTGCACGTGCATCAGCTCCTCCCCATCTCTCTCTCCAGCACGGGCTCACCGCTCCTCTCCCTCTCCCTCTCCGTGAAGCTCCTCAGCCCTGCTACCATTTTCCCCTCTCTATCTCTTTTTCTCCTTTCCTTTCCTTTCCTTATTTTCGCTTCTCAAAGCCAGCAAAAAAACACTCACCTCAGCCTCAGCCTCAGCCTCAGCTCCACAATTTCTTCCTTTTTTACTAGTTTCTGGTTTGTAGTTGTAGGGTTTTCAAGGGGTTTTTGCCTTCTTCCACTTTACGGAACAATCTCTCTTTCAAGCTAAAAATAAAAAATTCAAAATTAAAAAACGTGTGCTATTGAAATAATTTATGAAAACCTACCCACCAATTAGCAGCCTCCACGTTGCAACCCCACTCCAATTTTCTTCTCGGGTCGGGTTGGAAAAATACCCATCCTAGCAAAATGTGAACGACATGGATTGGGTCGGTTTTTCAAGACTGTACCACAGAACTTGAACCAACTCTACCCGATCAACCACGGGTTGGGCAACGATTTTTTTTGTTTTAAAAAACAGCATTAGTAAGATGGCCAGGTCATTTATGTTGAGAAAGACGAAGGAATTTGTTTTTACTGTTCACGATGGAGAAGGGGCGGAGATGGCTATGGCGTCGTCAGAACCAATCGTCAATGGGCAGCGGCGGTGCTAAGAGGAGAAAAAGTTGAATTATTAAAATAAAACATGAACAATTTAATAAATTATTTTAATTTGTTTTTAATTTTAATATTTTATTAATTATTTTTTTAATTCTAATGTGCGGTTAAAACTGGACAATTCTATAAGGACGGATGGGGCATTTTTGAGAAAGAATTTTGTTTATTTCTGCATTGCTGTATGTGTAATTCTGTTTTTCAAAATAATGGTTCGGATTACGGGTTGGGTTACGGTATAATTGTTTCTATTCGGGTCGGACTGTTTTGGTTTGCCCGACCCATAAACGCTCTTGCTAGTTTTGTTTGGTATGGTAATGGTATGGTTTGGTTTGGTTTGGTTTTTGTTCATTGTACTCATCCACCCACTTAGCTTCACAAGGAAGGGAACGAACAAGGCAGATTCATTAGCCACAACCTGGGAATGAACCAAAGAAACCCAAAAATCTCATTTTGGATTCAATTTTGTGTGCCCCTTGTTCTCCTTTGAATCCAACCTGGGAGAGGTTAAGGACTTACGATGATGCTGTGTCTGGGTCGAGTTGGTGGGTCTCCGCCTCACTCTTAACAAATTCCTTTCATCTGTACGATTTCAACAGATACAGATTGGTTCAGCAGCAGCAGCAGCAGCAGCATGTGAATAATAATAGCAGGCTGAGCTGGAGAGGGCGCGTGATGGCGCTAGAATCCTCCGACTCCTCTTTCGCACCTTCTCTCGACTCTGATCCTACCGACAAAAATGCTCCTGGGTATATCATATCAATGCCCTTTCTTTTTCCTTCTTCTTCTTTTTATTTTATTTTATTTATTTATTTTGAAGTTGTTGATCAATTGAAGGAGCGCTTTTGAACATTGTGCAATCTTCATGTGGATGGAGGAGATTGTTTGATTAGGAGAGGGCAAAAAACAAAACAAAATAAATAACACTATGGAATTGGAATTGGACTTGAACTTGTTCCTTTTTTTTTTCCCTTTTCTTTGAGCTTATTCTTCCAATCCAACTGCAGATTCTGCATCATAGAAGGGCCAGAAACTGTACAAGATTTTGCCAAGATGGAACTCCAAGAAATTCAGGACAACATTAGAAGTAGGAGGAACAAAATCTTTCTCCATATGGAAGAGGTCAGGATGAATTGCTCTACACAACCGCACATTTTGCTCTCCTCATAACTGAATAACTATTAGTCTATTACTTTTCTGAAATCTGATGTTATACTATACAAGCTGCTGATATGACAATTGATGCTGTAATGAAGCTTGTTGGAAGTCAGTTTTTCTTGTCATGCTCTTGTTACCTTTTCCAGTTTTTTTGCCTAGATGAATAACCTTTCACGGACAATTGCATACTCAGCATGTGAGAACCACACACGTAACTGAAAAAATAACCACATGCATAGTGTTTGAAAATACCCTCCTTGGCTAGGAAGTCATAGCATGCTTTGAGACAATCTATCTGGGCTTCCTATAGTAACACTTCGAGTCCAGGGTATTAGATCATCAACCTCTGAAAAATGAATCGAAGAGACAAGAGGGACTGAGCTGTATATTAAGGGTACTGTTATAAGTTATCAGCAGATTGCAATTTTGTTGTGAACTCCAAAATGAAGGTCTTACCATGAAACTTTATGTGAGAAAGGGTTCTAATGTAGTATAGTTGGATATTTTATAGGTGCTCTGCCATTTGGTTGTGGTTATATTCTCCTGGACTAAAGTTATGTTGATCTTATATTTTTTATCAATTTTCTAAATTCAATACATAGAACCTGTTTAAAATTCAAATTGCCATTTATGATTTTCACTATTTGGGAGACTCTTTTCTAATGAACAACACCCTCTTATATGTGTAGGTTCGTAGGCTTAGGATACAACAAAGAATCAAGAGTGCTGAACTTGGAATTTTGAAAGAAGAGCGGGAGAATGAACTTCCTAACTTCCCATCATTTATTCCATTCTTGCCTCCTTTGGTAAGTTTCTTGGAGTTAGTTCTGAAGCATCTCAATTATGTATTTAATAGCAGGACACTGGTGAATTTATCATTGTTCTTGATGAATATGAAGAATTTACGCTTTATTGCAAGTGTTCGATGAATGGTAATTAATAGTATGTTATTTGTAGAGTTCTGCAAACCTCAAGCAATATTACGCGTCGTGCTTTTCTCTCATTGCTGGGATAATTCTTTTTGGTGGTCTCCTTGCACCCAGTGTAAGATATTCCTGCACTTAATTCTGTCTTTTCAAGCATGTACTCGTGCTCAAATTTCTCATTTTTCCGTTTTTCTTTGGATTAAATAACTTGGAAGCAATTAACTATGTTTACTTTTATTTGTATGAAGCTTTATCCTTAATGTGAATTTGTCCCTTTATGCTGGAGCAAGAATTATACTATTACATGATCTAGTTCATTTTTTCTCATTGATTAGAACAAAAAAAATGATTGGCAATCATTGTTGAAAAACAAGAATTTCTAGAGAGAAAGAGAAAGGGAAGACCAGAGATGAAGATTATGATGTTTAGCTACATTCTGAAATGCTGATATTCTTACTGATAATGCATAGAAAGTATTGCAAATTGGTCGATACAGCATTTTTCATTTTATTTTATGATGATATTCTTAGACATTTAGTATTTTTATCCATCTTACGTGTCATTTAGTAATCATGAATTCCATTAGTTTTTCAACTTTCAGTAATTTCAACCCTCATTTTGTTTCATTTCTCAGTTGGAGCTCAAGCTTGGACTGGGGGCACATCTTATGCAGACTTTATTCGAAGTGTGCATCTGCCTATGCAGTTGAGGTAGAGCCCATTTCCTGTTATCTTGTTACTTACTTCTTCTCGTAGGGAACAACTGCCATGATGATTGAAAAGTTTTAATCCCAAAATCTGACAATGTTGAACTTTTATAAATCGAAGCTGCATGTTATTTGTCTTTATACAAATATTTGATTATTGATACATCTTCTGTATTGTTTCCTGTCTTAACTGAATTTTGTTGGATATTCTAGTCAGGTTGATCCGATAGTGGCATCATTCTCTGGGGAGCTGTAGGAGTGATCTCAGCGTTAATGGTTGTCGAGATCAACAATGTAAAACAGCAGGAGCAGAAAAGATGCAAATATTGTCTTGGTACTGGTAAGATTTCAAAAACCTCTCCTGTTATGTAGATTTTAGGAGTTGAATTTTTGGATGGTGGAATTGAATGACTTTTTTATTCTTCCCTTTGCTTCCTCTCCCTTCATAATGCAAATTCATACTACTTTCTAGTTTCTTCTGCCGAGGAGGTGGTGAAGCAAAACATTTTTTATATATCTCAATTAGAGAGGGAAAAAAAAACACACAACCAATGAAGATGGATGTGTTCTTATATCATTCCAAGTCATATTCACGATAGTCCTCCTTTCATCACAATGTTGGATTATCCACTATGTAAATGTCAAAGTGGGACACTTCTACTTTCTGTGATGACTAAGTTGCTGAAGATTGTTGCATAGTTTGGATTGTCTAGTTATATGGTAAAATTAACTGCAAGAAAGTTGACATTACCTGTTATACTTTTGCTTTCTGTCAGGATATCTTGCATGTGCTCGCTGTTCAAGCACAGGATCACTTGTTCTGATTGAACCGGTATCCGCAGTCAATGGGGAAGATCAGCCTTTATCACCACCAAAAACTGAGAGATGTTCTAATTGTTCTGGATCTGGCAAGGTTGGTCATTTTAATAGTATTGGCTTCATTTTTTTGTTAGCACGAACTATGTATATTCAAAAACTGCCATAATATTAATATACATAACTAAAGCTTGATGTTGTTCATTTTATATAACGGTAGAATGTTTTCCCATGTTAACTAGACCTTAGGATAATTGGGTGTAAGTTCGTTTACCTTTAAGTTCTGCTGCAACATTGATGATTTGTGAGTGGTTTACTAACTTCCATGCTCATTTCTGATTGTAGGTCATGTGTCCGACATGTCTTTGCACTGGAATGGCCATGGCAAGCGAACATGATCCTCGAATTGATCCTTTTGATTAGAGGCTTAATACAGTTAGTTTAAACCACACAGGCAATTTGAAATGTAAAATTTGTGATGCTTCAGTGGACGAACAACGTAATTTCTGTAAATATTTATAGAAACAAAAAAGAAAGAGATAGGGAGTGTGAATATCGTTTCCCTTTATTTTTGAGAATTGAAAGTGATGCAGCAACTATGCACCAAACGCACCCTTATATTTTCTTAAATTTGTAATATTTTTGTTAATAATTGATGGAAAAATTGGCAAAAGAGTCATTACACATTCAAGAAAATTTCAATGGTCAAACTGCACACTTTAAAGTTTTTGATTTAAAGTGTACATGACTTCTAGTTCGGGTAGTGCAATTTCCACTGAAATCCTAGAGAAATGGGCTGCTCACATCATGGAGCCTACAATCTAAATCAAAAAATAAAATTTGATTCATAAAACTAATTCAATTAAATAGTGATGTATTAAAAAGTTCATATATTATTTTATCCCATTTACCCAAGGTCATGCAAAGTACCCTGCTGGTCGTTGAGATCAATTTGATATAAAAGAATTTCTCAAGATTATTCTCAATTAACAAATAATAAGACAGTTGACACCATTTTGTGATTTGTACTATAAAAGGAACTAGAAATTAACATATTTTTCCTTGAAGATCTCGCTCCAACTAACTCAACTTTTGAAAACGCAAAGAAGATGAAGAGAACAGTAGACGCCGAGATTGTGATCGTGGGTGGTGGTATTTGCGGCCTTGCAACAGCTCTTGCCCTTCATAGGTTTTATCTCCTATAATTCTCTACGACTACGCATATGCCAAATGCTCCACCCTTTTTTTCAGCTTCAATTCCATATCATAGATTATTTCTTCCATTTGCATTAACTACTTCCTTGCATGCAGGAAGGGAATTACAAGTTTGGTGTTAGAAAGATCAGACAAGTTGCGAGCTACAGGAGCAGCTATAATCGTGCAGGCAAATGGGTGGCGTGCACTTGATCAGCTTGGTGTTGGTTCAGCTCTTAGACAAACTGCCATTCAAATACAAGGGTATATATCTTCTTTCTATCTCACCCTCTAATTTAAACAAATGGTGTTGTGTTGTGTCTACATCTAATGTTGTCGACATCAAGAGGTGACAATGAAAAGAGAGACAAAAAACATTCCGTGATAACCAGTGGGGCAAATATTTTGTGTCTTTCTAGTTATAGATGGTGTCCAATCTTAGAATCTACTTTTAATGCCGAAATGATATTAACCTAAAGTGTTGTGTTGGGATGAGGAATATAATTGATCTCTAATTTTGTAATTGGTCATCGCCACGGCCATAAAATTGCCTGCCTTGCATGCATATTTTCATTATTTGTAAATTATCCAAAAAAAATGTGATTTATGAATTTTGATACTGATTCTCTTAGTCTTTACAGATTTCATATATATGGAAAAAAAAAACAAACAAACAAACAAAAGTTCGTATGGGGTAAATAAATAGCAACAACATTTATCTTCTCATATTCAGCTGACACTAATAATTAACTAATAAATACACGTTTGCAGGGGAAAGTTCACATTGCTTAGTGAGGCTGAGCCAAAGGAGATACCTTTTGGGTGAGTTGCAGAGGTCTTATCAGAATAAGTGTGAGTGGAAATTAAAATCAAATCTCAGAGTTACCTGATTATTGTTAATTAATAAATAGGATTAATCAAGAGTTTCGCTGTTTAAAGCGTACTGATCTGATCAAAGCCATGGTCAATAAGCTGCCGGTGGGAACAATACGTACCAGCTGTCAAGTGCTCTCCATTGAATTAGATCCTGTCACACAGTATCCACAGCTTATGCTTGGGAATGGTAGTGTCCTTCAAGCCAAGGTATATATATATCTGTCTTTTCCCTAGCTAGTTCCCATATCTTAAAATCATATAGTATATCTTCTATATATAAATGACAAATATATCGACATTTCTAATACAAGTTTTTTTTTGGGTCAAATTGAAATTAAAGTATGATAACAAGTTGCTAGTAATTGCCATAAGTATATAGTATAATACAATTATTCACATGTACGTTTGCTGTGATCAGGTTGTTATTGGATGTGATGGGGTGAATTCTATCGTGGCAAATATGGTTGGGTTACGCCCAACAACGAGGCTCATGCTCTTCTCCACATGTGTTGCACGAGGCTTCACAAATTATCCTAACGGCCATCAACTTGCTGGTGAGTTTGTCGTGATAAGTAGAGGTCAGGTCCAACTCGGAAGAATCCCAGTGTCTGACAAGCTCGTTTACTGGTTTGTGACAAGACTAAGGACTTCTCAAGGTCATTGATTTCATCTACTCTCCTCAAAAAATCCACTTACATTTTTTTTTCCATTTAATAATGACTTGGTGTTTGATCAAAAAATTGACTTCAATCCCCCAATTTGAATACGATTTAATTTTAGGAATTGAAATCACAGTGAGACGTTCAATTCCATTAAAAGTTCCAAAAATAAACTACACTTAAATGGATTCAATTTATTGTTGGATTTAAATTCAAGAAAATAAAATACTCAAAATACCCTTACTTATGTATTAACCTTATCTCTTTCTCACCTGATCGTATATTAACAAAGGATAAAATAGTCAAGTTATAAAAATTTAATTCTACTATTTATTAGCTCGTTTCAAATATAAGAATCAAACTTTTAATATAATTGAATTTAATTTCATTTGATTAAAACATTTCAAAGCTTAAAATATTTACTTCTTTATGTCGTATGACACTCTTCAGTAAAATTTTGATAATTGAAGACTAATTTTTTTTCCCCTCATCCAACAAGAGCAGATTCAATAATTTCAAAAGATCCAGTTCTTATTAGACAATCTTTATTGGAATCAATGAAGGGTTTCCCGGAACACGCGATGGAAATGGTAAGAAACTGCATGTCGAACTTCTTGCATCTCACTGACTTGAGGTATCGCTCACCATGGGACTTGCTTCTTAACAACTTTAGGAGAGGTACAGTGACAGTGGCTGGTGATGCCATGCATGCCACAGGCCCATTCATTGCACAGGGTGGCTCAGCCTCCATAGAAGATGCTGTTGTCCTCGCTAGGTGCATGGCACAAAAGATGCACAATATCAATACTAAGAAAGGGGAAAAGGAGAGAACTATCCTAGAGGATGCATTGGATCAATATGTGAAAGAAAGGAAGATGAGAATTTTGTGGCTGTCTTTGCACACTTTCCTTGTTGGGAAGAAGCTTGATACACAGTCAGTGATAGTGAAGTTGATTATCCTTGTAATCATTGGTGTTCTGTTTAAAGACCCAGATGGGCATACCCGCTATGATTGTGGAACTCTATAAGAAGATGAAGGTCTAATAGTATCATTTTAGTAATAATCTCATCTAGTGCACATCTCGTGCTGGTTAGTTTTATATGACAAACTGCACTTTAATTACGAAAAGCAGCTGAATTAATTTTAAAAACGTTGGCTTCCCTTATGCTTTAGAAATATACAATACATTTGTTGAAAGAAGCTTTGTGGTGGCATGAAAATGAAATAATTTAATTGAAATTAGGTGGTGTTGGGTCCATTATTACCACTCAGAAAAATTATCATCTTTTAAATTACTAGTAATATTACAATGCGGTGTTTGGTATGCATAAATAATCTAACTAGCAATTTTTGTTATCTTGTTTTGGTGTATCAAAAAGATTTCAAGTAATATATTTCTTTTACTAAAATGCCTTCCAAACAAAGAGAATTAACAGATTTCATTACATCAAATTTTATCACAATATAAGCTCCAAATTCTCAAAGTCCCAAAATAAAATTAATAGTACAAATTTACGTCTTGCATTTTCGATTAAATGTGTTTGGGACTGGTCGTGGTGTTCTCATGCACTTGCGCGTCATCCTCATTGACTGTAATTTCAATTTCACATCAATGCTAAAAATCTTGTAGCCCCATCTCAAATCCTATAGCACCCCATACATAGATGCAGTGAAATTTACAAATGAGAACACACAAAGGACGATAATAAAAAACAAAAAATCATGTCTTCTACGAAATTTATAAGGGCGGAAACAAATAAAAAATCATT
Organism: Dalbergia oliveri; assembly: GCA_030441495.1. Taxonomy (NCBI): domain Eukaryota; kingdom Viridiplantae; phylum Streptophyta; class Magnoliopsida; order Fabales; family Fabaceae; genus Dalbergia; species Dalbergia oliveri. The sequence continues at coordinate 9,044,757 of JAMLFY010000011.1, forward strand.
CACCTGGGCGCTTGGTTGAGAAGGAAGTTCAAATCAAAGGGAAGCTACCGAGAAGAAGATATGCCATATAATATAAGAGGGATAAATTTTAGGTTTTAAATAGTACTTTTGTAATAAAATAAATCACAAGATTATCACATAGATAGTAATCCAGATAGACACCTCTCTTGGGGGTAATGTGGATTACAAGTAATATAGATTTGCCAAACAAGGTCATGTTGTTGGTCTAGTTAATTTTAATCAATATTATCAGGAATCCAGATAGATTATCTCATTCCAAATGCCTCCTTAGAATGATATTACACATTCAGAATAATGTAATCAAAATTATTTTTAATAAAATACATTGTGGTGGTTGGATTAAATGTGATAGTAAGACTCACCTACTCATCTAAAGATTTTTTTTATTAGAAAAGTTTAGGTGGGTTAGGCATGGACATCACAAAGGGGCAGGCCCTGCCAAAGCGCTCCAGGATTCTTATGTGATTATCCAGGCAGGGAGGACTCGAACCCGCGCCCTTTGGGTACGTCCGAGCCTTTACCACCTGTCACGCTTTATTGGCACTCATCTAAATATTATCAATCATGTTATGTTATACTGACATTTATTTTCTGAAAAAAAATTCTGAATGACTGTTATTTTCCTTGAAAATTTGTTCATTTCCAGTACTTTAGAAGTCACCAATATTGATGTGTCGCTCACTCATGAGCATTATTATGATGCTAATGAGGCAATAAGAAAAGGGCTGTTATTGTTTAAATACTAACTACATTTGAGAAAAGAGAGTAATATTATTTTGACATCTACTTTACCGCATCATCCAATAGTGGTGGTAAAGTGGGTATCAAATGAGTCATCTACATGTTTTATATCAAAATATCATTTTCTAAGGAAAAAATCCTACCAAATTAATGTTCAAATGACACACTTATTATGTACTGCAAGCATGGTTATTCAAGCTTGCAGTCTTGCGAGCAAGTTGCACCTATCCATCATCTTCGTGATCTTGTAAAAAAAAGGCAAAAAAATGCACCCTCCAAATTAACTTTTTCATAAGTATAAATAATCAAATCTTAGACTCAGACCAACATCAATTAACACCGATACCACAATTGCATTTTCCAATTGACAGTATGCATGGTACATACAACAATGAATGGAAAAATTATAATGGAAGTTTTAAATGAAACATAACGAACAATCTTCAATCAGTATCAAAATATATATATATATGCCCTTTCCCCCCACATATTTAATTGGTTAGAGTAATCTAATTAATTATCTCCAACCTTGCACTTAAATTAATCAGTGTAATTTTCACTGTAAGAGGGGGAAATTAAATTATTGTTTCCCATAGCCCCAAAAGTCCATCTCTCCCCGCAAGGAAAGCTGGTTGATCTGGTGAACAGACTGTGGGTTTGCTGCTGCATGGTGATCACCAAACCTGACCCCTTTGTTGGCTGAGTCTTCGTTTCCAAGATGGGAGGTGACAAGCCTGTCAAGCACACCCCATTCGTTCATTCCTTCTCCTGATCTTCCTCCGCCACCAATCTCTTGAGCCTGTTCACACGATCCAACCTCCATTCCAGGCTCCGAGACCTGGTACCTCAAGCCCTCGCTGCCGCTCTCACAGTCTCTGGGGTTTGTCGTCATGAGCTGCTTCGCCATGACTGGGGGGTCTGAGGGAAGTGCTGATGATGCATATGATGAGTAGTCATACACCATTGATTTGTGTGTTTGAAGGAGTTGCTGGGAGTGGAAGAGTGAGTATTGAGGGTTTTGCAGGTGGGGGTAGTGAAGCCCAAGCTCGGGCTTATCGAGCTCAAACCGGCCTGATGATGATGATGATGGGTTGTTCCTAGGGTTTTGTTGTTGATGTAGTAGGTACTGGTTTTCCCTGTGCATGAAGGAGCGGCCATTGGCGGCTGAGGAGGAATTGTTGAGTTGTTGGTCTGAATTGTGTGTGGAGCCACCGTCATTTCCAATCTTGAACAGGTTCTTCTTCTTGAACACCCTGCATACCACCCACCCATCTTCCTACAAATTAAATACATTCAAATAATCAAGAGTTAGATCATAAGCGTAGCTATCATGGCTTATGTCATATGATCATGATTCATGAACAATGTTATGGATACATAAACTATATATGGTTATGAAAGATGGGCATCTCAAGAAAGAGAGTGGCATAAAAGTACTTACTCCGTTTCCAAATACAAGTCCATTTGGACAAACTGGGTTTATATTTGAAAAGCAAGGGAGCATTTCACTATAGTAAGTAGGAATAAGATTTTATGTCACTCTTTTTTGAATGTCAACCCTTAATAACATTGATATATATAACATCATTCTATCATCATTCAGCCCGAACTATTAGTTTTGAAAACAAAAATCAGACTTCAAATTAGAAACTCAGAGAAAAAAAAAGATTGGAAATATGTCATTTCCAATTGATATGAATATGATTTTACTAAAGGGCAATCCATTATAAAATTCAAACTAATTGGTGTAAGAGACATACATTAGAATTTCCTTGAGGATCATTGCCATCTTCGAGGCGGTACTCATGCATTATCCAATCAGTCTTTTGTCCGTGAGGAGCTCTTCCCTTGTAGAACACAAGAGTTTTTCTCATTCCAATCTTCTTGTAGCTGTTCCTAATGCACTTGTCTCTTCCTGTAGCTTTCCAAAACCCTGCATTTGTTGCTCTGTTAGTCCTTGACCCTGTAGGGTACTTTCTGTCCTTGTGACTGAAAAAATACCACTCATTTTGTGGAGTTGATCCAATTCTGCATCTTTCTGTATATCATAAAAATCTAACATAAGCAAACACTACAAAATGATGTTTAAAAAATAGATACAACAGATGAAAAGATTTATTTCAATAATATCCTAATTTCAAGAACTTTTTACTTTCTCTCAGGACTGTCATCTATATATATTAATTAACTATTATTCCATTTATTGGAAAGGGGAAATATATATGTATTTGCTAAACTCTTAGGTAGTGTTTGGTGTGTCAAGACTAGAGACAATAAAGAAGAGACATAAAAAATATCTATCTTCGTATGGTGTTTGGTTGTTTAGTACAACATAATAACTATCTTCGTATTTTATTTGGAAATATGGGACAAACAACAAATACATGATACAAGACATTATGTACCCTTGCAAACTGTCGTCGCACCACCCATGATTGTGAGAACACATAGACAAATACTAAATATGTATAGGAGTATTATTGGAAAAAATATTAAATTTTTATTTCTATTGCTATATCTTGTTCCATTATCCCCATATTTTGGAGGTATAAAATTTCTGTATTTTGTGTCTCAAAACAGAAAATTTTTATGTTCCGATTTTATCTTCATTAACAAACAAGTTTGTATCTCCAATGTTTTCATATTTATGTCACGGGCTCACTAACCAAACACTGCCTTAGGAATAATTTACATGTATAATTCGTTAATTCAACATATCAGTTTGTTTGTTGATGTGGCTTCTCTTAAACAAGAGATACCTTAAAACTTGAGAAAGTCAGCACAATATATAGAAAACAAGATCAACTATGATGATGTCCTATATGCCTCTAAAACTTTGCAGAGGATTCATTAGTGAACCTCCTCGGATAAATGCAGTACTTCCTTAATAATTAGTGTTAGCAATCTAAAAGTATAATTTACGAAAGCAAAAAATCTTCTTTATTTGAGATCTCTTTGAATCATTTTCGGGATAAACAGATACCCAAAATTAGTTACATATAAAGGTTTCCCCTTAACCACCATACACAGTTGAGTAAGATTCTTGGAAGAGCAAATTACTACAGCAGTGCTGCATCAAAAACAAGAGTGATATAATAAAATAATGCCCAGTTAGGCAACGAATTTTGTTCTTCTATTCACCAACATATATAAACTTAAAAGTCTTAAACCCTTATTGAATATAGATGTAGTACTTCACCTTTTTTCTGTTAAGATTTATCTTTCACGAAAGGTGACTTATATAAAAGTAATTAAAAATTAACATTGAGTTTGTTAAAGGTTTAATTTTTATTGAAAAATAAGGGTGATCAAATTCTAAATCACTAACAATAAATGCTCCAACACCCTATGATGAATAATTAACTTTTTTAAGAGCTGAGCCTGAACGATTTTTATCATATCTGTAATAGAAGTATAGACCCTTTCGTTTGTTTGTCTTCAATTCTTTAACTGACCATGCCTTCTTTTAACTTGATTTAACCAAACATATCCTAATTTTTGTTTTAGTTTACCCATGGCGTGTCTGATGAAAACCAAACAAAATTACAAAGGTATATGACTATTCATATAAGAAACTCTGGACGCCACTGCAACTTAAAACTTTCACACATGGTCCTTGGAAAGGACTTTAGCATATTCTCTTATAATTAACTTCACTAAAACAGTGAGATTTGCAGCTATTAAACTCTGATAAATTCATACACAACAAAGCTTCTTGCGAATAAAAATGACAAAATTAAATATGACAAGGGGGTAAAAGCAGAAGTATCAAGATTAATTTATTAGATTTCTTTATCTTGCATATCGGTGTAGATAGGATCAAACAAATCAAACCATACGAGTTATGTCATCTTGATTGAAGTTCATGCTTATTATTGAAGCATAAGAGGACGATGCAAATCAGGAAGTAAACAAAAATTTGTCTTTCCATAAAATTGGCATTATTAAATATTAAGGATATTAGTTTATACTTTACAGTGAAAAAATAATCATCCAATTAAATTGAGCAGTGAAAACCAGTTAAATTTGGAGACAAAAAGGATTACATGAAGATTGCATTGGTATTCCAATTTTCCAAACTAGTATATATATGCTCAAGACCAAATAAAAGTTAAAAGGCGAGAAACGAAGAAAGCAGAAACAGTAAAATTAAACAAGTAAGAAAAGGTTACTTCACCTTGCAAGTCCCAAGGCTCCATCTTGTTCAAGTCCACCTCTCTAATAACATCCATGTCGAACTTCTGAAAGGACACCTTCTTCTTCAAGTAGTAATGCAGCAACTCTTCATCCGTCGGGTGAAACCGGAATCCCGGCGGCACACCACCATTAGAAGAACCCATCTAGCCCGCTAATTAATCTCCAAATTCTAATTAAATCAATATTCACTCTCTTTATAAGGAACAACCAATTATTTGGCTTCAACACTAATTAACCAGCCACAAGAAGTAGCTAGCTAGCTAGCTATAGATATCTCTCTCTGTGTCTTAATTAATTTCTCTTTAATTTGAGCTTTGAAGGAAGGAATTGAACTCTGAGCAATATAATCAATTTGTACGTGGTGTTGCAGGCATGGTGCTTATATACCTTCATGGTTGTCAACGCCCCCATAATACACTGTGGCCATGGGGAAAGGGTTGACGGCCGGTGACTGCGCCGACGGGATTGGTTAAAGCTAGCTATCGTAAATTGCAAGTTTACGGAATGAATGAATGAATGTGACTAGTATATATGATTCTTATTTTCTATTGTTATCTTTTATATTTTTCGTTAATATTTTTAACATTAATCATAGGGTTCCCCACAAGCATATAGGGAGCGTAAGGTGCACTCTCCTATCCGTATTAACGTGGACTAACTAATTAAAATAAGCAAAATTAGAGAATAGAGACAGTATTGAGAGAAAAAAAAATCGAAGATAATTAATCTATTTAGTAAAGTGAAGCAGTAATCAAAATTGTCAAAGTTAAGGATATTGAGCTATGGCTGAGTCACTCTGTGCATTAGTGCTTATTGCGTATGCATGTAATATAATGTAATATATATTCGTTGCCCTAGCTTGATGATATATATATATATATATATATATATATATATATATATATATATATATATATATATATATATATATATATTATGAGCAGCATTACAACAAACTTATGAATTACTGAAACTCATATATCCTAAATTAGTTACTGTGCATCGTTATATGCTTATGCGTGAGATATAAAATCTCGTTTCCCCAACTTGATATTTCATCTTAATTAGCAGTAAACTTATTACTCAAACTTAGCTTGTACATCCTAAATTTGTTAGTGACTGTAAGAAGAGCTTAGAGCCAGAGAATTTAGAGAGAATGAACATATTTTGTTAAGAAAAATGTTATTTGTAAGTAACATTATTCTTATTAATGCAAACCTAAGGTATACAGAATGAACATGCTTAATTTGCAGTTTAAAGCTAACTTCGGTCAAAAACCCTTGTTTTTAAGTTTGACTTTTCAAAGTATGGGGGTTTGTGGTGTTAGTTAGCCCAAATAAAACCCAACCATGGCTTGAGCTGCAGGGACTTTATATTTGGATCTTAAGGTCACCAACATCAATAATCACCAGCGCTCATAATATAGGAACTTTCTTATGGTTGTGACTCAGTTAGAAAACTTCAATATTTGATGACGGCCATATAGCTAGTGAAAATTAATCCTTCTGCGCGGAGGGACATATCAATATTAAGCCCCGAGATTCATTGAGCAAAAACCATATGGAGATCAGTTTTGATCATATCATACAAAATTGTATTTTTCTGATCCATAAGTAAACTAATATCATCCGTTAATATAATTACTAAATTTCGTTTAAAACTAGTAAAATTTTCAACTGTGAGTAAGAAAAATTTTGATCCCTACCATGTGTTAATCATTTAACACATCAATTATTGTACGAAAAGTGTTGAAAAAATGAGAGACAATTATAATTTATAATAATAATATATAAAATGATAAATAGTATGAGGCAAAAAAAATTTTTATTATTATTATTATATATATATATATATGTATATATAAACTTCTTATTAAAACTTATCTAATCTAACATGTAATTGTGCTTCAATACAAATATCATGCACTGAAACTAAGGTGTATGATCCCACATGGTCATTTTGCAAAACAAATGTAGAAGAGAATATAATGTGTATATGGAGAATAATTATGCTATTTCTTTTGATAAACAGCCAGAATTTTAATGCTATTGTTGAATAGTATAATCCACGCGCTTCTCAAAAGATTGTCGACTGAATCTTGATACAAAAATTGGTTAACTAGTTTTCAGCAAATATTTAAATCAGTAAATGATCCCGAGAATATAAAACCAATATAATTATAGGTTATTTGATTGTTCTTAAAGCAATGTTTGGAAAAATAGCTACTAAAGCTTCTTGGGATTTCCGCATTTCATTGGACGGCCGAAGTTTTATACTAACAAAATTCTTCTTTATAGACAATTCTTTGTGCAAATTATTGACGATCGTATAAACTTTAACAAATTTTGGGTTAGTCTTTAATGTTTATAGAAACAGTTGGAGACGCAGTCGCCTTAGCTGGGGCACGCACATGTGGGTGTGACCTTAGGGCATTCAGATTGCTATAATTGATTCAATTGCACGCTTTCTTCTGTATTTTTTGTGATTTTTTATCTCCCTTCCCTATGAGGTTTGTGTGAACCTTGCATATCATCAACTATATATGTATGTACATGGGATGTTTAATATAAAAGATTTACTAACACTTCAGAAAAAAAACGGGGTTCAGCCACGGTTATTTGTAGTGTAATAAAGTTACGGAAGAGTACTAGGCGGTTAATTACTTTTCTTTTCTCTTAAAAAAATTCATATCACTATCCAATTTTTTGGGTTTGAAGTAGTAAGTCTGGCAAGAAGAAATCTGAAGTTAGCAAAATGTCTAATTAGCTTCCAGTGTAGCATTAAGTAGTACATGTTATCATCTTCCAAAAAATAAATGTCAGGGTGATTTCATCGAAACTTCACTTCCTCAAAGTCCATTTGCATTCATGCATGCATGTTTCTCCTGCAGAGAGATTGAATCAAACAATCCATTGATGACAGCTTTTCAGTCGTGTTGACTCAAATCTGTGGTAGAAAATTTGTACAATAAAAGCTTATATTATATATAGATATGCATTCCTAGTTTTCATACAATGTTCTGAAATATGGTATCCATATCTTGATTTTGAAGGCATCTATCTTTGGTTAATATGAACTAGTGGTTTATTATTGAAATCCATATTCACCGCTTGAGATGTTGGTTATTATGGATACTGATATCAATTATGTGGGTCTCAATGTTTCAATAATTTCTCCTCCGAACAAAGATAAATTATGCAACTAACACATTTACAGTTTTAGTATCAACTACCAACATTAACATGTAGGGATCGAATACATTAAGTGTAGACATCTTTAAATTTGTTGACTGTTTCCGAGACTATCTCTAACATTAATGTTAATAGCTTAATTTTAATGTTTCACAGCATAAGAAAATTTTACATCCTCCTCTTAATCAAATTATTATATTTACATGATGATCTTTTTAAATAATATTATAGAAGTCAACCATATTTATTAACACTATAACAATACATGATTAGATTTTTTTTTCTTGATAATTAAAAGAGCTTAACTCTCAAAAAGAGAAGCACAATGAAACACCAAATGTTCAACAAAACAAAACGAAAATATGGGAAAAATGCATCTCTTTCATAAATTGGCCTCATCTAACATTCACCGAGAAGAGATCACACCAAATTAAGGGGCCCAAAAGCCGCTTACACATCACATTCCCTACCGCATGCATTAGTGTTAGCTATTACAAGGGTACAGGGCACTCCAGACCCAAAAAAATATATATATATTGGCCCTTCAGCAAATCCACAAAACCTCAAACTTCGGGCGTCTAATCTTGGAAAAGCACTCACCCTTGGCTCACTCCATACCGTATAATCAGGAGAGAACCACACCCACAGGACAATCGAGGTCAACGTCTAACTTTTCCGGTGAGTAATGATTAGATTATAGTATAAACTTTTTCTACTTTGTCAATATATCAAATTTAAATGCTTATGTCAATATATAACATATTTTTCTATGATGATGATTGTACACTGCTTCCCTGATGCAACAAAATTCAATTATACGTGTTAGTCAGAAATAGATTTTTGTCATGCTCTTCATAAAAAAAAAAAAAAAAATTCTGCCATGCCACTACCTTTTAATTTTGGGGTCAACTAGCAATAGTTGCATTAATTTAACAACTATAATAATACATATTTGGGTTTATACTTTCCCACATAATAATATATTAATTATTAATTTTTATAATATCTATATATCATAATGTTAAATTATATTTTAAAAGATTAATATGTTGCCCTGTACACAGTCTTATAAATCCATATCTATACTAACATACATCACTTTTTTTTTGTTGGCCACATCTTTTTGGTCGTGCTCCAGGCACCCTTTGTGTGGTCAAACCTGTTTTCTTTTTTGTTTGATTTGTTGTCAAACCTTTTCATTTTGTCAGAATCTTTTGTCAAACCTTGGGCACACCCTAAATTCTACCTGTGGCCCAATTCTTAAAAGCTCCTACTTCGGCCACCCTTTCGGAAGCCCAGACTTGTAATTCAAAGCCCAATTACGAGATAATTATAAGTGTTTGGTTGAAAAGTTAAAATAAGAATGAAAATTTTTATGAATAAATTTTATATATAATTTTATATTTGAAGTTCATTTATTAAAATTTTCATATTATTTTTAGCCTTAACCAAACACAGTTTTATAAGTCAAATCTAACTCCACACCAAAAACACGAGAAATGTACCCAAAATAAATTCTTATTTTGTAAATATAAATATGTTTAAAATTATTCATTATAATATCATTTTATTATTTCAATTAAGTGATAAATTAATTTTTTATTTATTTTTTTTAAAAAAAATAATTGCATTAAGTTATCTAAATTGTTATCACAAAATTGATTTATAAAACCATTAAAAAAAAAAACGTACACTGCTCCGAAGGCTCAGCCCGAACCAGGCCCTAACCTAAACCCGAGCCACGCCTTCTTCTGATCTCGGGAGCTTTTTGGTGGCAAAGCTAACTGTTAACCGTTTACCGGTTGTTGAGGAAGAAGAAATTAAACCACCAGTCACTCACTCACTCAAACCTAATGTTCCTTCCTTCCTTCTGAACTCTTCCTCTGCTCTGCTTTCTCTCTCTCTCTCTCTCTTGCGTAGCTAGCTACTGGTTTCATTTGGAATATGTTACTTTCTCCTCCTCCTCCTCCTCCTGCTTCTGCTTCTTCTTCTTCTTCTTCAATTCAATCCCGTCACGCAGCAGTTTACATTCCATGGAAGGATCAGCATCAACCTCTTCGTCCCAATCCCTTGCTTTCTACGACTTTCTCGATCGCATGCGAAACCCTGCTTCCCTCGACCTCCTCCGTTCTATTAAGAGGTAGGTACCTACATTCACATTCACATTCACAAGCAAACAACCACTGCTAACCTTTCTCCTATCGCGCCATCTTCCTTTTGTTCCTCCAGCATCAATGTGATGATGCATATCATTGGTGTTCTGTTTTATCGCTCTTATTGTGCCAGATTGCTCCATATTTGACTTCTTTGAATTTCAATAGCATTTGGATAATTAAATTCGTCAGATCTAGCGTTTAGCAGATTATACAGCAAACTTTGGTCCGCTTAATTAATTTGGTTTCGTCTGTGGTTTAAATTAAGTGCCAGAACCAGAATCCAGATCTGAATTTCATTTAGTGCAGATAATGTGTTCGATTCTTTGACACTACTAGCTGTTTGTTTAAGCTGTGTTAAGTTTACCAATACAGCAATGCCTATACTCTAGCATGTTCTTGAGACGCTGCAAGCGTGTAACACTGCTCTACATGAAATTCATGTTGAATGCCACTACTTGACTGCGTTTCTATTTAGTTGAGAAGGTTAGTTGCTGATTATCTTTTGTCATATGGTTGTTAAGTTGTTAATCCCTGGCAAATAATTGTAAACAGATGCAATGCGAGTGCACTTGATTTGTTGCTTTGTCATGCTTTCTGTTTTGGAAGAAATGATTGATGTAGTCATCATTATGTAATGACTAACAAGCAATCTGCCACACTATGGTACAAAATGAACAAGTTGAAGCAAATGATCACTATGTAAAAGTTTTCATGAGCCTTGAAATTAAATCGAGTTGTTTGAATGTGATGCAGCTTCAAAACGTAAGTTTCTTTTATGTTGAATTTGATTTTATTGTTTTCAATAACCTCTGAGAATATGGAAAAACATTTTTCAATTAATTTTTATTTGGATGCATCGTTACTGCATTCTTGTTTTCGTTTTTAAGATGCTTATGTCGCACACTTTTGCTCTTTCTAATATCCTATAGCATAATGAAAATTATTTTCTCAGCTTCATTGTATCATTTTCATTTTACCCATCCAATCCTGAAACTGATGGGAGAAGAGTGCAAGAATTTTTCTTGACAACAGAAACTGCAATCAGAGATCATCCACTGTGGGCGGGTGCCACTGAAGAAGAGATTGACCGTGCAATGGAGGTAAATGCACTAATATTATATAATTCGGTATGCTATTCTGCATAGAAGTTCTGAATGGAGCTGTCTTCACAAGTGATTCAAGGAAAAGGAAGTTACATTAAGTACAATAAGCTCTTTTGTATCCCATTTCATGTCATTTCCAGTGCCTTGTTCTTCTTTTAAATAAGGTTAATGGTTTTTTATTTGTCTTTACTCATTTAGAAAAGTTCAACATTATACTTGCTTCTCCATCCATCATGGAACCAGTGAAGGTTGAACAAAAGATTAACAGCTAATAAGATCTAAAAAACAAGGACAGCATATGTTTGTATGATATCATATTTATTGTAGAAGCTAAGTAACTTTGGAATAGAGTTTATGTAGTTGCTCTGTGCAAAGTTGTTGTGGTAATATTATATAAGATGATATTGACTGTCTACTTCATATTTTGGACCTTTTTCTTTGTGTGTGTGTGTGTGCGCACAAAATGGGGGAATTCCTTATTTCTTTTCTCTGAACATTCATCTATTATATCTGCAGGGATTAGAGAAATATATAATGACTAAATTGTTCTCCCGGACATTCACTGCTTCCCCTGAGGATTCAAAGATTGATAATGAAATATCAGAGAAAATATGCTTGTTGCAAACCTTTCTGAAGCCTGAACATTTGGACATACCAGCTTTTCTTCGTAATGAAGCTTCATTGCTGGTAAGTGTCTTTAGGGTGTATATTTATGCTATGAACTTTTTCGTTTTCCAATGGCATGTGCATTTAATTTCTACTAGTTGGTTAGATTGGATAGGCTTAGTCTTAGACGTAGTCATGCTAATCTTCTTTTTCATTATGTGTAATATATGAAGCTACTTCAATCACAAAACACGTGGAAAATCTTTTTCTTCTTCTAAGCTAATATGTGAATCGAACAACATTGTTATCAATTAGCTTTGTAATCATTCAAGCAAATTTTTTGGGAGACTTTTATTAAGTAAACAGTAGCATGAATATTAGCAGAGCTGTGATATAAGGGCATGGAAATATACTTGGCTCACAAGCTTTGGAAAACATATTTTATTTAACTCGTTAAATATTAATCCTCAGCAACAAATCTGACTGGTGGGGGTGCTTGACAACTTTGGAATGGATTCAAACTGTTTATTAACTCCGATTCCATAAATTTTAGATGAATTTGAATTGGTTTAAGATCATGCTTAGTAACTACTCTAGGGGATAGAATAATTCTTGATCCAACAAATCTGTTACTTGTTTGCTTTTTATGTAGAACTAGTTTTTATGTAGAACTAGAGCACAAAGAAGTCTCAGTATGAAATGTCTCCTTTCCATTCTAAAAGTCTGATCCAAGGCCTTCAGCCTCTCTATTAATAGTAACTACTTTCCTTTTCCATTCAGCTTGCTGAGAAAGAATTGCAGAAAATCAATGCTTTCAAAGCTCCTCGTGAGAAACTCTTGAGTATAATGAATTGTTGTAGGGTCATCAACAATCTATTGCTTAATGGAGCACTTTCTGAAAATCATGAGCCAGCTGGAGCTGATGACTTTCTCCCTGTGCTCATATATGTTACAATAAAGGCAAGCCCTCTTGGTAATAAGCCACTTTACTGATTATTATATTCTTAGTTTCTGAATATTGATGCCTATTTTCCATTTTCTTTCTCCATATTTGTTTTATGTCATTGCTGCAAATGTGATGTCTATCAAGGTGCAGAACTAAGGAGTATAGAGCAAGCTTGGTTTACATTATTAATTATCTTTCTTTTAGAACTAATTAAACTCAAAATAGGCCTGCACAAGACCAGAAGTGCTTACAAGTAGAGTGCCTTGGCCTGAACTAAAGTTCAATGTCCACTAACTTGATTCTAGATGATTCATGCCTTAGCCGAGCATAAACCCTCAATTAAGAGATGCTAGGCACTGTGATTTTATTTTATGAAAAATAAGAGCGCTTTGTGATCAATTTGGTGGCAAACTTCCTCACAATGAAGGCCCTACATTTATGTGCTTGTAAAGTGCTTTGTTATAAGGTTGGTATGTCTAGCACACTGCATGAGAGATTGAAACATGTAATCTATGATAGCCTCATATTGCTGAAGGTCACAAGTTAGATAAAGAATGAGTGTTTCTCTTCATTCTTTAAAGTTGTTCTCTTCATACGGGATATTGAAAGGTAATTTCTTATTGGAAAGCCCTTTGGTCTGTCACTTTCAGGCCAATCCCCCACAGTTGCATTCTAACCTGAAATTCATCCAGTTGTACCGATGGAAAGCAAAACTCATCTCAGAAGCTGAATATTATGTCACAAATCTTGTGTCAGCCATGGCATTTATAGTTGACTTAAATGCTACATCCCTCTCCATGGATGAAAACAAATTTGAGGAGAGCATGCAAGCAGCCAAATTGGCCAGTAAAGCAACAAGTGAAGAATCTCAATCGAGCCAACAAGACAAGACCGAGTGTAGTTCATCAAAGAAAATGTACAATGAAATTGAAGAGACTAGCGGTTAGTTTGTCTTATTCCTAGTGTTGTTTGTTTGAATTATAACCTAGTTGAGTTACCATCACAATCATTATATTCGTAACCCCTGTTCTAGCTGTTTTACCAGTTGCGCCACTTGAATCAAATTATCCATATATGGAAGTTAAGAGCCGAGAGTTGACAGAGAGAGACGTGGACAGATTATTAAGTCTATACAAGGATTTAGTTGCAAGGTACACACGCCTGTGCAAAGCTATCGGATGCCTTTCAAATTCAGAGAAAGAGCCAATCCGTCGGCATCTAGAAGAAATGCAGTAAACAGGAAGTCTGTTTGTGTCGCAGCGCCACTGAATTAGAACTAGAGCAAACGAACAACCCATCACCCCCAAATGAATGGTATGAGAATGAATACTGGGGTTTTAGGAGTAATGGGTTATGGGTCAATAGGCAACTTAATCCCTTAAATTTACTTATGTGCATGAATTAGTTCTATCTCGTATCATATTAATTTCTGCGTCTCATCTTAGTCACTAAAAATGACTACCATGGTACGAGTCTTGTAAAGTTGAAAACTAACCTGTACACATAAATGTAGCCTAGGGCTAAGGTGCAAGTGAATGATGGACTAAGTTGCTTATTTACCATTGATCTTAGTTTTCAATTTTACTTCTTTATACTGCTGTACATAATTCTGTAGCATTTCATATACAAATAATATAGAACGAGGCTGTTTTGGTTGCCATTCACCTAGGTATTTTAAGGTACACTAATGCTATATAGCCAAAATAGATTTCAGGGAACTATTATCAATACATATGGAAAATTTTGAGTGAAAGAACGGAAATTATAGAGAAAAAAAAAATGAAGCGTGTACCTTACATTTTACCACACGACTTGAGTAACAACTCGTTGACACAAATTTTGGTGGCTTCTTTGAAGTGTTACTCTTCTTATTAAAATAGGAAAAAAAAAACTTTTTATAACTATGAAATACAATAAATATGTCAATATATAAGGGAGAAGCTTAGTGGAGATTGAAATGCCCAACAAACTCGGGGTTATTATAGATATTGTGACTCTGGGAAATTTGGTAACAATTGTCTCTAAAAATAAAAGGAAAATGTATAGAATTCCTCTCAATGTAAATGCAGTAAAACTTTAACGTTTTCTCTGAATCAAATAGTCAATTAAAGATCAACGTTCCAAACAGTTCCATCTCCTTCCCCGCAAGCTTTGTGTATGTCTTTCATTCTCTCCACCGATTTACAGATACCACTGCACGACCAATCAAAAGATGCCACACACACGTTACCTGTTCTTGCCTTCCAATCACAATCTGTGTCACAAACAAAACAAAAATGATATTGTTTTTATGATATTTTTTAAAAAATATTTCTTTGCAATTAAAAAATAAAATTGCAATATAGTGGTATTCATTTTTTTTTTGTTTCGGTTAGATCACAATTTTTTGTTGAAGGACCCAACAAGGGCCAATATGTACCTGGAGGTGTCCCGCAACACATGGAGCGTTCATCGACATGTTCAACCTCAAGGCCCAATAACCATGAACCTAAAGATACGTCCTCGTTTGCGTATCTATGCAATATGGGCCTGCATTGTACATTTTCATTAGAAGCTCATAAGCCAATATAATTAACTTATAATTAATTGTTAAAGAAAAAACCACTTTAGACCAAAAAAGAAAAGAAAAAGAAAAAACCACCAAGTCGTTTTCAGTGGCTGCTTTAAATTTTGAGCCTTCCTTCGTTTTTTTTGCTTTTCTTTTTTCATTTTGTACCATTTGCACTTACGGGCTACGGAAATCAAGCACTTTGCCATAGGCAGAAGAAAACTAGTTCAACTTGTATTGTTGAATAAATTTTGAAACAGAAGAATACATGTTAGCCCTGCAAGTTCTGGAAAATTGCCATCTATTTGTAAATTCAATTCATTAAAGGACTGAACTTCTGGAAAGGATGATGAAGTCACCAGTTGATGGATATATAGGTTGCAAGATCCTTGGAGATGGCATATATTTGGCCAGTGGCATGCCTGAAATACTTGTTCCCTTCTTCTCCAAACTTCCAGTGCTCAGCCTCATGGTACTTTACCCCTCTGCCACACAAGTTGAAATGGGGTTACTTCACATTAATGATTCAGCACACCCCAACGTATAAATTAATGCTTGAAAAATAGATAACCTCACTTTTGATATAGAACTGGACCAGATTTCATGCAACCAATATAAACCCTGGGTCTTGACCGGTACTTAGCAAGTGTACTCACTAGCATACCTGCAATATCAAGAAATAAATGTTGTAATGTTCAGAGTTGATTGACGCTTAAAGGCTAAATATATCACTCGGTTAAATCATAAGAAGGTATACACTTAATTAATGAAAACATTAAAGAGAGAATCATTATTTTAACTTTTAAAAGATTAATACGCTAACAAACTACTCCTTAAAATATGTTTTATTGGGTCGTGATATATCAAAAATCAGTATGCTAGTAAATTAGCTCATAAAAGACCAATGCATTGACAAATCAACCCCTAAAAGATTAATGTGTTTGACAAATTAGTCTATAAAATATATTTTTGTCTAAACTAACAAGACCCTTTAGCAACAATGAAAATAATTGTTAGGATACCACAAACTAATAAAACATCTTTGGAGACTAATTTGCCAGCGAATTGATCTTGAATCAAGAGTCACAATGGTGGTTTATCCAAGATTAAATTGTAATCAAGAGTTTGTGTCATATACATACTGACACACGGTCCATACTCCAAAACCAATACTGAACCAGTGCTTGCTCCATTATAACGTTTAGCTATCAACTAATAAGTAATCGCCAAAATTTTAGTAGATTAACAGCAAAAATGAAAAAGTTGAAGTTCTCTGCAAATGAGCTAAGATTCAAAACACCTAGGTACGCACCTAGGTTTAAATGGATGTCATCGTCAACCTTGACATAGAAATCAGCATCCCACATAGAAACAACAGTGGAGAAGTAAAGGCGTGTCTTGGTGGATAGCTCATGGTAGCCCTCAACGTGGTCTAGCCTTAGGAAGTCCTTGTGCTCCTCCTCTTCTGCATCAATTGCTTTATCAAGAATGCCACCTGGTGTGGTGCTATGCCCGATCATGAACCTTATAACAATGCCCTTCTCTTTCTCTAGTTCCTTAAGCTGATTTCCTACATTCATGTTCAGCAGATTAATTTTTTACAATAATATTACATTGCATTGATGTAGTAATTGGTGGTTCTTAATTATGGTGAGATTAGGCTTTGATTGCATATATTTGCATGTTACGTATACACCCTTTTGATTTATGATTTGGGTAATTAATCAACATGTACCTTTAGGCAACCATGTTTCGCGTATGGAGTCTCTTCGCTTTTTACTGCTAAAGGCTGTGTTAATTCCAATCACCACAAAAGCTTTCTGTAAACTGTAGTTAGAAGCATGCTGCCGCAAGTGCTTCCCACCAGTTTGCCTTGTCCGAGCTGCTGTCAGTTCCATTTCCAATGTTGAAACTGCCTTGTCCAGCGACCTATACATGTTTAACCACAAACAATTAATCCACTTCACATATGTATATTTTTAATTTCCTAGTAATTAATACAATACAAATATTGATTAAAACAAATAAAATAATAAGTAAACGCATGACTTAATCTCACATATATATATATATATATATAGTACTCACTTGATAGCTTGATGGGTCTTTGAGACTTCCTCCATTACACCACCAGGTCTGCCTTCAACCAATTTCTGTTTGAAAATGGATAGCAAACAATATAGATATACATATATGATCTCATACGACATAAGTTTTGTGATCACAGTTGAAATAAATGTGAATTTCAGTTATATAATGCGGAACATAATGTTAATCGAAAATGGTGCTACATTGATGGTGAAGGCAAAATGTCAATTCCACACTCATATAACAAAAATCCACACTTGGTTGAATTTTGTTCTACATATATATGTGATCTTATATCCAAATGGGTATGAACAAATATACGTGTTGATACTCACTCTCTTATGATCACAGTCACGTTGTATGGGTGCAGGAAGTAATGCATTTTCATTGTTAGAGGGGCATGTCCACATTTGGCCAGTGAATAGTGTTCCAGCAAGAAAGCATGCAATGCATAGAACAAAAATGGCCTTTCCTGAAGCTGGCTTTCCCCTCATCTTTCTACCAAGTTGCCCTGGCCGAAAGGAGACTCTGTAATTGTGCAACAATCCAGTGATCAATCTTTCTTTCTGGTGAAACAAGACCTTGAAGTTAATTTGGGCCTTTGTGGGAACGATTTTCATGGGAAAAAAAGGAAGTTAGTACATAAATGATGCACTAGCTAGTGTGCGAATGTAGGTTTCAAAACAGTTGAGCAAGGGTAGATAGGGTATGCACCAACTGCATGCAACTATTTGCCATTATGTTAGGTCGCAGGAATAAAGTAAATGAAGCTCTATAAACAATGTGAGTTACCATTATAAGCAAAATCTTATGATCTTTCGTGTGTTGATGTGATTGTTGGTATGGGGAAATTCTGGTTAATGCAGCTTGCAAGTCATCGTAACCATCAAATAACCGTGGATCTTGAGCATATATCATGTGAGCATATGTGATGTTCATTATAAAAAAGCAAAGAATGTGTGAAGCGCAATGCTTATCTTGCTTTAGAATAGACAAGAAAGCCAATTTTAATGCTGTTTTGTCAATAGAAACTAACGGATAGCTAGATATGGACAGCCACATCTACAAAGTATAAGGTCTTCATAAAATCATTGACTTTGATCTTATTACCAAATGCTAGTCTTAAAAAACAAATAAATATGTCATCAATAATGTCATCTACTTATCAATTCCTCAGCAGATTTTGAGAGAGAAGGAAAGAGTCTAAGGCTCTAAGCCTTTAATGAATCACTAAAGTTGTAAACTTTAGAATGTTTATATATATATATATATATATATATATAAAAGAAAAAAATTTCAGTCAAAATATGTGTCAGAAATTGTTTGTCAGAATTAGATGGCCAAATATGATAAGAAGATCTTTAAGTTTTTAATCACCAACGATTTTCGTTCAGCCACTTAACATTTGCCGCATAGATGCTATGTCTGGCACAATATTTTCTAGCAATTCCTTCGGGCTATGTAGCGCTGTTCATATACGAAATAAAGAACAAATAAGTGTTAGAAAACTAGAGTAGATCAGCTATCCAATTACCTGAAAAATATGCGTTTGATGATAGCTAGCAAGATAATGTTAATTTTGACTGAAAATTCTCAAAGGTACCAAAATAATAAGCTTCATTGGTTGCACTTTCTAACAATGTGTGCCTCTCGCTAGCGCAGCTCTGTATGAGCCATTTCAGTTATATGGTGCGTTTTGATTACTAGGATATATTGGCAGTTTGATCATGT
This sequence comes from Dalbergia oliveri, assembly GCA_030441495.1. Lineage (NCBI taxonomy): Eukaryota > Viridiplantae > Streptophyta > Magnoliopsida > Fabales > Fabaceae > Dalbergia > Dalbergia oliveri. The sequence goes on from JAMLFY010000011.1 coordinate 9,064,085, forward strand.
GGTTTTCATGATGCAACAAATGCAGCTATTAACAAGAAAAGACCTTCATTCCTCTATTTGTGTGGACAGTCTCTCTTGCACCAGTTACGTGTGTATCAAAATCTGGCTCGCTGCCTAAGCTAACTCTCTGCGTTTGAAAATTCAGACTATGGTAGAAAGAGCGTAGCACATGCTAGTACATTAGTACAATTCATCGATATGAAAAATGATTTTAGGATTTGATAGAAACCGAAACCAGAACTCAGGGTACTTAAATTCTTTTGAGTTGATTTTGAAAGTTTAAATTCCTAAGTTAAATCATTTGGCTTAAAAAATTCATTAAAGTTAAATCATGGTCCATTTTTTGAAGAAAAAATTATGGCCCCTATGATGTGATAGGATACTGCGCATATTATAACAGGTGCTAGGACAGCAACAATTACCAACAAATCAAACAAAAATATATAAATCAGTAACTATTGGTAGAGATAAGTAATAAGTTGATAGCTCACACGCTACGAGTGACGCAGTGAGCTGCGGGGAAATTAATCTTGATTCACAGTAACAGTTAAACTGTTTTATTTTTTGAGCAGTGTATGTTTGTATTGTTAGAAAGAGTTCGAAGTATCCAACAGGTGTTATATATCGTGGCTTTTTTTTTATTTTAATAATATACATACACAGTTGTGAAGATAAAAATTAATATGTTATATATAATATTACTACTTCATATATATTGGATGGATAGTTGTGCTTTCAAGAAGTTTGAAAATAAGTCCAACCAACGCTGCTCCAACCAAATGGGTTCAGGCAAGGGCGTAAGCAAATCGAATTGGCCCTATGAATCTGAACTGATTCGATTAGATTGATCTTTAACCAAGTTATGAGCCAATTGGATTAGATTCAATTATAATCAATTATATATTGATTTGGTAATTGAATTTGCATATCTTAACTTGACCAAATTAATCATATAATATTTTTGTTACATATTGAGGTAACATTTTTATTTTGTAATTAAAGTCATTTTTTATAGATTAAATTACACTCACCTCCATTAAAATTTATCAAAATTCAATTCACCTCCTCTTTAGCCGCCTACCCTACATTCACCTCCCCTTACTTATTTTTTGTATAAGTTACCAAAAATATCTCTATCCTCACCCTCGCTCTCTTTCTTCCTCCTCCTTCAACCGTGACATTGATACCCGCCCCCAATCTGGAGCTCGCCCCCAATGGCCCTGACTTCAATTAGATGAAGGCCCGACGTCTTTCCTTCACAAACCAAACCTTTAACACTTCAATTGGCTGGTCCCTTCTCTCACTCTTTCTACATGTCGCATATACACAATCACACCGCATTTTGAAGGAAAAAATGAAAATGAAAATTAAAAATCAGTGAATTTCTTTAAACTAATTGCAGGGGCTGCCGCTAAATTTGAGTGGGAAGTCTTGTATCTTCTAGCAAGAGAAGAAGAAAGCTTACTGTCAAAAAAGCTATGACCTGTGAGGCATTGTTTTGATGGGAGCTGATTTGAATTTTGAGTAATGTGCTAAAATTGCTCATGTCCTGAGAAGCAAATATTTGTGGCTGACGAAGGGCGTAAAACAATGAGAGGGTGTGAGAGAGAGGGTAGGGGTTGAGGATGAGAGCATTTTTGTAAGTCAACTCAAACATAGACAAATTAGGGAGGTTAATCAGTGTAGCTTAAAAATTAGAGGAGAAGTAAATATAATTTATCTTTTCTATATTGTGAATGCTTTTAAAGAATGAAGTAGCCAAAGTCCTCAAAATTGTGAATGTTAATTTGTAATGTTGTATTTGAGGCTTTTTCATGGATAATGTAATATGAATTGTATTTAATATTTTGAATTTGAAATTATTGTGATATTAAAATTGTGTTGTTTGGATTCTATGTTGTGATATTAAAGATTGTGTTATTTGAATATTGTGTTCTAGGCTTTTAGCCTCTGGACATTAGAATAATATACAAACATATGAAAAATTATTTATATATAATTTTAATTTTTTTTACAATTTACACTATTTTGTATTGAAGTTTTTGGGCAAAAATTGAAAATAAAATAAACAGATAAATTCAATTACCCGATTTGAACAATTAAAATTTGATCATATTGATTTGGTTCAGCTTTTGCGACAAAAAAAATCATGAATTTAAATCAATCTAAACTACTTAAAATGTATTAGATTGAAGTTATTTTTTCTCTCAAATTCGATCTGAACCAACCCGACTATCCGACAGGTTTAGCTTATCAGTTCAGCTCATAACAACACAATCCGCTGAAACAATAGTACATTATAAGCCTAATCCGATGTAATGGGTGTTGTGACTAAAATTTTGTCTAGGAAGGTACATGCATTTTTAAATGAAAGGCCCGGGAATTTGTTTGACGGGCAAACTGGTAGATAATTAATGGATTGTTTGGGTTTGCTCAAGAACAAATGGGCCAGGGTATTTTGAAAGAGGCACTCTGTAAAACCAAAGGCTAATAGTTGACCAATTCAATTATAATCGGCCCCAATCAACACTACCCAAACCCATCAATTTGATTCCCTTGGTTAGAGTAGAAGCAAAAATATGCAATAGACTGAATGTGAAGAATAATCGGAGAAAAACAAGTAGGAACTCATTTACAACCATAATCATAGTTACGGATGACAAAAATAGATTGAATATATGAAGATATCTCTCACGAAAAAATAATAATAAAAAAATCATACATTACAATAATCATGCTGAAGCTGCCAAACGCCGTATCTCTGCCATCATTAACGCATTTGCGATTGCAAACAACTAAACAAGCAATGGGATGTATCAATATATATATATATATATATATATATATATATATATATATATATATATATATATATATAAATCTCTGTTTGTCCATGTTTAAAGAAAGAAAGAAAGAAGAAATAAACGTGGTTTGGAAATTCTAAGAATCCAATACTATCAAAAGATTAATTAAATTTCATACTTTAAAAATAATTTAAGTGAAGAAAATAAAATTTTATAGGAATTAAAATCTAATAAAATTAGAAAATTGAAATTAAATCCAAATAGATGTGATTTGATATAAAATTGAATTTCAATAAATAAAAATACTAAAATAGTCTTATTTAAATATAATATTTTATTTCTAATCTATAAATAATAAATAATTAAAACAATTAAATTACATTATTTTTAAATAATTTTTTAATTTATTATTCATTGAATAAAATTCAAATTTAAATTTGAAATTTAATCTTCACTTTTAAAGGTTTCAATCAATTAATTTACAATGTTACCTTTTTCATATTGCTTTAGAAGCCAACACAAGTTCAGACAACTACATTTTAATTGCTGAACGCAAACTAAATACTAATAAACACTAATATTGCTTATGAGTTTATACATACATATGATGTGATTTCTACATATAACTTGTTGCAAAGCTAGCTACCGTTAACTAAGAAAGCAAAATGAAAAGGAAGAGAGAGAGAGAGAGAGAGTAATTAAAGAGTTGATGTCATTTGCATCCATCAGGAGAATGAGAGAAGATCGTCATTGAAATTGAAGACTTGGTTCCACGTCAATTCTCCAACAGAGACAGAAGCGGACTCCATCATAAGAGGACCTGCTTCCTTCACATCCCCAAACGACGTCGTCCAAACCGACTCCTCTCCCAGACGTTCCCACCACTCATCCGGATCCGGTTCGACCGAGGACCGGGTCGGGTTCTGCCCGCTCCGCTCCTCGGCCAGCTCGAGAGCCGCCTTAGCGGCCGCTGACTGTATGTCGCGCCTCGACGAGGAAAGAGGGCGAGGCAGCGAGTGTACGAGGTCGGGGAAATTAAGGTTGGCTGAGGTTCCTTTCAAGAAGAATGCGGCGGAGTCGTAAGCCCGGGCAGCCATCTCGGGCGACCCGAATGACCCGAGCCATACACGGGTCTTCTGGCCCGGCAGCCTTATCTCGGAAACGTAGCGCCCCCAGCTGCGCTTGCGGACGCCGCGGAATGCGGTGTCGGGCTGGTTGGAACGCTTCCTGGAGGCCCGTTTGGTGGATGGGCCGGGTTGTGGGCCTTCCTCCTCAGTCATGGCATGGGGCATCAGATAGATGAGAGCGAGCGGGTGAATGTGATTGTTCAATTCAGAGTGAGTGAGAGTGAGTGATGAGTTACTTGCGTTGGGGGTTTTGGACTTGAGATTCTGAGGGGGTTTTTGTAGGCACTGGACTGTGAATATTAGCTGGCATTTTATGTGGTGCCCACTTATTTTTCTGCCTTGAAAATTACAATAATAATTGAGAACAAGCAAATTTTATCCGAATCTATGGGTAAAACCAAGTCTGTATAGATTCACCTAACTTTTTTTTTAAAAGAAAAAACCGATGATCTAAAAACGCGTTACTTCTCTTTTCAATAAAAGCAATCAGTCACCAAATTTAAAATCCTTATATTAATCTCTTATAATCTAAAAAATATGATAATTTAATCACTCTCATATAAGTTTATACAATTAAAAAAAATATCATATACATATATATATATAAAGAGATCAATTTATTCTCTTAATTTAATTGTGAGGAACTAAAATAGAACTTTTAAATTCAAATGATTAATTTATTTCTCGATATAATTTTAGTGTCCATTTTAAGTATTTATTCTTCAAATAATTTGAGGATGGTAATTTATTGCTGAAATTGGAAAAGTCTTTAAAAGACAAACATAACCGGTAACAAAATTATGCCTTGTAAAATTTTGTAATCAAATGTATCAATTATTCAACAATATAGCATTTTAATTTAAGTCCTTGTAAAAAAAGTTACAGCATTATCTAATCATGTTGCTACATCATTAATTATTCGTAATTTATACTAGCATATCATTAATGATTAATAACTAATGAGTGTAATTTTCTTATAAAAATTTAATTGAAATTAAACTTGTAAATTAATTCTATATTTCAGAAGCTAACTCTATCAAGTACTCTGTTGAACTTTAAATAATGTCCTTCCTCTACATATGACTTCAATTTGCGTATCCTAGTTGATCACTCAATCTAGCTAGGTCAATCCTAGTGTCCTACCAACCTTGAAGCATATATATATATGTACTAATCAACTAGGCTTAATAGGATTTGCTTCCTCATAGCCATCACTTACCTGTTCTTTAATTGTAATTTGCAGCAGAAGGTGCTATGTGCCATCCTCCATCAGTCAGTTAATTGAAGTTTAACAATGTCAAATTGGCCATGCTACACTAACTGACACAACACAATTACTATTAAATTTTGTCGAGTGAGTCTCCAGTCCTACTTAGCAACTTCTTATAACAATAATTCCAACAACTTACTGTCATATTTCTTAACTTTTACAGAGAAAAATGTTAAACTGGTTAGGTTTTGAACAAAGATGGATAAATATTTTATTCAATGTCATGAGTTAATTTGGCCATTATCACTCTATGGATGCATAGTAAAATGTATATATTGCCGTACAACTAGCATCTTAACACGCAATCCTCAGCAGAAACGACAAACTTGTGACTTCGTCAAAAAATATTCAACTGCTATCATAGAGATCAAATATAAAATTATTTTTTTAAGAATGAATCATACACTATGTAAATGGAGAGGTGAAGTCCAGTTGTTGTTAAAACAAATTCAAGTTAAAACAACATTATTGATATTTTATTGATTAATTGATACAAGTTATGTTGATTAATTAATGATAAATAATAAAACCCGTCAAGATAAAATAAATAGAATCCGTTTTATTTTTAAATTAAAGACTTTAAATAATTGATTAACTGTAAAATATGGTAATTTTAAAACCTCAGATATAGCAAAACAATATAGATAAGCATTGGATCCACTTCTAAGTTTAGTTGACAGTTTATTAATTATTTTTGGGAATAAAGCTTATTAGTTTTTTTTTTTCACCTATTGAAACGGGAAGAAACATACACAAGGTAAAAATTTCCCAAAATTAACGGGGACATTCAAACTTTTACTCCATCGACCATCCGTCATCCGTGCATCAGCATGACATAATTCAGGAATGAATTTTCTGTTATTACAATTGCGAATTACATTCCGCAGTTATACCTAGGATTATTTTGCATCTTATTAGATTGTGTTGAAGTGGGGAGGATAAGATTTTTTTTTGTTACAGTGGGAGGATAAGATAAAAAGGATATGTACATATATTGTTTATGAATTAATATTTATTCATAAATACTATGGGGCCAAAAAGGACAGGTGAGTAATGTGATAGGAATCGTCATCATTCATGGTAGAAACGCGTAAAGCCAGCTGGGTCTCGACTCTGAAGTGAATGAAAATGGCAATAAGGCACCAAAGAATACGAATATCTAGATGTTAGTGGCATGAGTTGTGATATTCCACGTCGTAAAAGTGTATGTCTATTTATTATTGTTGAGTGTAATAAGTGGATAAAATAAGTAAAGGCAGGATATTAAAATACCAATGCAAGCGGTTCCAAAGGCAGGCAGGGATGGGCACTGGTCACATTATCAGACCGTGTTGACTTCCACGCGCATTTATACTGTACATTAGTACATTACATGCATGGTGAAGCTCAGAAACATCGTGCTGTACTTACTGCCGTTTTCCCCTTCCGGGGCTTGTCCTATTCTTGCCATTACTGCTGCAACAACTCTGATACAGCTGGTGCAATTATATGCACTCTGCTACGTGTTCTCCTCCTTATTCATTTATTGCTTCTTCACTGCCAAGTTTCTTTGTGGACATGATGCCGCCATAGTAACCATCTTCTTTGTGAGACCCAAACCCAAGCATCCATGTAACTGAATTAATGAATTTGGTATGCTGCTGCTTACTTATGAAGTTAGGTTTTTCTCACACAATTTCATGATTCCAATACCCTTTTGTGCGTGCTACGTACGCTGCTGGCTGCTGACTCGTTTGAATATAATAGCAGCCGCCTATTTGATTTTACGGCGAAAGCCATGATGATAAAAAAAAAAAAAATTCACTCGATTTTGGAGTTTCTGAATTCTGATATTATGTGAATTACACAATTGCTAAGAAAGGTTGGACCCGAAGAATGGAAAGAGGGCATTGTATATTTGTATTAGTTCATAATGTTGATTCTGCGTGTTGCCTTCATGCACTGTGATGCTCTTGCTTTTTACTATTATAAAAGGGTAAGAGATAATATTTATTTAATCTATTTATTAATTAATATATAAATTTTGAGGATTATTATTATCTTTCATCTCTATATTTTTAATACAATAATTAATTTATCAATTATCAAATGGAATGAGTAAATGTTTTTTACATAGACTTACTAAGCTAAACTAGCTAGTCTGCACGTGGTTGATCGATGCTACACACGCCAACACGACATTTCTTGATTTATTCCTATATCACAGAAAATCGTCACAACACCTATATATCTTAACTGAATTTGCGATTCTGCATTCTCTTCTTAAGCCATACAGTGATTTGAGAAATGCTTTTCCAACCCTTTATCTCTTAGACAATTAATCTATTACTCTTAAATTTCATGGGATCCTCATTTTATTATCCTTCATCATATTCTTCATCCTTAGATTTGAATGGACGTTTAACATCTCCTTTTAGGTGTAGAATAATACTCAAAGGTTTTGGAATGGTGATATTCATTAGCAAATATATAGCAATAGTAGGTCTCTCAAACTAGTAGTAGGGTGGAAATATGCCAATTGGCCTGTCAGGGGCTTATAGTGACTTGTATTTGGCCTAACCTCGTCCATATATAAAAATAAGATTAGACTTCGGGCTTATTCAATAACTTGTTTACCTTAAAAGAAATTGATGGGCTTGGAACCCATACCTTCACCAATTCTTTTGTTCTTGAACCCCTAATCCACCACAACATTCATGTTGGAAATATGTATAATTTTTTTTCTTCTATTAAACCTTTATGGAATTATTGAGCAATTGATAGCTCATTTTTACCATTTTTTGTTTTTAAAACGTTATTGATTATAAATTATAGGTTTTCGTTAAGGGCTTTTGAATAGGTCAAATTTAGGCTTAAAATAAAGCCTATAACAAGCATGTAGACTTAGGTCAAAGAGTTATAATTCAGGCCTAACCTATTAAAAAAAATTTTAATTTGACTTGGGTTGTTTCTACCCATACAAACAAGAAGTTGGATGTTTAAAATTGCCTACAACAAATTTCATGGTCAATAAAATGAATTAAAATTAATTTTATTACAATTGATTAAGCAGTTTCTACTTTGGATTAAGTCGTTTGGTTAAAGAAATAAAGTGGAAAGAAAAAAGAGTATTGTTATTTCACACCTAAAATATTAGGACGTTCGTTCTAGGGATTAAATGTGATGGATGGATGGAGTTAATAGAAACCACTATCACATCTAGTGGTAATACTTTTTGGGTGTTAAATAACATTTTTGAAAAAAAAAACGATCAAAGAAAAAAGAGGTGTTAAATAACATTTTTGAACTTTGTTTTTTTTTAGATTAGAATTCTGTTTGTTTTTCTCTTTTTTTTCTTTTCTATTCAGTCTTTTCTTTCTTTTGGGTTAGGATTGTTAGGCTGAAGTTAGTCTTTGGGCTCTATAGTCTAGTTTCCTTTAGATGGTTTTATTTTTTTCCTTTAGGTGGTTTTATTTTTTAGTTTGGGTTGGTTCCTTTTTTTCCCTTTTTTTTTGGGGTTAGATTTCTTGGCGTTTGGGCTGTCTAGTCCAAGGGAGAAGGGACGGGTATTGAAGTCAAGACATTGATTCAAAGGTTTAGAGGTCCAATTGGTTAAACAAGATTAAACGGAATATAATAAATATACATAAATATGTACATATAATAAAATCAAAAGCAAAAACCTATGTTAAGTCATCAACATTAACATAACCAAAACAAAATAATATTATTCATAGGTCTATAGTAAATATTAGTATAATGGTATATTATATTATTAGTGTATTAAAATTAAATTCACAGAGAATATTTGAAATCATTAATCATTAATATGAATAAATATTTGTACAAATAAACAACAACAACAACAACATTAAAAAATAATTCTTCTAGACATAAAAAAGTGTATCATATAATTTTTTCGTCTAAATGTTTTTCTTTGTGATTTTTTTTATACTGATATCCTTCTTGGTTTTAATACTATGATTAAATATTTATCTTTTTATATTTTAACAAATTTAGTCAGTAAAATAAATCATACAATTTTAATCATGAATAAAAAAAATAATGTCATTGAATTTTATAAGGCTATACAGAGAACTCTCAATTTATTTGTTGTCTTGTTGAAAAGACATGATATTGGGCTTGGTTTGGGTTGAATTTACCTTGAGAGAGAGAGAGAGAGAGAGAGAGAGCGTAGTCAAAGCAAAGGACTACTAACTCAGCGGTAGAGTAGTAGTACTTGTAAATTGTAGAGTGCAAGAGACTGACAGTGTGAGGGAAAACCCAAAAGGCAGAAAATAAAGAATAGAGAGAAGATGGATACTCCTCCTTTAGCTGGTGGCGCTGCGCAACAAGGTGGTGTGGTGAAGAAGAAGGAGACAAGGGGGGAAAGCCAAGCCCAGGGACGAACACTGACAGCAACAACATGGGAAGACCACAAAGGAAGCGAAGACACAACATCAGCAACAACAACAACGTTCGATGGTGCTTAGGCGGCTGGTAAGGGGCAGCCTTTGGGTGAGAAGATGAGATGAGCTAGAGGCTTCTTTGAGAGTTGAGAGAGCACTGACAGAGACATTACAAGTGTACATCCCTAGGCTAATCCTCGTTTTAATTTTTTATTTTTCCAAATGGTGAAGGATGAAACGACAACGTTTTGCCCTTTTTTATTTTTTTTTGGGTTAAAGATCTCGAACCTCAAACCCTGAAGCTGGGCTAGTCCCAGTTTTAGGTTTTGACAAATTCTCGACTGGTTCTTTCTCGGTTTCAAAGTCCTTCGGTTCCAGGCACCTAACGGACAACAATGGTAAATCGGTTAACAGGTAAACGAGTTAAAGTTTTCTCTTCTATGGTCTAGTCTAGTGGAGCTTTGGACCTTTTAGTCTTTTGGGTTATTGTTTTTTCTTTTTTTTTGGTGTAAGGTCTTGGGTTTTTTTTTATTTTGGATATTCGTTTGTTTTTGGGCTAAGTTTTTTTTTTTTTGTCTTAGTGAGTTTTCCTTTAAAAAAATGCCTCAAAGAAATTAAAAATAGAAAACAAGAGAAAAAAGCTTTTTGTTTTAATCTTTTTTATCCATGCAACAATCAATAGTTATGATTGAGAGGTGGATGCCTCCTTCGTATATTGTTAAATTATAAGAGTGAGTAGTCTAGTGCTAATTTGAAACTTATACAAAACGGATTTTTCTTTTAAATAATTTGTTAATCAAAATTCTTTTCATAAATAAGATCATCGATACATTTTTTTGTTTAATTTCTTAATTAAAATCCGTTAACACTTATTTTATAGAAAAACTACGTGACTTTGAGTTCCTTATTCTACAGAGGATATATAGGAGAAAATATTTTCTGTTAAGCCCAAATTAAATTTTCATAAATTTGTTTTCTCTTCTTGTAAATTTTTCTTATTAAATTTTGTAAATTTTTTTTTTGGGTTTTAATTTTTTTAGGGGAAAATAAAATTGTTAAAGTTATTGTCTAATTTGTGCAACGAACTTTGGGTAACCGTCATGAAACGAATATATTAGGGTCCAAGTGAAATTAAATTTCCATCTTTCTCTGATTATAATTAGACTCACAAACTCAATTGTTTCTTTTAAAAAAGAGCAATGTTGTCAAATTAAAAGGTTTTCCAAATTTTCCTTAAAATAAAATTGAGAAAGACTCTATTAACCCATTAAAAATTATTGAAAACCTTTGAAAAATAAATTCTTTTCTCATTGAGACGCCCTTCTCGGGACATTGTGACAAGTCCAGAGTGATTAAAGTGTCTATAGGACATATTAGCATAAACTCCATGGTTAGGATCTGTTTACTAAGGGATTGGCACCCAAGGTCTTCCATGAGCATAGTGCTCATACGGGTGTGATATCATTTATATGATTCATTGTGTTAATGGGATAGTGCATTTGAATGTTCATATGTTTTAGAAAAACCTTAAGTTTATGGATATCCTCTCCAGAAATAAAGTATTTAGTTTTGTCTTTCACTCTGAATTATATTGTATACTATCTAATAAAAAATAAGGTTGGATTAATTGGAAATATACATGTTAAATTGTATTACGTGTAATTTCCATGATGCACATTCATACTTGATTTATGTCATTTGGTTGTGTTTGATATGTGTGACCATGGATGGATTTAGTTACGATATATGTAACGAAAGTCGCCTTGATCCCATATTGACATAATTGACGGACAAGATTGTTAGGAAATGTTTTGATCATGATAGCAAATTTATAGCTTATAAAGTTATAGTTTAATATACAATTTGTGTATATATGCGTAGTCCAAGTAGGAGATTGTACGAATTTGTAGACTTGTATAATATTTATATAATTATATATTGTATGTTATTCTAAGGTTTGGCCCAAATTGAAGTGATTTGGTAAGGACAAATTATTAATTGGCCCTAAATCATTTCATTAAGTATGAGCTTATTATGGATAGATACCATATTACCTAGTTACTAATTTATGATGGGCTGAATTAGAAACTAGAGTTTAGAGAGTTATAAAAAGTTATAGTCCCCAAATTATACATATGCATCTTTTTGATATCGTCATAGAATAAAAGAAGCCGCCATCTTTGAAGAATACATATTAACTTGGAAGATAAAAAACCACATGTCCAAACACCAGTCAATTCCTATGGATGTTCAGGTACACTTTTGCATCTAGTCTTTCAATTTTCTTAATAATTTAATATAGGTGATCTTGAGATTATAAAGAACTAAATTTCTAACACCTCACACTTTGACTTGTTTCAACTCTACCAATAGCGGTGTTCATAGAATACTCCTCGTGCTTATGCTCATTTTCCTCCTTCACATACATTAGAATGAGGGTCGTCTTTGCCATCGTTAACCTTGGCTCTTTTGGATGGGTTGGTGGGCTTGACTATTCAGCCATTTTCAAAGTCAAATTCAAAATAAGAGACCCAAGCAGAGGAAGCCATTTTGGAATCATCTACATCTTCTTCTTCAAATTTTGATGGAAATGAATAGGGTTTGTCCTCATTCAAAGGAGATGGTCATTCAAATCCTATGCCCTTTACAATCACACTAATAGAGAATTACGTTTTCAACACACAACAATCACGTAGCCCTCAAGGAGGAAAAATAATTGGATAATTATGTAAAAACTTGTATACTATCAGAAATTAAATCCTTAAAAAATAAAAAATGTTATTTATTCATCAAGTGTGTGAATATCATGTCAACTACATCTAGATATCACATTCAATAATGGATAGAATGTGATTCGACAAATATCTTACACACCTTATATACACATAACAACATAACTAGAAAATTATGAACTAAACACTCAAATGACATTAGTATTATATTGTGCTTGTGTAACATTTTTTAATTGATCTATAAATTAATTCTTATATTCAAAATACATACATAGTTTTTTTGAATAATCAAAATAAGAATTGATTTCATAAATATGTATTTAAATTTTAAAATTTAATTAATTCTTATCAAAAGATAAAGCAAAAGGAGTTGACAAATAAAATCATTCCTTATCTTAAAAACTTCCAAACACAATATTTGAGAAATCAAATCCATTAATTTTTTATCCCAAACATTACAAAAGATTCCTCCTACATAGGTTTCCTTTGTATATCTTTTGCTTATTAATTAGCAAACCAAATACCTGCATGATAAAAAATTACAAGTTTAAGGATAGCACCCAATTGGTTGAGGCTCGTCCACCAAACAAAACTATTAATTCATGCTAAGTGACAAATAAACACAAAAACACTAGTCTAATTACAATAATCCCTAAAATAATGTTAGCCAATTAGACTTTCTAACACACTAATAAAATACTTGATGTTTAAGGAGCCATCTAAAGCCTTCTTTAGTCCTGCAAACTTTCTTCATATCAATAATTCGATTCAAAAGCAGAGATTCACACATGTAAAACTGCTACGCAGGAATTCTCTGAGTCATTCCCATGATAAATTTTCTTTCTTTCATTTCCTTCTCCTCAGATAAAATAGGCTAACAACTGTAGAAACATGAATAGGATAGTAGCTTTCTAAAACAAAGCGTGAAGAACACACGAATAAACAAAAAAAAAACAAAAGTCTCAATAGACCATTGTTGAGATAGAATGTTGATTTATAATCTGCCATGACTGCAGTGCTTTGAAATAGCCAAAAATGTGAGCAACTAGAAGAAAATACACGGGCTATTTATTTATTAGGTTTTTTGTCATAATATGCTTTGATCAACATTTTGTTGGGCTTCTGAGAAATTTGATGGGCTTTTCCTCTAGGAAATTTTGTGGTTTTTGGTTACAAGCTTGTCCTGTTGTTTGGGCTGGAGCGGCTCTCGATCACTTTCATTTATTTGATTATTTTACTTCCCAGAATTGATCACATAATTTTTGGTGCTTTGACCCCGGGAAAAAGACTTTCATAATTGAAAAAGGAATATTTTATTGACCGAAAAAATTGTTAACACGTAAGTACTTTTATATATGTTAAATGATAATGTGAGTGTGTATGATGAACCATGTGTTTAATCAATAAACCACGGGAACTGACATGGATACACGACACACACACACACTTGTTTTTTTTGTCTGAATTATTTTTGTCATTTTTGTATACTTTTTTTTATCTAATTAATTTTTTTTGTGATTAACTGAAGAATTTTTAAAATGACCCACTATTTTTTTTGTGTCATGTAGATGTCCTCAAAAAATTATTTTTAATTAGACGCGTCTAACACGTATATGTGGATATTGCGTTATTGGAAATGGACACACCACCAAATCTGTCTCTATGCTTCTTAACGTTTAATTAATAATCAGTCAATCTGAAGTATCCCTTTGGAATCCGTTATGAAATTGCACTGCTAGCCCTACAATGTGTTGGATCTCACTTGACCAAACCATACAACAATGTTTTAAAGATCCACCAAATGATCCTTTTTCCTTGATGCTTTCAAATTAAGATCAATCTAATCTACCATCTTTTTGTTAAGATAGTCTCGGCAAATAAGTATCTCGGAAAGTTACTTGTAAATATTTTAATATAATATATTCTTTAACTTTTATATTTTGGTTGAAATTGTAATTTAAGCATTATTATTTTTTTAATTTAATTGTAGTGCAATGTCACTCTTTTGGGTTAAAATACTAACTGTCAATATGCTTTGGCCGTTTGGCGTCATTCAATAATATACATTGTGAAAAGAGTTTGAATATTGCTAAAAGAGTTAAAACATCATAACAGTTTATTTCAATCTTCAACAAGATTTCTGGCATTTTTCTTTTCCATAATGGAATAAAAATTGACAAAGACTCTTCCGTTTTCACTTCAGTTACCTCCATATTGGACAGCAAAACTTTTGGCAGGAAACGTGCATGGAAATTGAGAAGAAAGCACGGCAAAGTTCACGATGGCTGCAACAAGAAGAAGAAAGCGTCTGAAGAAAAGGCAACGGAAAGCATGAAAAAAATGGTACACAAGCACAATACTCGTTTGGACTTGCCTTTATATATCACCCTCCTCATGATTCATGAACCTCAGTCCCAACTCCAACATATTTTGCTCCACATAGTCCTCGATATCTCTCTGCTTTATTTGTTATCATCAACTTCAATTGCATGCGTCTTATGTTGAAGACAATGAGCGAAGAAGTGTGTACATGGAAATATCTAAGCACCGCAGGAGTGGTGCTTATGCTGCTGCTGCTATGCTCTGATGGGGTGGCACAAGTGAACTCACAGACACAGAGAGTTCCTGCTTTGTTTGTTTTCGGAGATTCATTGGTTGAAGTTGGCAACAACAACTTCCTAAGGTCCCTTGCAAGGGCAAATTACTTCCCTTACGGCATCGACTTCTTCAGAGGTGCCACTGGCCGATTCTCAAATGGCAAATCCCTCATTGACTTCATTGGTAATTAAAATGATCGATGCTCACTATGTTACTATATAAGTAATTAAACTATTTCATAATTTCCCAAGCATTGTTTGGAACAAAGTCCTTTTTAAGTACTTATAAGATTTTCTCTCACTTTCAAAGTCATAAATAATTCTCCTACCTTTGCAGGAGACCTGTTGGGTGTTCCTTCTCCTCCAGCTTTTGCAAATCCCTCAACTGTTGGGCGTGTAATGCTTAATGGAGTCAATTATGCATCAGCTAATGGTGGCATTCTGGACGAGTCAGGGCAACACTATGTACTTTACACACTTGTCTTGATTTTTAATTTGTTCACATTTTTGTTCCTTGCTTTCTAAACATCTACGGCGTTACTTGATCTATGTACCCAATTTTATTTAGTGGGACAAAGCTTATTATTGATGTTGCTACTTTCATTTAGACATCTAGTTATCAATAGAATTTCTATACTAAATGAACATGTAGAACAATTAATCCTAACAATTATATGTCTCTAGAATCTAGATTAGTTTATTTTGAATTCAAAACAACTTATAGCCAAAAGTTTTCTACGTAAAAGATTATTTCCTTGAACAAGCTCCAATCATGCTATTAAGTATGGGACCAATGCAGCCATAGCTAGTGAGTCTATAGTGTTATATCCCTATTTGTCTGCTAGAATACTATTTATATTTTATAACGACTTTGTTATATTATTTTTGCAACCCTTCCTTTCTATACAAATATATATATTATCTAAAAGCTGGTTCACTGTGTGATGCAGGGGGAAAGGTTTAGCATGAGCCGGCAAGTCCTGAACTTTGAGAGCACATTGAATCAGTACAGGACAATGATGAATGCAACCGCATTGAGTCAATATCTAGCCAAGTCCATAGCAGTTGTGGTTATCGGAAGCAATGACTACGTTAACAACTACCTCATGCCCACCTTATATGGATCCAGTTACAATTATACTGCCCCAGAGTTTGGCAATCTTCTTGTTAACAGCTATGTGCGACAAATTCTGGTAATTTTTCTCTCATATTGCTTATCCAGTTACATATACATTTTCCCAAAACATGTTCATATTTGAAGAGTTTAGAGTTGCTTTTGGATCTATTAATTGTAACCCAGGAAGCACTGTCCAACACACAAATGAGACGCCGATATCAGGTGGACACCCACATGACATGTGTTCTGTGCGTCTAGAAGTATCCAATTAAAAAATATGTATATTTTTTCCATTTTGGACACACGTTGGTGGACACAACTCATATATTTTGGGACACACTGCAGACACGATCAAGCACTTTTTTTGTTTCATCCTCCTTTGGATTTTTTTCCGTTTATTTGATGGACCAAAAACAAAATACAAGGACTTAGAAATAGAAAGTGCAAAAAAAATTGGTAGTTGGACATATATAAATATTTAAGTATTGTAAACCTCGACTTATATGATATCATGAGTTGTAAACTTTTCATCTTAAATTATATATGTTATGTCTGTGTTCAATAATTTTACGAGTTTGGTGTGTCTGTGTCTTTGTCATTGTCATGTCTAGTGTCCATGTTAGAGTATGCTTCATAGATTGTAACTAATCCAATTTGAATATGCTGCATTTGCAGGCACTACATAGCTTAGGATTAAGGAAGTTCTTCTTAGCAGGAATTGGACCACTTGGCTGCATCCCTAACCAAAGAGCCTCCGGTTTCGCCGTGCCAGGAAGGTGTGCGGACTTGGTTAATCAGATTGTTGGAACCTTCAATGAAGGGCTCAGATCAATGGTCAACCAGCTCAACAGAAACCATCCTGGTGCCATCTTTGTATATGGTAACACTTATGGAGTCTTTGGTGACATCCTAAATAACCCCGCTGCCTACTGTAAGTTATATTAATTTCTTCTCAAACAAATTGCATAAATGTATTGATTTCCTTATAAAAATAGAGATGATGAATTTGACCAAGTGGTATGGCTATCTTTTTTGCAGCGTTTAGTGTTATTGATAGAGCTTGCTGTGGAATTGGAAGGAACCTAGGCCAAATAACATGTCTTCCTTACCAGTTCCATGTCTAAATAGAAACCAGTATGTCTATTGGGATGCCTTCCATCCAACTCAGCCTGCAGCCTATGTCTATGCTTGGAGAGCTGTTAATGGCCCACCAAATGATTGCTATCCGATTAATGTGCAACAAATGTCTCTCCTTTAATTGACTACTGTGGACAACATCCTATATATCTATAAAACAAATGTATCAAACTGGAAGTAAATTCTACATCTTCTGCTAGTGATATTTTGTGAATTACTCTTTTTATTTTATTTTTGTTTGTTTTGTATGAAAAATCTCCAAGGCTTTGTTTGGGATTCGGTTTAGATTTGATGAATTGAAGTTTCTAATCGATTCACTTTTACTATTCCGTTTGTTTCATATTATAGCCGCTTTAATCATTTGCATGAGAACTAAAGAATCAAAAACAAAATTTGCTTATCAAATATGTTTTCTATTATTTACTTTCAACATCTAATTAATTCAGTCTATTAATGTCACATTATATTTTTCAATTATTAATACGTTTAGAATATTATGAAGAGAAAAATTGAAGAAAAAAAATCATAATGTTTGATTAATTATATATAAGAGCGACAAATATAATGAATCAAGAATTTTTCTCTAAAATAATAGATAATACAAAAAGAAAAAGATAATATAGAAGAAAAAAGTATTTTATGACAATGGCCTCAAGAGAAATGATTTATCCTCCTAATAAATCATCATAAACGTTATCCTAATTACTAAATGAAGAAAGAATTGATTACTTTTTAAAATTCTAAGGCATTGATTGTATCAACCTTCTCATTTAGTAATTAGAAAATGTTTTAGGAAGATTTGTAGGAGGATATATCATCTCTAGGCCTCAAACTTTGGTTGTCCTCATCATTAATAAGCAAAATATGACTTGCAAGGCCCAACCCATCCAACTCGCATTAGGTTGGGCTAGTTGCATGCAGCGTGACATAGTGTGGCCCAAGTTGAACGCGTGCAGGTTTAGGATATACCTCATAGGGGTGTATAAAGAATGGGTTGAGTTGCGTTAAACCAAACCCAAGCTTGGCTCCACTTTTAGACTTGGTCAATTTTTTTTAAACAAAATTCAACTGATAATGACTCGATTAATGATAAGTAGATAACTCGACCTTCAAGTAACATATGAGATTTGGACATTATATATAGAAAATTAAAAAATTTTACAAGTAAGAAATAAAATTTAAAAGATATTTTGTGATATATGTTTTAAAACAAACCATATAAATGGAAAAAATAACATTAAATTATGTAAAAATATATTGATTGAACTATAAAATCTTACAACTTTTCATCAATTATTATATAAAATATATCTCTAAATAATTATTTTATTTTGGATTGGGTTAACCAACCTGAAATATGTTTCAAACTTGAATAGAAAGTTGCACTAAGTCAAATTTTAAACCTAAACTTAAGCCAAAACACTCTAGACCAGGATGGATTGTGGGTCAACTTGAGTTATGAGCACCCCTACCTCACACCACTGTCTAAATATATGTAATGAAAAACTTAGTAATGATGCTAATATTTTAACATGTATTGAATAACCATAATCTGGTCCCCAGAAGTCTCAAAGTTGTTAAAGATCATGTGTGGCACTTGCATTGCATAGCATAGGGAGTGTCATGTCCAGAAGAAGGGAGATTTTTTTATGGGTCAACGTCCATTAAATGGTTTGTGGAAGTTCAATGGGGCACGAAGAGGGCCAAATTTGTTTCATAAGAGTAGGCGAGGCCCAAAGCAAGTACTTGAAAAAAAATGGTCAAGCGAAAGGCCAACAAAAGGCTTTTCCTATATTGAAGAGATACTTCAAATCCCACTGTCCACGATACCAGGACATATCATATGTATTATCGATATTGATAATTCAATATTTCAATATGTGTCAAAATTAATTTTTTTATTATTTATAAATCAATTTATTTATAAAATATTATTGATATATATATTATTTTTTTAAGATAATTATGTTAAAAGCCGATTAAATTTAATAATATATTTATAATTATGAATCATATAATATTGTATTTTATCTTCTTGCTCTCCTAGGTTTAAAAGGCGCAATTGTTTACTGACCCAGAAACACAAGACCGTGTTCGGGTCGGAAGTGCGAATGCGCCAAGACCAGACAAGACCATTCAAAACCCTTTTGAAAACCCGAAAGGAAGAATTTCCAATTCCAACTGCAAGCACGTCTGTCTGAGAGCGAGAATGGCCTGTTCCTTGAAATTGAGAAACCTAAGCAGAGCATTCTCTGCTTCTCCTCGGTGTCGCTGTTGGGGTTCGAAGGTACAAAGCAGTGGTGGCCGCTGCTATTCGAAGGTGGCAGCAGCAGCCGCAGCAGATGGTGAGGGTTTGAAAATGGAGAGGATGTCGCTCCGAGCTCGGGGATCTGTAGGCCTCTTTCTGAGATACTGAAGGAGCTCAACAAGAAAGTCCCCGACTCCCTCCTCAAAACCCGCGTCGAACATGACGGCTTCGCCATCCGTTACATTCCCTGGTATTATGCTATGCTCTGCTAATTTGGTTTTGTAACAAACCCATGTTGTTCTTTTTCATTTTATTCTTATTATTATTATTATTATTATTATTAATTCTACAGGCACACTGTCAACCGCATTTTGAACTTACACGCTCCTGGTATCTATGCTTTTTACTCTCTTGCTTTTTTATTATAGGCTTTGAGTTGCCACAATTTTACTACTAAGTTTTCATTGATTTACGGATGGCTGGTACTGGTAGAGTGGTCCGGTGAGGTTCGGAATATCAGCTATTCCGCTGATGGCAAGTCTGTCTCTGTTGTCTACCGTGTCACCCTTTACGGCACTGATGCTGAGGTACGCTACCCATCCCCCTTCTTCTCTTCTTTTCCTCTCCATCCCTTCTCCTCTCTCTAACCTACAATACAATATGCATAGGATAAGATGGTGAACAACCTTCAAATTTAATAATAGGTGCAAATAAAGTATGTCAACAATTAGAGTGAAACAATCTTGCTTCTTCAACTGTGTAGAATTGTAGATATCTAGTTTTGAAACGCATGCAAGTATTCAAGACTCGCTGGGGTTAATGAAAAAAGAGTTAAGAATTGCTCATTGTTCTTGTCTGTAGAGCTAAAGTGAGACAAGGCAGAGCTATTAAGTCCAGTTTCTATTGCTGAAATAAAATTTACATTTATTAAATAAATGGTCCCGGGACAAATGCTTATCACCACTTTCATTCTCAAGTGTGGACTGGACAATGTTGGGTCTGTATGAAAAGAAAATATGAGCTGGCATGTTTGGATTCACGTTGGTGATGGGCTAGAATCGATTCCATGAGATTTTGAGTGTGTTTGGTTTCCCTTCCAGATCAAAATCCAAAATTGATTATGACATTGAAAATCAATTCTCCCATAAGTGACTCTTTCAATTGTTGTCAAAATCACTTCTTAAGTCAAACTACCAAATATAAATCACTTTACCTCAAAATCAATTCTACCAAAGTGGAATCAAACATGCTAGAGATAATCAAGTCCTTTGTATACTGGGCTTAATAGAACTGGTTATTGGTACACTTTGTAACTTCCTTATCCTTAAATTAATTACCCGTTAACAGTTAGTTAAGTATGATTAGCATGATTTCTTCATTTTTGTCAGTTGTACTTGTAAATTCTGGAACCTTTGTATCGCTATATGACTGTACATTGTTCTTGCATCTTTGCCTTTTGACTTAACTCACACTTGCATTGTTGACTTTAACTCTTTGCTAGTTTGTTCTTAAATTTAGTCTCTGGTTATCTGTATTTAAATATTGGAAATTAATATGCTATGGTGTTCGAGTCAGAAAATAATAGAAACAAATCTCTGTTGTTTTTCAGGCTTCTGTTCATCCTGTCTTCATTTTTTTTCTCCCAATCCTGCTTGTTCTTCTCTAAACCCCATTTATTTCTCTAGATATTTAGGGAATCCACTGGGACTGCTTCAGTTGATGACACGAGTTATGGAGATCCAGTACAGAAGGCAGAAGCAATGGCTTTTCGTAGAGCTTGTGCACGCTTCGGGTTGGGGCTCCACCTTTATCATGAAGACGCATCATGAGCAAGTGGCTCTGCTATTCAGGTTGAATGTCTTGGTAATTGCCGTTTTTTCTTTTAGCTTATGTTTATACGAGACTGGACATATAGATTCGTCCAAACTACAAGGGAAGCGTTTTGTTACTTGTTACTTCATAGTGGCCTACTAAGCTTCTGTCCTTGTATCTCAGGTTTGTCCTATGTTCTCTATTTTGGAGTTCTCCATTTATTTGCATAGTGCAATGCAGTTGGGAGAATTGATATTCTGCTTCACTTTTGATGTAAAACATAAGTGTGTTGAAAATTACTTGCATAATAGTTTATTCATACTATTAGCACTTTTTTGCTTATAAGATATGGATTAGTTTTTACTGTATTTTGTAACCTGCAACAAACGTAATCATGTTCATTGCATTATACTAGCGAAGGCGAATAAACTTATCAGGATGTGTTATATTAAGTTGCCCTCACACAACGACCAAAACTCATTTAAGACAGTTGTTCAAATTAAGTTTTGAAATCAAATGAATGTGTATGTGATTGATTGGAAACCCATTGAATTGAATTCATTCAAGGAATTGAATTCATTTCCTTGTAATCCAAATGGAACGTAGTTCTTTCTAAAGGTATAGAACTAAATTAGAGCCAAATATGTTTGATTTGCCACTGAAATTGGGGGTTTAAACATTAATATGCCCAAAAATACCTCTAGGCCCTATTATATAGTGCTTTATTAAAAAATTAATTCTATAATTTACTACTTTATTCCAAATATATAAGTTCAAATCATAATAGAATTGAATTTAATTTAATTTCGTTTCGTTTTTTTATTTCAAACAATTTGTTAGCAAATATCAAGGTTATTGTAGTTTATTGAAGATATTTTTTTGTTTTTATGGTGAAATCACCTGGCATTTGGCCCATGGGCCGATTACTCTGGATTTAAATATTGCAAAGGCCTATTATGGGGTGATCCTCCCAACTCAATTCACTTCATTCATCACTCTAGGATTTGAATCTTTGACTTTATTAAGGGACCTAGCATCTAATTCCATTGGATCAATTGGTAGTTAGTAGAAAAATTACTTTTAATATTAATAATAGTTACTGTTGCATCAAATTAAAGTCTAGTGTTTGTTGCTTAGGCTCTATATCTTGGATTTGCAGACGTAGTTGTTATTGACTAAATTTCAACATCAGTGTTTTTTTTTTTTTTCATTTTTTGTCATCTTTTCTCTTTTTGAGAAGAAGAGGGGGAGGGGGACATTTTGGAGTCTGGATCGAACCAAGATCCTTAGTCCCGTATGTGGTTCCTTTTTTTTTTTTTTGCCCTTTTTGGTCGACCACATGTGATTCTTAGAGGCAGGAAGTCTGCCATCTAGCCTAGGCCTCTAAGGCTTCAACCACAACTTCAACATCAGTGCTTTTCTGTCTTTTAGTCTCAACATCAGTGAACTAGTAAGAAGCAAGAGGTGCACATTTGGTCTTTGGAGCATTAGGCCCATTGTTTTGAAAATGAACTGTGACGACGGATTGAAAGGTTTGAAACTTTGACAAAGTAAAAAAGAAGAAAGGCTTGAAACTACATACGATAAAAAAAAATACCAAAAAGATAAGAAAGGAAAAATTGGAAGGTTTGAAACTGAAAATGAAGCACAAAAATAAAAAAACTGAAAATGTAGATACAAATTTGAAAAAGTGGTAAGTTGGGTTGGTTGCAGTGTGTCTTGTAATGCAAGTTTAACCAGCTGAAGTGCTTCAAACACAATCCAACACGAACCGCTAAAATTGGACGAATAGTGGAGCCAATGCCCTAAACGGGTTGGACTGAAGTGTCCTAAAAAAATGTGGGTCTGAGGGGACCAATTAACCACTATTTCACTATTGGTTTTGAGTCTAGGTAGCTTATGGACACGAGCATCACCATCTCACGGAACTTGTAAAATTGAAAATGTAGGCACAAATTAGAAAAAGTGGTGAGTTGGGTTGGTTGCAGTGTGTCTAGTAATGCTAGTTTAACCAGCTGAAAATCTTCAAACACAATCCAACACGAACCGCTAAAATTGGACAAATAGTGGAGCCAATGCCCCAAACGGCTTGGACTGAAGTGTCCTAAAAAAATGTGGGTCTGAGGGGACCAATTAACCACTATTTCACTATTGGTTTTGAGTCGATGTAGCTCATGGACACGAGCATCACCATCTCACGGAACTTGTAAAATTGAAGCGTGTGGCATGCGGGGCTCTGCTTAGATCAAAATCCCCTAAATCATTCATTGTAAGACCTTATGAATTCTTCCCTATTTGCTAATTTTAAATCTAGATGTTATATTTGCGCGGCCCCAAAATAGACAAACAATTATGATTCTAACCGATTCTCTATATTTTTTCACCCAAAAACAAAAGCTGATTCTCTATTTTTGTTACTACTTCTGTTCTCTAATAAATATCAATCTTTATTTATGCATACATATTAAGAAAATAATTAGATGAATTTAAAATTAGATAAGTTTAAGTATATTTACAACACTATCCATATCACCTACTTTAACACTCTTTCTTATATTTAATCTCTTCACTAACTCTTTATCTCTTTCATAAAGATATCAAAGAAAAAAATAATAATTAATATTGTCTATAATTCTTAAAAGAATAGATAATAGAAGCAAAATAAAATTTTATAAATAGACACTTATTAAAGAATAAGGATAGTACAATTTCAAGAAGAAAATATGGTAAACATACAAAGATAAGTTGTTCAATGCATTAATAAATGGAAAAAACTTAGATCAAGTTTGATAAATCGGTCACAAGTTACATCCAATCCTCCAATCAATTTATGATGTGTGACATTTCTTATCTTGATATGAGTACATACTTTTAAATTTTAAATTACACATTTTAATAAAAATATACACCTGTCATGATTTAATTGGCGAAATGAAGGAAATGGAGGTAAAAAACCCTGATGGAAGTTTTGTCCTTAATAAAACACAATCGGATTGGTGTAAGTGTTTTTATTAAAAAAATAAAATAAATGTTATTTATACTTTTTTTATACTCATTATAGATAGAGTTGTGTTATTTGTAATATGGTCACATTTCATTTAATGGTAAATAAGAAATATCGCAAATATTATCAGCAAATAATATTTTTCTTATAGATATGTAATGAAAGAGAGAAGACTTATTTTTTAGAGTGAATATCCTACTCCTTAAGATTTTTGCATTTGATAATTTCATCCTTCAAGAAAAAAAATAATCTCGTAATCCCTTAAGATTGAAAATGATCACATTAGTCCTTTTAGTTTTCGTTAGTGAACTACACATGTGACACAGTATAATGATGTCGTGTCATTAAAATATTATAGCAGCTAAATGAAACTATTTTGAAACACATTACACTTATTTTGGTTCCAAAATTATACAAAATGAATAACTTTATGTCTTATAATAGAAATCTAAATGACTCATTTTGTTAATTTTAACAATCAAAATGATTCATTTTAAACTCACTTCAAATGGCACATTAATCACTTAACATAATGTAGATCAATGTAAATTCTATTAGTGTTTAAATAATCACATATATACAGGGAAACTAATATGTCTTATTATTAAAATTTTGAGGAATCATGAGTTTAATTTCAATCTTTAAGGGATTAAATAGTCTTATAAATTTTTTTTAAAGAGCTATATGGGTTATTCACCTAAAAATTAAAAGTTTATAGATTCATATTTTGTGCTTTTTTTTTTTCTCTTACTGTATATCCAGAGCGAGTCTTAAATATGAGTAGAAATAACATGTCAGTGTTGTTTTCCCTTGAGCTAGAAGGCAGAGTGACTGCGGGATTGTGATTGAGGATGAGTGGGTAGTGTGGATTTGAAAGAGAGGTAGGTGCGGTGTGGGACCAATGACAGTGAGCTTAAGGTGATAGACAGACATGAGAAGGAAGTGTGGCTAGGTTTCTTTGGTACACTACGATTTTTTTTTTTTTTAAAGCAAGGATGTTTAGTGTCAGAATCGCCGGTTAATTATTTGGAGACATTAAGTGTTTATAGAGGGAGTTTTGTTTTTAATTATGAGATTTTCTTTTTATATATATATATATATATTCTTAGGAATTAAATTTTTGAGTAAATTATTAAAGTGTTTAACTAGCTATCAATTATGTTATATTCAGTGATTTTTTAATACACTACTCTTTATATTTAATTACAAAATCCTCTTAGTATATAATATCAGAAATTAAATTTTTTAGTAAATAATTAAAGAGTTTAATTAATTATCAATTATATTAAGAGAGTGAGTTGGAGGTGATAGACAGACAACATAGGCATGTGTAGCTAGGTTTCTTTGGAACACTACTACTTCTTTTCTTTTCTTTTCTTTTCTTTTTTTCTGTTTTTGTTTTTCTATTTCTTGTTAGAAACTAGAAAGTACTACTCGTTCCTTGTTAGTCCTGTTTTTTGCAAAATTGCAGACAGAAAAGGGGAAAAACAGAAATAGTTGGTGTGCGCTGTAATTGGTTGGCTGCACAGTGATTCGGTCATACTGAAATGGGAGTATGATACTTCTTTCTCTGCTCTCAACTGAGTCCTCGATGATCAATAACCCAAAGTTGGAGACAGCTGCGCCTGACCCCACCTGCCAGATATTCATTCATACACAATCCTTTCTCTCCTTTCCTTTCTTTTCTGTACAAACACCCTTCATTTTTCCTGTTATCACTACTTTGCCATCCTATTCGATCAATTGCCATGCACTGTCGGAGGCACGTGATATGGCTTGCCAGTTACCACATCCAAAATTATTGTTATTGCAACCTTAGAATTCTCGATGAATGACCATTGTCTGATGAATTGACAATCCAATAAATTGTCGATGCATGTTTGAAATTATTTTAAATTTTAGCACAGTGAAGTATATAGTTTTTGTTTATAGACACAGTTGTCATTGATGTTATTCAACCAATTAACTGTAGACACAAATGTATAAACTCTTGGATTGTTTTCATAAATCATTAGATTAAAACACTGCAGAACATACATATCCATCATAAAACGATAGTAACTAGCTAGGTTAAATATTGTCGTCTTATGGATAGGAGCGAGGACGACATCTTGGACTATTTAATAAATAATAATGTCATTCATGCATTGTGGGTTTGGTAGGCGTCGCCTTTAATTAACTTGCGACTTCTATAATTTGAGCTCTCTTGAACACTTCTTTCTCAGTGTGACCTGAGGAATAGTGACCTTTATTAGCAGAGTCAACAATTACCAGCCCTTTATGATTTAATTTCCTTCTTCACACCACGTTGGACTTGATTAACTTAATCGATGAGTTACAACTTTTAAAGCTCGTCATTTCATTCTGAGGGAGTTACGCCCCGGAAGATCCTCAGGTTCTTCTTAGTTCTCACTGAGTTCTACCAATATCTTATGCATATGGTAGATTATCATTTGTTACTGGTTAAGTTATTTCATTTGAATATTGAAATTTAATGTTAAATATAACACATTTCTTATATAAATATATAATATATGTATTTCGTTTCAAGTCGCTTGTACCTCAATATTTATATATACAAAAATGTCAGACAATCGGATATTTTATCCAAATTTTATATCTAGAATAATGTATTATAATTGTTAGCCTTTAGATAAATTGGTGGAGGTCATACCACTTTATTTCATCCAATAATCACCATAATTTCTATCAATGATATATATATATATATATATATATATATATATATATATATTTTTTTTCTGGATGTGTAGCATTACTCTAATATATATTGTCTAACCATCTATACAATTTCTATATTGTATGAGTTTTAAAAAAACATTTCTTATTGGTCACTTGTACCTATATTAAAGTCTCATATTACCTAGAGATAAGGCCTAAATAGTTTTTATAAGTATCGGATAACTCTCACCCTTTAGCTAGTTTTTGGGATTGAGTTAAATCCACTCAATTCTAAGAACCTGATTATGGCAAATTTTTTAGGTGTCTCGATGATGAGGTTGGTACATACTTGGTGGTAGTTACCAAGTATGTCACTCCATTATAAACTGCAAGTGTTTTAAAATCGTTTACAAGAATCTACGTGAAATAATGATTTTGTTTAGCAACTGCATGAGAGGTTAGGGCTTTAATTCAAGAGGTGGAAACCTCATTGGTTGATGAGTTGTCGCTTGAAAATTTGAGGTTAATTTGTTCATAAGATGCATCTTCTTGTGTCTAAATAATAAAACATTTTTCTCTTTAATTTGAAGCTCTACTGATTAACTGTTGGTAAAATATCCTGTATTTTTCCCCATATGTCATTAAGTTATCACAGCTTAAAGTCTTAAACCTTAACCATCTAAAGCTCCACGCCTCCAACCATCAAAGCAGCGAGTTATGCCCAATGTATAGTGAAACATTTCTGAACTATAGGTAATAATTTCATGGATGGCTTGTTTTTAGTAAAAAAGAATGATTGTGGAATAAATCGTTTCATTCTAAAGTCAAGACATGCTTCGACCCCCTTAAAAAAAAAAAAAATCCAGACATGCTACAAGCTCTAACAATAGTTTATAATAGTACTTGGAAATGACAGGAAAACATAATTAGGAGTGCGAAAGCAATAGGATAACGACCAACAATGATCTCCATTTCTTTTATTTCCTTCCTTTTTTTTTTTTTTTTTTTGTAAGCTGTTAGCATTTTTTAAAGTGAAAGGGAAATATTGGATCAGATTGTTGATGACATGGGACCATAGAGTTCTGAATTCTAATTAGCATAGGCAGGGGCGGAGCTACACATTTTGGAGTAAGGAGGCCAAATTAGTTTATATAAATAATATAAAATAAAATAAATTGTCATATAGAAAATATAAAATGAGTTACTATATAGTTGTTTATTCAAATTATTGATAAATTAGAGTTTATTTTATCATTCATTTTTTATTTTATTTTAATAAATGAGTTAATAATTTTCTTCTTAGATATATCTTTAGCTCAACCTAAAAAAAAATATATTAATATTTATCATTTAATATCAAAACAAAGCATCATAAATAACTACATAATAAGTAGCAATTTCACTAAGTGAATAAAAAAGATTAATAGGAGAAAAATCCTTAAAAAAATATATTTTAAAAATATTTATATGTTTCATACTTCTATATCATATATACTACTACACCAAAAGATTTTTATTATTTATTATGTATACTATGTATAGAAATGATTGAATTTTTCAAGGAGACATAATATAAAATATATATATAAAAGTGCAGAGTTAGGGGAGGGGGAGGACCATGTACCCATT
The DNA here is from genome assembly GCA_030441495.1 of Dalbergia oliveri. NCBI lineage: Eukaryota > Viridiplantae > Streptophyta > Magnoliopsida > Fabales > Fabaceae > Dalbergia > Dalbergia oliveri. Next base: position 9,092,632 of record JAMLFY010000011.1, read on the forward strand.
GGTGCCCCCTTCCCTCCCCTTTTGTGCATAGGTTTAGATGCAGCTAATATATATAACTATTATATATATGGACCATACACCCATATATACATAAAGACTTGAGTAATTAAGGTTTTTATCTTTTACATAGAAAAAAGGGGTTTCATATGGGGAGATTCTTGTATAGATACTGCTCTAGCCAAATTAAAGTTCAAATACAGGCCAGACGAGAATCTCATTGTCAGACAGATAGAGCTTGGGCCACTTGGCTCATTATTCTCAAGATTCAAAGTTTTAATTTGCAAGCCAATAAAACTGACTGATTACATGAGGGACTTTGAGTGTGAAAGCTTTGTATTAAGTTGGAACATGCCCTCATGGTCAAATGTTAAAAGGTATATATAGGGCTATCAGGAGATGTTGACTGTTTGAGGTGTAACTGATCGATAATTAATTATGAATGTGTCATAAGTGTCAAGCGATTATGTGAAACACTTGATAAAGAGAAGAATATAATCTTTCAATCTGACTAGATTTTGATATAGTCCACATACAATTCCAACAACTCAAATTTAGGTGCATTCATAATAACAGTGAGTTTCACAAGCTTTATTTATGATATAATAACTAAATTATGAGTCCCACAATCTTTATTGTAAGTGTATCTAAATGTGAGTTATTATGCTTGTATATATATATACAGGAATTTTTCTTTGGTTTGAAGATGATATGCTGCTACAATGCTACTTTACAGCAAAGCTACTCCTCCATTCCTACACGCCACTTCATATAGCGATGGACCATGCATGCATGGAATCTAGGTGCATGTGACTATGTGAGATGGGGTTAGAGACAATGGACCAAACATAAAAGGTTGCATGCATCTAGTAGTATTCTGTGTGAAAAAAAAAATAGTAATAATAATAATAGAATCGTCTTTAATTAGATCGTAGATCGAAAATAGTCGATTTAAAATTCGTCATGTAGACGCTCAAGACCAGTACAAGCTTCCTTCTTTGACTAATCAATCATATCCAAAAGCACAAGAAAATTTAATCATGAAATTCGAGTAATATTGGAAGGAGAAACAATTATCCCCACCTGAGAAACATATTTTATTAAAATCAGTGACCGCAACTATTTCTCTTTATTGAACAACATGTTTTAGGGAACTTAATGTGCTTTATGCTGGCGGGGAAGCTTAGGAAATAACGGGAGAATCCCTTGTGTCAACTGGGAATGAGCTTGTAAATATTAGGGCATATTTTCAAAAAATATTTATTAATTTATTAATTTTAGAATTTTTTAAAAAAAAAATTGAAAACTGAATTTTATAATTTTTAATTTTTTCATAAAATTCTGAAAAACAAAAACTGATTGAAGATAGTAAATAAAAACTGAAACTTTTTCAAAATCAAACTTACTCTAAGGATTTCAATGACCTAAAAAGCATTGGCAAAACAAGGTCATCAACTCCTGTATATAACCTGATGGCTTACCAGTGAAAAAAAAAAAAAACCACAGAGAAATGCTCAAGCATGATTTATTTCTTGTTCAAAAGTTGGTGAGTATTTCTCATTCTGCATTTTTGAAGGATATTGGGCATGTGGCAATTCGTTATTAAGGTAGGAAATTACTGCAGAAAATATCAATTAGACGGCAGCTAATTGGTAGGCTCTGCATCTCAAAATAATATTTTTCTTTTTTTCTTTGTTGACTGACTTGTCATCTACCACAATTTATGAAAATGGCTTAAGTAGCCCCCCAAAAAAAAAACAAAACGAAAAAAAAAGGTACTTACAAAAATAATATGTATATAATAAGACGCCATCTTCTGAATTGAAAAATAGATTAGGACCACCCATTTTCAATTAGTGTAAATTTATGAAGTATAGTGAGCCAGCTGAAACAGCAGCGTTGGCCGTTGGAGGAGCTTCCACCAGCTATGTGCTATCATATCCGACACTTGCTGATTGCTTTTAATTAGAAAATTTTAAAAAAAATGTACTATTACCATTTAGTATATATATGAGAATTAATTAATCAGCGGGCGTACGGCATCACTTATAAATCTTTGTTGGCATTTAATAAAACCTACTCCCTCCATTTCGTGAGCATGCAAAGAACCCCCATCATAATGATGAAGTGTGGCTTAGTCGAACAAAATGTATTTAATTAAAGCATTTTGCCGTCGGGGCTAAGCTGATACCTGTCGTAATTTATAAAAAAAATTATGGTCTTTTGATATTTTATATATTTTCTTAATCAAATGCGATCAACTGTTGTATTTGATTTCCCCGAATTCCTTTCTTACTAAAATATGCATTCAAGACCTTGCCTCCACATAATCTCTTTGTCCAGTAGTACTAGATTCAGAATTAAAATAATTTTGATTATTTTCTAGTAATTATCTGGGAGGTACATTAAATGCTGTGTCGGATGCAACTTATGAACAAATTAGAATAACTTCAAGACATTATTTAAATTATATCGCACGCATTGCTCCGACGTAAAAAAAAAAAATCGCATTAATTGGAGCTATGGATGCCTAGATGGATCTTCAATCTAGCAACTCTCTCAATATATAGCATGCACCCCCTTGTAATTGATGACTGTCCCGTGACATAATTTTCGTTGCTTTCCTAATTTTTAATCAGATTGTTTCTAGTGCAAATAAAAGCAATCTTTCATCACCATACAACAGCATTCTGATTTTCTATTTTCAAGAAAACCAGGACATAATTTATTTTTATCTTTTTTTTTCTTGAGGACGTAAATTAAAATTAATATTTGTTTACATGCTTGTGGGTAAGAAATTAAATATGGAATCTAGACCAGAACGTAGCTGTCGGCCCTTTTTTATTTACGTGAATATGCTCGTTTGTACAAAATTAGGTATAGGACATTTCAGTATGATGATATATAATTTAATTTGTCTCTCTTGAAGATATAGAACGTAAATACGTAGAAGTTAGTGTAGCACATACGGAACTGCTATGAATCATTATCATTTCGTGGCTCTGATCGTGAAGAAAATTAAAGTGGCAGTGAAGCCATCTTAATTCTTATTAATTAACTGAACTGTCATGGGCTCATGGCAGTTCTTGTGTACTATCTTTCTTTTCTTTTTACAACATCTATATTAGTCTCCTTAAGTTATGGATTCATTTTGCTCATTCGAATATTAATCAACATGTTGCGCAATAAGAGGACTAGAAAAGGTTTCATCGATATGCACTTATGAGTGAAAGTAAAGATCTCTCTCTCTCTCTCTCTCTCTCTCTTTTAAGGATGGGTTATATATTATGATAAGTTCTATTCATCTGATATGAAATTGAGTATAAGAATTATGTGCTCTTTTTCATGAAAAAAAATCTCTTTAAGTGTAGATCCCATTAAATAATTCAAAAACAATTAACTCCTCATTTTCTCATCTTATAAATTTATTTATTTTAAAGAAGTCAAATTCAATTTGGTAAGACACACCGTTTTAAAAGCTTAACTTAAGCGAAAAATAGTTAGTCACACAGAAATTTGATTAAATAACAAATAAGGGTACATATAAAAAAGAGTAAAAAAATTTGTTTCTTATAATAAGATAACATATCTTCTCTTTAAGAAATGTGATAAATATTTATCAGCTCATCTTCAACACGATGCCAATATTGTTATTGCAGCTCCATTTAGTCACGAGGTAAAAGCCACATGAATATAATTCTGTTATTCAATTATATATATATATTTTTCTGTAAGACATATAAAGTGATAAATAATTGAATTTAATTTTTTTAGTTTAATTTTCATATATTAACAGTATAAAATTATCCAAAATAAATTATTTTATGTAAATTATTTTTTAAATAGTACATGTGAGACTCAACTAATTTTACTTATTTGATAATATATAATTAGATAATAGTGTGTAAAAAAATTTATATTGTCAATATAATAGAAAAGAATTAATATAGTGACTTGGAATTTGTTTAGTTTTGTACGAGAAATGTTATTTGTCCTTATCATTTGTTGATATTGATTTGACACACTCTATCTATCATTGGATGAGATGTGATCATTTAGTTTTAATTTCGTTCAATGATAAATAAAAGTGTATCACATAATATTCCATAAAATATGAGTATAAATAACTCTATTACTAGTTTTGTTTTTTTCATTAAAAACTAGAAAGCAAAGCAAGGTACCCGCATGGGATCACGCAGTGTGGTCAGTATCTGCTTTAGACAACCGCCATTGGAGAGTTGACCGTTGACTTCCCTCCATTCATAACACTGTTGGCGCCACGCCCAGCCTCCGTTCCGTTTGCTTGATGGCTTCTTCTTCTTGTCCAGAACAGCGGGCAAAAAGGGTAATTAAGAAAAGAAGTGAGGGGTAATTATGCACCCCACACCCACACCACATGTCTCCTCAAAATAATAGAAAGTGCAAAGACGAAGGAACATAATAATACCGCTGCATCATCCACTCCCACGCCCCCATGATTGCGCGTGGAACTCCCCCGCACACCACCCCAACTGTTCACTCTTCACCCCTACTCATAGGCACGTGTGACACGCGCCTTGTTATCCGGTTCGCCTACGCTTCCAAACCACTCTAGCCACTGGGTTGGACCGCCTCGAACCGCTGACAGTTAATACTGAGGGAGTGTTTGGTTGGAAAGTGACAGGTAAAACTTTTCTGGACCAGCAAATTACACTTTTAATAGTATGTGCAATGGATATTTGTTAGTTTAAATTTTAGTGTAGAGGAAAATGAAAGCAATGACTTGTAATTTACAATTCATGTCATGAAGCACTTTTGATTTAAAATTTTAAAATCTTATAAGGGTTTTTCTAATTAATACCCTAAAAATTATAATAAAGACAAGTTCATAAATTTTAAAAAAATATTATGGGAATAACAAAATTACATAATAAATACAAAACATACAACTTATCATTATTGGATGTAATGAGTGGTTACCAATTATATTCACTCATCATATCTAATAATAATAAAACATATAATATATATTTATTATATAATTTTATTATTCTCATAATATTACTCTCACTTTTATAATGGTCCTTCACTTCCAAAATTCAATATTTACACTTTCCCATAAAATCTAAACTCAAGAACCTATCGTCTTTGTTAAGAAATGATCTATAAAGTTACGGATACGTACATATGTGAGATACACTTGTACCAACAAAAAATAAAGAAGTGCGCTTTTTTTTTAAGTGCGAGATAGAGAAGCTTTTAAAAATAGGATTTAATTTTAATATAAGAATTTGTGAAAAAATTTTATAATATTATCCAATCATGTAATATTATATCAATAAAATATAATTAATTTTTATCCCATTAATTAAAAAATTTATGCAAAATAAAAGATTAAATTGGATAAGTGTAAAATTTTTTCACATTATCAGGACATCAAAATTAAACTCTTAAAAATATAATAACACATGGCTTGATTATACTATATAGTTTAATTTCTATACATCGTAAATGTAAAATAATTTTACATGACTTCCAATTTGATGCTGTTATATAAACAAAATAGTTGGCTTTTATATTCACTATCTAAATAAACCACTTTTACTTGTGTGATAGTACTTGATTGGATATCACTATAAAATTAGTTTATACCGACAATAGTGTACAAAAATGAAATTAAGCCCTATAGTATAGCCTGGTATAAAGTTACTGCAAAATTAATATAAAAATATGGTTTTAATTCCAATATAATGATATACTAAAATTTATTTATATTGTCGTTTAATCAAATCATATATTTTAAATAATGAGTGCACATAAAAATTGACTAAATTTTCTGATATCGGAATACTTGATTCAATGACCGTGTACAATTTTTCCACACTATTAGCATCAATAAATCCAATAAAAATATCGAGATTAATTCAACATTGAAAATGTAAAACTATCAGTAATAGAATTTTAATAAATTGTCAAAACATAGTGTGCGTTTATGATGGTGGGTACCTAACACAATCCAATATTTTGAAATTTTATTGGCTACAATATAATACTATTTTATATTTTCAGTATATATACATTAATTTTAGAAATATAACTATTAAATTAAAAGATAAAAATAACATTTTAAATACTAACATGAGGTCTTACGTATATTTGTAATTCCCATAAATATAATTTATTTTTACATTTGGCCCCTCCTTTCTTTTCCTACATTTTGGCTTTGGTCCCTATTGTATATATTGACTCAGTGGTTAAGTGATGATATTTATAAAGACCAAAAGAAGATTTCTAACATTTATAAGGATTAAAAATAAAAGTTCTAATATTTAAAAGTACTAAACACAACATATTTTAAAGAGTATAAAATATTTTTGTACTTTATTGTTATACTAATAAATACAGATAACTCCCACATTAATTATTTAAATGATCATGTAAATACAAAAATTTAATAGAATAAATCGATACATTGAAATTAAACTTAAAAAAATGAGATAAATGTATTTTACCCCTTGATTTAAGGTCATGTGTAATTTACACCCCAACTTTTCAAAATATACATTGCAACACCTTTAACTTTCCAAACTATGCAAAATACCCCTTCATATAATTTTGGATTAATGAAAGTAAAATTTATGGACATTTAACCCCCATGATGTTTCTAATTTGTGTAATCTACACCTTGTTCGTGAATATTATGCGTAATTTATTCCCTGATTTTTTTATTATGTGTAACCTGACTATGACTTAAAGTTTGGGGATTTTTTGCGCATTTAAAAAGTTTATAGTGTCGTAATGCACGTTTTTGAAAAGTTGAGATTTAAATTGGATATGACTTAAAATTTAAGGGGTAAAATATATTTAACCCTAAAAGAATATGGGATATTTACCTATATTCTCCCATATATATAAACTTTGGCGGTTCTGGCATTATTTCTACTAATTAAGAATTTTCCTAGGATTTAGAAAAATGACAACGTATTAGGTTACGTATCTGTGTGATCCGGTCGAGGCAATGGAAGTAGGACGGAACACCTCCAATCCATTCCCGGTTTGGGTTTATTTAATTGGTTGTTTAAAAGATTGAATAATGGAAGCAGGTGGGGGCTGCTGTGTATATAATTCATGTCCTTATTATGTGAGGCCCTTTCCTCTTTTTCTAGCTTTTGCTTTCTCTTCCCTCCCAATTTTCTCTCTCTTTTTCTTCTTATTTTTTTTGATCTCTGACCTAATTGTCTCTCTTCTGTTTCTCATCAATATCTCCTTCCCTCCACTCATCTCCACCACCCACAAACCTAGCTAGAGAAGATCCCTCTAAATTTAGTGGGTCTTTCTCATCTTCTTCTGCCCCCATCACCTAGATCTGTCCATAGACTCATTGTTTGACAAAACCAAAAAAAAAAAAAATCAAATAACATAAGGAGGTTTTGCTATAGCTGACTCTAGGATAATAAGATCAAGAAGGGAGGGAGTTTTTGTTTTGGTGCTCTTGACAAGTGTGTGCTCCTTCTTTGTTCAGCAAATATTGAAGAAGATGACTCCAGTTAATTTGGCAGGGCAGTTTGGTGACACCACATACACCAAAGTGTTTGTTGGAGGCTTGGCTTGGGAGACTCAGAAAGAGACCATGAAGAAGTACTTTGAGCAATTTGGTGAGATCTTGGAGGCTGTTGTCATCACTGACAAAGCCACTGGAAGATCTAAAGGCTATGGATTTGTATGCTCCTCTCTCTCTCTCTCTCTCTCTCTCTCTCTCTCTCTCTTCCATTTGGATATATACTTCTATCACACAATTTCCCAATTCTTATTATACCACTAGATCTCAAATCCAGATGAATGAATTGTGGTTTCTTTCAATAGGAAAACTAGCTCATAATATATGTAATGTGCTCTTTGTGATCAATTTCATCCTTAATTCTTTTCTTCCACTCTTCCGCTGATGGTGAATATTTCATGCTTATTTCCATCCATTCTAGGTTACTTTTCGCGAACCAGATGCTGCCATGAGAGCTTGTGTGGATGCTGCTCCTGTAATCGACGGCAGAAGAGCTAACTGCAACCTTGCTTCTTTGGGTGTCCAGAGATCTAAGCCTTCAACCCCAAAGCATGGTCTGTATATATTTAGATATACTTTACCAACATCTCTTCAGCTTTCATTATCTGATAATCTCATGTATCTAATCTGGATTTATATGAAATTATGATTTTAGGTTCTTATTGATATGATGTATAAGATCTCAGATAAGTTCAACAAAATCTTTTATCGGTTCAGTTTGTCGCTGTTCAAAGATGCTCTCACATCATTTCTCAGTCCATTCTTATTAATATATTCCACATACCAGCTCAATGTTAACGTAACCAATGGATATTCCTCTCTTGCAAATCCAGTATTGTGGTTGTTTGAAACCCCATATCATAATAATATGCATATATGGATCATAGATCGCTGTCAAAAATATTCTTTGATAAGAATGGAAGACACACAGCTAGATGGCAGCTAAGCTTGAATATTCTTTTCCAGAGTGGAAAGTTCCATTCGGTTTTATCCAAGTGGGGGGTTTCCATGTATAATTTTTGGGAAACAAATGCAAGAAATGTCCCAAAGAAGCATGGAACCAAAGCAGTACTCTTACTGCATTTATTCCCTTTAGTGACTTTTCGTTTTTCATTTCTCTTTTTTCCCATGACTTACTGACATTTATCCTACTGTATGATATTAATATATATAGCTCATTCTAATTATACATTTGACTGAATAATAGAAACATGCATTTCTTTTCTTCAGTTTATATGATAGAAATATGTGTTATGTAAATCTTTAAAACAAGTATAGATATAATTAAGTTTGCTATAATGAATGAATTTTGCAGGAGGAGCAGGGAGGAACTTTAGGGTAATGGGTTCTTTCCAGACAGGGTTTGGAGCTGGAGGAGTGGGATCAGCTTTTCATTCAGCAGCAACCTTCCCTCATTATGCCATCCAGCAAGGGATACCATACAATGTTTATGGGTATGAATATGCTTAGTTGCCTATACACTCTTTACTGCATGCTAATCCTCTCTCCCATCTCTCTCCCTGGGTATGTGATTGTACTGAGGTGGGGAATGGCACGTGCAATGCCAACTCATGCACAACAAAACCAGCCAACATCTTTCTCTTTTTCACTAAGCTTACCACTAAACAGTACCAAGCACGCCTTGCCACTTCATCTGTGTTCTTTTATCACAGAATCAACCTCCACATGATCACTCAATACAGCTTTTCCATCAACCTTCACTCCCCCTCTCTCTCACACATGTGCGGGGGCACAGAAAAAAAAAAAATGGACAACACACATCTGTAAACAGTCTTCAACATCATTTGACCTATATACGTTAGCTAGCAAAGAACGAACTAAGTGTACCCGTTTCATTAAAAGTACTATTTGTACTTATAAAATAAGTGCCCAATGAGACACTATCCTGTAAACATTGGATATAATTGATGAGTGGACTGAATGAGAGCCATTATTAAAATTAATGGTAATGTATTGGATATATAAATAATATTATTGGTGTATCATAAGGGTTGATTCATGGAAACTCGATACCAAGGCTCGTGTGTTTGTGTGTGTGTATATATATATATATATATATCCACTCCATGCATTTTACTTGCTTTATTAAATTAAACTGTTTTTAGTGCGATTAATCTACTTCAAGTCCTCATGTTTTCTCTTTTGTTATTCTTTGATCACTGTTTGCAGGTACTCTCCTTACTCGCCGGATTACACTTACCCCACGGTTTGTACCTATGTTTTACTTTTACTTTTTCTTTGCTGTCTGCTCTATATCTTTTTGCTTAGGATGCGTTTTGAAGAATTACTTTTAGGGCACCACACAATGGCTTTTGAACTTTCGCGAAATCAAACTATTTCCACCATCTTCTCGCTTTATTTCTTGGTATCACTGAAATATTTAATTAGTAGATTTCTAATATTATTAAGGTATTAATTGAATCACAGTATAACTTTTTTTTTTTATCAAATTATCGATGCATTAAAATTTTAAACTCCATTAATTATCGTCTTCAATATTTGATCTTCATCAAATATACTCCTAGTTTTTTTTTTCAAGTGATTGAATACTCATCCCCCTTTTGAATCAGCTTGATCATTCACATTTTTGCAGAAGAATTGTTGCAACACATTTTTATTGAATGTTGGAGAAATTTTAGTATTTTAGTCCAGATATTTCGTTTGGACAAAAAAATGCCTAAGATTAAGAGCCTTAGCTTTGTAGAACGGTTTTTCGGCTTTTTATGCAAATCACATCCCGAGTTAAAAAATTGAATCATGTTTCTAATAATATGATCACGTTAAATCGCGTTGTGGAAATTCTTCAATATTTGAAATTCGGTCAACATAGATCTTCATCTCGTCACAATCAAACCATTTGCAAGAGTAATTACATTATAAATCGTCTGGACTCGCAACAACTTCAAAGATTCATTTATCTTCCAGATGAAAAAAAAAGAAGAAGATTCATTCATCTTCATAAGTATGATGAATTTGATTCACTCACTTATACTTGACATGCATTATACATTTGTGTGGCCGGCTGAACACAAGAAACTGACGTGTGATAAAAGCAAGATAAAACTAATACAGTAAAAAGGCTGGCATATTAAAGAAAATTCTCCTTATTTACTTTTAAGCATGTGGAAAGATGTTGGTGGTGGCTTTCAAAATTACTATAGTGATTAACATAGGAAACAAAGGGGGTATAATTGTAATTGTAATCAAGCTTGCCCCAGGTGTGGGCGCCAACATTTTCTAACTGGAACCCATCATTGTACCATACGGAATGTGGCGATGAACGTGGTAAGTCGGTGGCCTTGGCACTATTTTTTACAATCAATGATTCCCATAGAACCAATGAACGAATGAGTACTAGTCAAAGTGTTCTTTAATTTGTCTTTTTCTTCCCAACTTCTTTTTTTTTGTTTGTTTAAGATAACAACAGCTTGTGGTCCATTTTCTCCGTCATACTTTCACAGTCTTCTATTCATGGGGTTCTGCCGTGCCAAAAAATATTTAATTCACTGCATGATGATAGTGGTCCATCATTTAAATGAAAAATCATATATAAACATATTAATGTAATATAGTTACAACCTAGAGAGACAGCGACGAATAAGATGATATTGAAATTACTTGGTTCCAATTTCCAAATATAAAAACAATACGACAGAATTAATTAAAATGTATTCTTGTATTTTTTTTATATTGGGAATGGTCAATATTTATGCATTAATTAATCATTGGCATTAATGTGAGAAGTGATAAAAGAATTACTATTTAGTAAAGGGATTTGAAGCGTGAGATTATATTGTTGAAATGGACAATGCAATTGCATGCAGAGCTACTACAGTGTGTATGGAGGAGCAGCAACGGCACAGTACCCAGTATATGGAACGGGACCTGCTGGAGGGATGATGACGGGTGCAGCGGCAGCAGCAGCCGCCACGGCCTTTTACCCGTACCTGCAGTATGGCGGAGAAGGCAGTGGCGGCGGCGGCTCAACCGGCGGTTATACTACTTCTGGGCAGGGTTATGGTGTGAACTACCCTCCTCACGGCCTCTTTCAGTATTCTCCCATTGCTTCAACTGGTGGCTATGCCCAGCACTATGCAACTCCCATGTCTCTTGCTCCTTCCCCTGCCTTGCAATCAGGTTTGTACTTCATTCGCCACTTGCTTATACAATCCATTTATAAACTTTCTTTTTTAAATCTTTTTCTATATATGTCATGCAAGAATATATGTATATCAGGTATTCTTACATAGACAGAAGTCTAACACCTCATATTTCGGTACATTTATAATAAAAATAGATCTCATTAACTCTATTCAATATACACTCAATCATTTGAGTCCCATCGACTTTATTGTTAGTATGCATAAGAATGACAGGTTAGAATTGTCTATGCAAGAATTTTTGTATATGTATCCTCTCTAGTCTCTCCTATGAAATTTTTACATGATATGACTTAGTTTGCAAAGTGTTTTGTTTGGGTCTCATTTTCTGAATTTATGGCAAAAAAAATCATATATAATAACATGGTGTAAGAATTTCATATAAGAGGAGGATTCATTCTCGTTCATGCACTCATGTTTTGTTTTGAGAATTTGGTGTTCTTTGTATTTCCGTACGTGTATGAAAGTTCTTCAAAATTTGGATTGCATATAGTATTTTATAATCGGAATTACTCAACTGAGCATGAATTAATTGTTCATTGTTTTGTTCCGAATGAGGCACTAACATCTTTGACAGTGTGTTTTGCTGTGCCACAGGCGTGACGATGGCTCTTCAAGCTCCAATTACTCATCGCTAGAGACTTATGATCTCAAAACTAGCTAATGTCAAAACCTCCCAGTTGCTTCTTGAAGTCTCTCATCAACCTTTGGCCTAACCATGGTGCTCTCTCTCACACACACGCACTCTTTCACTAACACAAACAAAGTCCATCAATGGCATTTGGGCTTTTTGCATAAGGGGCCCCCCATCGGGGCTTAAAAGTTACTCCACTTCAGGAGAGTCATGCATCCAAAAAAAAATTGCATCTTCTTAAATGGAAGGTTCCTTGAAGAGAACCAAAGATAGATGTATATCTTTCACCAACACAAGCTATCGGAAATAGCTTGCTAGTTGGAAAAAAAGAATGGCAAAAGTTAGCCCGGAAAGGCTAAATAAAGCCAAAAGAACCATCTTGTTTGACTTCAGCCCAAGAAAGGCAAAGTAAAAGTACAGAATGGTTTTCAAAAATTGTAAATTGGAGATCACAGATAGGTAGATCATCAATTAGAAATTTAAGTTAGTTATGCAAGAATAGGTAATCCCTCCAATCAATGCTAATCACCTCTGCATGAAAGAGGAACTTTTAGCAATTAATCATGGACATTGGATGTCCCAGCTTTTTTGTATGGTAACATTTAGCTAGTCTTAGGTTTTAAGTAGTATTACGACCAGTCATGTCTTCTTCAAAATTGCTTTTATCAATTTTCACTAAGAAAGGGTTTAACCAACCAACCAATTAACCATCTTCCCTTTGGGTAAGGGGAGGCAATGACTAATTACTGTTTTTTTTTTCCCTTGTAAATTCATTGTGGCTAAACTATGGGAGTTTAAGCCCAATATTCACTGATCTTTTAGGAGGGATAGTGTTTTTATTATTTTCCCACTTAGCATATGTAGTACATTTCATCATCGATCATCTTGAGAACTGCATCAATGGATGTGGAACTCAAAGCACTTGCATGTAACCCTGGGAGATATTTTGGTTCCCTTGGGTACTTCACTTACTCACCAACCATGGTTAGGGCATAGGTGAATCACATCACTTTCTTGCACTCTCTTCCTCTCCCCTCTCTGTGTCCCTCTCTCTCAAGTCCTTTCTCTTTCATTTCTGGCAACTTTTACATCGAGATGGACCTTTGATACTCGTTATTAATTATATGTTTAAGCCTATATGGTTTGGATTGTAAGTAGGAATGCTAAAATAGGAGAATTTCCTTCTCTATCCACGCTGGATGAGAATGGATCATGCTACTTATTCTACTATGCGTTTAATTTGATGTTATGCTTGCTTCTATTCAACATATATATGTCAAGATAGGTAATGCTTCAAACAATGTTCATATGATATCTCAATTGAGGATATTTTATAACAATAATATTATTTGACCATCTAAGAATGAATATCCCATTTGAATACTTATCCTATTAGCATTGATGAGATGGTGGTCCACATTCAACTCTACTAATGCATCTTATCCAATGATAATAAAATGAGTGTTTAAATAAGATTTCCAATCTGTCTTGAAGAAACCTTTCAATACAATCATTGATGAGCTAGCCAAATTGAATTATACTTGTCAAATTCTTTTTTAAGAAACATTTAATCTCAAAGCATACTGGTATTCAAATATTTTAAATTAATTCAAATGAATATTAGTTTAGAAATATCACTGCTACATGAAATTGGTTATAGTGTGTATATACAAGTACAAATCTCTTGTACAGATGCGAAGTGAAATTGTAGTCCCAATAGGAGAACAACCAGAGACTAATGATAATAATAGGTGTTACCAGTGGAGATTAAGCATTCCTTGTCATTACAAAGGTCCAAAAATATTAATGATACACTTTCCTTTTATAGATTGAAAAGTTGTTACAACCACGATCCAGTAGTTCAAAACTCACTGGAATCACTACCAAAGATTAATCCCAAAGTTTAACAGATTCACAAAAGGAACAAAGATTAGTGCCAGGGTATAGGAGTTCCTGTGGTCCTCAAAGAACAGTGTTTACAACCTTCCTCTAAATTAGAGATCTAACAAATCGATTATAAGGCTTCTGTTGAAAGCAAATAAAACACATCATATTTGCAGTACTTATATTTTACTAATTGCTTTTGCTCTATGTTAAACAAACCTTGACATAATAAATGTAATTAAATATATAGTAAGGTTATATGGCTGAATGGTGTGAAAAAGGCCCAAAACCATGGAGGCAGACAAAGAAATGGAAAGAAAAGATAGATATCAATGAATAGTATCATATAGAATTGCCAGCAAACAAAACAAAGAAAATCTCATTTTTTGGTGAAGTATTAACAACCTCAAGTCCAGTATAAACACAAACCACTTCATCCATTTTTTACCATGTCTAAATTATATTTACACTATACTACAGTGTGTCAAGTGCTGCGTCGATGACAACTGGTTTTGAAACCAAGCTGACTTCAACACTGTAATTCATTTCCTCCCCCACACATGAAAGGAAAAGGAGAAGAAAGAGGGGGGATTCTAACTAAAACAGGTCAAACTGCTCACATTCTTCTTTTGCATCATCTAAATCATTGGCATTCTCCTTGCGTGAAGCCAGAAATGTTGCACTAGTTCCTGAATTGTGGAATCTGGGGAGCTCAGGTGGTGGTGCACACCTTATCAGAGCCCAGTTAAGGCCTTCAAAGAAGGAATGCTGCTTTATTTCAGTAGCACCTTTTACAGAACCTAATCGATTTTCAGGGTCTTTTATCAACAACCTTCTGATCAAATCTCTTGCTTGAAAACTGACAATAGGAGTATCTGGGAACTTAAGGTTTTGTGACACAACATTGGCTAATGTATCTTCATTTGCATGGCCCTTGAAGGGAGTTTTACCATACAAAAGCTCAAACAAAAGTATACCAAAAGTCCACCAATCTACAGCACTTCCATGACCCTCACCTTTGATGATCTCTGGAGCGAGGTATTCATAGGTTCCAACGAAGGAGGTAGAATGAGCACTGGTAGGCTCCACGACAAGCTGTGGCAGTGGACCAACCTGACCAGCTATATCAGCCTTCATTTTTCGAGATTTTGCTTTGGCTGATGACAGAATAGGAGTAAAGCAGGAGACCTGCCAATTTGGTTGGAGACAGAAAGGGTGTATGCAGCTAGCCTCAGAACAAGAACTAGACATTTTCTTTGATGGATCCACATCTGGTGAAGATGACTTCACTAACATTACATTCACAGAACATCTGAGTGACAAGTCAAAATCTGTTAGCATAATGTGACCATCTTCTCTTACCAAGATATTTTCAGGCTTCAGGTTTCGGTATACAACACCTAGCATGTGCAAATACTCCAAGGCAAGGAGAACTTCGGCAGTATAAAACCTGCAAACATGATGGCATGCACTTAGTCTAGAAAATGTATGAAATGGTAGTTTATGACAACATCACGTATGAAAACGAATGAGAAATTTGTCGCCTCTTGACATGACATAGATTTTGTCATGCAGGAAACACACACACATCCACTTGAATAAGCAGGGTCAACCACGTCCAAAGAGCATCTACAAGGTGTCAAGATTACATTATGTGTAACTCAACCCGAGTCAACCTCCTGTCAATGGTAGCCATATACTAGTGTCTTGCTGAGCTGCAGGGCAATCAATATACCTTTAAACATCAACATGTGACTCATTTAACTCTGCCTATGTTAAGTTTTATAGCAAAGCTTAGCATAACAGTCCCAAGCCCGGATAAAAGAGGAGAGTTGTGTTGGGCCATCAATAGCCAACATAAAATTTTTTTCTAATCATTATGGCATGGTTCACGTGACTCATTTCTCCTAGGTGGTTGCTATGATTTGCATTCTAGTTTATCACTAAACCATCCTACACCATAGTGAATGTTTGTGTGCTTTTCATTTTATTCACAAATACTACCTATTTATTGCTTCATTAGCAAACCATCAAACAAAAATAGAAAAAGAAACCCACCGACTTTAAATGAAAATGTTATTTTATAAAACTATTATCTAGGTGTTAGCCAAAATCTGTGAGTATTGCTAAATAGTTCAAGAATGTAATATTGCGCTGACTTCACAGGATTCAGTCTCAAAATAGAAAAGGAGATATCTTGATGTGATGATGAAGAGAGAAACAATAGTCCTACCTGGCTGCTTGTTCGGAGAACCTCCTAGAGGGCTGCCTCTGGCGCAGCGCATGCAGATCCCCTCCTGGACAATACTCCATAACCAAGCAAGAGAGCTTATCTGTTGCAATATGGGCATAAACCGTTGGAAGAAATGGATGATCCAGCATCTGCAGGACTTCTCTTTCAGTTTGGGCCCTGGACACTTTCTTCCCACTTGCCAAAAATTCATTGTCCATCACTTTCAGTGCAAAATGGCAGCTTGTACCAACCAGTTCTGTAAGATAAATAGTTCCAATGTCCCCACAACCAAGCCTTCTGAGCAGCTTGAAGTGCCTCAAACTTAAATTACCATGTTGTTGCTGAATAGCATGAATTGCCTCCCATCTCAAATGTTTTGACATGTGAGGTCTGAAGCCTCCACAGTTGGAACCACTCAGACTGCTCTCCTCGCTGTTGCTTGTACAACTACTATACTCACCAATACTAGTTTCTAAATTTTGTGAGAACTCATCCTTTGATCTGGATTTTTCATTGGTTTTTGTCAATAAAATCTTCATTTTCTTATTGCTAGTAAAACTAAACCCAGCTTTGGTTGTATCCTTGCCAACATCAACTGAGTAGACTTTGATGCTATGATTTGAATGGCTAGGGGACAGTTTCTCATTTTCTTTCGTTTCATTCTTTAAATTAGAATTGCCGGTCACCTTGTTCAAATTACATGAACTAGAAGCCAAATCATTGCCATTTTTTCTGGTACATGGAGTGGAAGAACATAAATCTTGCTTTACTTTCATCTTAAGGAAGGTCTTGTCCTTGAATATTGGCTTTTCCAAAGATGTATGATTTCTCGGGGATTTATCCACTCCATTACTAGTGCTGGGACTAGGTAGAGAAACTAAAGAATTTAACTTTGCTTCCATCCCCTTATCTGGAGTTGAAGAACTGGGAAAATCTTTGCTAAAGGAACTAGGGACCTTTCTAGGTTTGACCTCCATTACTTTACCACTTGCATAGACAACTGATGACGAATTTTCAAGTATTTGTTTTCCAAGCTTGTTGACTAGCTTCTCACTGCAAACGTCTGGAGTAAGAGGAAGAATTTTATTTCGGTACGCTAATCTGGTTGCCATTGTTTTTGGGTTTGTCGCATCAACGAAAGTAGCCGAATGCCGAGGACTTGATATGTCATGGTTCTCATTGCTATGCAATTTATCAGAGTGTTCAATCTCTGACACAAGGGAGATTTCCACCAACTCTCCTCGCCCTTCATCTACTATTGTCGTGTACAAATTTTTATTGGTTCCGGCCTCTGATACTCTTGAAAAATTGGGTGGCTTTGATAGTCGCTTTAGAGCAGCCATTTCTGATGCCTGTGAGATGCATAACCCTCTAAATGCCTGCTTCAAACTGGCAGGTTCTGAGATGCCAATTCTTGATGTTGATGAACTGGCTTTTATTGGCCTTCTAAAAGCACTCTTTAGCAATCGTGGTGTACTAAGACTACCTTGGAAGAGAATATTGATATCATCTTCCATAGAGTACTTTTTTCCTGATTTGTAGGCACAACTACTCTCAGGCTTTTCATCTGTTTTGAACTCAGAAACAATCTCTTCCCTTGATTCCATTATCTCACACTTACTGCCATAGGATGAGTTATCCATGTTTGATGAGAAGATAAAACTAAAAGCAACAAAATTAAAATCAGCCTGATGATAAAGACAAGTGACTAAGTGAAAATAGCAGACAAGTTAGAAACCACAGAGGGCATCCTCCATATTTCTCTTCAGTCATAACTCTTTCAAGAAATAATCGTTTGACTTGAACCCCTTTATTGATTCCAAAGTGAAGCACTCCAACCTGAAAATTTTGTAAAATTTCAGATTAGTTACAAGTTTCAAACAATATTGGTTCTTTGTGTGTGATTAGTGTGGTGCTGTGTGGTCAAATTTTGTATTTGAAGAAGAATGTAATGTTTTCATAATAGGATTAACTTCAAACTTGAAAATCAAAATGTGGAAAATGACTCAAACTGAAAAAAAAAATAAAAAAAAATGAGCTTGATAGATACCTGAACTGCCAGATCAAAGTTAATCAAGCAACCAAGACAACACGAAAACTGAAAATGAAATGAACACAAGACAAGGAAGAAGAATTGAACCAAAATAAGTGACCAGGCAGGGCAAAGTTAGAACTCAGGCATAAATGTCAGAAATATTACCTGAGACAAAATGAAAAACCCAGAACACAGCTTGGATGGTGAAGTCAAAAGGTCAAAACTTCAGGGTGAAAACGTGTTCAAAGGCTTGGATTTGAAGGAGAGGGAAAAAGTTGGAGGTGTGGTTGAGAGGGAGTGAATGAGGAAAGAGAAAAGGACAGAGAGCCAGAGGAGGGAAAAATGCATGGTAATGAAATGACGACAAGCAGCATAACACTAACACGAGAGGGAAAAAAGAAAAAAAGACAAGTAGTCAATAGTATTAACAATAATGGTGAGTGAGTGAGTGAGTAAGTGAGAGAGCAGGTGTAGTGTGTGTTTGTGCATCTTAACATGAATTGAGAGTATCTAACAGCAACTGTAATGGCGGAAAATCCATGCTTGTGTCTTAAAACCGATTGAAGCGGAACAACTCCAGAGGGAGAAGGGTGGTTTCCACACTGGAACCTTAACTCTGATTTCTGTTACTTGAATTGAAGGACAACATCGAGTAAGAAAAATTAAAGTTGGTATTCTAAATCAATCGGAGTAAATACTTAAATATTTCAATAACTCTACTTAAAATGTAATTAAAATGAGAGAGAATGATGCTTACAAAGATGAGATGTTTTCCACTAGATTCTCGGATGTTCTCTTCCTACAACTGACACGTCAGCAGAGTGACTTCCATTCCGGGTTCGAGTCTCCTTCTTCCTTGTATTTCGGGTCCTAGTGGTCGAACAAAAAACCCATAAATAAAGGTAATGTTTTTACTTTTACCATCGTCCATCGCCATCCTCAAATTGAATTGCTACAACAATAATTTGGATAAATGGTTCCGTATTTAAAATTTTGAAGGCTATAATGGTTAATGCTAAAAAGGAAAAGAAAATATACCAATGGTGCTTCAAAACTGCTGACATGACTTGCCAGCTAATTAAATATGATTCTCCCTTCAAAGAATGAACAAGAAATGAATCTAGACCTAATTCAAGTTTGGTTTACATGCAGAGAGAGCACAATATTGATCGGCTTGCATTATTATTTTGTACATTTTCTTCTATGAAATTCGTTGCATGTCTCTCTGCACATGTGGCGGCTGTAGCAAAACGTGGGCTCCTTGGACATGTTTGCGCGTTAAACTCTCTTAGCGTCGGAAAGTAATCTTTTAGAATAAAAGTTCGAATTTTTCTTATTATCATCTAGTTATGTTTCACTCAGTATGATCATATAGCGTTTGTCTTTTACGACAGTGCTGTGTTGATACGTTGAATTTTCAATATTGATGGAAGAAACACAATCGGAGGTTCAGAGCTTTCTTCTGTTACCATCCACAAATTAAATACTTCGATGAATTCTCATTGTCATGAATTTCAAGCGAAAAGAGGGTGCCAACATGTAAGTCGAAAGTGTAAGCTTCGGTTATACTTGTGGTAATAGTAGTGATCAATGATTATCACCTTAATTCATGACAAAATTATGCATCATCTAGTGGTGTTACGTACGTAAATGATAATTTTATATAACAATTTTGTACATTAATTCTCTTTTCAAAAAAATTTTATAGAGATATTTACTTATGGCCTTTCCCTTTTCTTGAACATTTTGCTTTTGATTTTGCTGAAAGAATAAAACAACGAGTTGTGTTGGCTTATTCTCATAGGTACTTTCGTGAATCTTTAAATGTGTGCACATAAACATTTGAAAAAATCAATGGAAATAGATTATAAACGTTAAAAAAAAAACTATTTCAAATTTGAAAGAGTTTATTATTAAAATTTCTCTGAAATAATTTATGAAATAAAAGTAATTACATTCTCAAAAAATACTCTGTTTTTTCTTAACACGCATTAATTATATATGCTAAAAGTAGTTATTGTTATGCTATGTTTTGGTGCCTATAATTTATTATGCTCCAAGAATTAGTATCGTCAATTCATCAAATTATGGGTCGGGGTCTGGCATGTGAACTGTATTCTCACATGCAGTAGTCCATCTAGGTCCATTTCATTTTTGTCTTTGGGTTTAGGCAAAGCATCAAGCCCATGGTGTGGCCCTAATCCTCAAACAATACAAAAGGAAGGAAAAACTCGCATTTAGATAGTCTTCATTTCAGACCCAAAAAAAATGTATAGTCATCACTTACAAAAATGTTTTAACAAGAGACATCAATTTCATCACCATTGAATGCTCCTATAATTCCCATCCATCCGTCACATTCCATAATGATAAAGTATGTGTCCAACTCATTTTGGGTGCATGAAAATTTACATAAAGATATTAAACATGTTTTGGATAATAACTGAATTTTGAGCAATTTTTTTTTTCCAACTTTAGAGAGTATTGTTGACATATTGTTGTTCCTCCAGACTAATTAGAATACATGAGACGAAAATATGGCAGGAACAGCCTATTTTATCCATAGAGTGAACATCAAAAGTGGGGAACTATGCTTGATTGTTTGAATTAAGTAACTATTAGATGCGTAGGAAAATAGGAAATGCAAAATCCAAGAAGCATGTGTGAGCACAAGTCAAGTGTTTTTATCTTACTAGAGGAAGAGA
The DNA here is from genome assembly GCA_030441495.1 of Dalbergia oliveri. Classification (NCBI taxonomy): domain Eukaryota; kingdom Viridiplantae; phylum Streptophyta; class Magnoliopsida; order Fabales; family Fabaceae; genus Dalbergia; species Dalbergia oliveri. The sequence goes on from JAMLFY010000011.1 coordinate 9,113,838, forward strand.
ATATATAGATCATGGATGGTAGGTTCAGAAGGTGTATCAACTGAATGTGCATAATCTTACCCAAACAACCAACACTATCTAACAGCAATACATGTTGTTTTGTTCCCCTCAAAATGTTAATTACAACTTTTTGTTACAGGGGGGACATACATAGGACTGGTTCCTGCATGAAAGCAAAAGCGCCAGGGGCCAGCAGCATTGGCTGGCTGTGTAGCTCCCCTTGCACATGTGTTGGCATGCATATGACATATTGTTCCATTGCAATTCACAAAGCATGCCTGCATGTTGAACAAGAACAAGGAAGACGAGAAGTGTTATTTTAACAACCAAAGGTCCCATTCTTAGGTGTTAAAATATTGGACATATATATATATAGTGGCATAGTGGTATGCCACCTGCTTCGGAGTCTCCAACAATTCTCTTGGCTTCTTGTCTTCTTTCTCTTTTCTCTACTTAATCTGCCGTCCCCCTAGTTAGACTTAGGCCTTTAAATTAAAACTGCCATCCATCTTCACGTAGTTTTGTAATCTCATTTATCATCAATTATCTCCACCATGAGGTCTGCCGGAGCATTTGCCCCAAACCACCAGGTTGGTTGATTACTACCTCTAAATATCACATGCTCTTGTCTATGCATGTATGTATCAAGTATCAACCATTAACACTTGTTCAAACCCCCTGAGCTCATATTTCTCTGGTTCTCGTGTTTCATAGTTTCCTAATTGGAGGAATGTTTGAACTACATTTATTTACCAAACATAACATCATATTTGGTAACACAGTGAGTTCAGCAGCATAGGATTTTCATTCATAACTTAACTTTCAAGTCTAAAAATCTTGTTTTTTTCACCTGAAATAAACTGCTTCATCCGTTCCTGAATTTCTGATCCTGATCTGGCATCAGATATCTCCAATGATTGACTCTCTCTTCTTGGTTTTGAAGGATGTCATCTTACCTGGAATGGAATAGACTTCTGGTAGAAAATTACAAAAGAATCACTTTTCATCAATTTCTTTCTAAATTATTTCTATTTCACTTCAAGTCCTCCTGCTTTAATTTTGTTTTTCATTGAGTTTAACAATTGTCCTAACACCTGTATATATGATTAGGTACCCTATATTCGTACTAGAGAGAACCCAAACTTTGATGGCCTTCTAGGAGCTGATGATCAAGTTCCCTTGAACTCTCAAGGAAGAGCTAATAGCAGTAGTGTTTTGTCAGATATTGGTGAAACCAGACCCAAAAAGATGGTCTCAGATATGCCTGATGAAGTGGTTATGGACCTGCCTCTGGAGAATTCAGGAGTCACAAGTTTCAATTATGAGTCCTTTGAACATTCTTCCTCTGAGAGGTGGTTAAGGGCCAGCAAAATTATTGCCCCATTTGCACAACTAGACCTTCAGTCCGAGCTGGTTGAACTAGCTAATCCAACTCACCTAGTAAATGGCCGAAGTCCCTGGACTCCTGAAGCTGATGAAGAGCTCCAGGCCTTACTATCACCTGCAAGATCCAGTGTAGAAAAGACATACACTGTCACTAGAAGAAAAGAAAAACTATCTAGTGTTCTACTTCCGCTATCCGCGGCGTCATACTATAATGGGGTATCTCCTCAAATGGAAATTGTTGAATCAAGTGCTAGCATTAACAAGCTAAATGCATATTTGAAAGCAAGAAAGGATGATGTCAATGCTGGTGTACCTGGCAAGTTCCTACTTGCTGTGATGGGTGCCGATGGTGCTGGTACTTTCTTCTTACTATATCTCTGGTGAACATAAATCAAGGGGTTACATTGTTTTCGTTAAGTTTCCTTTCATAGCTGTATGGTATGATATCGGAATTGAAATTGAAGATCTGGTGCTGTTTTTGAGTAAATGGAAGTCGCAATTTTCCTTATGCTTTATAAGTTCGTTCACAATTTCACATACACTTGGTTTATACCAAGAGATTCTTTTCTTATCACATCTTTCAATTGTATTTTATCCTAACTGTTTGCAGATGTTGGAACTGTGGCTTCAACCATCATGTATTCCTTCTACATAGATGAAACTTCGAAAAGTGAGCAATTCTGCACGGTACCAATCATCAACATTAACCGGGCAAATCTTGGCTCCCATGTTGAACTCAAGTGGTTGCTTGATTCATGTCAAATTAATCAGTCATCCTTAATTTTTGCTGACGAGGTAAGTCTTATGACACTAATCTAAGTCCCAGAGTTATATAGTTTATATCCAAATAGGCCTGCTAATTACTTGAAACCTTTTCATCTTAGTTTCTTGATTAGTACCCTTTCATGTGTGGAAAGTGTGGACTACTCTGATCAACTTAATCTAGATTAATGTTTACTTTAACATGCTTTCTCTGTCTTGATTGAATTCCAAACAGATTGATCTGTCATATTATGATCTATTTGGAAGTCTTAAGATAGTACTGATGAAGAGTAGCAAGCTTGCCCATAAGCAAGAGGTAACGAATTATGCATTGGATACACTGCTTTGCTTCAATTAAAAATTATTATAAATGGTGGATAATTTGTTGTTCTGGCTACAGAAATTAAAGCACGATGTGGTTGAGATTTTTCACCGCAGAAAGGTGAATTTAACGCACTTAGTTTGGCTCCTATATATATATATATATATATATATATATATATATCCAATACTCTTTATTCTAAGCATTTCAGAACTAACACATAAACCCTTCTTGTTCTAGGACGAGACAATATATCCATGGGTTAAGACTGTCACAATAGGAGAGGTATATGGCCTTAAAGCAATGTTTCATGCATGCCAGAATATACTCATATAATAAATTAGCTGTTCGTCTGTGAATTATGAACAAATCTGAATAAATTGTAGCAAAACAATTTTATTTTTCCTTACATAAGGAGTCGCAGCTGGTATTTTAACGGCTTAACCATGGTTACAGGAAAGTTCTTGTTGTACGGACATAGCGGAGAAATTGGCAACGTGTTCGCCTGAAATTCTGGCTTGCAAATCATTTAGCAGAGTTCTGGTACTTCAAAACTTGTAGCCCTAAATTTTGGATGTCCCTTTTTTGTCTTGACCCCTTGTTGATACATAATCTATCACCATTGAATTTTGGGTGGCCTCCACTTAAAAGAAAAAATTTATGTTGTTGGATACATGTGGATGTGATTATACATTTTAGATATCAAAATAACATCACGAATATGTATAACAATAAAATTATTTGAACATTTAAAATTGATCTTCAATGTCCATCACTCTTTCATCCATCAGATCCAACAATGATGAGATGAATGTCTCATTTCAAATGTTCAAATAACATTCTTCTATGGATAATTCTTTCGAAAAGTATCTATTGATAAGCTACCGTCTTTTGGCATAGCATAGTAGATTATCTTGCAACTGCATTACAGAAAACGTTTGGCAAAAAAAAAGAAGAAGAAGCAACAGCTAGATGTGCAATTATTAAAGTGGTATTCTATTTTTATAAATTGAACATGATTGTCTTTGGTATTTATAAAACGCTTGCAGTTAGCTGGCATCCTTTTGGATACTGCGAATCTAAGGGACCCTCGTTGCACCTCCAAAGATAAGTACATGGCTTCATTATTGATCAATGGTGCTGGTCGTTATGGATGCAGTGGACTTTACCAACTGTGTAAGCTTTAATTTCTTCATCAATTTAGTTTTTGTAGTTCATGCAGATTTCCATCAAGGATTTGCAAATTTGCAATGATTAATTAGATGCCGCAAACATTGCATATGTAGGCTATATGTTGGTATTAACTTGCGAGTTTGTTACAGAACCAACAGAGATTTGAATTTGAGTTGATCTATTGTATTGCCTTTCTTGTGTCTGATTCTGATACTTACAGCTGCAAACTTGGCTTAATCATTTAACTCTCTCATGTGAAGTCTTATTATGATTTTCAGTGAGGTACAAAATGCAAGACCTGTCCTCTCTGCAAGTAGTGGATATCCTGCGAAAGGATTTTAAGAAGTGGACAGGGCAAGGTATTGGTCTTTAGTGATCCATTTTTACAATAAAAATGAATTTGATTTGATGAATCATCAACAATTGACATCATGCATTTTCTTTGAGTGGTGCTGCTACGGCCTTTTAGAAGTTAGACCAAGCTGCCTAGTACTTTTTTTTTTTTCATTAACCATTATAACTTTATGTTTTTCTTCCTTTTTTTTTTGAGTGAATCCCATTAAGAAAATTATCCAGTAACTGTATCAGGACCTGCTTATAAACCGGATTGCATAAAATGGCCAGGTTATCCTTTCTGTGTGGACCTGTGATCTGTTATAGTTGCATAAAATGGGCTGGACTTATCCTTTTAGATGAGTCTAACCTTAGTTAAGCAATATTTGTTCTGTATAATTTTTCAATTAGGAGCATTATAGGAAGTAACTAGTAGGAAAATTGTACTATCTTGTATTCTCTTGCTCTAACATTTGTCTTCCTAGTCCTTAGGGGTGGCAAACAGGACCATCGTGGTTGGCATAAAACAATTTTTGATTCATTTGGATTTGAAGGATCAACCTACCTAAAAAATGAGTCTGACCAATTAATCAATTTAGTTAGGTTTTAGTTATTTTACCAATCCATCCCAATCCATTCTGAGTTGATCATAAATGGAGCGAGGTGTTGAAAATATTTTGCAGGTTCAGCCCAACCGACTCAACTTGTTTTGCTACCTCTACTAGTCCTAAAGTGTTGTTGCTCTTCCATATCTTGATCTCATTTCCTCTCTCACTTTTCTTTCTCTTACAAGCTTGACATTTCCTTTTATATCACTCACTTATTCATCTAATAACTAATAATTATGACATATTATTCTCAATACAAAATTATAGAAAAAATTCTGATTATGTAGCATTTCCCTTCTTTAACTCTTATTTTCTTTATTGTCATGAATATATACGTAGAATCTATGAAATTTACACCATATATTAGTATCGCTTTTTATCTCTTCTGAGTTCTGATAAACCAGAAAGTGCAGACTCAAGATTGACAGGGTCGCAAATTGGCATGAGTTGTATCGGAATTTCAATCGAACAGCTTCTCGTTCACACAGACAATCTAGCGCAAGAAATAACATACTTCCAGTGTGAGTGATAAATACAACTCCTTGGCTCTAGAAATAGAACATTATTTATTTGTAAGGCAATTATCTGTATCCATAGTTGATACTCTATATATGCACTTTTATATTATTCCAATACTATTCGAAATAAATTAATCTAGTAAAATTCAACAAACTAGGTCAAAAAATGCTTGAAGGGTTTATTCATTATTCACGCACTCCTTAAAAATGCTTTAGTCTCTTTGTTGTTGGGTTGCTATCACAATAGCAACTGAAAGCGAGTTACATTAAGTTTTGATAGGTATTGTGACAAACAACACTACCAACTTTAGGATAAAGCAATGATTCTAAGAAGCGTAGCAATACCAGATTTATATCGCAAATTGTCATGGAGGATATATGGTTATTATGTAGAAGTTATACTTGATCACTGCACAGGGGACTTAATTAATTAACATTTTCGGATAGAAAATTCCTCATTTCAGAATATGGAGGGTTTCCATTTCAGAAATTATCCACACTCAGAACGAAAACTCCTTAGGCTGAATTCTATTTTGTTTTATTTATGTGATATATGAATATGCAAATATTAATTAATATATATGAACATCAGGCTAATGATTAATGAACATCTTCTAATCTGTCCTGGAAATGTATGGCATTGGCAGCACAATGCCTTTTATTTTTCTTTTACTAATTGGAAGCACAAATGCTTTCGTGCACTCTACCTCAAATCACATTATATGCCAAGTTTAAACTTTAACGATTTTCTGGTACATGTTACTTTCAACTTATTTTTATTTTGTTATTTATACTACAGTATCGGAGAAGCTTCGGGCACTTATTATCGTTTCTGGGTATTACAATGAGGGCAAGAATTTCAAGGTTTGTGCTGGCATTCCATGTTAATTGAACTCGCAAAGTATTTTTGGAGATCATATTCTACATATTATATTCTACAGCGTTTTTCTTGTTCATAATTTTATTGTTCCTTCTGAAATTATGTCTTAATCCAAAGAGAGGAGCTAATTTAAGCAAACAAAAACCCACTTATTGAACACATATTATTTATATAATTAACTATCAAATATGACGAGAAATTTTTTTCATAAGATCTGGCCCAGGGTACTGATTATATTTGGCTAACAATAAAAAGACTACTATTTGACAATTAAAATTACGCTATTCGTTACCAAATACCCAAAAAAAAAAATGAGAGAATGACAAGTAAGTTTATTCATATTTTAGTTTTAAAAAAACTGGTTAAACAAGCAAAATTGGAAAAGGCGCAGGCTTTAAGTTGGATTAGAATCATTAGATGGTAAAATCTTTAACAGTGAAAGTGTAATTGTCTAAAAGATTAATTAATTCTTGCTTTCATAAAAGAAGAAAGAAGCATAATGATTAAGAGTTCTATTTTATTAAATCAATTAATAATGCTACTTACACACAGTCTAAACACAAATTACTTTACATCTGCGTAATTTTTATTTTGTTTTTGGTTAATGTTGAAATCGATTGTATTAAGAGGATTTGGATAATCTGAGAGAAGAATAAGAAATCTGAAATTTGATCAAATGGTAAGAAAGGTTAACAATGCAAATGAGTCACACTTCTATATAAGATAGCGAGTGTAACAACAATGAACTAATTCCTAATTAGTTCAATAAACTCTAATCAACTCCTAGTATCAATTATACACTCTCACAGTTTATTTGTGTGATACAAACTAAACGAACTTTCTTTTCTATGAATGTGATTGCTTAGAGAGAAGTTTTAGTATCTACGGAATCAGTGATGCTATTAGAGAGTTTGCTGTTCTTCTTCGATTTCAATGCCTCCCGGCTGCCACTCAAAGCTTTACACATACCAGGTTAGTCTGAGACTGAGTTTTGACTCGTAAATGCACATATTTGTATTAATAAGCCGAGCATAGCTATATATGTTGATATTTGTGGAGTAATATGACTAATATAATACCTAAGATTAGAATATTCATTGAACTTTAAAAATGTATAATCCCATATTAATGTGATTGATTCGTGGGTAACTTATTTTGCTGATAAATGACTATCTTTTCTCATAATAGAAAATTTAAGTGCAATACTTGCAACTAATTTATATCATGCTCTTGCAGGTCTGAAAAATGAGATGAAAGCGTATGAGATTGATAAGATCACATCAAGAAAAGTAGTAGAGCATCTGATAGAAGAGTTTATTGGGACATCAAAAGCGTAATAGGTTCCAAATGGAAACATAAATGATAAGAGGTCAGGGAAAGAAAGGACGAAGCAAAGGGTTATATTAATAGTAACATTAGTGCCGTAAGAGTATTCGTTTACTTTGCCATTATTTCTCCTGTTTCAGAATACCTGTCAAAAACAAAATAATACACATATTAAGAAAAATAAAACAATAACTTATTAAATATAAAAAATTATGAGTTGATAAAATTATCCTTTTGTAGTCATTATTATTCATCTTATCAAATGTATTGATTACTTAACTAATATATTTATATTAAGAGTATAAATAGAACATAAAAATTAGATTTTTATTTTGGCACCCAAAGGATACTTGTACTCTTTTAAATTCATGGGTTGTGATTTAATCTTAAGTGTTTTAAATACTAATAAAATTAGTTAATGAGACACTTGATAATTTTTAGTCACAAGTTATCTAAAAAGTTTGTATCCATAAATTTTATAGAAGTATCAGAAAATTTTTTAAAAATTAATGCTATCTAAATATTATAAATGGATAAATATTCTGAAATATAAAAATGTTAAAAATTGACAATTATTGTGAAATGGAGTAAGAATAACATTCATTAAAAGACCTTCAATTTGATGATTTTTTTAAAAAAATTATTATGGAAAGGCTTTTTGTTAGGTAGATTAATAAATATTTGACTACCTCTCTAAGATTTACTAAAATTACACTAACCTCTCTTGTAGATATTAGTTCGTTATTTAAATAATAAAAAAAATAACATGAAATATATACATAATTATTAATAAAAAATTATAATATTTTGATAATATTTGGCATATATATTAATTAGAACATTTTTTTTTATCATAAGTTATAATTATAAGTTTTTTTTATATGATAAAAAATTATTTTATTCAATTGATGTATTAAATATTACTAAAATATTATAATGTCATCATTAACACTTATGTATATATCACATATTATTTTTTTATTATTTAAATTAATGAACTGTATATATAAGGGAGGTTAATGTAATTTTAATGAATTTTAGGGTCAATAATAGTTTTAAATAGAATAATAGTATAATTACACTAACCTGAAAGGAGGTTAGTATAATTTTCTCTTATTAATAATGTAAGCTCGAAGAGTTTTCCTAAAAAGTTATATATAATCACAAGGTCTAATATAGTTAGTAGTTAGATGATTTTTTTAAGTATATAGTCAGTGTGGAGTTTGATTTCTAATATTGCATATAAAATATTCTTGATCAGACATTTATCTCCTTAAAAGAGTTCATATTTTGAATTGATTAGTCACCAATGTCATTAATAGTGGATACTCTAATATATATATATATATATATACACACACATACATACGCAAGTAAAATCACATTTTTATAGTAATATAATAAATTTGTCTCACATTTTTATAGTAAGATAATAAATTTGTCACGCCAAAAGAAAAGGATAATAAATTTGCGATAGTATATATATATATACACACGCGCAAGTGAAATCACATTTTTATAGTAGGATAATAATTTTGTCACGCCAAAAGAAAAGGATAATGAATTTGTGATATAATATTAATTTGTTACTAGAGTTTAAAAGCAAATTCGAATCATTACCAACTTTGGTGGAAATCAAATCTACCGTGTTTGGATCCCAAGAGTTTCTTTAGTAATAAAAATAGACTATAATTATAAGGGTTTATCTTGAGGCATTGATTAAGGAATTAAAAAATGAAATTCTTGTCCTAAAAATATGTATTTTTATATTTTCAAAGTGTAGGACCCATTAAGATTTTAGAATTTTTTTTTTTAATATTCTTAACTAATACTCTAGCAAAACCCTAATTATAAACTATAATGATAAATTCTAAGTTTGTGCACAAGGGGCTTCTAAGATCCCAAGAGTTTCTTTTGTATGTGTATGAAATCTCTTGAACTTTTGAACATTAGTACGTATGGGATTAGTGGTACATCGTTTTTATAAAAGTAAATAACATTAAACACTCTTGAAGTTTGGAATTATTATATTCCATCCATTTTTTTCCAAATATTACACTTCTCCATTTCTCTTATTAAACTCATTATTTTTATTCATTAAACTCATCTTTTCCTTAATATACATAATAAAAATTATACAATAAATCTAAAAATTTATTAATTATTTGCTGAAATATTACAACTTTAAATTTTAAAAACATAATAATTTCAAAGTTTAAAAAATAAAATTGCGTTTTCAACTTTTTTTACAAAGCACATAAAACTACTTTAATAATAATATTGAGTAAGATTTACAATTAAATTAATATATATTTCATACAATAAATTAATATTTAATACCAAAACTTTATCTTACATCTATTTAGTAGTTATGGTTATCAATGTTTTTATTAGCATACATGTTTTAGTAAAATAACAAATTTACTCTTCTAACAATGGCCCTCAAAATTATTTTACACTTTTAGTACAATTAAAATTTATTTGTGTGATTTATTTTTGAAAAAGCTGTTAATTCTATAAGTTTTTTATTTCTTATTTCAAGTTGAGAAATTGCTAACACAATTTTAGGTTATGAATATTGAAACCCTTAATATTGTAAATAAAATTTGCTAAAAGTAACATTTCTGTTTGATATTAAAATATTAACTTATGGTATAAAATAATACTCATTTAATCATAAATCATACTCAATATATTATTAAAGTAATTTTACATACTTTGAAAGAAAAAGTTAAAAACATGATTTTATTTTTTGAACTTTGATGTAATTACTAAAACACTCTTAATAAAAAATTATTAAATTTTTCTTTCAAAGTATATATGTAAAATTATTAAATATTAACTTATTGTATAAAATAATATTTATTTAATTATAAATATTACTCAATATTATTATTAAAGTAGTCTTAAATACTTTAAAAGAAAAAGCTAAAAACATGGTTTTATGTTTTAAACTCTGAAATTATTATGTTATTAAAATTTAAAGTTATAGTATTTCCTAAAATAATAAATTTTTAGGTTTATTTTATAGTTTTTATTATATATATTGGGGAAAAGATGAGTTTAATAAATTAAAAAAATGAGTTTAATAATAGAAATGAGGTTGAGTGTCATATTATAAAAAAATAATAGAGTGTAATAACTCCAAATATTTATGTTATTATTTATTGTTATATGACCCTCACTATCATTCTTTTCTAAATATAAATTTATTTAGATCAAACTACATAAATTAGAGAAAGGTGAAAAGAAAGAAGCTCTAGATATTTAATGGTTATAATTTCTAAACACAAAATGTATATATATATATTATTATTATTATTGTTGTTGTTGTTGTTGTTTTGATAACATTACTATCTCTTTGATATTCATGATAAAACGGTTTCTAAAATGATACAAGCAGCACAATTGATCGAGTAAATATCAGAAGGGAATTAATTCCTGAAAGATGTTGTTCGATATGTGGGCATGTAGTGAAATGAAAAAGAGGAGCTGGCGAAAGGTGACAAATTGTCGGTAGCACAATCGGTGGCTGGTGTGGTCCGCCCACTACAGGGGATGAAGATGAACGAAGAAGGGAGGGTCAACAGTGGAACATGTTCTGTTCTGTTCTGATGACACTGATTCACTGGGAATGCCACGTAGTAGTCCTATTCCTAATCTCTAAACAGAGCATTTTCCACCGTAGGTGTTATTTTGTACATAATGTAGAATATAAATAAATATCCTCTATATTCAATATTCATATCCCGTGCGCAACCCTTCCCCTTGATAATTGATTGATAGGACTCTCAAAATGAACATTCATCACCTTAGGCAAAAAGGCATTGAAATTAAAATAATTTTGTGTCATGCTTAAGCAAAGTAACCGCTCCTATTCCTAAATTTCTGTTTCGTTTTTTCTGAGATTTCAAGGTAACTACACTACACTACACTTACACTAGTCTGAAAAATGAATTTCACAAATAAAAGCATATTTGTCTGTGTCTTCCCCACTCCAATCCACTCCCACTCCCACTCCCACCCCACTACTGAATTCAAATGCTCCCTACCATCTTTCTCTATCTGTCTTTTTCACATGTGCCCACACCACACCACACCACACCACACACTCACTGCCAAATTTGTCTTTCAAGTTTCAACCTTTTTATTTGCTCCATCAGTCTTCTCTCCATCCCATATTTTATTATTCCTGTTGAAGAAACTTGTAACAGAATATTACATACAGCTAGCAGTGTAGTGTGTGTAGCTACTTTAATACAATTCAGGGTCAGTCAGTCATGCATCAACAGAATATCACTTTGCTCTTTCTCTTTCTCTTGGCAACCCAGTTCTCGGCTGGCTCTTGGTTTCCCTTCATTTCCATGTTTCACAGGACAAACCACTGATATTTACTTGTTTCTCTTGCAAAACAATCCTTTTTCTATCCTTACCCACTCTTTAATTTGCTCTCTTATAATTATTTATATATATATTCTCAGTACAGTAGGCTAAAAGGAAGTCTTAGCTAGCTAGCTATCTCTAGCTAGCTCCTTGTTCATTTTGGTGAAGGAAGAGACGCTGATTCATCATGCTTGCTGTATGTCCACTGAAAATCAGGTAATTATTATTAGATCAAAACCTCGCTCCGGATATCATATCCTTTTCTCAAGGCAATTGTAATCCTTAATTGCTGCTGAAATTTATATCTTCTGTTTGTTCGTTTGAAACTGAAAACCCTTCTTCTTCTTCCAACATTTGATTCATGTTCTGAGTTTCAATCAAGTAGCCTTAATTTGCAAACAAGATGAAAGTGAAAAAAGGAGATGGAAAAAGAGAGAGGAGAGAGAGAGAGCGCGCCAAAGTTGTTCCTTAGGATTGGGTCGTAACATTTTAACTTATTCCAACCGATGGAGAAAAAGCTACTTTTCTAAGGATTACCTTGTGATTAGCTGTCCCCAACACACACATATATATTCACATTTTCATCGGATCAAATCGTGTTATCATATGACTTTTAGTAGTGAATATAAAATTTAATTATCTTTAATGATATGAAAATATATAATTGGATAACACTTTTTGTATAGAAATTAAACTATATATATATCACTGTAATATCCGTGGTAGTTAGTAATGACGACTAATGGTAACTAATGATTTCAAAAGAAGTAGCAGTGTACTATGTCATTATTATTTGTGCTTTGCTTTCAGAGCAAATTACTAGCTAGATTAGAACCTTTATGAGCAAAAGATCCGAATGAGTGACTCCAAAGCATTATCTCTTTCTTCAATTCTTTGATTGCAATTATAGAAAAGACAGTACAATAATTCCCCACAGATAGAAACAAAATTGACGGCCTAACGTCACCTTTCTTTTGCTTCCTTTCTCACACACACACACATATCCATGTTGCTTTGCCTTTGCATTATTTATCGATGTATGCACACTTGTTTATATTTTAATGTCAGTGAATCTTTCTGTTGCCAGGATGGTGAGGTGACCCCTCATTTCCCTACAAAAATGGTTTGCTAATTGTTTCATCAACAAAGTTCAAAGATCATCCCCCACCCATCTGGCAGTCCAATTCTTCTTGTTTTGTTTATCTTCTAAATTGACATTTTTGTCCCTCAACTTTGCCCAAAATGGCCAAGAGTCCCCTTCTCTTCCACCTTTTCCAGTTCTTGCCAATGCTGTTACTCACTTCCCACATCATTTTCCGGCCGTGTGTGTCTCTAACCTTGGAAGTACAAGCTCTTCTTGAGTTCAAGAACCATTTGAATGACTCCTTGAATTACTTGGGTTCATGGAATGAATCAGTGTCTGCATGTGAGTTTCATGGAATCACCTGTGATGCATTTTCTGGGAAAGTCACAGAAATCTCACTTGAAAATAAGTCCCTCTCTGGTGTCATTTCCCCATCACTCTCAGTTCTGCAGAGCCTGCAAGTGCTGTCACTGGCATCAAATTTGGTTTCTGGAAAGCTTCCATCAGAAATAGGTAGCTGCACGATCCTCAGAGTGTTGAACCTAACGGGAAATAAGATGGTTGGAACCATCCCAGGCTTGTCTGGGCTGAGAAACCTGCAGGTTCTTGACCTTTCAGCAAACTACTTCTCTGGCAGAATTCCCAGCTGGGTGGGGAATTTGACTGGACTAGTTTCATTGGGCCTTGGGGAAAATGAGTACACTGAGGGTGAGATTCCAGAGACTCTTGGAAATCTGAAGAACTTGACTTGGCTCTACCTTGGTGGTTCCCATTTGATAGGAGAGATTCCAGAATCAATATATGAAATGAGGTCATTGGAGACACTGGACATTTCAAGGAACGGGATCTCTGGCAAACTCTCAAGATCAATTTCCAAGATGAAAAATCTTCGCAAGATTGAGCTCTTCTCAAACAACTTGACAGGAGAAATCCCAGCTGAGCTCGCAAACCTCACCAATCTGCAAGAGATTGACATTTCTGCAAACCATCTCTTTGGTAGGTTGCCAGAGGAAATTGGTAACATGAAGAACTTGACTGTTTTTCAACTGTATGATAACCGCTTGTCTGGAGAACTTCCTGCTGGATTTGGGGATATGCAAAATCTTGTTGGATTCTCAGTTTATAGAAACAGCTTCACTGGGACAATTCCAGAAAACCTCGGCCGGTTTTCGCCGCTTGAGAGTATTGACATATCTGAGAATCAATTTTCAGGTGATTTCCCAAAGTTCTTGTGTGAAAGCAGGAAGTTGGCATTATTGCTTGCATTGCAGAACAATTTCTCTGGGAATTTTCCTGAGACTTATGTCACGTGCAAATCTCTATTGAGATTAAGGATTAGTAGGAACTATTTATCTGGGAAAATTCCGGATGAGGTTTGGGCACTCCCAAATGTAAAAATAATTGATTTGGCTTACAATGATTTCAGTGGTGAGATATCTTCAGAAATTGGGTTTTCGACCAACCTAAATGAGTTAGTTTTGACTAACAACAGGTTTTCTAGTAAGCTGCCATCAGAGCTTGGCAAGCTGGTGAACTTGGAGAAGCTTTACTTGAACAATAATAGTTTCTCTGGTGAAATACCACCCGGATTGGGATCTCTGAAGCAATTATCTACTTTGCATCTAGAAGAGAATTCATTGAGTGGATCAATACCCACAGAACTGGGTGATTGTGCATGGCTGGTGGACCTGAATCTTGCTTGGAATTCTCTATCTGGAAACATCCCCCAGTCAATTTCACTTATGACCTCATTGAACTCTCTCAATCTATCTGGAAACAAACTTACAGGTTCTATTCCAGATAATTTAGAGACAATGAAGCTTAGCTCTGTGGATTTTTCTGAAAACCAGTTTTCTGGGAGAGTTCCACCTGGTCTTCTGATTATTGGAGGAGAGCAAGCTTTTCTTGGAAACAAGGGGCTGTGTGTTGAGGAAAACTCTAAACCTTCCATGAATTCTGATTTGAAGATTTGTGCTGAAAGTCATGGTCAGAAAAGGGTCTATGCCGACAAATTTGTTTTGTTATGTTTTATTGGATCTATCTTTGTCATCGTTTTAGCTGTGTTGCTGCTTTTGAATCGTAGAAACCTCAAGCATATTATTGTGGATAAAAACTTAGAAGGTCAAGAGGAAGTAAGTCAAAAATGGAAACTTGCGTCTTTCCACCAAGTGGATATTCATGTGGATGAAATATGTAAATTGAATGATGATAATTTAATAGGCAGTGGTAGTACAGGAAAGGTTTATCGAGTGGAGCTGAGGAAAAACCGTGGCACAGTGGCCGTAAAGAAACTAGGCAAAGGAGATAATGTGAAGATTTTAGCTGCAGAGATGGAGATTTTGGGAAAGATTAGGCATAGAAATATACTTAAGCTCTATGCTTGTTTACTAAAAGGAGGGTCCAATTATTTAGTGTTTGAGTACATGCCAAATGGTAATCTTTTTCGAGCTCTTCACAGACAGATTAAAGATGGGAAGCCAGAGCTGGATTGGAACCAGAGGTATAAAATTGCCTTGGGTGCTGCAAAGGGCATTTCCTATTTGCACCATGATTGTTCTCCACCTATTATTCACCGGGATATAAAATCCAGCAACATCTTGCTTGACGAGGATTATGAGTCAAAAGTAGCTGATTTTGGTTTTGCAAGGTTGGCAGAAAAATCTAATAAACAGTTGAGTTATAGTTGTGTAGCTGGCACACATGGTTATATTGCCCCAGGTAATTTTGCTAATACTTTCCACAGGAAATTTCATAATACTGTTTATGTTTAAGAAGCATACACAAGTTATTATTTGTGAGATGTGAAATATGGTTGCTATTATACATCCTGTGGTTGGTTATATACAATTTTTATTTTCCCTTCCAAATTTACTTTGGGAAGCTGCCCAAGGTACTTATGCTTGTAATAAAGGCAATGAATGGATACCAAGAATGGCTGATGAATTGAAAGTTCTGTAGCTGAAATAATGCCCTTTGAGCAAAATAATGTGTTAGTTCAAATCGTATTTCAGTCCTTGGTGACTAAATTATGTTAAAGGGTTCCTTCTTCTCTACAAAGCTAGATATATGTGAAGGATGAGTTTGGATTCACAAATCAGCTTTTAGTTTTCATTTCTAATAGTATTTCCTTCCCAAAATCCTTAAAATGAAAACTGAAAATTTTCTTAAACCAAACGCACCCTTAGGTAGCATTTGGTTAATGTCTTTGGGATAGAAATATAGAAATACAAACCTGTTTGGTGATAAAGACAGGAATAAGGATAGAAAAATTTTCTATCCCGGACAAAATTTTCTGTTTCTGCCCCTCCAAAAGTGGGGACAATGAGAACAAATACGAGAGGAAATTTAATATTTTTTCTTCCAATAATATCCCTATATAGATTTAATATTTTTTTCATGACGGTTAGAGCTGGTCCCGGGGTACATTTGTCTTTTATCATGTATTTATTGTCTTGTTCCGTGTTTCCAAACAAAATACGAAAATAGTTATCACGTCTTGGACTCCACAACCAAATACAATACATTGATAGTGTTTTTTGTGTCTTTGTCTCTACTGTCTACTATGTCTGCCTCTCCTGTCCAGAGACATGAACCAAACGTTACCTTAAGGCTTGTTTAGTTTCAGTTTCAGTTTCTAATTTTCAGATTTTGTGAAGGAAATACTGAAAATCTTAAAAACCTACAAAATTCAATTTTCAGTTTTTATTTCTAATTTTCA
This sequence comes from Dalbergia oliveri, assembly GCA_030441495.1. Taxonomy (NCBI): domain Eukaryota; kingdom Viridiplantae; phylum Streptophyta; class Magnoliopsida; order Fabales; family Fabaceae; genus Dalbergia; species Dalbergia oliveri. The sequence goes on from JAMLFY010000011.1 coordinate 9,130,331, forward strand.
GGATTTCCTTCATAAAATCCTAAAAATTGGAAAACTGAAGATAAAACTGAAAACTGAAACCAAACATCCCCTTAGTTTCTTTGTTGGACACATGCTCCCTGTATATGTATGGTTTAAAGTTTGTAACAGGATATATAGTTAATTTATGTATTACTTTCCTCTGTGCAGAGCTGGCTTATACACTTGACATCGATGAAAAGAGTGATGTTTATAGCTTTGGAGTGGTGCTATTAGAATTAGTGTGTGGCAGAGAACCCATTGAAGAGGATTATGGAGATGCCAAGGATATTGTTTATTGGGTTTTGAATAATCTCAACGACCGTGAAAGTGTTCTCAGCATTCTTGATAAGAAGTTGGCAGCCAAATCTGTAAGTGATATGATAAAAGTCTTGAAGATTGCTATCAAGTGCACCAAAAAGCTTCCATCTCTGCGCCCTACAATGAGAGAGGCTGTCAACATGCTTGTTGATGCTGAACCTTCCACATTGAAATCTCCTCAAAGCGGTCTTGACAAAGATGAAGAGGCTCCTTTCACAAGTAGCGATTTTCTTTCTTAATGTAAATCCTTGCAACTTGCAAGCTCTCCATCGAATCACTTTTCCCAATTATTAAGCACTTATCCAGCGATGTTGAGATTTATGTGCGAACTAAAATATGACAGTTATGTCTTCCTAAAATATGACAACTGTGTCTTCCCAAAGTATAAAATATATTGTCCGGGCTCTTTTCCTCTTACTCTCTTTTCTAAATTGTTTTATTGTTTCAAATTGTAACGCTTTACTTAAGTTGCAAACCTGTCTTTGATTCAATTTAGTGCTTAGAACCTTTTTTTGGGGTCAAATTCTTTTGGTACATAGGAAATGAGATTTACATTTACGATCTCATAATGAACTATCTAAATTCCTCAACACTAATCCAATTTCAGGCTTTTTGGGGTCAAATTTAGTGCTTAAAAGTTAAAAGCACGTGTTGGAAGAATGGAAGGAAGTGGGCTCTATCACTTTTTATTACTTCGATCATTTGCTTCAAATATCTGAACCCATCTAATACCAGGTGATTCTGGTTGTTTGGTTATTGAGTTTGGTGGTGCAAATTTTCGTAAAGAAAATTATGAACTTTGAAACTTTCATATGTAGCTTTTGTTTCGCTATTTCTTCTACAAATGCGGCATACCAGTGGTTTCTAGAAACTGTTATAACGTGAAATTGGTCTCAACTTACACTAAGTCAACGTTTTTTCCCCCATGTCATACACTCAGTCAATATTTAGATGTCCGTAAAAATAGAGGATAATTACATTGAACTAGTTTGAGGATAACTTACTCCCTCGTGGTTTTCAATTTGTTACCCACCTCCCTTAATTGATTCAATGGCATTTCAGAAACCACCCCTAATTTTAAATTCTAAATTTTAAAAATTTAAAATAATACACAAAATAGCTATTTTAACCTCATATACTATCCGAAATTTCCCAATCTAACACCCACCCCTTCTTTCTTTCACCTAACCCATTAACAAAACCCAAGCACCCAGTGCTCCTCCTCGTTCTTCTCTCCCTCAACCATCACAAAAGTTTCCCTTCTCTGCATAGAAATGACTATTTTATCTATTGTCACTCTTATTCAATTAGTTTTTTATTTAATCGTTTTAAAATGCCCTGCAAATTTTTTTTTACAATCAAACTAATTATATTATGTTACTTTAATATTATTCAAACTCATTATTATTATCTTAAAAATATTATTTGATATTTTATAATTTATGCCTCTATGTTTTATTTTGTTAAAAAATCAAAATAATTGTGCATAAATTTATTATTTTTATGTTAGCTTACAATTAATTTAATTTTAAAGTGTTTAATATTGATTACATTTATATTTTTTGTGACCACTTAATAATATTATAAATATTTAGAGTTAACAAATTTAATATATAATAATATTCACTTGAGTCGATATAAATATTACATTAAATTTCAATTTTTTTTTATAATACCATATATACTTATCTTTTAGTTATATATTATCATATCGGTAAATATGATTGTTCATATCTACTACTTTAAAGTTCATGTAGAATGAAAATATTTGATTAGATGACTCAGTGTATTAAAACTAAACTCTACAAATAATAAATAAAAATAAAAAATAAATTATAATGTGCCATATACATTCTAACATTTATATAATTTTTGTTAATATTAAATACAAATATTATACTAGTATTTGTTGTTTTTATGTGAAAAAAACTGAATTTTATATGTTTGATGAGAAAAGTAGTTAAAATTAAAATTTTCTTTATAATTAAAATTTTCTTTCCACTTTACCTGCATGTTACGTTATGTTTTCCAATTAATTCTAGTAATTTATCAATGCATGATGACTATATGTGATGGATTAACGTTTCGAACCGTATTTTGTTATGATTTGAAGCTTGCATGCTTTGAGATTTTTGTTCGATGTGTTTGTTTTTGTTAGTTTTTTATTGAAATTACTTTGGAAAAAGTACCACATTGCTTAGAATTAGAATAGAAGGAGGTTGTCAAGGCTATAAATATGGGTCCAAGTTCTCAATTTCAATTTGCAAGTCAAAAACACTTTAAGCTTGTATCTAACTTTTCTTTCTTCCTCTGCACTTTTCTTCAAATGTTGTGAGGTGTAGTTCAGATTTGGATAGTGTGGGTATTGAAGGTGTGTGTGTTTAAGAGAGAAGTTTATGTGTTATAATAATTTCACATAGTGATATTATTGGTTGTTGTTTGACGCGGCGTGGTTTTTAAATTCTTGTGTTGTAGTTGTGTTCCTGTTTTATTTCTCTATTTAAGGTAGTTCTCATGAGATTTATTCTTTATTCTCTGTGGTTGCTTAGTCTGATTTTCCACATTAAAGAATTTCTCCCTGGTATTTGAGGACCATCTTTGGTTACTTTTACCTGGAAGGCAGTGTAATACTATGATAGTATAGTTTGGAAAGGTTCTGACTAAGGAAAGACTTGGTATTTAAGCGTATCCATTGTGACTCACCTCTTTTCCTGAACTCTCCTGTGCACAGTTTACATTTGATTTACACTATTTCAGTATACTATTGCAACAATGTCAAGTTTTTCAAGTGCTATGAAGTTTGACATAGAAAAATTTGATGGAAGAATTAGTTTTGGCTTGTAGCAAATACAAGTCAAGGATGTGTTGATACAATCAGGTTTGCACAAAACATTGAAAGAGAAGATCGTCGGTATGGATGATGAAAATGGGAGGAACTAGAATTGAGAGTAACAAATGCAATTCATCTGTGTTTGGCTAAGAATATTCTTACAAATGTGCAAGGAATATCAACAACCAAGGAACTTTGGGAGAAACTGAAGGGTTATATCAAGCAAAGGACATCTCAAATCGGTTGTTGTTGAAGGAGTAGTTTCATAATCTACACATGGATGATAGTGTAAAAGTCTCCAACCATCTTAGTGCTATCAATGGTATTGTCCCTGAATTAGAGGCTATTGGAGTGAAGATTGATGATGAAGATAAGGCACTAAGGCTTATATTGCCTCTTCCATCTTCTTATGGGCATATCAAACCTGTATTGATGTATGGAAAGGAAACTTTGAGTTTTGAAGAAGTTTCCAGGAAAGTCATTGCTGAAGAAAGAATAATGAAAAATGAGGGTAGCACTTCATCGAATTCATGTTGGTAGCTAGAAGTGACACTTATGGGAAAAGGAATCGTGGAAGAAGTGTGACATGCTGGAAATGCAAAAATCCTGGGCATGTAAAGAAAATTTGTCCAGGTGGCGTGGTGTTGGAAAAAGACTCTCAATCTTATGCTTGCAACGTTGCTCTCCTAGTAAGAGAGTATGATGTTTATTAGAAGGTAAAAAGTGTATCCTCGTTGCATTACCGTGCTGCCATGGAAAATGATAAGTTGTTGCTAGCGGATCCACATTTGCACATGGGCATTGGTTGGCATTGAGATCAGGGTGTGTGGTGGGGTTATGTCGATGGTTGAAGAACTTCTAGGAAAAGTCAACGTGGAAGTTGCACCATAACTTTTCAGCATTGTTTTGACATGTGTTGAGGTGAAATGCTTGGAGTAGTCTAATTCCAAATGAGCATACTTTTATGGTGGGTAATGATAGTTCTTTGAACTATGATTGTCGATATAGACAATGACAGCAAGGGATTGTCTGTTTACAACGAAGCTGAAGCTGTGTTTATTTCAATTAAGGTGGAGATTGTTAGTTTTTTATTGAAATTGCTTTGGGAAAAAGTCTCATGTTGCTTATAATTGGAATAAAAGGAGGTTGTCAAGGCTATAAATATGGGCTCAAGTTCTCCATTTCAATTTGCACTAGTCAAAACACTTTAAGCTTGTATTTGACTTTTCTTTCTTCCTCTGGACTTTTTTCTTTGAATGTTGTGAGGTGTAGTTTAGATATTTATTTTGGAGAGTATGGGTGTTTAAGAGAGAAGTTTATATGTTGTAATAATTTCACATAGTGATATTCTCTAGTTGTCGTTTGGTAAGCTGATTTTTCCGATTTTAGAGTTTTCCACATTAAATTCTTGTGTTATGGTTATGTTCTTGTTTTATTTCTCGTTAGGGTAGTTACCAAGGAGATGAAGTGGCATTTTTCCCTAATAGTTTTTGACTAAATGAAAGGAGATAAGGAGCATTTTAGGCTACTAAATAAAACATTCATTAAATGGGAGTGGCATTGGATAAAAGGGAGTGACAATTTCATCTCTATGTCTTCAACAACAACAACAACACAAACCCATCTCATCAAAATCCACCTATAAACTTCTTGCTCGCCAACCTCTCCTCCTCCCCACATCATTTTGTGCCAACCTCTCCCCAAGTTGACGGTGGCTACTAATGAATACGACAGTGGCGCGATGATAAAAAGAAGACGAAGATGGTGGCCTACACTCGGTTTCACTGACCTCCGCACACGGCTGAGCCATAACATCAATGGTTGACACGAACTTGCTCCCATCGGCGAGGAGCAGCGAGCATTCCTAGCAGATAGCGGCAAGGTGGTCGCTTCACCGTGAACCAAGTGTGATGAGCACAGGGCATAACTTGGATGCTTATGGTTGAGGGAAAATTTGAAGAATCTATTGTTATTGTTGTTGTTGTTGTTGTTGTACAATGGATGTGGATGGAGATAGGGGAAGATGAGAAGCCATGGTTGTAGATGGAGATTAGAGAAGAAGGGTGATGTTGAAATTCTATAAATTATTAGCAAATAAAAGAGGTAAGTATAGTATTGAAAAATAGGAGAGGGTGGGTGTAACATCCATTGACCTCAAGGGTAATTACCCTAAAAATAGAGAAATTTCTAGGTGTTTTGAAAGTAAGAGATGCATTTTGCTCTCTTCCATTTAATAAGTAGCACATTAGCTATTGTATTAAATGTACAGAAAAATGAGAGATGATAGTGATTTACAAATTTGATGTATCATTTATTAAATGAAATAGAGTAAATGTATTCTCTTCCTTAGAGCACTAGAGTATTTCTCCTAAAAATAATAGTGATTTGGGCTATTAGATTGATGAGGGGATAAATTCAAGATCAAAGCATACGTGGACCAAAACTGATAATTTACAAGCATTATTGAAATCCAATTTAAGATTTTTTGTTCAATTTTATCCAATCTTACTATTCAAGTTAATTTTTGTCCGTAAAACTTAAGAACAGTTCTTTGAGTTTAATCACTGTAAAACTTAATGAGTTTAAGTTCGTTTTGACCTATTAGGCTTTCTCACTCTGTCTTTAACGGAGACATGATCCTCTCACTATGAATTTTTAATTACCATACAACTTATGATTTCACTGGACTCTTATTTCAAAAATTTCCAACCATTAATGATTTGCTTGTGTAGCACATTAGTTATTTAATTCTGGTTGTTCGTGAAGCACATTGGCTCAACCGATTCATTAAGAAATAATTTTTTTTTTCTTCTTGGTACGTTCAGCATTAATGTTATAAATCATATACACTTTATGGCCTCGACTAATTCAAAATAAAAACAAAATTGGACCGCGTTGATGTTTGTCTCGTCGTGGTGACAATGAAACTAGCTTAAAAAAAATCATTGACAAAAGAGAGAGAGAAAGAAGTTGGAATGTACAAGAAGTGGACTCCTTCAGAATTCACGAACCGTAGGCCCAACGCGTTAAAGCGTAATCGAAAAGGAGAACTCGTGAATTTAGTTAATTAATTACTTAGTCCGAAGAACTCGTGGACCTTGAGAATTCTGGTTGGGCCAAACACGCACCCAACGCTCTTTCCAAGCAATTTGCAACCTCAGTCATAGTTGGTCTGTCCCTACCTTCCGGGCGGACACAATCTGCCGCCAAATGACCGACATACACCACTGCCTCCATCTCAAACGGTGTTGGTGGTGGCACTCTTGGGTCCAACACCTATGAATGTCATCCTGAAAAATATACGGCAACACAAAATCCACCACATTCCTTGGCACCCCATTCTCGTTTTTGTGTATGGCTTTGTGCCCGGATAGCATTTCTAGCAGAACAACCCCAAAGCTGTACACGTCGCTCTTTGTTGTCAAGAGCTGGAGCCTGTAGTATTCAGGGTCCATGTACCCAACAGTGCCAGCTGCTAGGAGGGAAAGGTGTGACTGCTCATCTTCAGGACCCATCAGCGAGAGCCCGAAATCAGACACCTTTGCTGTCCACCTTGCATCCAATAATATGTTTGATGACTTTATGTCACGGTGGATAATTGGTGGGGTGGCGTATTGGTGGAGGTACTCCATTCCCCTTGCTGCATCAAGTGCCACCTTGATGCGTACTGGCCATGACATGAGTGCAGAGCTTTGGAGCTTGTGGAGATGGTCGTTTAGGCTGCCATTGTTCATGTACTCGTACACCAAGATGCGTTCGTTCATGCCCTCGTGGAAGCCTATTAGCCGGACCAAGTTCTTGTGGTGGAGCCTTGAGAGGTTCTCGAGCTCGTTGACAAATGCGTTGTCCCTGTCTTCTTGCCTTCTCGTGGCACCCAGTATTGCGTAGGATGGGGAGTTTGGAGAGACTTCAGCTCTCTTTATGGCAACTTCTTTGCCGTCTTGCAGTGTGGCATGATACACTGAGCCAAAGCTGCCTATTCCGATCCTTTTGTCCTCTGAGAAGTTGTTGGTGGCTTCAAGCAGCACTTGCAGGGAGAATTCCTCCAAATGGCTCCCTGTTCCCATGCTGATCACATGGCTCAATCGCTTCTCCAGGACTCTATGGGCAGTTTGAGCTTCTTCCGGTTGGCTTGGTGAGGCGGCCCCTGACTCGTCCAATCTGCCAGAGTCATGGACACGCCCTTTTCGGCCTTTGCAGTGCCAGTAAAGGAAGAAAGCAAAGGCAGCCAACAAGGAGCTGCAACCAACACATCCAACCACTAGGAATGCCACCATCTTGTTGCTCCAACCACTTTGTGTGGTTTCGGGTGGTGGAGCAATCGCCGATGGCGGCGATAGTGGTGGTTGCAATGGAGACTCAGGTTCTTGATCTTGGGAACAAGGCTTGCAAATGGACATGCCTTGGTCACATAATGTGGCAGAACTTATCAAGGGTCCGCATGGACATTTACTCCTACAAGGTCCAGGGAGGACATTGTCAAACACCTTGTCATTTGCCTCAAGAATCTTACTACCCCAACAGACCAAAGACAAATTAGACGACACAACTCCACAGAAAACACTTCGCTTTGCTACAATTGCTGCAAAAAAAGTCCCCTGCAATCTCTGTGGGATGCTGAAATCATCTGATCCCCAACAAGCCACTGTTTCATTGGACCTAAGAGCACAACTTCGGTTCTCTCCCAAGGCCAAACCAATGAACCCACCCTGTGGTTTCTGACCCTTCATGTCACCCCAGCAATCCAAGCTACCATCAAGAGAGATGGCACAAGCATGCCTAAACCCAGCTGCAATTGAAGAGTAGCGGCCAAGAGGCCTACTCCCAACAACCCTGGTATCATTACCACTGCATGTAACGTTGCCTGATTCCGATAAGCCACAAACAAAATTCTCTCCCACAGCAATGCCTGACATGTTCCTGCCCATGTTTGAATTATTGAAGCCAGGCCACTGCCAGCACTCGAGGCTATTGTTCCCATTATGTAAAAGGCCACAGACATGGGAGTTGCCAGCATCAATGTTTTCTATAACGGGTCCATGGTAGATACGCTTATAGGGAACATTAGTAGCATTGGCAGAGAATCTCCAACACCCCATGACGGAAATAGAAGAAGAGGGTTGCCTTAATGCACATAGAAATCCATTGCCACCCACAATCTCAGAATATGAGATATTAGGACCAGGTTGAAGTCCAATACCAGGAGGAAAGCTGGTACAGTTAAGGTTAGATTGTCCTTGTTGGTTTGGATGATGCTGTAAGGCACAAATAAATGTCTGGTTGGATGTCTCAGAAATTGAAACTGTTGAAAGTGAATTTATGATGGAAAGAGAAGAGAGGAAGTACAGGAAAATAAAGAAGTGGCAGAAGGAGTGGTCAAGGAGAAAAGCCATAGGAAGAATTCGATAGTTTCATGGTGGGGGAGAGAGAGAGAGGGGAATTTGATTAGAGATGGTATGAAGGGTGCTGAGTTGAGGAGAGGATTTTAAGAGAAGGCCAAAAGCCAAAGGATACAGAACGCGGTTTGAGAACTGAAAGAGAGACTATTGTTCTCTTGTAGGACTGAGGACCGAAGACCAAGTCTTACGTGTATGTGGTTAGACTCGGACATTAGCACTGTTCCTCGGCTTCAATAATAACTTTTCAAAATAAAAATTATTACTCGGTCGCTGACCTTTCGAAAGGAAAAACTACAAAGAAAAAAAAAACAATAATCAAATAAAAGCCTTGAAAATCTATTGGTTGGACTCGTTTGGATTCTCTAAACAAAGAATATCTTTTTCTCAAATGATATATTTTAAAAAGGCCATTTACATAACTAAAAGATGTTTTACATTTGGATGTAATATTAATAGATCTATATTTATTATTAAATATATTTTTATGTTATAAAAGAATATTTTTCTGAAAAATAGAAATTATATCTTCTAAAAAATATCATTTTTTCAGTCAAGAAAACGGCATCTAGACGAGCACATTACTATTGTCACAATAGTATATTTGATGCTACTGATAAGAGATTTTGAACTTTTGACAGTTCACTGTGAAGACGTGGGTTTCAACCTCATTGTTCTTTGAATGAAACAATATGACAGTTTGTTTTATCCAACTCTGCTCAATTGCTCCTTGCGTTGGTTCATAAATTTTGTGTGTGTGTGTGTGTGTGTTTTATTTTTTTTCTCGCACTAATTCAATTTTCAGCCAGTTTGGATAGATCATATTCTATGGTTGCCGTGAGCCAAAGTGGGTTGAAAGGAAGTGATCTTGTTTGTTTTCATTTTTTACATTCAAAATAAGTGTTGCTCTGAGTAAAAGTGATTTTAGTGGAATTAAAAAATATTAACTTTTATTTTTCTATCTCGCATCAATTATTCTAAAGTCACTTTTTTAATATCATTCCCAAATATAAATCAATTATTTTAAAACTTATTATCCCAAAATCAATTTTTTCAACATTAATTATTTTAAAAATAATTCTACCAAAATTTAAACCAAACGGACCCTTCATCAGCAGAGTATCTTTTGTTGTAATCACTTCACAGCAGCCAGAACTCAAGCGGTTTGAGGGTTTGGTTGATCCTCATGTGGGTGAATTGACTGCAGCAAGAGCGCGATCCTGTTAGCTTGGGACATGGGTTTCAATAGAGTCGAGCCAGCGGGAGATGCTCTCAACGTGTGGAGGAGTATTAAGGACCAAGTGAAAGGCAGATTATATGGAAGCAATATATATATTCCTTTATAGTTCATAGTTTTTATGTTTTGACTGCAAGTTTGTTCCTATACAATGCAATAGAGTGGCATGTCTTTGCTAAAGCAGCCAATGAGTTGAACTTAGTAACTTCGGTGGATCATCCTCCTGAGATCATTACTCATGTACTTGCCTTGCATTCTGGTGATTATTGCAACATGCTATTTCGTTTAAGGAAATAAAAATATATGTACGTTTGTCGATTAGTTTAATAGAAGTAGGAAAGCAGGATCTAAATTGGAATGAATACAAAGGAGTTTTGAATTGGAAGGCAGCATGTGGTAGCCTTGGTAATCTTACCTCACCACAGCCACTCACCTGCAAGTAGGTTTTTAATATGGATGTATTATTTTTTCTGGGGTTTCCACCAGTGGTATTCTATCAAAGACAATTATGTTTGAACATTTGAAATTCTATAAGGCATATAGCTCTCCTTTGTTGGTTACTCCATATCTAAGGTTCAAATCCGAGACTATTCTCTAATTGTCTATGTTAGTTATCATCAATTTGTCTTAATTCATTCCGCAAACATCTTTCAAACAAATATTCAACTAAATTTAGCTATTAAAATTAATTTGTACTAATCCACTTTCATTAACTTGATACTTTTTCAAGCATATTAATTAATATATATAGAATTCATACATGAATTTTTATATTATCATTAATTACTATATAAATAAATTTAATATAAAATATATATAAAGTATTGGACAATGCAAAAAATGTACCAAAAAAAAAAGAGACAATGCAAGAAAAGTGCTAGTCTGATTTTTATTTTTCGGACGAGATCGGATTAATCCTCCCTAGCCGCCCATTGCTAAGCCTAGCATGAAGCTAGAAGAGAGTAGTTGATATAGTGTTAGGACTCGTAATTTAATAATTATTATATGTTTGGAAAAATAGCAATTCGTTATGGCACAAACAACGAGATTCCTAAGTCCTGATTACTTGGGGTTTTGTTTTTGGTCATGATTATTGATTGCGATCTTTTTGCAGATGTTAAGTATTTACTTCCAGAGCTCTCAAATATGCATGTGTTTATGTAACTAATATGGCTGACCTTTCAACTTCGCTTGCCAAACCCAAACTTGTGGCGCAGTCAACAAAGCTAATATTAAAATACACTAGTGGCTAGTATTCATGCATATTATTAAAAGATTTGTTAAGATATGGAGACATTCAACATGCAATTATATCTTATCCATAAAGTCAAAGATTTATCAACAATACAATCCATCTGTATCTTCTCTTCAATTTGAAATCTTAACATTAATTTGTTTAAGTAGGTAAATGCATCTACATTGTAATGAGTTTTCAACCTAAAAATAATACTTAAGAAATTTTACTTTAATCCCTAAAATTTTAAAAAGTGATTCAAATTAATCTTTATATTACTATTTTTTAAGACTAACTTAAATTATCAAAAGTATTAAGTTAAATCATCTTTTAAAATTTCACGATTAAAGTAATACTTTTTTAATTTTAGAACTAAAGTGAATACACATCAAGGGACCTAAGTGAATCTTTACTCGATAATAACAATTAGAAAAGGGCAATTGGTGAACGAAGAAGACTGCTGCGGCTGCGCCCTTGCAAAATATGCATGTCTCATCTGGAATTGAATATAAAATTAGAGTTTAAAGTATAAATTAAACGATCCAATTTCAATTTTTTATTTGAAATAACATATAGAATTGAAATAAAAATCTAGAAGACCCTCTAATTTTGTCTTATGTACACTTTAATCTTGTTATTTTAAAAAGAATGTGCAAATGATATTTAAACTTTTTATATGTGCACATTACTACAATTTGATAATGAATATTCATTTTTTGATGGAAAATTGTATATGTGGACTCTACAATCTCATTAAGAAACCTCGCATATTAAAAAATAATAGGATATGAAAGATTGTATATATGAGCTCTACAATCTCATTAGGAAACTCACATATTAAAAAATAATAGAATAAAAATGAATATAAATAAAAAATTAAAGGATTATTTTACACTTTTCACTCAAAAAATAAACTCCTATTAGTATATTGTAATAATGTGTGTGTCTTAAAAAGTTCAAGAATCATTTTACACTTTTTTGAGTACTAGGAACAAAGTGCACATGAGCCAAAGTTGAAGGGGGTGTTTTCAAGACTATTCCCTTGAAATTATAATTTTACAATCCAATTTTATAGAATTAAAAAACAAATAAAATAAATCTCAACGCAACGGTAATGTTGCTGCATTATAAGTGGTTATGGGTTAAATTCTAAACTTCTCTCTGAAAAGCAAGGGTAAATGTATATTTACTTTTTCCACCTGCTAGCCTCATGCACTTAGCCGCCCTTTCTATATCTTATGAATTGTCAATTCCAAAATTTATTAATTATCTCTCTACTCATTAAAATCTATATTTTTTTCTATTTATAATCTATATTAATACAATCATGTTACAATTCTTTTTTTTTCCAGTAAAACATTCAATATTTAGCCCACTACCGACTAATCTGACTTAGGTACTAGAGGACCATTAGGGGTGACCCCCAACCCAATTTACTCCATTCACAATTCCAAAATTCAAACCCTGGACATTACTTAAGGAGCTAATGCCTCCTATCGCTAGACAATTGGTGGTTGGTCATATTACAATTCTTTAATAAATCCAAAAATAAAATTTAAGACTCTAAACTAATTTCAATTTTAAAATAATTGAAATTAAGCAAAACTACCAAATTCATCCCTTTAAAATTGTTCAACCAAATTAGTCCCTAAAAAAAAAATCTCAAATTGGTTTACAAAATTGAATAGTTGAACAAATTGATCCTAAAAATAAATCTCTCAAATTAATCCTGTAAAAACTTCAAATTGGACAAATTAGTCCTTACAAAATTGAATAATTGATCAAATTAATCCCCTAATAAGTTAAGTGAAGAAGAGTAACTTGTCTGTAATTCACTTTGCAAGGACTAATTTGAAATTTTTTTTTTTGTAAAACTAATTTGTCAGGTTATTCAATTTTACAGGACCAATTTAAGATTTTATTTTACAAGGACTAATTTGATCGATGTAAAATTTTATATAGATGAATTTGATAGTTTTGTCTTAAAATTAAATTTTTACATTACAATTCTAATTCCATGTACATGTTTTAATGTTTTAGTTAAAAGTACCAACGTCAAACCGAAAAAGGCAAGTATGGAAGTTTAAGCAAACTAACCTATTTAAAAGACAATTTTAGATATCATACGGTTGCAATATCAAAGTAAATAATATCCTCAAGAACGTAGAATGAATGATTTCCCTTTTTCCCTTTCGGTGGGTCGAATACATGATTTGCAATCACTAATTAATATACAGAAAATGGTGAAGAACGCAACATACCGACCAAGAAACAGGAAACAATAAACAATAATCCATTAAATCCTCCATTTACAAGCTAGTCGTAGCAGGAGAAAAAAAAAGGATTTTAAAGAAATTATTTTCTTATAAAAAATAACTTGTAAAATATACCAATTTGCGATCACAGGTCCTCATGCATGGTTGTAGGCAATCACAGTGCTTTCCATAAAAGGAAGCAAAGCCATGAGACAATTTTAACCGATCAGTCTTCACGGGAAAATATAGCTTACTTTGCATGAAGGCTCTTTTAACTAAATAAATACTGCTAAAAATCCATTACCTCCACAGGACGCCATGCTCTATAAAATGTCCAAAGACGCTCTTCTACGCTGCCACAGATCCTGAAGCAGCCTTCTTTTGCTCTAAAAGACTTGTCAGTGCTCTGTCAACTTGAGCAAATACTTCCTCCTTGGAGACATTTCCATTAATCTGAAGGCAACAAAGGCCTTTAGCTGGTATTCATGCAACTATATGATGCAGAACCTGCCTAACTCTATTTTTCCTATATCTGCGCTTTTGCAATAGCAGGATGTCATTGAACACCAATAAAGCACAAATCAGTTAAGCATCATACAACTATCAACCAATATAAAAATGCCAATGTTTGAATGCGCTCGCATGCATTCATGCTTCAGATGTTTTACATTATTGTCTATTTCAAATAAACAGAAATCAGTTAGTTTTTTATTTTGTTCTAGTTGAGGAGACACTAGCATGTTTGGATTTGCATTTTGTAGGAGATAGTGGCTTCTTTTCGCATGGCTCTTATAGGAGCTTTTGACTATAAGTTGTTTTGAACATAATAAGTTAATCCAAACCCATTATCAACTTCTTTTCCACAAGAACAAGTGCCCTTTTGAGTGTGGATATCCACTTCTTTATCATTTAGTGGCAAAGATTATTCACTTCACTCTGATAGCTCATCAGAAATAACATACACCATATATTGGCAACTGTGATTGCTACATTAATTATGTCCACTCCACAGATGATGGACAAAACTACTTGAACAGTGCATCCAGAAATGCATGGTTTTGTTGCTTGTGTGGGTGAGGGTGTGTGTGTGTGTGTGTGTGTGTGTGTGAGAGAGAGAGAGAGAGAGAGAGCATACCTTAACCGTTATATCTTTATACATTGAAAGTACTGCCTCCACATTTTCATGATGGGTGTTCAATCGCAACTTCACCTAAGTCAAAACCACACAATAATGGACAAGAACTTATAGTTCCACTTAGTAACAAGCATAAAGGAAAAAGATATACATATACAGAGCCTTAAAGTAGTCAACATGAACCATTTTTTGACAAAAGAATTGAGACATTTATGGAAACAACACGAGAATAAGAAAAACAGTTACATATACATGCCTTTTCTTCAGTATCATCAAAACGTTGGGTAAGCCTTGCTGCAATTTCTTGTGTCTCTGGAGGAGAATACTTTAAGTGATATATCTTTCCAGTAACAGGATCTAATCTCCGCCCAACTACTCTCTCCACAAGAACATCTTCAGAAACCTGCAAATTCAATCGTAAATTATAATATAAGCTGCTCTCTACTCTGACTCTTTTGCATATATGACTACTGGCTGCTGGTATTTATAGAAGGGACCTCCTACAAGACAACGGCAAAATTTTTCACATCATTGATGGATGTGTTAGACAAACGGCAAAGGCTGTAGGGTCATTGATGAGAGGTTTCCTTGAGAGATTCCAACTTCAGATCCCCTTTCTTGAATGAATATGACATTCGATATTTGACATTATCTTCTTTCCTTTTTCCTAACATCACCCAACTGATTTAAGTTTAACCAATCAGTAACTAATAAACTAGGGTAAATCATCATTGCAGCTTACAAGTCGATAAATTTAGCATCTCCAAACTGAGCAAGCATAGTCACAAATTACTGTGGCAGTGCGGTCCTGGTCCATCACTTTAGAAAGGAAGGAGGATGGTAATGTAAGAAGGCAAAGGGTTAGGATAAAAATATATATATATATATATGTAGAGTTAGGATTTTCATGGGTAAATTAGGGGCAAAAATGATATCAGAAAGATTAGAATTTGAAAAAACAGTACTAAAAAAAACAAAAAACGATTACCTCAAGAAGAAGGAAGATATCAGGTTCAAACCCAAATCCCTTGAGTGCAGTGGCCTGTGACAAGCTCCTGGGGTATCCATCGAGAAGCCAACCATTCTCCTTAGAATCAGGCTTGAGGAGACGATCCCTCACCATCTACACAGAGCACAAGAAAAAGATGTCAGTCAACAAACAGAATGAATTGAACAGAGAAAGAATCCGAATAGCAATTGTAGGGTACCATGACAACAATTTGATCGGGGACCAACTGACCCTTCTCCATGTATTGCTTTGCAAGCTTGCCATTATCACTGCCAGTGGCAATTTCTGCCCTAAGTAAATCACCAGCAGCGACATGCACGAAACCATACTGCATACGACGAATGTGTGTATTGAATTGAAACGAGTCATGACAGATGAAATGAATGCAAGAGAGAAGAAGGGGATTGCAGACTTTGTTTTTGATGAGCTCGCATTGAGTTCCTTTGCCGGAAGCAGGAGCCCCAGAAATCATAACCCGCAGCGGCTCCGACCCAAGTGCTGCGGCCGCCAAAATCTGTGAATAGAATAAGATATCGGACCAACACAACACATAAGAAGAAATTGAATTGAACATGTAACATTACAATCGATTTACAAGGGACGAGATGAGATGATACCACAGAATTGGAATTGGAATTGGAATTGCATCGGAGACCGAAGGCACAACGATGACGTGGAGAAACTGAAAACGAAAATGAAGGATGACTAGGACTAGGAGTAGGTGTGGCTTTGCAATTGCTGATAACAGTGGGAGTAGGAATCCACGCCATGCTCATGCTCATGCTCATGCTCATGATGCTGCAACCCCTCTTTGAATCCACACTCCTCGTACCCCGCTCTCTTCTTACTCCCACTCCCACTCACTGCCGCGCATTCCTATCGATATGATCTCTCTTTTAATATTACTACTACCCTTTCGCCCCTTTCTGTAGATACTAAACATACGCATACTTCTACCGTTAAATGCCGGATAAATTGCAAGACAAATATTTTTTTTGTACATATATATGTATAAGATTTTGAAAATACAAAATTAGAACCACCTTTGGAAAAATTAAGAAAAAAAAAGGATAAATTGATCCTTTCATATATGTCATTATAATTAAAAAATAAAAAATGTATATGAGGGAATCAATTTGTCTGATTCTTTTTTAAGTATAATGAACTTTTAAAATTTAAGAAACTAATTTGTCTAGGATATTCTTAAGAAATCTATTTGGATATTGTCACTTTTCTAATAAAAATAAATTAAACAGAAAAAAGAGTTTGTCTTAAATTCACAACAGCAATTGAATGAGTCATCTGGTTATTCCACAAATGTACCTAGTAATTAAAATTAATATTAAAAATTATTAATTCTTTTACTCTTATTATTATTGTTATTATTATTATTATTATTATTTTTGATGGAGCTCTTTTACCTTTATTTTCACCCTAAAAACCAAATATACCTAACAATTATGAACAATTATGTATGTAGCAGCGATGATAAAGAGACATGTAGTATATCAAATTGATACATGTTTGTTAAAATTCAAAACTTAAAAGATTAGGCAGAGATTTATGACCAGCTGCTGAATTGGGAAGCAATTTGCAGTTTGGTAGTTGTGGCTTTCAAGAATCCCGTAAAATCCAAAGTATTTCACGTTACCATCGATTATAACTACATTTCGTGTTTGAACTACACAAAGCAGAATCCAAACAAACAGAAAAGGAGGCTTTTATGGTCAAAATATATTTTTCCATTGAGCTTGATAATATCAAACACGAAAGAGCCTAAGCTCTCAAAACAGAGGCTTCCCAAGGAATGCAAACAATTAACAACCTCTGGGGCCTACAGGCATTAACATAAAATCCTAGCCGAGGACAACCAAAAACTATACAGCGACACATACAAAAGCTATACACTCAACGTACACCAAAATCCACAGTTATGTTACAAGCAACTCCTGCACAATCTGCTGCCACAGCTTCATCTCTGCAACAAGTGTTCAAAAATTTACAAGGCTTGTTAGATTCCCCACCACACTCCGGCAAGTTCTTGGCTTCCAGACGATACGAGTTAATGCATCTCTTGTTAGATTCCCCACCACACTCCGGCGAGTTCTTAGCTTCCAGACGATATGAGTTAACACACCTCATACACACAAACTTCGAAGGCATAGCATCAGAATTATTAATTCCGGCACATCTGGTATGCTGCCAAACACCACAAGTGTCACATGCTAACATTCTTTCTCCATCATCATCCTTGGCCCCACAAGGGCAATCAACTTTCCACACCTCTGTTCCTCGTTCCATTCGGAATCGGCTTAGACCATATTTGGCCGGGCATTTACCTTGAATCTGGACTGATCCACTTGTTCCGAGCAGGAATTTTATGGTGAGTGAATCACTAATTGACCCATAACCCATTAGCTCCTCAGCTTGAAACCTCTTGTACATCGCGTATACCTCTTGAAAAGCACTAGTGGCTTCACTCTTGAGGTCAGCAACAGTAGCATTCAAAGGCAACACAATTAGCTCAGGTGGTGGGGATGGATCATCTTTAGGCTGATCAGAGAGCTCCACTTGACACCACAGCCTAATGACTGATGGCAGTTCAACAGCCATTACATCTGGCTTGTAATCCTTCATAAACTGCTTACAGTCAAGGAGCTTCCTCGCCGAATCAGCCACCCTTTTCCTCATAATCTTAGGTCTGTAGTTCACCATTTTGTCAGGGTGAATTATCGTATCAAATAAGAAACTCAGATCAGAGATCACTTGCTCTTCTGAAGGATGGCTTGAATTTGCCCCTAATATATCACGCACTCTTTCCAGCCTGTTGTTAATGACAGATTACAAGCATCAGTTGCGACAGTATAGCAGCAATTGACAGAAGGAAAATTCAAGTACATTTTTCATTCTTATCCTACCTGAATTCGATAGCACTGCTAATGGGATTGCATCGAGTGTGAACAACCATTCCATTGGCAGCTAATTTTCCTTCCAAGTGCTTAAGACTATAGTCCAGAAGCTCTGGAGGTGCAACACCCTTGCACACTGCGCCCTTGAGAGCACGCCTTGACACCCATTTGCCCTCGTACAGGCGGCCGATGCAAGCAATACCTTGATCAAAGCCTGCTGCACATCTTCAACATCATTCCTAGTCCAAGCACACAACAAATTACAAGTGCTAGCACATTCATTCTGTTTAGATGTTTTCTTGGTCATAGGCTTACGAAGTTCATGAATCAATGTTAACAAAAAGGAGAAGAGGTCTTTAATTGTCAGAAGTTCAGTCTCTGCCAAGGATTGGTAAAGAGAAATAACACACTGGAGGCGGTTTCGCGGTCCCCGTCCCTGGAATGAAAATGAGGACAAGGGTGTGGCTGATAGGGTATTCACTGCTTTCTGATAGGCATCCTGGGTAAGAGCATAGCTGCCAGTCCCAAACTCATAACCCCAATTGCCATACCAGGAATGTCCATTGGTGATTGCATGCAGCACTCGATATTCCACACCAAATTTCTTGGACAAATCCATCACACTAACCTTCCTGCTCAAGCATAAGACACAAATTACTACAAAGCAATAAGGCAAACTCAGCTTGAATCAAAATGTGAGGAAGTTGAAAGATCCATACCTAACGGAGATTGCAGTACAGAGCCTATCCCAGAAAGCCATAATATCAGACCCAGAGAGAAGCTTTGAGCCACCTTCTCTTCCATTAAGGGTAAGCAGGTGACCATAACCGTTGGAGTGGACAACACCATGCAGAAGATGGGTGTTATCTTCAATTTGAAGATAGACCCAATCCTCAAGATCATCAACGGTAATGTCAAAGTTACATGATTTACACCTGTCCAAGATTTCAAATAACCAAAAACCGTGAGGCGCTTCTGCATTCAAGAATCAACACATTAACAAGTTTAAGGGGGCATGGGATTCTGGGCCATGAAAATCACTTTTTTAAACCCAAAAAACACATTTTCTATATTTGAATTTTTTTCTAAGGAAAAATTGAAATCTGAAAACAATATCAATTTTCAGCTCTTTTTTATATAGTTATGTATAAATTTAAATTTCATAATATTTTCTTCTAAAATCTGAAACAAACGCACCCTAAATGGGAGAAACTAACCTTGGTTCAGATAGTTGGACAAGACTTGCACATCTTGAGCAAGGCCTTTGATATCCTTCAATGGCGTTACTTGCAGCCCTTATAATGAAATGATATCGCTTTCGACACACCGGATGACCACTCCATCCTTTTCATATTTCCCCCAAACAATAAGTAAAGCATTAGAGTTACCCAGCTCAACCATACCATATATTCCAACTAACATTAAAATTTATATCCCACATACATGTGTATAATATAAATATAAAATATAATAATGAAATTGTCACTAATAATAAATATTTAAAACATAATTAAATGTTTAGAAAAGAAAAAAAAAGAGTCAATTTTGACAGCCTGTCGTTTTATCAAATATCTAGTAAACAGAATCGTTTCATGACTCATAGAGTTGACTCGTAAATATACACTACACTAAGTCAAGTCCTAACTTTTTTTACTTTTGTAACAAGAAATCAAAAATAGGAAATAGGAAAAAAATTACTAAAAAAAAAAACAGATTACCAGCTGGTTTTAGATTAGACACAAAAACACAAAACACAAAACATGTGTGAGCGAGGTGTATCTATTTTCAGCAAAGGAACAACGAGTTCAGCGACTTAGCGAGCGGGCGATTCGACTCACCAACGACTCGGCACTGGTCACAGTACACCGAACCTCGAGAACGAGTGACGTCTTCCTCGACAATGTCGAGCGTGACGACGGAGGGCGAGAGATTGGGGCCGTCGACGAGTTCACCCACACGGAACAAGATCTGCCACGTCATCAGCGACGGGAACAGTGAAGGCGGGAAAGTTATGCGGGCGTGGTCGGCGAGGAAGCGCTGCACGCAGCTCCGGAAGGCTCCGTCGGCGGCGGCGGCGGAGCGAAAAGTGAGGAAGTCGTAGAGATCGGCGGTTACTCTCCTCTTCATCCTCTTGGAGGGCCTCTCGTTGACCACCATAGCGGAAGCCGAGTGACACGAACGGACTAAAACGACGTCGAATCGAAGGAAACGGTAACGTTATAAGAGAAGGATAGAAGAGGAAGAAGAAGTAGATCTGAGAGTGTTGTTGCGGAGAAGAAGAAGGAGAAGAAGGAGAAGAAGGAGGAGGAGGAGGAGGAAGATACGACGGCGTTGCGAAGAACAAGGCGCTGCTTGCTGCTTAGTTTTGTTGTGTTGGTGACTGGTAGTAGGGTTTATTTGTTTTGATCTTTTTTTTTTCTTTTTTTGTATATATCCGCTTCTGCAAAGGGCATTATCGTCATTCCACTTCCTATTGGCGGTTTGGTTCCTTTTTCTTCTCTTTCCTTTTCTTTTTTGCGTTATGCCCTTTTTTTTTCTGGTAATTGTTCCACATCTCAATAGGCAATATAGGACACCAATATTTTAATTATTATTTTTATATTTTCTTCTCTGTTAGTAAAAGAGAAATACTTATTAATTGTGTTTGCATTGAAAGAAACATATAATACTTATTCTGATCTATTTATTAATTAACATATAAGTTTTATAGATCATTATTATTCTCATCTTCTCTATATTTTTAATATAATAGTTGCTTTATCAATTACTAAATAGAATAGAATAAATATTTTATTTTACACTAAAAACAACTAAAATTTCTAGATCTTAAAATACTGGAAGGTCTATTTTACCGTTAATTTAAAAATATCTGTTTCAGATTTGTGGACTTAATCAATCTTTCAATTATATTGTTGTTACATTTGTTAATTTATTTATATGTGAGATCAAATTCAAATACGATATCAATTTTCTGGATATTTTAAAAGGAAACCTTAATAAGTTATGTTATATTTAAAGAGATGTTAAAGATTATTATTCACGTTGAAAGAATATATTTTATCTGTTCAAATAAAAGGAACTTATGTATTATCCATCGGTGGAGTGTTGGACAAGTTTTAAATTAATTTTTTTTTGTCCTAATTTATATAATAGTAGTTATTTTAAAAGCTATTACATCGATCATGTCTGACCAATTTTTCACATGTATGCGCTTTCTTCTAGTTCATAACTTGATGTTAATAATAATATTATTAAACCGTGTCTGAGTGAGTTTAGGTTTTTTCTCTTACTATTAATTATTCTTGTAATTTGAAGTTGAGAGTAGCAATTAAATGAAATTTCTCTAATTACTGGAACATTAAAATATAATCTTATGAATAAAAGTTTGTAAGAAAATTATTATTCACCTTGATGGGCGACCAAATATTTTTAGATTTTGCTTTAACTGAATTAACTCACTTTAAGATTTAGTAAGTCTAGTTTCAGTTAAATACATGTACATAGTTAATAATCTTAAATACGAAAATAAGTGGTGATATTGTCAACGGTATTGCATAAATAAATTGATTTACCCTACTATATGCATGCCCATATGCGTATAAAAGCATGCTTAAATCAGAGTTCTGACCCCACTTAAAAAAAAAAAAAAAACGAGTTCTGATCAGAAATTGAGGTTCAAGACGAGTAAGGCGAACTTTATTTGCAAATAATATATGATACAACTTTATGAAAATTGATTCTTAGGACTAGCAATTAACGAATATAGCCTTTAACATTTTGACGAAGAAAAGAGTGAGACGTGGGAGAGACTATGACAAAGTGATGTCACTATCCAATAGTAACTTTCCCGGATATATATATATATATATATATATAATATAAGCTATTAAATTGGATAAAGGCAGGCAGGTCCACTTTGAACACCACGCAAAGCAAGAAAAAAAAATAATTAATTAAATTATGAGTAAACAACTAATATTTGTATGACATTATATATTATATAATCTATACTATATATAAATAGAATAGTCTATTTGATATTCAAATTTTCTATTTTTTAAAATATTTTAAAAGTATAGAAAGTTATAAAAATAAATAAAAAAATTATAAAAATAAAAAAGTGAATTAATAGGCATACAAGCACATGTTAATTCAATAATATATATAGAGTGGGTACGTGTGCTGAGAATAAATAAAATAAAATAAAGAATACATAATGATCCCAATTCCGAAGAAGTCGACCGTGACGATAAAGATCAGTGAGCAAAGGGCGGTTCTCACTGACTTTTCTCTGCTTTGAATGGGCGCCTCTCAACAAATTTTTGAATTTTCATTTTCGCACTCAAAATTATATTCTTTTAATTTCAGGACAGACAAATCATATTACGTTTTATATTTCGGTACGTCCCTTTCACCTGGGACTCGGTAGGAAATTGAATAGTATATATGAATTGAGATTTAAATTTTATTGTATATATAATTCTGATGTATAAAAAAATATTATTATTTTTAAGTAATGCTACACATCTAAAGAATATTTATTAAATCTTTGATAAAAGCTATAATAATTATTGAATGAAATAAAATGATGTGATCCATCAACTCATACAAATACTAATAATTATATCATATCATTCAGGATATAAAATTTTAAATAAATTTCTAATTATCAATTATTTTTCTTTTAGCAAAGTAAACAAAGATCTTTTCTTACTATTAAGAAAAATAAATTCTAAAGTTTAAAAGCGAGAAACAAAAGTAGAGATTGAGAAGCCCAGTAAACTGGGGGTTATTATACATATTAGGGGCATTTGGATGGGATTATAAGGGATGAAAATCACTTTTTTTAAAATAATCATATTTCGTATATTTAGACCATTTTTTAAAATTTAATTTGAATCTAAAAGCTTAGTTTTCAATTTATTAATTATATATGAAATTTGAATTTTATAATTATTTTTTAAAAATTTGAAGCAAACACATTATTATTTCACATAATCTACTGCTTAAAAATTATATAAATAGAACAATTTGATTACATGATAATATTTTAAAAAAACTTACATTACAAATGTATCAAATTTAAATTTGACGAATGGTGTTCCTATTTTATATTTTGGTATTCTTATTATTTAAAAAAAATTATAAATACTAGTGACTTGATTGGCCTCAAGTGTCAGTCAAGCCACATTTTTATTTTAAAGATCATTTATTATATAAAAATTAATATTATTATTTAATAGAAATTAATAACTTTTCAATTTTTGTATTCCTTTTATATATTCAAAGAGATGTTGGTTACATTAAAATAAAAAAAGTGGAGATAAATAAAATAGTGATTGATATATATATATATATATACTTTCTGTCTTCCCACCTTCTCCATTACGTGATGGTTTGGATGATTTTTAATTTTGTATATCTTTCAAGATAGCAACAATTTCGAAGTCGTCTAAGAAAATATGGTGATAGC
Organism: Dalbergia oliveri; assembly: GCA_030441495.1. NCBI lineage: Eukaryota > Viridiplantae > Streptophyta > Magnoliopsida > Fabales > Fabaceae > Dalbergia > Dalbergia oliveri. The sequence goes on from JAMLFY010000011.1 coordinate 9,154,127, forward strand.
TCATTTATTTGTAGATCTCGCAATTGTTAAAATGTCAAGTTGTATTAGAAGATTGTGCATGTGATAAGTGATAATCTACTACCTGACCTCTGTTGTGGTTTTGGTTGGGATTTATTTTATTTTGTATTTAGTCTAGAGAAAGATGACTTCTATTCCACGTTCTGATTGCTTAAGTTATTGTTGTGTAGATTAGTTTTTGGTGTTATTTCTAGTTTGTTTCTTTGCTAGCTTTATTTGCTGCATTTAGTTTCTATTTTGCCTTTGTTTTTACTTGTATTAGCCGGTGATTCCTACGCTTTGGGTTGAACTTGTTATTGTTAAAAGGAATGCAATGCTACTTGTGGGCCCTAATGGGTACCATGGTGTTGGTCAAATCAACTCTATATTATATAGGTATGTAAGCAATCTTCCTATAAGTTAGAAGGAAAAGTTAATTCAACTCAGGTGTAGAAGGAAGATTAACCACGGGAAAAAAAAAAAAAAACTCTTATTGCAAAGCAGATTGACTCTCTATCTTTTTGCTTCCTGAATTGATGTTGCTAGATGAGCCTTGTTTAGCCTTGTTGGATGCTTGCGAATAGACTCCAAGAGAAACCAATAGTACACCATGATAGGCCCTCTCTTTAGGTTGTTAGTCTTTCTTTATCATTTGGCATGTATTATTGATTTTTGTTTGACCAATAGACCTCAGTCAATTATGGATTATCCTTAGACTTATACTTTTTTATCCCACATAATTAACCTAAGAAGGAAATAAATAATTGCAAGATTTTCGACCAAATACTAATAATAATAATAACAATTACTTACCAAAAAACATACTTATGATTTTTTAAAAATATATTTTAAATTTTGGTCCTAAGTTAAACTTCTTTCAATTTAAACATTTTTAAAATCATAAGATTTAACTTCCTCCATTCAGTTGGGTTATACTTGATGAGCTAGCAAATAAAGCGGCACAATATCCAAAGAATTACGACTAGCTGCTATTGAGAAGCAGTTAGCATTTGTATTTGAAGCTTTCAAAGAATTATTTCGTGTTATGTTAGCAACGATTATACTATAATTAGGACTGATTGTATATATACAAAATCCAAAAAATATTACTCCAACCCCTCCCACAGCCGTCACTAATTCATTTTCTCTACATATCACCACCAACCAGTCAAACACTGATTTACACAAGCAGATGCCAGGCTGAATTGGGGCGTTCAAAAAGCAACGACAAAAAATGAGGTGAAGGGGAATGGGGACCAAAAAATGAGATGTTACAATGTCAAAATTTGTAGTCTTGGGATATGTACACTCCGACTGTGAGTCGAATATGGAAGGAACATCAACCATTAAGCTTTGCCAAAAATTGACTCAGATTGTACTCCTCTGTATATTGTGATTGGTCCCATAGCTCCTCCAATCCCCCAAGTATGGCTTTCAACCCCTTCCCACTGCCCACCAATTTCGTGTCTCCATCAGGGTTGTTCTCCGAACTCTTCGCAACAGCAGCTCCCTATACATAACACAATATAGAATGATCATGCACAAAAAGAAACATAAATCACGGTGAATGACATCCGCTGAAATAGCTAAAACAGATATTTGCAGATATAAACAAGTGAACATTATACCTTCTTCTTGGAGGTATCTGCCGAAGCAAACAAATCAAGCAACTGATCTGTATTCATCGTTTTCAAACTAGCATTTTCCGCATTAATGACAGCATTAGCCACAGACACTTTGAACCTCTGTAAGCTCATAACTTTCTCTTCCAAAGTGCCGCGCATTATTAGGCGGTGGACATTAACTACTTTTTTCTGACCTAGCCTGTGTGCTCTATCCATAGCCTGCAGGTTATTAATAAAAGATACGTCGTCATTGCAGAAAAAACATTTCTTTAAAATCATGATGAGAGCTGTCAAGTATTAAGATGGAAAAGAGAGAGCGCAAGATGACAACATACCCACTCGCCATTAAAAGCACCCAGGAAACTAACAAAGACTACTCACAACTAGAGTTTAAGATAAAAAACCTGATTGGAGACCCCAAACTTAATCTCACGGATAATTTTGAAATTTCAGCTCCCAAAAATTATAGTGGACTTGAACAAGAAATGAAAACAGAGAAAGAAAAAGATGGATAATAATTACCTGATGATCTCGCATTGGATTCCAGTCATGCTCCACAAAAACAAGAGTATTTGCGGATGTCAGGTTCAAACCAAGCCCACCCACTGCAGATGGAGAATTCAGTATAATTTCAAAACATTAGGTTACAGTTACGAGAAATAAATAGGTAGATTGATAAAGTACAAGGAGGTGAAAGCTTTTTACCATGTGTTGTAAGCAGTAAGACATCAATGGTAGGGTCTGAATTGAAAGCTTTGACAATGTCAAAGCGCTTTTCTGGTTCAACTGATCCATCAAGCCGCAAGTATGTGACACTAACACAAAATAGCAAAAAACAAAAATGGAAATAGTCATCAGTCACAATAAATTGATTAAGTGAAACACGATTCCATGAAAACACATGTGGCATTGACAAAAGTAGCTTCTAACTGAAAGCTTTAAACAAACATGAGAATATAAACAGCCAATTTGTTAAGATGAACTGGATGACTAGCCCTAGGAACTTACTTTTTCATGTGTGTCTGAAACAAGTCTCTTTCTATTATATCCAGAAAAGCCTGCAAACAAGCCGTGGTTAAAGGAAACATCAGTAGAGTATGAACTACATAAAGAAAATAGCCCCCAAGAAAAGGTAGTTATTACCTTGTGTTGAGCAAATATCAAGACCCTGTGCTGCCCAATGCTAACAGCACCCTCAGAACCAGAAGCATCAACTCCAATTCCACACTCTTCAAGAATCTCCTGAAGAGCAACTAATTTTGGGGAGTGATGAAGTTTGTGAAGCTCTGAAATGACGTCAGAACCAGATGGCAACAGTCCTGAGAGGATGGTTGAGATTGAATCTGGAATCTTCTCACCAACAACAAGCAATGGATGACTACACAGCTTCAGCAAGTATTGAAGTGCCTGAAGCAAGAAATGGATTTTTGGTCATAAAAAATGAAAAACAATGGAACAATGGGCTCATTTGGTTAAAGTTTTGGGAGAAGTACTTCTTCAAAAGCAGAAATAAAAAAAATTTATACGTTCGAATGTAATTGTAGGAGTACATTCTATTATAATCAGAAGTTGTTAAACTATTTGGATAGAATAGATATAAAAGTGCCACTCATCCTGCATTAACAATGGTTTAGTTATCTTGTAACTATAATCATCATGCTACAGTTTCGAGAGTGCATTACCTCCATTCATTCATATCCAAAAAACAAAGGTATAGAAGTACTTTTTTGAGTAAAATTACAATTAAGAATATGATTTGTAATTTACATAGGGTAAGGGACGAGAGTGATTTAGTGAAAGATTATTGTTTTTATAAAATTTGTGAGTAGATTTGTAATTCAAATAATTTCAAAAAATATCAACACTCTTATATGGCTTCTGCCTCTAATAGAAGCAGGTCCTACCTGCTTCTAAGAAAAACAGAAAAACTGATTATTTTTTGGTTCTGTTTTCTTTTCAGAAGTACAAACAAGCATACAACTAAATCCTAGAAGTATTTAAAAAAATGAAAAAAAATACTTTTTTCCTTCCAAAAGTTTATCCAAACAAGGTCAATAACTGTCATAATCAAAGAAATCAAATTGCCTGGAAAACATGTGAAGATGCTTTAGTTGAACTGCTACTTCCTTCTGCTGCAGCTGAGTCATTCGTCGTCACAAGGGATGACATGTCTTGTTTTACACGAGAACCAGAAAACTGCTCATAAAGTTTAAATTGTACAGGGCTCAAATCACAGTATCTGTCTTGAATTATTTTCTCTGGCAAATCAGACAGGACTTCATCCTTTGTTTGCGGAGGAGGAAAGGCATGGCCTAGAGGATAAACAAACATCTAGTTAGTGGACAGAAGACCCAATATTCTATAGTGCGATAATGAGAAAGAGTGTATCACCTGCTTATGCAATGCCTCCATAGCAAGTGCTCCTGCTTCAGCATCTTTAGCAGAGCACTTTGGATCTCTTGCAGCTAAAAGTGGTTTTCCGTATGTCGCTTGGAACTGTTAAAGCCACATTAAATGAATGCCAGTTGTGACAACAATAAATAAGAATGCTAAAATGGATTGGGCACTCAAAGATAAAGCATAACCATTGAGAAAGCACTAGCTAGATAGCTACGACATGTCTCAAAGAAACTCTCAAACTAACCATAAAGCCATACATAATATCATGAGGGAATACAGCATCTACTGCTATAGTCAAATTAAAAGAATACGGTTTGCTAGTATGTTTTACATATTTGAATGGATGTATGACTGTTTTGCAGGTGTGAGCCAGTGGACAAACTGACAAATACGACAAAAGAAAAAAAGCAAGGATAAAGCCAATATCAAGAACCAAATTGATTAAAAAGCTTAGACTGTCAGGTATAGGCCAAAGAATGGTTTTGTACCTCCAGTAAAGACCCTCATAGGCCATTTTTTTATCTTGAGCTAAAATTTAATATAATTATAAAGAGGGCTAAATGCATTTTGCCTCCCTGAATTTTGTCATGTGCAATTTAAATCTCGACTTTTCAAAATGTGCATTACGACACCTGAACTTTCCAAATTGTTCAAAAAACTTCCTACTTTTCAAACAGTGCATTACGACATCTAAACTTTTCAAATTGCAAAAAACCCCCAAAAATTTAAGTCATAACAAGGTGTCGGGTTGCACACAATAAAAAAATTAGGAAGGTTAATTGCACATAGTATTCACGAACAAGGTATCGGGTTGTAAAAATTAGAAACATCAGGAAGTTAAATGCACATAAAACTTACTTTTATTAACTGCTAAAATTATACTGAGGGATGTTTTGCACAATTTGGAAAGTTTAGGGTGTCACGATATATATTTTAAAAAGTCAGAGTGTAGATTGCACACGACCTAAAATTCAAGCAGGTAACATGCATTTATCCCTAATTATAAAGCATGGGGAAGAAAGTAACAAACTCCTAACCCTTAGTAAATAAAGGTTTCAACACCATGTCAAGAACCAAATCAATAGAAAAACTCAGACTATTGGGAGGAGGTCTGGGTTTGGATTTATATCTCTAACAGCATGAAATCAAACTGAGACACCGCTAATCAAATTTCACAGGAAAAGGTTTAAAGGAATAGGGGTGGTTTTGAGTTTAACTACTTATATATTGTCATTGAAATGAGACTGTTCAAGTCATGCGCTTTAGGAAGTAATACCAATAATCTAGCTTTGGTTGGTGCAACATTTCAAATTAATTTATCTTGGTAGTGAATGAAATGGACTTATCCTGTCAAAACAAATTTCCTGGCACTAGGCCCTTAAGCATGCATAGAATAACATTTTAAACCAACCAAATTGGCAACTAGGCTTGAGTTGAAGCATTTAATTAAGGGAAAAATGCATTTAAACCCCCTAAACTTTAGGGCGTGTGCACTTTACCCCCTGACATCTTAAAATGTGCAACATGACACCTGCTTTTTCAAAGTGTGCAAATCACACCTTCTGTTAAGTTGCCATCCATATCCTCTATTAAATTGTCATGTGCCAATCACATGGACATAAACTTGGACCAAATTACCCTTTCTTATGTTCACAATTCCTAACCCTAAACCCCAATTGTGTTCCATTCATGCATAGATTTTCAGTTTCACAAAATCAACGCTCATATCGTACATCGTACTGCATAAACGAAATGCAATCAATACTCAGCTTTTCAATTTCGAAAATGCAAAGAAAACAGAATTTTCCTAACAATGCCCAATAATTTCAAGAACTGAACCACTTAAATGCAACAAATTTGAATCCCAAACAAAAAAAAAGCAAAATGGAAATTGGTTTGGAGATGGAGAGCAACATGTTTATAAATGGAAAGAGGGGAAAGATACGACGCCCGCAAATGAACCTTCAATGTCAACTCGAAGTTCTTCGCCTCCTTCGCCCGCCTCCACCACCTGCCTGGCCAATGCCAAGACCCAGCCGTCCACCAAGTCCCCTACATGAATGCCTGCCTCAACACCTCTACCACCATGTTCACCGTCATGGCCCAGTCCTACACCCTCCTCAGAACTTCAGTGCCGCTCTAACCACCGTGGGCTTGAACTACGTCACCATTGTCAAGGAATACTCCATTAACGTTGACAGTGAAAAGCTTGCCATCACATTCATAGCCTGGCCCTAAAGGTTGACACCCCAGAATTATTTGCAAATATGGGGGTGTGTCTTATTTGCAATTCTACATTCCATGTTACTGTGTTACGATTTGTATTAGAGAGGGGAGATTTTGATTTGATTAGGGATTGAATTAGAGAGGGGACATTGTGCTTTGATTATGGCTTCTATCAAAGAGGGAGAGTCTATGTTATCAGAGAGGGGAAAGAAAAGGGTGAGGGAGGAGATGCGTTTCAGGGGATGAATTGGGGATGTGGGTTAGGAATTATGAATATAATGAAAGGTAATTTGGTCCATATTTATGTCCATGTAACTGGCACATGACAATTTAATGGAGGATTTAGATGGTAATTTAACATAAGGTGTGATTTGCAATGGTTTAAAAGCTCAGGTTGTCGTATTGCATATTTTGAAATGTCAGAGTCTAGACTGCAAATGACTTAAAATTCAAAGGGAAAAATGCATTTAACCCTTTAATTAATTAACTAGTTGAACTACCAATTTAGTAGCATCAAGCCCCAAGGACAAGTGGACAGTGGAAATCATTGGAGAAAGGAATTATGAAGGATCCACTATGTCATGTTGCAATGAGGGGAAAAAACATTAGCACCAAAATGTAGTCTCAAAAGATAGGTAAGTCCAAACATTAATTTAAATAGGACAAAATCACAAAAGAAACAGTTTATCCAACTATTTCCTTGTACAAAAAAACTAGACATCATAACTCTGTCCAGCATCTTAATACCCTAAAATATCAAATATGACATTTTCAAAAGCACAGCAAATACAAATCATGCGTTGCAAGAACGTTATTGTAACAAATTCAACTATAGTGATGCACAGCAAAAGATACCTGTCTCTCTGTTCCAAGAAATCCAGGCATTAGAAAATCAAAAAGGGACCACAAGTCCATGATGTTATTCTGCAAGAAAAGGCATTACATCTATTAGATTAGTGGTGATACATTATACTTTGATGACAACATAAACTCACCACACCAACCTGTATTGGTGTCCCACTCAATATCAATCGGTGTTGGGCTTTCAACTGCTTTACAGCAAGTGTAACTTTAGACTTAGCATTCTTGATTATATGCCCTTCATCTAAAATGCAGTAATTCCACAAAAGCTGTACCAAATAATCAACGTCTTTACGGACAACATCATATGATGTTATAATGACATTATGCTTGCAAAAATGATCTCGAAGAAGCATTCGATCCTGAGCAGAACCAACATATTGAAGACTAGATATAACTGAAACATCAATATACTTCTCAATCTCAAAGGCCCAGTGTCCAACTAGCGTTGATGGGCAAATAATTAAGGATGGTAGGAGATCCTCATTTACAATTGTAGTTCGATGCTCAGCAATGTCAGAGGCCACAATTGCTGATGCTTGAAGTGTCTTACCAAGCCCCATGTCATCACATAAAATTCCATGAAGCTTGAAACGTTTCAAAAAAGCTAACCAATTTATGCCTTCCTGTTGGTACCTGGAAGCATAATAACAACAATAATATAAAGGTTTAACATTAACATACAAAAGTTACATAGCACATAAGATCAGAATAGAGTCAGAATGAAGATCATGCCAGAAGATCATGTCTCATATCAGATGACAGTGAAATCACATAGTACATAAGAGCCCAATTTCATGTTCTTTTTTAAGAATTCAACACACAACCTTTTTTCCAAAAAAAAAAAAAAAGAAGGAAAAACAACAGGAGGATCTATGAGAAGATTTAAAACTCAATGTCATATTAAACCAAATTTTACCATGTGATTTCAATAAAACCAACAAACTTCATCTATCAAACCACAAACAAGTTGTGGAGAGGTGTGATGCTTGTAAGAAGTTTGTAATATTTACAGTAAATATAACCCCCTCCCCTAAGAGATAACAATATTACACTGCTGTCCCCCTATTTCTAAAACAGACACTCCACTCCCTTACAAACTTAAAATAAGTTACACTTTAATCCATTTTCATTCTTTCATTAAGTCTCTATTTCTCAAGCTTATTATTTTATTTTTGACCAAGCTACCCTTTATTAATAGTTATACATATTAAGTATTTTAATAAAATAAAATATTTGTAACTTATAATAATATAAAATATTGATATTTAAATATATATTTAATATAATTTATATATATTTAATGAGGTTTACTTTTTAAATTTTTTACTATATTAAGAAAAATATTATTAATAGCAACTATAATTTTTAATAATTTTTTTTTCAAAAAATAAAAACTTTGTACGTTCTCGACTATTAATTTTATAATGTTAATGTACATTTTTTATAGTAAAATCATAAAATTCTTCTCATTGCCTTATATGTAATTCATCTTTTTATACAATATTCACAAATAATTTTAGTTTTATGTATATTAATATTCCAAAATTAATAGCCAAAAAATATGTAATTTTTATTTTTAAAAATATTAAAATTATTATTACTATTAATTAATTGTTCTCTTAGTATAATAAACATTTAAAAATTTAAATCACATGTATCAATATTTTATAAGGCACATTTTATTTTGTGAAAAACACCTTAATATGTATACTTATTGATAAAGGGTATGCTAGTCAAAAATAAAATAATAAACATGAAAAAAATAAAGAATGAATGAAAAAATAGAAAATGGGATAAGGCGTAGGTTATGTTAGTGTTTTAGAGAAGGGGAATGTTTTATAAATAGAGAGGAGGGAGTGTACTAGAGACATCTCTCAAGGGAGGGGGTTGTATTTTACTCTAATACATATTAAAAACCAACACTCCCAAAAGCTTTTCCTGTTAGGTGAAGGCTCATGAATGGTCTTTACATCTAGGAAGCCCATCCATGCAAGAGCCTTTTAGGCCTTAAACATGAATAATACATATAGACCCACCTACCTTGTCCTAAAATTTCAACTTCTATTAGAAGAATGAGGACATCAAACATTGACCTCTAGACCACTTGGACGTAGTCATAGTAGTTTTGATATCATAAAAAACCAACTCTACCAAAAGCTTAAGCTACAAGACGAAAGCCATGACTAGTTTTTATGTAAAACAAATTGTTTCAAAATGGAATATTAAGAACCCCCCCCCCTCTTCTTCTTTTCTTCCCCAACAAAAAAAAAAGAAAAAAGTCAGTCCAATTTACCTTCTCAATGTTACTTTCAATTCAGTGCACAACTTGTAATCTTCAATGTGAGAGTTGTCAAGTAGTTGCTCCAAAAATTGCAAATCTTCTGCATTTCTAGATATACCTTCTCCTAATCCAATTGGTTGAGGAAGGCCTCGTGCTAAAGGTAGCAAAGGTACAAGAGCAGCAAAACTATGGGTTACACTCTGTCTGACAGACTGATCACAATCACTCATACACCTTAGAAGTGGAACAACCAACAGAGGAGCATAGGGGACCAACTCTACACCGAGGCCCTGAACAAGAAAACTAATCAACATGCCTGCTCCTTGCCGAGCATGAACTGATGATGCATCTTCCAACATAGGGATAGCATTTTCAACCACAGCTCCCATGACTTTCACAGTCAGTGACCTGGCCATGGAAGTGATGCAGCGAGAAGCAGCTAATCTAACTGCAACATGAGGGTGTTGAATGCATTTAAAAATGCACGGGAGAAGTGTCAACAGTTTCGGCTTCAACTCCTCATTTAGCATGGGAGCAATAGATCTTACGACCTAGAAAAAAACCAAGTTCCATATTAAGCAGAATACCATATGCAAGCACTTAAAAAAGATAAAGATTCTTTTTTGATAAAATAAGAAATTATATTAACAAGAACAAAGAAAAATAACATGGAAAGCAAGAGATCTTCAATACAAAAAAGCAAGGAAAAAAAATATCAAAAGAGAAATGCTTTCCAATTTCTCAGCAAATCAGAGAGCGACACCCCTCTAAAAAGATCACATGCCTTGCACCAAGTAGCTAGACTCCCAATCCTATCCTAAAAGGCCTGTTTGTCTGAATGCCCTAAAAAATGATCTGGATGCATATGGCTAATTTTCAAGAATTTATTTGAGTGAACCTAACTCTAAAAAGTAGCAAAGGGGGAGGATTCCCCAAACTGTTAAAAAGGGTACTTCGTCTACATGCCTAGCCGTTGTGGGACTAAACAAAACTATTATGAAACAACATAAAAATGTGATCAGGCCAAAATAGGTAATAAACAGTGCACATACTCCTGAACTACAAGGAAAAAGTACAACCATTTTTTCACAACCTTCTTTCTATTGTGAAATCTACATTCCCTAAATGGCAGAGGGTTTGGGAAAAATCAGAAAACCCCACAGGAGTTCTGTGACTTGTGTCTTGTTTCCAGTGTTCTGTCCTACATCACAAAATAACAACTCCCCTCCCAGAAAGATGCAGCTCTGATAAGTTTTTCATCCCATCTTATGGTACCGCAGCTCAACCCAAAATTCCCAGAAGTCTAATATGTAATAGCCAAGTTCACAACTAGAAATTGATGAAACCAACCTGAATATTGTTAATCAATGTCTGGGGATCGCTTACAGACTCCACAGCCAGAGTGACTTGTTTTTCATTAGTGACTGTTGAAGTTTCAGAGGAGCTTGGCTTAAGCACCTCAGTGAGGCAATCCCACAGCTTAGGAAGCTTATCAAATAACAAAGCACCAAACTTCTCACATAAAAGCCTCAATGCTAGTTCAGACCCACGTCTACTTATAAACCCCTCCACCTTTGTTCGGTCCTCGCCAGCCAAAACATGGACCTTTGACTTATGTTTGCTCACAGGAGTTCCAAAAGACAGAAGGCCTTGGTCATCAATACTCTCCATGGAGCAAATGAATTTAGCTTGCGGGGTCTCAGAAGGATCCATGCATGTCAAACTGCATATATTCTTAATTAATTTATCATTGGGGCATGGCCTACGTGCAACACAATGATACATTAGCTCAGCAAGTGCCTCAGCAGACTTCAATTGCAGTATTTCCTCCTAGAAAGATGAGACAGAGATGTTATGATCAAATTAAACATGAATATGTCCATTAGATAAACAGTCAGACATTAAACTAGCACCTGCTCTCGTCTGATTGAAGCCATCAAAGGCAAAATGATTGGGGTAAGTCGTGCAGGAAATTCAGACATCCAAACAACTGCAGCTGCGACTGCAGATGAGACTGTAACATGCAAATTACTCTGCAAATCAACCCACGAACCAGAAATAAGCATGTTAAAAATCTATTGAGGATAATACACGGAACGATGTAGAAACCAAGTAATATCAACCAGTTCAACAAAGTAAAGGAAGTATTGAAAGCATACCTGAACACATTTCAAATAGCCAGAAGTTGTCAAGAGCCTTTGTTTTGTGGATTCAATATCATCTACAGTATTCTTTACCAAGGAATCATTTGCAAGACTATCATTACACGCTGCTGGAATTTTTGATGCAAAACTAATGGCATCATCCACACTTAAGCTATCCAACTCAATTTTGGTAGTTGATAGTAACTCATTAAACATACCAGAAGACTTGATAGCATTTAGTAATTGACCAGCCTCACCACGCATCTTTGAATAGGTTCTTAAAAGCTCAGCATAAGGAAGACGTGAATCTTTTGTTGGCAATGCAGGATCAGAGCATGCTAATAAGTCCAGCAACCAATCTTTGAGGGTTCCAGGAATACCATTAGGGTTTTTGGATGAACTTGTGCTCTTAATCTCCTTGAACCAAGAAATTAGTACCATAGATGCAACCTAAATACAATATGAAATATTAAAGATGGAAAAAAGAAGGCAGAAGATCACTTAGGTGGAGGTCCATTGTACACAATCCAGAAACTCATACCTGGCGTTGGACACCAGACGAAGAGGTTAGAGATCTCCACAGTGGATCAATTACATAGTTTAAAGAACCCTGGGGCAGCTTAGAGGCAAAAATTCCCAATGCAGTTGCCGTAACCACCCGAGTATGAGTAACAGAGGTGTCTACATCAGCACCAACAACTATCTTCATTGAATTCATACCAGCATCTCCGTTTCTATCTTGTGGAATAGTTCCTTTTGTGGAATCAAAACCAAGATCCACACCACAATCATTTTCAATCTTCACAGCTCTCATTTTAGCAGCAGCTCTAAATTGACTTTTTCTTGGAAATGCAGCAGGCCAAAACATCTTTGAGGCATCCAATGCTGAACCAAACGGTGTAGATGCAAGTTCTATCCAAGAAGTCATGTAAGAAATCGCAGCAGTATCCAAGTCCTCCACAGAACACTGAAATCAACGAGGCAGACAGATTGATAGATGAGAAAACAGATAAATATAAAAATTAAACAACCAAGAGGGCAGGGGAAGATTTAAAAAGAAAAAAAAACTGTTTTGAGGGCCTAGGAAAGGAAAGAGGAAGAGAAAAGTGAATCCTCGTAAACATTTAGACTGCCATGAAAAAACAAAATTTTGTAGAGACATAATAGAAAGCAATGGGAAGATGGAACTGAAGCAGAAGATAAAACTTCGACCCAAATCAACGGCAGTGATCCACACATTATTCAGAATAAACAGCAATCAAAGCTGACACATAAGCAGGACCAATCATATAGAGGTGGATTTTCATTTCATCCAACAGAAGGTCATGTTCATGTCAACTGTCAAGGTGCATTGCAACTAGCTTAATCAACTCAAATGTACAGCTAGCAGACATAGTCTCTTAGACGTCTGGATCAGCTCCAGTTTTAACAATCAAGATGCCTACGATTTATCTGACATGCTTGAAGATTGCTGCAATATTAGCTATAGCTGCCATCCCAATCATTCTGTATCCACCAATACTGGCTATATATAGCTGTACCTGCAGGCTGTATAAAGCCCCAGTTTCTTCTCTTTGTATGAAGCATAAGGCAATAACTACACTCAGTTAACAGTTTTCTTGCTACCTCTTGTGTATCCATACATCATTTTATTACTATCCTAAACTTAGCAACAGCCGAAAAGCTAAAGTCCAGAAAGCATAACAAGAAGTTGTTACAGAATCAAAATCAAACAAAATACCAAGTGGTTTTCACAAAACCATACACAAATTGAACTAACAATAGTAGTTTTATAAAGATAATTATACTCCAATCTAATATAGACAGCATTTTGATATCTATCAAAATTTGGAATTTGCAGTAATGCTAAGCATAAGTTGAGTGAGATTCTGTAGCTTTTAAACTAATTTCTCTCAACATATACAGTCCTCATTATATGTAGATCCCTGCTTTGAAAGAGCCATAGCAAGTGAAAAGGAGAGAAAAAAAATCTTTCTAGGCCTCTGTTCAACGTCAAATCTAGTCCAGAAAGACTTAGTTCCTTTTCTAAGCCATCGTCTTGATGTGAGCATGACAAACCAATTTAACTGAGAAGACAGAGGTGCAGGAACATTAAGTCAAAAACATTTCTAAGCAGCTCTCTTTTATCAGATGAAATACCTGAACAAGGAGACTCCAAACCCTCTCAGAACATTGCAAAATATTCTCGTTTGTTTCCAATAGCAGATTCTGAAATACAATTCTAAGGGTATCCCCAAAAATAGAAGAGGGCCAAAATGAAGCATTAGACAGTTCAGACGTGCTTCTCTTGTATCCAGCTTCAAGTAACCTCTCCTGCAAGTAGAAAATTTACGATAAGCCATCACCACAAGCACCAGATTTTGCCCCAAAAAAACTGTATAATAAATGTTACAATGAGTGTTATATGAGATTCAAACTCTTCACCAAACATCAACGAACAAAGATAAATACCAGAGTCCGTATTGCTGAATACCGGACAGAAGTGATACTATGCCTCATAAAGGGCCACAAACGTGGTGCTAATGTTGAAAGCACATAAGGATTTCCTTCTTCTTCATCACCAACAACTCCATTTTGAATAGATATTTCCTTGTCTCCCAATCTAGTAACTCTATACATCATTGGGACCATATCTTCTTGAGAATAGATTTCTGCCAGCAGATTCATTACACTGAAAACAGATAACATATGCATCAATACTAATATAAGATTAAAGAACTTTGGCTTGGTGCTTTAGATTTCTACTCTCGTCAAAGGTACAAAATGCTAGCAGTTGGGGGATAGGGGTGTCAATCAGGTTAGGTCAACCCACAAATCCACGGGTTTCAACCCAATCCAACCCACAAAACACTGCATAGGTTGGGTCGATGGGTTGGTTTGGGTTGAAAAATCTTTAACATCAGCAGTGGGCTTGGGTCGACGGGTTTGGAAATTTTCAACCACAGAACCCAACCCAACCTATCTTTTTCTTTAGTTGTCTATTTTTTTTTTATGTAGAAGAAAAAAATAATAAAAAGTAATAAACTGAAGTAAGTAAAAGAAAATCACACCTTCATAAATCTTATTAGGCCAAGGAATAAAAGGAATTTACTTTAAACCCTTCATTAATGTCAAATAAAAGAAAAATTGCATCCTAAATATTGTCAAACTAAATAATAAAAGGATAATTTTTTTTTCTCAAATCCGTCACCAATATATATATAAAAAAAGAATCACATATCTTAAATATTGTCATTCAAAGAAATCAAGGGATAAAACATTGTTATGTTTTTATGACTCATTATGCTTTCTTGAAAGCCTCTAAGAGGTTTATGGATGTTTTCTTAAATTTATTCACGTTGAGACTTATAGTTGCCAAAAAGATTTGATATTTATATTAAAAATTATGTTATCTATGTTTAGATTTGTTATGTTCGATTGTATATTTAGACATGTTTTAGTAGGCAATTTTTTCCTTTCAAATGTTTATTAGACACATAGATTTGATCCAACCCAACCCATGGACACAGGACACCCCTACTGGCAATAAACTGGGAAACTGGATATCTAATTTTATTGTTCAAAATTCTATCTTTAGTACAATCATATAAAGCATAAAATGACTAATGCTGAAATCCTATAACTTTTTTTTGAGTTGGACTGTTGGGCAACAAACTGAGTGCACAAGTACAATGATAACATTTAATATAACTTCATTAGCATATGAACAAAAGCCCATCGTTAAAAAATTGGCAGCAATTATTATTCAGCATCATGAAATAAATGAAATCAAATCAAATACATAAACAAAGGCACATCAACATGTCGGCTCTGTAGTTGACAAAGCATAGGAAACTAAGCAAAATAAAATAGAATATTACATATACATGAAAGAGAACATATTAATGTAATTAAAATTAAAAGGCTGCAAAGATAACTACCGAAATTTCAGCCATTTCAATACCTGCTAGTGGATGGACTTAAATCATCCAAATCAAGCAATATATCCCACAACAGCATCACGATTGTGTACAATGTTTGACCCTGCAAGGCAACAATCGCAGCTGCAGCTGGTATTAAAGCATCAGCAGCAACTGCTCGGACATCATCATCTGGGTCCTCCAACCCAGATTTACATGCAGGAAGAACAAGTCCAAGCAAATCAGGAAGCATCTCCTAGTGGCAGTAAAAGAAACATCAACAGTCAGAACAGCACAAAACATGCCTTGATTTCAAACTATAATTAAAAAGAAAAAACACATCTATCAAGAAAAGACTAGGTTTTCATACGAAAAACTATCTATCTTTAGTCTTAGTTTTGCAATGCCCGCTACTGTCATCAACCTTTGTCACTCCTGGAGGAACACCAAAATAGGCAACAGATGTAACCTGGCCTGGAGAGTTGTTTTTGCAGGTCCATTGCACAGGAAAAAATGAACAAATTGGTACAACCAAGAATTTCCATAGATAATTACTACACACAAGAAAATCTAACTAATACTTCACATGAAACAGGTACCTAATTGTTTTTGCATTAACTTTTTTAATAGAAAATATATATATATATATTAGAAGAGATGGGAAGAGTACAAAAGAGGATCAGACATCCCCATTGTTTTTGCAGTCAATGTCTTAATGCATATGACGAAAATATCTAGCACAGACAATGGGCCAAATAGATTATACATAACAAGTGAGATATGTGCCTCAACTATCATACATATAGTGTTAAACCAAGAAAAGAAGCCATGGCAAAAGAGATAAGCACCTGCCGCACAGCAACTAAATATTTGATACCCAGAAGACTGCCATGACGAATCTCCCATTCTGGTCTACACTGAACAGAAGGCAACAACAAAGCAAAAAGATTAAAAACCAATCTCAGAGAATTCGTAATACCAAATATGCTAAAAAGAAAAAAAAGTAACCGTGCAGTGAGGAAAAGGACAAAGAAAAGTCAAATGAAAGCTAAAGCAATGTCAAATTAGTATAGAAAGGAAAGAAATTGAGCTTTCAAATGATGTTCACCTGCATTTGCAACAGTATGTTCAATGTTCCATTTACTAGTGCTGGGTGCATGTACTTAAATGCAGCACCTAATGCCTGTGCACAGGTTTCACGCACTGGAGCAACAACCTGATCAGATATGTAATCTCCAAAGCTGAAATAAATAAGCAAAAAATTATATACAAAAAACAAACAAATGCAGATGCAGATAAAAGAGAAAACCCCAAGGTATCACATCAACAATGACAGCCAATAGCAAAAACAAACAGAAGCGCAGCATTTTGCCAATCAGTTCTGTAAATCCCAATTCAGCAGCATCTAGCACATTGATTAAACAACATACAGAATAGATATCATACCGGTCCAGTGACAACACGCACAAAAAACGTATCACACAATCTTGAAGAAATCCACAGTTTCGAAGCCAGGAACTTCTAGCCACATTAACCAAGTTCATCAGCTCAGAATTCTGAGGAAGATTTCTCAGCACATGAAGATTTCCAGAGGGCAACTTATTGTCATCAGAATAACCCTTCTGCTCTGCCATATTAGCAGAGTCCTTGGACACATCTTGCAAACAATCAGTGTAAGATTCCAGATCCATCTCAAGAGAATTACCATTGAATTGCCCATTTCCACAATCCAAAGGTAAATCGCATCCAGGGATTTCAGAACTAAAGATGATGTCAATATCACCTTCATTGTTGCAAGTCATCACACTATCCATAGAGGTCGATGGCACTACATTTTCAAGCTTTGGCCTCTTCAAGTTTGACTCAAACTCATCTGAAGAAACTTGCATATTCAGATCAATCTCCTCTCTCTCTTCAATATATTTGACATACTTTTGTCTTCTGATTCAACAAACAAGGTCCCACCCAGGCGTGAGTCATGTTTAAATATCCCAGCAGAAGCACCTTGATGTGTTAAAATCTCTCAATGCCATCACACTACCATGTCGGACCTCCCAAACTAGCAACAACATTTGAAAAATAATCATTCGAAGAACATTAGTATGTGTGTATAATCCCTGAAGCAAAATATATTCCGCATTCTTCTCCAAATAGTACCAAAATAAGACAAAGGGTAAAATGTTTACCAGGATCGAACATATCAATAATAAGTTGCTCAACAAAAGTGTGGAAAGGCCATTGTCCATCCCCATCATGGTCAATGCCATCTTCATCATGATTAACATCCACACATGCCTAGGTAAAACACCAATAATATATTCAGAATTATGCCTTGTAATTGCAGGTGGAAATTGAATCAACTTGCATTCCCACAATTTGAAGGAGACGACAGTAGAACGAAACTATTTTATCATACAAGGATGTACCAACCAAATAGATAATAATATAATGGTAATAATGACAACAACAATAAGAACTAAAAATGAGTAATGATTAATAACTAACAGTTAAATTGCTACCAGCAACAACTAACTTGACTAGAGGAGTGCTGTGGAATAATTCTCTAGAGCTGCCCCAAGTGAGCAAAAAATTACCTCATAAATAGCAAGTAAAATGGCAGATTACCTTGTTATAATTTACTGAATCAGGACAGGTGACTTTAGAAGCCAAATTTTGAGCACCTGATGGCTCTGTACCTCCATCTTCAAACCAGCTTTTTGTTTGGTCCTTTGAGTTTATTTTTGCTTTGCGCTTTAAAAGATTCAGTTCTCTTGCACTTGGCCACTTTGATCTGACATTAGGAACCATGTTTGCAACCATTTTCTGGATGTTATGTACAGAACAAGAAGTAAAAACTCTATGATCTATTCCATTGAGATGTGAGTCTGATTTGTGTGCCATAAGATCTTCATCTCTTATTACATCACTGATGTCCATAAATTGTTCACATACATCCAAACCTACATTAACAGAAAAGGATTTCCGGAATCAAAAGCACATAAACTGAATTAAGTCACCAGACATTATTAAGAATAGGAACATGAATAAAGATAGCCATGCATAAAAACAGTAAATGTACAGGGACAATATAGATTTTTATGCACCCTAGGGTGTAAAGAGCAGAGGACACTGACACACTGTTAAAGGCATATCAATATCAATGAAAAGCAAATCAATGCCTTGTTTCAACTCCACCAGATATGGAAAATAGAAGGAGCAACCAAATAATTAGGCTGCTACAGCAGCTCCTCTCTTTTAAAAATGTTGCCATAGTACAGTGCCATTTGACTTTCTAACAAAGCAGCCATGCTTTTCTAGATTATTGAAAAAGGAAAAAAAGAACTTTTTTTATTTTGTGTGTGTGGGTCGTTTTTGTGGGGGGCCGGAGGTGTTATCTCTCTATCTCAATTATTTTATATATACCTTTCAATTTTAATTAAAAAACAGTTTGTTCCAAAAGCACTTAAATAAACGAACTTCAAATCCAGAATAAATTTTCAGCAATCACCAACCTAGTTAAAGCCACCATTTTACTTCTCACATATTTGCAATAAGATATTACAGCTCGAGACAGCCTTACTAACCTAAACGGCGTCGAAGATTTTGCTTCTGGCGAACCAATCGCTCCTTTGGGTTCTTTATGCTATCACTTCCAATATCATATTCCTGAAATGGAACAAGACATAAAAGATTCATGCAACAAATGTACAAGCAAACAAAACAAGAGAAAACTTCAAGCGGAAAATGTCTATGGGTTATTTATTTTGTATATGAAACATAAAAGGCAGTTTGCATATAAAACAAAAACAATTACAATGTATAAACAAATTCAACTGAACCAATTTGGCATTATCAAGTTTGGGACCCAATTCAGCTCTAATACCAATCAACTCAAGCCAAAAGATCAGAACTTTTAAGATGGTGGAATACAGACTTTCCTAGTGACCTAGGAAAAATTCTTAAATTTATCAGGAAAGGCCCTTGCATACTCTTAATAGAAATTGATTGGCAATTAAACAATTTTCTATGTAAATTTCCTACTCCTCCTAGAACAGCCGATTGTATAATAATTAAATTGAAACAACAAAAAGTATCCAAGTATAATCACTACAAAAATTACGTGAAAATTTTTTTAAAAAAAAATGCAGGACTCTTTGGTATCATTAAACATGTGCTGTCATCTGTTGCTCAATCATTTTCTGAAGAAGCCAATTTAGCATTACAAAAGTTTTATGAGGAGTACTTTTCTACATTCCTTGACTGGAGTCCTAAATCCAAAACCACTCATGTTACTTTCATCTGTAATTTTTTGTTTTTATTCATCCAATCTCTCTATATATGCAATTTATAGTAAACATCTTATTCTCGGATTTCATAATTTTCATAAGCACCGTGCATGTGTTGTCCAAAGAATTTAGTTGTTTACTTCCCAGACAGCATCTCTGCCTCCTGTTAAACAAGCATAACTCTTGACTGATCAAGGAAAACCATCAATTTACCTGTCCTCCTGATGCCAATAAAGCTCCAAATTCGAGCACCTTGTTGATATCAAAACTGCCAAGGCCCAAAACAATTGAGTAAATATCTTTCCAAAGGTACTTCCAATGCAAAATATAACATGATCAATCATTTAAAAAAAAAAAGCACAATCATTTTCATTTCATGTTAAATTCTAGGTTTGTTTTCTGTGGAGCAGTTTTTTATTCAGTTCAGTATATCGATCTAGGTTAAAACAAGGGGCTAGGATTTTGTGGCACTATTCAGTTTATGTAATTCTTTGGTACACCTGGTCGTGCATGTTATGAAGGTGCCTATTTTACCCCGAACTTGTCACAACATAAGGTTTTGTTTATGCTTCTCTTTGGTGTTCTGCACACGGGAATTTCAATAGTGTCCAATTTTATAACGAGATTGGGCAGCCCAGGTTCACTCCTGACTATTTTCATGTTCCTTGTCCAATATTTTTCTGTTTTTCAGTTTTTCAAGGGACCTCAAACTCCCCCGAGCAGTATCTTGCTGCTTTTCTGTCTTATAAAACATTTTTTCTACGCAAAAAAAAAAAAAGAATTGCCAAATAATCATTGATTGTAAAACCTTCTAAATGAGCTTCCTGTAATTCTTGATTGCAAATAAGGCCGTGCACACAGATCCTCCACACTACAAGATATCCCATTCTCAGACATTTTTGATACGACAGAATCAATAAGTTCAGCCAAACTTATGTGCTTAACATTCTCAGCAATAGACCCAATTGCATGAGCAGCTGCAACTCTTGTATCCCAATTTTTACTGCGCAGATATTGCGAAACCTAAAAATCACAAAACAACAGGTGTTAAAACATATTTGACAAACAATTGACACACACTATCAATTCCTTTCCATGCAGCCACCATAGAAAAGCAAAAACTGAACAGTGCCAAATAACTTCGTACTAAAATTTTATTTTAGATATTTAATACAAAGAATAGGGGCAGCAAGCAAGCGTCAAGCTCTCGGAAACCTGATTGAAGAGGCATTACAATGTCAAGAACCAACCATTCCAAAAGCTTGAACTATGAGAGTAAGGCCTAGAAATGGCTTTTAACTTAACACAATCTAACTAACCATCCAATGGCACACAGAGAGAGAGATAGGGTGAATTCATTACCAGTTTTATTTTTCAGTTTTTACCACGGTACTTTGCATCAAGACCGTGCATAAATCTGATATAAACTAAACATATTAAAACAAAAGCAGGAATGGAACATTAGAAAAATCAATACCTTCTTAAGAAGACTGCTCAAGTCTTGAGGGTGTGATTTTGCAATGTCCCCAATTTGACGAGCAGCAGTCAACCTTGTTGCTTGGGTTGACCCAGCTTTAAAGATTTGGTTAAAGAAAAGTTCAAGAAAAATTAGTGTAAGTAACCGTTTTGATCCTGGTATTTTTCATTTGACATCAACTAACAAAATTTTTTACATCAATTTAGGCATGACATTTTCATTTTTGACATCAATTTTAGTCATTTCATTAAATCTCCACTCATCTTCAAACACATTCCAAGTCAATGGTGATCCAACGATGACTAATTGATGTTGAAAATTTGAAATTAAAAATGTTGGGACTAAACTTATGTAAAAAATTTTCTTAGTATTACATTGATGTCAAAATTAAAATGTTAGGACAAAATTGATATCAAAAATTTTGTTAGGACCAATTGACGACAAGTGAAATGCTAGGATGAAAAAGGTTATTTACTCAAAAATAAATACTAAGTTTAGTAAATGTAAAGATAAGGAAAATATGTAGGATACTGTCCAAGAGAGTAAGCAAGCGCTGAAGCCTAGATGACTGTTGGGCCATAACAAATCATTCCAAATGCTTTCTTGCTCCCTTTGCCTGTAATCTACAGTGCCAACCAGAAAATACATCCAATGAACACATTTGCTATTTATACAGCGCATCAATACATCTCTATACCGTTCACTAATATGCATCAATATAAAAGTTACCATTAAATATAAATTTTATGGAAGACAACTAAATTACTTGAGCATCATCAAGCCAGACACCCTGCAATGACTCTAAACATGCTCAGGAAAATATGCTATGGAAATGCCTATCATTTTCTCATTATCTATTCTCCTAAATAGAGACTGCAACTTTACCATGATACTTAATTGAAATAAAACAAATGAAACATTGAAAATTTGTATAATCCCCACAATTTCTTATAATATGTATCTTGCATGCAGATAGTTCAGAAATGGCTGCCCCTTACTTTTGGGCATTTTGCATTGTAAGGCAGTTACTTTCTAATGGAACAATATATTTGAGGATCGGGTTGTGCTGCAAGCTTTTTTGTACCAGCCACGAGCCAAACCCATAATATAAAATATAAGCCCTTTACAACAATCTCTATCAAAGCAGTGGTCCCTTAATGCATTTTTCAAGGTTTTGAGTAGTAGTACTGATATAGAGACCATGATTATGTCAAATCGTGCAGTTGATGCAGTTTTGTGGTGTATTTGGAAGGAAAGAAATGCCCATATTTTCGAAGATTTATCTCACACTCTTAAGGTGTGTTTTGTTTCAAAAACAATTTTCAATTTTCATTGTATATTTTCTTGTTTTCAGGATTTTGTGAACAACATAGTAAAAACTAGAAATGAAAACTAAAAACTAAGGGCCTGTTTGGTTTGAATTTCCAATTTTCATTTTCAGTTTTCCAGAATTTGTGAAGGAAAAACTAAAAATTTTGAAAACTGGAATTTGTAAATTTTGTAATTTCCACTGTTTCCTTTACAAAATCTTGAAAAACAGAAAACTAACTGAAAACAGAAAAATAAAAACTGAAAAACTATTTTCTGAAACCAAACACACCCTTAGTTTGTAATGGGATGGGATCACATTAAAGGCTTCTCTTTGGTCACTCCTCACGGTTGTTTCAGCCGGATTTGTTACCCTCCCCAGATGAACTCTGACGCTTTTTTTGGCTAATTAAACACTCTTCAGTTCTTTTGTAACAAAATAACAACAACAATCACATAAAATAATACAGGACCAAACGCCCAACTCAATCAATCCTGCACAATTTAGTTCCTTTCACTAATCAGTAATTCTTTTAGCAAGAAATTAGGAATTCTCTATTCTTATGGCTTATGGCCCATTTATGCTGTGATCTCTACCAGAACGCGCATTACATTCCATTGTAACAAAACCAAAATTCCAGTGCGAGTTAAAAAAATGGATTTGCCAACAGTTGCATAGCCAGGAAAACTTGCAGCTAAAAACATTTCAATAAAATGATTCGTTCGAATATGAAACGTGAAATTCGAATCATTGAACGCATCAATAGCGAGAGGCATAGCGATGGACGGTTTTGCCATTCGCGAGAAAAATGCATAGGGCCATCAGAGTAGTAGATCATGCGGAGCACCGAAGAAGAATTTCAATAAAATTGAAGATGCAGAAATAAAAAAAAAAAAGGAGTGATGGAGAATGAGAAAGGAACCTGTGGCTGCGGACGGAGCTGATCGCCGGAAAGGTGAGGCGGCGGAGGCGAGAAAATCGCCGGCGACAAAGAGGCGGCAGAGTGACAGAGTGGGAAGAGAGGAGAGAGTCCTCCGTCGACAGCTAGCTAGGGATTAGTCGAGAGAGAACGAGAGAGCAAGTGCGTGTATCCGTTTAAATTTTCCTTTTATTTATTTTTGTTCTTATTTAAAATTAGACAAAATACCCTATTGATTCCCTAAAAAATATATTACCATAAAATTTAGTCACTTAAAATTTAAAAGTTTGGGACTTCACATATAAAAAAAATGAATAAATTGATCTTGGTTGCATATATTGTATAAAGGGATTAATTTATCCCTTTTTATTATATAAAATTATTAATTCTTTTATTAAAATATGAGGATTAATTTGATATTTTTAAATTTATCTTTTGATATATTTTAAAGATATTAATTTAAATATTTAGTCTTAAAATTATGAATTAAATGTTAAAAAAAGATGGCAGGTCAATTTTGCGACATTCCTTGTGGTCAAAAACTATTGGTGCCCAAGCACAACCACCGCCAAGAATTTTTTAAAAGTAATAAAATAACAATTTAACCTAAAATATTCAATATATGACGTAGTAATTTTTACAAATAAAATCCTACCAAAATTTATTTTATATTTTAACTATTTAAAATAAACCCTACATTTTTAAGTTATATACGTAAGATAAAATATTTGCTAAAGAAATATACAAATGTAAATAGTCCGCTATAGTCATATAGATAATACTAATATCTCTTTTTTTTCAGGGAAGATAATACTAATATTTAATCTATCTAATCTAATGTCTAATATAAAATTACCAATCTATGACAATGTATTATTTTAAAATTATAAATATCTAGCAAAATATTTTATGCTAATTTAAATTGTGTATGAAATAAATATTTGACATATTAATATCAAGTGATTTTTGTGATACATTTGATTAAGGAATAAAAATTTGGATACAATTTATATGAATAAGCTTCTTAGCTTATTTATATGATATCTTTATTTTTATCCTTTAACTAAATATATCCTTATAATAACATTTTAACCCTAATTTTATTTTCTACTTTAATACAATGTTGAGGAGCACAACCATTTCTATGACATTTTTAAGGTGATTTATGTGGTAAGTGGCCCAATTTTACTTGTCCATGTGTTAAGTAAATGCATACATAAGTAATGATGTGTCAATATCTCAAAAATTATAATTGGGTCCTTTTATTTTTTTCCTTTTTAACATGTTATCCCAAACTAGCATTTGACTCACGCCATTGCAGGGCAATTTTAAATGAGTAAATATTTAATTTAAATTAATTATATTTGTTTTTGTTATAATTTAAGATTGTAAGTAAATAATTAATGTCCTATGAGGTAAAAATAATTCAAATATTGTGCAAGATAAGCTTAATAAATCTTTGTGGGATATTCACGAAAGATTTTAGCAAAATTTAGGAACATAAACATGAAAAGAAAAGCATCACATGTTCTCCTTTTTGCCCCTCCACTTTTCTTATTGGGTGACAAAATTAATTAAAATTTGTATTAAATAAAATAAAATAATTCAAAGTAAAAAAAATGTAGATTCATAAAAAGTTCTTTTTTATTAAAAATATCGTCAAAAAAGTATTTATTTGCTGATACATTATATGAAACCCTTGTATGAAGAGGTATATCCCTTATTTTTCTTTTTCGTTTTGATACATATCTAAAGTCTCAACTCAAAAATGTGAGGAGAAGAACATACCCAACCAACGTAGCCAACATAAAAAGGATAATTATGCCTAATATAATAGTTACGAACTCAAATTAAACACCTAATGTACAAACCAAATTTATCAACAATTTGGAACTTGAACTCCTTAGATTGCTCCAACAATTACATCTATAACAAAAGTCATGCATCCACTCCTTAGATTGCTCCAACAAAGAAAAATAATGGTTGTTGAATTTTTTTTTCTCTATATCTGGTGGAGATTTTGTTTCTTCTCCTTCTGCATCTTTTCATAGCTGCCCATCGTGTCACTCCTCTACTTCTACTTTCATTTCACCAAGTGTGAAGCCTATGTTATTGTACATCTTATGCCTATCATCTTGCTCTTGCAGGTTGCGGTTGGATTGTTCGCGATCATCACCATCCCCGCTATTGTCTATCGGGGCACAACACAATGGCCAATTCCAATTGAAGTCTATACCCAGTATAACCTTAATCTCTTAAAAAAGATAGTCTTAAAAGGAACGATTGTTAATGTGTAATACTAGATATACACGTGTCAGGATAAGTTCTATACGGCTCAAGGTCCCCGAGACCCACCGCCGAGTCTTGAACTTCATTAAGTCTTGATTCTACACCTCCTTGGAGGGCTATATGTTAGAATTACACTCTTGGGATCAAAAGTCCCGATAATTATTTTTAGAGGAAAAATAAATTAAAGAGTGATTTTTAATAAATTTTATGAAACCTTTAAACGTTTCGTTTTCACCCTACAAGTTTAGAAAATCTCGAATACTTCGAATTTGAACTAAAACCCAACATTTGGATTTTGAATTGTTAGGATTTTGACTTTTTTGATATTTTATTTAAATCCAAATTGAGGCTATTTCCTTATTTATATTTATGTTTTAAAGTTAATGGAGAGTAATGTAAATAAGTGAGTATTGAGGCAACATGAATGCTAAATGACAAAAAATGCAGAATTTGGGACTTCTTCACATAGCAATCTAGCGGTCCAGGACCACTATAGCGGTCACAGGGTGATTTTCACGTGTTTCAATGGTCGAGGACCACCCTACCAGGACCATTATAGCAGTAAGTGCACACTGGGGTGCGACATTGCTTAACCATATCCCCTGAACGATATCATTTCACTTGCTGAAACCTTTCTAATTTTATAAAACCCTTCCTTATTCTTTCTTCCCCCATTTTTCGATCAGAAACCCTAAATCCTCTTTCCCAAGCACATTTTCTCTCTTCCACTTCCCTCACTTGAATCTAACTTCCTTAAATCATCAAGGTATGTATATGTTGTCAGATTATGTCTCCATTTTCTCCATTATTTCACGTTCTTGGTATGAGTGTTGTTATTTCTCTCATTATTGTCAAGTGGAGGTGCTTCGCCAAAGTTGTTGGTGTATGTTTAGAGTAATCTAAAGCTTCCCATAGGTTGTTTATAAGTTTTGTTATTTCAATGGCAGACATTGGTGTCATTTCTCCTTCTGGAGTTCTATCGAAGTTGTTCCCTCACATTCCACCCTTCCAGGTGAGTGGGTTCAAACTCATGACCTTAATTTTAGTCATTATAAGTATGTTTTATGCATGATAATTGTTAAGTATGGAATTTGAAACAAGAAAAAGTATAGAATATGATTTTTCTTGATTATGTGAAGTAGAAAAATTATGATTTATGTTGAAGCATGAAAGAATGAATTTTAGAAAAAACATGGAACCATGATTGCCTGTGTGTGTGCTGGAGGAAATGTTTTACATGTTTGAGAAATGTCTTATTAAGAAAATATGTATTGTAGCAAGATGGCTATTTTACTGAATATGTTTTTATGAGTTTCTCGATATCACCATGTATTCAAGTTTTAAGATTTCAAGTTATGTTTTAGAATATCCAATTAAAGTATTTATACATGTTGGAGAAATGTGAAATAAGAGTATGACTCAGCTTTATGAATAAATATGTTATATGATTTCAAAGTTTTATGATTGTGAACCCAATGTATTAAACTATGATTTCAGATTTATCAAATATATGAAAAGATATGTTAGTTTAAGTTTTGAACTTAGAACTTTAGTATATGGTACAAAGAAGTATGGAATTCAAATGATTCATAGCAATTGCCAGATACATACTCCGTGGGCTTGAAATCGAAATGTCTACAAGCGAGTGATCCCTTAGGCATGATTTCATAGCAACGGTTATATTAAAGTCAAATTGTTAGAGTTGTATGAATCCAGAACTCTCAGAATACTTATAATTTAGGGGTTCGCGTCGCGAGGGACGAGTGTCCACCCTTCAGTTTTTGGTTTTCTTTTTGACAAACTAGTTTAGTCTGGAAAGATAAGGAAACAGGCAGCCAGTTAATAGCCTGAGATAGTTAACTTTGATACTAAGTTGTCCATTAGAGGAAAGTTCGCCCCCAAGTGATAGAAAACAAGACTTAGTTAGGTGCACATAGCTTATCCAACAGGACTATTATGATTTAACCAGGTGCTCTAGTTCATTAAGAACTGAGTATGATCTTTCATTTTATGATTTTGCAGCTTTTGTCATTATATATGTATTTATTCAGCTAACAAATACCGTTTCCCCATGCTCTACCGCACTATCAGTTAAAATGATTTCATGTTTGATTATGAGTTTAGAAATACTTATTTATGAATCTATGGAATGAAAAGTGTTTTCCTAGCTAGCTATATATGTAAATATCAAATGATTTATACTGCGCATGTATATTACATTATATATATCTATTCCTTGATTATCCCATGTGGGTATGGGTGAGAGCTCATTCATTCAGTTCATTGACTCACCCCTCTCCCTTCCTCTCATAATTGCAGGTGCAGATATCTTACGTCACAAGTCCAATAACCGCAGCTATCCTTTTGTAATATCCTAAATACATAATTTATTAGTATCTGAATTATCATTATTATTACTTATATATTATTATTATTATTATTATAAGTAATGAAAATGCTCTGTTGCGCATTACTACTATTGCTGGATATAATAATGAAACTCACGAGACACATGCATTTCTTTTAATTATTATTATATATACAATATGACAAGAATGTGCATATGGTTTTCTTTAATTATTGTTGTGACAAGAATGTGCATCATTATTATATATATAATAATCAAACTCGCATTGCACAAGACACACGAAATTCTTTTAATTATAATTATATATACAATGTGACAAGTAACAAGAACGCACATTACTACTATATGTATAGCGTATTGGAGCGAGAACTATGTGTGGCGGACGCAATTGCTTCGGCTTTTGCTTTTATACTCCTAGTATATTCTTACCACATCATAATATTCCCAAATATTTTTCTAAGAACTCTAGCCCCTGAAGGAATTTTTCCTGAGAGAAAACGTGATTTCTCTCAACTTTCTCTTATTAATCCCTTCCCAAGTGATATTCATGGAATTCAGTTTAGCTCCTTCCTTTTTTATCTAATCTGTGAATTTGAGTACTATCTGATATAGTTTTCTCTCAATATTTTTCTCTCTATCATTCCAAACTTAATTTGGGTGATAAAATTAAAATTGTTTATATTTTTATTATATTGTTTGGTAGTTATTAGTGTCATTTCAGCTCTCAAAGTCAAGTTATCAGTGGAAACGCACTCCCAACTATCAACAGTGAGTGGGTTTAAGCTCATAACTATATTTTTTGTCATTATTATTATTTTTCCCAGATCATATAAATTATTTATGAAATTTTAGAATGATTTATGCTAAGAAATATGCATTTATAAATTATAAAAATTTTAAAAAATTATTGTTTTGTAGTTATCATAACAAATTATTATTTTAGAAAACTAATGAGACCATACTTGTTATATGTATGATTTAGATTTATTTATTTTATTAGTCAGAAAATTTCATGAACTCCAGCATGGTATGAATAGTAAGAATAATAAATTTTATTGCAAGTTATTTTAATAATAATTAGTGAGAAACAGAATCACAAGCTAAGACTAGGATTTATCGTGAACCTTGGTACGAAGTGATTGTTAGAGGATTAGTTCACTCATAAGGAACCCATGTTGTCTATTTAAGGGACCTAGTTAGGTGCCCATTAGATTATCCATTGGTTCTGATTCAGCTATCAATTCAGTTATTTATGTACAGAATATCTCTTATTTCTCTAATAATTGTTGCTAAAGATTTAGTTAAATTATTGTTTCAATACAATTAAATGCAATTATATATAAAATGTTTTATATCAGTTGCATGTATATGTTATGTATATTTATTGTTGTCCCATGTGGGTTGTGAGTGGAGGCTTACTCATTGTTTTGATGAACTTACTCCTTTCTTTTCCTCCCCTTAGATATAGCTATAGATTCAATGGCACCACAGGATCCTACCTAGTAGTGCTACAGTTTCTTTGATGAGCTTCACTTTTGAGTGGAGCTTACTATTGGTTATGTCAGTTTAGTATTGTTCTAATAATTGTATAGGCAATCCAGATATGCATTATATTATTTTGACTATTTTAGAATTTCAATCATTTATTATGTTTGGCTTTGACCCAGATTATGGATTTTACGAGTTTAATGTTCAGTATTTATGATTGGAAATATTTTCAAAATTATGGAATTTAGTTAAGCTTGGGATATTTTAAATATATTTATTTATGCATATTAGCCAATCATAAGGCTTTTTAGGTTCCAAATTTTCACATGTCAGTCACGTTTTCTAGGTGGGTTGTGACACTTTTGGTGAGCTTTACCTTGCTATAAAGCTTAGTTTATAACCATGTTAGTTATAGAAGTACTCCAGTAGTTTTGTAGGCAAGATTCTAGCCATGCATGTATTCTGAATACTGTAGCTATTTTAAAAGTTTATGTATTTCCCTATATGTTTCCTAGTTTAAGTATGGATTTTAACTATGGGTTTGATTAGATTATGTATTTAATCAGTCATGTAGTTATAATTCAGTTTCAATGGTTAGCAGACCTTTAATTTTAAGATTAATAATATCATGTGATTGATTAGTTTATGATTTAAAAATTTGCAGAATGAATTAAAAAAGTTCTCAAAGCTTAAATATTAAATATTTCCAGTTTTATATAATTAAATATTATGTTTTAAATAGAGAAATGATTGTTAATTTAGAAGAAAATCATCTTTTAAGTATTATATTATGATAAGTTATGCATTTAGAGAGACACGTTAACGCCCAATTTTTCTATGCAAAAACCAATACCCTTGAGGTCATTTTTGCTCTGAAATCAAGGACGACTGGTCTAGGCTACCCTCAAAAGGTTAGTTTTATGTTTGAATAAGATTATTTGTGTTATGAATGATGTTAGAGGTGAAAATCTCAATCCCTTATTTTTCTCATGCATGAAATTACAAATACCCCTAGGTAATTTAACGTGAGATTAAGCGAAAACTGAACTTCATCACCGAAAGTTAGAAAATGTTAATTATAAGGGATATATGATATCTGAAAATTTCGGGTGGTTTTGGGGAGTTTTTATGTGAAATTATTATTTTGCCTCTAGTTAGTGCTAAATGAGCTTATCAAGTAAATATATGCAATATTAGATTCTAATTAAAGAGAAATTAACTTTATTTACTAACCTTAAGTCAAAATAATTATTTGGGGTGATTTCAAAGCCTAAGATTATTTTAGGGAAGTTTAATTTCCTTTCTTAATTAAAAGGGTTCATAAGACAAATAATATTAAGTATAAATTAATGCATTATCTTTATTTTTCTTAAAAATTAGGATATATTTTGGATTTATTTTTTTATTCCAGATTATTTGAGCACTAAAAACTCCACTACAAGTGTAGGTCATTCTTTAATCATGTCCTGGAGCATCTTAAATACTTCCTTATTAACCACCTACACTATATTATCATTTATAATCCACTACCAATTAAATACACATCAAATACGTGTCCTACTACTCACAAAAATTGAAAAATTATTCCCCATTATAGCCATGAAGGTAGCTGCCTCATCCTCCAAAGCTCCTATATATATGTGTTTTTCCAAGTCTAATACACACCCAAACACTCATTTTTACTATTTGCATTTTTTATGGTAGTCTTGCTCAAAAAAAAAAAAACTTCTCTTCTTCTCTCTTCTTCATCTTCTCCATCTCCAAGAGACTTTATTCTCAACCTCCATCCAAGCTCTCAGCCTCAAACCAACATATATCCACCATAAATCAACTCCTAAACACATAATATTTCCATTCCAAGATACAAGATCACAAGAAAAATCATTCCTCCTTTTTCTTCCTTTTTGGCTGAGATCATCATCATCATCTAGAAAAGATTTTTTTCCTTTTCTTTAATTCATAAAAGATCAAGTTTTCACTTTTGTAACAGAAACAACTTGGTAGGGATTTTATTTCATGTTCTTTCTCTTATTCTTCTCTTATATTTTTCAATTATTTTGATTGTTAATAACCATGACTTGATAATGAGGAATCATGGTGGTTGTTGTAGATCCATCATATAATTAACCTCTAAAACTCAAGATTTGATTTTTTTGTTTGTTAAAAGATTAATGCAAAAATTGCGGATTTTCTTTGGATTATTTCTTTTTGAGTTTTATGATGAGTTCAAGAAATAAAGTTCTTGGAACTATAGTAATAAAGGACTCTAAAACTCACTTCCTTTTTGTTAAGATTATTTGGGGTTAAAGAGTTTCGTTCTCTAAAAGTCTTGAGTTTTAAGTTTAACAAGATATAAAATGAACTTGCATCCATGTTTATGTTTCAAGCTCTTGTATATCATATTTAAATTCTAAGCCTTGCATATCATATTTAGATTTCAAGTTATCACCTTAGTTATTGAAGATAATAATATGAATTTGCATATCATGTTTAAATTTCAAGTTATCACCTTAAATCTTGAAGATAATAATATGGATTTGCATCTTCATGTTTAAAATACAAGTCTTGCATATCATGTTTAAATTTCAAGCTATCACCTTAAATCTTTAAGATAATAATATGGATTTGCATCTTTATGTTTAAATTACAAGTCTTGCATATTATATTTATATTTCAAGTTATCACCTAAATTTTGAAGGCTTAAAAATGAGCTTGCATCTTCACATTTATATATCAAAACTTGCACATCATATTTATAATTTCAAGTTATCACCTTATAATGATAAAGATTAAGAATGAGATTGCATAATATGTTTATGATTTTAGTTATCACCTAAATCTCTAAAGCTCAAGATTTGCCTCTTTTATCTTCAATGGAAATTTTGATCATGGACATATCTCAAATATATGATTTTTGGCCTTATGAGGATCCTAGAATTGAAGTTGGTTTTATTTTATTTTGAGGCTTGAATCTTGTCTTTGAGATGCACTGGAATTTTTTAAAGCATTAGAAATTCAAAAGGGTTAAAAGTATGATTTTCTCAAGTTTTTAGAAGTTAAAATTATGGTTACTGATTTGATTTAATTAAACCTATAAGGTTACTATTTGGTAATGTTTAAATGTGTAAAAGTTACTAATAATTATTGTAAAAATTGTTTTTAGCATTTTGGGAAGAACTAGTAACTAAAAAGGATCAAAATTGTAATTTTATGAAGCTTTAGAAAATTAATTTTTTGATACTATTTATTACTGTTTGTACTATTCATACTGTTTACACACATAAGAATTAATAATATTTGTTGTAAAAATTATTTTTAGCAT
The DNA here is from genome assembly GCA_030441495.1 of Dalbergia oliveri. Taxonomy (NCBI): domain Eukaryota; kingdom Viridiplantae; phylum Streptophyta; class Magnoliopsida; order Fabales; family Fabaceae; genus Dalbergia; species Dalbergia oliveri. The sequence continues at coordinate 9,187,042 of JAMLFY010000011.1, forward strand.
CTTAGATGTATAAAAAAGTAATTATAAGTGTTAGTTTGGACCGTTTTGTAAAATGCGAAAGTTATGTTTTAAACTATCAATTATGTAATTTCAGTCAAATGGTTTTAATTATAGCAAGTAATGATTGTTGAATGTGTCCATGTATTCAAAATACTATTTATGATGTTTAGAAAAAGTTTTAGAAACTTTGTCATTTGTGAAGTGTTAAAAATGAGCAATTTTGCACTTTGACCCCTAAAGAGTAACAAGATTTGGTCTATGGCCCAAAAAGGTTTTTTTTTTTATGATGAGTTTAAATGATTTCTAAGTGTTATGGATCTCTTAAAAGTATAAATTAATTTTAAGTATCATTAGTTTGAGAAAATGTGTTCAAAAGTGAAAATTACACTTTGACCCGTAATCTTTGAGAAATTGCAGTTTGACCCTTTGGGGCCTACGTGTAAATATTGATAATTTGATAAGATGAATATCAATGATGTCTTATGAAAACCATGTTCATGTGTTAAAGTTGAAAATTATATGACTTGTGATGCATACTTATGTGATCAATTACACGATAATTGGTGGCATGTTATATTGAGGTGCATTATTTAAGTGTTCTATGAGCATGAGATATTAAAGGATAAGTTATTATTATATGTTCATACTTGCATCTAAATAACATGCCAAGATTGAAAGGTGACATAAGACACATCAAAATGATCCTTTAGACTCCAGGTATTAATGGTTATAGAAGGTGATCCAATAAAGGGATCCTTTAGACTCCAGGAATTAATGGTTATGAAAAGTGATCCTACGCCCCTATCCCGCACTCTAGGAGTCGGAATTTAGCTTATCATGAAGATAAGTATAGACTAGTGATGACTAGTTAGGTATGAGCTCATAACCTATAACTCTCAAGATGAGCGAAAGTATTGGGCGACTTCATGGAAAAGAGAATAAGAAATCTAAGTCATCTAAAAGCAAGAATCATGTTAGAAGGATATACACATGTTCTTTATGTCATGCCTATTTCTTGTGTATCCTATTATATCTTGCATATGGTATTGACATGCATTCATGATATAGTAGGTTGCATTCATAACATTAAGATTCATGCTAAAAGATACGAGTCTCGGCTAATGGTATTTGAAACTTAATGAATGAACCTTATATATGCTCACCATTTTCACAATGAAACCCGAGATTCCTGGGACGGTGATGATGACATATATTAAGAGGCAAAAGCTCTGAGATTCTTTTATAAGTTTCTCATTCTCTATTCATTTCTTTCCATCTTGTCTTAGAGGTTGATGACGATGTCCATGGATATCCTTGAGATGCCGTGTAGGAGTTACACCATGGTCCATAATAAAGTGGTACAACTAAAGCGAGATATCGTCCTTCCTGATATAAGATATAGGAGTTGTCTCGTCTTCTTACATGTTAATAACTTAATTTCTAATAGACGTGCACCCACGAGGGGTTTAGCTACATCATAGTTATGCTTAACTTTTGAATTATTGTATGCTTGAACTCTATAGATGGACTCAGGACAATTGATATGGTATTATATTTGTGGAATATTTCTACACTGTTATTATTATTATTATTTGACATGATATTTAAAGTCAATGTTATAATATGATGATGTTCTCAGTTTATGCTATACTATGTTCTGATTCACATGTATTGCTATGAGATGGATAGTTAAAAATATGTTGATAATATGTACTATTATTAAGTGTTATATGATGAATATTTGTACGCTATAACTTATACACGAATGGCTCATAGTTTGGTTTTATGATAAAAAAAAATGGGTCATATTTTTCATAGACTTATTTTCAAAAGTTTAAAATCAATAAAAGTTATGATATGAAAAAGTAACAACTGATAATTAACCATTATGTATCCTAGGCGTATTATGTTAAAGTTAGGGTATTACACACGTCATCTAGGTTTACATGGGGATAATTCTAATGTGCCCTCACGCTCTTAGGTTGAGTTGTGACATAGTGATATGCTTATTGGAATTTTTTTTTAATTAAAATGGCTATTTGATACATAACTAAAGTAAATTAGATTTCATAATTGAATTGTTTCCAATGTATGATTACTGGGATTTATTTTTTAGTGTTAGTCATGGCAACTATCCCCCAAAATAAGGTGAATTGAGTGATTTGAAAACTATTTGAACTTTAAGAAATTATTCTATTTCATATACTTAAATTATATAGGCAGCGAAATAACTCTATAAGATATATGAGTATGATAGATTATTCAAATATAACTTGTTTTATTGGGGAATTAAGAGAATCACATATTTCAATAAGAATAATCAAGATAATAAATTAAACTTGCAATAAAGTAAAGAGTTAAGGGGTGAGAGATGGAAACATGAGATTTGTATTGGTTCGGTCACTACTTGTGACCTATATCTAGTCCCCAAGCCAACAATTGAGAGTTTTCAATATCCTTCAAACCTTAAATGTATTTGAAAACATTTATATCGCTTGAGTACTCTTGCACCTTTATTATCCTCACCCTTATAGTTGAGTCACTCAAGAAAAATTGGGATATCTCGCCTTTCACGTTGAGGGTGCCTCACCCTCTCAAAATTTAATATTCCTTCACAAAACAAGTATTTTTCTTAGCATATGATGCATGAGAACCTCTCACTAAGGCAACTTTATAAATTATAGGTGTTTTGTCCCTCCCTAAATTCCCTCAAAGTTCCTTTAACACATGTACATTAATTGAGGTTCACTTTAATAGTTTAAACTAATCCCATATACTTTGGCCTTAGGGAAATTTTGGAGGTAACGTAGTATGTATTTCATTAAGTATACACAAGTGTGATAGGAAGAGTACATGGCTAGATGTCGCTTGACATGGGTCCCATTGGTGTAGAAAGTTTTACAACATATAAGCTAAATTATATTTTTTCTTTTGTAATTTAGGGTTGAGAGCTTAAATCAACCGTTAACTAATTGAGTCAGAATCCTAAAACCAAGACTTGAAAGCTAATAATAATACACTCAGGAAATAGGATCTTATCCATGAACTCATGAGCCTAGGCAATGATTTCATTGGATTTTGCATTGGGAACCAAAGAGAGTGTACGTAACACATGCTACTACTCCCTCCGTTCACTTATATTTGTCTCCTTGGGAATCAAAATAAGACAAATATAAGTGGACAAACATAGTATATGAGAGGATAGGTGGATTGTTAAGGAGTTTAGCTAACATCCTTAATTACTATAAACATATTTTATTGATATTGATATTAATATTATATTTGGATTTTTTCCATTAATAGAAGATATCGAAATCAATAGAACACAATTGTAAAGGAAATGAAAGAAAGGGAACAAAGTTATTTTCCAACTTATTAGGAAGATTAATATGGGAACAAAATAAGAATTCATTACTGTGATTAATGGAACAAAACAATTCTTGTTATGAAGTTCCAAAATTTTTTATATCTCTTATTTCATCCTAATTCTGGGAAAAATAATTGACTGTTAAGGGAAAATCAATACAAATTATTCCTCTCAATTTTGTTCATTCCTCATTACACTTATAAACAAGATAAGATGTTATATTTTCTATTATTCTCATTTCCTATTAAACACATAGTATGTATTGGAATGGGCAAAATAATAATAATTAGAACTTTCCTCGATTGGTTAATTAATGTACTCCGACTTATTCATGCCTTAGTAACAAAAATTAGTTTACTGCAAAATTTAAGTTATAAACATATCTAGTTCAACAAAGCCTAACTTAATATGGAGACCTTTGTTTATAAGGGTTTATATAATCAATGGTTAAGATTTTCAATAAAAGTAAATATATAAATTTGGTGGTAGACCTTACATCTTGAAACTTAAAAAATCACACATTCTCAATGAAAATTTATCATTTTAAAATTCTTAATTATTGTCCTAAGAGCATTGATTAGCAAAACTCTATTTATAATTATAATTTTTCCCATTGAAGCGAAATTTGATCAATTAGATTAAATCATTCATAAAGTAACGACTTAAAAATTCAAAATCATGACATAATATGTAAAGTTCATTTATAATTAGGTTAATTTTCAGGACCAAAAAAAATAATTAGGTTAATTTTCAGTCACAAACGACTTTTGAGCACAGATCAAGCTAATGTTTGACTAAACATTTTAAATAGGGTAAATTACACTCACACCCTGAGGTTTGTTGAAATGCAACTAATACCCCTTCTATTTGTACACTGACATTTATCTCCTCTGAATTAAGTAAAAACCAAATATTAAAAAAGTCAAATTACATTTATGCCCTTTTTACTTTACCAACCCAAAACCTAAAATTACTTTCTCCCTCTCTCACTTTTATCAACCCTCTCTCACTTTCTCCCCTTCTTACCATAGACCGCAACCACCCACCCCACCACCTCTGCTAGAAATTAATCTGGAACTTCTAGAAATTAATACATTTTTCATTCACGTGTATACATTGAGTAAATTCTTGACATGGAAGATACAATCATGAAGAAGCAAATTTGCATTTCCCAAGTTAAAAAGGAACTGTTTTCACTAGAAAGGAGAACAAATATGAGAGGATTCATAGTCATAATTCCTGCTAAATATGTCTGCAATTACATTGAGGTTCAACATCATAATTGCTAACTAAGTCTGTAATTCCTTTACATCAGGTTAAACAAAATGAGTTGGTTTATATTCCATCTATACCCACCAGCTATACCTAGCTATGCAAACCAAAAAAACCTTGCACAACAGAAAAAAACTGGCTTCCAATAGCTTGAGCTCTGCCATGTCCCTTCAGGAAAAAAAAATTAATCAACTTTCCTTTTGTAACAATATGAAAGGGTTTCGGAAGGGCTTAATCAAACTTAATCAACCTTCCTCACAATAACAGGACTTACCAATCGACAAGGAAGATCTAACCTCTGCGCGTGACCGTTTAAACGTGGACGCCATTGAGTCACGGTTCCCAATGCAGCTTCTTCACGGGCATGACCCGGTTTCCTTTCCCCTTCCCTTTTGCTTTGCGGTTGTGGTCTCTTTTGGGGTGGGAGGTGGGTGGGCTGCTCTGGAAGAAGGGAGAAAGTGACACATGGTTGATAAAAGTGAGGGAGGGAGAAGTGATTTTAGATTTTGGGTTGGTTAAGTAAAAATGGTATAAATGTAATTTGACTTTCTCAATGTTTGGTTTTTATTGAGTTAAGGGAGGTAAATGTTGTGTACAAATAGTCTGTTAGTTGCATTTCAACAAATCTCAAGGTATAAGTGTAATTTACCCTTTTAAATAATATAGAACTAGTCCTATATAAGACAATAGCTGAGCTACTAATTTTATTTTCCAAAAATTCACTTAGCTACTAACATTTAATTAATACTACAATATTCTAGAACTTTGTTCTCTCTCTCTCTAGTTCTAGTTTTTCTCTCTTTTTATTCTCACTCATTTCTATCTTCCAAGACCATGGCATAAAGTTTAATTATTCACGTAAGAAAAAAATTCAATTATTACAGGTTTACAACCAATTTAAAAAAATAAACCAGTTTGTAAACAAGTGTCTAACGACTAACGAGGCATTAGAAACATCTTAGCTTTATTACAAAAAGGTTTTTAATAATTCTTAATATAATGAGCTTAATTTGTACCTAGTATCATCTAATTATGTATTATTACATCTATAAAAGTGATTAAGTTTTACATCGACTATTTAACAAGTTATGTAAATAAGATGATTTAATTGGATGACAGCATAAACAAGTTTTGATATACTGTTAATGTATCAAAATTAAACTCTAATATAAGACTTAAATATATTTTAGTCCAAATAAATATGAGTCATCTTTGTTTTGGTGCCCTATTTTTTTTTTTGGTCCTTTTTTTCATTATTATGTTTTTAGTATCTTTCGTGTAAATTCAATATTAAATGATGATATCTATGATGATTAAGAGAATATTCCTGAAATCTTTAAAGATCAATAATAAAATTTTCAATATTTATAATAATTAAGTTCATATTAAAAATATTTATTGATATCAAAATTGAGAATAATAAGAATGAAAAACAAAGATAATGAAAAAAAGACTACAACCAAAATAAAATTTTTCAAGGTAGCAGAATCAATGAATTCAAATTAATTGGAATGTCTTGATAGTGTAAAAAAATTTACAAATTCATTTAATAATGTAATAATATATTAATAAATATGGTTATTTTTTATTTCACTACTTAAAATATTATAAAAAAGAGAGATTTCATCCAATGACAGTGAAAAACTCTTTTATAACATCATGACATTAAAATTAAACTCAATTAACTATATTTATAGAAAATAAAATCAGATTTAAACCCTAATACTATAATGTAGTTTTCATTAAAAAAAAAAGGTAATAATGTAGTTATGATGCTGTTAATTTTTTGGGAGAGCCACCTGTTTTTTGGCTGTGGCGAGTGGAAATGATTGGAACTCACCTGATGTTCAACGCATGGCATCGCTCTCTGTCTGCCATTCTTCTTTCTTTCTTTTGTTTCTCTCTTCTGATTATTAGGAAACAAAGAGAAACAGAGAGAGAGAGAGAGAATCCCTTCCAAAATAAAAAAGTGGTAGGACACTCCACTCACGCAATTCAAAACCTTCGTTCCTTACATTCCAATCCCCAACTTAACGCACAAACGAGCCCTTTTCAACAATTCAATTCAATTCAATTCAATTGAGTGACGGTGGTGGCGGTGGCGGTGGCAATGGCGGCTGAAGCGGAGGAGCATCGTGGCGGCGGCGTTGAGGGGACTAGCCCTGCACCTGACCCTGACTCGCTGAAGAACACGCCTTCCAACATTGCACAGCTGGAGGACGTGATCGAGCATTCCAAGGCGAGGCACAAGTATCTCGCTCAGACTTCTAGCCCCTCCGATGGCGGTGATGTTCGCTGGTACTTTTGCAAGACCCCTTTGGCCCCCAATGGTATGCTTTGTATTCTCTCTCTCTCTCTTCACTCCTCTTTCACTTCACAACTTGTGTGACCCGACCCAATTCACTCTCTCTTTATTCAGCTCCAATGCAAATTAGAGCCCCTCTTTCTCTATTTATTGTCTTATGTATGTGATGGGCTTGTGCTTCATTTTTGCGGTTTTAGTGGGTTTCATATTTTATTTTAACTTGCTCCACTCTGAAGTTGATTTTGATTTTGAATTTGAATTTTATTAGAAATGGTTTGTGGACCTTAATGTTGCAACTTATGTTGCATGTTTACTATTACGAGTATCCGGCACCGGAACGGCACGGCATGAGTACGATGAGGAGATACAGTATAAATCAAATTATAAAAAAGTAAAATATAATTAAGGGCATCTAGAAGTATTGGTAAAGTATTCTATACGACACATATCCCATACAGGTATGATGATATTTTGAAGTATATGAGCATCATAGGTTGCAACGAATCAACAGTTTGCAAGTTTATTCATCAATGGACTTTTATATGCTGTTGTTGTAGAGTTATGAGCCACCTCGTTGGCTCTGGTGGTCATATTTTGCTTGCAAGTGAGGAATGCAGTTCTAGTGTTTATTCCCCAACCTTCTCTTTCTTTTCAATTTCTTTCCTTTGCTGCAGCTAGAATATCGCCATAACTTCTCCTTTGGCTCCAGTGACCCCTAGACTAGAAGTTTCCTTCCTTTTTAAAATTGATTTGAGGCATCTAAATTTGCTTCATGCTTTGTTTCTGGCATCTGTTTATTAACACTTGGAACCCTTACCACACACTCCCTCACTCCGTTGGTATTTGGTTGCAGAGTTGGCAGCCTCTGTCCCGGGCACAGAGATTGTGGGGAAGAGTGACTATTTTCGATTTGGCATGAGGGATTCTCTGGCAATCGAAGCCGCATTCTTGCAGGTCATTTTATAAAATGTATAGTTGGTTACTTTTTCTTGTACTTGTCTTTGATTTGAATGATGGTTGTGGTGACTTTTAGATAATGAGATTTTTTGCTGTGTATGCTCTGGTAGAGAGAGGAGGACTTGCTTTCTAGTTGGTGGAGAGAATATGCAGAATGTAGTGAAGGCCCAAGACAAAGGCAAAGTTCCAGCACCAAGTTAGATAAGCAACATAATGAATCTCTTTTGGGGCATAATCAGTCGTCTCAACTATATGAAATCGAGGAAGAGAGAGTTGGTGTCCCTGTAAAGGGAGGACTCTACGAGGTGTTTGATTTGTTTGTTGTGTTTTCTTTTCATAATGTTCTTAATGATAACTATCTGCAGTTCTGTAGCACATTATGTGGAAATTTGGTGTTTTTTCCCCCTTTTTGGAGAAAAATCTTCATGTGTTATAGTAGAATTGACTTCTTTTATCCTTCCTACTCTTGGCTGATTTGTAGTTGAAATTTTTGTTTGTTAAATTTGACATTACAGTTTTCTGCTTTTATTAGCTAAGCCATACTGCTTTCTCATACAATCTTACTTTCTTGGAAAGCTAAAAAGAAAAAAAGAAAGATGGGCTGAAAAGAAATGGAAAGGAGAAGTGGAAAACACAGAATGTTTGTGTTTTGATTCACCCTTTTTTCCCTCAAGAAAACCAAGTTTCTTTGATGTGTCAATCTTTGATGTCTTTATGGTATATCTTGCTTGTTATTTTGATTTGATGCATGGGTCTAAATGCTACCATTGATAGATTATTATTATTTTATATATTTTTAAAAACTTGGATACATTTCAAGTTTCTACAATATAGAAGGGGATGAAGTGTTTTGGCATATTTTCCTCATAGTTCATGTTACTAATGCTTATAAGGATATTTGGAGAGTTATTAAGCACATATCAAATTTTCATATTCTTGTATTTTGAGGGAACATGGCTTTTCTCTTTTTAAATAAATAAATTGAAAACTTATTTCCAAGGATGTGATGCTCAATCGATGCAGGTAGATTTGATTAAGAGACATTGTTTCCCTGTTTATTGGAATGGAGAAAATAGACGTGTTTTAAGAGGCCATTGGTTTGCTCGTAAAGGAGGGCTTGATTGGTTGCCAATTCGTGAAGATGTTGCTGAACAACTAGAGGTTGCTTATCGTACTCAGGTATGTCTAATTGTTTATATTAATTTTTTCCAATGAAGAACTCATCATTCATAATTTTAAAAATGATCGGCTGTAAATGTGGTTCTAACATAAATTGTGAAAACATATTCAGAGTACAGCTCTAGCTCCTTATATTTTCCTTTTCTCTTCAAAATTTCTTGGGAAATGGCTATTTCGTAGGGTTTTCTTGGTTGCATTAAGAAGGGATCGGCAAGCTTTGGTCAATTGATGTGCTTTTCTTGTTTGTCCTGATTTAATATGTTGTGGTTTCTTTTATGAGGATATCTTACCCTCTGCTCTTTATGATTTTCTTTCTTGTCTTTTAAAATATTTCTCTCTATTAACAAATGGCTGGATTGTTACTGTACTCCTATTTCTTTGCTTCTTTTTAATAGAAGTAGTTTTATGAGAAACAGTTATAAGATTGGGGGATTTGTTATGCTCCTACAGAGAAAAAACAAAAACAAAAGTAAAAAAGAACAGCCAAAGAAAATATTTAATCTGGGTAGATTGTAAGTCTCATTGAGTACCCACTGAAAGCACTCTTCCAAATTAGCTGTGCCACATAAAGCTGTGAAAACCACTTTATCCCATAAAGATTCCAGTGTAAGTACATGTCTCTGAAAATTTTAGCTTCGCACTCCTGTGATAAGTGTGAAGAGGGCTTTCAAAAACTTATTTTGTTGTTTATTTTCTTCTAATCTTGATGCTAAAATAAGGGCCATCTAATTAGGTCTTGGAATTAAGGTTTTTCGCTGTGGCCCTTTACTTGGAAAATTATCTGTGTTTCTTTTTTTTTTTTTTTTTGGTTGGGGGGAGAGGGAGGGTTGGGTTAGAGGGTAGTCAGCTTTCAATTTCAGTTCTTCCTTTTTTGTTTTTAATTTTCAGGAAGTAAAAGGTTTAACAATGATTGGTTTCTATAGGTTTGGCATCGTAGAACATTTCAACCATCAGGTCTTTTTGCAGCTCGAGTTGATTTGCAAGGCTCCACACCAGTACGTAGATTATTTCGAAAAGGATGATATGATTTATTTATTTTGTTGTATGGATAGAAAATTTTTTGATTGTTAATATCTGGTGCATCATCGTATATTGTTGTTGATCATGCAGGGTCTGCATGCCCTTTTCACAGGAGAAGATGATACCTGGGAGGCCTGGCTAAGTGTTGATGCTTCTGGCTTTTCTAGTTTTGTTAGTTTTAGAAATGCAATCAAGCTAAGACGTGGGTACTCTCCATCAAATTCACCAAAACCAACCCAGGTTTTCTGAAATTTTTCCTGCTTACTGCTAGAGCGCATATATAGGTGCTGGTAGTTACGTATAGTCAGTCTGTCATAAGAATAATCATCAATCTTTCTGTAGGTGGACATGGCTGACAGATCCCATAAATTGTATCTTCTGCAATTATCGTAATAATAAAGGTGTTGAAGTTGACATACAAATACCTTGGTGTAGTCATGTCATGCATGCCATTATTTCTTGATTATTCTTTAATACACATCAACTATATCATATTCAACACTGATGACAATTGTCATGGTCAAATTTTAGCAAGTTTATAATTACAAGATTATACGTTAACTTGTTTTAATGGCCAATCTCTCATTGTGTTTGTCTTTGTGTTTTGGTTCTTATTGTGGATAATCATCGGTTAATAGTTGGATAAACTATATGTTTCTTCTTTCTGGAAGCATGTAAATAGAGATCAATCCTATTGTTATTAACTTATAACTTTTAATAGGATGAATTACGGCAACAGAAGGAGGAGGAGATGGATGATTACTGTTCGCAGGTATAGCCTAAGATTTATAATATGTTTAACATTGTACTCTCTTTCAGTGATCACTTCATGTTATCAATCTATAGGGCTCCATTCATTTCTGCTGACACCTGGAACTCTTTTTGTTTTAGCTTTACCAAAGATCAGATTTGATCATATGATACAGCTTCCCCTGCCTTAACTTGGGTTTCTTGATGTCAATTGCATGACAATAATTGTTTGCAGGTCCCCGTTCGACACCTGGTATTTATGGTTCATGGAATTGGTCAAAGATTGGAAAAATCTAATTTGGTTGATGATGTGACAAGTTTTCGGCATATTACAGCAAGTCTTGCAGAGCAGAACCTTACTCCACACCAGCGTGGCACTCAAAGGGTCCTCTTTATACCATGCCAGGTACCTGACTTCTTGTTATTATTTATTACTATTACTATTACTACTATTATTATTATTATTTTTTTTGTGTGTGTGTGTTTTGAGCCTTCTATGAGGTTTTCTGTTTCCCCTCTTTTTGAGGGTTTTGCATTTTTTTACCTCTCTATAAAATTGAGCTCTTTCTTTTGGACCTCATTTTGCTATAATGGTTGAAACCAAAACTGATTCTATGCTAATCTGTGGTAATCAAATTGAGACATGTATCATGGATATGAAATTATGAAACACCTCCTTTCCTGAATTGTGTTTCCTTTACTGCATAGAAAGAAACTTACATGAAATCCTAAAATCTCTGCATTAGTTTGGAAAATTTGTCGGTTTTGCTTGCTTCGTTATCCAATCTTGAGTTTTTAGTGTTGCTATTTGATTTTTGTTTCGTGGACTTATTTGAGTTACGTGATGTGTTTAGGTTCGAAAGTTTTTATTGTAATTCATACAGCATATATAATGAAAGCTGGAATTACTTTGGATGGAATTGAAGTCAAGTTCTACCTTGGAAATGTTATAAAATTGGCTATACATTATATATATATATATGTGTGTGTGTGTGTGTGTATGTATGTATCTAGATCTATATCTAAGTATATGTATATTGGTTTTGGTGTCCCTTTTTTAAGATGATATTTTATCCTCCCTTTTAGAAACCTGCAGAATCTATCTTCATGTCAGAAAGAGCAACTCCCTTGAAACAGCCATAAGTTGTACTCAAAGAGAGGGCATTTCCATAACCAAATAGAATTATGCAGCACGTGTAGGGGCTAAAAGAAATCTTATTTGTTAAGATGTGAGGATTCTGCAATTGCTCCAAATGAGTTCATAAGAGAGAACACTGCAATTTTTGCCAAAGCCTTTATGCTTTTAATTATTGTGTTTGCTTATGTTAGTTATAAATTTATAGTCTCTCTTTTATTGGACTATAATTAATTGATGATTTCATGTTATCTAGTGGAGGAAAGGTTTGAAGCTGAGCAGTGAAACAGCTGTTGAGAAAATAACTTTGGATGGAGTGCGGGGCTTGCGTGTCATGCTGAGTGCTACTGTTCATGATGTGTTATACTACATGAGCCCAATTTACTGTCAAGACATTATTGACTCGGTATGTGATGTATACATATGTACTTTAATTGCTTTCTAAATCTCCCTTTAAAAAGAGTTACCAGATCCTTGTTATTTGAACTTTTTCCTAGTTTGCTTCTTCTAGGATTTTGTAACTATATTGCAGATGAAAAAAAAAGCAATGAAAAAGGAACACCATAGAGAGGGTTTACTAATTCTAAAATAAATGCCATTGTTAAAATGTGGGTATGTGCTGGTGCCACATCATTTAGATGCTGAGCTCTTCACAATTGCACTCATGAGAGCATTGATCCCAGCTGAACTTTTTCCTTTGAGATATGATGCTACCACTTGTGCACTGCTGCAATATGTCGCATCTGATTATGTGTAATTAGCATTACTGTACAATTTCATCAACACTCAAAGAACTAGGTAACTGCTGTTATTCTTTCTTGAGAGTGGCTTTCATCCATTGTTTAGTTGATTTAGTTTGGGAGAAAAGGAAGAGATATGGTGGATAGTTTTCAGAATTACTTTGCTGGGTTAGATGGATTTCAACAGAACAGAAGAGATGGAAGGGAAGTAGGGAAAGAATGCTTTCATTTCTTTCATTCCCTTTAAACCAGACATTTGTTTGTGAAGCTGGCAGGGGTAACATCAAGACTGCTTAAGCTTCAAGATCAAATCTTTAGTTTCAATTGATTGCAATAGCTCATTACCTTACTTGATCGTAATAACTTAGGATTGCCAGAATTGGTTGTATTTTCTGATCCTAAGGGCATTTATGAAATTATATGATCCTTGCTTTAATTTCCCCAAGAATCCACAAGCCCTAAACTCCATATTTGAAGAGCTTAAGCAAACTTTTCTGTGAACCTCCTTGTTGTTCCCAGACCTGTTTTGGCAACTGCAGAAACAGCACTGCAAAATAAACTTAGATTGCTTTTTTCAATTTCATATGATTGCACCGCAGACTTATCCAATTTCAAAATTCATATGCAAAGTTAACATTTTTATTTACTTTCTCTAGGAGTTTGGAAGTGCTGGTTTGTAATTTCTCATTGTATACATCTTAGACCAGAAATTTATGCTTTGACTGGTGAATTTACCCTTCTGTAGGTATCCAACCAACTGAACCGACTATATTTGAAGTTTCTCAAGAGGAATCCTGGATATGACGGAAAGGTATACTGTGAGAAAGTTAGCTTCATTTTTCCTCCATGCATTTTCAATATATATAGTTGTTCATTTTATGCTGACTTCTGTGTAGGTTTCTTTATATGGTCATTCTCTGGGAAGTGTCCTCTCATATGATATCCTCTGCCACCAAGATAATTTGGCCTCCCCATTTCCAATGGATTGGATGTATAAAGAGCATGCTAAAAACGAGGAATCACTCCCTCGTGAGCAAAACCATTATTTTCAGCGCTCATCAATCAATCAGGATGACACCTTGAGCATGGTGAACCCCTCTAATGAAAATAATAGCATGCAAAAGATTCCTTCAGAAATGGAAGCAGAATATTCAGAGGAATCATCAGTATTGGGCCCTGCCTTGTTAAGTGAACACATTACTGCAGAACCTGATGCTCTGAAGCCAAGTAATGAGGGAGATGTTTCTGAGTTCCTTTCTTATTCTAATGACACGCCTTTTGAGGAAGTGGGTGCATTGGATAAGCCTGATAGCATGGATGTTGGACCACCAGTGGAGAGATTGACTGAGGAAGAATGCAAGGGTACAGAAAACAAAGATGAACTAATCAAGAAGCTTAGGGAAGAGGTTAGTTTTGAAGTTCAGCTCTTTCCTTCTACTTTAATGTTTTGTTTTGCATGTCCTTTTCTGGCAAGTTTTCCACTTTCAAGAGAGGGATGCTGAGAAGCAGCAAAATTGACAAAGTTTTGTTGTTTAGATTGATTCATTGAAGGCCAATCTAACCGAACTGGAATCACGTTGTGGCAATGGCCATATCAAAGAGTTACATCCTGGTGGTTACTAATTTTCTTGTAGTTGAAAAGTTTTAATTTTTTTTTGTGATAAATGTATTTTATCCCCCTGAATTTTAGGTCGTGTAATTTACACCATGACTTTTCAAAATGTACATTGCACCTTAACTTTCCAAACTGTGCAAAACACCCCTTCGTATAATTTTGTCAACTAATGAATGTAAGATTTATATATACTTAACTTTTTGACGTTTCTAATTTGTGCAACCCAATATCTTGTCTATGAATACGTTGTGCAATTAACCCACCTGATTTTTTTTATTGTATGCAACCTTACTCCTGCTATGATTTAAAGTTTTGCACTGTTTGAAAAGTAGGGGTTTTACACAGTTTAGAAAGTTCAGGTGTGTAATGCATGTTTTGAAAAGTCAGGGTGTAAATTGCACATGACTTAAAATTTAGAGGAGGAAAATGCATTTAACTGTTTTTTCTATTTTCACTTTGACTTCTGATGTATCCCTCAAAACAATAATGATGTTCATATGCATATGGCAGTGCAACAGTTATCTAAAAAGTTACCTCCTGTACAAGATGCACCAAAGAGTTATACTCCATATATCAAGTACACAAAGCTTAAATTCAAGGTAGGAAAATAAATAAATACTTTGTTTCTGGCATGTGAAACTCTTCAATGTTTTCACTAAGATGTGCATGGTGGTTGCCAATTTCAATTTTAAATGTGACACACTATATATGTTGTTGTTAATATGACTAATACTGCATGGATGCCAGGTTGATACATTCTTTGCTGTTGGATCACCTCTTGGTGTATTTCTGGCACTTCGTAATATCCGAATTGGCATTGGTAATGATTTCTGCACATGTATTCTTACATTGCGTTGTAAATTTTATTTATGATCTTGATAGATCTTTTTGAAGCTGCTCCTTTTACACTATTGCACATTGTACACTATGTTACTCTTTTTCCACATATTGATGAACCATTTGTACGTTGATGTATTGTTTAGAGACCATATAAGTAGTATGCAAATTCTGTATTAGAGATGGCATGCAATATTTTTAACTTAGGTTTGGTTTCTTGTCTGGGATTTGTTTTTTCCTTTCTTTCTCACATTCCTATGCACGTGCTTGGACTTGGGATCCTTTGAGAGTGTTTAATGTTAAATCCATTTGTCACTTACTTATTTTTAATCTTCTCCTCTCCATATTATTCAGCTTTAATTAGTTATTTTTAGAAGGCCAAAATTGACTCTAAATTGCAAAGATGAGACAATTGTTCAGACAGCTGGCTTAATAGTTAATAGTATTAAGTCAAGTAATTTGTACAGATGCACAAGCCTCTTTTTGCAAAGTGAATCTATGGCAATGTGCTTTTATTCCCAGTAATCTGGTTTATTTGGCTGGAGTGTAATTCCATACTTCTCAGCTGTAAAGTTCTCCCTCCAAATCTTGCTTTCTCTAAATATTGCTTTCTTCATTGTTTCTTTCTTCTGTAGATCTTTGTAGCTTTGGGAGGTTCTCCATGCTCTTTCTTTCTTTCATAAATTCTAGTATTCAATTTTTTTGACTGACTGGGCACCAAAAGTGTCAAGTATCTTTAAGTTGAAAAATTTCTGATGGATCTCTACTTAAAATAAGTAGAATTTAAGTCTATTTCTTTATGGTGTTCTTCTCATGATTGATTCAGTAACGTTTCCATTTCTGATATGCAGCATGGTCTTTGAGACTGGACAGCTTAGTTGCATGTTTTATTCTCCTTTGTTCTTTGTTTATTTGCACCCTTTTCTGTTTTGGTGGATCTCTTATCTTTCTGCCAGTGTACTTTCTCCCTTTTTTTAATATAATTTTTTATCTCGAGTGTTTGGTTAGGAGGTAAAAATGGTTTATTCACGGAAAATTTCCCCTCAATTTCCCCCCTCAACCAAACACACCCCTAGAAAATATAATTCTAGAATTCAATAGGCTATGGCTATGCTCAGCTTTGGCTATGTTTGCTTCTGAAATTTCCTTTCACTCAAATTCATTTGACTTTATTAGATTAAGGTTATTAAACAAAACAATTGCCAGTCACTTATAAACTTCTGGTTTTTAAATGTACTCATGTAAGTTGATAACTTTAAATTCTTTCTGGATCATTCCAGGCAGAGGTCAAGAGTATTGGGAGCAGGAAAATATAAATGAAGAGATGCCAGCTTGCCGGAAAATGTTCAACATTTTTCACCCCTTTGATCCAGTAGCATACAGGTTTGTTATTCAGCCCATACGAAGTTTCCCCAGTGAATATGAGTAGGCATTTTAATTTCTTGCCACCAGTTATTTATATGATATTCCCTGATTATTTGATGCTCTGGTTCTATATATTTGCTAAATCCCTATGCTGCTGTTTGAATTTGGAACATCCATTCTAGTATATAGACTGAAATACGAGGAGTATTAGGGTGAGAAACAAACCTATATTATCTCTAATAAACCACCAACACTGTTGTAACATCATAAATGCTATTCAAGTGAGGATCAATTATCTTGCTATTCCAGTACACACCAGCACGTGGAATCATAGATACTGATCCAACATGATTTTGCTTTTTTTTTTTTAATATGGTATCTTAATCTTGTCTGAAAATTTAGATAAATATATGACTTCATAAATGCTATTTTATATAAAAAAAATCTTCACAGGGTAGAGCCACTTGTTTGTAAAGAATACATCGGCAAACGCCCTGTTTTAATTCCATATCACAAAGGAGGAAGAAGGCTGCACATTGGATTTCAGGTGAGTCAATATAGATACCAGTACCATGTGAATGCATTGAACCACTGTATTTGTCTTAAATGATCCCCAAAATCATGGTGTAGGAATTTACTGAAGATTTGCAGTTCGCACCCAAGCAATGAAGAATTTTCTGAATTCTGCAAGGGTGAGTTCCACTTATTGTTGTAATTTTTTTTATTGTAAAAGAAGGGATGGCAAAAAGGTTACAAGGTGAAGCTAGACGACTAGGGATTGCAATTATAATAAAAAATATTTTAAATTTATTGTTATACTGCTGCTTTTGTTATTTCATGTGAATTGTCATGGAATATGTGTACGGTTTTCATTAATTTTTTTAAAACAAAAAATAAGGTAGTTTTATTTTTTCTGGGTGAGATCACAAGGTATTTGCTCAAGTTTGTTTCATTCGAACTGCCCATGAGGGTAATATTTGTTCAACCATTGGAGAATTAGAGTAATACAATCTTCCTATTTAAGTTGCTTCCTTAGCTGTTAAACTCGCTCCCTTAAGTGGTTAAGATTGCTTACCACCTTGAGGGGTGGGTAAAAGAAGAGGTATTCAAGGAACATAATGCAATTAGGTTCTCTGACGTCTTTGCATTTGAGCCTAAGGTCCGCCAAAAAACAATTTTTGTTATTATATTCTTGTATCTGCTACCCTTACTGGAATCATAAAAGGGAGAAAGAAAGTCAAGACGGGTACATGCTACATAATACTGGCCAAAATATAGAACACCTAAGGTGAGGAGATCATTATAATAACTTCTAAGATTGCAGCTGCCATAGTGGTTTTTCAAGTTCAAATGTGAAGTTTTAGGTTGATGAGTTTTGATTGCTGTCAACTTGCTAGCATTAGAGTGGGTTTCAGAGCTTGGTTTTCATTGGTTAGACTTAGATTGACAATTCTTACTGAGATATATGTGAATAAGCTAAGTGTAATACAGGTGTTGGAACAAATACAGCTCAATATGAATAACACGAAATTAATGTAATATTATTGTCTGACACAAAAAATGAAATTTAAAACTGAAGTGACACAGAATTCATGATGGGTCTGCTAGACTGAACAGAAAAAACGCTGACATTTTATTTTCTAGCCTTGTGCATAATGATGGTAGTAATTTTATGATTTCTACGCAGGATAAGGTACTTACAGTTTGTCAATCGAGAAAATGGAGAACAATAAAGGTAATATATTCTTCTAAATTCCTTTTCATTTGATAACTTCGTTTGATTGTAAAATGTATATTAAAAATAATATAACAATCCCAAACAGGTTATGTGTTTGATTCTGATTTTGCAACTTTATTAGTCTTCTAGTTGTTAAATTATTTAGTCTTAACTAGTCCCACAACATAATTTTGGCAATCATTCCATTGTATTCTTATTCAAATTCTTGGCTACCTGCACTGCAGAAGAGAGTTCTGAAGAGGAGGAAGAGACATCATACGGGTGTTTTATGATTGAGAGCCTGACAGGAAGCAAAGATGGACGAATTGATTACATGCTACAGGTATAGAGTTGTTCCAAACTATAAATTTGCCACTGATATTGTTGACCCACCACCCCAGTTCAGAAGTCATGTGCAAAATGAGAACATACATAACTGATTTATACACGATTTAGTGCTCAAAACTAACTATATGTTCAAATCCATGTATAAATTCAATTTGACTATGGTACGAACATTATGCCCTCAGATATGCTCAATCCTGCCTTCTCCTGTATGAGTCAAACTGCATACAGATAAAGTCAGCAGGCCACTATAATGAGTAATGACGGATCTTATATTGGGATAAGAGTCCCCACTCACTTGGTTAGATAATTTGCATGTTTGCCTTACCAAGAACAATTCCTAGAGGCCATATGCCTAGGATACCGTGGGCTGGGTGAAACAATTTTCTGAAGTAATGATTTGTAAGAGACCGAGCAGATATTGACCTATGAGATTTGTACACTTCGGCTTGGCACCTTCCTTTGGTTTGTGCTCGCACGGGCCGATTCTCTGCCAATCTCGAATTCTAATCTTTGTTTACGCGTGGGCCTTCTAGGATCACTTTTGGAGCTTGCAACGTTTGAGTTTTATTCTCAGTTCATCCTTCCTAATCCATATGAAGTTAGGTTAGCTACTTCCCTCAGTGGGGATAAGGAATTTCATAAAAGAAAACCTGAATGAAATGAGATTTTTCCTGTCTAAAATAGGGCTTCTTACTTTCCAAACTGTTCTTCCTTATTTTATTGCTAAAATATTGATATCCTTCAGTCATCTGCCTTATCAGTAGCACTACCTCATTCTGGTTAGTGGACTAATGGTTGCAAAGTGCTTCTTTGCTTGTTCCGATGAGGTCGCAGAACTAAAAAAGTACTACACACCAACTAGGATATGTTGAAAACATGCTTTTTTGGGGTAAATATAATATTGGAAACATTTTTTTGAAGGAAGTGGGACGATATTTAAGGTCATGTGTAGGTTTTCTCCAGCCACTTTCTGCTACTGGCTGCCTGTAATTTCTTTCATTTATCTAAATTCTGTCCAATATAATGGCCTTTATTTTTCTTTATTCATTTAACTTACTCTTTGTAATGCAGGATAAGACCTTTGAGCATCCATATCTTCAAGCCATTGGATCACATACGTAAGTTATATTTAAAATTTCTCTGTGTCGTTATCATAATATCAAGATCATAGTCATTGGAAATTTGGAACTGGATCCAGTGAGGTAAGTAGGTAATTAGTTTGATTGTTAGGTCACCACTCAATCTGTTGTTTTCCAAAACAAAGCTGTGTCATCTGGCCATGGGTTCTGATCACAGAAACAACCTCTCTGCTTATGTAAGGTTGCATACATCTGATCCTTGCTAGTCCTAGACCCCAAAATGGCTGGAGGCTTAGTCTTTGTGCACTGGACCAATCAATAATGTATTTAGATTTTAAAATTATACATATTAACATTGTGTTTAGTAACAATTTATTCCTGCGTATGTATGTCTATAAATACTATTAAATTAATTTTTTAGGAAAAATGTAATTGTAATAGGAACCAGTGTAGATTTAGAATGTCTATTAACATACATAATACAATACATAAAAGATATGTTATAATTTTCATAGCGTAAAATAATAGAGTTTAATTTTGATACACTGACAGTATAAAACTTTCTACTCAATCATCCAATCACATTTTGCCACATTGGCAAAATATAGTTGCCTCACCCCTACTTTATATATAGGAGAATTTGATTGGATAACAGTGTAAAAAAAATTTACATTGTCAGTGTATTTAAATTAATCGAATAATAAAATATTAAATAGTTGTAATTTTAGTGTCCACTATTTTATTGCTACAACAACCGATTCTTGAGATAAATGTCATGGATTTCACGTGTTTATTTTTATAAATGACCTGATGATTAATCTTTCTCTCTGGACAGAAACTACTGGCGGGATTATGATACTGCCCTTTTTATATTGAGACACTTGTATCGAGATATACCAGAAGACCCCAACCTGTCAATTGCATCTGGCGGGAGCAACTTCAGATACGAGAGTACATCTGCTGGTTGGTATGATCAAAGAGACACTGTTGAGGAAGATGTTCCGTTGACTTTCTCTGACAAGGTTATGGCCAGAAACTTCTCAAGCAAAGCTAAGAAGATTATTGAGAAGCGCACTACTTCCTAGTTTCTAGATGCAACAAGGCCAGTGAAGTGATATAACCGCATGAAGTCGCACTGCTCTGTCATCTTGGCATATGCTGAGATGAGCGTTCCATGCAACCATTGTTGCTGTTAATGCCCCTAACAGTGTAATGGAGATTGTGTATTTGTCAGAGAATGTACACTAGATAGGGTTGTTTGATACGGGTGACTAGTGTAGTGTTTAATTAGTCCATTCCCTTTGTACATAACAAAAGAACAACAAAGGAAAAAAAGGAAATAATCCTTGTGCCTTGTGACGGTTAGTACTAACTGTACAATCTTAGTCCTAGCGAAACAAGTTGAACTGGAGTTTTTCTGTTCCTCTCTTTGCCTGTTCGGGAATCACAATAAAATGCTCATTTTTCGATTTGTGCACCCAACAAATAATTTGACCGATGTATATCTATATAGAAGAAACCACATCCTTCGTAAGAGATATGCCTCTCACATTTGTTTATATGGCAAAATCTCAGCATAGTCGTGGTAAAATGCAAGGCGAATCAAGTTATAATCAAAACTGAAGAAATTATAGACTTGGTAATGCAAGTGCTAGTAGTTTATCTAACATTGTTGGGCTATATTTTTGCAGGTGCAGACAAAGATAAACATGAAATGATAGATGTTAAATCAGTTCAAGCATTCTAGACATGAAGCTTAATGAGCCCGAAATTTTGAAACCACGACTGTTAATTGCTATGAATACAAATTTCCTTAATTGCGATGTTACTTTCTTGGAAGAAATTTCCATAAGATCTTTCACCCTGTCCTTAAGAAATAGGAGAAGACATGGGGATGAAAAGCAGAGAAAACCGCAGAAATGAAAATCTGAGAAATAAAAAGCCAATACCATTCGTAGAAATATGAATTCTATGGAATAAGTAACACACGTCTTTAAACATTTAGAATCCTCTGCAAGTACGGGGCATTCCCTTTTGTCCATTCTAGGGGCATATTCCTAAGTCTTGATGACAACATGCCTTATGATCGTGGCAAGTTCTGCAGCCCATACAACTTGCTGCAAAATTGATGCAACCTGCCTACATTCCCAACTTGATGTGGCTCCGAAACTCTTTGCACACAGATCGCTGTTGCTTTTTCATTTGTCTTTCAGTTTTCTTTCTGTTTTGTGTTTCGTTCTTTTTTTTTTCTCTGCTATCCCATACATCGAAAAATTTACAAGTGCATAACACAGAACTAACTCTATGACTATAAGCACTTCATACAGATATGTAAGAACAAAATTCAATTATAAAACAGCCGAAAACACAATAAATGAATCGGAGCTCATTGCATTGTCTATTCATCTATTTGCAAAGTCAAATCCATCATGATAATTGTTGACTCCTACATGTCTTCATTTCTCCTCAAAGTCAACATCAATAATCTGAGGGTCTGACTTAGATGAAGAGGTGCTTCTACCGTCTCTTGAAAAGGAATCCCCTTTAGGTTGCCACACAATGTTGCCACAGCTTGTACATCGAATTATTTGGTTCTTGAAACCAACAAATTGCATCTTACAGGCTGGGCAATTGCCCTATCCAATTAAAGATGTAGCAAACTTTTTCAGCCAATTTCAGTACAAAAAATGCATAAAATGTCAAAATTAAAATGAACATGAACTGGAATTCAAGAGCAACTTCAGCAACATGCTACCAGAAATAATATATCCAAAGGATTGTAATCCAATGAACATAAAGTCGGTGCTAATCACTAACATGGATTTGAGAGTTAACTATGCCTCAATTCCAACTTCATTAGCTTCACGCTATGGGTATTGTTAAACTAGCATGAAAAATTAATTTAATAATATGTAGCTAAAATATAAATGCATGAAACGATTTAATATATCAATTAAAAATGACGAAAACTACATATAATTGATTCAAAGAGAAAATATTTTTCGGTTGTAGTGATTTTTTATCAGGACACAGACATTTACAATATGCTTTGATGGCCTCAGTCTTCCGCCCATCTTTAATGAGGCTAACATGTTAAATAATGAGAGGGTTTCAAAAGTTCATTTCACAATTGAACAGGTTCATTTTTGCTGTATTCCATATTCTTATGTCTGTGCTTTTCTAAATAGAATTTCACACGCTCCCTGTATCGTTTCTCTTCTTTCCTTCCTCGAGTGTATTCTCTTCTAGTGGAAAGTTCTTTTGCAATGGTTTAAAATTTGAAAACGTCCAGACTCCTTTCTATGTTCAAAGGGGCGCAAAACTTTGAGTTCATTGGAATTGATTAACATTGTATATTGGCAGTTCAGTAGAAGTTTAAACAGGACAGTCAAGAAGTTATGGACATGCATGAACACATTGAAAATCTAATAGCAACAATACCTGAATAGCTAAGTTGTTGGCCAATGTCCCGATGAGAAGAGGTCCAGCAAATGGAAGTACCCACGTTGCAATTATCAGGACCCGAAAAAGCCATCCGGATAATGCAAACCAGATGAAGAAAGTTGTCTGAAAAGGGAAATCAAACGGTTAGTAGTTTTGAGAAGAAGAAAGACAAGCAAAAACCTTAAAGGAGAAACATCATCTCCATCTTTGTGATAGCACAAACAAAAGTTGACAGTCAGCCTTCATCTAATATAATCTAACAATTTTCAAGCTCAATAGCACTTTGGCAACTTGATTTATCAGTCCAATTTGAATACATGTCTATCGTCATCCAATTTTTCTGAAATTTGGCTTCGTTGATCATTAATATAATATTACATTCGGTTGGATCAATCAAATTAAGTGTTATTAAATGGAGTAAGCATACAAAACTTACTCATGTTGTAAATGGATCATCACCGATTATTATAACCACAGTTGACCAAATCAGCATAGATACTCCTCCATGATTCATTAATATTATACATGACGAGTTTAAGCAATGCGCCCCCTTGTCACTTCAAATCAACTTTCACAATTTTGAGATACAAAGGAACAAATACAACACGAAGGAGATAGATACTTACCACCATGCCCTTTCCCACTGGACTATCCAGAAATCTATTAAGCTGCACCCTGTACTGCAACCAAACAAACAATAACAGAAACCCTAAGATACCGAAGCACCATAACATTAACATATCCACAAACAACAAAACTTATACATATTCAATCAACAAACCATGCAAATTAAAAAAAAAACGGAAACAGAGAAAAAGAAAGACCTTGGGCCAGCTTCTTCCGAAATCCATGGTGAAGGTGCGCCACCGGAGGCCAATCTCGAAGTCGCGATCAATCTCACGCGCTCGGTCGGCGGCGGCCCTGGCAACAGAGGAGAGTCGGTGGGAGAGGGCGTAGCGGCGGTCGAGGCGCTCGGCGGTCTTCTTGGCTTCGAAGAGGAAGCGCTCCACGCCGTCGTTGGCGCTCCGCCAGGCGTCCGTCCACGCCTCGCCGGAGGCCATGCGCTTCGCGAAGCTGTCCATGTCGCTCCGGCGAAAGGCTTCGACTTTAAAGGATACCATCCGCCTCTGGCTATGGCGGCGCTGAAGGCTCTTCTTCGGCGGGAGCAGAGGTTGCCACGGCAGAGTTGTGGCGGCCATGGCAACAGCTTCGCTTCTTCACAATCAACAAACAGAGAGATTGATCAAAGAAAGTGGTGAACACTGAACACAACACACGCACAAGGGTTTTTCACTGCCCGATTTGAGATAACGTGAGCTGATAGAGTTAAAACACGATAATGATAACACAGGTCCGAACGAAAGATGCTTTTCTCGGTCTGGAAAAAACTAAATTGGCTATTAAGGAGCAGGCAAGGCACCTGTCTGGAAAAATTCAATTGGCCAATTAATGGGACGTGTTTTTTTATTAATGAAAAATAGTTTTTTAAGTAAAAAAAAGATATTTTTTGTATTTTTTTTATATTTGAATAATTTTTTAAATAAAAATAGAATTATTATAAAAAATAATTTTTTTAGATAAGCTAGAATTTTCAGCTTTTAAAAAAATCTTTCTTATAATATTAAAAAAATATTTAATAATATATAAATAATTTTTAATATTTTATTTAAATATAAATTAATATTATAGTTAAATATAAATTAATTTTTATCTTTTTAAAAAATCTTGATTAAAAAAATTAATTAAATTTTTTTTTTGCGATAAGCATATCCAAACTTGCTCTAAGTAGGTAAGTCGCAGAGTAGGTATGCGACACAGTTGATGGGCTGTTGTTGCTCAAACAATTTCACCGAAGAAAAAGAAGTTAGCTGGAAAGGCGGTTGAAGGGTGCTGAATGAAACTATAGTAACCATCGATAAATATTATTTATATTCATTATTTATGGTATAATATTGACATATTTTTATTTATTATTAGATAATATATAAACTCTACTTAATTTAAAGGTCACATATCTTTCAATGATAGATGAAAGTATATCAACATAGGATCTTATAAAGTATAAATATAAATAACACTACTTAAAAAAAAAAAGATAGTTGACATGATGAAATTAGTTAAGGGGAAAATTTTTTATATGTTTAGTTGAGGAGTAAAAATAAAGATAAATTTTTTACGATTAAATTTCATATATAATTTTACGTATAAAACTCAATTAAAAAAAATTTATCTCTATTTTTTTCTTCCAACCAAACATATCCAAGTGTTTCAAGGAGGAAGTTGCTACTAATCGTATTTTATAATAATAAGGAGATAAAGACATAAGGAAATAAGGACATGTTTATATATTAATAAATGGATTAATAATATAAAATTGATTAAAATTGAATAGAAAAATACATTTTTTTAATCTTTGACGTGATGATGTTGCATTGCAATAAAAATAAAAAATAAATGATAAAATAATAAATCAATAAAATAAATATAAGAAAAAGGAATCAAAAGACAAGATTAAAATTTAAATGTCTTAGCTATTTCTATTGATAACTATCAATACTACCAACGTTTTAAAAAAGGTTTAATTAATTTGTTAGTCTTTATAATTTTATTGAATCTTTAATTGGACCCTATATTTTAAAGATTTCAATTGATCTCTATAATAAAGATAAATATTTAATTGATCCTTGATCCATCATTCATTATAAAATATTAGAATTAATAAAATATTTTCATAATATTCTTTTTTTTAATTTTACATTAAGAAAAGGAAAAATCCACCCCCTTCCTTTTTCCCTCCCGCTCCCTTTCCCTACCACCACCATGAACCCCAACATCATCATCATCCAAAACCAAGCCAGTGCCACGACAATCTCGAACTTCCGAACTTGATGGTTTGAAAATTCCCAAATTTGAAACGTTATATGAAATTTCCAAACCCTAGAGGGCGAATCGACTCTCCACAAATCTGAAATCTGCGATTGTAATTTGGGGATAGCATAGCAGAAGAGAGAAACAGAAATGCCGCAGAGGCATTCGAAGAACAACAACAACCTCGTGTTCTTCGCGTACGACGAGAAGCGCAAGCTTGGGTATGGGACCTAGAAGGAGAGGCTCGGCAAGGACTCTATTAAACCCTTCGACGCTTGCTGCCTCTGCTTGAAGCCCTTCATTGACCCCTTGTGCTGCCAGAAAGGCCATGTCTTTTGCAAAGAGTGCATTCTTGAGTGCTTGCTTGCTCAACAGAAAGACATTCAAAGGTCTCTCATATTAACCAAAATTTTAATTTTTTTTACCTTTTTAATTGCAACTGGGAATTGAATTTCAGCATTTTTTTTATTATTATTTAGAGGGTCTTCGTCATTGCTTTGATTTGTTGGGATGGACTTGTTTTGATCACATAATTGCGATGCTGTTTTCTATTATGTTTGAGGGTAATTGAGGGTGAAAATATGTAGCTGAAATTGCAAAATTGCTATGATGTTTTGCGGACAAGTGCATGGATGATTGAATTTGAAGGGCTAGCTAACGACTGATGGGGCAATTCAGGATTCTGCAGTGTTTTGTTATTTGCTGTGCTCATTGGTTCAACTCTGCTTCCCACTCGTCGCGAGAGATAGTGACGTGGCGGTCATGGTCTTCCGTTAAGGACCACACGTCCTCTTCTCGGAGCTTCGACGGGACTGCGGCGACAGAGAAGCTATGGGCAAGACGGAGTGTTGTGGTGGCACTGGCTTGGTTTTGGATGATGATGATGTTGGGGTTGATGGTGATGGTGAGGAAAAGGAACGGGAGGGAAAAGGGAAGGGGTGGGTTTTTTTTTTTTTTTAAATGTAAAATTGTAGAAAGAATATTCAAGGAATATTTTATTAATTCTAATATTTTTATAATAGATGATGTGGAGAAACTCAATTAAATATTTATTTTCAATATAAAGATTCAATTGAAAACTCTTAAATATAGGGATTCAATTAAAAATTTAGTGAAATTATAAGGATTGATGGATTAATTAAAACTTTTAAAAATTATTGTTAGATACGTTAAACAAGCAAAATTTTCACATGTGGTTTGATATTATTTTAAATGAGATTTTAATAAATATTTGTATAGCATAAGTTTAAAAATCATTTTAAATTCTCATCCCATACTTATATATAGATTAATGGATATAATAACTGGATTGTTGAATGTTTAAAAAATTAACTAATACTTCATCAAAAAAGAATTAACTAATATAAATCTAAAGTATTTATAGTTATTAGTATTTATACTTTTAACTGTTGCATCTATATTTATGTCTTCAAGTTGCAGTAGGAAAAATAATTAAATTTGTTAGAGAGTGATTAGTGTAATTGATTATATTTAATATAGATTATAGAGTAATATTTGAATGATGCTTAGTGAATGTGAAAATCTTTTTTTTTTTTGTTTTGCAAGTTTTGGAGGGAATAACCTAAATTATTGAGCGATAAATGACATGTCTATAGCGGAAGTATTCAACTATTAGTGTAGAATAGATAAATAGATAGAAAGGTAAATGTTCTTATATGAATTTTTTCATATTTAGAACTCAAATTTGATGCCATTAATTAAGAGGAAAAACATTTAGCGACTCTAACCTAAAAAATTATCTCAAATGAAAAAATAATTTTATATTTTGTGAACTAAATTGATGAAATTTTCTCTAAATTTTTTTGGTATACAAAATTGGAAAAATAATTTGTATATGGTGTTTTGGTAAATGATTTACACTTATATGAGATAACGAGTAAATTTACTTGTATATAGTGTTTATAGAATCCACAAGGTAGATCTTGTGTTATTTTCATTTACAGGAAGATTTTGAATTTGCGCAATCAAATTCTGAATCTACCTTTAATGGATTCTGTATTAATTTTTGTTTTACGTTGAATCTGATTTGATAGATTATCTTTGAATTCACTAAAGACAGATCCTATAATGAAAAATAAGTCTCATTTAGGGTTAAGATACAGTTAATTGATACTATCAAGAGTAAGCCTCATTTAGTGTTAATTTATTATAATTACTATTAATTTCTACTTAATTTAAATTAATATGTTATATTCAAATACTTTTAAACATATAACTAATAATTTTCAAATTGTGATTAAAAAAATATAAGCATCATACATGTATTATTAACAATTATTTTTTAAACTACAAATATAATTATGTAATTCAAGTATTTTTTATTTTTCAAATTGCTTAAGATGGAGATTGGGGTCGAGGACAAAAAAAATTGCATGGAGCTGAGATGAGAAGCAGAAATGTTATATAATTTGTATAGAAGGAGAGGAGTGAAAATGTTATGCATTTTGTATAAAGTGGGAGGATAAGTATAGGAAAGTTAAATAATTTGTGTTGAGTATGAATAAAGAGCATGGAAGTTACATAATTTGTATAGAGAGGGAACGAGGGGCAAATATGCTACACAAATTTAACCAACTTTTATTGATTTTATATTAAATTCATTAATTTAGCAACTAACCTTATATATATTGTTAAATTTAATAATTATTATCAATTAAAATAATTTTTAAAATATAGATAATAAAATCTAAACAATTTAAATTTTAATTAATTATTTTTAAATCATGCGTCACTCAAAAGATACACAACATAATATTAGTTTTATAAAGTAATCACATTTATTTATGATAAAAATACTAATTTAATAACTCAAAGCAATAAATGATGAATATTTTAAAAAGATATTTGTAAATATTTTTATAATCATAAAATAATATTAAATTGATTCAATATATTTATTATAGTTATATTTAACTCATTTAATTCACCCATGCAATGCAAAGGTACAACACTAACTTTCTTATTCATTTTAACTAATAAAATTCCCATAAACATAATTTGGTTTACAATTACACTAGGATTTGGATCCTCATTCTCATATTAGAGAGTAAAGTGATGGGTTTCACACTTAGATCAATAGAGTAAAAAAGGCTCCACTTCTAATTTTATTGATTCAAAGATAAAATCTCCTTATTTGCTCTCTAAAATGAGATGCTCATTTTAGAGGATTATTATCTTGAGAGTATATGTATTGTAACCATTTTTATTATGTGATTGTAAATTGTAAATGTACATGGATAATTTTCTATATATGTTCTTTCTTGGAGTGTATGTGATTGAGGGATAAAATTGAAATGTAAATTTTTACGAATGAATTCTATATATAAAATTATATATAATATGATCCATGAAAATTTTCACCGAATTTCTACTCTATAATTACTTTATGTGAATAACACGAAATTGAGTCATAATTTTACTACTTGTTTGGATAATATTTTTGGTAGAAGAATAATAAAAAAATATACCTTTTCAATGCACTTTTATAGTTAATAAAAATTTTCTTATTTTGTCTAAAAGGACTTCCTGGAGTAAAATAAACAATCTTTCAGTTGGGCTGAAGGTTCAGCGGGGTGCTTTCATATGTTTGTATCTTTTGGATAGGTGTTCATGCAAATGAAGGAAAAAAAAAATACTAGTAACTACTAGTGAGGTTGCCAACCTGGTTCCTTCTTTCTTACTCCTTTATGGACTGAGTAGTTCTTTCTTTTGGACCACATTAGCATAAACCAATTTGGTAGGGTGAAAGATGCAAATGTACTAGGTTTTGGGGGCCAAGTTAAAATTAGATGTTCTAAACTTCAACAACAAAGATATGGAAGTGATGCATGCCACGTGTAGTTGCAATGTTGGCGATTGCTCAGATGCCCTTCACGGTCAATGCCTATGGTGCTGGAGCTCATTTGGCTTGCTCCAGTCGCGACACGTGTTTACACTCTTGACCATTGCTTTTTCATTTCCATTCGCTCCCAACAATGTTATTCAAATTTCCAAATTGCCCCATCCCTTCCCCCTTCTTTTTCATTGCTGTTTTGTCTATGAATCCTTCTAACTCGATTTGCAGCTATATGAAGCTGGAGAACAATAAAAAAAAGATAACAATATATGTATTCATTAACCACTTGATCTCTAATGACAACTAAAAAGCTTTTTAAGATTTGCTCTCAAAACTAATTCTCTCCCATTAAACCAAATCAGGTCCATGCATTTAGGGAGAAGGGACCCTCTGCCTCTCCTCGAAGCTCTACGACTCGATCATTATGCCCCTCACCTCAGTTCAGCACTCCCATAGACCATTCTTTCTCACATGGCACTCGAATCACTTCAATTTGATCTTCAACTTCATTATTTGTTCATTGTCCAAATCTGTTATTAGTCACGATTAACTCCATGCTCAACATCGTTCCCTTATCATGTAGTGAAAACGGTGCATTCCATGACAGACCACAATCCATGGTGGGCAAGTTCATGAGGGAGCTTGGGATTTCCTCCTCATATTTGTTTGGGAACTAAGGATTCAGTGTTCATAATTTTTTTGGAGGCATTTTTCCTCTTTGGATTTGGGAGCTAGAGATTTCTTCTTCTGTATTTTTATTTTTTTATTTAAAAAAACATATTTTAAAACTCAGCCACTTCACTTAATGACTCGACCATGACTAAGAGGAAGGAATGAGGCAATTTGGAAATTTGAATAACATCGTTGGGAATGAATGAAACAAAAAAGTAATGGTCAAGAGTGCAAACAAGTGTCGCGTCCAGAGCAAGCCACATGAGCATCAGCACCAAAGGCATTGACTGTGAAGGGCATCTGAGCAATCGCCTGCAATGTTTGAGCCAAAATCGAGTGAAGTAAAGAATGTTCTATTTCCACCAAGGCACTAACGTAGTATACAGTACATTCACGCAACAATCTAACCTATAGGGAGAATTTTTTTGAGGTGTAAATTATCGAGACGTTTGGGAATAAAGATGTTCAATAAAAATTATTATTTTAAGAAGATTAAACTGAAAAATATTTTCAATTTTTATAAATATCGGTGGTTCTGATTTTATTTTATTTTTTTATTATTTTTAAGTTGGTTATGATGCTCCTTTTCCCTTTCGTTTTTTGGTTCTTGATTCATATTATTCTAAGTTCTGATTCAAATAAGTATGTGACAATTACATTTAACCGGTATAAATATCGGGAAAAAATATTTTTAAAATAATTAAAATCAAAATAATATATATTTATAAAAATTAAAACTAACTTTAAACCAATAAAAATAAAATTTTTTCGGATTTTTTTTGAAATGTTTTTGGAGTATTAATAGTGTCCTCTTAAATTTAAGAACTATGCTTAATTAGAAATTTTAATGATTTAAATTAATAGATGTGCGGCTAATCTTTAGCCATAAATACCTCAATTTAGTGTAGTGTTATTTATATTTATATTTTATGATATATTGTATTGGTAGATGAGATGAGATTTCAAATTAAGTAAAATTTATATTATATCCAATAATAAATAGAATTGTGATGTACAATAAATGAGAAATAATGTGTCTATTCAATTTAGTCGGGTACCAGTATGAACAAATAAATGATATTTCTTTCCTAACACGACACGTAGCGGAACACGCGGTGGTTGGGAGTTCGGGTTTCGGTGTGATTGAGTGCTTTCTGATATGGCGAGGAAGCTTATGAAGGCCGTTCAGTACGATTCCTACGGTGGAGGTCCCGCCGGCTTGAAGGTGAGGAGTGAGGAGTGAGGACCCTCTTCTTCTTCTTCTTCTTCTTCAATATCTATCTATAAAAATAATAAAACTTGATGCATATTGGTTTTCTTTCCTTTGTTAATGAGCGAGTATGTGTGAGCATGAGGGTCAAGTACTGACCTTGCCACCATGCATCACATCACTCACTCTATCTATCTATAGTGTAACTGCATCACTGCTAGTTATTAGTTAAGCATCTCCGCCTATTCTCCCACTTTTGTTGTTTTGGTGATTAATCATTTCTTTCACTCACATAACATATCACAGCTCATAACCCACTTACTTATATTACAATATTCATACCTTTCCATTTCAACCCAATTTGAGAATACTCTAGTTAGTACTGCTAATTTGTTATGTTCGTGAGCAGCATGTTGAAGTTCCTGTTCCCACTCCGAAGAATAATGAGGTTTTATTGAAAATAGCAGCAGCTAGCATCAATCCAATTGATTGGAAGATTCAAAAGGGTCTTCTGCGCCCTCTTTTTCTTCCTCGAAAGTTCCCCCACATACCCGGTATGCTCAGATCATCTTCTTCATCATTACCTCTTTAACCTTCCTCTTACCTCTCATTCACTTTGTGATCCGGGTCATGTCTAGATCTAGTCAGTTTGATTATTTGACAATTCAATTCATTATTTATTGTTGGAACCAGGTACTGATGTAGCAGGAGAGATAGTTGAGGTTGGACCACAAGTCAAAGATTTTAAAGTTGGTGACAAAGTCATTGCTAAACTGAGCCGTGGAGTAATACTCTCCTTCTCTCTCTTTCACTTGTTTGTTAATGTTTTCCATTAGTACCCATGATTTATGGGGCTAACTTGGTTGGGGGATACAATACAATTGCAAGCTTGAGTAAATGTAGATTGTTGGTGACAAGAAAGCAAAACTTTTAAAAAGAAGAAGAAATAGACACTATCTTGCAAATGCAAATTTCTGTGTAGAACTTCAGTTTTCGACCAAATCCTTGAAATGAGCTTCTCTTTATTCTTCGATAATCTGTAAATGGAAATGGAGGAAGATAGAGGTAATAATTATTTTTTGAGCCCAGCGTCTCCATGTAGCATCTTTATTGGCTATGTTTAGAATGTTTGTTTGACTCTTGGCCTGGGGGAAAGACATAGTAAATTGTGGAGATTTTCAGGATTAGATTAGAGTGAATACATTAATACAAGAAACTGTAATTCACTAAAGAGGCTCTTTAATAGTTGTGATGTGAATTGTGATACAAGATACTGATCTTATATCTATATCTAAATTGAAAATATGATTGCCAAAAGATGACTATACACTTTACTTTAGGTGCACTGCATGTAGCCACATATTTGAGCAATAAGAATTCCCTAAGTATTTTAGAATAAAAGGGATGCCTCAATGCTCCAAGCTCGTACTATTGGGGGTTTGGTGTATGCAGCCTTACCCCCTTGAATGGACAGGCTGTTTTCATGACAAGATTTAAAGATCACCATGTCACAAGACAGCAATCTCTCCTAGTTATATAACAGTGTCATTATAGATATCCGTTTTAGCAAAAGCTAATAATAGCCCCTTAAATGGAGGTGTATCTTGTGTCTATCTGAAACCTAGTCGAATATATGAGGCTGGCAGGGGAGCAAGAAATTAGATTACATGTAACAGCTTTACATATTCCAAGTTTAGAACCTTGTCCAACATATGCTTGTACATTATTATTTATAACAATTACTATCGATCTATTTTATGTGTTGTTATGTTGAATGACAGTACGGAGGTGGACTAGCAGAGTTTGCTGTAGTTAGTGAGAGCTTAACAGCTGCCAGACCATCTGAAGTCTCAGCTGCTGAAGGTGCGGGTTTACCTGTGGCTGGTCTCACAGCTCGTGATGCCCTTGCTAAAATCGCTGGAGTCAAGCTTGACGGGACTGGCCAGCCCTTGAACATTTTAGTCACTGCTGCTTCAGGCGGTGTAGGTCACTATGCTGTTCAACTAGCAAAACTAGGTAACACTCATGTGACAGCCACTTGTGGGGCTCGCAACATCGACTTTGTTAAAAGTTTAGGCGCTGATGAGGTTCTTGACTACAAGACTCCAGAGGGGGCTGCTCTAAGGAGTCCATCTGGTAGGAAATATAATGCAGTGATAAATTGTACAACAGGAATACCGTGGTCAACTTTTGATCCTAATTTGACTGAAAATGGGAAGGTTGTCGACTTAACGCCTAACCCAAGTTCTTTGTGGACTGCTGCCTTGAAGAAACTTACCTTTTCCAAGAAGCAGCTGGTGCCATTTTTTATTGTGGTCAAGCGCGAAGGCATGGAGTATCTAGCTCAGTTAGCAAAGGATGGGAGACTCAAGACTGCTATTGACTCTAGGTTTGCTTTGAGCAAAGCTGAAGATGCTTGGGCTAAGAGCATTGATGGCCATGCTACCGGAAAAGTCATTGTGGAGCCATAAGCAGAGTTTGCTTGGAATCACAATATTTGTATATATGTATCTGTCTGTATCTGTATTCTATACAAGGCTTTCGCAAAGCTCAAATAGAAATGTATAATCAGGCATATCATATGCTGTTAAGGATTTTAATGTACACGTTCCTTTCTTTTAAATGCATTCCCTTGCTGGTTTGTAAATAAGATGCTTTATTAAGCAACTTACTATCATATCATACCTGTTTTTTTTTCCCCATTTTGGGGTACTTGTGTTATGAATAAAAATTTAAAATTTGTGATGATCATTTCTTAAATGATGGGTTCAAGGAGATTCTGTTCTCTTTTTTTATCAAAGCGTGAGAAATACAAGAGAAAGCGGGGTGACGTCAACAAGAAATAATGAACAAATTATACTAGCACATTGTTCCTGTTCGTGTTATGTTTGGATGTCTCAACAATTACAGCTTAAGGTTATGATATTGATTGGGAGTTTTATAGATGATGGAAGGGAATGACTAATAATGGAATGGAAGAAAAAGGTAAGGAGTAAGGTGGAAGAAACTATACTATTCTCTTGTTTGGGAGTTACTTTCATTTCCTCCTTGACCTTCCAATTTGGAAGATAAAAAAACTTGATTTTGTGTGGCAAGAGAGAGGGACATTGTCCCTTGCTAGGCATGCCACTTCCTTCTCTAAAATTGCTACCAAATAATGATCACTTAACTTTAACTTTGTCATTTCTTGCCATTAACTCCGTTTTCATTCTTCTAATCATAATCTAAGCTACTTAGGCAAACTAGTACTTTTGATCATAAGAACACGACCATTCCTTCTAATCCAATTACTTGTCCATGGTGGATCTTTAGAGACAACTCGGATTCTGTATTTGCTTACAATGTGAGTATGTGTAAATCCTGTTGCGTGTAGCCAGTGTAGGGGAGAATTTCTTGTTTTGGAGACTGCTATTTGGATTTCTTATTTAATACTCTTCTTATTTGATCGGGTGGGAATTGCAAATGTAACAAGTTTTGGGGACCAATTTGAAAATTAGATGTGTAATATTCCTTTTAAAAAAGGTCAGAAATTTTTTGAATCAGGAAGGGTATTAGTTACCTTTATCTGTCATTTGGGTCATGAATTTCACTAATTCTAAACCCTACACGCCCTAGGAGGGCTATATGATAGAGCCATTTTCTTGGGACTTTAAGTCCCAGAATTGTTCCCTAGAGAAAATGAGTTGAAGAGTGATTTTTAACGAATTTTATGAAACTCTTAATCATTCCGTTTTTGGTTCCCAAGTTTACAAAATCGTAAGATTTTGAATTTGAACTAAAATCCAAATGTTAGATTTTGATTTGTTGGAACTTTGATTTTTCTAATATTTTATTTGAATCCAAATGGGAGGTGTTTTTTTTATTTACATTTATATTTTAAAATTAATGTAAAGTAAAATAAATGGTTAACTTAAGATTAAGAAATGTAAATAAGTGAGTAGTGGGATAGTATCTAATACATACCAGGATTGGAGCATCTGGAGCTTCTGGACTGGGACGGTTAACAGAGAGTGAAGTCGGTCTCTGGAGTTTGAGACCGCCCAGCTTAACAGGAAGTCGATGCGCCAAGGTGGAGCCTCAGGGACCGCCTAGGCGTAGGCGGTCATATGATCACCTGCCTCATAAAAACCCATTTGGTCCAGTCATTCAGGAGCCCACACCCAGACCCTCTCAACTTCGAAGAACACCTCTCTTCACCCCCCCAAGCTCAATTTTCTTCCATTTCTCTCAATTCTAACTCTAATATTTCATTCATAAGGTTTAAAGGTACGTTGTTCTCTTGGTCTTACTCCTTTTCCTTCAAGTTTTCCTTGTTTAGGGTGGTTATCTCCGCTTCTTAAGGGAGAGAAGCTTCCTACCTTGTTAGAGGTGGATTCTTGAGTGTTTAGAGGTTAATCTAGAGCCCCGCGCTTCTATGTTAGATAATAGTGTCATTTCCGCTCCCAAAGTGTTGTTAGCATCATTTCTGAAAATTCACTCATCCAGGTGAGTGGGTTTGCACTTGTGACTTTTATGTTGTGCATTAGAGTTATTTTTATGAAGACATAATTTCTTGCTTAATTTAGAGATTATTGTGGAAGAAGTATGAAGATTTCTATTGGATTATATGTTTAGAATTGCTGATTTTAGAGTATGAAACATATTTTTGATAAAAACTCATAGGACCATATTTGTTGAACTGATTTTATAGAATTGATGATATATGTGATTGTTAGAGGTTTTATGATGGTTTCAATGGATTATGGAACTGTTTTTATATATGTTATAGATTTATGACAGATATAAAGTTTAGAGAAAAAGATTGAAAATACGGTTTAGACTTTGTAATTTCATGACATGATATTAAGTTTTTCTAGTTATAAATAGCTTGAAAGTTTAATGATGTTTTGATAATCAATAAAAATGTTTTAGAGCATAAATCTTCGTAAGATTCAAGACATTGACCTACATATTATGTAGAGGTATGGAATCATAATGTCTACAAAGGGTGATCCCTTGGGCATGATTTCATAGCCAGTTATGCTAAGGTCAAACTTCAGAATCAGAGAGATTCAGAGCTCTCATAGAACTAAAAGGTTTTTAAGGGTTTTCAGATTGATTTACAATAACTATAAAGAAACAGGCTGCGTGTTAACGATAAATGCATTAACTTTGGTACCAAGTATGCCGGGAGTATTCAGAGAAGGGACCTAGTTAGGTACCTATTATTGTCACATGGAGACGATACGTAACAGATATGACCAGAGATTTATATCCAGAGTTTTGTTACATCACAAATATTGTGCGTAAACAGAGAGAGAGTTTCCTGTTTCTCTAGGAGCTATGCTATTATGAGTTTATATGACATTAGGTATGAAAATGAGTTAAGGAAATAGTTTTGAGCTTGTAAAATGATGATTTGAATGTATATTAAGTGATAATATGAATATATAACTACATAGATGGATGTTTGATTATGTACGATTTTTTTGGATATTATTGATGTTTTTATAATTTCATGCACTGTTTCTTGGATGTCCCATGAAAGGGGGTTTTAGGTGAGAGCTCATTACTAAGTTTTGGTATCAAAACTTACCCCTCATTTTTTTCATTTTTCAGATAAGGACAATAGCGAGATTCTACTTAGTTGCCATAGAGTGTCAATGATAAGCTTCCCTTAGGGTGAAGCATGCATTCAGGGTTGGTTAGAGTGCTCCGGTACAACACAGGCAGGATCTAACCTTAGATTACATTGTGCATTCTACATACCAGGATAGTGTATTCTTGCTTTGTGTTTAGTGACTTAATTATATTAATACCATAGATATTTTAGGTCGACTTATTGTCATATGTTATATTATGACTCAAGCTTTAGAGATAGATTATTAAGCTCCAGAGTTGATTACCTGAATGATTGTGATTAATTTGAACTTTAAAGAACAGGTGATTTGTATGTGGAAAAGGGAAATTTTCTATTTTCCATGAATTTTAAGAACAGAGCGCATATAGAAACGGTTAGGAGGTCCCGATGTAACACCCTAATAATTAACCCAAAATGCCTAGGTCATATCTGATTAATTACTAGACTTTACTCTTTGTTTCAGTTCCTTAATCATGCTTTGAAAATACTTAGTGAAATTACGAGCCATTTTTTTTTAAACATAATTGAAAACGTAAGTCGCGCATAACGTGAAATAATCGGATAAAGCAGAAAACGACAGACATATCATGAAGAACACATCATATTGGCTCCATCATATGACATCCATAATTACATTTCACATAGATATTTTGCCTACCAACGAGTTAAGCTAGATGTAGGCAATCGAACAAAACATAAATAATATATGGATGGAAAAACATCTATTAACGGCACCTATTTATAACACTCCAGAGATAGGAATAGATATCCAGTTCACGCTCAAGGTCTAGCGATACGTTCCTCAAGGATAATAAGTTGGTTCACAAGATCACGTGCATCTACCAGGTGAGAGCATCAACGAAATCACGAACATCACCATCACTTTCTGAAGACGAGATGGAAAGAAAGAAAGAGGGAATGAGAAACTTATAAAAGAATCTCAGGGTACTCACCTCGTATGCATCGTGTCATCATCATCGTCCCCAGGAACCTCGGGTTTCATTATGAAAATGTGAGCATGCTAAGATTCATTTATTTAGTTCGGAAATATACTTACCGAGGTCGTTCATTTTAATCATGCGTCTTATAATGCATCATAAACTTAGCATGTTATGTTCATAATGAACTTTTCCTTTCATATATAAAAACATAATTATGCATAAGACCACATCATATTCCTCATCATCATATCATAAATATTATGCATAGAAGAATATCATATTTCTCATCATTATCTCATATATACTATGCATAGAAGAATATCATAATCACATAATACGTTACTTAGTTCCTTAGATGACTTAAAGTTACTTTCATCAACATTTTCCTGGGCCACCCTATACTCCACCCTTTTGGGAGTGATCTAGGTTATGAGCTCATACCTTACTAGTCGTCACTAGCATATACTTATCCCTTTTGATAACTTAAAATCCCAACTCTACCCTTTTGAGAGAACGTTTCAGGGGCAAGAATCACCTTTTCACCACCTATAGTCTGATGGGTCCAAAGGATCATTTCCTCATAAGTTTAAGTCACCATTAAGTCTTTGCATGTTATATCATAATACAATTCTCAATTCATAATCATTCATAACATTTTCTTGTTTATAGTCTTATTCTGGAATAATATATATACCAACTGTAATCATGCATCTGGAGATTCCAGGAAGAGAGGTGAGTCACAAATGGACACGCTTAAATACCAAGTCTTTCCTAGCCAGAACCTTTCCAAATTACACTTTTACAGGAATATACTTTCTTCCAACAAGGGTAAATTTTTAAATAACAAAGAATATTTCATTATTTCATGCATAAGCATTCTCATTGTTTGCAACAACAACTATAACATGCAAACCCGAAATCATTCAATGACGTCAAATACTTAATAAGCATCAAATCACTACATAGACTTATCATTTAAAACATCAAAGAGGCATCATCATAAATCCTTATTGAAAGCTGTCTTAAACAGAAACTCTAGAATCGGACAACCTTAATTATTGAACTAATTAATTATGCATCTAAGGGATTTATTACCATCAATTATAAGTCCTAAGAATGTTATTAGACTATATGGGGCAGCATAGAAGTAAGTTGTTCTTAAGGTTTTAATGCTAGAAGTTGCATTTTTAACTCTTTCTTGTTACCGGCTTTCCCTATGATGCTAAAATTAATTACTAAACCAATTATGAATCATTCTCCCTTATCTAAATATGATAAAATCTGGTTCTTAAGGCCACTAAAGGCTCTGGACAGAATGCATAAATTTCATTCTCTAAAGTTCTAGAAATCTTGCTTTTAAGGTTTTCTAGGAAGCTAGCTTTATCTCTAACATACATAGAATCATTCTTTTAGTAATCAACCATAATTATCATAACTTCAAATACATTAAACCATCATCATACAGTAGTACTAAACTCAGATTAGTGGTTGAATCATGAACCTCACATAATTGCTTAAAATCACATTTTTAAGTACAAGTAAAATACTAGTATCCCATAAAATCTTTGCAAGGTCTTAAAACCCTTTTAAAAACTAATTCTTTTTGTTACTCTTGAAAGAAATTTTAGAACTAAATCAGTAGCTTGTTTAAAATTACTTTAGGCCTACCTTAATCATGAGGCCGATTTATACATTGAAAGAATCCTGATTAAAATTTTCACTTAAGATAAAAGGAGTAAGTTTGAGCTTTAAAGATTTAGGTGATAACTAGAATCATAAACATGCTATGCAACCTCATTTTAATATTGTCTTTATAAGGTGATAACTTGGAATTATAAACATGATATGCAAGAAACTGGAGTGGCGGTAGTCCACTGGACCAGTGGAGGGAGAAGAGAATCTTAAAAAATCAGAAGCGGAGTAGTCCACCTGGAAAAGGAAGAGAATTCTTATTACATCTTATTAAGCTCCAAACTCAAGACTTTTTAAAGAATGATTTCTTTGGCTCCTATAATCTTAAGGAAGCTTTAGAGTTTTTATTACCATGGTTCCAACTTTGCTTGTGATACTTGGGCAAGTCTTTGAACTCTAGGATCTTTAAGTGATGACATAAAATAAACATGTCATGCATTGATTCTTTTAGCCATTATAAAATAAAGTGAGAGCATAAAATAAATATGAAATGCATCCTCTTTATTATCTTTGAAGATTAAGTGACAACTTGAAATATAAACATGAAATGCAAGCTTGGAAATTTAAACATGAATATGCAAGTTCATTTATTCATTCTTGAGAATTTAGTGATGACATAGAAAGTAAACATGATTATGCAAGGCATAAACTTAAACATGGATGCAAGTTCATTTTATTTCTTTACTATAGCTCCTCCAAGACTTTAGAGAAATATAAATTCAACCCAATATATCTTAGTAAGACAAAGTGAAAAATACATATTTCAAGTTCTAAACTCAAGATCTTTATTTTTACATCATAAAAACATCATTCTTTAAAGTTTTGCATCAAGTGGAATTTTCAAGCTTTAGAGGCCTAACTTGTGATGGATTTACAACCAACACTCAAGGTCCTCATCATCAAGCTATCATCATATTCACATATAGGCCTTATGGCCAAAATGTTCAAAGCAAAAGAAAGGAGAAAACCGAATGGAAAAGCTAGAGAAAGTCCATGAAATCATCATTTTGAACCAAGAACAACACTTAGCAAAGCATAGAAATAAGCTTAAAGACAACTCCCCACCTAATTTTATTTGAAGGAAAGGAAAAGAACTTGGTTTCCTTGAGTGAAATGAAAGAAAATCTCTTTGAGAAATGGGAGAAGAAGTTTCAGCCAAGAGGAGGAAGAAAGAAAGCTTTTGGTGCTTTTAAAAACTAGAATTATGTAAGTTATGAACTAAGGCCTCTAACACTCCTTCAAGCATGCCTATTTATAGAGATTTTGAGGCTCATAAATGGACAAAGGGAGGAGGAAGGCTGGTGGAATTTCAAAGGGAACAAAGGGAGGAAAACATGGATTCAAGACAAGTTGTATGAATTTAGGGAATTATGTTTCATGGTAACATTTTTGACATTTTATTTTAGTGCATTATTTAGCAATATTCTGATGCATTATGGCTCCATAATTTCAGCCATTTGCAGCCCATGGAAGAGAAATTTGTGTGTTTCATGTATTATTTAGGTGTAGGTAAGGTATCTTTACAAATTAGATAATTTACAATTAAGGGCTTAGGTGAATTAGTAAGCAATTTGGGTATTTTTGAAGCAATTTTAAGTTCTAATCAATCTAAATAAATAATTTTGACTCTAGATTAATAATTAGAATCTAATAACCTTTAATTTGAGCCTAATATTGCTTAGGTTTTGCTATACGAATAAAATCTCAAAATTCGCAAAACTGCACAAAGATAGGGACAAAATGGTAATTTTACTTAAAAATTGCCTGAGACCACCCGAGCTTAACTAATGGTTAATCATAGCTTAAAAACATGTTTTAAAACATTTTAGTGAGGTTAAGGCTTAGTCCACAATCGATTAAAACGCGCAAGGGCGTTTTGGTCATTTGCGTATCGGAGCTCAAAATTAGGATTCTTCTCCTCTATTAACACACATAACATAAACAATCCCTTATTAACATCAAAACATCCCCTTGAGGACGGGTGGGGCCCACGATCCTCATTTTTGAGTAAAATAACTTCAGGGCATTTTGGTCATTTTACACGTAAATTTGGTTTGCAACTCTCGCACGAATTGTTCCTATCCTTTCTTCTAATGTTATATTCCTTTATTGAGGATTGTTCCTTAAATTATATGAAAAATTACCTAGGGTAATTTAATTTCTAACGCAAAAATCAGGGTGTTACATCGAGGCTAGCGTGAGAATAGGATTTCTCACGTACCCACGTGCCTGATCGGGTCGTGATAAGATGTGTTTAACTGGTAGAGATACATGCTACGTGAATTTGCAAAGTTTCACGAAGTTAAGTGAAGAGTAGAGTTTATTTCATTTCCACTAACATAGCATATTCAGTAAACGGTGGCTTTTAGCATGCGGACCTTATGTTTGGGTCTATCATGGACTAGACATTTAACCATTGTAAAGACTTAGGCTAATTGAAAAAATAAATGTCGTTAAACCAGTATTATTATTATTTTATTAATATATCAAATTC
This sequence comes from Dalbergia oliveri, assembly GCA_030441495.1. Classification (NCBI taxonomy): domain Eukaryota; kingdom Viridiplantae; phylum Streptophyta; class Magnoliopsida; order Fabales; family Fabaceae; genus Dalbergia; species Dalbergia oliveri. The sequence goes on from JAMLFY010000011.1 coordinate 9,229,525, forward strand.
TATAAAATTACACATCTATCCTACACTATTTTTTTTCTCCTCCCTATGCCACCAATGGCGCCACCACCACCCTAGTCCTTGCACTCTTCGGTGACAACCATGCCATTGCTCACGCCTCACGGCAATCCCCTCAGTCCACCTCCACGACAACAACCCCAATCTTCTCTAACGGCCTTGTCCTCCACATCCAGGACATCAACCAACGAGTCATGACTATATCACATTCTTCAACGAATTCCGATTCGCAATTCGATCCTTCTTCCCTTGTGGAGTAGGATGGAGGGGATGGAAGAGAGTGGAGTTTTAATTAGCTCTATTATTTGGATATGTAAAATTTGAATAAAGTAAGCCTTCTAAAATAACTTTTAAAATTTGAAGAGATGTCCTTTGTATTCCATGTTTAGACTTCTAAAATAGCTTAGAATATACATTTAATATTTAAAAATATTAAAAAAATTATTTTTGTCCTTATAAATATATTAAAAATCTTCGTTTGATTCTTATCAATATCACCACTTAATAATATAAACTAATGTAAGGGACTTAAGACATAGGATGAGAAAAATAAAGGACAAAAAGCAAAACCACTTAAATTTCACACTAACTACTTAACATATCATATAAATGAGGGAATTTTATTGGAAGACCATGTGAACTGTTGGTGCATACAAATTAAATTCTTAAGCCTTTTTATGAATAAATAACAAATCCAAAATACAATTTCTTTCCTAACATGACAAGACAAAGCGACAACCCTTGTGGAGTTTTGTTTTGTCTTGTTTCCAGGGAGTTTGGATGGCATTGAGGTGGGTGTGTACCGTGTGGGTGTGATTAGGAATGACAACGTTGATATCAGATATGGCGAGGAAGCTTATGGAGGCCGTTCGATACGATTCTTACGGTGGAGGTCTTGCCGGCTTGAAGGTGAGGAGTGAGGAGACGACCCTCTTCTTCTTCTTCAATATCTATCTATCAAAATAATAAAACCTGATGCATATTGGTTTTCTTTCCTTTGTTAGTGAGCGAGTATGTGTGAGCATGAGGGTCAAGTACTGAGCTTGCCACCATGCATCACATCACATCACTCACTCTATCTATCTATAGTGTAACTGCATCATTGAGTGGATATGTGTTTGAGGGTGATGGAGCTCTAAAGGATGTCTGGATATGCAACAATGTGCCTTTGTGTGATTAGCTTTTGTGTGAAAGGGTGGAACAATGCTACATGTCTGTGATGGTGTGGGCTGTAGATATAATGCTTTGCATCTTTATTTGAGTGCTTGGTGTGTGTTTTTGGGTGCTGATTTAGCAACCAAGTGATTGATTCTCTTCTGTCATCATGAGTTTTTGAAATTTGATCATGAGTCTCTAAGTTTTATTGGAATGGCTAGACTATTAGGCCTTATCTTATTGGTTTGCATTCATGCCTCGATTTTTGTCTAGTTTTATTACATTGACGAAAACAACTAAGCCTTGTCATAATAGGTGAGGTCAATTACACAAATCAAGTGACCTTATAGTACATGTAATAGATCATATCCATGTTTAAACTATTAATATTTAAATCTCTTTTAATTATTTCACCTATAGTTTTCCTGGTCTCCCTCCACCTCTAGTTTTCAGGTTTCCGTCCACTTATAGTTTTGTAAATATTGAATTACAATTTATTCAAATTTGTGTTGAAAAACTTGTTACTTATTTGTGCTATTTTATATATACATATTTATCGTTTTGAATTTCATGGTTGAATCAGAGAAAAGAGGGTAGAGAGAGATCCTGAGGATTTGTTTGGATAGTACAACTTATGACTTTTGTAACATCCCCGCGCTTTATGAATTGACCTCCCACAAACCAACACGAGTTTTCAGCGTGCTTTGTCCTCACTCACACGCTTCCTGGAAAACTTTCCAGGAGGTCCCAAAATTACCCAAGTCAAGCACGCTTAACTATGAAGTTCTTTCGTGATGGGCTACCGAAGAAAGATGCATCTTTGTGGCATAGGTAGTACCAATTAATTCATATAAGCCCTCCTTAACTGTATAGTCTCATACCTATAGAGACTCAGATCCTCTCATTTGGGTGTGTAATTGGTTCATTCATGCACCCCTCCGCTTGGAGGGGAGCCGCTCCTGTTCGTGCCTCTCCGACGATTACTCCCCGCCTCGTCCCCGCGTTACATGGCTAGAGATTACAACTTTTTTTAACTTTTTGGAAATCAAAAGTCATATTTTTACTTTTTATCCTGTTGACTAAACAACTTATCATTTCTCTAAAAGTTATTCTTAGTGTTTTTTTGAGAAATTAAAATATCTAGTTTTTTAAGAAGCATTTTCTAAAAGAACAAGTACTTTTATTATTATGTATTCGAATATACAATAACTTATTCACAAGTTACTTTTCTATAAGCGTTTAAATAAGTTGTTTATCTAAACGGACCTTTCAGAGTATGACAGAATTGTTTAGGTCTTACTAAAATAGATACCTATCAGCACCATATATAGTGCAATAGGAAATAAATACATATTACATTTTAAAGAAACAATGATAAAGACTTAAACTATTTTCTATGACTTCTATTATTCCAATGCCTTGACTTCTGTCCTTTCCAAGGTACTACTAATCACATGACTCATACATTTAGTCACATATTTTCTTTTAACATATCCTTTTAAATTCAGTACAACTGATGCTAGTTGGCTTTTTTTTTTTTTTCCGGTTTTCCTCCCCTCGGGTCATTGAAGAAATGTTGGTGGCTTTAATTATTGCTGTAAATTGTAAAAAGAGTGTTACCGTAATTCATGTTGTTTCACCAATCCTTAAATTTGTTTCTTAATTTTCTTATATGGGTTATACAGTTTCTGCTTTGCCCTTGAGTGCTGGAACTTGTCTGAGACGTATCTGCGTTGCACTGGAGAGGAATTGGAAGATTCATTGAATCACATTTCTATTTATTTCCCGTTACTGTGCATACTTGTACAGATTGATAGCATCTCTGATTTAGGTAATTTTAGGCCAAAAGAATTAGACCAAGAACGTTTTGCTTAGTTTCCTATTGGTTTACTGGAGCAACTCAAGTTTTTCCAGCGGTTTGGGACATTTTGTCGCTTAAGTTAGAATGCAAATGACAGCTAATGAAGTGTCCTTTGTGTTGACAAAGATTTGTAACCAGAAGTTGGATGAATCTTAACTACTTTTTCATTCCTTTTTTCTGTCGCGGTTACTGCATGACGGCCCCTTGTAAAAGACAAGCAATCAAGATCTCTAATGTGTATTGGTTGCTTACAAAAAATCCCTATTTCATTGAGAATCTATCACTTTACATAGGTTATAAGAAACACCCGAGTTGATAGGTTAAACAAGTTGGCTTACTTACTCATTAAAACTAAAAGTAAAATATTTAAAACCTTCAAATCAAAGTCCGCAAACTCTAAAACCTAGAAAAAAAAATTGTAAAATGATAATAGCAAAAACCTCAACACAAACCTGCAAACTCCAAACATCAAATTTCACAATTCTAAACTCAAATCTTTTGTCACAACCTCAACACAGAAGAAAACAAGAATGACAACCATGAAGTGAAGTTTATTTATTTAAATATCAATGAACTAAATCAACCTACTTAACCCACGAGTTTTATATGTCAGGTTAATTTGACCAACTTTTAAATGAGCTAATATTTTACTAATCCAAATGGTAGGTTGAGCTAGATTGACTCACGTTTGTTAGCTCACTTTGAGAGCTCTAAAAATATATTTGATAGTTAAAGCTAAGAAGAGTAATGGCATATAATTGAAAATTAATTACCTTGCCATACTTAAGAGTCCATTGCTAAATCATTTTAGCACACCAACTTTGAGAAATTGTTTCTTGCTTAACAACAATGTTTTCTTTTAAAAACAAAAACTTAATGTTAGGATATGTGAAATTATAATTTTAAGTCTCATTTAGTGATAAGATACAGTTAATTGATACTATCAAGAATAAGCCTCATTTAGTGTTAATTTATTATAATTACTATTAATTTCTACTTAATTTAAATTAATATGTTATATTCAAATACTTTTAAACATATAACTAATAATTTTCAAATTGTGATTAAAAAAATATAAGCATCGTACATGTATTGTTAACAATTTTTTAAACTAAAAATATAATTATGTAATTCAAGTATTATTATTTTTCAAATTCCTCAAGATCGAGATTGGGGACGAGGACAAAAAAAAATTGCATTATAAGAAGCAGAGATGTTATATAATTTGTATGGAAGGAGAGGATAAGTATAGGAAAGTTAAATAATTTGTATTGAGTATGAATAAAAAGCACGAAAGTTACATAATTTGTATGGAGAGGGAACAAAGGGCAAATATGCTACACAAATTTAACCAACTTTTATTGATTTTATATTAAATTCATTAATTTGGCAACTAACCTTTATATATATTGTTAAATTTAATAATTATTATCAATTAAAATAATTTTTAAAATATAGATAATAAAATCTAAACAATTTAAATTTTGATTAATTATTTTAAATCATGTGTCACTCAAAAGATACACAACATAATATTAGTTTTATAAAGCAATCACATTTATTTATGATAAAAATACTAATTTAATAACTCAAAGCAATAAATGATGAGTATTTTAAAAAGATATTTGTAAATATTTTTATAATTATAAAATAATATTAAATTGATTCAATATATTTATTATAGTTATAATTGACTCATTTAATTCACCCGTGCAACATACAGGTACAACACTAGCTTTCTTATTCATTTTAACTAATAAAATTCCCATAAACATAATTTGGTTTACAATTACACTAGGATTCGGATCCTCATTCTCATATTAGAGAGTAAAGTGATGGGTTTCACATTTAAATTAATAGAGTAAAAAGAGCTTCACTTCTAATTTTATTGATTCAAAGATAAAATCTCCTTATTTTGCTCTTTAAAATGAGATACTCACTTTAGAGGATTATTATCTTGAGAGTATATGTATTGTAACCATTTTTATTATGTGATTGTAAATTGTAAATGTACATGGATAATTTCCTATATATGTTCTTTTTTGGAGTGTATTTGATTGAGGGATAAAATTGAAATATAAATTTTTATGAATGAATTCTATATATAAAATTACATATAATGTTGATCCATGAAAATTTTTATCAAATTTCTACTCTATAATTACTTTATATGAATGACTCGAAATTGAGTCATAATTTTACTGCTTGTTTGGATAACATTTTTGGTAGAAGGATAATAAAAAATATACCTTTCCAATGCACTTTTATAGAAAATAAGAATTTTCTTATTTTGTCTAAAAGTATTTTTTGAAGCAAAACAAACAATCTTTTAGTTGGGCTGAAGGTTCACACGGGTGATTTCATATGTTTATATCTTCTGGATAGGTGTTCATGCAAATGAAGAAAAAAAAATACTAGTAACTACTAGAAAGGTTGCCAACCTGTTTCCTTCTTTATTTCTCCTTTGTGGACTGAGTAGTTCTTTCTTTTTGGACAACATTAGCAGAAACCAATTTGGTAGAGTGAAAGATGCAAATGTGGGGCCAAGTTAAATTTAGATGTGCTAAACTTCAACAACAAAGATATGGCAGCGATGCATGCCACGTGTAGTTGCAATGTTTGAGCCAAAATTGAGTGAAGTGAAGAATGTTGTTCTATTTCTACCAAGGCACGAACGGAGTATACAGTACATTCACGCAACAATCTAACCTATAGAGAGAATTTTTTTGAGGTGTAAATTATAGAGACGTTTGGGAATAAAGTTGTTCAATAAAAATTATTATTTTAAGAAGATTAAACTGAAAAATATTTTCAATTTTAACAAATATCGGTGGTTCTGATTTTAGTTTTTTTTTTTTTTATAAGTTGGTTATGATCCTCCTTTTCCCTTTCTTTTTTGGTTTTTGATTCATATTATTCTAAGTTCTGATTCAAATAAGTACGTGACAATTACATTTAATCAGTATGAATATCGAAAAAATATTTTTAAAATAATTAAAATCAAAATAATATATATATTTATAAAAATTAAAACTAAATTTAAACCAATAAAAAGAAAATTTTTTCGGACTTTTTTTTTGAAATATTTTTTGGAGTATTAATAGTGTCCTCTTAAATTTAAGAACTATGCTTTAATTAGAAGTTTTAATGACTTAAATTAATAAATGTGTGGCTAATCCTTAGCCATAAATACCTCTAAAGTCTTTACCGAAAGTAAAAAAAACCTCTAAAGTCTAAAGTACACGGATACCTCAATTTAAAAGGGTGCCAGTCTGAAAATACAAATATGATATTTCTTTCCTAACACGACACAAAGCGGAACACGCGGTGGTTGGGAGTTTGGGTTTTGGTGTGATTGAGTGCTCTCTGATATGGCGAGGAAGCTTATGAAGGCCGTTCAGTACGATTCCTACGGTGGAGGTCCCGCCGGCTTGAAGGTGAGGAGTGAGGAGTGAGGACCCTCTTCTTCTTCTTCTTCTTCTTCTATCTATCAAAATAATAAAACTTGATGCATATTGGTTTTCTTTCCTTTGTTAATGAGTGAGCATGTGTGAGCATGAGGGTCAAGTACTGACCTTGCCACCATGCATCACATCACTCACTCTATCCATCTATAGTGTAACTGCATCACTGCTGGTTATTAGTTAACCATCTCCGCCTATTCTCCCACTTTTGTTGTTTTGGTGATTAATCATTTCTTTCACTCACATAACATATCACAGCTCATAACCCACTTACATATATTACAATATTCATACCTTTCCATTTCAACCCAATTTGAAGAATACTCTAGTTAGTACTGCTAATTTGTTATGTTCGTGAGCAGCATGTTGAAGTTCCTGTTCCCACTCCGAAGAATAATGAGGTTTTATTGAAAATAGAAGCAGCTAGCATCAATCCAATTGATTGGAAGATTCAGAAGGGTCTTCTGCGCCCTCTTTTTCTTCCTCGAAAGTTCCCCCACATACCTGGTATGCTCAGATCATCTTCTTCATCATTGCCTCTTTAACCTTCCTCTTACCTCTCATTCACTTTGTGATCTGGGCCATGTCTAGATCTAGTCAGTTTGATTATTTGACAATTCAATTCATTATTTATTGTTGGAACCAGGTACTGATGTAGCAGGAGAGATAGTTGAGGTTGGACCACAAGTCAAAGATTTTAAAGTTGGTGACAAAGTCATTGCTGAACTGAGCCATGGAGTAATACTCTCCTCTCTCTCTTTCAATTGTTTGTTAATGTTTTCCATTAGTACCCATGATTTATGGGGCTAACTCGGTTGGGGGATACAATACAATTGCAAGCTTGAGTAAATGTAGATTGTTGGTGACAAGAAAGCAAAACTTTTAAAAAGAAGAAATAGACACTATCTTGCAAATGCAAATTTCTGTGTAGAACTTCAGTTTTTGACCAAATGCTTGAAATGAGCTTCTCTTTTTTCTTTGATAATCTGTAAATGGAAATGGAGGAAGATAGAGGTAATAATTATTTTTTGAGCCCACCGTCTCCATGTAGCATCTTTATTGGCTATGTTTAGAATGTTTGTTTGACTCTTGGCTTGGGGGAAAGACATAGTAAATTGTGGAGATTTTAAGGATTAGATTAGAGTGGATACATTAATACAAGAAACTGTAATTCACTGAAGAGGCTCTTTAATAGTTGTGATGTGAATTGTGATACAAGATACTGATCTTATACCTGTATCTAAATTGAAAATGTGACTGCCAAAAGATGACTATACACTTTACTTTAGGTGCACTACATGTAGCCACATATTTGAGCAATAAGAATTCCCTAAGTATTTAAGAATAAAAGGGATGCCTCAATGCTCCAAGCCCGTACTGTGGGGGGTTTGGTGTCTGCAGCCTTACCCCCCTTGAATAGACAGGCTGTTTTCATGACAAGATTTAAAGATCACCATGTCACAAGACAGCAATCTTTCCTAGTTATATAACAGTGTCATTATAGATATCCTTTTTAGCAAAAGCTAATAATAGCCCCTTAAATGGAGGTGTATCTTGTGTCTATCTGAAACCTAGTCGAATATATGAGGCTGGCAGGGGAGCAAGAAATTAAATTACATGTAACAGCCTTACATATTCCAAGTTTAGAACCTTGTCCAACATATGCTTGTACATTATTATTTATAACAATTACTATCGATCCATTTTATGTGTTGTTATGTTGAATGACAGTATGGAGGTGGACTAGCAGAGTTTGCTGTAGTTAGTGAGAGCTTAACAGCTGCCAGACCATCTGAAGTCTCAGCTGCTGAAGGTGCGGGTTTACCGTTGGCTGGTCTCACAGCTCGTGATGCCCTCGCTAAAATTGCTGGAGTCAAGCTTGATGGGACTGGCCAGCCCATGAACATTTTAGTCACTGCTGCTTCAGGCGGTGTAGGTCACTATGCTGTTCAACTAGCAAAACTAGGTAACACTCATGTGACAGCCACTTGTGGGGCTCGCAACATCGACTTTGTTAAAAGCTTAGGCGCTGATGAGGTTCTTGACTACAAGACTCCAGAGGGGGCTGCTCTAAGGAGTCCATCTGGTAGGAAATATAATGCAGTGATAAATTGTACAACAGGAATACCGTGGTCAACTTTTGATCCTAATTTGACTGAAAATGGGAAGGTAGTCGATTTAACGCCTAACCCAAGTTCTTTGTGGACTGCTGCCCTGAAGAAACTTACCTTTTCCAAGAAGCAGCTGGTGCCATTTTTTGTTGTGGTCAAGCGCGAAGGCATGGAGTATCTAGCTCAGTTAGCAAAGGATGGGAGACTCAAGACTGCTATTGACTCTAGGTTTCCTTTGAGCAAAGCTGAAGATGCTTGGGCTAAGAGCATTGATGGCCATGCTACCGGAAAAGTCATTGTGGAGCCATAAGCAGAGTTTGCTTGGAATCACAATATTTGTATATATGTATCTGTCTGTATCTGTGTTCTATACAAGGCTTGCGCAAAGCTCAAATAGAAATGTATAATCAGGCATATCATATGCTGTTAAGGATTTTAATGTACACGTTCCTTTCCTTTAAGTATTGCATTCCCTTGCTGGTTTGTAAATAAGATGCTTTATTAAGCAACTTACTATCACATCATACCTGTTTTTTTTTCCCCATTTTGGGGTAGTTGTGTTATGAATAAAAATTTAAAATTTGTGATGATCATTTGTTAAATGATGAGTTCAAGGAGATTCTGTTCTCTTTTCTTATCAAAGCGTGAGAAATGCATGAGAAAGCTGGGTGACGTCAATAAGAAATAATGAACAAATTATACTAGCACATTGCTCCTGTTCGTGTTATGTTTGGATGTCTCAACAATTACAGCTTAAGGTTATGATATTGATCGGGAGTTTTATAGATGATGGAAGAGAATGATTAATAATGGAATGGAAGAAAAAGGTAAGGAGTAGGGTGGAAGAGACTATGTTACTCTTTGTTTAAGAGTTGCTTTCATATCCTCTTTGACCTTCCAATTTGGAAGATAAAAAAAATTTGTTTGTGTGTGGCAAGAGAGGACACATTGTCCCTTGCTAGGCATGCCACTTTCTTCCCTAAAATTGCTACAAAACAATGATTACTTAACTTTAACTTTGTCATTCCTTGTCACTTGCTCCATTTTCATTCTTCCAATCATAATCTAAGCTACTTAGATAAACTAGTACTTTTGATCATAAAAACATGGTCATTCCTTCCAATACAATTACTTGTCTATGGTGGATCTTTAGAGACAACTCGGTATTCTACATTTGTGTACAATGTAAGTATGTGTAAATACTCTTTGCATGTAGCTAGTGTAGGGGAGAATTTCTTGTTTTGGAGATTGCTATTCACCTATTCTTGATATGTGAAACTCTTTTGCTTATTTGAGCGGGTGGGAACTGCAAATGTAACAAGTTTTGGGGACCAACTTGAAAATTAGATGTGTTTAATTGGTAGAGATGCATGTTGCGTGAATTTGCAAAGTTTGAGCCGAAGTTAAGTGAAGAGTAGAGTTTATTTCATTTCCACCAACATAACATATTCAGTCAAACGGTGGCTTTTAGGATGGGGACCTAATGTTTGGGTCCATTTTGGACCAGACCACATAAAGACCTAGGCTAATTGAAAAAATAAATGTTGTTAAACCATTATAATTATTATTATTATTATATTAATATATCAAATTCTATAAAATTACACATCTATTCTACACTAATTTTTTTTTCTCCTCCCCATGCCACCAAGGGCGCCACCACCACCCCAGTCCTTGCCTCTTCGGCGACAACCATGTCGTTGCTCACGCCTCACGGCAATCCCACACCCCCAGTCCACCTCCACGACAACAACCCCAATCTTCTCTGATGGCCTTGTCCACATCCCCGACATCAACTAACGGTTCATGACTATATCATATTCTTCGACGAATTCGATCGCAATTCGATCCTTCTCTCCCTTGTGGAGTAGGATGGAGGGGATGGAAGAGAGTGGAGTTTTAATTAGCTCTATTATTTGAATATGTAAAATTTGAATAGAGTAAGCCTTCTAAAATCACTTTTAAAATTTAAAGATATGTCCTTTGTATTCCATATTTAGGCTTCTAAAATAGCTTAGAATATACATTTAATATTTAAAATATTAATTTTTTTTATCTTTATAAATATATTAAAAATCTTTGTTTGATTCTTATTAATATCATCACTTAATAATATAAACTAATGTGAGGGACTTGAGACATAGTATGAGAAAAATAAGGGACAAAAAGCAAAACCACTTAAGTTTCATACCAACTACTCAACGTATCATATAAATGATGGAATTTTATTGGAAGACCGTGTGAAATGTTGGAGCATACAAATTAAATTCTTAAGCCTTTTTATGAATAAATAAGGGATTGTTTGTTTACACTTTCAATTTTTAATTTTTGAAGAAAAAATTGAAAATTGAAAATTTCAATTTTCAGCTTTCTTCATAAAAAAGCTAAAACGAAAATTGAAACTGAAAAAAATGCCAACAAATCTAAAATACAATTTCTTTCCTAAAACGACAAGACAAAGCGACAACCCTTGTGGAGTTTTGTTTTGTCTTGTTTGCAGGGAGTTTGGATGGCATTGAGGTGGGTGTGTATCGTGTGGGTGTGATTGGGAATGACAACGTTGATATCGGATATGGCGAGGAAGCTTATGAAGGCCGTTCAGTACGATTCTTACGGTGGAGGTCCCGCCGGCTTGAAGGTGAGGAGTGAGGAGACGACCCTCTTCTTCTTCTTCTTCTTCCTCCTTTGCTGCTTCAAGATCTGTCTATCAAAATTACGCTAGAACTTGACGCATGTTGGCTTTCTTTCTTTCTTTTCTTTTCTTTTCTTTTCTTTGTTTTTTTTTTAATGAATAAGATGGTCATTCACTGCTTTTCTTTCTGCCCACATCCTCCCTCAGATCTGTCTATCTATTGTGTAAACTGCGTCACTACTAGTGCTAATTAACATCTCCGCCTATTCTGCCAACTTTGTTGTTTTGGTGTTTATATAATCATTCTCTCACTCACTTGTAATATAAGGTTATGCTGGGATGGATGGAAGGGAATGACTAATAATGAAAGAGAATGGAGAGGCATAGAGTAGAGTGGAACAAAACATGTCGCTCCCATGTTTGAATGTTCAACAAGTTTAATGGGCGAGTGAAAGGGAAATGGAACTTATTCCTTCCCTGACCGCCCAATTTTGAGGGACAAAAAATGAGGAGTTTGAGCCGTAAGGAAGGGACAAGGTGTTCCTTCTTGGCCATCCCACTGCCTCGTCTAAAATCACTCCCAAATACACTTTTAATTAATGAGCCTATTCGAGGAATACTAATACTACTGCTAATTTGTTATGTTCGTAAGCAGCATGTTGAACTTCCGGTTCCCATTCCAAAGAGTAATGAGGTTTTATTGAAAATTGAAGCAACTAGCATCAATCCAGTTGATTGGAAGATTCAAAAGGGTGCTCTGCGCCCTCTTTTACCTCGAAAGTTTCCCTACATACCTGGTATGCTCAAATCATCTGCTTCCTTCCACTTACCTCTCATTCACTTTGTCATCTGTGCCATGTAGATCTGGTTTAGTTATTTGATAATTCATATTTGTTGTCGGAATCAGGTACTGATGTAGCAGGAGAGATAGTGGAGGTTGGACCACAAGTCAAAGATTTTAAAGTTGGTGACAAAGTCATTGCTAAACTGAGTCATGAAGTAATTCTCTCCATCTCTCCCTTTCACTTGTTTGTCAATGCTTTCCATTGGTTCCCATGATTTGTGTGGCTAGCTAGCTTGGGGAATGCAATACAATTGTAAGCTTGAGTAAATATAGATTGTTGTTGACAAGAAGCAAAACTTCTAAAAAGAAGAAGAAATAAAAATAATCTTATTGCAAATGCAAATTGCGGTACATGTTCATTTTTCAACCAAATGGTTGAAATGTACTTCTCTTTATTCTTTGATAATCTGTAAACCAAGGAAGACGAAGGTAATGATTTTTTTTAACTCACTGTCTTGGAGTAACATCTTTATTGCCTAGGTGTGTTCAGAATGTTTGTTTGACTCTAGGCATGGAATAGACATAACACATGAAAGTGTGATTCACTGAAGAGGTTCTTGATACTTGTGATGTGATACAAGATACTGATCTTATGCCTCTATATATATTAAAAACATGACTGCCAAAAGATAACTATGCGCTTTACTTTAGGTGCACTACAAAGCCAAATACTTGAGCAATAAGACTTTCCTAAGTATTTAAGAATAAAAGGGTGTCCCAATGTTCCGAGCTCCTACTATTATGGGGTTTGGGGAGGGTTTGATGTCTGCACCTATTCCACACACACACACACACAACAAAATGGATCGGCTGTTTTTTTGACAACATTTGAAGATCACTAGTTTACAAGTCAGCAATTTCTTTTAGTTATATAATAGTAATTCATTATAGTTTTTTTTTTTTATAGCATATACTAATAAGTAATGGCCCCTTGAATGGAAGTATATCGTGTATCTATCCAAAACATAGTAGAATATATGATGATGCCATGGGAGGGTGAAATTAAATCACATGTGACAACTTTTACATGTTCCAAGTTTAGAACATTGTCCAACATATGCTAGTACATTATTATTTATACCAATTACTATCTATCCATTTTATGTGCTTTCATGTTGCATGACAGTACGGAGGTGGACTAGCTGAGTTTGCTGTAGCTGGTGAGAGCTTAACAGCTGCCAGACCATCAGAAGTCTCAGCTGCTGAAGGTGCGGGTTTACCTGTGGCTGGTCTCACAGCTCATGATGCCCTCACTCAAATCTCGGGAGTCAAGCTTGATGGGACCGGGCAGCCCAAGAACATTTTAGTAACTGCTGCTTCAGGTGGTGTAGGTCACTATGCTGTTCAACTAGCTAAACTAGGTAACACTCATGTGACAGCCACATGCGGGGCTCGCAACGTTGACTTTGTTAAGAGCTTAGGTGCTGATGAGGTTCTTGACTACAAGACTCCAGAGGGGGCTGCTCTAAGGAGTCCATCTGGTAGGAAATATGATGCAGTGATACATTGTACAACAGGAATACCTTGGTCAACTTTTGATCGTAATTTAACTGAAAATGGGAAGGTAGTCGATTTAACGCCTGGCCCTAGTTCTTTGTGGACTTTTGCCCTTAAGAAACTGACCTTTTCGAAGAAGCAGCTGGTGCCATTTTTAGTTACTGTCAAGCGTGAGGGTCTGGAGTATCTAGCTCAGTTAGTGAAGGATGGGAAACTCAAGACTGTTATTGACTCCAGGTTTCCTTTGAGCAAAGCTGAAGATGCTTGGGCTAAGAGCATCGATGGCCATGCTACCGGAAAAATCATTGTGGAGCCATAGGCACAGTTTGCCTGGAGTCGCAGTATATGTATGAATCTGTATTCAGTGCATGGTTTACCGTTTCCATAAACTCATACAGAAATGAATGATCAGGCAGATCATATGCTGTTAAGGATTTTAAAGTACTTGCTCTTGTCTCTTGAGTATGACATTCTCTTGCTGATTTGTAAATGATAAGATGCTTTGTTAGGCAACTTACTGTCGTATCATACCTGGTTTTTCCCTTTTTGGGATGTCTGTGTTAATAATAAAATATTAAAATTTGTGATGATCATTTCTTAAATGATATGAGTTCAAGGAGGATCTGTTCTCTTCTCTTATAAAAACGTGAGAAATACAAGAGAAAGCTGGGTGGCGTCAATGAGAAATAATGAACCAATCTATTTATACTACCACAAGCTATGTACCTATGATACACTTTTTTCCTGTTCGGGTTTTGTTTGGATGTCTCAACAATTATAGCTTAAGCTATGTAGGAGAACTAGTTCTTTTGATCATAAGAACACGGCATTTCCTTCCAATCCAATTACTTGTCCATGGTGGATCTTTAGAGACAACTCGATATCCTGCATTCACGTACAATTTGCGGGCACCTAGATCTTCTTCATAGGCTCGAAGGGCAAGAAACTCAAAACCCCACAAGATGGAAAGCATGTCACAGGCTTTCAACAATGCAGTCGCTATTTTCCTCCTCCTGTGCCTCCAATTAGTTTCATGAATATACACTTCACAACAACAAAAGGAAGACCAATGAATTAGTTACCAGATTTTACTTAGTCACCTGAAAGTTTTGGAGACAGCTATTCCTGATATGTAGAGGTACTCTTCTGCTTCAGAAGGGAGATGTTGAAGCACATTTCGGTCTCTTAAGACAGTGACATCTATGACACCTACAAGTTGTTTTGGTGAATCTTCATCATTATCGATAGGCTCAGCCACCAAACAAGCATACCTAAACAACAGCACAGTATTTATCCTATTAGTTAACACACAATAATGATCAATTGCTGAGATTTCACACTTTTTAGCATTTGCAAGCAAGTTATATGACCATCTAATGCACTGTTTGTGTGGTATATAATTTAATAGTATTGCTATTTCAACGCTAAAAGCCTTTATCACTATTGGATGTGATGGATTGGTGAAAATCACATCCAATGGTAACACCCACTTTTGGTGTTAAAATAATATTTGTCATAATTCAGCATCGGCAGAACACAAGAAAGGTCATCTCATGCTGCATCAAAGGTTTTTTTGTTGGTATTAGTTTACAGGTTCACAAATATATTTATACACACACACACCTCACCTAGAAAGAACAAATTTACCTATTGGGAGGTGAGTTATTAAGCTTGTAAAGGAGCCCCGAAAGCACTTCCGCCTATTTGGGTCAAGACAAGATGAAATAGTGAAAAACCAGCAAAAGGTACACAGGTTAACTATAACACACACTTCCTCACAAAATCGATAGTTGCGTTGTAAGTTTCTGTAAGATACATCATACTTAAAAGATTTCAGATTCGCTCAGAATTATTTTACACCTGTTTGATATGTCTTATCTTGTAAGTAGTGTTAATCATGTCAAAATTCAACACTAAAGATTAAAAAGATAAATAGTTGTAACTTGATGGTTGATCGACCATGCAAGATGCATTATGTTAAAAATAAAAGTCACTGAAAATTGTTGGGCATAAATTAATTTCTTAACTTGATGCATACTATAAGCATTTCATTTGTTACCAACAACAGTGTGAAACCAAAAAGTGCAAAGCCCATTTTAAGCAAATTTGCATGATGTAAATACATAAAATGAAAGATGAATGGAGGCATTTATTAATTTATCTGATTGGAAAGGGAAAGTAGAGACGAGAAGCAGAAGACCTTAAAGAACTGGAAGAACAAGTCATTGAAAAGAGCCACAGGGATATGGAATGCTTCGGCTTGAATTTGAGATGCCATCCTGATCTCATCTTTATTCTCAACCAGCCTCCTCACCCTCCACCCATATTCACACACCAAATACTCAAACTGCTGCTTAAGCTTTCCACTGCCATTCTCAATCTGCAACCTCACATTCTTCTGATCAGCACAAGATAATTGGGAACTGCTTGTTGTGCTGCTGCATTGAAGCACAAAACCACTCCCACCACCTCGGCATTTCCTAGTCCTCACTCTGTAACAAGCATTTGTGGACACTGCTCTAACACCGTACGATATGTCTGAGCAGATAAGTTTGTGTGCGGTGTTGGGATTGGATGCCAGTAAATGAGCCATGCATAAACCAAACCGAGAAAACAAAGATGGGCAAGGTTACGCTACATATCTTGACTAAGCTATCTTGCTTGCTTAACGTGTTATACTCATTACTCTGCAATTGGATTTTGGTTCATGTCTCAAAATCGGTAATAAGATTCGGAGTGGGACCAGCTGTTATTTGTGTGGCCTCTCTCACTTTGTCTGATTGTGGTTGTTAAATACATGGAGATCAAGAGGCCACCTGCAGTCATGTCAGCCAAAGAAAACTCTTGTTTTCATTTCCATAATAATATAGCTTTTTCATGCCAGAATCTCAACGCTAATAAACTCCCTGCTCGGTTTTTAATCCCACTGCCACATTGCTTAGCAGAAAGCATGACTTGATCAATGGGTACAAAGGCCTGGAATACTCCATAATTCCAACCCCTTCAGTAAGTCAGAAGGCTCCGTTTACTTTGTGCATAATGACAAAATATTAATCATTGAATTATGGGAGCACGTTTGGAGCAACACAACCCATAGGCATTGCTGCCTTCAAAAACTTTATTTAGACACATCAAGGATGTTACTTGGTTGTATTTCAAAACTTCCAATTTCTCCATATTGTAGCTATCAAAATTTTCGTCTACTTAATCGAACTCGAGAATTTCCAATTCTTACACCCGGCTTTTTCATTACCAATTGCTTATTATGGCAACCTAGTTAAGTAAAATGCCTAGAAGGACAACAAAAAATGAAAAAGCCAAAATTGGCCCTTAATATTTACGAATGTACTACTCTACTATACCGAAATTCTTGATTAGTAACCTCCCAATAGCTAGCAGTTGAATACGCGGTGAATGGTTATCAAATCCAAAGGTGGAGAAGCTAGATGAGTAGGAGTGTGCGAGGGCCACACGTTAATTCGATGATTGTAAAGTAAGTGTCAAATAAGATGCCCATATTTTGGAAGTCAAAATAACACTATTGTGTTGCTTGAGTGCAGAGCAATGCTATTGAATGAGGAATTCATGCTCAGGGAAAACACAGTACTTGCTATCAATTCAACTCCATCTTCCTAGCTAGCGTATTCATTATTTAATTATACTCAATCCACAGAGACACTAAACCATTCAATCCAATTGTAGAGATAAACTTGAAGTCGCACAAAGTCACATGCGTACACAGGAAAAGAAACAAATACTAGCAATGGTTATTTCATTTTTCCGGTCAAACGATAATATAGCTTGTGAATGAACTCTGCGTACATTATGAAATCATGTTGTTTCTACATTTTACTGGTGAAAAAAACCACCAATAATCATGGTAACATTCTGTCTCAATATCCAAGAAGCAGGATCCGTTTTACCAAGTGTCTACTCAGCGTCCCGCACATTCTGGAAACAAGACCAAGAAATAAGCAAGTTATTTTACCCAATCCAATTAATAGAATACAAGCATTGCCTGCAAGTAATGAGCAAAACTAACAGGATGCACTGCCACTGCTACTCAGATTAAATGTGCGAACACCTAAGACCACTTGCATTTGAACTACCTCATGAGTCATGACTACATACATGCCAATGCAAATTAAGTTCCTAGAAATTTTCAAATGTCCAGAATTATAATCATTCCATTCCTCATGAACTCTCCACTTGCTCTCCTATGCCAAAGTCAATCAACATCATTATGCAGTTAAAAACAACCAACAAGATATCAATGCATCTAGGAGTAGAGGTCCACTAACAACACCATCTCCTATGCTAAAGTCACTCAGTTTTGCCATATTAATATAGAAGATGAAGTGAAGAAATTTTAAAACATTAAAGTTCCAGAAGCTACTGTGCCAATTTGGAGGACTTCCATTTCAACACATGAGCAAAGACATCTAAACCTCTTTATTTGAACCTCTCAGGACTAAAGTTCATTGCTTCCTTTTATTGATCATAGCAGTGGTGAACTGTGCACAACGGGACAAGTATGTGTAGAAACAAATCAATTTAAAAAAAAAATACACAATCAAGGGTACATCAAAAGACAACATGACATGCAGGCAGGATGATGGGAAAATTCTATCTTTTACAAATTAAGGTGTTCCCATAGTTTTCACTATAACAGTTTCTACCAACTTTCCATCAGCAGTGTCAAGGTGCTGGATTCATTAGTCTCTTCATGTTTGGGACAAACGTTAGTCCTTTCTAGAAAAATAACAAATAATCCTACATACTTATTGCAAAATGGGTGTTAGAACAATTTTATTTGTAAAAGGGGGCTCTCTCTCTCGGAGGACAGAGCAAAACGGGATGGCTGACAAACAATGTTACTGATACGGGTACAAGTTTCAAGTACAGTACATGTATGGTAAATATAAAATTATTGCAAGACTTTATAAAATATGTCATTTTAAATAATCCAAAATCTTAATTGCATGTAGAAAAAATATCAACAGAATATTTCAAAGTACAAAAGAAATAATCTCATCCAATATATTAAAGATTACTTCCAAATTTGGTTAGGAATCGAATATCTTTCCGTTACATCATGTTATATTTAATCTGTGTTTATTGTTTAGTGGTTTGGGTGGATTTGGATAAAAAAAAGATGGGTCTTGCCTTTTTTTTCTTGCTCAGCACCCGTTACTATGCCAAAACATGCAGGAACCGAACCGACAGTCTTTTGGCCGTTCCCTTGCATCATAACTGACAAATGACGCACAGCCATTGAGCAAAATGCCAGAGCAAAATTTGGTGGTCGAAAAAGAGGCTTTCCTTGAGGACCCTAAACCTAAATCAAGGACTAATCATTTCCTTCTTTAAGAGATCACCAAACACCCACAACAGCCAAGGCAAGAGAGGGTTGGGTTGAAGCTGGGGGCTGAACTTGGATGTTATGGCCATCATTGAATCACAAATCTTGTGGGCAAATCATATGGGTCATGGCCATTTACCATATATTACCATGGTTAACCATTGCGTTGAAGATGCAAGAAGTATTTTGGTTTAAAAATGAAGTTGCTTTGCACTTCGCAGCGTGAACAGCATTCCCTTTCTTCATAGTTTTTAGTTTTAAACTTTTATGTCAACACCAATCTACTTAACGGGCACTGGTTTATGGTTAACCACCGCTCTGCAATTATACAAAAGGCCAACAAAAGCGGTGCTTAATTGTTCACGGAAGGGTCTGAAGGCAGAAGGGGAGGCAGGGGAAAGCTGAGGTGTTTTTTTTTTTTTTGGGGAGGTGAGTGTTGAGAGGGACGCAGAGCAGGGGGAAAGGTAGGAGGAGAGCTGTTGAGAGGAGGGTGAGTGTAAGGGTAGAATAGGAAATGGTTAAAAATGAGAATGAGATTAAAAATTTATGATATGCTTAAATTAGTAATTTGATAGGTATTTTTAGGTGGATAAATGTTAGTCCCTCACATAGTGTGGACTAAGTTATGATAGGGAGAATGAAAATGAAGGGAGTGACAAGGAATGACAAGGCTAAAATTAAGTGACCATTATTTAGAAGTAATTTTAGGGGAAGGAGTGGCATGGCTAACAAGGAAAAATGTGTCCCCCTCTCTTGCCACTCAAAACCAAGCTTTTTTGACCCTCCAAATTAGTGGGTCAAGGAGGGAATGAAAACAATTTCCAAACAAGAGAGTGGCAAAGTCTCTTCCACTCTACTCCTTACCTTTCTCTTCTATTCCATTATTATCCACTCCCTTCCATCATCTACAAAACTCCCAATCATAGCCAGGAATCCTTCATGCACTGTCAATTACCAGTACTAAATTAAATGCAGTACTAGTACTAAAAATTTCAGGTCAGATCTGTGTTGCTGGAATTATGCATTCTGGTGAATATCTTCCACCAAGACAAAATCAAATAAGGAGAAGCAAGTTCTAATTCCTATTTGTTAGCGAGCAGCAGCATGTACCAATAGTTAGTTTGGCTAGTGTTAGTGACAATCTAGTAGCTTTTGAGAATTGAGACATGCTTAAGTTTGGATGAGAATTGAGACATGCTTAAGTTTGGACGATGATGCTAATTGCTAAAGGATTACAAACGAAGAAGAAAATAATAAGAGGGAAATGGTACCTGAATAGGAGTGTCGGAGACCTGAGGAGGAGCTAAATTGGTTGTGGATCCAGCAAACAGTGAAGAACATTCTGTGTAAGCTGATCCAATTCCCACTCCAGCACCAAATGCAACCGATGCCCAGCGAGTTGTAGGACTCCCTGGTTACCGCAAACAGAATAACCCAACATTTTAGCTTGAGAAGGTCAAAGGAACACGAATTAAACTCTTCAGATTCAATGCAACGCAATGCAAGAATAGGTCACTCTATTCGGATAGGAAACAGTTGTATTTATGCACAATAATTAAAAAAAAAAGATAAAAACCAATTTATATCTATCTATCTATCTATAAATGATATTGGCCTTACAAATAAACAAAAAGAATCGTGGAATGTCGAGTGGTTCGTTGCTTGGCAGTTTGCAGTTATGGTAGCTAGTATGATCTGATGTTTGTTGTATAAAAAAGAGTGCGAGGTAATTGTGAGCATATAATGATAATGAAAACCTAACTAAAACACATAGATAGATGGAGGATGGATATCGAAAGAATAAAAGATAAGCGAACGAGTTACAATTAGTGTTGGTTGAGTAGAGCAAAACGTGAACATCATATGACATGATGGTGACGTGTTTGTCATGAGGAGACATGTTTGCAGATCTTAAGCTGAGAGAGATAAAGATAAAAAGGAGAAGGAAGGAGGGAGGGACAAACTGAAGAAGAGGAGACCGCCAAAAGCACCGGCGAGGAGGAATACACGACGCGGCGTAGGGAGAGATCAAGGCACGCGTCCCATTTCGCATCCAGCTCTTCTCCTTTTCCCATTCTCTTCTCTTCAATTGATTTCGAGGACGAACGAACAATCAAATTCAACTACACACGCGATGTCTCTCCTCTCATGCCACAAACACACAGACCCACCCACACTAAGACCAAAGAGAGAGAGAGAGGGAGAATCTCCGTTTTGCGTTTCCACCCATTAGGGTTGGGCTGGGCTACTCTTCTCTCTGGGCTTTGGCCCAACCCATTCAACTCACTACACTCTTCTTTCCTTTATCTTTTTACAAAGTTTTTTTCAGACTCCGACAAATAAAACAGGTTTCCAGACCAACATAAAAAACTAAATAAATAAATAACGTTTTTACTTTTTCTGACCAAAAAGCATAATTTTTTTTGTAACAAAAAACAAAAGAATGTCTGTGCCTTTCATCACGACAGGTATCTAATATCTAGTAATAAAGTACAATGTCTGCATACTTTCATACCTCACATAAAGGAGATCCTATTTAGTAATTTTTTGTCTTGTTTATTTATAATTTATTTTGATTTTTTCTAACATTTATACTTATATTTACTTTAGAATTATGATGTAATCATTTCCTATTACACTCTAAATTTAATTGTTATATAATTAAATAAACTTTTTAATTTAAAAAAAATGAATGGATGAGCAGCTATTGAAGATATGTATTTATTATTGGATGTAGTGACAATTCTCTTCACATACTATAGACTCATTAAAAGAATAGATGTTCATCACATATTTTAAAATGCTCGATTTTCAAGTCGAAATAGAACCTCAACACAGTTATTAAGGAAGAAACCTCAGCCATGGTTGTAAAAAAGTGCAATTAAAATATAAAAAATATATGGAATTTATGTTACTTTTCCTTCAAAATTTAATAGTTGTTAAGAAATGTTTGCAAAGAAAAAGGAAAAGGAGAGAGAGAAGGAGGGGTAATGTGATGTGGGTTTGGTGGAGTAGGCATAGGATTCCGAAAAGCTGAACGGTGTCTAGAAAGCACTTAGGACTAGGAGGAGTCGCTGTTTGAGTTGTTACTACCACCTCGACCGTTTCTCTCTGTTTTCTCTCTCTGTAGGGTGGACTAGTGTAGAGTGTGGTATAACCTCACCCAACCCAAATCGGCCCTCTCTGTCTCTCTCTCTGTCTCTGTCTCTTCCGAAACACACTCTTGTTCACTTTTGATTCCTTGCTTATCTCCTCCTCCAAATGGCTGACAACGATTCAAACCCCCCTCCTCCTCCTCCTCCTCCTCCTCCTCCTGCTGTTACAGATAACGAAGCAGCCTCGCCACCACAGCCCCAGCCTTCGGCGGAGCCCGATTTGCCCGCCGCCACCGTACCTGCAGAGGTGGAACCCCTCCACAATAACACCACCTCTGAGTCTGACACCAAAGACCTATCTCTTCCTCCTCCACCGCCGCCGTCACAACAACCCGAAGAATCTGCCGCACCAGACCCCTCAGAGCCAGACGATGTAAAACCAGACACTTCAAAGGACAAGGATGTGGATGTGGCTGCTCCTGTGGCTCTGGCTCAAGACCAGACCCTCAAGCCTCCCGAACCCGAAGAGCAAGAGCAAGTGCAGGAGCAGGAGCAGGAACAGCACAAGAAGCTGCCTCCTCACAATTTGGTATCCTTCAAGGAGGAAAGCAATAGGGTTTCCGATCTCTCCGATTCCGAGAGAGCCTCTCTCCAAGAGCTCAAGAACCTCCTCACAGACTCCCTCCCCCCAAAAAGCAAGAAGAAGAAGAAGCAGCAGCATCTCAACCACCTGCAATTGCAACCGAAGAAGATGTTGTTTCCATCTGGGGAGTCCCTCTGCTGAAGGACGACAGGACAGACGTCATTCTCCTCAAGTTCCTCAGAGCCCGCGACTTCAAGGTCAAGGACGCTTTCGCCATGATCAACAACACCCTCCAGTGGCGAAAGGACTTCAACATCGACGCCCTCATGGACGAGGATCTCGGCGATGACCTGGACAAGGTTGTCTTCATGCATGGCCACTCCAGAGACGGCCACCCTGTCTGCTACAATGTCTACGGCGAGTTCCAGAACAAGGACCTCTATGAAAAGGCCTTCTCCACCGAGGAGAGGCGAACCAGGTTCCTCCGCTGGCGGATACAGTTCTTGGAGAGGAGTATCAGGAAGCTTGACTTCGCTCCCGGTGGCATCAACACCATCTTCCAAGTCAATGACCTTAAGAACTCCCCTGGCCCTGCTAAAAGGGAGCTTCGCCTTGCCACCAAACAGGCTCTGCAATTGCTTCAGGACAATTACCCCGAGTTTGTTGCCAAACAGGTAGGTTCACTTCATATTCATGATTCACATCACGCCATACCATTTTTACCGGTACTTTTAGATACTCTTAATTATATTCTACATGTTTTTAATTTCATTTATACTCTATCCCTGTATCGTACTCGTGTTGTATGTACTGGATATTAGGGGAACATAGATGCTTGGTTGCTTAGTTAGTGACTTTACTTTTATGTCCCTTTTAATTTGTTGAATGAATCCTGTAGGTTTTCATCAATGTCCCCTGGTGGTATCTTGCATTCTATACCATGATCAGTCCATTCCTGACGCTGAGGACCAAAAGCAAATTTGTGTTTGCAGGGCCATCCAAGTCTCCCGATACACTCTTCAAGTCAGTGGCGCTTTGGAGTTCATATCCTGAACTGAAAATTTGATTCCTTTTCCCTGTTTTGGTCTGTTCTGTTTATTGGGAAATACTACGAGTTATGAATGAGTGACCTTTATGTATTTCTTTGCAAAATAGGTATATCTCTCCTGAGCAGGTGCCAATTCAGTATGGAGGCCTAAGTGTAGATTTTTGTGACTGCAACCCAGATTTCAGCATGTCTGATCCTGTCACGGAAATTCCTATAAAACCAACCACAAAGCAAACTGTGGAAATTGCTATTTATGAGGTGACATTGCCAGGGTCCCTTTCCATCTATTTGGATTCTTCTGTTTTGTGCTTCTTTTGACTGCACATAGTTATGTGCAATACATAATCATGTTATACTTGTTATTAATCTCTGAATCGAAAAAAGATCTCAGTAGATTGAGGGGTGTGATTTTGCAGAAATGCATCATTGTTTGGGAGCTGCGGGTGGTGGGCTGGGAGGTTAGCTATAGTGCTGAATTCAAGCCCGATGCTAAAGATGGATATACAGTTATTATACAGAAGGCCACAAAAATGTTCCCCAGTGATGAACCTGTGGTTTCCAATAGCTTTAAAGTTGGTGAACTCTGGCAAACTATTACTCACCTTAGACAATCCCACCACAAAAAAGAAGAAACTTCTTTACAGGTTCAAGATCAAACCCTACTGTGATTGAAAGAGAGAATCATATGTAGCCTATCAAGTGATTTTGGGTGCATGACATGAAGGAAATTGGAGAGTGAAATATGCATGTCATCATTCGTTCACCCCCATTAGTCATCTACAATATTGGTCTTGAGTTGTTTGAAGGTTGGCTTTCTGTCTTTGTTGTGTTTAGTACTTCATTGTCCAGACAAACATTGAGCTAGTTTGAATTGTTGTTTTATTTTCTGGTGACGATCAATGCCGGCAAAGAGAGTGGCACATGCAATTGGGATTGGAGTTGGTTTATGAGATTCTACTTATTTACCAGCATTTTGTGTCACTTTGATGAGCAAATTAAACCAACACATAGAGGCCTCGTTAGGAGAAGTTTCAATGTAAAATTTTGTTATCGTACTTATCCAGTGTGGAGTTTGGTCCAATTACAACTTCAGTGTCCATGTCTGTATTTAAGCATTCTGAATGCCATTATATAGTTCTTTAGTTTAAATTGGATATTGCAGAGGCTGTGATTTCCTTTTTGTTTCTTGGATTGCAGAGGCTGTGTGATTGGGAGTTTTGATATTCTCTTTCCCTAATCTTTTATTAATTTAAGTTTTTATATGAAGAACCTTGCATTTGGGCACTCTCAGATGCAATGTTAACCTGACTCATGTTTGAGAAAAAGAGAGAGGAAATACATTTCAAGGAACTATTCAATTTTGTGCTTAGTGCAAGAAATGATTGTAAGTGTAGCAGATGCTTTACATTTGGAAAGGAATGACCAATCGAGTGGTAGATAAAAATAGAACATACCATTTTAATTCCCAAAGCACCCAATTTATCCTTCTCTAGTAGGCCACTCGGACAGGCTGTGTCCCCTTTATTGGGTCTCTATATTCCGTGGCAATGGGAGAAAGAAAATCATAGACGGAATCTTAAAATTAGTGAATTGTGTTTACTGTTGTTTTTTTTCTTCTTCATAGGTTTCTGTGACTGTCGTCTGCTAATTATTTCTTATGTAAGTTGTGTTTAAAGTTACCATACTTGATTAGCAATTTGTAGATTTTCTGTGCTTTTAACTTCTAACTTACTGTAGGATTTTCTTCCTTTAAGACAACCAAGCTGCATAATAATTTAGTTAAAAGCCAAATTGATGATAGCAAGGTGTCTCCACCTCATTATGCAACATTGTTTTATATGAATTTAAATTCATCATAACTCACTATTATAACTCATCACAGCATCGTTTATAAATTTACTAATTCAAAATGGTGGTTGTGTGACTTCATTTGGTTTTGTACGTGTCGCATTAGCTACCACTCCTGCATGTGAGTTCCTGTGACCGTTTTTTGTGTTTTTAATATTTAAAGAGTTTTGTTATTTCAATACCCAAAATGAATGTTTATTGGACACTTACTTTATTATTTTTGAATGTGATAGTTCATATTTATTTTATTTATCTATCACATCTAATATAGTGATAAAATGGTTGTAGGGTGGTGAAAATAGCAAAACCCATATATAAAAGGCGGACAGTGTGTGCAGACTGCAGAAGGCATCTGAACATACAAAGTTGCCTATATGTCTGCATCCCAATTTGTAGGTTGTAAAGCTTTCCATGTTTTAGATTAGTCTCCATGTCGCCTTTTCTGTCCTTTTTCCCGTCTTTCTGAGTGGATCTCTAAAATTTAATTTCCGAATCTAAATTTAATGATTTACAAAACATTACTCAACATATCAGCGTTGCTCTAAAATTCTTGTACTAGTTTTCTACCAATGAATCATTATATAATCATCCTAGTTGACAGATTTACTGTAGGTTTTCTGATTTGATTAGTTGGAAACACGTGGTTGGCTTGGCTATTTTCTGCTATTTCATAATTTCATTTTGATGTTTAGGACCTACGCCGTTGGTTGGATGCGTCTTTGATGTATATGATCTGCTTGCTCATAGTCATTGTAGTTGATCCATACCGAAGACACCAAGAATATCATAAAGCAGAAAGAGACTCCCTAAACTTTAGCTTGTTCAGAGTTGTGTTTGAATGGCGTTATGTTGCCATTTGTGGCCGCGACTCAATAATTTCGGTGGAAAAAGACAAAATTTGCCAGCTGCTACAATTGAGTAAGATGGGAAATAAATGGCTACTGAGCTTTTCATCAATTTTTGTGAGAACTGTCTATGGATGTTTTTCAAAGGCCGTGTGATCGTGTTTTAATTTGGTGCTAGTTTACTTGAAAATTACTTTGATATGAAAATAGTTAAGAGTTGAAAATAGTCTTCTATAGAATGTATTTTTACTCGGTTACAATTTAAAGTCAAGATGAAAAAGCAAACATTCTTAATCGATTGGCGATCGAAGTTTATAGTTTATACTTTTATGTTTCGTTTGGTGTGTGGAATTGGTTCCTGGAATTAAAATTGCCCAATTTCAACTTTTATATTTGGAGTATCATATAGAATTAGAATTATATTTCCACAATCCAATTCTATGAAATTCAAAAACAATTAACATAGACTCTTTTTTATTCCTAGCATATATCCTATAAATTGTCAATTTCAAAACTTGTTGAATATCTTTCTTTTTATTAAAGTCTATATAATTTTTCTATTTTTCTTTAATTTTATAACAATTATGTTACAATTCTACAATAAACTTAAATACAAAAGCTAAGATTGTAAGTCAATTCCAAATTCAGCATCCAAACGACCTTAAAGTTGGAAAGGTTTACATATATAGATTTCAAACCTTATCTACAAATTTTTACAAAACAAAATTGAATGATACTTTTGAAATATAGCCTAATCACTAGTATCATTTTAACCAGCTTAGCAATCGAAATTCAAAAGAACGGAATATGTTAGTTAGGCTTTCAATGTTTTGGTGGAATATGTATCTGGGGTAGATGGCCCTTCCTGTTTTCTTTTCCTTCAATGATACGCTTAGTGCGCAAGATGATTGTAATCATTAGGTTTGCAGTTGTTAATATATAACCGATTCATATATCACATATAGTCCTTTTGGCTTTTTTTGGGTCCCAACTTTCCATAATCCTTTGGTGAAGCTTTTAATAATGTGCTTAAAGCAACTTCCAGTTGGACATAAATCAAACCCACGATGCATTTCGAAACTTAGCATAGAATCTCTCTTGTAAGTAACAATGTAAGAATTTCAAATCCTTATAGTTTTTTCATTCGCTAGGTAGTTATAGTGTGCTCTATCCTGTCTTGGTGGGGATTGATATGGTGTTCCCCATGCTATCCAAGGGCACTTTTTGATGCTTAGATGGGCATAGATTTGTATGGTTTCCAAAAGAAATGTGGTTGTCACTATTCTTTCATATTATTTGGTCTATTTCTAAAGCGAGGAGTCAGAATGTGTTCCAAAATGTGAAGCCTGACTAGGAACTCTTTCCTTATTAAATTGCAGTTGAGACATAGACAAAGGATTGGTGTTCTGAAATTTTCCTATTACCCTGATTTGGTGGCTTGGATTCACTTTAGAGAGTAAAATAAGGAATTTTACCGTTGGATTAATAGAGTAAAAAAGGGTCCTACATCTAAATTTATTGATCCAAATATAAATTTCCTTGCTTTATTCTCTAAAATAACATCCTCACTTTAGAGGATCTTCACCTTGCAATCGGAATGCTACTAGATCCTAGAGAAGGCATAAAGTGAGATGATGCTATATGTTTTCTTCGAGTTTTTTACTCAAATAAAATGAAAAGAGAGATTACAAACTGGTCTCATTTTAGTTTGTTACACATGTCCCTTTTTTAATAGAAGTCTATTTGAATCGACTTCCCTTAAGTTGCAATTTTTTTGCCAAAATTACACTAAAGTTGATTTTAGTTGACTTCTTCTATGCCATCATGCTAGGCTTAGATCATGTCAAATCAAATCATATTCGGTGGCCAAAAATGAACTAAAGTCAACTATAATCGACTTCTAAAGTCAAAAAATCAACTTTGGACACATGTAAGAACATGTTAATAATAGTGCCAAGTCGATTGCAATCGACTTTGTTATGACACGTTCTGACATGTGTCAAGAGTCAATTTCAACCGATTTTGAGCTCAACCTTTATAAATACAGCTCAGAGCCTACTTGCATAATGAAAAAATTTAGTGAGTTGCTATCCAGATTTTGGTGAGAATATGGCAAAGAGTTACGTTCATATTCTTGTCCATTATGATGGTGAGATTATAAAGAAAATTGAGGGCGAGACATTCATTAGTGATAATCAAACATGATTGGTTGTCTATCCACCTATTAATTTGTTGGAATTGCAAAGACAAATATTAGAAGAGTATGAGGGTAGCAACAAGCATTGAGCATTACATTAACCAAGAGACCACAATGAAGTTACATTAACAAGTATACCACAAATGCAGAAAAAAAACAATATTGCACTAAGTATTGGACACATAAAGAGAAACAATAATAACCTGACTACATGATAATAAAACATAACACGTAGAGAGCAATAAGAACGCTTTGGGCATTAGATATGGCGGCAAGTGCAAGACGGCATGGATAGTGTAATTTTTCGAATTCGCCACAATCACACCATTGCCTTGTTAAAATTGACTTTTGACACGTGTCAGAACGGGTTAGTAACAATTCCAAATAGATTACAATCGACTTCTGCATTACACAGAAATCAATTTGAATATATTTCTATTCAATACAGAACTGGATTGCAATCGATTTTGCACCTTGCTGACACGTTCTACATGTATCCAGAGTTGATTTTAATCGACTTTAGAAGTAAAGTCGATTATAGTTGACTTTAATTCATTTTTGGCGCACCTAATATGATTTGACTTGACACGTTCTAAGCCTGGCATGATGGCATAGAAGAAGTTGATTCTAGTCGACTTCAGTATAATTTTGGCAAAAAAAATTGCAACTTAAGGGAAGTCGATATTAAAAAAAATGACATATGTATAACAACTGTAAAATGAGACAACTATGTAAACTCTCTCCTTTTTCATTTTATTTGAGTAAAAAACTTGTTTTCTTGAGTCTTGTAGCGATTCCTACTACCTGTAACTTGTACATTACTACTAACATCCCAAGACTCTTGAGATGTTAGCCTATTCTTCTCTCTATGTATTTCAATTTAAACTGATTCCTGAATCCATATGCTACGATGTCGGACTTTTGTAATTAACATGTAAACTTCTGGTTGTCGTTTGGTTTAATTGATGGATTATTTAATCTAACCTGAGTCAATTCAATATGGATAAAATTTTCTCAGCACTAGTTTTTTTTTTTTTGTTCAAAAGGCATGATTTTAAAATTATAATTAAAGAAAACAAAGTGACAAATTACTTGAATTAATCAATGCTACAAACTTTGGTTTAGTTTGAACCGAATGTAGTTTTTCAATAATAAAATAATGTTTGCTTAATTACATATTGGCTGATATCAATATTCATCTTTTAATGGATGAGTCAAATCATAAAGCAACATATATTCTTTTTTTAAAAAAAAAATCATATTAGAGACGATTCTACTTGAGTTGAGTAGGAGTAGGAGTGTAGGACTATTAAAGGAATAAAGCCATCTCTTCCAAGTTTTAGTTCAACTAGATCCGAGGATTCAAATACAAAATCTTTGATTAAACTAGAACAATCTCCCATCAATTGATCTGCATGCTTGTTGGTAAAGCAACATATATTCTAGTATTTTAAAAACAAAAAAGAGCTTCGAAAATTAGAAAATGTACTATAAAAAATCAGTTTCCTTTGACAAATATCTATAAGTATTTATTTAAAATGATTAATAATAGTATTTAGGTGAGTTTTACGCACAAGGTCGGGAGTTTGAAACTTTAAAGAACTCTTTTGGAAGGGGTCGTACCCTTTACCACTACATCCGGAGCCTAGGCTTCTTGTATGACCTCTATCCGTGTTTTGAATAAAACAAAAGAAAGTAGATATACATTGCAACCCCTAAGTGAATCTTAAAATGAGATTTATCTAATTACCAGCATCCTATATTCTAGGATCGTGTCAACATAATCGTCAATGATGAGAATCTCTGCACATGTGGTGAATGATGCCTTTTCTTTTGTACATATTCTTCCTCCGTAACTGGCGTTAAGATGTTAAGAGTTCACGTATAAATTTAAATCAATGCGTTTCTTGAATTTTGTTGATAATTTTGTCATCGAAGTGGAGGAGAAAGAATAAACAAAAGCAAATGTTTACTGCTTGTTTGTTGGTTGTTGGTCTGGACCTCAATCATGCCCCCTTACGCTATTTTGGGTGGGGGCAATTTTTCTCTCTTTCGGCTTTTATATGTATTCACCAAAAGAAAGAATAAAAAAAAAAAAAGGAGCCTAGGTTCAAATTCTTGTAATTTCATTCCATCTTCTTTTTATTACCTTTTCCCTTCTCTCTCAGTCTCTCTTGCAAGCTTTTCTTAAGACTTAATACACCTATCCTTGAAAAAGAAAAGGATTTTTTTTCTTATATTTATAATCATACTCATTATCTTATATTTTTAAATAAATGAAAATAGCAGCATGCACATACACACAAATGGTGTGGATTGCATGCTCAACCCTCTAATTAATTTGACGTGTCTAAACTATAAGGAGGTTCTACACTCCACTGTTGGGTTATATGCTCTTTAGTCACTTAAGTCCAATAAGACTTTAGTGAGATTAAAGCCCAAGAACAATATGGCCCATGTGGCTTAGGGTTAGGTCTTGGACTTCACGCATATATAAACTAATCTTTTCACCCTTGTGCCTGACTAAGTGTTTTTCATCAGAAACAGACACCTGAGAGGCGTTCATCATCTGAACGGTTGCCCACACAGCCACTCCATCCCCTCGAGAGATAGTCTGGAAGATCTATCAGAGAGCGGATTATACCGATCGTGAAGCTTTCGGTCACTGCATCCTTCAGGTAATCAAAACAATGAAGGTTCTATTTTTCCTACGTCGCGTCAGGACGATGCGCTTCCGCGTTTCTGTTGATTCTCCTACAATTGGTATCAAGAGGCGATGAGGAAAGAACCAGTTTTGATTTTAATTTATATTTCATGTGATTTATTTCGAAATTTTTTTTGAAAAATATGGCACCTTATTTTTCTGTATTTGTTATTTATTTCATGTTATTTATTCGCTTATAGTTCATATTCGGTAAAAGTCTTAATTTTTAATTGGTTAATCGCTTTAATCCATGGTTAGATTCTCTTGTGTTTCTCTTGGTTTGTAACAAGGAGGCTAATCCCATATGATTAGGTTTCCTCCTTGCTTTATTTTATGTTTTTCGCATTTTCCTATGTATTTTTCGAATTTCTGTAAAAGTTAAGATCGAGAAACAACGACAAAGATGAGCAATCAACACTCAGAGACTTTTCGTGGACCTCTGGATCTCAGATTTGGATGATCCATATATGGTTGGAAGAGACGGAAACGAAACAAATTGATGGGTGGCGGCGGCCAGGATCGGACGCGCCGCCACGGTGGCTGAGAGTGGCCTTCACGCGCGGCAGTGGAGCCGCGCGTGAGGGCGCGTGGGACACCCTTTTGGGTGTTTCCGGCGGTGTTCTCGTCTCCTCATGGCGGTCCTTCCCTGGAGTTTCGTCCTGAGACGAAGTCGGATGACGTGCGGGAGTCCTGATGGCTAGGGTTCCTTTTCGTGTCCTAGGGTTTCTCGCCAAGGATTGGGTTTTTTGGGCTTTTGGGCCCATGGATACCCTAAAGGGGCTTGAGGGATATTGTGGGCTGGACGAAAGAGGAATTCCAAAGTTGTAATATTATTATTATTATTATTATTTTTTAGGAAAACCATGGATTAAAGTTATTTGTTTAATTATTTATTGCTTTTATTGAATTGTATGAATTATATGTGCGATTAACATGATGTTTGTAATAACATGCCATATAGAATAGGATGGTGCCATATTGTTGCATAATCACATGTCATATATGCATAATAACTTTTGTCATGATACGACTAGTATATAGTTATTATGCGCGATTATTTAAATTTTAAGTTATTCACTAGATTAATTATCAATTATTATGATTTTCGGTAAGAAATCAAGATTAATAATGGGATTAATTTATTGTGGAATTAAAATCTAGACAAATAATCCAATAATTTCCTAAGAGAAAATTGTTTCTTGAAAATATAATTTTGTGGGTTTTCTAAAATGGTCATAGAATAATACACGCTGCATACAACAATCATGTATCATGATTGTGTGGAGCACACGCCGTGAAGTGACCAGATTTTAGGACCTTAATGTTTTCAAAATTACGTTAAGTTAGGTGATGCACGTTCATCGGCTACACCTACTTACATAGTTTTTGAAATCAAACAAAAATTATTTTCGAATGAAACATTTTTTTTGGAAATTGGAAAATTCTAAACTTAAAAAAATTGAATGGGTGAAGGTTTAAATTTTTTTTAAAAAAGTATTAAA
Organism: Dalbergia oliveri; assembly: GCA_030441495.1. Lineage (NCBI taxonomy): Eukaryota > Viridiplantae > Streptophyta > Magnoliopsida > Fabales > Fabaceae > Dalbergia > Dalbergia oliveri. The sequence goes on from JAMLFY010000011.1 coordinate 9,262,288, forward strand.
CCTCGGGCTCCAATTGTGGGTTTATTAGTGAAATGGTTATCGCTAAAGCCCATGGATAAGGATAATCGGATTTCGCTAGATTAAACCTTAATATTTTTTCAAAATTTTAGTAAAGTTTTGTACGGTCCATCGTCGGCAACACTTAGATACTAAAGATAATTTTGAAAGTAAACAATGGTTAAATACATTCAACTTTGGTAAAATTGTTAACCCTCCCATCGAGGCTCTGGCAATGAAACTGAAGGCCCAAAATAACAATATTAGTTTTACAAGTATCTTGCCCATCGTAAGCCTTGTAAAGATAACTAATGGATTGTTACACAATAAACAAGTAGTAGTTATTAGAATCTACTAGCGCTATATCTGTTTGTTGTTATTCTAGTTTGTAATTAGTGTGTTTTTTCATTGTTTTCAAAATGTCTTCATTCAATCCTTTAGCTACTATCTTGAGCCAAAAACCTATGGATGGTACAAACTACAAACAATGGAAAACTAATTTGGATATTGTTCTTCAATATGAAAAGCTCAACTTTGTTCTAACTACCCCTATGCAGCGCAACCTGAAGATGCGCCTGAGGCAACAAAGGCACGTTTTCAGGAGAAGGAAAAATGGGAGAAGGCAAATGTGAGGTTCTGCCTATATTTTAGCCAGTCTCGCGTCACCTTCAGGAGCAAGTGAGCATGATTGAGAGTGGAGCAAACATGCTCCAGACTCTTGATGGCATGTTTGCTACATCTAGGCTTTGCTAGGCAAAATGCGCTGAATGCAGTCACCAAGACGTGATGTTGGAGGAAGTGTGCGGGATCATTGTCTGACAATGATAGCAAACTTCAAGAAGGCTGAAGACCATGGGGTCAGATTTGAACAAGAAGTAAAAGTTGACCTTCTCTTGCAATCAGCCCTGAATACTTCAATCAGTTCAAGATGAATTATAATATGAATAAGATGAATCTTGACCTTACTCGCTGATGCATGAGCTTAAAGTCCTGAACAGTCTCTAGTCAGCGGGCAGTGCATTTTGCTGGTGAGAGTTCTGTGAAACCTAAGGGGAAACCCAAGGGAAGGAACAAAAACAAGAAAAAGAAGAAATCAGGAGTTCCAGTTGCCAAACCAGTTGCAATGAAGCAGCCAAAAGGCAAGTGCTTCAAGTGCGGACAAAAGGGGCATTGGAAGAAAAATTGCCCACGTATGAATAAACCAGGTATGGGTAATTTACATGTGATTGAGGCTTGTTTAGTGGAGAATTACAATGATAAATGGATCATTGATTCAGGAGCCACTAACCATGTTTGTTACTCTTTGCAGTGGTTCAAACATAGCTTGCCTGTAAGTGAAGGACAAAGAGTTTTGAAGCTTGGAAATGGGAAACTTGTGTCTGCACTAGCAGTGGGACAAGTTATTTTATCTTTTGATAATTGCAGAACTTTGGTTTTAGAAGATGTTTATATATTCTGGATTTTCAGAGGAATTTAATTTCTGTTAGTTGTTTAGTTAAACATGGTTTGACAGTTTAGTTTAATTCCTCAGTTTCAATAAGAAGTCCATCTTCTTTTATTTGTTCCGTGTAATGTTTAATGGTCTTTATTTCCTTAGTCCTGTGCCCTATGAAATTAATCATGTTGAATTAGGAGATGTTGAGCATGTTCATTCATCAAAGAAAAGAAAAGTTTTCAATGAAACTTATCTTTGGCATTTGAGATTGGGTCATATTAACTCTAACAGGATACAAGGTTTGGTCAATAGTGGGATTTTAAAATCCCTGAACTTTGAACCGTTACCAGTTTGTGAATCTTGTTTAGAGGGTAAAATGACTAAGAGATCTTTCAAGGCCAAGGGAAATCGTGCCACACTTCAGCTGGAATTGGTACATCCTGATGTATGTGGACCAATAAATGTCAGGCCAGAGCGGGTCTCAGTATTTTATCACATTTACTGATGATTACTCTAGATTTGGACATGTGTACCTGATGCGTCACAAGTCTGAAGCTTTTGGAAAATTCCAAGAGTTCAAGGCTCTAGGCAGAAAAGCATCTTGGTGTTCAAATTAAGACTCTTTGCTCTACCAGGGTGAATACCTATCTGGAGAGTTCAGGTCTTACCTGACCAAAGAGGGATAGTTTCACAATTATCTTCTCAGGGACACCCAGCAAAATGGAGTTGCTGAAAGGAGAAATAGAACCCTTTTAGAAATGGCAAGATCAATGCTCAGTTATTCATCTCTTTCTGATTCATTCTGGGGATATGCCTTAGAAACTGCTATGTATCTATTGAACTTAGCTCCGTCCAAGTCGGTTCAAAGACACCAATAGAATTATGGAAAGGGTGTAAGCCCACCTTGAACCATATTCGGTTTGGGGTGCTGGGCACATGTCTTACAACGGAAGCCAAATAAGATGGACTCGTCCAGAAGTATGCATATTTATAGGCTATCCTAAAGGAACCAGAGGTTGGTTGTTTTATAGTCCGAAGGAAAAGAAGGTCATAGTGAGCACACATGCAACTTTCTTAGAGGAGGACTATATGGCAAATTATAAGCCTAGGAGTAAGGTTATTCTTGATGAGCTAGTCTCAGATCAAGTTTCACCTCAACCTCAGGCGGTTTCAGCTTTTGTTCCTGTGGTTGTTCAAAGAGGGGAAAATATACCTGATGTTGAACACACACAGGAACCAGAAAGGAACCAAAGTTAAGCATGATGATCAACAAGTGGAACATCTAGAGATGCAGTTACCGCTTGTGGAAGAATAACAAAATCATGAATTGGTTAATCCTCTTAATGAGGGTCCTCATCTAGAATTGGATCCCCCTAAATGCACAACAACAAGTGCGGCAAACTCGTAGTGGGAGAGTGATTCGTAAACCCGCAAGATTTCTCTTGTTGGGTGAATCGTCTCAAGATGTCATCATTGAAGAAGATGATGATCCCACGAGTTATGACGAGGCACTAGGGGATGTTGATGCTCAGGAATGGCTTGAGGCTATGAATCGTGAAATGGATTCTTTGTATTCCAACTCAGTTTGGTCTCTTGTAGATGCACCAAAAGGGGTAAGACCCATTGGGTGTAAGTGGATCTACAAAAGAAAGAGAGAATTGGACGGGAAGGTTGAAACCTTCAAAGCTAGATTGGTGGCGAAGGGTACACCCAAATAGAAGGTGTGGATTATGAAGAAACCTTTTCGCCAGTTGCCATGCTCAAGTCCATCCGGATTCTCTTAGCTGTTCAGCAAATCTTGATTATGAGATTTGGCAAATGGATGTCAAAACTGCTTTTTAAATGGAAATTTGGAAGAGGATATCTATATGCAGCAACCAAAAGGGTTCATAGCCAAAGGGCAAGAAAACATGGTATGCAAATTGCAAAGGTCCATTTATGGACTTAAGCAAGCGTCCAGATCATGGAACATCAGGTTTGATCAAGCCATTAAGTCTTATGGTTTTGAGAAAAGTCCTAATGAGCCGTGTGTGTATAAAAGGATCCAAGGAAACGCAGTATCTTTCTGGTACTTTATGTGGATGATATACTCCTTATCGGAAATGATACGGAGGTATTATTAGGCATAAAGACCTGGCTGAGCAAGCATTTTGATATGAAGGACCTGGGGGAAGCCAATTATATTCTTGGTATTAAGCTCTTGCGAGCGGAAGAATAGGGTATTGGCATTATCTCAGGCTAATTACATCGACAAAATACTTGCCAGGTTCAGCATGGAGAATTCCAAGAAGGGATTTACCCTTCAGGCATGGGATTCATCTCTCTAAGGAGCATTCTCCTAAAACTCCTAGCAGAGAACGGATGAGTAGGATACCTTACGCTTCAGTAGGTAGCCTTATGTATGCTATGCTGTGTACCAGACCAGATATCTGCTATGGTGGGAGTAGTAAGTCGTACCAATCTAATCCTGGAGAAGAACATGGATAGCGGTTAAACATATACTCAAGTACCTTAGGAGAACGAGAGATTATATGTTGGTTTATTCTAGTGGGAGTCTTGAAACCATTGGTTATAGAGACTCAGAATTTCCAAGGAGACATTGACTCAAGAAAATCCACCTCTGGGTATGTGTTCACTCTTAATGGCGGGGCCATTTGTTGGAGGAGTGTCAAACAATCATGCGTGGCTGACTCTACCAAGAGGCTGAGTATGTAGCGCTTCTGAGGCTGCAAAGGAAGCCGCATGGTTAAAGAAGTTCCTAACGGATCTTCAAGTGATACCAAGTGTTAGTCGTCCCATCACACTTCCTGATAACGTGGGGTGAGCACAGTCCAAGGAACCAAGGTGTCACAAAAGACAAAAGCACATAGAGAGGAAGTACCACTTGATCCGAGATATAATTGAAAGAGGAGATACAGATGGTAGTCAAGATAGCATCGGACGAGACCTTGCTGACCCTTTTACTAAGAGTTTGCCTGAACGTGTGTTCGAGAGGCATGTTACATCTATGGGTCTTAGGAGGATTCCAGATTTGCTATAGCTTTAGGAAGTTGTTATTTCACTTTGTTATTTTGTGCTTTTTGAGCAAGACATTATGACATTATATTTTTTTGAATGTTATAAATGAGGTATTATTCATTTATTCCGCACACTATTTACAAACACGAAGGTCCGGATCAATTGTGAAGTATATGATCATATGGATACGTTCATGGAGGACATGGTCATAGGTTCTCACAATTGATGAATAGGTTCACGCTATTAAATAAAGTTGGGCATTTTTTTAGGCTGCAATATTTATGAGATGATTTTGTCCGAATCATTTTAAATATTGGTGTGAGTTAATACTTACATTGAATGGATCAAGGAGAGATTTGATTAAAGTTGTTCTTTCTGTCATAAGGAATCAAATCTCCAGATAACTATAGTTATGTAGTTGCTCTTAATCCTGAGTTTATTTTAAATAGGTAGTCGAATAGTTTTCATTCTTTGATTTACCAACGGGTGAGGTTCGATCTATTGATGGCCAATAACTCGGTATTTTGGGATTGAAACTATTGGTTATTAGTGTTTATGAGATAAACAACATGGAATTTATAGGAAATGTCCCCTTGATATGTTTCGGTACTTGGATATTGAAGACATGGCTAGTGCATGTAATCCATTAGAGAAACTATCATCAAGGAAATAAATAAATAATTGATAACAGAAAACTAGTCAATCAATTATAGACATTCTATAAAGGGGCGATGCATATTCATGTTATAAATGTCATTATTCTTGGAGTTCACGTTCGGGCTTTTAGTGGAGTAGCACTGAATTAGATAATCTTCTGTAGATTATCAGGAGCCTTGATAGATGACAAATGGTAGATCCAGGCTAGCTTGAGATAAGGGATGGGGTATATTATCAGATGATGATGGCTTATGGGATACATGGTCTTGGGTTTATGAACTCAAGTTTGTATCTTAAAGAGCAAGTGGGAGATTGTTGGGTTATATGCTCTTTAGTCACTTAAGTCCAATAAGACTTTAGTGAGATTAAAGCCCAAGATATGGCCCATGTGGCTTAGGGTTAGGTCTTGGACTTCACATATATAAACTAATCTTTTCACCCTTGTGCCTGACTAAGTGTTTTTCATCAGAACGGACACCCTAGCAGTTCATCATCTTGTTCCACACAGCCACTCCATCCCCTCGAGAGATAGTCTGGAAGATCTATCAGAGAGTATACCGATCGTGAAGCTTCACTTGCATCCTTCCAGGTAATCAAAACAATGAAGGTTCTATTTTTCCTACGTCGCGTGTACGATGCGCGTTTCGCTTGTTGATTTCCTACAACGATATCACATTTTTCATAGAGCGTGTTGGTTAAGAGTTGGATTAAGAATGCAAGGTTCTATTACTTTTAATATGCTCGAAAATGGAAAACTAGTTTTCGTATCTCTCAGATTTTTAAGAAAAGTTTTAGATTGCTGCTGTATCCTGAACAACTCTAAATCCGCTAAATCACTCATTCTCATTAAAAAAAAAAAAAAGTCGGTGATTTTAGAGATTAGAAACTCGTAAAATGGACCTATCAAACAATAATTGAATTAAAGTAAGGGAAGTGTCTTGCTCGAGAGTTCATCAGTTATCACAAATGCTTATGTGTCTTTTGTACATTGCAAGAGAGCAATTCCACGACGAGGATTTAATATGTAGGGCATCGGTTACTTGGTTGGCCCAACACAATAATAAGCATTTAGTTCCGACCCCGCCCCCGTGTTCTAGCCAAATATTGAGAGTGCATCTATAATTGTTCTGGCCAAACCAATTTGATCATTTGTAATAAAAAATAGTGGGATGGAGAAATCAAATTTAAAAAAGGAAAATGGCTGTAAATAGGAAAAGAAATACTGCAACCTAAATGGCTTTATTCAAATAATAATAGTATGACCCTTACTCTTAAAACTTCCAATAAAAATAATAAGGAAGAAAGAATAAGCAAAACAGAGAGAATATATATTCTCAAAAGTCAAAAAAAGGGAAAACAAACAATGAACTAAATTTTGATTATTTACGGGAATAAAATAAAAGTAACACATCATCACATTTAAACAAGCTTTACAGCAATAAAGAGTATCACAATGCAAACAGTTTGTCTTCCACGGTCCATATAGACCTTAATTTGTTTAACAAAGGAACCCCCACCACAATTGTGTTCCCTCCCAACCCCACCCCACCTCTCTCCTCCAGTTGATGCATTTTCAAAGCATTAAAGGTCCTATCCAATTCCAAAACCAAATGAACAAAATACCACATCACCACTATCAGCAATAAAATACGAGTAATACATCATCACATTTATACAAGCTTTACAGCAATAAAGAGTATCACAATGCAAACAGTTTGTCATCCACTGTCCATATAGACATTAATTTGTTTAACAAATGAACCCCCAACCCCCACCACAATTGTTCCCTCCCAACCCCACCCCACCTCTATCCTCCAGTTGATGCATTTTCAAAGCATTAAAGGTTCTATCCAATTCCAAAACCAAATGAACAAAATGCCACATCATCACTATCAGAAACTAACTGTAAATAAATTTGGCCAACCCCAGACATGAAACAAAATAATTTATAAACCAAACGAACAAAATAACCCTGTACGAAAGAATAAGCCCCCCCAGCACCCCAACTTGCACCCAGTTTTTGCTTGTCCATTTGATCAAATATTAATCCATAAACACCCTTATTCTTCCCTCCTTCACCTTGGCATTCTCTTGTCAAGGAGTCCGACATCCCTCTTTTTTTTTTTTTTTTTTTCTCTCCCCATTTGAAGCCATTTTTTTTACTCGGATATGGGTTTGGTCTTGGACCTGTATAGGAGTTTCTTCTTCTTGGATGTTTGGTTATCGATGGTGAGCACTACCTTGCCAGGTTCGCCAATTTGAAGGTGTTGGTAATCACTGTTTCATCAGCGGGAGCAATTTTCCTGCTCTTCTGCACTATCACAGTGTACCCATCCTCAGCGCTGGGCACAAATTCAGCACCATAGTTCACATCCCAACCCACAACTCGGAGTTCCCAAACCAGATGGCCTTTCTGCATATTCAAGAATAATGAAATCAACACAACACCCCAAATATGCATGTGTTGTACTACTACTACCACCTCATTCTCAAATAAGTGTCCATTTGGACAAACTAGTTCATTAAAAAAATCAAATGGACAACGGAAATGGTATACAAAGCAAAACAAAACCAAACTGACATAAACAGAATAGTTAGTTAGTTATGATCTCCTGCTCTTAGTCTTATACGTACCTCAGAAAATGGGAACTCAACAGTATGTTTTGTAGATGGTTTAATAGTAAACTCTGTAACAGGGTCAGCAGTGGTGAATTCCTGGTCACCCTCTCTGCTCAGTCCACCATATTGAACTGGAACTTGCTCTGGAGCTATATATCTGTTTCCGGGTCACAGCAATATACAGGTATATATATCAACGATAGCTTGCAACAACAACAACAATAATAACATATGAATAGGGTGTGTTCCTTCCTAGCTATTGCCAGTAATAGACGAATGGTTTATTGTGAGAGTGAGAAGTAAATCTTTACATAAATAGTCAATATTAAAATAAAGTTATGCGACTTTTTAAAATAAACATGTGGGCATTAATTGTTATTAATCAACTGACATTTTAAAATGAATTGTATTAATTATCATTAATCAACTTTTAATCATGATCATGTATAGTTATATAGCTCAAATGTGCTTATTTCCCTCTCGTAATAAATCACCCTCATATGATACGACCTATATATACTATGATCGCAATAAAAGTAAAAAGGTAGACAGACTGGGAGAGACAGAGGTGAAGAGGTATTTATGGTGCAGCAGTGAATGAGGAGAGAAGGAAGGAATTAAGTGAGGGAAAAGGATACAAGCTAGTATTACTTGAAAAGGGTTTCAGCAGACTTAGATGGGCCAGCAAATACAAATTTGCTCTTGGTCCTCTGGGTCAGGAAAGCACTGATCATCCTCGAAAAGGCAAGGTACCACCACGGGACATTGATAAACACCTGGACAAACAAAAAACACAAACTAAAGCCAAAAGAAGAAGAATCTCCCAAAAATGATTGTACCTTTCAAAATCAGAATAAGACAAGTACGAAGTGAAGTGAAGGTAATAAACCTGCTTGGCTACGAACTCGGGGTAATTATCCTGAAGCAACTGAAGGGCCTGGTTGGTAGCGAGCCTGAGGTCCCTCTTGGTGAGTCCAGGCGAATTCTTGAGATCATTGACCTGGACGATGGTGGAGATACCAGTAGGGCTGAAGTCGAGTTTCCTGACGCTCTTCTCCAAGAACTGGATCCTCCACCTGATGAACTTCTGGCGCTTCTCCTCGTCGGAGAACGTGTTGTGGTACAGCTCCTTGTTCTCGAACTCGCCGAAGACGTTGTAGCAGACGGGGTGGCCTTGCTTGTCGTACCCGTGAGAGTACACCACCTTGTCCCAATCGCTCCCGAGATCTTCCTCCACGAGGGAGTCGATCCCGAACTCCTTTCTCCAGCGGACGGTGTTCTTGATCATCGTGAATGCTTCCTTCACCTTGAAGTCCCTCGCTCTCAGGAACTTGAGCAGGATCACGTCGCTCCTCTCGTCCGCCAGAAGGGGAATTCCCCATATCGAAACCTCCTCTGGAGGGAGAGAGTCACCTCCTCTACTTTGGCCTCGCCTCAGCCTCAGCCTCAGCCTCCTTGGTTGAGGTTGAAGGAGCCTCCTCGACTGTTGCTGATGATGATGAGACTACGGTCTCCTCAATAGCCTCCACCCTCTTGGCACCGTCGTCCTCGTCCACAACTCTAGTAGCTGCTGCTTTCTCCACCACCTCTCCAACTACCTCAACCGTCTCTTCACCTTCTACCTTTGTTGCCTCTGCCTCTTTAGGAGCCTCAGCTTCGATTTTGGGTTCCTCAGTTTTCTCCTCTTCTTTCTTCTCCTCTTTCACTGCCACCACCTCTTCTTTCTTCTCTTCTTCCACTGCCACCGCCACCGCCTCCTCCTTCTTCTTTTCTCCTTCAGTTGCAACCACCTCTTCTTTCTTCTCTTCAGTTGCTACCACCTCTTCCTCCTTCTTCTCTTCTTCCTTCTTCTTCTCCTCTTCTTTCTTCTCTTCCTTGGGAGGTGGGGGTGGGGGAGCGGAGAGCTCGTGCTTGTTGAGGGCTTCTTGAATAAGGTGCTTGAATTCGTCGAGGGCCTTCTTCTGTGCTTCGGGGAGGTCGCCGACCACGTTGGTCTCCTCCTTGAAAGACACCGACTGCGTAATCTGTTTCTTTCCTTCAAGGGGCTTCTCCACTACTGCCACTTCTTCGACCTTCTCTGTAGCCCCACTATCGCCTTCCTTTTCAGCCACAGGTTTTTCGGGCTGTGCCTCCTTCTCAGCCTCAGCGATAGGTTTGTCGGGGTGTGCCTCCTTCTCAGGCTCAGGCACAGCCACGGCGGCCGCCACTTCCTCAGCCATCTTAATTAGTATATATATTAATTAGACAAACAGATTATACTGAATAGAAACTGGAAAGTACAAAGCGTATGAAAAAACAAAAAATGAAGAGTTTTGATGAAGGCGGAAGTGGTGGAGGGTTGAAGTTCAAATTGAAATAACAATTTCAAGAGAGATGATCGAGCTAGCTAGCGAGCAGGGCAGCAGTCTGTTCTGTACTGCCTGTCTAATAGAGAGAGAATGGAAGGAAAGAAGGAAGGAAGGAATGGAATGAGTTGTTTGTTTGTTGTGTGCTCTGTGATAGGAAGAACCAGTCTGTCAGGACTAGTATGCCAGCAGGTACACCACTTCCACTTCCAATGTGGGGCCTATCCCCTATTCCACACTTCATCCCTATCTCTCTCTTACCAATCCTGATCGTGACTTCCTCTCTTTAATGATATTCCTCTGTCCCTTACTTCTTCTCCTAAATCACCCTATATTAATATAACACTTACTTTTAATTACAATATTACTATGATTTCTTTCCTTTTGATTACTATGATTTTTTTTTTTTTTTTAATCTCAGCCGCAGTACCTTCGTTTCAAAATCTTATCAAATAAGAATACAACAACCACGTTGTTTACAACCAACGTCAAATATTCACCTGATAATTATCACATCTTAAACTTGGAATTTCGCTTCAATCCACCTCCTTTTAGTCGATTAATGCTGCTTTAATTACATCAAATGAACCAATTTTTAATGACTACAAGAAAAGGTCCCAAAATTATTTTCATATCTTATTTAAAAAAGAAGAAGAGAACTTTAGGTTGAAAATATAAAAAGTGATTCAAATCAATTATTTCATGATTTAAATTGGTTCCTGTATAAATTAACTAGAATTATTTTTACAATTCTAGAAATAAATTAACTTATTTTTCATATTAAAAATTGAAATAAAGTACGCATATATATTTCAAATGCCAAACATCACACGTATGATTAGCAACCGAAAATTTCATTAAAAAACTGTTTTTAGTGGAAATCAATGACAATTTGACTTTTAAAATGATAGTAATACTGGTAACGTTCCATTGTCCCGTTTGGGAAGTAATAATATTGCATTTAACATTATGAATGGCGTGTCGTCGTTAACAACATTTTTTAAAAGAAACAACAGGCAACATAGATAAGAATCCAACGTTGTCAAGATTTTAAGTTGTGGTTTGTGGGAAATTAGTAAAGTAATTAATCGAAACAGATTTGTTCAAAATTTGCTTTTGCCAGCCGCACACCAATTATTTTCGTGCGTTTTTAAAAAAACAGAATTTCGCTGTTTCAAATCACTCAAAGCTACTTTTTAATTTTCAGCTAAATAAATCCAATGAGAAAGTATTCAAAAGCACTTTCTATGATCTAAAGAGTGCTTCCTCTCCTTCAGACACAGTGCCAACATGTAAATGCCCAAGAGAATGAATTCATTAATTTAAAAAATTACAACCCCTACTTCAATTCGAACTGCGGTCATGATAATGCCTACCCCTTTGCTTGTATGAAATCAATTTGAAAACAAATTTTGCGAGAAAAACTTAAAAACATGGCATAACCCCCACCTACGATTCTAAACAGCTTCCCCGTCTCTCACAAATCGCCAAAGGATTAATCATTCACTTCATTTCAAAGGTGAGAAGGTAAAGCTGAAGGGGAAGGCGGAAAACGAAAGTGACACGGAAAGAAAGATGAAGAGCAATTAGAATCTACTTTTGTTTGTGTCATGTTTGCCAATTACATATAATTGCATTTGTCACTTGTCTCTAATTTTTTTCTTTTTGGAAAAGTATCTAAAATTTGTTTTGGCTTCGTTTCCCGGATTTTTTTTTTCTGTTTATACATACATTGAGATCACTGCTTTCAATAACTAAGAAAAAAACATTCACACACATAACCCAACACCTTTTAAATAATAAAAAATAAAAAACCTAGATTGTGACGTGAACCTACTAATGCCACCTCTGGAGTAAGGTGTCACTTTGATATTTGAAATTGTAAGTATACTTCACTTAGTCCTTGAAATTGTATTGTAGGTTATTTTAGCCCTTGATTAAACTATTGTTAATCAACGTTACATTTTGCTAATGTGGCACATTAAGTGTGTTGTTTATAATTTCATGTGTGGCATGCCACATGTCACTTAACTTGTTACATCAGTGTTACATGATGCACATTGCATCACATGCCAAAATGCATTAAGTCACTCAGTTGTTATTCTATTATATTTGTAAGAGCTTTTTTGTTATGTAGTTGTTGCTTCAGCTAGTTAGTTATTGGTTCACTTGTTCAAGTAGCAAGTAGTATAAAGATAATGTTTTGTGTTATTGAGGTTCAACCTCTTCCATTCTTTCATCAATCTCATTCACAATTGCTCATCATGAGTCTTGCTCCATTTTTCTTCTTCCAACTTTGCTCTTTCTATATGGTATCACGAGCCTTGTGAAAGGGTCACCACCATTGTTCTATTCCATCTACCATGATTCTCGAACCATAACCAACCATGGAGTCCTCGAGTGATCAAAATTCCACCATGGATCTCCACAATCTTGCAAGTCTTCTTCAACAACTTTCAATCTTGCAGCATCACATTGGGAAAAACAATGTCAATCCATGACAGATCCTGCAAGTCCTTTCTACCTTCACCCTAGTGAAAATCTAGGTATTCCAATTATCACTATAGTCTTAGATAATCAGAATTATAATCATTGGTCAAGAGCTATGTGGCTCGCACTCAAATCCAAGAACAAATTGGGTTTCATCGATGGTCCAATCCCTCTTCCAAAAATCAAATCCCAATTTTGATGCTTGGGATCAATGCAACACTTAGATGATTTCTTGGATTAATTTGTCCCTGAGCCAAGAAATCTCACAAAGTGTTCTTTGGAGCAACACAACTTCAAACTTATGATGTGATCTCAAGCACCGCTACAACCAAGGAGATGTATTTCGGGTAGCTGAGCTCAATAAAGAGCTTTATTCGATAAAACAAGGTGATTTGAATGTCACATCCTATTACACAAAGCTAAAAGCTATTTGGGAAGAAATAGAAAATTATGTTGTATGCTTCCTCATAGGACTAAATGAACTAACGTTAAGTCTAGATCATGCTTATGAAGCCATGAAGACATCAATGCCACATTTTCTTTGCTCACTTAGCAGAGACAACTCCAAGGGATGTGCAAGATCCTAAAGTGTTCTTTAATTCCTCTGATTCTAATGCTAATAATGTAGCCTCTTGAGGAAGAGGGAGAGGTCGAGGAGGAAGAATTCCAGGGTTTGGCAAAGGAAATGGTGGAAGAGGTCATCTACCACCAAGTTTTGCTCATTTTGTAACAAATCTAGGCATTTGATTGAACATTCCTTCAAAAAAATATCCTTACCTACGGCCAAAGACAGGAAGCATTAATCATGTAGGCATTGAAGAAGTTGATGACAGTGTTCCTACACCAGGAGTGAAGAAAGTCTGAATTCAAGTCTTGTTCTAACTCAAGAGCAAAAGTAGGCCTTAATAACCTTAATTCAACACCCAAAGTTAGCAACCTCACATAGTTCCAACCAAATAGGTACCATTTCATCTCAGCCATCCACTTCCCAAGGTATCATACCCATAAACTTTCTTTACAAGCTTGAACTTGAAATTGCAACCCTTATAATGGTTGTGTATAATCAAAAACAAAATTGTTGGATTATCATTGCCACTGACCATGCATCACATAATCTAACAAATTTTCAAACCTATTATCACATTAAACCCATCTCAGTTAGGTTACAAACGGTACCAAAACAACAACTGATATTCAGGAACTATACAATTCTCTCCTGATCTTTACACCACCAATGTCCTATATATCCCATCCTTTTAATTGAATATGTTATTGGTTTCAAAACTAACCAACCTCTTAAAATGTATGCTCACATTCAATGACACATGCTGTAGGATACAGGACTGCCACTCATTGAAGATGATTGGTGTAGTTGAAGTGAAGTGTGGCCTCTATGTGATGGAAAAGTCCACTCAACACATCACCACATCTACCAATCCATAGGTTCTAAGCACAGTCACTGATGCAACCACTTCACCAATTTGGCATCTAAGATTAGGTCGCCTAGCACATAGCAAGTTGTGTTAACTGAAAAAGGATTTTCGTTTCATTGATTGTACATTGAATAACAACCCTTGTAAGCCGTGTCATTTAGCAAAACAAAAAAGGCTCCCTTTCAATGACAGCACATTTGTATTGAATTCTGTTTTGATATAATACATGTTGACATTTGGTCCAATTTCTACATTATCTCCTGGTCATAGATATTTCTTAACAATAGTGGATGATAAGTGTATATTCGCATGGATTTTTTTATGAAAGCAAAATCTGAAACACCTCAATTGATTAAAAACTTTGTTGAAATGATTCAAACTCAATTCAATAAGAGACTAATAAAATGCATCAGAAGTAACAATAGACCTTAATTTAAACTTCAGGCCTTTTACACTTCAAAAGGTATTTTTCATCAAACATCATGTGTAAAGACACCTTAACAAAATGGGATAGTTGAAAGGAAACATCAACATATTCTAAATGTAGCCAGAGCACTTATATTTTAGTCAAATTTGCCAAAATGTTTTGGAATTATGTTGTTTCCTATATTGTCCACATTATCAATAGAATTCCTAGCTCCTTTTTGCATGACAAATCACCTTTTCAAATTCTATATGATAAGCTACATGACTTGTCTCATAAAGTTTTTGGTTGCTTGGTTTTTGGATCAACTTGATCTTACTAACAATAGAAAGAAGTTAGATGCAAGAGCTAGGAAGTGTGCTTTTCTTGGTTTTAAGAAGGGTATAAAAGGTTTTGTACCTTTTGACATGCAGTTAAGGGAATTGTTTGTTTTAGAAATGTTACATTCTATGAAAATCACTTTCCTTTTGTGTTACATGATGCTGCCAAATCACCACCAACAATATCCAGTCATTCCCAACCACACATTGATCCTTTCATCACATATGAGTCAGCCTTACCATCACATAGTATCCCTTCTCAACCAGACATGCAGCCTTCACTTGAGTCAGGAACAGTAGAAACACACTCCTCGAATCACACACAAGTCACTAAATCCTCATCAGATCGCATACACTCACACCCAACAACCCAATCCTAACATTACATTGAGAAAATCCACTAGGCCCAAGAAAAAACCATCATACTTATAGGACTTTCATTGCTTAGCAGCTACCACTTCATTAGCTGACAAACTAACATGCAGGTATCCTTTATCAAATCATGTGTCATACTCTAACCTCTCACCCAAACATTGATCATTTTCTCTTGTTGTTTCTTCTATGACAGAACCACAAAGCTATAATGAAGCTGTAATCGACGAATGTTAGAGGAAGGCAATTAAGGCTGAGTTGAATGCACTTGAACAAAACAATACATGGGTTCTCACCTTTCTTCCCCTGTTAAGAAGCCCATTGGATGCAAATGGGTCTTCAAAATAAAGTACAATAATGATGGGATCATAGAAAGGCATAAGGCCTACTTGGTAGCCAAAGGTTTCACATAAACCCTTGGTGTTGATTACACAAATACCTTCAACCCAGTTATTAAAATGGCAACCCTGAGATTACTACTCTCAATTGCTACAACCAAAGCTTGGCATGTCCAGCAGCTTCATGTGAACAGCTTTTCTCCATGGAGAACTGAATGAGGAAGTCTACACTTAGGTGCCACCTAGTCTTGATGTCCCACAAGCAGGATTGGTGTGCAAATTCCAGAAATCTCTATATGCCTTGAAGGCCAGTCGATAGTAGAATACAAAGCTAACATATGCACTTATTGGGTCAGGCTACAAACGATCAAAGGTGATTATTCCTTCTTCACCAAGTCAACACACAGGATTCACTGCAATTCTAGTGTATGTTGATGACTTGGTCTTGGCAGGGGACAATCTGAGTGAAATTCAGAATGTAAAGAAGTTACTTAATTATCTTTAAGATCAAAGACCTAGGCGATTTGAAATTTTTCGGAATGGAAGTAGCCCAAACCAAGCAAGGAATAACACTCTATCAAAGAAAGTATGCTCTAGACCTCCTTGTGGACTTTGGACTACTTGGTGTTAAACCAGTCAACACACCTATGGATTACACTCAGAACCTAGATAAACGGTTCACCATTAGATGATTCATCAAGCTATTGAAGATTGATAAGGAGATTGTTGTATAACTAACACAAGGCCTGACATTAGCTTTGTGGTCAGCTATTTGAGTCAATTCCTGGATTGTCCGACCACTACACATATGCAGGGCCCATCGAGTTTGAGATATATGAGCAGGCACCAAGGTAGGCTTGTTTTTCCTTTAGACTCAAATCTCATGCTCTTAGGCTACTCTGACTTGGATTGTGGCACTTGTAGTGATACTAGAAGATCAATCTCAGGGTATTGCTTTTACTTGGGTTCTACTCTTGTCTCATGAAAGAGCAAGAAGCAAACAACAATAGCAAGGTCATCTTCAGAGGAGAATATAGAGCATTAGCTCAAGCCACTTGTGAGGGACGGTGGCTCTCACACCTTTAGATTTCAATGTTCCACTTGAGGGACCAATAACCTTGTATTGTGACAACCAATCAATAATACATATTGCTACAAATCCAGTTTTCCATGAAAGAATAAAGCACATAGAGATAGATTGCCATGTTGTAAGGGACAAGATTCAAAATGGGACCATCCAACTCTTTCCCATCTCAACTACTCAATAGATAGCTGATATCATGACCAAGGCACTTGCACCAGGACCATTTGGAACACTTTCCTAGCTGGGATTGCTAGACTTCCACAATCCCAACTTGAGGTGGGTGTTACATGATGCACATTGCATCACGTGCCAAAATGCATTAAGTCACTCAGTTGTTATTACTGTTATATTTGTTAGAGCTTTTCTGTTACATAGTAGTTACTTAAGCTAGTTAGTTAGCTCACTTGTTCAAGTAGCAAGTAGTATAAAGATAATATCCTGTTGTATTGAGGTTCAACCTCTTCCATTCTTTCATCAATCTCATTCACAGTTGCTCATCATGAGTCTTACTCCATTTATCTTCTTCCAACTTTGCTCTTTCTATAGTTAGCAAAATGTAACGGTTGACTAACGATTGTTTAACCATGGACTAAAAGGACCTATGGAATGCAATTTAGGGATTAAAGAGTTAATTTCAAAATTTCAAGGACTAAAGTGAAACATGTTTACAATTTTAGGAATCAAAATGACACTTTAGTTTAAACAAATGCGTTTAATTATTTACGTTACATGGTAAGAGATATAGGTGATTCGCATAATTATAAGATATCAACATATTCATATTATCGTTATGAAAACATATCCAAGCAAGCCCCATAACTTTGCAGTGTATACTGTATAACATCTAGCAATCTACATGTAGCGTATGTTTATGAATTTTATCTTAGAAGAAATGAGAGAAATCAAGGGGGATTTTCTTTTCAAATCACTTTGTTTGTTCTTCTCTCTTTTTCTTATCAAAAAGTTAAATCTACAAACACACATGCATAAAAAAAAAAAATTCTACAAACACACTCCTAGTGATATTAGAGTCATTTATCAGGGGGTAAAAAAAAAAACAGCCTGCCTCTGCATCTAAGTACTTCATTTACGAGTTATGACACGCTATCAAATTGATAACGCAATCAGTGAGCATTTTTTTTTTTTTTTGGCTGAAGTCACAATAGCTGTGTTAGTATCATTATATTTTTGTTTTCATCACTAGTGTGTTGCTATCATTACATAGTTTAGTGGATATTTCAAGTAGAAAAAGCTCATATTGATAAAACAAGTTGCAATTAAAGCAACAAGCAAACTACAATAATTGACTTTGTGAGCCATAACCGTTTAAAAGATGTGGGGAATGAGGAACCTAGAATGGCTCTTTCGTTTTTGTGTCCTGTCCACCTTAATTCAATTCCATTATTTTTATTTTTCATAACTTTGGGGCTGTTCTTCGGCACAAAAGCTGTAATAACAAACATATATAAAAGATTATAACTAATGTAGTATACTTTAGAACAATGGTAATTTGGTAACAGCCTTATCAGTGAGCCGGTACATATATCCAACAAAATAAATAGTTTCTAACACTGAAACTTGTAGCTTTCCTGACTTCAAAATGCAATTAATTTAGTTGACAGAATTTTTTTGGTGAAAAATTAGTTGATAATATTCTTTTATATATGCATATCACTTAAAAATTAATATAAACAACTAAATTAAACGATATTACTTACCTAATTATTTCTTTGTTGGAAACCCTATATACATATACATGATTATACATATGCATACGGCCGGCACCGAAGCTTATTTTAAATGAATGAAGTTTCCACTTTCTTTATGTCCGTCTGTATATGCAAGCTATGAGTTGAAATAACTATTTAAAATATACAATATTTTTACATGATTTAAACAGTTTTTCTTCTTTGGGGTGGAAATGTATACAGTCGATGAATATATAGGCTTTATTAAAGTATATGCATTAAGAAATAGTGTAATTAAACAAGAATTCCTAGTTATTATTTGAAATTGAGTCTGTAATCATATGGATTATTACCAATCGGTTGTCCTTATCCTTTAGTAGAGGCAGAAAGACTATGGACAGAGCTGCCGAAGAAGGGAGAAGAATATAATGAGAATGATCTGTATACATGTATGGCACGTACTGAAGTAATGCTCTGCACGTAACACATCAACAACAGCAAAGATAACAGAGCTGTCACGGAGAATATAATCACAGGAGGCGTTGGCGGTGGACCACGTCGCACACCACAATGCTGAAACCGTATATTCTTTCGACACGTAACCAAACGTTATATGCTCTTGGCGGAACAGCTAGCCTGTCATGGGATATCAATATCATATATATATATATATATATCCCATTAATCTTGACATTATCATTTAATTTCATTGCCAATGCAAATGCAAATTCAAGAACAAAACATAGCCCTAAGCCGGCAACAAGGAGAGACATTATATTATTGTTATTGTTACTATTACAAATAAATTAAAGTTGTGTATTGCGTGCCTGTAGGCTGTATTAGTAGCAGTAGTATGTCTCTCTGTCAAAACTAAAAGGGGACCCTTGTTGTCTTTTCGCAGGTAGAATATAATGGCCCCCGCACACAGCCTTGTTATTTCTCTTTCTTGCTCCTTCAAGCAAGCCAAAGCTGTTGGCTGATTCTTCTTCGCTGTCTCATTCTTCTCTTCTCAGCTGAATCTCTATGGATAATTACATATTTTTCCCATTTCTTGTTTTATCTTTTTTTTTTTTGGTAATTTATCTTTCTTTATATTCTTTAGGTAAAATTATTATTAGTTTTAAGATTACGCTTTGAACACATTTCATAAGCAGGAGAGGTTACGTACGTGCTAGGGACTACTAATGTGATGAGGATTATTATTGTTTTCAAACTATATATATATATATATATATATATATATATAGTTAAAGTGGTTGCATGGTGGACTTTTCAACATCCAATTGGCCACGCCAATTTGTTTTATTCATTTTTAAACAGATAAATCTCGAATTAGTCATTGTTAGAGTGATTGAATAATATAAAACAGACTGGTTCTTTCGCTATCCTTATTTATAGGTTTCTTCTCTTTTGTTTTAAGGCCCTGGATGTGCTTGCCTACCTTACTTTCATAGTTTGATTCTTAAATTCCTTATTGAACTGTATATATATTTTTTTCAAATATGTAAACATTGTAATTAGATGTACTAAGAGTAAGAGATAACACTTATTTTAATTTATTTATTAATTGAAATATAAATTTTATGGATTATTATTATCTTTCACCTTCTATATTTTTAATATAATAATTAATTTATTAATCACTAAATAAAACAGAATAAATATTTAATTTTACTCTTAAAGCACCTAAGAATTTGTCACTATATATACTATTGCAGCTGCTGTATCCGCCTTTTCTTTTGGTTTGATTGATTACGTGGCTTCAAATTGTTTAAGTATCTGAAAAGAATATCGAAATTTTAATCATACTAAATTTATGTTCTTATCCATATAACAGCACTTCTTAACATGCACTATTTATAGGATTTTAAATTTTTCTTTTCATATAATGATATCAACAAATTGTCAACAATATAGATCATCTATTCAAGACGATCATCTATTCATCAAGACATAAAAAGCGAAAACACTACCACAACTTTAGATTTGTCAATAATTATACTCGAAACTGAAATTTAATTCAATTGCAGCTTTTTTACAAAAAGGTTTGATTAATATCGTTTTGCAACGAAATGAAAAATGAACAAAGCAGAGAGAAAACAACCTCAGTAAAGTTTAATCTTAGAATGAGATAATCCTCTAAAATATTAGTGAAATTATAATTAAGGGTCTTAAACATAACATTTAGTTGCATTTTTAAATTAAATCCGTTAGTTTTTTTTTTATTTTTTTTAATCTTCCTATATATAGCTTCCACGGAACAACCATTATCTCAATGTAATCAAATAAAATCCTAACTTTTGTATACGGCACTCAATGTGCAATTCTAACTTGTAGCATGGAATCAGACTATTTTAATACTATGCTTAAGGCCTTATTAGTCAATAAATACAACAAAAACATCACGTGGGTTTAGGAGACTAGTATCGAAGAGTGTCGGTAAACCCTAAAACCGAAAGCACAAAATATTTTCTCACATCAACCTCAATGGTCGATTGTTTGTTTAAACCGACGAAGTTACCGAACTTGGCTAGCTGCTCTGACGTGACGGTAGGCTTTGATTTCTGCTGCACATTGGCGTCTTTTTCTTTTTTTCCCGTTCACAACTTGGCCTCTTGCCTACTGATGTTCTTAAGAGTCATGATTGGTTGTCAGGTGTAATTATTCAGAAAAGATATTTGAACCTAGTAGGACTAGACATGAGTTAGAAATTTGTCTATGTACGTTACATCATATGAAATGTAGTGTATCAAATACCTAGTGTTTAGCCAACTGTACAGAGTGTGGTTAAATTCATTCACCACACTTTTGAATGTATGACAGTATGAGAATAATGCACCATTGCTAGAATTGAAAAACTGAGCAGTTGCCGAAAATTCCTAAAGCTCCCACTGACAATCCTTTCGACATTGCCGCAAAAGATGGAGAGGGAAGCTAATATTAAATGAGCAACTATGAAGTTATCAATTGCATCCCTTGACACCTGCATCAGCAACTTGTATTGTAAGATCACTACAATTTTTGAGCAGCCAAATAATGAAGATTGTTACAATTTGCTACCTGGAACCTAAGATGGGGTCTGAGGTGCTGATGCAGGACTTGGAAGCCATGATGAACCCTGGGAACCAGGAACAAAGGTCAGCTTCTTGAATCTCATATATACCTAGCGAGCAGCAAGAAGTTCCAAGGAACGAACACACAAGAGGACCTCGAAGGCCTAATCCCGACATCAGCCCGACTCGAAGCCGTGATGAACCCTAGGGAACAAGGAACAAAGGTCGGCTTCGTCGAATCTCGTATATACCTACGAGGCTGGAAGTCCCAAGGAACGAACACACGGAAAGACCTCGAAGGCCTAATCCTAACATGGGTACCCTGAGGGGAAATGCCCAGAGGACTCGAGAATGAGCGCAAAATAAACGCATGTTGAGCATCGGACCTTGACATCTTCTAGAATGATCGTCTAATGATTTTTTGCATCATCCGTACGATATAGCTTAGCCTAAATGACCTATTTAGACGTATTCAAATAGTATAAATAGAAAATGGAAAGTACAATAGTGGTAAGCCATTAATTCTAATTGTCTATTTTTTTTTCACAACTTCACTGACTTGGACGTCAGAGTCCCTTTGCAAACACCCACCCCATGTTGGGACCACCATGAGAGAGAGTAGACAACCAGCATCACCATTGTCCATACGACCAGAGAGAGACCCTGTGTTACGGTATGTAACAAAACCTTATCCAAGAACCCACAAAGGAACTGATTCCATCATTAAAATCGGAATCAATTCGGAGCCAAACAACCTTTCCTGTGGTGCAATTCGCAAGTTGCATAGACCACACCTGATAGGCCAATTGACTTGGTTTTGGAACATACGCCATGGAAAATTTTTTTGCAACAACTCTAACAGCCCCAAAAAGAGTTTCTAATAAATCTTTGACCCCAAGACACCTTGTTTTCTCCGGTGTTGAGTGGTAATAAATTATCCAAAAAAATACTTTTGAATGTATTTAGCCCACATTCTGTAAATGTGATTAAAAATTTGATATATACTATACCACATTTCAGTTAGTGTACTATAGCCCTCACAGTAAATTAGGACCCTTAATTTCATTTTCTTAATTTTGAGAGCCGAAGAAGTTGAAAAAAGTGACATGTTAATAACAAAAGTACAAAGCAGTATTATTTCTATATGGCTTGAATATCAAGTTTTACAAAATAGTGACGAAAACAAATGGAGAAAATCTATATTGGACAACAAACACAAGACCAATGTGGAATGAAAGAGAGTTGTGTGAGAAAAATATGAAGAAATATGGAAAGATGAGTCTGTCATACAAAAGTGACGAAAAATAATTCTTAATATAAATCATTACTGATTATGAAATTGAGTTGATGAGTTAGTTTTAGGGGTGTGAATGGGGTGATCTGCTTCGAGTTTGAGTGAAAATGGATATGATTTGATAAAATTTGAATTTGGTTGGTTGGTTTGGTTTTTAATTTTTGATAAAACTTCATTTGTATCCTTCATGTGTTTATTAAGGTTTTGATTTAGTCTCAATTTTTTTTGTTTTATTTATGTCCTTAGCATTTTCTAAATATTTTAGTTTTGTCCTTTTGATAGATAACATCCAAATTGTAAACAAAAAAAAATGATATAGTGTCAAATTACGATATTAGGAAATCAAAACAACATATAAAATGTCAAATTTCATTAAGAGGGGATCATAACAAAATATAAAACCTTCAGTTTTGTTCACAATTTGAATGTCATTCATGTTTTAAAAACATTAAGGACATAAATAAAATAGAAAAAATCTTAAAGACTAAATTGATACATTAATAAAATGTGAGAGATATATGTAAAAAGAGTTTTACCCTTAACTTTCTTTTGACAAATCCAAATCCGATCAAGATAGGGTTAGTTTATTGGTTCAAGTCAGCAGGTTGAACTGAAAAAATAAGAATTATTTTTAAAAAATGGTTTTATCCTAATAAAAACCAAGAATAGTGTAAATTCCGGCTATGATATGCTTAATAATTGTATAAATAGATAAATTTATTAAATAAATATAAACAATAAGATAAAATGTGGCTCTATTACAAAAAAATAATAAAAATAGTTAAGTGCAAAAATTGAAAATTTTGAAATTAATGAAAAAATTAGTTGATTGGGCGATCGAGTTGGATATTTGAATGATCGGGTTAAAAAATCACAAATCCATGTTCATGGGGTTTGTTGTAATGGGTAAACTTAGCCTGTCATTTTAATAGCATGAGGAGAGACTCCTTCTCCTAATTATATTTAAATATAATGGGTATTTGGTTCTCTCATTGAGACGAATTGCACATTTGAATATTTCTAAAATAGGAGACATTTCTCTCTCTCAAGCCTCCGTGGCTTCTCTATCAAGATTTGGAGAACAAGAGCTATGGATTGATCATCTTAGTCGTTCCACGTAGCCTCCAAAACTGATTTTGGTTATGATTTCACTAAATCATGTGGAATAGTAAGAGATAAGCTCATGATCTCTAAAGGGTAGAAACTTCTACAATCCAATTACATATTGTCGCTTTGACAATAATGATTGATATTCACTATTTGAAATGTCATCATATGAAATATTTGATTAAATAATTTTGCATTGTTAGTGCATCAATGATAAATTTATTCAGGGTAATTCAATCACTTTATTTAAAGACATTGTACAAATAAATTTGCAAATCAACTCAAAAATTGATTTTCATAATAAATTTTAAACATACAAATAAATATTTAAATTTAAAATTTTTGATAGAATAAACTTTTGGTCCTTACTTTTACTTGATTTCTCAATTTGATCTCTTATCTTTTATTTCTTTTTTCAATTTGGCCATTTGTGTTTCAAATCATTTTCAATTTGGTTTTAAGTCATCATTCAATCACATAATTATGATTGGAAATGATGGCGTGACACATTCCACATCATATCCTTGTATGTGTACCATGTAAGCATAATTTGTGTTATCAATTATGTGATGAGACAGTGATTTCAGATCAAATTTAAAAAAAATTGCAATATATGGAATCAAATTGAGAAAAATAAAAATTAAGAGACCAATCAAAAAATCAAGTATAAGCAAGGTATTGAGAATTTGATTTTGCTGAAAAAAAAAAGTTTTAATAAAATTATAAATTATTGTTGTTACAAAACTTAAATTAATGTGTTTAATGGTTTCAATGTAACGATTGAATGTAATTTGACCATAAGAAAGTATTTAGGAATGGGATGCTTCGGAACTTCTATTATGGTTCTCACGGGACTTCTAAGTCTTCTTAAACTATGGTTGGATTAGAGGATAAAAATAAAATAATTTTTTTATGGATGAATTTATCCCCCCACCAAACAAACCCTTATAAATTATAATTAGCTTTTGGGCTCACAATGTCTTGGTGGTTGCCTTAATCATAGAACTTTAGTCTTTTTAAACTTTGATTTAAATTCATGTCTTTCACTTTATCCGACAGGGAAAAAAGAGAGAAGGCGTTTGAATAGAATAATAGAATACCTGAGGTTTTTTTATAATAAAATAATAAGAGAAAATAATTTAATTTTTATGTGTTGATAATATAAATTTTTTTTACATAGACATCTAATCAAATTATCCCATTTGAGTGATTATTTAAATAGTAGATATAATATTCAACTATTTTTGTTAATGTGACAAAATATACTTGGATAACAGTATCAAACTCTTAAAAAAAATAACAAAGACTTCTTTAGATATAAAATATTGAGAAAAGAGCATTTAATCCTCACAAATTTTTATTTAGCTGCAAATAGTCATCTCTCA
The DNA here is from genome assembly GCA_030441495.1 of Dalbergia oliveri. Taxonomy (NCBI): domain Eukaryota; kingdom Viridiplantae; phylum Streptophyta; class Magnoliopsida; order Fabales; family Fabaceae; genus Dalbergia; species Dalbergia oliveri. The sequence continues at coordinate 9,287,347 of JAMLFY010000011.1, forward strand.
AACTTTTAAATTTTCCAATTAAATCCTAAAATTTTTACTCGTAAATAGTCATCATATTTTATGTCGTTAAACTTTCATTTTTGTTTTTTTTTGGTAATGAAACTTTCATTTACTTTCAAATAACTACTATACCACAAATTATTAAATCTTTCAATCGACATCTCAGGTTACAATATTTCTCACAATTACATCTTTTGTTCAATTTAAATAAACTCAACTCATTTGACATAAAAGAAAAATATGTGATTGTTCTAATTTTATTGTTAAATGTGTTTAAATCTTTTTTCAAATAATATGAAATGGTAAAAGATAACTTTTTTTCCTTTAAAAAAAAGAGCAATGAAGATTTTGACACATGCACTCATAGATCCTGTCATGTCATTCACTAATAGTGCTTCACAGGTGAGCTCAATAAAATTGTATTTTAAGTGTAATTATGGGAATTATTATAATTTGTGGATTTAATTAGAAAATCTAATAGTTGATGATGACTATTTTGAAAATATAATGATCAAATTGAAAGATTTGGAAATTTGAGGTAATTATTTACCACTCAATGAAAGTCTAAGGTATTGGATGTACTCTTCCCTAAGATGCTTAGTTTTTAATTTTTTTGGGATAGAGATGTTTAGTAACTAATAAGGTTCGACATTGTTGAATCCCACGTTTACTTTAGAGTAAATGTTGTAGTTTTTGTTTAGTATAAGTACGTTGTACTTGCCTTGCTGAGATCTGGTGGACTTGGAGTTATTGGTTTCTATATATGTATTTTGTTTGTATGTATTTGGGTGCAAAGGACCCGAGAAGGGAACACTTTTTAAGTTCAATGATCTATGGCAGGTTGCCCTTTCAGTGTTTTGTATTGCAACCAAGGTTCTGAAAGGACATTAACATTAAAGGCAAGGGTTAAGGTTAAAAGTCACCGGTTGAATTTGGTTAAAAATATAACTGATAGATAATAAAATATGTATTTATATAAATATATAAAAATATAAAATAAAATATATGTCATAAAATAACTAAAAATTAAATTAGGTATCAACAAAACCCATAAAACATAACATAATTCATCTCTTAATCTAAATAAACATTATTCATATGAATCAAATCTCTCAAATTACTACTTTCCATATTAGAAAAAAAATTAGAAAATATGAGATTTTTAGCTTTTTTTTTTAAATAAAATCCAAAATAATGCAATTTTACATTTTTTACCAAAAAAAAAAAAGTTTAAACCGATTTTTTGGCCAGCTCAATTGATTTACCGATTACGGCGGTTCTTAATTCTTGGGCGATTTTTTGGGCGGTTTTGTGATTAAACCGATCGGACAGCGGTCCAATTCCAAGACCGGCCGGTCCGGTTCGGTTTTCTGAACCATGATTGCAACATGCCGACATCCCTGGTTTTCTTCCTTTAATGCTGTAGTTTATATGTTTTAAGCATGGTGCAGATTTATATTTCTTTGTTAGGTGTTAATCTGTCAGAATTTTTTATACTCCTATGCGTTGCACGGGCTCAGATGCTAGTATTGGGCTGAGATGCTAGTATTAGTCAATTAAAAGAAAAGTAACTATGTTACATATATGTGAATGCTTTCACTCCAAACATCCTTAAACGTAGCTGAAATCCCAGATATAGTATATTGACAGAATGAAAAGAACTGGATTAATGATTACCCTCGAGTGATTCCCTTGTGATTGTAAACGTAAGATTTTGCAAAGCAAATGAAGAGAGTCAACCCAATCACACTTAGCCCAGTAAGCAGCCAGTAAAAGTAATCAAGATGGCCCTTATTGAGATTATTAGCAAACCAACTGTCATGTCCATCTCTCCCTGTCAAATCTTCTATCACTGAAATTAGGAAGCCACTTAGAAAGTTTCCCATACCAAAGATACTCAAGTACAGAGCAAGACCCATGCTTCTTAGTTCATTTGGGACCTGATCATAGAAAAACTCCTGGAGACCAACCATAGTAAAAACTTCCGAAACTCCAAGCAACGTGTACTGGGGAATCAGCCACCACACACTCATAGGAAGAGTTGCATTTGGTTCATCGATAAGACCATACTCTTGTGCTGTTCTCAATCTCTTCATCTCGACGACGGCTGCGAATACTGCTGTAAATACGGATATGAAAATCCCAGTTCCAATTCTTTGTAGCATTGTGATGCCTGAGGGCTTCCCGGTGATGGCTCTTGCTATTGGCACAAAGATGCGGTCATAGATGGGACTGAAGAGAACAATGCCAAGGGTGGTAACAGTTTGAAGAGAAGCAGCGGGTATGGCAAAGCCAGGGAATATGTTGCGGTCCAAAGTAACCCCTTGCTTGGTGAAAAAGTGGGAGCTTGAGCAAACACAACAGCATAAACCAGACTTGTAGCCCAAATAGGAATCAGCCTTAGTGCTGCCTTTGCTTCTTCCACCTCGTTTATGGTACAAGTCACCTCTTCTTTGGAATCATTTGGTGCTAACAATGCTCCGTTGAGGAAGCTGCGATGGATGCTAATGGAGAACAAGACTAATTACTTTCAAAACCAAAGAAATAAGGCTAGCTACATGTAGACAAATAGCAGAATAGAAAAAAGGAATCAAGCAGTTTTATTTTATATATATTGGGAATTAATTAATAGGAAAAATTGCACTTTAACCCTCTGAACTATAGGATATATGCACTTTAATCCGTAAACATTAAAAATGTGCAAATCGACTTTCTGAACTATCACAAATGTGCATTTTTACTAAAGCAAGTGTACTATACCCTTGAATTTTTCTAAATTTGTAACCCAGCACTCTAAAATTTCTTAAATTTGTGGTACTTTTGTTAGCAATTAATGGAAGGGTCAATTTGCACATTCAAGAAAATTCAGGGGACGATTTGTATATTTTTAAAGTTTAGGGTTCAAAGTGCACCTTATAGTTCATGGGATAAAGTGCAATTTTCCCTTATTAACACACTTGCAAAGTTGCACAAGGACAGATTCAAGCATCTTCAAATGGCATAGTCAGACTAGAAGCAAACAAAATCTTCCACTATGAGCAAAATAAGAGTTCAGAATAAATGCTGCAATTTGATTAACATTTACAAGGGGCCTTGCATTGCATAAAACGGAGAAGCAAAACTAAAGTTGGACCCCAATGTATTTCATTTTACTTGTTGCCGCTTTAAGAACACACTACTAACAAGATATTGGAAATTAACAAGCAGAAATTGGCAGTTTTAATCCTTACTTGAATTGTTCGGAACTTTGATGAGGAAGTGCTCCACCAGTTTCCTCTGCGATGGGCGCCGCTGCTGATTGGGTAGTTCGCCGGTTTCTTATGGCTGCGGCGAATACGCGGCCAATTCTGAGAAAGGGGCTCTTGTCATTCCCCTTGGTGTCAAACCTGTATGTGCTTGTTCCAAGAATGAAAACAAGCAATGCAAAGATCATTGCAACACACGGGATTCCAAATCCAACAACCCAACTAAGGTTGTCCTGTATATAGTTCAAGATCGTAAGAGTTACCATGCAACCCGCACACATGGTAAAATACCACCAATTGAAGAATGAGCTTCTTTCTTTAAGCTCCTTTGGATGCTGTTCATCGAATTGATCTGCTCCGAAAGCCTGAACACATGGCTTGTGTCCTGCTTGTCCAATGGCCACCAGGTAAAGGGAGATAAAGAACAAGATTACTTGCAACTCCGAAGAGCATGATGCCAATTTATTGCCAACTTGGCACTCGGAATTGGTGAGAGAAGGAAGCATAGCCGATAGAGTTAGCAATCCTAGTCCCTGTTCCATATTAGACATTTGACTAGCATCAACCATCAAAATGCACATTAGTTCCAACCAAATCCTTCCTTTTTCATGTTTTCTAAAATAGTTCTTTCGTTCATGATAAATCTAATTATGTGAAATTAAACTGTTTTTGGTATATTATTTTTGAGCATAAAACTTGGAAGATAGGGGCTTTTGTTCTATTCTCATTCACAAGCTATTAAACGCAAGCTCAGCAAAGCGGAAATAGTGTACATCAATTTTACGATTTAGGAATTATTAAAATCATTCCATCATACAATAATATATTATTTTAAATAAAAATTATATAAACTTTTATTTAATGGTTTTTCCTTCGATACCTTTCTATTTTCAACATTGTGATTTGAGAGATATATATATTTTTTATCTAAGATATTAATTAGGAGATAGGGATGAGGATGATAGTCAAACTTGACCTCTCGAACTCATAGAGTTTACCACTAGATTGTGGACTCACTTGCAATTATGATTTGTGAGTCAATATTTGATTTTTTATATTTTAATAAATTGAATTAGTGAAATATATGACATATTACTAATCACAAATAATTAAAAAGTATCAATACCGTTAAGTTTTATAAGGATAGTTGAGAAACCTCCTTATTTAATTAAGTTTCGCACGAGCAAAAGAGTTTTTTTTTTTTTCTTTGGTTGAAAGCTATCAATTTCGACTCGTACAGATAATTAAAACGAGCCCAAGTTTGCATAAGTTCTTTTATTTTATTATCATTTGTTTTTTCGTCTGAGAAGTTTACATAAACTCATACCTATTGTCAAAGCTGTAGCGAGCCAGGGCCAAACAATTCATGAACAATGATGTCGTAATGCGGCATTGCATCCAAACCCAACAGGCCAATTCGGCCCCAAAAAAAGCAACAGGCCAGAGGTCACCAACCATACATTATATTTTTATTATATGAACATATTAAACTCTATAGAGTATCTTGAATGGGTATAATTCTAACCCTAGATACACTAACAATTATCAATTTTATTTAATATACACTCACTTGTATATGGATCATTCTAATTTTATTGAGAATGTGTTTAAGAATAGTTGTTAGAATTATGTCAATATAAGAATTTTTCTAAACTCCAATACTTGTGTATAAGAATGAGCTCTTAGAATTGTGTTATACAAAAAATAAATAAATCTAAACTCCAATACTTAAACACATTATTTCAGTGCTTAATAAGGTGTTTGGAAAGCCTTGACCTAATTTAGAACCAACTAATAGCATGAAAGGGAATTCAATTCTGTAAAAATGTCCAAAATTAGATTTGCTACAATAACTTGGTGGATTCAAAGTTAAAAACTAATTTAACGAAAATACCTAAACCATATTTAGTAGCTCCTCTCTTCCTCTCCTCTCTATTGAAAATACCAAAAATACCTTCAATAAAAAATAAAATAGTCCAAATAAAAAATTCAATTCATTTATATATATATATATATATATATATATATTCAAACAAGTACAATTGAATTCAATTATGTAATTTATTAGTTTATTTTAAATATAAGAATTCAAATCATAACGCAATTAAATCCAATTGTTGATAGGAGGCCCCTTTGGTTGAAATTCTAGAAGTGCTTCTTTCGAAGTAGAAGTAGAATATTTTTATATGTTTGGATGTAATTGTAAAAGTATTTTTTTATCATAATCAAAAGTTGTTAAATTGTTTTGATAAAATATATATAGATATATCTTTTTGGGTAAAATTGCAACTAAGGACATGAAGAGTTACTTCTTAAAAAGATGTTTGGATAAAAAATATTTTTTACACATGATATTTTTTATATAAAATAATTTTTACTTAGCTTTAATTAAAAAATTCAACTAAATATAAATTAATAAAAATTTAAAAATAAAATAAATTCTTTATTATTTATATTTGTTTATATTATGTAATATTTATTGGCTTTATTAAACTAGTTTTATATATTTATTATTATTAAGTTATGTCTTGTTAAATTATAAAATTAGACTAATTTTATGATATGTTATTTTGTTTAAGGTTATTTTTTATCTTTTTATAAAATTTGTTAGGATTGATTTCGAATTCAAGTTATTTCAAAATTCAACAACAATACTCTCTATCTTCTACTACTTCTGATTCTACCAAAAGTTTCTTAAAAAAAATAGAAAAACTAATTATTATTTACTTATATTTTTCATGAGAAGCATAAATAAAGATGTAACATAATCCTAGAAGTGCTCATTTTTTTAAAAAATTGATAAATAAATACCTTTTTCCACCCCAGAAGCTTATTAAAATGAGCTCAGAATCAAATTCAATCCTCTCAATTTTTTTCATTCCAAACAACTTGTAAGAAAAGAGAAACGAGACATCCTCTTAATTGATGTGTCTAAAAACTATCCTAATTTAAAATCACATTCACATGTATTCAATAGTTCATAAATGTTGTGTAAATTATATTCCATGCGTGAGTAAACCTTTAAATAGAAAAGAGTTTACATTATCACTATTTGAGAAAATTCAACATGTAGCTAGTGGAACCCACTTCCCAAAAACAATGTAGGTAGTGGACCCAGCTATCAAACTGAATGCCAAATAAAAATGTCACACCAGGCCCGCTCACCCTATTCAGGCATGCCCAGCAAACAATGGGGTTGGGCGAGTCAATCTGTTAAAATTAAATGGACTGAACCAGTCCATTTTGGAACGGACTGGCAGGCCAGCTAAAAAGTAAAAAAAGTTGCAAAATAAAAACTTTTTAATAGTTTAATAATTTTGTTTAAAAAAAACTTATTTAAACTTTTTTATTAATCGATGAATACTCAAAATTGATTAATATCCAAATTTTCAAGGTTCATAACAACTATATACTAATTTATTAAATTTAATCATTTATGTATGATAGATTATGATTTATTACATACATGTACACGTTTCATCCCTTTTTTTGGGTCGGAAGCATATTAAATTTGATTTGGGCTTAGTCTCATGTCTATTTAGTTTGGGCCATTGAGGTTGTTGTAAAATAAAAATCAATAAATTATGAATTTTTTATTCTTAAAAAAAAAACCAACTAATCCCTGGGATTAAGCGGAGTAGATTAGGCGGATTGAAATTTTATTTATGGGATCAAAAGATCAATCCAAACTGCTAAAAATAGAGGTTTTGACAAACTAACTAAACGGATCGAACCTGTTTTTGACATCTTTAATGCCTAACTTGGTTAAAAAATATCTGTTTATGGGGCAGGTCCCAAAAGTATTATGACTACTTTTTTAGACCCATAATTCACTTTCTTATATATCACAAAAATGAAAATCATATTTGCTATGGAAAAATTAACACTTCGTTTCCTTACTGAAAAAGCTTATCACACTTTGCTTATTACTAAATGAGTTAGAATGGAAAGCGATTTGAAAAATAAAAAAAGGCGTGGAATGAAACATAATTACTTTTTTTTTCTTGCCTTCAAGATGAATGTTCTTGTTTTGCTAGTTAAATTATAAGGGACAAAATAAAACATAGATTAACTGTTGTTAACATATACTTTTTATTTAAGTAATGTCAAACATTCAGAAAATTATTGACAAAATCACTGACAAAAATTATAGTAATTATTGGATAAAATAAAATAATATTAGTCTAAAGACTAAAAATCATGCTACATTGTGATTCTCTAGCATTTTTCTTTTCTTTTCTCTTCATTTCTCTCCAATTTTGAAAATTAATAAAACTGAGTTGAGGAGAATATGAAAGGAATACTCTTTAATTCTTTTTCCTTCCGATTCCATTTTTTATTTCCAAGAAAGCATCTTGTTAATCTCTTGTCCCTTCATGGCTTTTCCATAAACCATAATCTTATATGGCAATCCATAACCACAAAAGAATTTCTCCATCTAACTTACCAGTTTGAGAAGCAACTAATGAAGTTTGCTACATCTAAACACAAGACCACAATTATATGGTTCTTGCGTAAAGAAAATGTCTATTTAAAGCTTCAAGACACAGGCATAATTCACTCAATTGATAAATTTTGATGCAACAATAACAGATACACAGCATACCACCAAAAGATTTCTAGCCACTACTGCGTGATTTAATTTGTATGTAGTCTCTACCATTTTTCTTTGAAGTAAATGTTGTTTTTAATCTCAAAGTTGACATTAATTTTAAGATTAATTTTGATGCAATTAAGTAAATTTTTTACACTTTGATCCAATTAAATTTTCTAATTTAAATAACTTTTTAAGTAATGGATGTGAGGCTCAACTACCACTAATGATATAGGAATGCATGATACTGGATGACAGTACGAAAAATATTTACACAGTTAAATCCATAGAAATTAAATTCTTAATTTTATATTAATTTTTAAATTAATTTTATTTAAAAAATTTTAATTTTAAAATTAATTTTATCCTTCCATTAAATTATTAGTAAATTCTGTTATAATTCATCAATAATTTCAAGTCCCTCTTCATTGAAGATAAATCAACAAGATTACAAAGCACTATCATGCCAACCAAGATGAATTGTAATGAAAATGACTTAAATTTGATAAAAAAGACGAAATTGGTATAAAATTTAAAATATAAAAATAAGTCGGTGTAATTTTCTTTACAAAAAGAAAAACTAAATAGCAGCGAAAATAACACCTTAACTAACCTAAAATGTACCCAAGCTGGTTTGAGTACGACTGTTGAGTTAATAAGATAAGAGTAATGTCATTTTAACTCACATTTTGAGCATATGTCAATATACTTATATTTATGAATCTAAATTAAGTGAGGTTAATATTAATTCAATAATGGAAGTAAGTATGTTGATAATACGGCAAAGTGTCAAAATAACATTCTAATAAGATAAACAAAAACGAACAAAATATTATTTCTAACATTTAAAATTGGCTATCCTATTATACACAAATTTTATAACAGTTTGATATGACTTAAGTCTCCACTTATTTCATTAATTCATCTCATTTATTAATTAAAAAAAAGTGAGTATCGCTAACGCCCCTGCTCTGAGGTGATAAATGAAAAAACAAAACTACTCAAAAATAAAATAGTGATATTCCCGCGAAAGAGAGACAACGAAAAGACCAATGTAAAATAGATAAAATAATAACACGTTTAACAGGAGGTACAATAAAATATTTATTTCCTTAAAAAAGGGAGGATATTCTGGACTTGCAACGGTTCACGAGACAAGTATTCGTTTTTTTAATGTGAAGTATTTTTGTTTAATTAAAACAAAAAGAATGAAGGGTGCTTTGATAGTGGAAATTAGATTAGTAGTGTTTAGTTAAACGTGATGAGTAAATAGCACTAGTACTAGTATTTGATTAATTAATTAATTAAAGAGGGAGAAAAGAAAGAAAGAGAAGGGAATAATGAATAATTGAGGGAGACTGACCAAAATATAGATGAGGGAAGCGAGGATTATGGTGCGGTAGCGGCCAAGATAAGAATCGGCGATGAAAGCTCCGAGGAGGGGAAGCATGGAGGAGGTTCCAGACCACACGTTGACATTCTCGGCGGCGAGGGCGGTGCTCTGATTCAGTGGCCCTGTCAGATACGATATCAGGTTCGCCTGGATCCCATAGTATGCAAATCTCTCTGCCACTTCCACACCTGCACCGCACTTCAGTTCAGTAAAGTTGCGCATCATCAAACAAACCACAACGAACAGAACAACCCACAGAATCAATCAATTAATTAATTTACAAATTGAATACTAACAAGAAAAGAAAAGAAAAGAAAAACAAACTAAAAGAAGCACCTATGATAAAACGAGCAGATTTCCAAGAGCCAGATTTGGATCTGATGACGGGGCGGCCTTTGTGGTCAACAGCGCCATTAACGGTATCTCCGTCAGCCAGCGGAGCTTCCAACTCTGAGGATTCGCTGGTGGATAAGGCCATCTTACCTGAGCAGACCTAATAAGCACTGATTTTTGATATTTTTCAAACAAACTAGACGGAAGGAAAGAAGGGAATTGCACAAGGTTCTTTTTTATTTGCTCTATATTTCTAAGGTGTTGATAAGATATTATAGTTGTCGGTGGTACCAGAGCGTTTATTTTCTGAGGCTGCACCAATTGGAAATGGGAATCGAATCATGAAATTAACTAACTAATTCAATTACACAACACAAACGCATTCAAGTCTTCCTGTCCTCTCTTATCTCTCGAGATCCGGGATTCTCACCCCACCTCTACTTCTTTTAGGTAAAACAGGAGACGGGGCAACTAGCTCTAAGTTCTAACCAGATTATCAAAGAAAAGTAAACACACGTTACGTCATTTTACATAGTTTCATAATTGTCGTTATATAATAATTGAACTCATAATTAACATAATAATTGAACTCATAATTAAATAGTTTCATAATTGTCATTATATAATAATTGAACTCATAATTAAATATATTTAATTTCCTATATATTACACTCTAATTTTATTATACACATAAGCACGAGATAGGCATTAGGTTAGTGGAGGCCTAATTAGATGATTAAACTTTTCCCTAGTGGTATATTTTAACAGGTATATAATAAAATTAAGTAAATACTTTTCCCTAATGTTTAGGGTACATATTAGTAAAATTATAGACATATACAGTAATGGATCCAAAAATTTTAATAATGAGACAAAAATATTAAATAAATATAAAATGATATTTCATATAACTTTTATCATAATGTGGAATCAAACTTAATAATACAGTGAAAGTAAAATATATATACTTCTATAAAATTTTAAAACTTGTTGGGGCATGTACCCCTCTACTATATAAGTAGATCAGTCCCGGGCATACACAATAATTAGGTAGTGAAGGCCATTTTCGCTAGGCTGTTATAATTAGTGGGCCCATACTCCCTTGGCCTGGGGTATTGGCATATACGGTAGGAGTCTCAATATGTCACAATAAAAGGGGTGACCATTGCCACACTCTTGAGCCTATTGTCCCACTTTTCTAATGGCTTTTATTTTACTATATCTAAAATACTTATATCTAATATTTGTTTTAGGGAAATTTGTTTTATAATGATCTTTGTACTTGTGTTTTGGTGTAATATGGGGTTTAGGTGATATTTGGACTGAAATGGTGTTTTTTACACTCAAATCGCTAATTAGCAATTTGTTAGAGGCAAACCAGAAAGTAACAAGTCTCCTGAAAATTCTGTTGCATACAAATAGCGAGCTAGCGAATTGTGCATGATGAGACAATCGCGAAATAGCGATTTAGGAGGCAAACAAAAAGGAAAAGGCATGTTATTCACTATGCATGTGTGGGACAAAAAAGCCAAACAAAGTGAAAAGCATCCGTGGGACAAAAAAAAAAGACAAACTGAGATAAGGGGAAGTGAGGCATCCCAAGTGGTGGGACACATGCACATGCAGGGTAATTATTTTGCAATTCGTGAATGAGTGTATGAGTGATATTTTGCACTCCTCACTTCTCAATGCATGCCTAGCCGTGTATAAATAGAGAAGGAGGGAACTGTGGCTGGATGTGTATAAGCAGAGAATGAGAAAACTTTGAGAGGGGAAGTGAGGAGTAGGTTATAAACTATAGCAAGTGAAGAGTGAATCAATTTTTTTAGTAAAAGAAGAAAATGGTCAAAAGGATGAAACAATGGATCGAAGGCTTCATATTGTGCAGGAATTACAAGTAAGTTATGTATTTTTATTATGTTTATAATATTTGTATTAGTAAAATAAATAAAAAAGTATAGAATTATTATAAAAAAATAAATGTTATTATTATTATGTTAACATTTATTTTTTTTACAAAAATAAAAATAAACATTTATTTTTTTATTATAATGTTTATTTTTATTTTTTATTATGTTAACATTAGGGAAATTTATTATTTTATTAACATTTATTTTTATTTTTTCTAATTGTAGAATTATACTATGTCATAAAAAAATAAACATTTATTTTTTATTGTTATTATTATGTTAACATTTATTTTTATTTTTTCTAATTGTAGAATTGTTTTTTGATAATATCTAAATTTTCTAAACTACTATTGTAAGGTGTAAATTTTTTATAATATCTAAATATTAACATTGATTAATGTTACTGTTATTGTACCTAAAAGATGTGTTTGTAATAGGTAAATAGAGTTTTGCACCCTCGTCATTTGTCTATTCTTGCAATGAAGCCACCAATAGTTCACAACATTCAACGTGTCGGTTTATACCTTGTTTCGCAACTAGTGGATATAAAATTGAACTGGCCTCTAATTAGTGCTCTAGTGGAAAGGTGACAACCAGAAAGACATACATTTCAACTCCCATGTGGAGAGTGCACAATAACAATGGAAGATGTTGCACTTCAACTTGGACTCCTGTCCATGGTGAAGTTGTCACTAGATCGAACACGACAACTTTGACACGCTTCCTTGGTATTGTAATCATCTCCTGGCGTGTGCCTGGACCACGAAATATTGACGGTGGGGCACTTAAATTAAGTTGGCTGAGGTATTATCTTGCACGTCTTCCTATTACGCTAAGATGAGATACAATTCCATGCTCGAGGCTACATACTCTTACTATTGTGCAATTTTATTATCCCAGACAGAGCAATTCTAGATACATACAAAGTACCTTCAACTACTTGAGAATTTAGAGCAAGTTGGGTATAGTTGGGGTTTGGGTTGTCTAGCTGTGCTATATAGGGCATTGTGTCGTGCATCCTATAAAAATCGATATAGCGGCTACATGGTATTATTACAAGTATGGGCATGGAAACGACTCCCATTTCTGGCTCCAATTCCAAATGCACTAGATTTTCCACTTTTAATGGGGTAAAGTTTATTTAATTTTTAATTTATTATTGTTAAAGTTATACCTGATTAACATACTATGTCAGGTTGGCAGAGACAAGTATCCAAGGGATAGATCACTCAAAGATCTTGAAACTCTGAGAGCTTATTGATAATATGGGAAATGAGGTATAATATATAAAATATTTTGATATTTTGTAATATATTAATTTTTTTATATTTAATTGTGCATATCATTTTTTTTGCTAATCCTAATTGTGTGGCAACCATATCAAGATCCTAATGTTGATGCACTTATTCCAGATGACTTGAAGCTGAACATCAACAATGGTCTATTGTGATACCACTTTTGTGCTTTGAGATAATGGAGTGGCACCTAGCTAATTGCGTTATGCGACAATTTGGATATCACAGACAATTCCCCAAGCCCTGAATTTAACATGATATCATAATAAAGATTTAAGAGGGAAAACAAGTAATTGGAAAGTAAAATATGCATGATGGGTGGAAATGTGGGATGATCAAATGAACAGAAGGATATAGGGTGAGCTCACTGTTGGTTATCACTCTTCCAATGAGTACCAGACGTGGTATGCTTCTCATACAATAGGTCCTCTACAATTGTCCTCAGTACCCCCCATGGAAGAGAAGAGGTACCTCTACAAGTACCCCAGCATGATGAGGTCAAGTGCTACCCAGAGGAGGCAGACCACGTACTCCCCATAGAGCCAATCAAGTCCCCTTCACAAACCACATCATGTACCCCCTCCACATAGCACATCATGTGCCCTCTCCAGCCTAATGGAATAACCCAATCCATTGCGTTTCACAGGGTCAACATACAACTATGGTGCAAGATCCACCCGATTATCATATGATCCAATTGGATACCATGGTAGATCCAAATCTAGTGAGAAAATGTTTACGGGAGAAGGTCCACTCACTTTGGGATTTGTGGGCAGAAATGTCACAGTATGGAAGAATGTATGATCTCAATATGCTACCACCTGAACATATGTACATTCCACAGGTGCCACCACCTACGCAGAGTCCTCATGCACATATATTATCTGAAGGTTATGCTTTGATGGCGGATGCTGATGTGGAGATATTGATCCAAAGTTTTCAGATATAAACATCGAGTCAAAGGCTAGATCTTGAAGGTGAGGGTGGAGGATATGTAAGTGGGGGAGATGAGGGTGAGGGTGGGGAGATGATGGTGAAGATGAAGGCGATGAGGGTGAAGGTGAGAGTGAAGGTGAGGGCGAGGACGATGACAATGACAATGGGGGTAGAATAAGATGGGGCCCCAAAGGAAAAATAATTGATTTCATTAATCGTAAATTAAGGAAAACAAAACTAGTGCCACTTGATAAGTATAGTCCGTCACCATTTCAGCAAGATAAGGGGAAAGGGAAGGGGAAGGGGAAAGGGAGATGATATATCTTTGTAACATGGACTTCTTATTATGTAGTTATATTTGTAGTTTTGTAATCAAACAATTATCCTTTATTAATGGACTTATTGTGTAATTTTTTTTAGCATGTGTAATCTCAAAAAAAAACTCTAGTTATTAATGGGTCCCATCTAGTCATATTCTAATTTCCATTTTGTGCAACTATAATAAATATACCCCTTTATATTTCCCATACAAATGAATCCATAACTATTTTTGGAGCCTCACTATTTATAGTGACAAAGTGCATCTTTTGCTGCACATATGAAAAGTATAGGGAATATAAAAACAAACTGATTCTCACACACAAACATGACACCCTCACTTGTATTTGTGAACACATTACCATCAAACAGTGCTATTCATTTTTCTTCTTTGACGCACTATTTTCCTTTTTCACATATTGCTCTAACAAAAGAAAATTGTGTCTAACAAAAGAAAATCGTGTGTGAAACAAGCATAAAGGAGAGTTTATATAGGCAAAAAAGGTACTTTTTAATCGAGCGATTTGTGAGTGAAAAAATACTATTTTTTAATTAACAACGTGATAAATCGCTAATAGCGATTTGTATAAAAAACCCCACATACTTCTTATACTCAAAAATTCCAATAACACACTTAAATCATCATCCTTTACCCATATCCAAAATAATGACCCTTTATTCTAACCTTTTATCTATTGTCACACTCTTAATTGTTTATAATTAACTATTTTTAAAACTTCTTTAAAAAATATGACATTATTTCCCTTGATATTTTAAAAATAATTCTTCAGTCAACTTGTTTCAACAAATCCAAACACATGCAAGTGCATTAATAAATAAAGAAAATAAATTATAATTTTTAAAATTAAGCTCAAATGGAAAATAGACATGAATGATGGTATGAATTTCAATCCTCTAAGTACAAGATATGAATTTTTGTTTTTGAATTATATATGAATTACTTTAAAAAAAATTTAAATATCATATGCATATTATATCTTAAGCTTGTACAAGTCAAAATTTGTTTTTTAACCAAACACTTATCCAATAGCAAAGTCAAAAATTAAAATTAATAAAGATGAAGCTGATTATAGTTTTAATTAAATTTTAATTAAGTCTCTATAGTTTAATTTTTTTTAATCTAGTTAC
Organism: Dalbergia oliveri; assembly: GCA_030441495.1. Taxonomy (NCBI): domain Eukaryota; kingdom Viridiplantae; phylum Streptophyta; class Magnoliopsida; order Fabales; family Fabaceae; genus Dalbergia; species Dalbergia oliveri. Next base: position 9,302,520 of record JAMLFY010000011.1, read on the forward strand.
TATATTGTATATTGTAAAAAACCTTTATAATCAAAACACCAAAGCAACGTATAGCTAAAAAAAAAAGAATTAAATACAACAAACATCTAAAAGTCTAATTGATTACAACTAGGACTTTTACTCTTCCAAATAAAAGCATTAAAAAATTAATTTTTTTATTATGATAGGTTACTGGAGATTTAATTTTATAAGTTTTATAATGTAAAGACTCAATAAAAAATTTAAAATCTTATGGACCTAATTAAAAATTTGATGAAAGTATGGATATATACAAATTTATTAAGCTTACTTCTTAAATAAAAAAGTATAGTATAATGTAAAATTTGTGGAGAAAATTTAAAATATAAGGAATATAGTATTAGATTGAATGAGTTTGACAATAGATAAAAAGATTAAAATAACTATTAAACAAGGATATTTTAGAAATAGTAAAACAAAAGCGAGTGTGGCCACAACAAAAAAAACAATAAGACCAAAAAAAAATAATAATAATAACCAATGATTCTTTGATTTAAAAAAAACAATGGTTGCTACTCTTTGTTCATATATTTAATCCTAATTATGGCATTTAAAATAGTTATCATGATATGGGAGATTGGGGTTAGAATTACTTGGAATATTTATGTCGATGACAATAGTTCCATATCCTTTCTTTTGATCTAACAAAAAAGAAAACACAAAGAAACTTGAAAGAAAGAGTGAGTGTTCCTATTTCACACAAGGTCAAGGGTGTGTCTATCTGAATAGGGGCAACAAATACCTATTATATGGCTAGAAGTAGAGTTTCATCTCTTATATTAATAAAGTATTTGATTAAGTCACTAATCACAACAAAGCCCATATACAAGGATCTATATGCATACCTATTAATAAGCAAGAAGCAGTGCTAACAAAAATAAGTCCAACAGTATGAGTAATGTGAAACTTTGAACTAAAACAATAAGCTATAATAATTTTGACATCCAATTAATTTGACTTTAAAATTAAATTTAATATTAATTTATCTCAGTTCACGAAATATTCCAACATATACTTCACGGTGATGGTCGTTTCATGCTTGCTTTCTTTTTTTTTTTTTTGGGTGCAGATTTTTTTCCTGACACGTTTCATACTTTTCAAATTTTTGGGTCAGGACACTTTTCTTTTTTTTTGGTTACAGGGTCAGGACACTTATCATACATCTTATGTGCACTAACAAAACAAACTAATGTAATAATGGGCCCAGTTCAAAGCCCATATAGGTGGACAGCTCTATGTAAAATGGTAATGGTCATCGGAGTGAGGACCCAAGTTGGGAAAATGGTATCAGGGGAAAGAAAAGAGAAAACAATGGCAGAACAGTGAAGGAAATGAAAGGAACTGGAATTGTATTGAACTCAAGAGAATGGGATAATGAATTGAGTTAACTTGATTGTTACACAAGCCATTGCTTATATACACTGTGGTTTGTCTTAACTAAAAGTTGAATAAGATGACTCAGCTCTAACAATAAACTGGTTAATACTAACAGAAAACTAACCAATCATCTAACTAACCAACTAACAGGCTACTTGACTCCATCGGGTAGCACAAGTTTCACTAAATATAGAACAAATCTAAAATAAAAATTAGAGTAATATTCTTTATACTCACAATGTGTATGACACTATACTGGTACATTTTTATTTACTATTGAATGGGATTAGTGACTAAATTAAATAAGTATTTTTCATCTCTAATGATAAATAGAATTGTATAATGTGTTTACACAAATAACATTTCTTTAAAAGGAAAATCATAGAAAATGAAGAGCATTTTTTTTTTACGTAGAAATCATATTTTATTTAAGAAGAGGAAGACCCAAAAGGTCATATCAATGTAATTAAAACTGATCCATTTTATCTAGAAATCATATTTTATTTAAAAAGAGGAAGAGTAAAGGTAAAATTAATGTAATTAAGATCGAAGCAAACTAGCCAGTCAGAATTGAACTCAGTATGGATGCCTTGGTGAGGAAACGTTGCACTACCAACAAGCTAGGCTTGTTATTGTGCTGTTTTGTTTCACTAATTATATGTATACACATTTAGTTGTATTTTTATGTATAAACTTAATTGAATCTATTTCAATCAATTTAACTAGTGAGTCATTGAACCTTGATTGAGTCGATTACCAGTTCTTATAACTATGATATCAACCTTGCTAGAATGAGAAGAACTCGCAAATATGACAACAAAACAACACAACACTTAGTTGCAGGGTGGAGATGATTTTGTAATTTATTCATAGACCTTCATCGGTAGTTGCTGGTTTAATAAAAATAACACTGAACAGTGAACGGGGTTAGATATATAAACATGAATGGAGCACGGCACTTTTGCATGAATCCTTCGTGTTTGGAGACATAGTAAAAACAGAGATTTTAGCATAAAAAGGAGAAAGCTGGGTAAAGTCGGGGTGAAAACATTACCCAAAAAAAAATATTTCATTACCAAGAAATGAGTGTGCGTGAAGTAGGGTATGTTAGGCGCGTGGAGGTGAGTGGATTTTCTGAATGTCCCATCCTTCAGAATGCGCAACTTTGCGGCTGTTGGGCCCTCCACATTCCATGAACCACCGTTGATGTGGGAATATCAGAGGCATCCAAGGGTCCAAAATGGAGAAATGGAAGACGCCAGTAACCTGACGGCAAGAAAGGCGGAAAGGAACCGTCTGGTTTTTCCGGACAACACAACACAACACAACACCCAATGCAAAAAACAATCTCACTCACTCTCGCTCTCACTCTCTAATTATCATCATTACTAAAGTAAGTAGTATATATTGCAACTTAACCAATAAAAATAAAATAAATAAAATAAAATACATCCGTGAGATAGAAGCAGAACAGAACCAACAGAGCAACTCCTGAGGTTGAGGCTGTGATTGACTGTGACGATGCAACGAACGCCTGGCGGCGGAAGCAGTAGAGGTGGCAGTGGCGGTGGCGGTGGCGGTGGCGGTGGCGGTGGCGGTGGCGGTGGAGGGCTTGCCCGGTTCCGTTCAACTCCGGCGAGCTGGTTAGAAACACTTCTGCTTAAGGAGGAAGTGGAAGAAGTGGAAGAAGAAGGAGCAGGAGAAGATCCGTTGGGGTTGAACAACAGCAGCAACCAGGGCTTCACTCAGCTGCTGTCGTCCGGTGACCCTATTGGGTTTTTCCGGTGGAACAGTTGCCCCGCCGAGTTTCTTGGCAACTCCGTGTTCGACTCTCAACACTACATATCCAAGTGTGACTACGACTACGGCTCCCCAGATACTAATAATAATACTCATCTTTCTCCCACCGCTAATTCTAATCCAATCCCACTGGTTCGTTCAATTACACTTTCTATTTCCCTCTTCCTTCTTCTACGTAGCACTTCTTCACTGGGTTTTTTTTAAAATAATTTTTTGTTCTTCTTTCAAATATAAAATCTAAGTTGGGATGCTGTTGTTGATTGTGTAGGAAATAGAGCAGGGTGGTAAAGCAGGTGAGGTGAAAGTGGAGAGGATTCTAGAGGACTCGGTGCCTTGTAGAGTTCGAGCAAAGCGTGGCTGTGCTACGCATCCAAGGAGCATTGCTGAAAGGGCAAGTCCTTTTATTACTTCCCTTGCCATAATAATACCAATGCAATTTTGGTTCTTCTCTTTCTAAATTGGGCTTTAGTTACTCATTTGCTTAAATCCGCCTTGTTCCTTTTTCGGGGTTTCGTTGTGTAGGTTCGGAGGACCCGTATCAGTGACCGCATCAGAAAGCTGCAAGAACTAGTGCCAAACATGGATAAGGTTATACTTTTCATCTTAAACCACTCTAATTAAAAATTCTTCTAATCTTTTCTATCATAATGAAATAGTTTCTTCTACTGTTATTTTCCATAGATTTTATGCTTTTGCATCTGCCCGTATAGTGAAACACAGTGATGGCTAGTGAGATAAGTCATACGAGGAGACGTGTTTGGAATGTCTAAGTAGACAATTTCATTTCATTTTCAAGTGAATTCTTTTATGAATTTTTTTTGGAAGGATAATTACCTTTTCAGGATGGGCAAATTGCATTGACCTTCCTTGGGTTTGGTGAAATTCATATCTGTTCCCTTTTATTTGTAAAATTTTGCTTTGAATGTCTTGAGCTTGTGAAATTATTGCACCGATTTTCTAAGTTTATAAAATCATTATGCCACCCTTCTCTACATTCCATATTGAACTGTGGTGAAATCAATGTCACTTGGACAACTAGAGGAGACCTAGTTTGAATTTCATCAAACCTCAGAGGTAAGTGTAATTTGCTTTTTTGGGATTTAACTTACTTCATTGTTGTCCCATTGACTTGTGAATTTAATCCCAATTAAACTTACCATCGATGATTGCATGAGAGATGACTATTGAACACTCAAGTTTTCTTTTGTTGGAGGATCTGTGGTTGGAAGAGTCTTGTCTATCATATCTCTTCCCTTGACTTTTCTTTCAATTCTTCGTTGTGCTCCATATCTTAACTTCATAGCATGGTCAACTCTTTTTGTTTGCTTCATTTCATTGAAGGACTCACTTTCGCAGCAATGTCAATGACAGAGAGATTTCAGTGATCATAAATTTAATAACCTTAGTTGATTTGTTTCATTTTTCCTTTGTCACATTTTCCCCAAAATCTAATTGAATAGTTTGGCCATTGGAACCTTCTGGTTGCATTTACCTGTCAATATATTTTTTGAATTTTGATGCCTGGTTCATAATCCTAGCCTGGATTTGGTTTTCTGCAACTTTGTTTGGAAGGTGAAGTCTCTCGCCAAGGTTAAGGTCCTTGTTTGGACTAGGGGAGTTAAGGGGATCAGCACAAACAATATGGGCAAGGAGGCTGCATATAGCTTTGTGCACTGATGTGATGTGATATGTTTTCAGAGTTCAGAGTCAGGAAGCCACTTATTTCTGCACCGTGAAGTGGCTTGGCAATTTTGGATATCGTTTCTCAGGAGAGCTTGGGGTTTCCCAGCTACCTTAGGACACTTTCATTCTACTTACTATTGAGGTTTTGGGAAAGGTAATAATAAACAAGCTCCATGGCACTGTGCAGGTTTTGGTGGTGTAATGGTGTTTGGTGTCTGTAGCTGGAGCACAATGATGGGGTTTTAAAACATCATTGCCTAACTAGATCTCCTGGAGTATATATTCCTGCTCTAGGCCTCATTATTGTTCAAAGTTAATGGTTTCTTGGATGTTTAGTTATTTGTTCTACAAAGCAATTGGGGTGCTCTCACAACCTGGTGGATTTCCATTCTTGTTTCTAACTTGCTTTCTTTTTTCCTTAGTGTTTTTGGAGGATACTCATGCTCCCTCTTTTCTCTTGGCTTTCTGTTTCTTTTTTTTTTTTTTCCGAAGAACAAGATATTCCATTGGCTAATCTTTATTCATACAAAAATAACATAAAAACAGCTTGACAATCCTCCACAAGGATATGTAGCTATTCATGCTGTGAAACGTCCATTTATATATTACTCTTTCAAAAGCATATATTTATGAGTTTGAATTTTGAAGGAGAGGGAAGGGAGAAAGGGCTTGTAGTGTAAGATTTTAAGAATTTACACTATTTTTTCTTCCTTCAAAATCCAAACTCACAAACATACCCTAAGTAGCTTCTAAAACATCCGTTTAATGTGGTGGTCGCTTGGATCTTGTAGCAAACGAATACTGCAGACATGTTAGACGAGGCAGTAGCTTATGTCAAGACTCTACAAAAGCAGATTGAGGTACTCTTTTGTGTGTGATTAAATCTATGCTAGCTTGTGACTTTGTACGTCGTTCTCTCTGCCGTTTGGCGGAATATATATTTTGATAAAATTCTTGGTCCTGTGGCTGGGATTGGGACTGATCTTTCTTGCATTGAAAAACTTAAAACATTGCAGGAACTATCTGAGCAGCAACGGAGGTGTAAATGTATGGATCAAGAGTAAATTTCTGAGTGTTTGCATACCGTGGATGGCTTTTTGCGCGTTATTTTATGATTGTTTTTCAGTGTTCTGATGAAGATCGTACAGAGTTTGCTGATTATATTACTTCAATATACCATGTTACTTTAGAAGATGGAGTTCCTGTCACATTTTTCTTCCATATATTCATGTTGGGGGGGCCATAATCAAGATTGTGACAAATCAACCTCTAACAGAAGTCCCTTTCTTAGTGGTAGGTATTGCGGTGTAGTTGTGTAGTTGTACAACTTTTAAGATACACTAATCAACAAGGTTAATAGCTACCTTAACTTTTAGTCTTATCAAGATATTACACAGCCATGCGTGATTTTGTCTTTTTTAGTCTGACAAATTGTGCCACTAGGATTACATTTTTCTTGTAGTGTCTTATGTTTATCTTGCTTTTTTATTTTTTGTCAGATATGTTTATCTTGAATACTAAAGAAGGCAAGTATACAAACTTAATGGTGAGTCTCAAGTGTTTGGAAATACAAAAATCCATCCCCCAACACAAAAGTTTCCTCTTTTATTTCTTTAGGGCATTGTTTAGATAAACGCATTATGTATTTAGTTTACTAGGGCGAATTACTATTATGAAGAAGAAAAGGGAAAAAAAATCCCTAACGGAAAATTAAAAGATGGTTACATGGGCAACTTGCAATTGTCTATATGGTTGTAGTATTATTTTAAGAGTTTAATTTTTATATATTGACAGTGTTAAATTTTTTACACTATCATCAAATTTTGTATTGTCATATTAGTAAAAATAGTTGAATCTCACATTCATTATTTGAAAAGTCATTCCAATATAATGATTTGACTAGATAATAGTATAAAATTCAGTATATAGAAATTAAACTCTTCTTTTAAACCCATATTGTATAAACATCATTTCTAGAACTAGTATGGTATAGATGTCATGTGACTAAATACACATACTAATGTAGTAGTTGAAAAATAATGAATATCATAATGCCATAAAATAATGTATTATGTATTTATACAAGGTGTTAAATTTTAATGCTTGAACTTTGAATGACATCGAATCCTAGGTTAATCTTATAGCAGAGCCTATAAACGCCATTTCTAGAACTCGTATGGTATAGATGTCATGCGATTAAATACACATACAAATGTAGTAGTTGAAAAATATGAATATCATAACTTTGTATTATGTATTTATACGAGGTGTTAAATTTTAATGCTTGAACTTTGAATGACATAACTCCTAGGTTGATCTTATAGCAGAACGTTGAATGACATAACTCCTATCTAGGTTGATCTTTAAACACTGGCTACTATGACAGTTCTAGGCTCTAGTGGTGCTTTCATTCTACTACATTGCTTTGTCATCTAGGTGTTCATTCTACATTGCATTTCTCATCAGGCAATGTCCTGGAAAAGATTTTCTCTCTCTTATTTCTTTTCAGAGAGACCAACTCAGGCAACATTTGAAGAGACATTGGATCCATACTCATAATGTATGAAACATTATGTCAAAGTTTAAAATGATGAAATAAATTAAATAAAAATGTCACCCCAATCAGTTGTAGAGGGTGACAATGAGTTGCTTTACCTTACACTGGCTTTGCTGGCTCAGATTGGGGCTCATGTTATGATATAAGTAATAAGAGGGTCAATATCAGAACCAGTATCTCCTTAGTTTCATGAAAGAGTAAGAAGCAAGTGACTGTGACTAAATCTTCTTCAGAGGCAGAGTATAAAGCTCTAGCTCAAGCCACATGTGAAAGTCAATTGTTGGCTTGCTTACTTGCAGATTTCAAGCTTCCTCTCGGTAAGCCTATTGCCCTATTCTGTGACAACCAATCCGTTGTTCACATAGCTGCCAATCCGGACAAAACATATTACAATAGATTATCATCTGTTCATGATAAAAATTCAGAGTGGATTGATTCATTGACTGCAGACATACTGAGGCTCTGGCTCTTGGTCCCTTTTCTGCCATCCTTCCCAAGCTTGAGGGGTGTTTTCAGTTCTTTGGTTATTAGTCATCGTTAGTTGATTTGTCATCTGATTGTTATTCTGTCATTTATCAGTATCAGTATCAGTATCTTCACTTTACGAGTGTTTATAAGCATTCACTCTTGTAATCATTAATTGTGATTCATCACTCTCAATTGTACAGTATATTGAGTTTGTCTTCGCTCTCTCTCTTCTTGATCCTTTCATTCGCGCCTCTTCTGGTACCATTTTACATAACTAGTGCCTAACCTTCAGTAATTGCGCTTGCAAGTGAAAATTCCATAGCCAGCAAGCATGCATGATCCTCATTCCTAATTATTTGCGCTTCCACGGTCCACACACATCTTTTATATTTCGTGGCCATCCCAAGCCAAGAGACTCTAGACCCAATACTTTTTCTTCCTGTTTTCTTCCTCTCCTGGGAGAATCTAAGAATTACCTATATATAAATGATCAAAACAACCCTCCAAACAAAACGAAGGGACCAAAAAAAAAGAAAAAAAAACGCAACGTTGTATCAGATCGAGAAATAGGGACAAGAAAGTGGAGAGAGATTAGATGTGTCTCTCTCTTCCCCAATCAGTAACTTTATGACTTCTATTTAATTTAACCATGATTAAATTTTAGGCACGAGAATTTTACACTAGCTACAACACAAATTAAATATGCTTCACTGCGAGGACTGGCAAACACTGTATTGAGTATTCATTCATAAACCTATATGCGTGCCTCAAAGTCAAACCTGAAATTAAGGATACAAATCTAGAGACTGCTGTCATCACAAACATCAACATACATTTACAACCATCAACACAGAAAACAACTACTACTAGCTAGCCATCAGTGTTTGTTTGGTTTAGCAAATATGGTGAACACGTTGAGCCAAATAAACCAGGTGCCAAGTAAGAGACATTAGATTCAGGATATTTAGGATGGACGAATATGAATTCAATTTCTTGAGCCTCTCATTCAGCTTGATAATCTTTGATCTGATTGCATCATGCTCTACCCCTCGTGTGGGTGATGCTGCTGCTGGTGTGGTGGGGGTGGTGGTGGTGCCAGCAGTTGTGGCAGATTCTCGAGGGTCAGCAGCAGTTTGCTGATGATGCTCTTCTGTTCTGCCACGCTCACCAGTGATATCCTCTCTGCCCCTGCCTTCTTCTTTCTCCATTTTCATCCTTTCGAACATCAGCTGATCATTAAGGACAAAACAATAAAAGAAACTGAATCAAGAAAATGGTCTGTTAAAAACTTTCCTATAACAATGATGTCCATGGCAAAATTTTCCTGTCCACATACAATTTCTAATAGAGAAATAATATATGTACTACATATTTGTATAATATAGGCACAAAAACGAAGAAAGTTATGAGCCCAGGAAAATAAAAAATTGAAATGGGCTCACCTCTATGTTTATCTTTTGCCTATATTGTATAGATATGTTGCGCGCATATCATTATTTTCTTTCTAATATCTACAAACCTATTTTGCACGAATAGGGATACAAGTGTCATGAGTATAGTATTGAAATATGTTATAAATCAAATTAAAAACATATAAAAGGCAAGTAGGAGTATCTAAAAATATTGATAAAGTGTTATATGTGTGGGGTATACAATACTTTGACTATTTTGAAACGTAAGTGCATGACAATCTAGAACTATTTGAAGACCTATAGCTCTGGAGGTATTGTGTTATCATCGGGCACTCCAGACCTCGGAACTGGGTATCCCCCGCCAACCTTGAGACCTCAGACATCATGCGAACGGATTGAGGTCCTCCAACCTCCCTTCCAAGAATGGAAGATATTCCGGGAATGAAGATATAAGGGGGACCTCGGATAAAGATTAGCAGCGATGACCCAAGGTCCCTGTGTCCGGAACCGTGTCAACGTCGGGAGAACCTCGGGTTAAGTGCGTGACAAGTGTGGGTTCTGACACACCTTTTGGAAGAACCCTTGCATCGATTTGCATTCCTTCCGTACTATACAACTTAACCCTAAAACTACCAATTGTGGACATGTCTATGAGTATAAATGAAGAATGGAAAGTGTAATAGTGGTAAGCCTGATTCCTTCCTAATTATTATTCGCCTTTTCTTACTTCCTCCTACTTAGGCATCGGAGTCCCTCCCTTTTGTAGGTAACCACCCCACCACGGAGGTCGCCATGAAAAAAGGAGGAAAGTCAGCCTAGCCCACCACCCGAAATCTACATCCTGGTTTACGGAACGTAACATATTGAATATTGATCAGACGCAGATTTCATCATTCAATGAATAGCTTCACCAATGCAGCATAATTCTTTCGGACTATGTTTCATGGATTGTGATACGGGTATGATAAATCACCAATCCAGCATATTTCTTTGGGACTGTGTGTCATGGATACTAATAGAGTATGATACAGACCAAATTAGAAACATGTAAGATATATTCAAAAATATCGGTAAATCATTAGCAGAATTTGAACGCAGGCATAAACAAACAATCAAACATGGGGGGGGGAATACCTTAGTGGCACGAGGTTCCAAGTAAACAGAATTGACGAAAACAGTGAGAAGCGAGGCGAGAAGGTTGCACGCTTGCAATATCTCAGCCTTGCCGGAGAACAGCCTCTTCCTATGGCCCAACACATGACCCAACAAAGCCATCCCAATACTATAAGCCATAGCCCTGAAATAAACAGGGTAAATCTTACTCTGCACCACCGCAAACTGTTGCCTAGGCATAGCCCTCGAAAGCACATAGCTTGAGATGAACGTAACCCACACACACATTCCATAAGCCGTTGCAAACCCAATCAAATCAGCCACCCCCATCAACGAATCAAAGGTCTCAACCAATCCCAAATAACTCACGACACGCCTCAGTGCACCTTTGACTCCCGGAACTTATCCCTCGCATCTGAAACGTTCCCAACCACATGGCTCTTAACGGTTTGGCCCGTGTCCTTTGCCTTCTCCACGGACTCTCTTGTGTACTCCTTCACACCTTGGGCTTTATCGTACACCGTTTCTTTGGCCTTACCAACTGCATCGGAGACAGTGTCACCTACCTCACGCGCCACCTCTCTCTTCGCAGCAATGGAATCCTTCTCCATGTCAAGGACCTCTTGGGCCTTATCCCTGGCCTTCCCCATGGCGCTGGCGATCTTGTGCTTGCACCTTCCATAGGCATCGCAAATGACGTCTCTGGAAGCGTGAAGAAAGGCTGGATCATTATGGTCGTGTGAGATGCCTTGACCCATGTTGGGGAGAACCGAAGCAGCCTCCTTGATCTTCTCTTTGGCATTGGTGAGGATATTGGAGGAAGAATCATCGTCGACCACCACCTTGGTGTTGTGCTGTTCAGGGGAGATTGAGATCTTGGTGTTCTGGTGGCCGTCTTGGTCGTATTCAACCACGACGACCCTGTGGCCTTCTTTGACAATGGTGCTCGCTGCTGCTTGCTTGTGCTGCGTGTCTGCTGGTGTGGGAGAGAACACGCCCGCTGCTGCAAGCGAAGTCAGCACCAGGCTCAACCCAAACAGATTCATCATTGTTGTTGTTTTTGTTGTTTGTTAGGAGAATTGCAGTTTCATAACATGTTTCTGTTTTACCTGAGATTGATGGAGAATGACTTTCGTTCGGTTATAAAAGTGTGGGAACTCCATCGATCGGTGGAGGGAATGGAAAGAGTGCAATGAAGTTAATCAACTGGCACGTTGCATGGAGAGATGGAATCAGGGGGCGACACGTGTGGTGCGGCTTCGGCAGTTGCCCACGTAGCATTACTCGTGTCGAGATGAAAGGGCACTGTTTGGTTTGGCCAGGTGCTGGACGAGTCTACACCCCCGGGACTTGCAGGACGAGGGCAACAGTACCACATTAATATTCCGTTTTCGCTTTTCTTATTTTCATTTTACAAGTGTAGATTTAATTTTTGGAGAAATTCCAAATCAAACATTTACCCCGCTTCTTGATTGATAAATTAATTATTATATTAAAAATATTAAAAAAATAAAAATAAAAATAATTCATAAAATTTATGTGTCAATCAATAAATAAATTAAAGTAAATGATTTCTCTTATTCTCAATATACCTAAATATTTTTGTAATTTTTGACTAATAATGCTTTCCCTTTCTTAAATTTTAGAGTGTAATTGCCAAATGCATTGAAAAAACAAATCAAAATCAAAATTTTCTTTGGAAAAAGCCACTAGAATACAAGAGTTTAATTTTGATGCACTGACACTATCATCTAATTAAAATATTTAATTTGGATAACTTTTTAGGTAGTGGATATAAAAGTCAACTATCATGATTTATATGACAATATATGATTAATAACTGTGTAAAAAAATTTTACACTATCAACACATAGCAATTAAATTTAGAATATAATAGTCAAGAATTTGAGTAGTACGTATGATCTTATCCACGAAAAATTGGTTTTTAAAAAGAATTTGTTTTTTATAATTTACTGTGTAAGTTAATCTATAAAATTTTGCTAAAGTGATAAATTATAGAAAGTATCTATTCAATATCACAACCATTCACTATAATTTACCATTTTGATAAAATTTTATTAACTGATAATCAGTGTATGCACAAAAATTATATTCTTTAATCTATATACAAAGTATATGTAAAAAAATTTACATGGTCAGTTAGAATATTTAATTATATATTGTCATATTAATAAAAGTATTTGATTCAATTACTCACTCAAGAGATTCTTATGAGCACAAGTTTATTATCTTAATATTTTTTTTATATATGTTTTTGGCATATCTATCACCACAAAAAAAGTGACTAATCCCCTTAAAACTTAAAGTTCATAGCTTTTGTATTACCTTTAGTCATGAGACCCTCTTCATATATTTTACTATCTTATTCTTATACATACTCACAATAAAAATAGATTCTACTAACTTTATTTAACTTATATTTACTTACTTATATATGGGATCCATCAATTTTATTGTGAAACTTTGTAAAGATAAGATGATAAATTTATGCTCATCCAAAAAAAATTTCTCTCTATTTTAAAAGTCTTATAAACAAAAGAATATGATTAGTATTATAATGTAAAATTCTTTTATATCATGGTGTATCCAAATTAATCTCCTTTAAACGATATAAAGAAAAATCAGATTAACAAGTGAAAGAATCAGAAAATTGATTAGCTCCGTGTATTGAAAAAAAAAAATTTGATTGGCTCACCGTGGCATCTTTTTGCTAGACAAAATTGAGAAACTGAGACTTTTTTGTCAAGTTTTTTTTTCACTAAATTAAAATTTGACACATAATACTATATGATATTATTTACGTTTCAAGTTAGACTAATTTTTTCCATACCATGACCATCAATGATAGGACAATCACATAGTAAGTTTTCATTAGAGAAACGGAAAAGGGGAATAAATATTAAAAAATTACACATAGTAAGTTTTCGTTAGAGAAACGGAAAAGGGGAAAAGTATAAACAGAAGAATTGAATCCAAAATTAAAAAATGATAGGACAATACATTTACTTGTTGAAGCACCATGTCTGTAACTTTTGCTTAGAAACCAAACTATAGATCCAGGCCTATCCAACCAATTTGAGAAGGAAAATACATTTTAGTCAGAAAACGTGTTGGAAAGTAGTTACTAAAATTATATATAAAAATTTTATAGATACATCTTGTGTGTTTTAATCACCTCTAATTTTTGCCAAATCATTCAGAATGTTACGATATGTTTAGATATTGTTAGATATCATAGTGATTTGTATTATTAGGATTTGTTTTGGACGAGGTTTAGGTTGATTATTTTTTATTCTCTGTATTTATTACTCTAGGCCTGTAAATAGGCACATCTTGTTTGTATAGAAACACACATCAGATGATATAGATTATTCAACCATACTCTTATGTTCTTTATTTTTCGGTTCTTGGTCTTGTTCCCAGTTTCCCCTTCCCAGACCTTGGTTTTCCCAGTCCTTTTAAGAGAAAACACCTCTCTCATTTGTTAATAGCATTCCATTGAAGGCTCTCCACTGTCATCTCTTATACACCCCTCTCTGGCACTCTTTCCATGACACCGACTTCACCACCGTGCTCGCCACACCACCATAACCATGACCATCCAAACTGCTTTCCCAACTGACGCTGCACGTGCCTCCACTCGTCACAAGAAGCTCCTATACGCACAACCTTGCACCTCCAAGCGTTCCCATTGTCTCCACCATCGTTTCACCACTCTGTCGCCGTCTGTCGCCAACACCGTTCTCTTCGCCATGCCCCGCCGACCACACCCTCCAAAGCACGTCGCCATCTGACATCCGACATCCCACGTCGCTTGAGGCTTCGGCGCGTGAAGACGACTTACCTTATCCAAATTTGTTTCCGACTCGCTTGCAATTAAACCCGCTCCATGTTGTTGACCCGATCTGTGTCTCTGTTGACTCCGGATTGACCAGCTCCTCCCTCATGCTGATGTGGCTGCCACCTTACAACTGACGTGGTGCCATGTGCCTTCTCCTTGCTGATGTGGTACTCCTGAGGCCCATTTTCTGAGTTTTTTAGTGAGACTTTTCCATTTTTGAGCTCTATTTTTACAAATTCTACTCTGAAAGTGCACATTTTGATATTTTGATGGATCCTAGAGTTTGTTATAATTGTAAATTGCTAGGATACTTGATTGCGCATTGCCATTGACAAGTTTTAGCCCCATTCCAATCCATCCATGCCAATGACTACAACCGCCACTACTGCTATTGCCAATAATGCCCCCACTACTAGTACTCTTGAATCCCTCCTTAGACAACTTCTTCAACTCCTTTGCCTCTCTGGTAAAACCCCTATTGCTTTATCTTCCACCTCAAGTAACACCAAACGGTTTTATGACTCTGCCCTCCAATGACATGACTTCTATGTCCATCATATTTCTTCTATGCCCACCTCTAATTCTTCGCCTCTTATACACACTGCTAATGGGTCTCTTATGCTCATAATCCACAAGGGCATCGTTTCCTCATCTAACCTCATCGTATCTAACACATACCATATTCCCAAATTAAATTTCAACCTTATCTCCGTGGATCAATTATCTGATCTTAGTTATGATGTCAATTTCTCTTATTCCTGGTTGTCGTGTGTGAGATCCATTAATGGCGCAATCATTGGACAAGAAGGAAAGTTGGAAAAAATTTTGAGCTCACTAAACTTCATGTTCCTCCTCCAAAAAACTTTTATGCCACTTCCCCACAATCTTCTCTCCAGCTCTAGCATTGGTGTCTCGCTCATAGCTCATTAGGGAAAATACATCCCCTCATCTATAAGGGAACCTTGTGATCAATAGGAATGAGTCCTATCACTGTATTTCTTATCAAACTCCTAAACAACTAGCATTGTATTTTCCTGAAAGTACCTTTAGTTATCTCTTCTTCTCCCTTCGATCCTGTGCATTTTAATGTTTGGGGGCCAGCTTCAACTCCCACAATGGTGGGATCACAATATTTTGTTATTTTTGTTGATGATTATTCTCATTTTGCTTGGATATATTTAATGAAAAATCTCCATGAGTTGCCTCAGATTTATATTGACTTTGCCAAAATGATTAAACCACAATTTTCTAAGGTAATTAAAGTTTTTCATTGTGATAATGCCATGGAATATTATGACTTTAAGCTTTGACCTTTCCCGCTACGGGAACCTTATCTGAATTCTCTTGGCCGTGTACCTCCCAGCAAATGGTCATGCCAAACAAAAACATCGTCATATTTTTTACTTTGTCCATGCTATGCTTATCTTCTTATTGTCCTTAGCCTGCTGGGTAAAGCTACCCTAACTGTTGTCTACATTATCAATCGTCTTCCATTCTTTGTCCTTGATAATGTTTCCCCTTTTGAACGTCTCTATCATACTCCTCCAAACTACAATTCTCTAGAGTTTTTGGTTGTGCCCGTTTTGTCCTCCTTTAACTCCATAAATATACTAAGCTAGAATCCGTGTCCATTTCTGTTACTTTCTTGGATATGGGATAGAACATAAAGGTTATCGTTGTTGGATCCTATTTCTCAACACATTTATGTTTCGCGTAATGTCATCTTTTGGTAACATCACAAGTTTTCGTCTTTGTCTTCCTTCAAGTCAATTCCTTCCACCTCGAGTTCATTTTTTACTGACATCATTGTTGATTTTCCTAGTGATATTGGTGTAAATTCCTCTGGTGAGCTCACAGTTTCTTCTAATACTTTGACAGTTCCTGATGATCTAGTTCCAGATGTAGATCCTACACTTGTTGCCCTTCCTCCTCTTAAGCATCCATGTCACGACCGACTTGGGAATATGGGCGCGTGGGAATCCCATCTCCACGTAAGCCTCATGACCTCTAGCCTTTCTATATGCATATTTAATATTAAATCCATTTAATAAACATCATTTCCATCTCTAATAAACCTTTGGATCTTTGAAAACATATTCATCATTAATAGCATATCATAATCGTTTCTAACATAGTTCTCTAAATTAGAAAACAATCATTTCTTAAACTCTGAACATATCCTTGTAACTCAAAATATATGAGTCCCTCTATACAAAGTATACATGAAACTGGAATCATGTAATTACAAAATAATCATGATAAATCAATGCCAATCTATTTCTATGGTCCGGGACCTGCGCAATGTACACTAGAGCACTCTATCTCTTACAAAATACCACATGCAACTTCACTCTGAAGTGAAGCGCACCAATGAGAATCTACTGTTGGGAAGGAGGTGGATAGAAGACCCGTAGCTAACGTATCTGTAATGGAAGAAGGGAGAGGGGTGAGTTTCATCTAAAACTCTGAGTAGGCCCTCCCATAACCCTCTCATGGGACAATCAAGAAATAAATAATCATATATAATCATCAGATTTTAATATAATATCTCTGAAAATCATATTCATAGAAAACATCTCTAAATTCTTACTTTATCGAGAAATCATTTTCTATACATATACATGACAGCTTTTAAATCAAATATTCTCTTAAAAGCATCAATATTTCTGAAAAACATAAATAACAGTACTCTACTAGAGAAACAAAATCTCTGGTTATGCACAATTCATTTGACATAACAATATCTCTAACTCTGGGCACCTAACTAGGTTCTAATTTCTAGAGCCCTATGGCGACTTGGTATACCAAGGTTAACGGATTAACTGCCATTAACACACAGCCTGTTTCTCTATAGCCAATGTCTAACTCAATCAGAAATCTAAATCTTTTCTCAAAGTCTTCTATCCTAGAGTTCACAAGCTCTAGTATATAACATCAATAATTCTGAAATTCATATAATCATTACAACATCTCTAATCATTTATCTTAAAACTCTATTCTTGAAATCATAAAATCTCTAATATATATAAAATTATTTAAACATGAAAACTCTTGAAACTCTAAAGCTTTGGTCTTATATAACTCTAACAATCTGACTTTAGCATAACTGTGACTATGAAATCATGCCCAAGGGATCACCTCTTCAGGCATTCCAATTTCAAGCCCACAGAATATGTATTGGCAATTGTTATGAATCATATTGAATTTCATACTTCTGTATCATAAAAATACTTATTTTCTCTAAAAACCCTATCATATACTTGTGCTCTACTCTGGAAATCATCATAATATTTCATAAATCTCTAAATATAATTATATTCATACTCTTGCTCTTTAATAAAAATCACTTTTAACAATAATGGTCCCATGAGTTTCAGAAAAACATATATTTCATGCTTTCATTTCTAATATCATATGACCACGTCATAATTTCCTGAAATTAACTCTAATGATCAGCATAAAGATCATAGGATCTGAACCCACTCACATTTGAAGGGAGTATATGGGCCCCACCAACTGGAAAACTTGGAATGGCACCAACAACTGCCATAGAGCAATTATAACTCTAGATTAAACTCTAATAATCTCTAGAGGACTCTATCCTTATTCTAACAAAATTGGGGAAGGACCCCCACTTAACAACAATGAAAGAAATGATCGGTCAAAATCCAAGATTATGAAGAAATAAAGACATAATCTAACAGCATATACTTACCTTGAAGCTTGGAAATGATGGATTTGAGAAAGAGAAGAAAATTGATGAAGAAGAAGAAGAAGGGAACGCGTTCTCCAGCTCGAAACACGGCTTTTTATAAACTTTTACCGCCTGGGCGGTGAAATGACCGCCGGCGGTCCCTCTCTCCAGCTAGACCACTTCTCTCTTTGACCGCCTGGGCGGTCTCAGGAGGTTTTCTCTCCGACGGCCTTTCCTGACCACCTGGACCCCATGGTCGCTGGGCGGTCTCAGGAGGTTCACTTATTTACATTTCTTAATTTTAAGTTAATCTAACTTTAAAACATAAATGTAAATAAGGAAATACCCCCCATTTGGATTCAAATAAAATATCTAAAAAATTAAAATCCCAACAACTCAGAATCCAAAATTTGGGTTTTAGTTCAAATCAAGATTTTCTAAACTTGTAGGCTAAAAACGAAACACTTAAAGGTTTGATAAAATTCATTAAAAATCACCCTTCAACTTATTTTCCCTCTAGGAACCATTGAAACTTTTAATTCCAAGAATATGGTTCTATCATATAGCCCTCCAATGAGGTGTAGGATCCTCACTTAGCGAAATTTAGAACCCTGGTGAGTCTGGAAACTCCTAAGGCTATATAGAACCTTACTCCTGACCCTGTACCTCTGGTATCACAATCCAGTTAGGGTAACACAACCTCCTATTTATCTTTGTGATTACAATTATTTTTCTATGATGCTTCACTTACATGAACCATAGTCCTATAGAGAAGCCTCTACCCTATTGCCAACACATTATGTAGGAATAATTACAAGCATTGGAGAAGACTTACGCTTGGGACTTGATTAATCCTCCTTCTAATCAGACACTTGTGGGGTGCAAGTGGGTATACAAGTTAAAGACTCATTCTGATGAGTCTATTGATCGATATAAGGCTCGCTTGGTTGCTAAGGGTTTCACTCAAGAGTATGGTATTGATTATAAAGAGACATTTGCTCATGTTGCTCAAATCACATTTGTTTGAGCTCTCCTTGCTATTGTAGCCACTCAAAAGTGGACTCTTAGTCAAATGGATGTAAAGAACACCTTTCTCAATGATGGTTTGGTTAAAGAAGTTTATATGCAACTACCTCCTGGCTACACCCTGCCCTCTGAACAAAGTTTGTCTCTTTTGAAAGGCTCATTGTGCATAGTTTGACAAGTTCAGCTCCACTATTTATCAACTTGAG
This sequence comes from Dalbergia oliveri, assembly GCA_030441495.1. Taxonomy (NCBI): domain Eukaryota; kingdom Viridiplantae; phylum Streptophyta; class Magnoliopsida; order Fabales; family Fabaceae; genus Dalbergia; species Dalbergia oliveri. Next base: position 9,321,736 of record JAMLFY010000011.1, read on the forward strand.
TTCTCATTTAGTCCTCATGACTTTGCTTTCTTGATTCGTCGGGCTACGTGGCATCGTTATGGTGATGACATGATCATTATTAGCGATGACACCTCTAGCATCACAGACCTTAAGGTTTCCTTAGCAGTCAATTTGAGATAAAGAATCTTGGTCCCCTTAATTATTTCTTGGGTCTTGAATTTCTCTTTTCTAATGATGGTCTCTATTTATCTCAAGCCAAGTATGGTTTTGATCTTATCTCCAGAGCTAGTCCCACAGATAACTACATAGAATCCACACTTCTTGAGCCTAATGTGCACTTCACTCCTTTGGATAGCACCGTCTTGGAAAATCCTACTCTTTATAGGCAGTTTGTTGGAAGCTTGATCTATATGATGGTTACGCGACCTGACATCTCCTATGTTGTTCACCTGATAATCACTTTTGTCTACTTCGCGCTTTGCTTATTATGCTCCTGTTCTTTGCATCCTTCGTTATGTCAAGGGAACATTGTTTCATGGACTTCACTTATTTGCTCATTGTCTCTTGGTTCTTCGAGCTTACTTGATGCTAATTGGAGTGGTGATCCATTGACCGTTGCTCTACTATTGATTATTATATCTTTCTTGGAGACTCTCTTATCTCTTAGCACAACAAGAAACAAACCTTGATTGCTTGCACCAATCCTGAAGTTCGAGTATAGAGCTCTTGCTAACACTACTTCTGAGGTTCTTTTGATTCGTTGATGACTTGGGTCTCATTCAATCCTCTCCTACCGACCTTTACCGTGACAACTAAAGTATCATTCAGATAGCACATAATGATATCTTCCATGAGCGCAATAAGCATATTGAGATTGACTGTCATTTCATTCGCCAACATATTCTTCGTGGTGCTTTTGGTCTCCTATCCATTGGGACTCTTGATTAGCCTCCTGGTTTGTTCAGAAGCTCATCATCCTAGTCCTTTCCAAGCTCTACTTTCCAAAGTTAAATTGGTTTCATCACTATCCACTTGAGTTTTAGGGAGGATGTTACGATATGTTTATATATTGTTAGTATTATAGTGATTTGTATTAGAATTTGTATCAAAGTAGAATCAGGTTGATTTATTTTTTGTTCTCTATATTTATTACTCTAGGACTATAAATAGGCACCTCCTATTTGTACAAAAACACACATCATCAAATTATACAGTTTATTCAGCCATATTCCGTGTCCTTTATTTTTTGGTTCTTGGTTTCAAACACAGAATTTGCCACATACATATCAATTGAATCTGGCAATATTTTCAGGAAAAAAAATCAGGAGATGTAGCAAGCTCATTTACAAATGTTAGTTTTCCTGCGAATTGGTTTTATATATTTGATTTCAATCTTGTCCAAAAGCTATAGCAAAATAACACCTCATAATTCGAAATCTAATCAAAATAATTCGTAAATACTAAGAGTGCGTTTGGTTTCACTATTTTCCGTTTCCATTTTCACTGGAAACAAGAAACGTGGATGAAAATACGTTTGGGTTGCTTTCTTTAAAAATATTTCTAGAAAATATTTTCAAAATCGAGTGAAAAAGTGAAAATGACAAATCCTTCTTTTCAACGTTTTCTTTCGGAAATTTGAAAACAAGAACAGTGATGAAAATGCGATGGAAGTTGTAAATAACGTTATGCTTCGTTCGAATCCCACCATACACATATTTGCTTTTGTTTTTAATTTGTATCAAGCTTTGCACAGAGAGGGAGCTCTCTCCCATCCTTCCACTGCTCCTGAAACGGGAGAAGAAGGGGGTGAGGTGGTGGTCAAGGGTGAGCGGGAAGGGCTGACGATGAGCCCATTCGGCCCTGGCGGAGCTCACATTTCGCAGCGATGGCATCCCACCTTGCGGCAGGAGACGCGGCGGCGTCACCAGGCACCGCGACGACCCAAAAGGAAACTGAAGGAAGAGCACAGGCAGGCGACCAAAACCAACGAGCATAGCAACAACGAAGCGAGCGGGCAACCACAAATGGAACCACGACACGCTCTTCGAACTTCGATGGGTCAAGCCTTCGCTTCTTGAAGGTTCCAAAGACCTCTTCTTCCTGTTCGAGTTCCACCGGACGTCCTCCTCGGTGACAAGTTCGTTGGTGAGTGTCGCATCCGATTGCCGATCTGGTCCTTGACAACTCGCCGCCGATGTGGCGAGGTTCGTGAGCTACGAGGTTCAATCCGTGAAGGCAAGCCCAAGGGATCTTCAATTCAGTCGTGAGCAAAAGTTAGATCGATGGATTCATCTCTAGATGTTGGTGAATCTGTTCTCTACCAAGCTGGATGTTCAAGTTGTTTAAATATTCTTAAAGAAGAGAATGACTTGAACTATGGTGTGTTGTTCTCTATCAAGTTGGATGTTCAAGTTGTTTGAATATGGTGAATCTATAGTTCTCTACCAAGTTGGATGTTCAAGTTGTTTAAATATTCTTAAAGAAGAGGATGACTTGAACTATGGTTTGCTGTTCTCTACCAAGTTGATGTTCAAGTTGTTTGAATATTATTGAAGAATTATGTTAATCACCTCTTTGAAAATATATTTTGAACTCACATAAACCAAATATATTTTCATTATTTTCATTTTTTAAAAATAAGATCTGCATTTATAAAAAACACATTTTCTGATTTTGAAAATTTGAAAATGAAAATAATTTTCAGAAAATAAAAACAGAAAATAAAAATAAAAAATATTTTCACAAATCAAATACCGCCTAACTGTTTTTTTGGTCGAAATTCGTACATACTATTTTTTTTTTTTTTGGATAAACTAGTAAAGGCTAACTATGTATCAAGCATATTCCTTAATGCCCTTTCTCAACCAGATGGGGTTGGAATCCGGCCCAACAAAAGCCGGATAACTCGGTCCATCGCAGAGACAATGGAACAAATCGAACCTTCCGCAGTTCCACTGCTTTAGTTATTGATTGTGAAGATGACGATGATGATGACGATGAAGAAGTCCTTATCCTTTTCTTCAGTCAGTGACGTAGTCCTTATCTGAGAGTGTGGATTCAACACCAAGCCAGATACTAGGCCATACAGGAGAAACAAATCAAAGTATCAAACAATCCTGTCATAATAAAAAACAACGAAAGGATGTAGACAAAATCACCCCACTTTTATATAATCATAAAATATTATATTAAATTACTTTACCAAACTTGTGAGTTAGACCGTCTAATCACTTCGGTTCTCGCCAAAGTGGTCCCTCTCTGCTTCTTAGCCGTTTCAATTACCGCTGAATCAGATGTTCCAGAAGATATATTGTTCCTGAAAGCTTTAAAATTGATTCTATATTTTGATATCACTTTTTCATTTCTTTTTTTTTTTTACGGTCAGAAATATTACCTCTCATATTTTCTTTGTCGTCATGTTACTTCTTATATCTAACGCCCTTATGGCTTATGCAAAGGCCAAAAGCAGCATATTAGCATGGGCTACATCTTCAATTTTTTCTATTCAAGGATATTCTTGAGGCCCAGTTATTGCCATCTTCTGAAAAATAGATATAAGGAGGGAAAAAGTTGCCCCAAAGCTGGCATGTGAGTGCACTTGCATGTGGATTGTGGAAGGATATATGCGATGCCAACATGGTTTGCTAATGTTTAAGAAAACAAAATGCGTACGATAGGACATATCACTTTCAGGATTTCACTTATTGTTTTGTCGCTAATATGAGATCGTGAAAAAGCAATTTCTATACAATCCCCGCACATTTCCTCAATCATGCGTCTATAGAAAAGTATTATTATTATTATTATACGTTGTATAATTAACTTTTGTATACTTCTTTCTAGTCAATAATACAAAAGCTCTTTAATAAAAAAATAATACAAAAGCTATATACCATCTTTTTTATATACCTATTTTATTATGTTTTTAACTCGCTGATATTTCTCCATACTTAATTAAACTGTAAGTCTTTATTCAGATACTAAGACTATTTCCCTCGGCAAATGCCTTTTATAAACTCAAATTCAGATATTCATATTTACTTAAATCACCGTGACACCAATGTGTTCATGAGAATTTATCGTATATTTGTTTTTCAAAAAATAAATTCTAACCTGACATCGTATTAATGCACATGCAAATTGTTTTACAGTCAATTGATTATATGTTATTATGTATGGCTTTTGAGACAGTTTTTATAATGACTAATAACTATAATTTACAGCTTTTGCAGTAAATTCACACATTCAATTTGCTAGTTTTTTTTTAATGATAATACATAATTAAATAAATGTATAAGTTTTTTACATTGAAATTGTATTAAAATTATTTTTAAAAAATTTACATTATTCTGAGAATTGTAATGTAAATAAATTCTTGTTACTATATAATATATATAGGTTGAAAACAATAGTTAACAAGAGTTGGATGCAGAGAGACAAAGCATGCAGAACATGCATTTCTCTTTCATTGAGACTTGATCATAGTTTGTTGCTATGTATAAAACTTAAAACCATAATTTGATAAGAACCCTCCTCTTCCTTAATTAAGTTTCAAGATCAGTTCAATTCTTGTTTTGGAAATGAAGGATTTAAACTTGTTATATCCCTTTAAATAGTCATATAATATGCAAAAAAATTAATCACTACATTCGTTGGTAGATGCTTTAAGAAACCAATAGGAGTCATGAACATAAATTTAAAAATGGATTCATACAGAAAATACCTTTGAGCACATTGTAACCCAATCCAACAGGAAACCACATAATAAATGTGTATTTTATGGGTAACTTAGTATGAATCTTGTGTATTTTGTGTAATGAACAAGTCCCACATTGTTTGGGTAAGTTTCTCCAAGAGGCTTTATATATGATTTCAACTAATGAGTAGATGCTTATAGTATTGAGGTAGTAATGTAGACTTGGCTTACGTAAAAGACACACATGATATGGAGATACTTATTCTTTTGGTAATTATTTTCTGAAGAGCAAAATTTGTGTTTGCATATTTGAATATGAATATTGGAGTATTTGAGTTCCTTAATTTTTGTTTGTGTACTCGCATGCGACCATTGACGTATGTAAATACAACCCATTAAAACCTCACCACTAGCATACCTAAATACTAGTTGCTTTGTATCTAATTAATTACTGCCTGTTTGCTTTGTTACCATTTAAGAGGACCCATCAGCCCTAACCAAAAACACACTAAGAAATATTTTTCTCCTTTTCTCTGATACACTGCTTCAGCTTCACGCATTCTTCTTCTTCTTCTTCTTTGCTTCTGCAACTGCTTCTGCTTCTTCTGGACGCGCACAAAGGCTAATATGCGTTTTCTCCTTCAACAAGGCGTATGCTGCTTATTGTACTGAGAATGTGGTGTGGACCGGTTTCTCAGGAGACCCATGTCTAATCCTTAGGGGTTTCTCCATTGATGCCATTCCACCAAGTTTAGGCTTCGGATAGAGTGGAAATAAACCATTAAGAAAAGTCGTTGCATAGTTTGTGGTACACTCTTTCCTTTCCTTTTGTCTTGCTTGCTGTTTTTTATCGTGTTAGGGTTGCGTGAAATCCAATTTTATTGACTGAAACACTGACATCTCAACCGAAGTTTTTCCAACAATAACCTTGGCAATAGTCGAGTTTGCTGATCAATGTGGTCCCCAACAACCGTGAAATGTGAGTTCAAATAACGATCATTTTTGTTTCTAACGAACAATCATTCTAAATTTCCAGCTTTGTTATAATGAATGGGAACAGGAAACAAATAAGCAATAATTTGATTCTTTTTTTTCCCTTCTCTCGTCGGCAAGCTTTCGTCCAAAACCTGTCATATATTATTTGTTTGAGTTTCGTCACCTTAAAATCCATTACATTTTAAAACCTGACATCCGTTGCTTCGGAATGACTGCACCAATAATTGTGAGTCCAACTTTCACCAAAGATGAATCACATTGAGGCTCAAAACTTGCATTAATAAAATTATTATCTTTTTCATCCTCAAAAATCTACTAGAAAAATTCATGACATTAATTCCAAATTAAGAACTCAAACGTATATATCTTTCACACTTATATCACTGACTCAGATGTGACCAAAACCAAATAGGAATAGTATAAGTTATGTAATTTGCACACTAGGTCATATAGAATTTTTCTTCAACGCCATGACCGCGAGCGATTAAAATCGAACAATTATAGAACAAAGATTATATAAATCTGTACATGATCTAATTATTCGTGGAAATTTGACTTGCAGAAACTATATGAATTGTGTGTGCATGTAAGTTCGAGCACACGACATTATTACAACAGCAAGATCACGTTTTTTTTCAAATGAATACTCAATCAGACGAACACAAGGAAATGTGAATTTATTTTGGAGGGGCATAGTTGTCCCCAAGCCCCAAAGAATCTGGTTTCATTTAGCTGTCCGATGTTCCCTACTCTTCAATCCATTTCATTAAGAATTAAATTTTCATTTATGTGAAATCCAACCGCTTAAGCTTTAATAGAAATGATTTAATACATTGATATTGAAATCGTCTAAAGTTTAATCTTTATAGACTTCATTCTTTTAAATAAAAAGCATGACAAAAATAGTGAAATATTTTATATGTGATGTGATTTTTTTCTTACAAATTTAATTTTAAGTTATAAAATTGCAAAATGCTTTTATATATTATTATTTTAGTTATACATCATTCTCTTGTTAAAAATTAAATTTGATGAGGACGGCATTTATTTGGAATATATTTTATTTATAATATCATTTTTTAAGCATTATTTAGAATATTAATATCTTGAATAATTTATAAAGTGGTTTTTTAGCAGATTAAATCACGTATAGCCATGTACCTTGCATCAAATAGTGCCGTGCATCCAATTTCAAACACAAAGGATACATTAATGGCCACAATATATTACTCGCTGAAATTGTTGGTAGCCACGGCTCGAATTAATGCTGCAGCATCACATGCTATTATATCTGTGTGTGGAAACTTCCTTTTCCATCACCAATTGGGGCAATTCTTGAAAGTCATGCTCCCGTTTGGACATATCTTATTAAAGATATAACTTTTTAATAATGCAATGCAACAAATTAAAGAGAAAATGGCTGAAGGGCACATAGAAATGTAATAGAAAGTTCAGTGCTTGCTTCTCTTTGGATTGGACGTACGTGCAGACAAACCTTGGCTATTAAGAAAACTGGTCACTAGAGTATTAGTATTAAATTAACAATTTCTTTTTCATCAGGGTATAATAAGTGTTCCCAGCTATTATTAGTATTAATATTTCGAATACTTTTGAGTTTTAATCCTCTATATTATTAGGATCTAGTTTACTTATCACTATTCTCAACCTTCGTTAGTAAAAAAAGAACAGTATTGTTCATATATTACTTTCATTACTTAACCAAATAAAAAATGACGGAGAAGAACAAATAAACGAGAAAAGGAATGGATGAGGACAAGAAAAATGAGGGAAGCACACTGACCCGTAAATGCGAAACCTCCACGCACGTTTCCAAGTAGAAAGTAGAAATAGAAAGGTTTGGGTCTAACTGTGACAAAAGCACTTTTGAAGTTTAGGTGGATGCAAAGGCCGCAAATGACTCATCACAGTTTGACTCCTAATTCAACTAAGAGTTACGCGGGTTTCTATTTGTCGTCTCACTTTGTTTATAAATATTTTAAGAAGAAGAAGAATTTACTAATAGAATGATTATTCCATCGAAACAATAAATTATGATAGTAAATAATTATTTTAATATTCTTTATTTTATTGAATTTTTATTACCTTATAAAATTATTTTATATTATAATGTACTCAAATTAAATTCATATTTTGAATAGGTCTGTGTTTTTTTCCAATAAAAAAAATATTTTGTTATGAAATAGGGAAGGGTTTTGCTTCTTCTTTTCCATAAAAGAAGCTTCGGGTTTTATTTAGTATTCTCATCCAAAACTTGTTCAAACATTTACTTCGACATGATAAATTGGTGAAATTACGTTTTATTAGGTTATACTCTTATTTTATTTATAATATAATTATGTCAAAATTGATAAATAGTGCGAGCAAGTAGTCTCAAAGCAGGAAAAAAAATCATAATAAATAGTATAAAAAATTATATTTACTAATAACTGTATTATTCCGGCAAAAGTAGAATTATCGTGTTGCCGACTTTTTAGACAAAACACTTGACAGCCTTCACAGATGAGTTTACTGGTGAATATGCCTTAATTCCTTTGAAAGGGAGAGATCCTATCAAAAGTGAAATCTGCTTTTCTTTCAAAATTATTTATTAAACATTATAGTGCAGTGAATGTTTTCGCAGTTTCCATCTGGTCCACCACTCTTAATCAATTTATTATTTTCTTATTTCAATCCACTAAACGTTATCCCCATCATCAACCCCACATCATCATAATCGAAAACAAACAACACCCAATTCAATAATTAAATCTATAAACAGGAATCATACATCTCAGTAAAGAAGTACTTTGTTAATTATAATAAAAAAATGGGTTTGAATGAGATAAATACGAAATTGATTTCATCACACCCTAGAAATATCGTATAATATTGCAGCATTAATATTAAATATAAATATAAATAAAAGAAATATAAACATGAATCATTGCAAATTAAAGATAAATATAATAAGAGTTTTGATAAATTATGCTTATTTTTTCTAAATTTTGGTGAACTTTATCATGCTATCCCTCTAGAGTAGCACTAACTTCTCTTGAATATATTATTTATTATGTGATAGAGGTAATATTAATGTAATAATTATACAAATTCAATGAAAATCAATGTAATGATTTAACAAATTCATGGATATTCTAAGTAAGTGTAATTTGTCTTGAAAATTTATAAAAGTGGAGTGAATTTCATAAAATTTTAGAAAAGTAAGTGTAATTTATCCTAAAAATTTAATTTTTATGTATTAATTATATAAAATTTTTTTTACACAATCTTCAATTATATATTATCTTATTAACTATAATTATTAATTTTTTTATTTATTACTTAAAAAATAATATAAATAAAAAATTTTGATTAAATATTTTATGCTGTAAATATATAAAATTAAACTGATATGATAATCTAATGTGCTTTGCTGCTAAGTTTAACACATAATGAGCGTACCTGATTTTCGCTCTCTCTCTCTCTAGGCCCCACCACACTAGGAAGAGAGAGCTAGAAAGTACCCACCCACTAGAATATCTCCCTATCCCATTAAAGCCATATAATGAAGGGACCACCTCACATTACCCACCAAACCAAACAGGATGTACACATCCACTTCTCCTCTCTCTCTCTCCAACTGATGTTTCTGTCTTCGTACTCCAAATGAGCAGCTCATCACCACCACCACCACCGCCACCACCACCGCTTACACATCTTCTTCTTAACTCATACTCATACTCATCCCTTCACTCTCCACCTTCCTATCTTTTTTGTGGTTTATCATAATTGAACTCTCTCACACTCGTTTAAGCTTCCAAAAGAAGCTGTGTTTAATTGATTACTTTTGCTGTGATCATAACTAATTATTAACAACACGATGAACAAGCTGGTGGTGGAAGTACTTGGTGCAAGCGACCTCAAGCCAAAAGATGGGGAAGGCTCAGCTAGCCCTTTTGCAGAGATAGCCTTTGATGACCAGCATCAGAGGACACAAACAAAGCACAAAGACCTCAACCCTTATTGGAACGAGAAGTTCGTGTTCAACATCAAGGACCCAAGAGATCTCCCTCACAAGACAATCGAAGTTGCCGTATACAATGATCAAGAAGCTGGTCACCACAAGAACTTCCTTGGAAGGGTGAGGATCTCAGGCAACACTGTCCCTCTATCTGAGTCTGAGGCCACTGTACAACGCTACCCACTTGACAAGCGCGGCCTTTTCTCGAACATCAAGGGAGAGATCGCTCTTAGAGTTTATGCCCTTCATGATCCTAATTTTTCTGCATATACCCCACAGCCACAGCCACAACAACCACCACAAGAACAAGCAAAAGCTGGTCCTGATGTTGTTGAACTTGAACATGAACCGTATATTGAGGAGACTCCCTTGCAAGAAATAAACACCAACATGCTAGATGAGCAAGGCATGGTTGGTGGTGATGTTGAGAAGAAGAAGAATAAAAAGAAGAAAGAAAAGGAAGTGAGAACCTTTCATTCCATTGGAGCTGAGAAAGCCACTCCAGCTCCAGCTCCTGCTCCTGCAGCCAAGCCTTCTCAGCCGGGTCCTGCAGTGGGGATGACTATGAGGGCTGATTTTGCAAAATCTGGGCCACCAAGTGCGATGTTAATGCAGGTCCCAAAGCAGAACCCGGAGTACTCATTGGTGGAGACGAGTCCTCCACTTGCTGCTCGTTTGCGCTATAGAGGAAGTGACAAGATATCAACCACCTATGATCTTGTGGAACAGATGTACTACTTGTATGTCAATGTGGTGAAGGCAAGGGATCTTCCTGTGATGGATATCACAGGAAGCCTTGACCCTTATGTGGAAGTCAAGGTTGGTAACTACAAAGGCATCACAAAGCACTTGGAGAAGAATCAGCACCCGGTTTGGAAGCAGATTTTTGCATTCTCAAAGGAGAGGTTGCAGTCAAATCTGCTGGAAGTTACTGTGAAGGATAAGGATATTGGGAAGGATGATTTTGTGGGTAGAGTCACTTTTGATATGAATGAGGTTCCTCTTAGGAGACCCCCAGATAGCCCACTGGCTCCTCAGTGGTACTGGTTGGAGGACAAAAAAGGGCAGAAAGTGAACAATGGGGAAATCATGCTTGCTGTTTGGATGGGAACACAGGCTGATGAGTCCTTCCCAGAGGCTTGGCACTCTGATGCTCACAATGTGAGTCACGCAAACCTTGCAAACACAAGGTCTAAGGTGTACTTCTCACCAAAGCTTTACTATCTTAGAGTTCAAGTTATTGAAGCTCAAGATCTTGTGCCTTCTGATAAGGGCAGAGCCCCAGAGGCGGCTGTGAGGGTGCAGCTCGGGAACCAGATCAGATTCACTAGGCCTTCTCCAGTGAGAGGGGTAAACCCAATTTGGAATGATGAGCACCTTATGTTTGTGGCTGCAGAGCCTTTCGATGAGTTCATAATTGTGACAGTTGAGGACAGAGTTGGTCCTAGCAATGTTGAAATCTTGGGAAGGGAGATTATACCGGTGAGGAGTGTTCCGCCGAGGCATGAGACTAGCAAGCTCCCTGATCCTCGCTGGTACAACTTGCACAGGCCTTCTGCTGTTGGTGAGAAAGAGACTGAGAAGAAGAAGGAGAAGTTCTCCAGCAAGATTCACCTCAGGATGTGCCTCGAGGCCGGGTATCATGTGCTTGATGAGTCCACACCTTTCAGCAGCGATCTCCAGCCATCCTCCAAACATCTGAGGAAGAAAAACATTGGAATTCTGGAACTTGGGATACTGAATGCCCGGAATCTGCTACCTATGAAGGCCAGGGAGGGCGGGACTACTGATGCGTACTGTGTGGCAAAGTATGGCAACAAATGGGTCAGAACAAGAACTCTGCTTGACACACTGGCCCCTAGATGGAATGAGCAGTATACATGGGAAGTTTATGATTCATGTACTGTGATCACAATAGGGGTTTTTGACAATTGGCACATCAATGGGAGTGGCGACGTGAAAGATCAGAGAATTGGGAAGGTGAGAATCAGGTTATCGACTCTGGAAACTGATAGAGTATACACTCATTATTACCCTCTGCTGGTTCTCCAACATAATGGGTTGAAGAAGAATGGAGAGCTTCACTTGGCAGTGAGGTTCACTTGCACGGCATGGGTTAACATGGTAGCCCAGTATGGAAGGCCTTTGCTTCCCAAAATGCATTATGTCCAACCAATACCTGTTAGGCACATAGACTGGCTCCGCCACCAGGCCATGCAGATCGTGGCGGCTCGGCTTTCCAGAGCGGAGCCGCCGCTCAGAAGCGAAGCAGTTGCGTACATGCTAGATGTGGACTACCATATGTGGAGTCTCAGGAGAAGCAAGGCCAATTTTTACCGCATAATGTCACTCCTCTCGGGGGTTACTGCTGCGTGCAAATGGCTTGATGACATTTGCACCTGGAGAAACCCAGTGACAACCTGCCTTGTTCATGTCCTGTTCTTGATTCTGGTTTGCTACCCAGAGTTGATCGTGCCAACCATTTTTCTGTACTTGTTTGTGATTGGGATTTGGAATTACTGGTTCAGGCCAAGGCATCCACCGCACATGGATGCAAGGCTTTCACAAGCAGAAACTGCACACCCAGATGAACTGGATGAGGAGTTTGACACTTTCCCAACAACAAAACCTTCAGATATTGTGAGAATGAGGTATGATAGATTGCGGAGTGTGGCAGGGAGGGTGCAGACTGTGGTTGGAGATTTGGCTACTCAAGGAGAAAGAGCTCAGGCCATACTAGGTTGGAGAGACCCAAGGGCTACAGCTATCTTCATCATCTTCTCCCTCATTTGGGCTATCTCCATTTATGTAACTCCCTTCCAAGTAGTGGCAATTCTAGTAGGCCTCTACATGCTGCGCCATCCTCGGTTTAGGAGCAAGATGCCTTCGGTTCCGGTTAATTTCTTCAAGAGATTACCTTCTAAAGCAGATATGATGCTATGATTTTTCTTTTCAATTTTCTTCCCCGCCTGTTATTGAATTATTATTATTGTGCGCATATATATATAATAAACAGATGTTCACCATTGTACCCGAATGAAAAAGGCAACTGCAAAGATGCACATAGCCCCCATCCGCTTTTGCTAGCAAAATAACAATTCATTACATGTAATTATTATGTATATCCGAAACAGTCAGTCTCAGCTATGAAAATAAACTTCCCTTCATGCTTTTAACTTTATGAAATGCTGTACTCGCTGTTACTGTTAACAACACCATTCAACTGTAGCTAAAAGGATTCTCTATGAATTACATGATAAAACTGCCTTAAACTAGAAAGCAAGATGTGCAAACACTGAGAAAATCGGACAAATTGGTAAGTCAAAATTTTGGAATAACAATTTGATTAGGGAAAACCTAAAAACTAACAGCCATTTACTGGGACCATACACTAAACGTAAGAACAAATACTACAACAATAATCGTCAAGACACTGATAGAAATCCCACCGAAAAGAGCCTTATCAACAAAGTCCCAACTCTTCAGGCTCCCATCAGTCCCTTGCTTTATAACAGATCCTGATGCAAACTCACTCTCTACCCTTCTGTGTAAATGCTTCCGCTTCCTCAGTACCCATCCAATGAAACTTCTACTGTTTTGATTCTGTTGCACTACAGCGCCCCTTGAGTTTTCACTCTTCTCCAGAGGAGTACTCTGACTACAGCAGCTGTCATTTCCACAAGCACAGGATTCCAGCACTTCCGATAATCCACCGGTATTGGCTGCTGGGTTATAGCATATAGAACGCATATCCTGTTTAGGAGCCTCCTTGCTTGAAGCTTTATTGACATCTCTTGCAGGGTTGATCGTCTCAATTACTTCCCCAAAAACTGACCACCTTCCCACGGTTGTTATCTTAACCATAGCTGAAGTTCCCAGCATATGATCTGGAGCAATTACAAGAACTTGTATATATCCCTTCGTATGACCAACCTTAGGGCATTGAAGAATTAATTTATTAGATGATAGATACCACAAATAAAAACACAAAACATAAGGAGTGCTTCACAGCTTCAAAAAATTCAGATTTTCTCAATGCCATATACTCGCATATGTGTCGTAAATTGGTTGCAATGAATGGCATACTTTAATGGAATAAAAGCAAAACAAAATCAAATCATGATTCAAGATCATTGGCACTGCCTTACCAAGTGAACTCCATCAGATGCAATATCAGTAATCCAAATTCTTTCCACTTTGCCTTCCATCCCAGTATATGGGGTAAAGGATTCAAAGACGTTTGTAAGTTCCCGGCTTCTTCTCTTCACCACATTACTTGGAACCTTTTTCATCCTTGCAGCCGGGGTCCCTATTCATTTTATTATAATCATTAGGCAGGATGATGGAAAAAAAAATGAAATTAAAGAAACTCCCTGGAGTAAGCATCATCCATAAGTAAGGGTTAAAAAACTATAGAATGAAATCAAGGAAACTCCCAGGCATAAGCATCATCCATGAGTAAGAGAAACAAAATTTAAAATGAAAATAAAAAAAACTCCCTGCTGTAAGCATCCTCCATAAATTCCAAAGTGTATGTGCGCACGCGGGCGTGCATGTGTGTGCACCCGCACAGAACTTATTGCTAATGAATTATGATAAGTTGTCATAGTCAACTTAATAAAATGAAAAAATGTATTTTAACTCTGCAAATGTAAAACACTAAATTCAAAGGATTGTCAAGAAAGCAAACCAACCAAAATCACCTAAGATAGGGCGACTGGGAGAAAAACAGAAGAAAGCAGATCATGATACTGGTATCATTCATAAGCAAAAATCTCCACATTTTCTTTGTTTGCTCGCAACAATTCACCGAAAAGAAAGTATGTACATGACAGTATTCTTTGCCAAGAAAAATACAGCAGTTCTAGTAAGCAACATTCTTGTAATCTTTCAAAAGGATGAGGACATTGTGCAGCCCTCTTTATAGGGGAGAGAAGCATACATTGCGAAAATGAAAAGCAGAAGAACTTCTCATCACTGCTTATTGCATCATTAAGACTGTCAGCGGCCTTCCAATGATTAGGAGCACTTTTTTATTTCAAGAAACATGTCAAATTGTCAATAAATAATAAAATGGGTGGTTTAGTGCACGAGGTTGAAGAAAGAAGGAAAGAAAGCAAACATCACACACAAATACAGAGGAACATGTGGACCTAAAGAATCATAACCCTGCTTCTAAACTATCCTAGTGATTTAGTATCTATATTAATTGCATAAGTTATGATTGGTAGATTAAAATATTCAATATGTATCTAAATTTATACATGAGAATTATGTCCCATTGTTTTTTTGGGTGGTATGGGGAAGGGGAGATAAAAGAACATGCTTTCTTAAACTCCACTCACCAAATACCAAGCTATGTGTAGAAATAAATCCCAGATGCCCTACCTGGTCGAGGGTAAAATTGTGAAATGTGAACTTGAGGGAATTTGTACTCTTTAACAAGGTCGACAGTTTGTGCAAAATCTTCATCAGTTTCACCTGGAAAAAGCCCAAGAAAGGTTTACTTCACAAGATCCATGCACTTAAATTTTTTTCTCATACTTTCCAGATTACCTATATTAGTACCAAATTGTTCCAATCATGTGCAGTATAATCTTTAAGATTAAGGCAACGTTATTTCCTATTTCACATTGACAAATGAAAACCCAAATATTCCATCAATTATTTTGTCATTTATGATTAAATCAGTGTACAAGTATCACAAACATAATTTTTGGTCGGACACAATGGCGTCTTTGATTTATTTAGAGGATCTCACCAAATGGGAAAGGTTTTGTTGTTATCATATGATTAAGAATATCGAGTAGAACTGCTATGTGGCTTGTTTTCATTCAAAATGATTCACATTATCACGAGATATTTACTCCAAATTTTATTGCACATAAAATTATGCAAGTCAGGAAAAGTATATAACAGAACACATAACAAAGACCATCCACTAACCAGGAAATCCACATATTATGTCGGTGGCAATCTGCATCCCTGGCACAAGCTCTGTTAAGGTGTCTACAACAGTCCTGAACTCGCTCACAGTATATTCCCGATTCATTGCCTGAGACATTCAAAGTAGTCAATTATAACGTTTAACATATTAATGTAGACAATCTCGTAAACAATTGTCATGGCTTACAGTCAGAATAGGATCACTTCCAGACTGAACTGGAACATGCAAAAAGGAGTACACACTAGGATGTCGCAAAATCTCTGCTATCTCTTTCAAGTGCTCAAGTATAAAGGGTGGATTGGTCATTCCAATACGGAGCATCGTGCTAGCATTGGGTGGGAGTTCTGCTACTAAGGCATTCAATAAAGTTGGAAGATTGACACCGATGTCACGACCTGTAAAACAACATGATCCAAGAAACCATTTATGTAAAGCCCAATCTCAACAACATTCTGAACAAGAACAACCTAATTGTTTGGAGGTGTATGCATCAGTTAAAATGCAAATTTCTGAACATCAGTTCTGCAAATATCTTAAAATAGTGAAAGCAATTTATAACTTTGAGAACTTACCATATGCTCCAGTGTCTTCACTGCTGAGCCATATCTCTTTAACTCCATCAGATATGACAGATTTTATGCGCCCTACCTGCATTAGAGAAGTATTATTGACAAAAATGCAAAAATGCAAAAAAAAAATACAATGTAGTTGGCAGTACTCACAAGGCTGTCTATAGTGTAACTCCCTAAGTGACCCCGAGCATGCTTTGTCTTGCAATAAGTGCAAGCACCTAAACAACCAACATTAATAGGAAGAATCTCGATGAACTTGTTCTTTCTCACCTGTTGCCAAAGTACAGTAAATAATATATTCACAGACTAGTTTGTAAAAATCAAGTTAACATATACACTACAATAAAGCACAAAAGACAGGAAGAAATTGAACAGGCATTATAATTCATTCACACCTTGGGAAGGTCAAGTGCTGGCAAAGTCTTACGGGTCAAAAGGCGCACTTCATGACCTTTCAAAGTCTCCTCAACAACCTCAACAACACGATCGATTTGCTGGACTCCAACTATGCTGATCCCTTCAAGCTCTTTCAAAGCTCGACTCCCTTGAGGGACGCAGCCAGCAACGACTAGCGGTTTGTTTGAAGATTTCCCTCTTGCTATTATGGTATCCATGGCAGATTGACTTGGGGATTTCACCGTGCAACTGCATCCATCGGGAATTACATCTATTTATTTAACATGGATGAATTCCTTGTCATACTCATGACAAAAGTAAAGCATATCCGGTCTGGTTTCATAAATTAATAAAAAGGCGATGCATTGGTTCATTCGTGCTATTGTTAAGTTCAGATGATGCTTCTTCCTTGTTACTGGCAGTGCATAATTAAAAAGGAGAATGATGAAAAAGAGTGGCTGGCGAGGTAAGGGGTAAGAGGCTGACGTGTTGATGAGCCAGAGGTGTGCTTGGTCAGGATAGTAAGTCAAGGAATAACCAAAGGCTGAAAGCTGGCCAGCCATGTATTCGCTATCGCTCTGTCACTCATCCAAACAGAACAATAACAATTAAGTTGAGGTGATTACTAGTTAATATCGCAATTAAGTAAGAATGATTATGATGATGATGATGATGAGAAAGAGGAAGAGTTGCGTGCCTGGTTATGGGAGCATCCGAAGGTCTTGATGTAGATAGTCTGCAGGAGGCAGTAAAGGCAGCAAGCAACGGAGGCAGGCAGGCAGGCAGGCAGGCACAATTATTAGAAAGAGGTGAAGTTAAAGGAATGGAAAGAAAGTGAGGTGAGGTGAGAGGTGACCTTACCTGAGTGCCAGGGATTGAAGCATCAGCATCAGAAGAAGAAGAGCGTAGATCGTGATTGCTGCGAAGTTTGTGATTCCTGAGATGATGATGATGATGATTCTTCTTAGTGTTTGTCCCGACAGCGGCTACAGGCAACCGAAACCCCGGTGGAGTTCCGGTTGCGCTATCAATAAGCAAATCCTCAATGTCCTCCATTTTCCTTCCCTTCCCTTCCCTTCCCTTCGATTCGAATGGATTCTATTCCCACAGCTTCTGCTTCTACAGGTCTACTTGCTCTTTAATACCTGGCTGGCTCCACCGCTCCACGCGCACCCACCCCTCCTCACCCTCGCCCTAGAAATTCCAATATACAATATACAAACTACAAAGTACAAACATAAATTAATTAACAGTAATTAATCTATTGTTTGACAAGTGTCTAAAAAAAAATGTCATTTTAGGTTTCTTGGGATTAAAATAAGATAAATTTTAGTATCCCAGCCTATCCATCACTGATCCTTTTGAGACAGAAACACTAAAATTTCGATAAACTTTTCACCATTAGACTCTTTTTATATACGTATTCATGACTCATAAATTATATCATAATTGAATATTTAAAGAGTCTGACTAATTAGTAATTATGTTAGGTCTCATCATTAAAATAAGATAAAATAATTGCTAATAATTTATAAAAATAGATCAATTAACCCTCAACAAAAATATAAATAATACAAATAGGGTAATTAAAATATTGATGATGAATTAATTTATTCTATATTTTGAATCATTAAGGACTTTAAAAGGTATTTTTTTTCTTTTTTTGGGTGGAACTAATTTATTCCAAACTATTTATAACAAAGAGCGAACTTGGGTTTACTCGTTAATTTATCATACATGTGTCTCCTCTCCACGTTTATACTCGCTTCAATGAATTGTGTTATTTTTTATTTCATATAGCGTGATTTTAACCATCAATCAGGAATTTCATGACAATCTCTTTTTAAAAAAAAAAAAACGATCACATCTTATGTATATTTTAAAGTTAAAACAAATTTTGTTTCAATGTAGTATTTAAAATATACATTTATCCTCAAATAAATTTGTATAGTTAAAAAATGTACCTTAAAAATAAACATATTTTAATGTATTTTTACTTACTTTAAAATAATACTAAAAGTAATAAAAATATAAATATTTTTTTCTAGAAAACCTTTTACCAAAAAAATAATATAGTGTGTTTGGATTTTCATTTTGAAAGTTTATAATCAAATTTCTATCTTTTTACCTTAATCTACCTTACCGTACCTTATTATTTTAGTCTAAATTTGTCCTTACCCACCTTGCGAGTCTTAATTTAAAACCCACACTCGTCCCATCCCATTATATTTTAAAAAATTATAAAATAATTGTAAAACCTAATACATATAAAAAGGACTAGAGTTTCATGATATTAACAAAAAAAACCAAATAAGTTGAACACAATCACCTGAAAAATGACAAACAAAAACCAAACAAATTCAAGTTTAGTGGATAAAGATTACATGTTTAGGTTTAATATAAATATAAATTATAAAATATATAAATGAATATAATATATATTATATTTTTATATTAGGTGTGGGGCAAGTTGGGCTAGGTTCACCCTATACCCTAACCCACCATGACTGAATTGGATAGGGGTGGATATTCAGAATGGGTAGCAGTTGCCATTCCTAGTTTGCACATTTCCCTGGTTGATTTTAAATTTTTGGGGATCTAATTAAAAATTTGGTGAAATTATAAGAATCTACATATTAATTAAACCTTATTTTTTAAAACCAATTGTTTTTATCTATTTCTTATTTTTGATTAAATTTTTTTTGTATAAATTGATTAGATTACTTGATACTTTTTTTTGTATTAGAATTTTAAAGGCGATATAGTGAAGTTTTAATCTTTGTCCCCATGCATACTATTTAAATTTCTCATTACTAGCCTACTTATCAAGTTGCTTTTTTTTCAAATTGTTGAAATTAAAAATGTTCTAATGTAAGACAGTTAATAAATAGTAAGTAAACCTCCAAATAGTCTCAATATCAATATTCATATTGGACAGATTAGCCATTATTGATACTTTTGTCCTTAATCATTTAAAAAGTCAAATAATTGAGTTCATTTGTGAAGTCTCTCCACTAAATACTATGATGACACTTGTTAAATAGTTGGCGTGATACCGTTATTGTCCATCATATCATCCGTTACTATGTGGGTTTAGAGTATATTTACAGTGAAATTTGCAAGTGAAATTTACAGTGAAATGTGGGTTTGAGAGTTAGAATGAAACAAATAAATGATTGTTTTGTTCGATGAAGTGACTAGGATGACGAGATGAAGAATAATAGTGTCCTATAAACTATTTAACAATTGATGAAATTATATTTAAGGAAAATTGGAGAGACTTGAATAATTGTCTGATATTTTAAAAAGCTACTGACCAAAGTGCTAATTTTTATTTATTTTTTTATCAAAAAAGCCAGGCAGCCCGATAAATATCATGGACCGACTATAAGTTGTCAATCTATAACTCTTTACAGTTTTCTTTTTATTTTCTCACTTCTATGTATTGTGATGATTTCCCTCTTCCAATACATTTAAAACACATCATTTTTTTGGTTGCAAATCTTTCCTTTAAATAATAAAATACTGATATTTATTACTCATGCTTAGCATACTAATAAATTTTAAGAATAAAAAAGTTTAACTTCATTCATATAAAATGCTCATTTATTTGACTTTTTTTTTCATATAATGCAGCCACCAAGGTAAAAAGAGAAAATAGACGAACAACCGAAACAACCAACACCCCATATTTTTGCTACTGTGAAACCTTAGAGATTTGAAGCTGTAGAAATTAAAACTCTCTGTCACGATTTCAAATTAACTCAGAATAACACCTTAAGCTAAAGTAAACTCTAAATTACTAGATAGGTACGAACTAGAACTGAAAAGTTTAGAAACTATTTGCTTTGCTGAAAACAGTTTTTAGCAAAGCAAACAATCCCTTAGAATTTCTTTGATTTCAATTTCCAGTTTTCAATTTTTATTTTCAGTTTTCAGAATTTTATGAAAAAAATACTGAAAACTAAAATTTATAGTCATCAGAGTTTTCAATACTTTCTTTATAAAATCTAAAAAACTGAAAAAATAAAAATTAAAAATTAAAAATCAAACCAAACAAGCACTTATAGTTCATGTTATCAACTTTAGCGATGCTAAATATACAGTTAGCAAACTTGTGCATTTAAATAACTCTAGCGATTGCAGCTTAAGTTTATGCTACTAGCCTTGTAATGAGCGGGTGTTACACTGAAAAGAATTGGTAGTGTTTCATTAGATTATATGTTCTATAATGATATAAAATGAAATTTGGAACGAAAGTTGAACGCAATAGATGAATTAACACTTATAGTAATAATTTTGGCAAATATGACTGAACAAGAGTAGAGGAAATAGTAGAAAAATTAGGCATTACACATGCCAAAACGACGACTCTCATATCCTGGGTACTTTTTCTTCCCCAATTAACCACCTCGTCAACCAGCTTGGGTCATCAGCAAAGAATTTACAAGATGTGGGAATGATCCCAAGGTCAGTACCAACATGCTCATACTCCTTTAGAGCTGCTTCCATTTCTGCTGCAACGGCAGCATCATTTACAATTTCAAATGAACTCGTGCTTAAAGCATCTGCATAATGCTGCTCCCTCTCGGTATCATTTTGGAAAAGTTCCAAGGCAGGTCCCTGCATATTGCAGCAGTGATGTGGGTAAAAACTACGTTTGACAACAATTCAGCATACATAAAGAGGTAATGACACAACAATTCCTAGATGTTGTGCTTTGTTCTTGTTCTATCTACTCAATCAATTATCTATTTTGTCTATTTTCTTTTGTTGAGCAAATTACACTGACCTCCTCTAGAATTGGTGAAATTTATCATGTCTCTTCTCTATTTATAAAATTTGCTTAAAAATTTCCTGATTTTATAAAATCATTACACTGTCCTCCTCTCTATTACACAATAAACAGTGCATCTAGGGTAGATTAGTATCACCCGGACAAATAGATGGGAGCCAGGGTGAATTTTATCAAACCTCATGGAGGTTAATATAATTTGCCCAAAAAAAAAAAAAAACAGAAACATAGTATACTAATTACTAACTAGCCAAGCAGGTAGTTAGTCTAAAGAGGTCTGGACCTCTGTTCACAGCACCTTATTTGAAGCATTGCGAAGATTGAAAAGCACCCTAGGCGTGGCCATTATTTATTCATGGGAAAGTAGATAGAATATTGATGAAAGGTAGGCCATTGTTTATCATGTGAAATCGATACCATATGGTCGAAAGGTAGTTTGCACGTAATACCTGGCACAACTCAGCATAATGTTTATATATCTCACTGCTTTCATCTTGATCACCAAGGAGAGTACCCCCATACCAACCGTTGGCCTCGTTTGCTGAGGTAATTGTAAGGTACCTTGAAAATTGAGAGTACAAAAAGAATCATGCATAAATTGCAAAAAATTAAAGGAATCAAATATAATTTATCCTATATAAGAACATAAGCAACTTTTAATGGACATTTCTTCATAATTAAACCAATTGCAACATGGTTACAGTCAACGCAAAAAATTAAGGGTGCATTTGATTTTAGAAAATAGTTTAAATTTTTGGTTTTCCTGTTTTCATAATTTTGTTGAAGAAAATACTGATGACTGGAAATAAAAATTGAACATTGGATTTTATAATTTTTATAATTTTCAGTATTTTCATTACAAAATTCAGGAAACAAGAAAAAAGATATTAAAACTAAAAGCTATTTTTTGAAACCAAATGCACCCTAAAGTTTATCTCTGTCTAAAGTTGACAAATTACATTGCATTGACTAAACATACAAGTTGGTTAGTGGTGACATAATTGGCACATGTGAGCCAGTACATAAATGACCAAATCATAGGTCAACACGGAAGGTGCATCAAAGATTTCCACGGATATTGCACTACCTTTGAAAAACATCCTCTTCATTCATATCGCTGCCAGGTGAAAGCCAATTCAAGTTGCAAAAGCCATTAGCCTGAGATCCTTCAATGTCAGTTTCACGAGAAGTAGCTTTTGCAGCAGAGGAACCTTCTTCATACTTTCTCTGGCCAAAAAGCCAATTGGGGCTTTTAAGCTGGATCTCACTGGACAAGGTCAACAGAATCAGTGACTCGACAAAAAATCACAGGACAAGGTCAACAGACAATGTGCAACTCAAATATTAGTTAACTATGACTCTATGAGCACAAAAAACTTTCAGGAAAATTCCACTAACCTCTCCTAAATTTCGGTAAAATTCACTCCAACTCTCCTCTATTTGTAAAATTTTTCTAGGAGGTCCCTGAATATATGAAATCATTACACTGTCCTTCCATATTTGTGACATTCGTTACACCGCCCTACTCTAAGTTTGTAGAATTATTACACCACCCTTTCCTCCATTGCACATTACAAGGGAGGTCAGTGTCACTTGGACCAAATAGAGTCCAGGTGAATTTCACCAAAACTTTTGCATTTCACATCAGTCAAACACAGCCCATTATCTGTCACCAGAAATGAGAATACACATGGTTGGAAGGGGTGGCTAGAGTTGCAACTAAGTTTATGCAATAAAATTTAGTTTGATCTTAGAAATTATCTTACAAATGAAAGAGATTCTCTTCAAACAATCATGAAGTGGGTTTTAACAAACAGCTGAAGTAACTCATGATTATTAAATGTAAAATGCAATAGGTAAAATTACGAGAAAATAATAGACCACATTCAGACTCCCAAGCATTGAGAGAAAAAATAATTTCAAGGAACAGAAAAAGCACAGGAGTAAAAGACAGCACTCAATAATCAGGAGAATAAGTGGGAAGCAAAATCATCAAACAGCAGAAAAAGGGAAGTTACGCTGCATCAGGTGCAACACCACTGTTTCCAGAACCACCACCTGGTCTTTGATCAGGTTCACTGCATAGTCTTACGTTTTTAATTGTACTACAGGTCTTTTCAATTAATTTGTCAAATGAAGTCAATTTTATGCGTGAGAAGTCTTCTCTGCAGGCTGGTATAGGTGTGAAGGTCATTCCAGTCCTTCCAGAAGGATTGGGATTCAGTTCAGAACTGCAAAATTCAGAGACAAATTGAAGATTGAAAGGCAAATCAGCAATATATAAACATATAAATAACGATAAAACCAATGTCAAATCTAACATCTCATATTCTCACATAAAAACATGTCAGTGATGGATTTTGTTACCAGTCACTGGCCAACAAGGAGGACTTACCACATCTCAGGAATTAGATCATCCCCAATCCCAGATACATGGAGATAATAATCTGAATCGAGCTCCCAGAGAGCAGGTTTCCCTTCCTGTGGTTGGAAGTAACCTAAAAATCTGGAAATAGAAGTCAGTATTAACACATTTGAAACCTAAAACTAACAAATCTTATTGTAGATGAGTTATGATTCCCCTCCAGGAAAGGAAAAGAAAATCATTAATACAAAAGAGGAGGAAGGAGTAATACAAGTTTATTGCATCTTGTTTTTCACCATCAGTGTACGCATTGCTATAGTATCGCTTTATAGATTTTAAAAACTCTCTTGATTGTGTTGTTGCTTTCCACTTTCCCTGCCTCTCTGGAAACACCTGTCATCACAGAAAGCATACATCATAAGAGCAGGAGAGGATGAAAATAAGTAAATTAGATATTTGTCCAACAGAGTACATGAGTTTTGAATAAAATAAAACAGGCATACAGTGTTGTGAGCTGCAGAACCGCCATATTGCTGGGCAAGAGCATCTCCCATACTTTGATACATGTCCATTAGAGCTGCAGCAATACTACTATCAGGATCCACTTTTGGCACATCAGTCAAACCCATTGCATGGAGCTGGTGTCCTAAAGCTTGAAGACCATAGGCATACTGGGCGACATTTGTACGGTCCAAGCAATCAATGCAGTTGGTGCGAAGAACTCCACTCTGAAAGTGTGGTTCATCACTAAAACTACTTTTTTGGTTCTGATGGCTCGTAT
Organism: Dalbergia oliveri; assembly: GCA_030441495.1. NCBI lineage: Eukaryota > Viridiplantae > Streptophyta > Magnoliopsida > Fabales > Fabaceae > Dalbergia > Dalbergia oliveri. The sequence goes on from JAMLFY010000011.1 coordinate 9,346,263, forward strand.
CAGCCTCTCTGTCTCGATTAACTAAAGAATTTAGCATCTCACTACTGGTTCCAATCCTTGCAAGGTCCCCAGAATTAGCTCTCAGATCTCTAAGCGAAGGATCCCTGTAAAAATTCACGATGACTATGACTTGAGAAAGATTTTAGATTTTAAAGTTTTGCCCATTGATATGGTTTGCGATGGGACATTATGACATCGTCCGATACATGTGATGCTCCCAACTAGTGAAAAAAGACTTATTTGTTGTTATACTGCAAAAATTGCCCAGGAGAACTACAACTACCAAGATAAAACAATTAAGATTAGGGATATAGGACTTAAAGTTTATCTAAACTTTTAGATAGGCCCTTAGCAAATGTCAATGATTCTTTACGCACAGGGACTTGAAAAAAAAAAATTCTATAATCAAAGGATCCAATTACAAACTGTTAAATTATAGGAACAAATTTGGAAAGCCAGAGAAATTACAGGGACCAACTGATTAATTTAAGCAACAAAAAATTAGTTATGGAATTAAATTCTAAACTTTAACTCTGAATTTTTTGACCAAACAAAGCCTAGGCTTAAAGGCCTTAAAAGGGCACTTGGGATTATTTCTTGGGTGGCATTGATACTAAGATCTAACTTTCCATTGCAGTTGTCATCAATCATCATTACATATTCACTAGACTTTCCTCTCGTTCATCAAAACTGAAGAGGAAAAAAAAGTAAAACATCAAATACATAATCCAAAGCAACTTCCAGTTCAAAGTCCAAAAATAGACAACCCAGGAAAGATTTATAAAAAGTATAAGGTAAAAAAAATGAAAAGAAAATAATGGAATGCTCATTCAATCATTTTATGTTTTCAAGGGAGGTTTCTAGTTCAATATCCATAATTTTAAAGAGAGCACAGATAAAAGTGAGAGGAGAAGGGGCCTAGAGCAGCAAGTGGGTCAACCTCATAACAAAAGTTCTAAAGGAGAAAAGTTCTGAGACACCTGAATATTTCATATCTTGCTTTTTTAGCATGCAAGAGGTCATGGTTAGAGAAATAGTGATCACAAAAAAAGATAAGCTTTCCTAGTTATGGTTAAAATTCAACTAAAACTATATTAAAAAAAGAAAAAAAAAACTTTATCATATGCTAGGTAGCATTCAATGATGGATCATACCTTCCTGAACTTGTTCGGTTGCTCTTGTTGGTCCTCTTTATGATGTTGGGTTTGCCACTGTAGTAAAATCCCGTTAAATCAAGTGCTTCACTTGCTACAGCCCCTAAAACTGCCAAAACATTGGCTGACTTGCTTTGAAAACAGCAGGGTAGAATAGATAATTGTCAGGTAAAATGAAGACAATGATACTGCAGGACAAGAAGTTAAAGATTATCATGCTCACCTTTTTGCAAACTTGTGAAAGTCCCAGTGAATGAATCTAAGATGATTTTCTACGGGTAGAATTTGGTTCAGATACCCAACAGCATTTGCAAATTCACGCCTCAACATCATTTCTCGAGGTCGTTTCTCAACTGTCTACAGTATACCATTTAATGAGCTACACAAAAGCATACTTTTTCTATTCATAAAAGAATAAATTAATACAAAGAGAAAAAATAACTAAGAACTGGGAGGTTAAGGAACCTCTTTTACGGAAGAGCAAAACACAAAACAACAAATAAAAAAGAGAACATAGACAGCATAATGAAGAGAAATGACTCTCAAGTTTACTTGAACAAAATGATTAGAAGAACAAAGGTTTACTTTCTCTTTTAATCTGTACATTCGGACACCAGTTAACAGAAAAGTTCTAATCAGAACTGTACCACTCAGAAAGAAAATGGATTTAAAGAAAGGGGCAACATTAAATTATGATAGGGACCTGGGTACTATGGGATGTGGGATGCTCATAGTCTCACATCAAGTAGTATGGGCTGCTTGGCATTGTATTTAAGGAGAGTGGTTCTCCCTCCTTAACAGCTAGCTTTTGAGGTGGGTTCCCCACTTTCCTTGGATGCTTATCAAATTACAACAACAGAAATTTGGTTACAAGTAACATCAAATCTTATCTAGATGGATCAATTGACATCAATGAAAAACCTACAACTTTTCTAACATTAAATTTAATGTAGTTCTTGTATTATACGATTTTTATTAATCCGGTCACTGAAGCATATATGACGGTTTGCATACCAAATTTTTAGACGAATTTTACAATGAATGATAGGTAATGGATCACAATTTGAACACAAGACAGAAAATATAGTCCTTATTCTCCGCTCCTGAACTGATATCAGGGTGTGATCAGAATCAGTGGGTTTTTCTACCTATAAGTTTATGATGAAAATAGAAAAAAATAAAATAAAATACGGATACCCAGGCAGAAAGGCCTGGTTCTCTCCCACCCAACCTTACTTCACTAAATCTATTACCTGGTTTTCTCTTCCCCCACCTCCCTTTCCCTCCTAACAATCTGATTGTTCCCATTCCAGATTTCCCCCATTCTGCCATGTGGGCAAGGCAGTTACAATGCTCTCCCATATTGATCTTCCCATCCTCCCCATTACGTCCCACTTGATCCCCCCTTTCTCTTTTCAATCCCCTGTTATTCATTTCAATCCTCTTTATTTTCATCCCAGTCAAGGTGGGATGCCTAACAATGATCAACAGCAAATCAAATAAAATGTAGACTGACATTCGTTCACCTTTTCACCATTATTCATTTTTATTTGAGAAAAGTCACAAATTCCTTAAAAGAATTACCTTAATCAAATTAAGCACAATAATTGGATTGCCATATCTCTTAACAAGGTCTTCAAAATGTAATTTGGTTGCCTGGTATGTTGGATCATACCTCTGCACTGAAGTCAAAACAGGGGAAAAAAAACAGAGAGAACATCAAGAGAGAGAGATGAATAATAACAGCATATAATTCAACAATTCAACTATCTTCATACATATTATGTCAGGCTTAGGGCTAAATCTAGATGCTTCTTGTGACCAGAAAAGTGGTATCGAGCCACGCATTTGCACAACTGAACTCATTCTGCCCTTGCAAGAACCAGCTTCTTCATCTAGGACAATCTGCTCTGTCTCAACATCATTAGCAACCCTCCCACGGTCATTCACCCCCCTTTTCAAGTAACTGCAGAAGCAATTCAAGATGAAGAAAATCAATCCAAGTATTACTATATTCCAGACAGACCACCATGTAATACTAAATATCTCTACACAACACATATATTTCATGGCATAGAAGAATATTGCCAACTAGTGCTATATATTCTAATCCAACCAATGCAAGACATAATTAAAAAAAAAAAAAGAAGAAAACAAGCATCAAAAGAAAAAAAAATCCACCAACAGATTACAATTGATTATGCTACCACTGTAATAAGTTATATACACTATTCTAAGGAATAGAACAATTAACATATGATAGGGTATAGCAACTTATTTGATATAGAATAGAAGTCTAGGAAAATAATACAGTGCAAAATTCACCAAATGACAGATTCTTTGTAAAGCACACCAATAAAGACTGCATTGATCATTAAGTTATATGACAGAAAACAATTCAAAGTCTATAACTACTCAAAACAATCCAATTCCTATAACTGGTCAGATATACAAAATAATTATGAAGATTATCTTAACATCACTGCCTAAACAGTTAGAGCACATTTCTCCTTGAAACAAAGGAGAACTTACATAGGGAAAATCAGAGGAAAGAAAAAAGATAGGCTAGAGAACCACAAATTCACAACAATAAGCCCCCAAATACAGCTTGTTTAAAGCTTACGTTCATTGCTTAGCAAGTGTCATACCACAACTTTTTGCAAAATGTAAACCAGGGGGAAAATTTGGCAAACAATTGAAACCATCGGGCTACTTGAGAGGAAAGAAAGTATCTAAAGGGTCTAAACTTAGGTGTATGGAAAGAAGGAGGAGGACGTGAAATATAAAAATAAGGCTTAAATATGTTTTTGGTCATTATAAATATAGGTGATTTTGATTTTAGTTCCTCTAAAAAAATATTTTGGTTTTTAGTATCTCTTTTTCCTAATATTGTGTCTTTGATCCATGCATTCTAAATTTTGGTCCTCACAAGTAGTTTAGAATATGCATTTAGTCCGTATGAATATTGAAAATTTTGTATCTTGTCCTTGTAAATATCTCAAAAATCTTCATTTGGTCATTATAAATATCACCACTTAATAATGCAAACTAATAGTAGGGACAAAAATCACATGATATTAGAAAAATAAGGGACTAAAAAAAAATTAAAGGGACTAAAACCAAAACATGACCTATATTTATAGGGACAAAACAGTATATTTAAACCTAATAATAATGTTTTTCCTGATAACTTCCATAGCACATTGACCTGCCAAAGGAAACATTGAGATGAACATGAAGAGAAATGAACATATTTCCTTTTTCAAGTGAAAAAAAAATAGAACTTCAGGCCAAACAAAAAGCAATGTGCATGTTGCTTCAAAACATAACCATAATGATGACCAAGGCAATGGATAAGGGGTGCTAGACTAATCAAAAGAGAAGAGAAAACACATCAGAGGGGACTAAAAGGAGAACTTACACAAGGTGTAAATGACAGACTTTACATGGGATAAAGCTGTCTAAACCATAGATGTTTCAGGACAATGAGGAATGTGGAACATATAGGGAACATGGACATGTAAACAAGAGCCGAGAGAGAGAGAGAGAGAGAGAGAGAGAGATGAGAAACAAGAGGCAAAGACCCATGGAAAGAAAGAAAGGAAACTAAGAAAATTCTCTCAGGAAGAAAGAGAGAAAAGAAATCAATATGTTTCTCATATGAATATGAATGATGAACAAACCAAATCTTCCAAACTCTCCAATAAAGGAGAACCTTATAGAGGTATCCATTGTAAAGAGAGAATAAGAGGCTAACCTGGTTTGTTGCTCCTCCTCCTTCAATCCTTCCCTGGACAAATCACAACAAATAATTTCCTATGGGGGTAAAACTTATATAAACTGTTTTTTTATCAAAAAGGTTGAGTTTGAAATATAATAAATGTAATTCATCACTTAGAACATGAAATAAGAGGAAAATAGTTTTTATGCAGACTGCAAATTGAAATAGCACACGTGTGCAAGGATTTTGGAACGTAGATGCTCAGATATGAAGGCTAAAGCCCATACCAAGTACCTGGCACATTCTGCATTTATGTGATCAGAATTAGTTGAATAAACTGTACATTTCAGCATAGTTTACATTTTGAAACTACCAAATCCTTATAGCACTAACTCACAAATAATCTATCGCATGACAAAATAAATTACTATAATTCATGGAGAATCAATTCAATGCAAGCAGATTCATTTATAGTCTGTTCCTAAATTGCTCAGTACTCCACACAGCATAACCTCTTGATTCCCTTCACCATCCTTGTTCTAGACCTACTATTCCTCAACTTGATTGTCCACCAACTGAACATCAGCACATGGTGCTCCAGTTCACATTTGCAACACATAGGAAATCAAATTTCCTTTAACATTTCCCTACCTATAGAAATCTGAACGTAGTTGAAAGACATGTATCCTAGTTGCCACATGCTCTTAATCATTGTAAAAATCTTATATAGGACCAGTTTCAACAGAGGTGCAATTTCCATTGAACTCCAAAAAGATAATGCCACCAAAGTTTCTCACAATACTTCCCCTTGATGTTTATCTCTATTTTATGATGTTTTGTCCTGCTATAAAGATTTTCATCAAAACAAAGGCTAAAGTTCTATAGCAATGTGCAGTTTATGCAATCATTTGGTTCATTTAGCTGGAGCAGAATGCCTGTATTTCTTATAGTATTGTTTTTACTTGTTTGGGAGGATTTCTTATTGTCTGTATTGTATTTTTTTTTCTCTGATGGAATTTATTTATCTATCAAATAAAATTGTTTCTCATTATTTTCTCTGTACATTGTGACAAGATTCTGACTGTTGAGAAATATTTGACGTTTTTGGGTGCCGTGAATAATTGAGATTTGTGTAATTGTAAAGGTTGACAATGGTGATTTTCTGTGTCCTACAATTTCTGATATTCCTTGTTAGCTTTGATTTTGAGGGAAATTTATAAAACAGAAGATGGTGATCTTAATTTATACATAATTGGCATGAAAATTGCAGTAAGGTCCTATTATTGTTTTGGTTAAATTTTACTTGCAGTTGAGTATGAAAAGCAGCATACTGTGTGTTGTAGATAGCTTTACATTATGATTTTTGCGAGTTACGATAATGAAAATGGATTTAATTTCTATACACGACAGTGTAAAATATTTATACATAGTTATCCAATTATGTATTGCCACATCAACTATGATAGTTGACCCCTACACTCGCTAATTGAAAAGTCATGCAAATGGAATGATTTAATTAGATAACAGTATAAAACACTTTTACACTGACCATTGTCAGAACATCAAAGTTAAACTTGATGAAAATTACATGGATTGATCTCAAACCGGTCTTCAATAGAGCTTAATGGAGTACATAACACCACCTAGGGGGATAAGGCATGGCTGTTGTTGATGCTGAATTCGGCACCTAATGTATATAACAAGGAAACTTCTAAATGAGCAGCCACGTGATCCAGACAATCAATAAACACATGATAGGATCACAATATATTGCCTTGTGCTTTATCAACTTGCAAAGCAGTATGTAGGATAAGGCTAAGACTTATAAGGACACCCTATACCTGTACCGTCCTATCTTGAAACATATTAATGTCCTCCCTTATCCCAAACGACACACCAAGAGCAACTTATATAGCTTCACATGGTCCCTAAACAGCATTGTTCACTTTTGATGGAACTATAAGTATTATGCAGCCCATCAACCAATATTGTTCATAGTTTTAGTCACTCGAACTAGACTAAAAGTCACTGCAATAATAAGACAAGATGTTGGGTGCATCTTTAGTGTACCAAGTAATTCTATTAACCTCCGAGTAGGGGACCTAAAAGGGTGGCCTAATGAACAAGGCTCCCATCTAATAGGGTCTAGGGAGGGTAGATGTACGAGTCTTACCCTCGTTTTACGGAGAGACTATTTCTAGGATTTGAACTCGTGATTTTCAGGTCACAAGACAACAACCTTATCATGGTGCTGAGACTCTCACTCTTAAGGGGACCAAAACTATCAAATTATTGATCACACACACACACACACATACATACGCCAAAAAAAAAAAATCATACATGCCACAAATTTATCAGGACACTTTAAGGAACAAATTAAATCCAAGCATGAAAGCATAGAGAATAGTTATCTAATTTAAATTGTCACAACGATACAAGGATTCAATGACATCTAAATCAATTCTGTAAAAAGTGGAACATGAATGTAATATCTGAACAAGAACATACCGCGTCCCTGCAAAATGTCTAGATCGTCTAGAAATCAAGGAAACACTGAAGTCCCTCCCAAAGATTGATAGACGAATCTGCCAATTTTAAAATAAAAAATTGGTCAAACAATGCAAACATGTTTTCTTTTTCTGTTTCTTTTTCTTTTTTTTTCCATTTTTTTCAAATGTGATTTGGAAAACAGCTTCCAAACAGGCCCCAATAGTTCCTTGTCCAAAGCTTCTGTCTCATTAAACTTAAGAAGAGAAAAAGAATTCAATATCATCAACCAAAACTTACTATATCCCAAGGAACTATAAGCCAATCTAACATACACTTGTTATTCCCTGGCTCTCACTAGCCAGAATCATAATTACTTTGCTTGCACCCTAATATAAATAAGCTGTCGTTTTTGTTAATTTGCATATTAAAGGCAATCACATGTTTATTCTTCCCTGGAGGAGTAAAGTTGGGATGATGCTCATCTTGCTCTAGTAGCAGGTATTTTATAAATATTTGCAAATTTATGATGGGATCTTTACCCAAAATGCATGCCCAAAAAAAAGCTTATATAAGCTCAAATTTGTGAAATAACAGGCATACCTGCCTAAATGGCCATGAACTAAAGCTATAGTCCAAATGGTGTTGTTGCATCTTGATCTGATTGCTTGTGTTAGATAAGCATTCCAAACAAATATATTATCATATGGCATCCCTCCGTCTTTATTGGACGAGACATTCTTTTGCAAGCTTTGCATAATAGGGTAAGTGTAACTAAAGAAGAAGTCCTTGGTCAAATCAACACTGGATAGAAGCTTTTTGTACCTGCAGCAAGAAGAAGTAGTAGTCAGTCTTGGAGTTGAAGTTGGAGAAACAAAATTTTGATTGAAGTTAGAAGATGGGGGTAGTCCCATCATCCCAATTACCTTAGCTCAGTTTTGGAGTGAGCTAAATCAGATTGAATGGAGACATGCGGAATGGTAATCAATTGGCTCTCCTTGATGCTATAGATTGCATGACCACATATGGAACCAATTTGTCTGCGCTTGGTAACCAGAATCAAATAATAGGACTCCAGAAACCTGATACAGCCTAGAGGAGACAAACAGGATGAAATAAATAAATAAATAAATGCATTGCAGCAATTGAGAGAAGCAAAGAATAGGAATAGAATCAATCAATAAGTTGATTATAGTCTTAACCACAGTATTCTCCTATTGAAGGCAACCCTGCAAGAGCCAGTAGGACCGCTAAGACGGCTAAGCTCGAAACTAAGAACTTTGGTTAAGCTAAAACAGCCCCTTCATAGCTGATCTTTGCACTCATAGGTGATCAATAGGTTGATTGATTGATAGATATATAATAAGATGTATTAATTAATTAATTGGTTAATTAAAGACTAACCGGCAATCCCGAAGACCTTAGCGACGGAATTGAGGCCGCCGGTGGCCCTGTTGCCTTCGTCAATCCGCTGAAGCAAGCTCTTGATTTCCTGCGGAATAGAGGACAGGGTCTTCGCTGATGTTCAGATCGGACGGCTCTGATCGATCGATTTTCAGCACCCGGAAGAACCTCTTGTTCCGATCACTCCCTACCAGGTAGAACCGCTGCTTACAAATGAAAGAAATTCAAAAGCACTTTTTAGGTCTTCTCTCTTCTGTTTCTTCAATTGAAATTGAAAATACAAAATGAAATCAAATCACGAATGGTTACGGTCACGGTAACCTGTCTGGTTTCGTAGAGTCTGAATTTCTCGAGGGCGTAGGAGTTGGGATCCGAGTCAGGATCATTGGAAGGGTGAACTTTCGCAGAAGAACACTGAACGTAAGACGATCCTCCCATCTTCTTCTTATTCCCCAATTCGTAATTCTCCAATTTCGCCATCGTCCTCCTCGCTCATCACTCTTCACTCTTCTCTCTCTTCTTCACAACTTCAAATACTTTCAACTTTCAACAAAATTAGTCAATTTAAACGAATAAATACGCTTCCATCCATTCCCATTAAAGCCTTTCCCTCTCCGCCCGCTTTCTCACCAATTACCCATTCCAACCGTTTCTGTTTTACTTTACTAGCCAAAATTCGTTTTAACTCATTCTTTCTTTATGACGTGTAGTTCATTTTGATGTACACATTTTTATTGTCATTTAATAATCATCATATTACATCAACAAACTATAGATAACGTTATCTGGTAATTATAATATCTTCGCATTTATAAATAAAATGATAGTGCAGAAGTTTTAGGTCCCATTTGGGCCTGGAATTTAATATGGAATTTGAGTTTAAAATTGAAATTTGATGGCACAATTTTAATTTTTATGATTGGAGAAATATTTAAAATTGAAATTATAATTTTATAATTTAACTTTATCAAATTAAAAAATACTTAAAATATATTCTTTTTAATTCTTAATTTATACTTTAAGAATTATGAATTCCAAAATTTATTAAATATTCATCTCATTATTAATATTTTTTATTTCTTCGTCCTTAAATAATTATCTATTTTAAAAATTTAGATAGTATTAATTATTTTTTATTAATAATATTCCTATTAAATATTATTGACTTATTATAAATGAGATGAGAGAAAGTTAAGAAAAAAGATAATTTAGAAAAATTATTTCTAATTTTTATTAACATTAATGTTTTACTGATTATTTTCTTAATTTCTGAACAATTATTCAATGACAAATGAAGGAGTAACTATTTCCTAAGAACCATGTTACAATTCTACACAAAACTCAAATACAAAATTTAAGATGCAAGGTCAATTACACTCCCAACTTCAAGATTCAAACGGATTTTTGGAATTAAATTTCTTTATATCCACAATATAAAATAATTTGTATTTAATTTTTATATATGGATAGTGTTTATTTAATTCAGTCATTTAATCATGATAATTGCTCAACAATCACTACTGCTGAAAAAGGAAAAAGAAAAAACAACCACCACACACGTGGAGAGAAGGAACGAGAGTCAAAATTGTGTGTCTTATTGTTATCCGTATTTCAGACCTTCCACGAGAAACACGAGGGTGAGCAGGAAAGGATGTCCCATGTCTGTGTTAGCTGCAACAGCTTGGCGGCTCCGCCAGCAGCACTTGAGCCATTCACGGCCAAAAGATGCACACACCACCAGAGACATAGCACCATCATAGTCTTTGCAGCAAAATCTGGAGGATTTTCACTTAATCCGGTGTGTAATTCAGCTCATCCAACTATATTTATAAACGCCCCTGCTGTTTGAAATTTGAATTCTCTGTACTTGTTGCACAATGATATTATATGGCATAAGCATACGAGAGAATATATATTCTCCTAGCAATCCTTTTAATTTAAAATTTCACTCATGATGAGAGTGTAATGTACACAATATCTAATCTAATAATTATTTAATACATATGAGAGAATTAGAATTAAAATTTATCTTTAGACTTACCAATTACGAGGACTTATTACTTCTCCTTTGATATTTCAGACCTTAATCAACTAATCTTCTTCATTTTATTTTATTTTTTGTTTTTTGGTCTGAGGAGTGAATTATAAAACAGGGTCAAATCTTCTTTATTTTAAGTTAGGCATATATTTTGACTTTCTGCACTTTGGAAAATGGACTCGCAGATACGAGGTTGTCAAGCTTGCGGAGGAAAAGGGGCCATCGAATGCCCAGGATGTAAGGTGATAGATATCCCTCTAAGCCTGTTCCTTGGTTGGTTTGGATATTAATTCAAAGAATAGTTTAAATTAAATTAAAATATAATTTTAGTCCCCACTTGGATCACTGATTTTGAATTTAGTTCTTATACGAAAAGAAATTAAATTTGTTTCTACACATGTTAGTACTTTAGAATTACTTTTAAAAAAATTAAGTTTAAAAAATTATTTTTATGTCTTGTTTGCATATGAAATTGAGTATGAAATTAAAATTTGAAATCAAAATTGGAACGTTCAATTTCAATTTTTACATTTGTAATATCATATAGAATTTGAATTATAATTATTCAATTATGTATCGTCATATTAACATAGATGGTTGAGTTTTACTTGCACCCATTATTTAAAAATCACGTAAATAAAAACATTTGATTGCATCAATTCAGTGAATCAAAATTAAATTATTTATATATGTCTAATAGATAGTTAGTAATAAAATTAAACCACAGTAGAAACACATTCTCTCCTTGGGCAGATCAGTTATCTCGTTAAAGATCTATTTAGTTTGAAAAAATGATTTTTTATTTTTATTTTTTCCTTTTTTATTTTTAAGTATAAGCTACTATGAATAATTTATAGGAAAAGTATTTTTGTAATTAAAAAAAAATCACTTTTCCGTTAAAAGTACAAAACAAACACATTCCTCATCTACACTTTAATCCATCTCATCCTCAAAGGAAGGGGAAAGGGTTATTGTATATAAGCTTTTTTGTTATTTTTTATGAATTAAAGATATAAGGTAAGAAATAATAACTAATTTCCTTAAAGCTTAAAAGTTATATAAGTAGGTTTTGTTCGTCTCTGATTATGAAAATCATCTCCATATAAAACATCAAAAAATTATTAATTAAAAATCAATTTAAATATATAAGTAATATTAAAAAATAATGTTATAAGTTTTTAATAACTCTATATACAGTGATATTGAATTTGATTATGATGTTTAAAATTACTACAATATGTGTGTGGATGATTTGAGAAAGAAATTCAATAGAATTGAGAGACACTAAAAAATAATTACCGACACAATCTCTTCATATAATGTAGACATAATCAAGTGAAATTTTCTGGCAGGGGACCGGAAAGAATAAGAAGAATGGAAATATATTTGAAAGGTGGAAGTAAGTTTTTCGCCCTTGCCTTGCATACTGTGTGCCGCTTATATGTCATTTACTCATTTTGTTTACTTTTTCCCAAACATTAAATCAGCTTCTAACATCTATCTTCTTTTTTTTGTTTGGTCGTGCTTCTAATACCTATCTGTTTAGATGTTTTGACTGCCAAGGATTTGGGCTAAAAAGTTGCCCCAGCTGCGGAAAGGGAGGGTTAACACCGGAACAGAGAGGAGAACGATAGATTTTTTTATTTCAAACTAAGTAATTTCCACTCAGTTAAAGGTAGAATTCAAGTTAAAGCCAATAACTTGGTTTATCCCATGTTCTACCTTCTTTTGCAATTGCAAGCCTTAATACTCATTTGAAGATTGCTAGCTATAAATTAAAAGGTTTGAATATAATTTGTCTTTTGATTTTGATTCTTATAATACTTTTTATGTATTTTTTTTCATAGTTTCATTACCTTTGATTTTTTTTTTATTTGGCTTTATATTTGATTTTTGATCTTTTAAGAATCAAAACTAAAATAAGTTAAATTGCAAAGACCAATTGTTCACAAAAAACAATTAATCTTTTGTAGATATTAACAACTATAAATATTAAAATTTTTAAAAAGTGAAACACATATAAGTATCAATAGTGAATTGTACGGAGAAAAAAACCAGTTATATCGCAAAAATCATCACCTATATATGTAGTCAGTATATTATACGTGCTTATTCAATGTTCAATTATCCTGATTTTGTTTGTTGTTATATGTCCCAGGTTGTTGCAAGTTAACCGAGTACGAAGTCGTGGCAAATTGTGAGTGGGCTAGATTTCGAAAATAACAGTTTATTTTGTGATGAAATCATGTACCAGGTTCCAACAAAAACATGTTTATTTCTTGGTACATATGAGGGCCGAAAGCCCACCAACAGTGTACGAGCACGCCAAAGCTTTTCCCAAACAATCAACCATTTTCCTTCTCATAGGAGAGAAATGTTATATACACTATCAATTTTAAGATATTATGTTGATTTACACTTATTTAATATTAAATAAGGTATGAATTTCACTTAATTTAAATTTCATATCACGTTCATTTAATAATAGATGAAAGTATTGGCATTATATTCTACACATTATTAGACCAAATAAATTCACTTTATTACCGTTAGATGTGATAAATAAGATAAGTGAACCATCACATCCAATAATAATAAAGTGAGTGTTCTAATAACACAAACTTTTAGATGTTCAAATAACATTTCATTAAATTACTCTATAGTAAATGTTATTGAATTGAAATAGGGTGAACACACCGATGAAGCATGAGAAATGTACTTCACGAAAAACCTTTGCTTTTGTAACAGCTTGTTTGGAATCCACAAGGATTGAATTTTTTATGAATTGAAATTCAATTTTTTGTTTTGGAATAAAATTTGAGCCAAGAATCTAAATCTCATCAGAATTCAATTCCACAAAAACTCCTAAAAGTAAATCAGGCCTAAAGATGTCTAATTTGTTGATAGAATTAAGCTAAAAAATTGAAATTCCCCTCTACTGCTGCCGTCGGCCACCAATCTGCCACTGCACGAGCTCCATCATCAAGGAGGCTTAGCCACTGCATCCTCTGTCACGCCCATTTGCTCCTCTGTCGCCATTATCGTGGATGCTCATCTTCAGTTGCCATCAGTGAAAAAGAAAATGAGATATGAGAACAAAATGAGGGGGAATGAGAAGAGGCAAAGAAAGAAAAGGCAATTCACCGTGGTCGTGCCAATAATTTGAGTCAAGAAAAAATCACCTTGCTTTGGAACAAAATTTTAAATTTTATTGATAAAGGTTAAAATAATAAAAATAAACAAATCAATTTATATTTAAATATATTCAAAATTAAAAAATTAAATTAAATTCTATTATTTACTCATTAAAATAGCAACTCAATCCTATCTCTTGAAGGCTTTCAACCACCCTATAAGTGCACGTACGCTACGAATCTCCCTTATGCTCCGCCATTTTGCACTTACATGTCCACTCTCTTGTTGGTTTGTCGATGCACCTTGCACTTGCACTCCAACGTTTCTTAAGGTCCTATTCAACAGAAACATCAACTATCATTCACCACCACCCTTGTCCTCCTAACAAACCACCAGTATACATTCACCTCGTGCGCGCTTGCTTGCGCTTGCGACACGACAAAACCAACCACGATCACGATCACCACGTGTTCGACGATATTCCTCTTCCTCACCACGACGGTTATGGCTCCATCACCAAACTCATACACGCCCACGCCATCCAACACGGCCTTTCCTCCCACGGCTTCCTCGGAAACGCCATCGTTGACCTCTACGCCGCCTCTGGCAATGTCGCCTTCGCTCAGAGGCTCTTCCATCGTCTCCATGACAAGCAACTATTCGCTTGGAATTCCCTCCTTTCCATGTACTCGAGGCACGGCCTATTCCAGAGCGTTCTTCGCTTTTTCGCCTCTATGACACGCGCAGGACAGTTGCCTGATCAATTCACTCTTGCCATCGCACTCTCTGTTTCTGCAAAGCTCAAGAATGTCGGATTCGGAAGGTTGCTTCATTCCTACGCAATCAAGACAGGCTTTGAATCCAGTTCCTTCTGCCACGGTGCTCTTATCGATCTCTATGCCAAATGCGGCTGTCTCGGCCACGCTCGCGCCATATTCGATACTGCACTCCACTTGGACACTGTGTCTTGGACCGCCTTGATCTCTGGTTATGTCCATGCTGGTTTCCCGCAGGAAGCGCTCCACGTGTTTGAGAAAATGCAGGGAGCCGGTTGTTCTCCGGACCAAGTTGTTTTTGTGACTGTTCTTAATGCTCTCATGACTCTGGGGAAGCTGGATGATGCCTGTGAATTGTTCGGAAACATGCGTGCTCGCAATGTTGTGGCATGGAATGTGATGATTTCTGGTCATGCTAAGAGGGGCCGTCATGAGGAGGCTGTTTCGTTTTTTCACAATATGAGGAACGGTGGTATAAAATCATCAAGATCCACACTGGCGAGTGTTTTAAGTGCGATTGCCAGCTTAGCTGCTTTGGATTATGGGTTGCTAGTTCATGCAGAGGCTATCAAACAAGGTTTGGATTCTAGTATATATGTGGGAAGTTCCCTGATCAGTATGTATGGCAAGTGTGAGATGCCGGATGCTGCAAAGCGTGTATTTGATGCTATGTCCGAAAAATATGGTCACATGGAATGCCATGCTCGGAGTTTATGCACAGAATGGTTATTCAAGCAGTGTCATGGAGTTGTTCTTTGATATGACAAGATGTGGCATTGACCCTGATGAATTTACGTATACTAGCATTTTGAGTTCATGTGCTTGCTTTGAATTCCTAGAAGTTGGCCGTCAGTTGCATTCGATTATTATCAAGAAAAGATTTGCAACCAATTTATGCGTGAGCAATGCATTGGTAGATATGTATGCTAAGGCTGGGGCTTTGAAGGAAGCTAGGAAACAATTTGAGCACATGAAAAGTCGAGATAATATTTCCTGGAATGCCATTATTGTTGGATATGTGCAAGAAGAAGAGGAGACCGACGCTTTCAACATGTTTAACAGAATGAATTTACATGGTATAGTACCTGACGAGGTATCATTGGCCAGTATACTTAGTGCTTGTGGGAATGTTAAGGTACTAGATGTAGGACAGCAGTTCCATTGCCTGTCAGTTAAGTTAGGTTTAGAAACAAACCTTTTTGTTGGAAGTTCTCTTATTGACGTGTATTCCAAGTGTGGGGCCATTGAAGATGCACGGAAAATCTATTCTAGCATGCCTGAGTGGAGTGTTGTTTCCATGAATGCTCTGATTGCGGGATATGCTCAAAAAGATACAAGAAAAGCTGTTAATCTTCTTCATGAGATGCTGGTATTGGGACTGAGGCCATCGGAAATTACATTTGCCAGCCTCATAGATGCTTGTAAGGGGCCTCAGGTAATTTTAGGGATGCAGATCCATTGTGCTATAGTAAAGAGGGGTCTGTTATGTGGTAGTGAATTCTTAGGTACCTCTTTGTTGGGCATGTATATGGGCTCACAAAGGATTGCAGATGTGAACATTCTTTTCTCAGAGTTTTCTGACCTTAAAAGCACTGTTCTTTGGACTGCTTTAATTTCTGGGTATACTCAAAATGATTGCAGTGACGAGGCCTTGAATTTATATAGAGAAATGCGTAACAAAAACATCTTACTTGACCAAGCAACATTTGCTTCTGTTCTTCGAGCTTGTGCTCTCTTATCTGTATTGCGAGATGGTAAGGAGGTACATTCTCTAATTTTCCATACTGGTTTTGACTTAGATGAGTTAATCAGCAGTGCCCTTGTAGACATGTATGCTAAATGTGGGGACGTAAAAAGTGCTGTGCAAGTTTTTGAAGAATTGGGTATTAAAAGGGACGTGATTTCTTGGAACTCAATGATAGTTGGATTTGCCAAGAATGGTTATGCAGAAAGGGCCCTGAAGGTCTTTGATGAGATGACTCAATCATGTGTTACACCAGATGATGTCACATTCCTTGGAGTGCTAACTGCCTGTAGCCATGCAGGGTGGGTTTCCGAGGGTCGTCAAATTTTTGACACCATGGTGCACTATTATGGCATTGAGCCGAGAGTTGATCACTATGCTTGCATGGTTGATCTTCTTGGTCGGTGGGGCTTTCTCAAAGAAGCTGAAGAGTTCATCGACAAACTAAATGTTGAGCCAAATGCTATGGTTTGGGCCAATTTATTAGGAGCTTGCAGAATACATGGTGATGATGAAAGGGGACAGCGTGCAGCTAAGAACCTTATTAGTCTAGAACCCCATAATTCTTCTCCATATGTACTTCTTT
Organism: Dalbergia oliveri; assembly: GCA_030441495.1. Classification (NCBI taxonomy): domain Eukaryota; kingdom Viridiplantae; phylum Streptophyta; class Magnoliopsida; order Fabales; family Fabaceae; genus Dalbergia; species Dalbergia oliveri. The sequence goes on from JAMLFY010000011.1 coordinate 9,363,311, forward strand.
CTAATATGTATGCTGCATCAGGACATTGGAATGAAGCTAGATCTTTGAGAAGAACAATGATGCAGAAAGAAATTCAAAAGATGCCGGGGTGTAGCTGGATTGTAGTGGGGCAAAAGACAAACTCATTTGTTGCAGGTGATAGTTCACATTCTAGTTATGGTGAAATTTCACAAGCTTTGAAGCATCTGACAGCACTAATGAAAGACAGTAGATTTCAGGAAGATGGAATTTCACAGGTTGGTCAAATTTAGTTATTCAAAATAATGGGAAGTAAAGCAATCAACTCAGGTTTGCAATCTGAAAGAAAAGAACTGCACATATATTGCTGATCAGAGATGAGGGAAAAAGTGAGAGTAGAGAAAAGATGGGCATAATTCCTCCTTTGTTTTATTCTTTAAAATGTTTCCCAGGATTTTTGTAAAGGAAAGAAAGGAAATATCATATACAAAGGTTGAATATGGATTTATTGTTTTTTTTTTTCCTTTCGCCAAGCAGGTAGCAACATTATTTGCATTATTATGTTATGCGTGATGTTTGATTATCTCACTCCCAGATATTTTGTGCTGTGAACTGTATCGTATAAGTTGCTGGTGAGAACCACAGAAGACACAAAAAATCCACATGTCATGAGGGAAGTAACTCATGTCATGTGGACTCAGCTTACTCTCGTTTTTTATCTCAATTACTACTGCTTAATTTTTATGTCATCTTCACTGACTTTGAGGGAGGAGTTTCTGTTATCCATCAATTTAAGTGGGTGGTCGGAACTGAAACTTATTGTTTCGATCGAAATCTCAAGAAGTGGATTTGCGACACTAATCAAGACCTTGATCTCTAAGTTCGTAAGCTTTTGAGGAGATAATGAGAAATGGCAGAAGATGGGGACTCCTCCCATGTGGCCTTAGCAAAGAACAAGTGCCACCAGCCTCAAGAGGTGGATGGAGGATGACCGAAGACCTTTCATCGTCCTCTGGTGCAAGGATGCTGTCTCAGTTTCCTTGGTGCTTTCTCGGATGGGGTCTCTCGTGTATGTTGTCTTTTTGGGTGCGTTTGTTTCAGATTTTGAAAAAAGTTATTCTACAACTTAAATTTTATATATAATAGAAAAAATTGAAAACTGATTTATTTTAGAATCTACTCTTTTCAGCTTCTCCAGAAAAGCTGAAAACTGATTTTTTTAAAATTCTGATTATTTTTAAAAACTTATTGAAACATGAAAAAAAGTGTTAAAAAAGTGATTTTTTCCCCAAAAAATCAGATACAAATGCACCCATCTGATTATTTATCTTTGTTGATCATTGTAATTTCATGGTCTGCTGGTTTCTACCATGAAGTTTGATCATTGTTGAGGATCTAACCAGGCTCAAGTTGTTGCAACAGGAAAGAGGTTAGTGTGGGCATGCACTTTCTTTATAAGCAGGCCACTGATACCTATGGATTTATATTCCAGTGGGGGGACTTAAGTGCATGCATGTCATACATGTATTGAATTGCTTGGTTAGTGGTTATCGATGAATGTTGGTTTGTTTGATTAATGGTTCATGTCAAGTAAAGAACTTATTTCTTTCTGTGAAGGTAAGGAGGGTTTGAATGATTCTTGCATCGAGTTACTAGGTTGAATTTCTTTCTTTTTATTTATTCTCCCCTTTACAAATTTTTGTCTAGATAAAGCTGACTGCATACTTATCCTTCAATTGATTACATTTTTGCAGCTCAAAGGCATATAAGAGACATCACTGAATGATGCAAGCTCCAGATCTCATCAGATTTTCAGATTGGTATTATATGCTACTAATTATTTGAAAGGGCTATAAACTTTTGTGAACTTTTTTGACTCATCTTCTCTTACATTTCCTAAACAATGAGGTTCTTCAGACAGTGGAAAGATCTGCACGTGAATTCCCTGGGAATGACAAGTCTAGCTCTCTTGCAGCTTCAGTGGTATGAACAATGCTTCTTAATATATATTGATAATGCCAATGCTGAAGCATACATTTTGCCTATGCCAATGCAGGTTTTGATTTTTCACAGGCTGAATTTGGTGAAATCTGTAATGATCCAATGAACTTCATTGGTGGATATGACAAGTAATGGTAAATAATCTATTGTCCATTAGTTTAAAATACACAACAACCATCTATAGAATATAATACTAATTGAATGAACTGTGGTGCTGATTTTTTGGAATGGAAGTGACCCATATATGTAGAAAACTATTCTATAGGATGACGACAGAATTTGAGGAGGTTCTGAACTCCACTGAAGTAAGCGCTCTATATTCCCTCTAAACTGTTTGCTACCTATTTCATATTTTGCTTGATTATTGAGCCATTTTTCGTACCAGTCTTTGTTTGTGTTGGGGCAGTGTGAGCATGATTTGGGGAGTGATGATTGTGGGGATAGTGTTGGGAGTGTTGAGGAGCAGGTTAAGGTTCAATGTGGTGACCCAATTTCTGCGCAGGTTTATCTGCAGGGTTGCTATATTAGTTATAGCTATTACTCCAATGGAGTTCCCAGCATGTTATGTTCTTTGCCAGGTAATAACCTATAGAAGATTAACATGTTGCCTATTTCTCTTGAAAGGGAATTTCATAAATTGATTGATTTTTCTGGTGTCATTAAAAATGGTGATATGAATTTAAGTAGATATGCCTTTTTATGCATGTATCGTGACCTCTTTTATGCACATTCAGTGTGTTATTTGGTGAAGGGGATGATTTGCAGTGAGCATAAATGAATTCAAGTAAGAACATCTGCAGATATTATATTATACCTTCTCATTGCCAGCTCTCAAAGCTAAATTGTCAATCAGACAAGTAGCAACAACTATTTGCTGCTTAGTAATATCTCTGTTCATAAAATATTTTGGGTATGCAACTGCAACCCCTGATGTTTCCTATGTAACCTTGCACCCAGGTATCAAGATCTACAATAATAAAACCATATCCTTCAAATGCCAAGCAAAATATCATGTGAAAACACGTGATTCATATATAAAAGCTGATAATCAAAGCACAAAAGCACCTCTTTCTTCTCTGTCTGCAATTTATCCTCTTAACTGTAGTATTCTCTGTTTTGTTGCTTGTGCAAAAATTCATGGTTTTCTCTATTTTCTTTTGTTTTTATGGCTCGAAGTTTTTGTCTTTTTGAGGTGCATGTGATTATGAATTTGTGATCATTCAAATGTATTCAGATCATATCCTTTTGGATTTTTTGTGTTGTATTTTTTTTTTTTATAGAATTTTATTGTTGTATTTGTCTCCGTTTTGTGTGATTTGGATTTGTATGCTGGTTTTGTTCACTAAACAAGGTGTGGTTTTTACATCATAAATACCAGATTTTTATCGTTAATATCATCTGGGATATTTGTGATTTCGTTTTTGTTGCATGTGCTTAACTCTAGTTTTGGTGATTTGGGTTTGTGAAAGTTTTGTTTTTCTGGTGATTGGGGCCTTGAAGTGCAGCAGCAGTTATGTACTTACGTTGGTAAAGCGAGATTGAGGTGTCTACTTTTCTACTGCATTACTGATGCACTGCATTTCAATAAAAGTTGATCCTTGATTATGGAGGCAATTAACAATTAGGAACTAGGAAGTGTTGAGTATGGTAGTATTCTAGCATAAATGATGGACTGATATGGGATCAACTTGAATTCTGGTGTGGCTGTGTGGTTCTGATTGATGTCACTCTATTGTGGCCAGCTATAGTCACAAACAGAATATGATAGCAAGTCATAGGTGATTGCATTTGATTATAACGCTCAGGTGTAACACATGTTTCTAAGTGGTAGTTATTGATTTTTATTATTTTTAAAGACTAGCAAGAGACGTAGTTGGTGCTTCTGTATTGATTAGGTGTCATATCCGGGTGCTCACCTCCTAATTTGTGAGGCTGTGTTTTTGAATATGTAAAGAATAGGCGAAATGCATATGGCTGGAAATTTTGGATTTTTATGATGTATCTGATGGCATTTGGATTAAGTTGTTTATTTGGGTCAGAGCATTTTCCATATTCATCAACTGCAGACCTTAGAGTTCAAATCAGTGGATGCGACTATTGTTGCTATAAAAGTTTGCTCTTATCTGAAAGTGTTTGTAGACGTTGAGGATGCCAATTTGTTTAGCAATATCATTTAAATACCACCTTTTGACTGCAGTTTTCGGAATACCTCAAACCATTACTGGGCAATATAATCAAATTCTTAACTATCTCTTTCTTATTTTGCCTTCAGAACTCGCTCTATTTGATTTACTTGCTGGTATGGGAAAATTTTATTATTTAGCAATATAAATATACATAGATATTGGATCTTACTCTTTTTCCTCATTGCAACTTTTACCAGTTGACTAGGTAGTAGTTTCTTTTCCAACCAGGAGAAGGTTAACATAGGATTGTCAATGAGATTGCCTTTCTATACAATGTCATATTAGATGGACATGCAAGGTTGATACTAAAGCTTATCTTACCAGGGGATGACTTCCTTTCTGCTGTGCAAAGAGATTAAGAAGAGGGTCTATCATTGAGTTTGGTGTGTCTAGGAGTGATGATAGTTGATTTATGTCAACGCCATTTTTTTTTTTTTTATGGTTTGTATGTTTAAACTCTTTTGTAAGGAGTTTTTCTGTCAGAAATTGTTGGTCTTTTAATTGTTGATACAAATTTGGTAATTCTGACTGCAATGCAAAGTTATGTTTACCTTGTCAATAATCTTACTGAATGCCATGCGATGAGCTTCGGCTAGGGAAGTAAATCCACACATATGATGCATTTGCCTCCATATACCTTAAATCCAAGAAATCGAATGTCTCCAATATTATATTAGTATTCTCTTTGTAGAATTCAACAACATCTCACAGTCTTAAGGCCTTCAGTAATAGGATCCATGGAAGATTTCAAGTGGTTTCCTCATATTGAAATTGGAGATTGCAACTTTTGTGACTAAAATCCGTTTGTCTTTATGGTGATATCAATTTTATTTTATTTGTAACTGATAGTAATCTGTGAATATGTTATGGAGGGTGTGTATAGGGTAGTTTTGTTTTTGGTGTCTCTAGCTTGATCTTAGGCAGTTCGATTGATGGTTTGATGTATGCGATTTGTTTACTGGATGCGTTCTGTTCTGCAGGTTAGCACCTTATGTACTTTGCCTCATCCTAAGTTTTCGGATGTAGGGTACAAGAATGAAATGGAAGGAGCAAATATATTGATTGTTCTTCTATTCACTCTTCTTTTATTTACGGGGAGCAAATATATCATTTTTTTTTTATCTAGCTAATACATTCATTATTCTTCTATTTGCTAGGAATAAATATAATAATTACTTTTCTATTTAGCAAATGCATTTTGATAATATCATATATTTTATTAATATTTATTAAAAATTTATCATGCATTAATTATGTTGCAATTTCTAGATTTACCAATACATAGGATTGAAGATTTTTAAATGTCACGATGTTTCAGAGAAGACCAATAAAATCAATAATTGTGTATAAGGAAGTGTTTAGAAATATAGGTTGAATTCTATCGTAAATTAATAATTCATATACAATTTATGAACAATTTATTTCATTATCAAAACTATTTTTTATCACACATATATAATTCAATAATATCTATTTAGTTCAATCATCCGCACAACTGTGCGGGTCTAATACTACCATAATTAATTTTCATGTCAATGATGTGCAGATATACTTCCCTTTGTTTATTGCAGAAGTTTGGAAGAGCAAGTTTGTGACATGCCATGCAATGGGCAAGGACAGGGGTAGGTTTATCTTCTTGACTGCACCTTGTCAACTTTTGTGAGCTGCTTATTCTTTAAGAAAATGGAAGCATCAAACTATGAAGAAAACATTAAGATGTGAAGAGGTTTTGAAATCTACCTTAAGGCACAGGAACTTGGGCTTCGGCACACCAGACTCCTCTAGGATGCACCAAAACTCAAGGTACTTGTCCTTTTCCACTTTTGCCGACCTCCATGTCTCAGCCTTTAAGTGAATATTTCAATTTTACCGTTTTATTGTAATTCTTTTTCAATTGTACCTTTGTTTGGGTTAACTTAATTGTTTTCTTTTTCTAAAAAGAATTAAAAATTTCTCGTAGGAATAATATCATATTCAAAATAAAGAATCCTGTCAATTAGTAGAGTGACATAGGGCTGATTCTCCTAAAGTTTGGTGCAATTACTCTTGACATCCCCCTGTATACAAAATTGTCACTGGACATCTTTGAGGTTTTACTAAAACCTATACCAGTCTCCCTTGCATTTAGTGGTCTGCTAACTTATGTGATGGAAAATAGAATATGTGTTATGTATATTATCATCAATCATCAATGACAGAATTATACTCCCTCTCTTTAATTCCATCCGCAAGTTTTATTTTTATTTTTGTTTCAAAATATCTATCTATTTGTAATATCAAGGAAGCATTAGTTTTTTTTTCTTCCAATACTACCTTTAATGTAGTTAATTGTGTCATTACTTTGTTTTTACAAGAACCCTATAATCGAAGTTCATTTATTATTTAAGAGGGACAATCTTGTTCACTTACACATTTTTCACCTCTGTCCAGGTTCATTTATTATTTTCTGAATATCTATATGTTTTTCTTTTTTTTTATTGGTTTCTGGACAGATGGAGTTAAAGGGAGAGAATAATATCTTAACAATATTTCATATATAAATTGATCAAGTCATGAATAGTTTATGGATTGTCCATGCGGATAATCTTCATTGATCAAGTCAACAATCTGCATTTGATTGCGTTCACATCTCATTGGAGCAATGTTTTCCTGCTATAAATATGACATATAAGATTCGCCAAGGTTGCAGCAAATTAACATGGCTTTCAACAAGGCTGGCGTTATCCTTCTTGTTCTCTTCTGTGGTATTCATCCACTCCCTTCCTTTCAAACCACCGGCCTGCCAAGACACAGAAAATTCTTTTCCTTTGTTTTGTTTGTTTGTTGTTGTTGTGCGTGTGTTTTCTTTTATCTTGTGTTGTTTGACTTGTGCTAACCGTGTTCTTTAATCTGATTGTTTTGCTTATGATGCAGGTGCAACTCTTTTAGGAGGCAATCTGAAAAGTGCGGATGCGAAAGTCTGCCCACAAATATGCTTTAATGCTGCATACATGACCTGCCCATCTTCAGGTGATGAGCACCTCTCTCCAACATGCAACTGTTGCCTTGCGTCCAGTGGCTGTACCCTTTACAACGCAGATGGAACTCCTATTTGCACCGCTAGTTGAAAGTTGAAACAAAGGATGTCTGTTTACAGACCCCAAGTTTACGCCTTTTAATTTCAATAAGTTGTAATAGGAAACTGAGACTTCGTTGTCCACCTTTAAATAAATTTACCCGTGTGTAATTTTAATTTCCAGTTTTTTTTTTCGTATCAATTTTGAGTACGGAACTCATGCAACTCGAGGATTCATAGAACAAACCATCAGTCAAACAAACAAAATAGGTCCGGAAATATTTAATGAAATGAAATTGAATTGAATTTCATTAAAAATTAAATTTCATTAGGAATTGAATTGAATTCTTATGTTTGGAATGAATTAGAAAATTAAAAAATTCAATTCAATTCAGTAATTTGGAATGTATCTAAAAATACAATGAATTATTTATTTTGATTATCTTACTCTTCATTAATAAAATATTATATTTTAATAACAAATTCAATTATCCCTTAGACAAAATGATACTATCAAAATCAACCCAAAATGCTTTATAAATAATTCTATCAAACAACTTTTTTGAAAGAAAAAAATTGATTAAATTAATTCATATTTCTAACAAAGTAGTGAATTACAACTACTGGACAGAACATCCAGCATTCACAGAACTGTAAAAAGTCCCAATTGGGTTGTGTTTATTTCTTCCTTTTCATGCGTTGATATATAAAGTTGAGATGAGTTTTTGTTCTTGGTTCTTTGGCTTAGAGAGAGAAAGAAGGAAAGAAAAAACATTTTTTACCGAACCCACTCAAGATATATGTGGACAGGGCACGTCATTTATGGTCAAGATTCGAGGAATTAAAGGATATGGTGACATATTAACCCAACTTCTAGAGAGATAGACTTGGAGAACAGTTGCGCATTCTGGAAACAGAGGGGAAGACGAAGAGGAAAATTGTATTTTAGGTAAATGACATTTTAACATCAATTTCATCACCAAATCAAACCTCATTAGCTCTGATTTACTTTTGGGCATTTGAAAAAAATTGAATTCCATCTTGATTTCAATTCCATACTATTATTTAGTTTTAAATCAAGGAATTAAATTTCAATTCTCATGAGAATTTAATTCCAGGGATTTTCAAATAACATGTAAGCCTCTCTTCCTGTGCTTATAAATGGAAGTTGATAGGCCCCCGACTCCTTCAACCTCCTCACACTCTGATTGGGTCATGTTATAGGTTGGGTGTCAGCCTAATGGGATGATGCAGACCAAGAAGTGATGTTATAGTTGGTCAAATTTAGTTATTAAAAATAACGGGAAGTAAAGCAATCAACTCCGGTTTGCAATCTGAAAGAAAAGAACTGCACATATATTGCTGATCAGAGACGAGGGAAAAAGTAAGAGTAGAGAAAAGATGGGCATAATTCCTCCTTTGTCTTATTCTTTAAAATGTTTCCTAGGATTTTTGTAAAGGAAAGAAGGGAAATATCATATACAAAGGTTGAATATGGATTTATTGTTTTTGCCCTTTCGGCAAGTTTATTTGCATTATTATGTTATGCGTGATGTGTGATTATCTCATTCCCCAGATATTTTGTGCCGTGAACTGTATCGTATAAGTTGCTGGTGAGAACCACAAAAGACACAAAAAACTCATGTCATGTGGACTAAGCTTACTCTCGATTTTTATTTCGATTACCACTGCTTAATTTTTATATCATCTTCACTGACTTTGATGGAGGAGTTTCTGTTATCCATCAATTCAAGTGGGTGGTCGAAACTCGAAACTTATTGTTTCGATCCGAAATCTCGAGAAGTGGATTTGCGACACTAATCAAGACCTTCATCTCTGAGTTCGTAAGCTCATGAGGAGATAATGAGAAATGGCAGAAGACGGGGACTCCTCCCATGTGGCCCAGCAAAGAACGAGTGCCACCAGCCTCAAGAGGTGGATGAAGGACGACCGAAGACCTTTCATCGTCCTCTGGTGCAAGGATGCTGTCTCAGTTTCCTTGGTGCTCTCTCGGATGGGTTCTCTCGTGTGTGTTGATTTTGGGTTCTCTCGTGTGTTATCTTCTTATTTCATTATTTATCTTTGTTGATTATTGTAATTTCATGCTCTGTTGGTTTCTACCATGAAGTTTGATAATTGTTGAGTATCTAACTAGGCTCAAGTTATTGCAACAGGGAAGAGGTTACTGTGGGCATGTACTTTCTTTATAAGGAGGCCACCGATGCCTATGGATTTATATTCCAGTGGGGGGACTTAAGTGCATGCATGTCATCCATGTATTGAATTGCTTAGTTAGTGGTTATCGATGAATGTTGGTTTGTTTGATTAATGGTTCATGTCAAGTAAAGAACTTATGTCTTTCTGTGAATGTAAGGAGGGTTTGAATGATTCTTGCATCGAGTTACTAGGTTGAATTTCTTTCTTTTTATTTATTCTCCCCTTTACAAATTTTTGTCTAGATAAAGCTGACTGCATACTTATCCTTCAATTAATTACATTTTTGTAGCTCAAAGGCATATAAGAGACATCACTGAATGATACAAGCTTCAGACCTCATCAGATTTTCAGATTGGTATTATATGCTACTAATTTTTTTGAAGGGCTATAAACTTTTGTGAACTTTTTTGACTCATCTTCTCTTACATTTCCTAAACGATGAGGTTTTTCAGAGGGAAAGATCTGCACGTGAATTCCTTGGAAATGACAAGTCTAGCTCTCTTGCGGCTTCAGTGGTATGAACAATGCTTCTTACTTAATATGATAATGCCAGTGCTGAAGCATACATTTTGCCTATCCCACTGCAGGTTTTGGTTTTTCAGTTTTCACAGTCTGAATTTAGTGAAATTTGTAATGATCCAATGACCTTCATGGGTGGATCTGACAAGTAATGGTAAATAATCTATTGTCCATTATTTTAGAATACATGACAACTATCTATAGAATATAATACTAATTGAATGAACTATGGTGCTGATTTTTTTGAATGGAAGTGACCTATATATGTAGAAAACTATTCTATAAGATGATGACAGAATTTGAGGAGGTTCTGAACTCCACTGAAGCAAGCGCTCTATATTCCCTCTAAATTGTTTGCTACCTATTTCATATTTTGCTTGATTATTGAGCCAGTTTTTCATACCCGTCTTTGTTTGTGTTGGGGCAGTGCGAGGGTGATTTGGGGAGTGTTGATTGTGGGGATAGTGTTGGGAGTGCTGAGGAGCATGTTAAGGATAGTGTTGGGAATCCTGAGGAGCAGGTTAAGGTTCAGTGTGGTGACCCAATTTCTGCACAGGTTTATCTGCAGGGTTGCTATATTAGTTATAGCTATTACCCCAATGGAGTTCCCAGCATGTTATGTTCTTTGCCAGGTAATAACCTATAGAAGATTAACATGTTTCCTATTTCTCTTGAAAGGGAATTTCATAAATTGATTAATTTTTCTGGTGTTAGTAAAAATGGTGATATGAATTTAAGTAGATATGTTTTTTTATGCATGTATGGTGACCTCTTTTATGCACATTCAGTGTGTTATTTGGTGAAGGAGGGGATGATTTGCAGTGAGCATAAATGAATTCAAGTAAGGACATCTGCAGATATTATATTATACCTTCTTATTGCCAGCTCTCAAAGCCAAATTGTCAATCAGACAAGTAGCAACAACTATTTGCGGCTTAGTAATATCTCTGTTCGTAAAATATTTCGGGTATGCAACTGCAACACTAATGTTTCCTATGTAACCCTGCACCCAGGTATCAAGATCTACAATAATTAAACAGTATCCTTCAAATGTCAAGCAAAATATCATGTGAAAACATCATATATAAAAGCTGATAAGCAAAGCACAAAAGCACCTCCATCTTCTCTTTCTGCAATTTATCCTCTTAACTGTAGTATTCTCTGTTTTGTTGCTTGTGCAAATATTCATGGCTTTCTCTATTTTGTTTTGTTTTTATGGATCAAAATTTGTCTTTTTGAGGTGCATGTGATTATGAATTTGTGATCATTCAAATGTATTCAGATCATATCCTTTTGGATTTTTTGTGTTGTATTTTTTTTTATAGAATTTTATTGTTGTATTTGTCTACATTTTTGTGTGATTTGGATTTGTATGCTGGTTTTGTTCACTAAACAAGGTGTGGTTTTTACGTCATAAATACCAGATTTTTATCGTTAATATCATCTGGGGTATTTGTGATTTGTTTTTGTTGCATGTGCTTAACTCTAGTTTTGGTGATTTGGGTTTGTGAAAGTTTTGTTTTTCTGGTGATTTGGGCCTTGAGGTGCAGCAGCAGTTACGTACTTACATTGGTAAAGCGAGATTGAGGTGTCTATTTTTCTACTGCCCTACTGATGCACTGCATTTCAATAAAAAATTGATCCTTGATTATGGAGGCAATTAACAATTAGGAACTAGGAAGTCCTGAGCATGGTAGTATTCTAGCATAAACGATGGACTGATATGGGATGAACTTGAATTCTGGTGTGGCTGTGTGGTTTTGATTGATGTCGCTCTATTGTGGCCAGCTATAGTCACAAACAGAATATGATAGCAAGTCACAAGTGATTGCGTTTGATTATACCGCTCAGGGGTAACACATGTTTCTAAGTGGTAGTTATTGATTTTTGATCATTTTTAAAGACTAGCAAGGGACGTTGTTGGTGCTTCTGTGTTGATTAGGTGTTATATCTGGGTGCTCTTCTCCTAATTTGTGATGCTGTGTTTTTGAATATCTATTGAAAAAAATAATAGAATTAAGGTATATGTGGAGAAGAATAGTTAAAATGCATATGGCTGGAAATTTTGGAATTTTATGATGTATCTGATGGCATTTGCATTAAGTATTTTATTTGGGTCAGAGCATTTCCATATTTATCAACTGCAGACCTTAGAGTTCAAATCAGTGTGGTACAGAAACAGGGTGGATGATGTGCCACCATTGCGTCCGAAGGTCAAAAAACCTTTGGGTAGCAAGTTTCACGGCCAACGGAGCCTCCATGCACTGCCACGGTCTTTGCCGGAAATTTCACCGGAGTTGCAGAACCACCGTGAGCCACCTTCGAAATTGTCACGGAAAATCAGAGATAGAAGACGACCACGTCATCTGCCACGTCAGCTGCTGTCTCCAGTCGCGACACATCATCCACTCAACTTCTGCCACATGTCACCAAGCACCACGTCAGTAGCCCAGTCACCAGAAGTTTCAGAAAATTACAATTTAGTCCCTTCACTTTTTGACAATTGCAATTTTTCCCTTAACTTTTAAAAATTGCACTTTTGTCCCAAAATTTTTGAAAATTACAGATTAACCCAATTTCTCAAAATCTGTAATTTAGGCCCAAATATTGTCTATTTTCCTATTTTCACCTCATATTTACAATTACCACACAACTTTTGTAAAGTGCCAAATTTTTTAGAAAATTCCAAGTATGTTCTATGGTAGGTTTCTCTGATCTTCACATAGAAAAGAATTTGTTATTGCAAAAGAAATTGTGGGATTGTAAAGGGCACATCTCAGGAAAGGTCTGGCTAAGGAAAGACTTGGTTTTTAAGGACGTTTAGCTCACCCTCTTTCCTGGAACTTCCTTGGTGTTCTAATTACAAAACTATAATCTCCGTTCCTATCCGATACTTCACAAATTTCCCCTACATCCAAAATGCCTCTAAGAAGACAAAACGAAGCAACTCTCTAAGAGATTCAAATGGAAGAAATGAGGAGACAAATCCAACAGCTACAGAAACGGTAGACGCAGGCTCTGTTAGAAGCACATCACATGCGATCAGACAATGATGAATCTAGTAGTGATGCATCATTGTTTAGAAGCGTCGTCCGCAAAGACAACCCTTTGGACATGACGACATCAAGGTAGAGTTCCAGATTTTGAAGGGAAACTTAACAGATGAGTTCGTTGATTGGCTTCAAACTGTTGAGCGAGTATTTGAGTACAAGGAGATATTGAAAGAAAAGAAGGTGAAGATCATTGCTATGAAGTTAAAGAAGCACGCTTCCATTTGTTGGGAGAATCTTAAAAGAAGCGTGAACGAGAAGGGAAGCAAGATCAAGACCTGGGAGAAATTGCGTCGAGAACTAACTCGAAAGTTCTTGCCTTCTCATTACTATCAAGATAATTTCATACAACTAGAATCTTCGCAGAAGAACTTGTCTGTAGAGGAATACACAGAGAATTTGAGAAGGATGATGACGTGCGACATCCACAAGAGGGAGGAGCAAACAATAGCTCATTATCTGGGAGGACTAAACAGGACATTGCCCATCCAGTCAGCTCCAACAATATTGGTCCTTAGGCGACGTTATCCGTCTAGCCATACGAGTGGAGAAACAAGTACCCAAAAGGTCTTCTTACGGAACTTTTTTCCTTGAAAATCCTTCCTATATGCAAAACACACAGGATCAACCCATACTTCAAGCAAACCTCCTTTTAAAACCACCAAAGAGAACCTTCGAAAGCTCCAAATGCTTCAAGTGTCAAGGTTTTGGGCATATAGCCTGAACGTCCAACTTGAAGAACCAAACCATCATCAAAGGAGAAGCTTATGAAGTGCCTAAAGAAGAAAACCCCAAAAGAAAAGAGGAGATAAAGCCTATGTACGATGAAGAATATGTTCCTAGACCATGGAGAGTCATTAGTAATTAGACAAAGCCTACATCAGGACAAGCAAAAGAAGAACTATGGCTGAGGCATAATATCTTCCATACTCGTTGCACTTTTGTGATGTTATCATTGATAGTGAAACTGAAAATGTAGTGTTGAACTACATGGTGGAGAAATTGAAGATGCCAACACAAAACCATCCACATCCATACAATTTATAGTGGCTCAACAAAGGTAGTGAAGTGAGGGTTCTAACAAGCTCCTTGTGACCTTTTCCATCGGTCAAAAGTACCAAGATCAAGCATGGTATGATGTTATTCCTATGGATGCATGTCACCTTCTCCTTGGAAGACCTTGGCAATATGATCGTCGTGCCTTGTATGACGGTTATACCAACACTTACTCCTTCGTCAAGAATGGAGTAAAAGTGAAGTTAATTCCCTACCACCAAGTGAATTTAATGAAAGCAAGAAGGAATAAGACCATTGGTGACCTTGGTGACAAAAGAACAATTCAATGTAATAGAAGAAGCCCAGAACATGAGATTTGTTCTCCTGTTTGAATCAAATGAAGAAACCGTTCTTCCAGGAGAAATTGAACACATGCTAGCTGAATTCCCTAATGTTGTGCCCAAAGAAATTCCGCATGGACTACCACCAATGCGAGACATCCAACACGCCATTGACTTTATTCCTGAGCAGTCATTCCCAACCAGGCTACAGAATGAGTCCTAGGAGCATGCTAAAATCCAACGTCAAGTTGAAGAACTTCTGAACAAAGGGTTGATATGAGAAAGCGTTAGCCCTTGTCCTGTTCCAATTTAGTACCCAAGAAGGATGGTAGTTGGCGAATGTGTGTTGATAGTTGAACTTAACAAGATTACCATCAAGTATCAATTTCAAATATCAAGACTTAATGGTCTGCTGAGTAAGCTGCATGGTGCCGAATCTTTTCCAAGATTGATCTTCATGGCAGATACCATCAGATTAGGATCAAGGGAGATGAATGGAAGGCTGTTTCAAAACCAAAGATGGTCTATATGAATGGATTGTGATGCCCTTTGGTTTATCCAATGCCCAAGTACATTCATGCACCTGATGAATCAAGTATTTCAACCGTTCATTGGAAAATTTGTAGTTGTCTACTTTGACGATATTTTGACAGCAAAGGCAAAGAGGAGCATTTAGAGCAAGTTTGACAGGTGCTAAGACACTACGTGAACAAAAACTCTATGTCAATCTAGAAATGTTCTTTCTTAACCAATGAAGACTTTTCTAGGTTACATCATCAAGCTGAAGGCATTCAAGTAACCCAAGCAAGGTCGAAGCCATCAACAATTGGCCAATCCCGAAGTTAATCCATGATGTGAGGAGCTTCCATGGATTAGCTTCATTCTATAGAAGGTTCATAAAAAGTTTTAGCTCAATTCCTACAGACTCACAATTGCTTAAAATGAGACGAGTTCCAATCTAAGAAACACGGATACCCCAAAAACCTTGCCGCACTCATGTCGAACACTTTTACGACATGACACTTTGACGACACTGGAACACAGTGTCTAAGGGGTGTCCTGTGTCGCTTCATCTCTCAATCTCGAAAGTCCCTAACATGCCACTAAACATGGTGACAAACTCCATTTTTATTATGCAAATATTTGTTCATTACTTTTTATGAATAAAAGCTTGTATAGATTTTTTTATTCTTGTAATTTTTTTGGTCAGTTCTTGGTTATGGGTGTTTTTTAGCAGAAGAGTGCTTAGATTTGGTTTTTCTCATCATAGAATGTTATTTTTATGGTTTATTATACAATATATTCTAATCGTATCGTATCCTATATTTTATAAAAATCGTTGTGTCCTCTGTTAGATCGTATTGTCTGCTATTTCGCGTGTCGTATTGGTGCTTTCTTGGTTCCAATGGACAGAGTAAGCGTAGAAAAGTTTCGAATTGAAGAAATGTTTGACTGAAGAGCCTGTGTTAGCCCTGAACTTTGATTAAGTGTTCGAAGTCAGTTGTGATGCTTCTAACACTAGAATTGGTGCTGTTTAAGCCAAGAAGGCCATCCTATAACCTTCTTCAGTGAAAAGCTCAACAATGGTAAACTCAATACTCCATTTATGACAAGAAGTTCTATGCCATTGTTCGTGCCTGCAACATTGGAGTCATTATCTCCTGAACAAAGAATTTATTCTCTATTCTACCATGAAGCCCTGAAGCACCTTGGGAAGTGGGATATATAATCCGTGTTTGGCTTTTGGCCTTTGCCAAGTGGCAGATTCCATCGTTGAATATGTCTGTTGACATTCTTTCAAGCCTCGACCAATAGAAATTTTCTTCTACTAAAGCCAGGTTTTATCTCTTCCAAAATGTCCTGCTAATCCTCCATCGTGGGCTTCCCAATAATGGATTCCTGTAGTGAGCATTGAGGAATGCACAAAGCCTTCCCTTTGAACAAAAATCCTTCATGCCTGTAGTAGCCTTGGAAGGATTGTGATTCTATTAGATTCCAAAACTCTTGGAAATCAGGATCATCTTGGTATAGCTCCTTGATAGTCTCAAAGCCAACTACCTTTATTTGGAGAGTAGATAGTAGTGTGTGGCGTCTCCTAGAGCATCCTGAAGGCATTTTGAACTCTGCCTTATGTTTAAGTAAGAATGGATAAGGCTTTAGGAACTCACTCCAAGCAGCATGTTTGCGATTGATCTTCTGGAGAATTCAAATGCTTGAGGGCTTCATGATCATAATAGAGAATAAATTCTTTGTTCGCAGATAATGACTCCAATGTTGCAGGGCACGGACAATGGCATAGAACTCCTTGTCATAAGTGGAGTATTTGAGTTTACCATTGTTGAGCTTTTCACTGAAGAAGGTTATAGGATGGTCTTCTTGGCTTAAGACACACCAATTCTAGTGTTGGAAGCGTCACAAATGACTTCGAACACTGATCAAAGTTCGAAAGGGCTAACACAAGCGCAGTCAAACATTCTTCAACTCCTCGAAACTTTTCTACGTTTGCTCTCCATTGGAACTTGTCTCATTTTATGCAATCTGTAGGGGGCAGAAGCTGAAACTTTTTATGAACCTTCTATAAAATGAAGCTAATCCATGGAAGCTCCTCACATCATGGATTGACTTTGGGATTGGCCAACTGTTGATGGCTTCGACCTTGCTGGGTCAACTTGAATGCCTTCAGCAATGATGATGTAACCTAGAAAAGTCACTTCATTGGTTAAGAAAGAACATTCTCCAGATTGGCATAGAGTTTTTGTTCACGTAGTGTCTGTAGCACTTGTCGAAGGTGCTATAAATGCTCTTGCCTTTGCCTCTAGATCAAAATATCGTCAAAGTAGACAACTACAAATTTTCCAATGAATGGTCAAAGTACTTGATTCATCAGGTGCATGAATATACTTGGCATTGGATAAACAAAAGGGCATCGTCCATTCATATAGACCATCTTGGTTTTGAAAGCAATCTTCCATCATCTCAGGCTTGATCCCTAAATGGTATCCGCTACGAAGATCAATCTTGGAAAAATATCGGCACCATGCAGCTATATCACAGATCATCAAGTCTGGTATCGGAAATCGATACTTGATGGTAATCTTGTAACAGCTCGCTGTAACACACATTCTCTAACTATCATCCTTCTTGGGTACTGAATCAGGAATAGGCACAAGGCTAACGCTTTCTCATATCAACCCTTTCTTCAGAAGTTCTTCGACTTGATGTTGGATTTCAACATGCTCCTAAGGATTCATTCTCTAGCTGGCCTGTTGGGAATGATTGCTCAGGAATAAAGTCAATGGCATGTTGGATGTCTCGCATTGGTGGTAGTCCATGCGGAATTTCTTTGGGCACAACATCAGGGAATTCAGCTAGCATGTGTTCAATTTCTCCTGGAAGAACAGTTTCTTCATTTGATTCAAACAGGAGAACAAATCTCATGTTCTGGGCTTCCTCTCCTGTTACCTTGAATTCTTTTTGTGTCACCAATGGTCTTGATCTCTTCTTGCTTTCATTAACTTCACTTGGTGGTAGAGAGTTAACTCGACTTTTACTCCATCTTGACGAAGGAGTAAGTGTTGGTATAACCGTCATACAAGGCACAACGATCATATTGCCAAGGTCTTTCAAGGAGAAGGTGACATGCAGCCATAGGAATAACATCACACCATGCTTGATCTTGGTACTTTTGACCGATGGAAAAGGTCACAAGGAGGCATTGAGAAATCACTTCACTACTTTTTTTGAGCCACTGTAAATTGTATGGATGTGGATGGTTTTGTGTTGGCATCTTCAATTTCTCCACCATGTAGTTGGACACTACATTTTCAGCTTCCACTATCAATGATAACATCACAAACCTTTCCTTATGAAGTGCAACGAGTATGGAAGATATTATGCCTCAGCCATGGTTCTTCTTTTGTTGGTGCTCTATGTAGACTTCGTCTGATTACTAATGACTCTCCATGGTCTGGAGGAACATATTCTTCATCATACATGGGCTCGATCCTTCCTCTTCAGGTTCTTCTAGGGTTTCTTCTTCTTCATAAGCTTCTCCTTTGATGATGGTTATGGTTCTTTGAGTTGGATAGTTCGAGGCTATATGCCCAAAACCTTGACACTTGAAGCATTTGGGAGCTTCGAAGGGTTCTTTTTGGTGGTTTTAAAAGGAGGTTTGCTTGAAATACTAGGTTGATCTATGGGTGTTTTGCGAGTATAGGAAGGATTTTAGATGGAGGAAGAAAGTTCTGTAAGAAGATCTTTTGGGTACTTGTTTCTCCACTCGTTTGGCTAGCAATAACATCATCTAAGGACCAATATTGTTGGAGCTGAACTGGATGGGCAATGTCGGTGTTTAGTCCTCCCAAATAACGAGCTATTGTTTGCTCCTCCCTCTCGTGGACGTCACACTTCATCATCAACTTCTCAAATTCTCTGCGTATTCCTCTACAGACAAGTTCTTCTGTCGAAGATTCTCCAGTTGAATGAAATTATCTTGATAGTAATGAGAAGGCAAGAACTTTCGAGTTAGTTCTCGCAATTTCTCACATGTCTTGATCTTGCTTTTCCCTTCTCGTTCATGCTTCTTTTAAGATTCTCCCAGCAAATGGAAGCGTGCTTCTTTAACTTCACAGCAATGATCTTCACCTTCTTTTCTTCTCCTTGTACTCAAATACTCGCTCAACAATTTGAAGCCTATCAACGAACTCATCTGGTTGAAGTTTCCTTCAAAATCTGGAATCTCTACCTTGATGTTTTCATGTCTAAAGGGTTGTCTTTGCGGATGACGGCTTCTAAACGATGATGCATCACTACTAGATTCATCATTGTTTGATTGCATGTGATATGCTTCTAACGGAGTTTGTTGTGCGTCTCCGTTTCCTATAGCTGTTGGATTTGTCTCCTTCAGTTCTTCCATTTGAATCTCTAGGAGAGTTGCTTCGTTTTGTCTTCTTGGAAGCATTTTGGATGTAGGGGAAATTTGTGAAGTCCGGGGTTAGATAGGAAATTATAGTTTTGTAATTAGAACACCAGGAAAGAGAGGTAGCGCTAAACGTCCTTAAAAACCAAGTCTTTCCTTAGCCAGACCTTCCTGAAATGTGCCTTTTACAATCCCACAATTTCTTTTCCAATAACAAATTCTTGATGTGGAAGATTAGACAACATCTAACCACAGAGCATACTTGGAATTTTCTAAAAAATTTGGCACTTTACAAAAGTTTTGTGGTAATTGTAAATATGAGGTGAAAATCGAAAATATTATGGCCTAAATTACAGATTTTGAGAAATTGGGTTAATCTGATTTTAAAAATTTTGGGACAAAAGTGCAATTTTTAAAAGTTAAGGGAAAAAATTGCAATTGTCAAAAAGTTAAGGGACTAAATTGTAATTTTCTGAAACT
Organism: Dalbergia oliveri; assembly: GCA_030441495.1. Taxonomy (NCBI): domain Eukaryota; kingdom Viridiplantae; phylum Streptophyta; class Magnoliopsida; order Fabales; family Fabaceae; genus Dalbergia; species Dalbergia oliveri. Next base: position 9,383,032 of record JAMLFY010000011.1, read on the forward strand.
TCTAGTGATGGGCTGCTGACGTGGCGCTTGGTGACACATGGCAGAAGTTGAGTGGATGATATATCGCGCTGAACAAGGCTGACATGGTCGTCTTCTACCTTCTGATTTTCGGTGACAATTTCGCGGCGGCTCACGGTGGTTCTGAACTTCGGCGAAGACGTGGAGGCTCCGTTGGCCGTGAAACTTGTTACGCAAAGGTTTTTTTCAACCTTTAGGACGCAATGGCGGCGTTAGTTTTGCGAAAAAATGGCCGTCAAGTGGAGTTTTGGAGGGGGCAGCCTTGGTGCACTTAAAACACCACCAAAAACTCAAGCTTTCCGTTGATTTCTTCACTTAAAACTCAACTGGGATAGAAACCTTGCTCTGAATACCAAAATGGTACAGAAACATGGAAGAGAGAATCCACTCTCAAGCTAAAGCTTACACACACTCTTTGATTTATCAATTGAATGAATGCATTACAAGGCAAATACAACCCCTATTTATACTAATAGTTGGGGTATTAAATAACATAAAACAAATCTGAAAAATAGATAAAGAAATGGTAATGTGATGGCAATGAATTGGAAAGGAGTTGTAAAGGATGGAAGGAGTTGTCATAGGCCATGACAACTCATGCTCTGATGGGTTGTTGTTGTTTTGTTATCACATGGTCATGGACTCTGTATCATAGTGGATATGACTATTGTTGCTATAAAAGTTTGCTCTTATCTAAAAGTGCTTTTAGACGTTGAGGATGCCGATTTGTTTAGCAATATCATTTAAATACCACCTTTTGACTGCAGTTTTCGGAATACCTCAAACCATTACTGGGCAATAGAATCAAATTCTTAACTATTTCTTTTTCTTATTCTGCCTTTAGAACTCACTTTATTGGTTTACTTGCTGGTATGGGAAAAGTTTATTATTTAGCGATATATATACATAGATATTGGATCTTACTCTTTTTTCCCTCATTGCAACATTTACCGTTGACTAGGTTGTAGTTTCTTTTCCACCTAGGAGAAGGTTGTTAGTATCATAGTATTAAAAACCGGGCTGACTGCCGGTTGACCGAAGGCTGGTGAACGGCCACCTAACCAGTCCGGTTCTGCAGTTAAACTGGTGTGAACCGATCAAATCCAGTGGGAACCGTGAAAAACCAAATCAACCCAATGCCTCCAAGAAAATTCAGAATTTTCTTAAAAGCATCGAATGTGGGGTTCGAACTCGTTCCCTCCTGGAAGGGTGCCACTTTCTACCACTATGCTAGCAAACTTTTATTGTTATGTTTTATTTATTTATTTTTAATATAGAACATATATTTTATTATATTAAATTGTGTTTTTATATATTAGTTTAATTATATCCGTTTAGTAATGTAACTCACCGGTTGAACCAGTGACCCAATACCTTAGCTGAGTCAATCACCGGTCCGATTCTATAAATAATGGTTAGGATTGTCAATGAAGATTGCCTTTCTATACAATGTCATATTAGATGGACATGCAAGGTTGATACTAAAGCTTATCTTACCAGGGGATGACTTCCTTTCTGCTGTGCAAAGAGATTAAGAAAAGGGTCTATCATTTGAGTTTGGGGTGTCTAGGAGTGATGATAGTGTGATTTATGTCAACGCCATGTTTTTTTTTTTTTTATGGTTTGTATGTTTAAACTCTTTTGTAAGGAGTTTTTCTGTCAGAAATTGTTGGTCTTTTAGTTGTTGATACAAATTTGGTAATTCTGACTGCAATGCAAAGTTATGTTTACCTTGTCAATGATCTTACTGAATGCCATGCGATGAGCTTCGGCTAGGGAAATAAATCCACACATATGGTGCATTTGCCTCCATATACCTTAAATCCAAGAAATCGAATGTCTCCAATATCATATTAGTATTCTCTTTGTAGAATTCAACAACATCTCGCAGTCTTAAGGCCTTCAGTAATAGGATCCATGGAAGATTTCAAGTGGTTTCCTCATATTGAAATTGAAGGAGATTGTAACTTTTGTGACTAAAATCCGTTTATGTCTTTATGGTGATATCAATTTTATTTTATTTGTAACTCATAGTAATCTGTGAAGATGTTATGGAGGGGGTGTATAGGGTAGTTTTGTTTTTGGTGGCTCTAGCTTGGTCTTAGGTAGTTCGATTGATGGTTTGTTGTATGCGATTTGTTTACTGTATGCGTTCTGTTCTGCAGGTCAGCACTTTATGTACTTTGCCTCATCCAAAGTTTTCGGATGTAGGGGACGAGAATGAAATGCAAGGAGCAAATACATTGATTGTTCTTCTATTCACTCTTCTTTTATTTACGGAGAGCAAATATATCATTTTTTTTTTATCTAGCTAATGCATTCATTGTTCTTCTATTTGCCAGGAATAAATATAATAATTACTTTTATATTTAGCAAATGCATTTTGATAATATCATATATTTTATTAATATTTATTAAAAATTTATCATGCATTAATTATGTTGCAATTTCTAGATTTACCAATATGATAGGATTGAAGACCAATAAAATCAATAATATTGTGTATAAGCAAGTGTTTAGAAATATAGGTTGAATTCTATCATAAATTAATAATTCATATACAATTTATGAACAATTTGTTTCATTATCAAAACTATTTTTTATCACACATATAATTCAATAATATCTATTTAGTTCAATCATCCGCAGAACTGTGCGGGTCTAATACTACCATGATTAATTTTCATTTTGTCAATGATGTGCAGATATACTTCCCTTTGCTTATTGCAGAAGTTTGGAAGAGTCAAGTTTGTGACATGCCATGCAATGGGCAGGGACAGGGGTAGGTTTATCTTCTTGACTGCACCTTTGTCAACTTTTGTGAGCTGCTTATTCTTTAAGAAAATGGAAGCATCAAACTATGAAGAAAACATTAAGATGTGAAAAGGGTTTGAAAGCTACCTTAAGGCACAGGAACTTGGGCTTCGGCACACCAGACTCCTCTAGGATGCACCAAAAGTCAAGGTACTTGTCCTTTTCCACTTTTCCCGACCTCCATGTCTCAGCCTTTAAGTGAATATTTCAATTTTACCGTTCTATTGTAATTCTTTTTGTTTGGGTTAACTTGATTGTTTTCTTTTTCTAAAAAGAATTAAAAATTTCACGTAGAAATAGTATCATATTAAAATTAAAGAATCCTGTCAATTAGTAGAGTGAATTAGGGCTGATTCTCCCAAAGTTTAATATAATTACTCTTACACCCCTCTATATACAAAATTGTCACTAGACATCTTTGAGGTTTTACCAAAACCTATACCGGTCTCCCTTGCATTTAGTGGTCTGCTAACTTATGTGATGGAAAATAGAATATGTGGTATGTGTATTATCATCAATCATCAATGACAGAATTATACTCCTCCTCTTTCATTCCACCCACAAGTTTTATTTTTATTTTTGTTTCAAAACATCTATCTATTTGTAATATTAAGGAAGCATTAGTTTTTTTTTTTCCAATACTACCTTTAATGTAGTTAATTGTGTCATTACTTTGTTGTTACAAGAACACTATAGTCAAAGTTCATTTATTATTTAAGAGGGACAATCTTGTTCACTTACACTTTTTTCACCTCCGTCCAGGTTCATTTATTATTTTCTGAATATCTATATGTTTTTTTTTTTTGGTTTCTGGATAGATGGAGTTAAAGGGAGAGAATAATATCTTAACAATATTTCATATATAAATTGATTAAGTCATGAATGTTTGCGGGTTCTCCATGCGGATAATCTTCATTGATCAAGTCAACAATCTGCATTTGATTGCGTTCACATCTCATTGGAGCAATGTTTTCCTGCTATAAATATGACATATAAGATTCGCCAAGGTTGCACCAAATTAACATGGCTTTCAACAAGGCTGGGGTTATCCTTCTTGTTCTCTTCTGTGGTATTCATCCACTCTCTTCCCTTTCAAACCACCGGCCTGCCAAGACACACAGAAAATTCTTTTAATTTGTTTTGTTTGTTTCTTCCTTTTTTTGTTGTTGTTGTTGTGCGTGTGTTTTCTTTTATCTTGTGTTGTTTGACTTGTGCTAACCCTGTTCTTTAATCTGATTGTTTCGCTTATAATGCAGGTGCAATTCTTTTGGGAGGCAATCTGAAAAGTGCGGATGCCTGCCCACAAATATGCTTTGATGCTGCATACATGACCTGTCCATCTTCAGGTGATGAGCACCTCTCTCCAACATGCAACTGTTGCCTTGCGTCCAGTGGCTGTACCCTTTACAACGCAGATGGAACTCCTATTTGCACCGCTAGTTGAAAGTTGAAACAAAGGATGTCTGGTCACAGACACCAAGTATACTCCTTTTAATTTCAGTAAGTTGTAATAGGAAACTGAGACTTCGTTGTCCACCTTTAAATAAATTTACCCGTGTGTAATTTTAATTTCCATTTTTTTTTGTATCAATTTTGAGTACGGAACTCATGCAACTCGAGGATTAGTAGAACAAACCATCTGTAAAACAAAATAGCTCAAACACTTTATGGTCTATTGATTTCAATTTTTAGTTTTTATTTTTAATTTTTTAATTTTAAGAGAAAAAATTGAAAACTGAAAATAAAAATTAAAAATTAAAATTTATAAAAAAAATTTAAAAAATTGAAAACTGAAAGTAAATAAGTCCTTATCTTTTCGGTTCAATCTCTCATCCTGTGCTTATAAATGGATGTTGATAGGCCCTTACGCGATCAACCTCCACACACTCTGATTGGGTCAGGTTATAGGTTGGGTCTCAGCCAAATGGGATAATGCAGACCGAGAAGTGACGTTTTAGTGAAGATGTAAGGGATATCCAAGACGCATGAGATTTAAATTAAATTAAACTAAATAAAAGTTATAAGTCTCAAATCTAATATAATAGAAAAAAATTAATTGATACCTTCCACTCATAATAACTTCACGAATATCAAATGTAACTAACAAAAAAAAAAATCTCAATACTCCAAATGTTATAAAAAAAAGTGCAGACATTTACACTGACTCATAACACTTCATGCATGACAACATATTATCTGATCACATTAACACGTTTTTAAAAATTAAATCATTCAAATTGAACTCAATTAAGTTAAATTCACATGGCAATTATAAAACATTTGTGCACCAATATATCAGAATTGCTTTCTTTAAGTTGTAGCTGAAGGCATACAATACATCATGAGTTGAAGCGCAAACTGACAAGCCCGTAGCGTCAAATCAAAACTGCTTGTACACTTTTCAAGAGGCTAAGTATACGTGTGAACCACAGAAATAGAAGAACGTACGCCATGTAAATTCTCTCTGCTTTCTTGCTTGCAAAAGCTGACAAATCCTTTTCGGCCTCACCTCCCCATCCATCCATCCCATGGCTGCTTCCACAGCTGCTACCCATCTTGTATTGTACAATCCCATATTAGGAAACAACCCAGCAAGAGGAGCAAGGTTGTTGAGAGCAAGATCAGCCGCCATAAGCACTCATTACAATAGCTGTTTGGAGGTGCAGGCTTCGCAGGGCCCTGCGGGCACCCGCAGACCCCGAGAGTACCCCCTGGAGTTGACACGAGAATCCATTGGGACAACCAAGATGACGGTTGGATTGGAGGCACCAACACTGACAAACAGCAACAACCCACCGCCGATGAGAAGAACCCAAGAACCTCTTGGGTGAAAATTTTGCTGATTTGCTCAACGCTTCTTCAGGTTCTCATTACGAGTAAGTAGTCCAGTCAGTCAGTCATTTGTTGCAAGTTAAAATATAAAATCATTCTTAGAAGACATGATTTCATGTCGGCCTGTTATGTTAGTTCTTTATGTTAGTTCTTAAAGTTTCTGGTCAATTGTCGCGTTACACGTGGAAACAAGCAGATTCTTAGGAGAAAAAAAAATGGTTGACATGACATGACTAACTGACTGATGAAAACAAGCAGATTCCTAGGAGTATCAGCAGATGTGGATTTAGAAGAAATCAAAGCAGCTTACCGGAGACTATCAAAAGAGTACCATCCAGACACAACTTCCCTCCCTCTAAAAGCGGCTTCAGAAAAATTCATGAAATTGAGGGAGGTTTACGACGTCCTCAGCAACGAAGAAAGTCGAAGGTTTTATGATTGGACGCTTGCCCAGGAGGCTGCGAGCCGCCAAGCAGAGAAGATGAAGATGAGATTTGAGGATCCTTATGAGCAAGATGTGAAGAACTGGGAACCAGTTCCAGACATGGTTGACAGGCTTGATGGAAGGAATATAAAGCTCAGTGACCAAGCAACTTCTGCCCTCACTATTGATGTCTTCATCGTTATTTTCGCCATATGTTGCATCATTTATGTAATATACTTCAAAGAACCATATTACTAAATACTTAGTATTACAACATCTTTATATTGGAAATTTTATATGTAATACAGTAGAATTAAATACAAGATTATACATCATCGCAACATTTAAGGCAGGATTTCTCCATTGTCCACTGTGTTTAAAAAATGATAACATTATACATTTCCCCGTGGCTGCAGAGCAAGCAAAGGGGAGAGGGAGAAAGCCTCGTTTTGAAATGTGCCATGTAGTTGACCCCAAAAAATTTGAAATGAGTTGCTTGGAATATGTTTGGCTATAAGTAAAAATAGAGTTTAATTGTTTATAGATGATCTAAATGTATATCTCATTTATGAAAAATTTACTCCAATTTATATCCTACAAACATACCCTTATTTCTTGTTACTATTGACTAAAAAATGTTCACCATTACCACATCAAAATTCAAAACAACACCGCTTCAATTTTGTTTGAACGGTCAAGATTCAACACATGCAGTGTGTGTAACCATCATTTGCAGAAGACACTATTGAATTTGTTATCACCAGAAAATGAGTGGGATGGGCATTTGAATATGCTCCATTGGTTATTCACTAAACAGTTGATATATCATGCTTTATGGATCTATTGCAATAGTTTAAAGTTAACCTTCATTGTGTCACCTATACATCCACGTGTTTAGTGGAAAGAAATAGTTAATGTGGATACATGCTCAATGTGACACGGGCAAGGCTAATGCAATTAGAGTACTAAATGCTAGAATTAGCGTGGTGGAAGCAATTACAAGCAGTTAGGTGGAACAAGTGCTACGGTTGTGCAGTTTTTTATTCAAAATTGACTCATGCCTGAAGTTGGAAGTACCTATGAATAGAAAGTTTATTTAAGACTGAAGAACTTCATAAGAAAGATCCCAGATCAACAATACAAGTCTTTACATTTTATCTTTTATTTTTCTTTTCTTTTTTCCTTTCTTTTTAGTTTACTTTAGGTGTAGTTTCTCCTCTAAATTTTATTGTGATGCTTTGGCGTGAAGTGTTGTAATTACTTCTTGTTCATCAATCAATTTCCATTATTATTCCACACTTGCCTTTGTCAAAACTTGTTCTTTAAAGTAGTTGGAGAACTCATAACCAAGGGATATATTCCCTCCTTGGTGCAATCGCCTGCACTTTGGGATCAAAGAGTGAATTAGTGTTCTTGGCTTAGTTTATTCTCTTAGACTTAGACCCAAAAATTCACGACAACATAAATTGGCATGCTTGATGGGACTATCCGAAGGCTTTGTGTGGAAAAAATCAATTTAAGAAGATCATGGATTTGAGTCTTAACAGTGCAACATCTTACGCCAAAGCAACACAATCGTGAGGATGAAGGTCGAGAACATACGCGGCTATCCTGGGAACACCGTTGGGGTGATGACTAGTCAGCGCAAATGGTTACCGCTTCCTCCAATCGAAAAAGTACATTGCTACGTTTGGCAATTCTGCTAAGAACATCCATGTTGATGAAGAAGAAAGCGACCCGATTGTGTGTCGACTTCTTTCATCCAACAACAAATGGAAATGGGTGCTGATGGCTTGATGGAGCGGTTGTCAAAACAATTGTCAGAATAGTGTAAAATCGATGGTGCATGATAAATTGCAAAAAACTTAGTAAAGTTCCCCTATGTACATGTCACACGGTGATTTTAGTGGAATAATATCAATTATAATGCTGGGTGGCAATCATCTAATCAGTCATGGAGTCTCCAGTCTTAGCCACAAAACTTGCAATCTCAAGGTGGAGCCTCCAGCCTCACTGGAATCTAGTCTCAAGTCGCGGAACTTGAGTCTCAGCGTGGGGTCTACAATCTTCACATGGAGCCTCCAGCCTAGGCGTGGAATCTGCTCTCAGGTGAGGTTTGCAACGCGGAGCCTAGCCTAAGGTGAGAGTCTCCAGTCTCAGTCGTGGAATGTTCCTTGTGCTAATATAAGTTGTATGGCTTATCAAAAGGAGATACTCCACAATTTATAGATCCTAATGTGCTTGTTGATGTTGTGAAAAGGAATTTCGGATTCAATTGAAGCCATTGGAGAGGTTGGTGTATCGCAAACCATATCCTAATTGGGTGGATAAAGTTCCATTCCCTTATGGATTCAATATTCCTAACTTCACTACATTTTGAGAAGATGATAAATCCACAACGGAACACGTTAGTCATTTCATTGCACAATGTGTGAAGGCAAAACGAGTTCCTAAGGATGCAATTATTCCCTTTATCATTGACTGGTTTGACCTCTACATGGTATTCAAATTTATTGCCAGAGTGCATACTTGGGTAGACATGGAACGTGTATTCCATGATTGCTTTTATCAGCCACAGAAGGTACACTAGCCGATCTTATGAACATTAAGCAGCAAATTGGCAAGCCTCAGCTAATTTCATGGAAAGGTCTAGTAAGTTGATGAGCAAATGTAATGTCAAATTACCAGAGCTGAGTTTGCCATAATGGTTGTAGGAAATATGCTTCCACGACTATGGAAGAAGTTGATTTCTCTGGAGTTTACAGATTTATTCAATTAACAAGTAAAGCTTCTAGAATTGAGCAATTTGTTAATGAAAAAGAACAAAGGACGCTAAGGAAATAGAAGATGTAAGACTAGAGTCAATCTTGATTGAAGATTATGACTCGCTGAATGAGAGATGATTGAAGAACGTGCCTTAATTTCGGATGATATGTTGGTAGTGACAATTTCTAAAAGAAAGTTGTTAGGTCTACCACAAAAGTTAGTCGGGGCATTATGGTTGATATTAAAATGAGCATTTTGATATTGTTTTGCCTTAATGGCTGATTTTAGGTTTCAATCGATTGCTAACGGCTAAGATAGGCTTCAGTTGTAAAGCAAAAAAGTGATATTAGGCGTTCAGCGAGAGAAAATAAGCCTAGAGTTAGCCGTGGAGTTTCATTTGTTCTTAGTTGAATGTTCACATTATGAAACAAAGGGAGAATACCAAAACTAGTTTCGACTGATGATTACGACTCAATTGATTGCAAGAGCAATAGCACGACTAATGATAGTTAGGCGAAAATCATGGTGGATTACACTAAAGACGCCATGGATAATTGTTCCACCTCTATTAAATGATCAACCATTTTTTCTGCAGTCACCAATCCTGAACGATCTTATTGCAAGAGCGGCCATAGGGTTATCTCCACCTCAAGCAATGAGTCGACCAAGGTCATCACTTCATCTAGTTGGCCAGTGGCTCAATATGTGTTGTGTTGTTTTCATTGTCTAAAGGAAATTTCTTGAAAAAACATGCATTTCACCTATTATAGCTAAAAGTTGGCTTGGAAATAATCCTTGGTTTCTTACAATGCTAAAGCAACGGTAATCATTAGATTAAATTTTTTTGGTGCGGCAATCATTATTTTAAAAGCTATAGGATCAGGAGTTTGTTGTTCATGAATACTTGACTTGGTTGTTGCAATTTTCTCTACAACTTTGTTAGCCGTAGTGTTTAGCAATTTTTGTTAGCTGTGGTGGCTACAAACATATCATTGGGATAAGCCGTGACTATATATATGGGAAAGATTTAGACAAATTTAAGTCTACCAAACTGAGGAGTATTTTAATGATTTACCTTTAGATTTTGGTCGATTAATTTGCTAATAAAAATATGTTAAGTCATGAGGAAATATAGAGTTGAAATCTTTTCAACCAAATGCAACACTTCACTTTTCTTATTGCTCATCATCAGCTAAAGATGCAGGGGGCATATGTTATGACCAGAAAATGAGTGGAATGGGCATTTGAATATACTCTATTAGTTATTCAACGGTTGATATATCATGCTTTATGGATCTATTGCAATAGTTTAAAGTTAACTTTCATTGTGCCACCTATACATTCACGTGTTTAGTGGAAAGAAATAGTTCCTGCATGCAAGCAATATGGATACATGCTCAATGTGACACAAGCAAGGTTAATGCAATTAGAGTACGAAATGTTGGAATTAGCCATGGTGGAAGCGATTACAAGCAGTTCACCGTGAACAGTTGCTATATAGCTGTGGATAATTTTTTATTCAAAATTGACTCATGCCTGAAGTTGGAAATTATTCCTATGAACAGAAAGTTTATTAAGGTTGAAGAACTTCAAGAAGAGATCCAGATCAACAACACAAATTTTTATATTTTATCTTTTAGTTTTCTTCTCTTTTTTCCTTTCTTTTTAGTTTAATTTAGATGTAACTTCTCTAATTTTTATTGTGATGCTTTAACGTGAAATGTTATAATTACTTCTTATCAAAATTTCTTGTCTTTAAACTTTAAAGTAATTGGAGAACTCATAACTAAAAGGTAGATTTCCCCTAGTGCAATCGCCTGCACTTTGGAATCAAAAAGTGAATTACTGTTCTAGACTTAATTTATTCTCTTAAACTTAAGCCCAAAAATTCACGACAACAGAATCACAACAAATTCACAATGAGAATAGAAAATCCAAATTTAGGAAAGTCAGTTGCAATGCAATAATGTAGGAGTGACTATATACCCTCCTACTAATCAACTGAACAATCCTCCTAATTCAAAATTTCACTCACAATGCATTTGTTATTTAATACATGAGTAAAATTTTGAATTAGAAGGATTTTAAAAACACCAATTAGAAAAATATATCATTTTTCATAATATAAACACGCATTTACGCATGCTTGTCTATTTTTGGCCTAAAATCTTAATTTCGAATCATTACTCAGTTCAATTTTCTATTTCCATTGTTTTTGCTGATGACAAGGTTACAAGCTTACATGCAAATAGAGAACCCCTCTTGAAAGGAAATGATTAAGTATGCATCAAGTAAAAAGATGGGGGACTCTACAGTATACGAGAGGTTAAGATCAATTTGATAACTTGGCATTCTAACAATACCCGGGCGATATGGACATCAGAGAAAGAATATGGATAGACATATCAGCTAGCACTAGCCTCTTTTACCACTGCTAAGCACTGTATGAAGTTGGAAAGCTTCCCCTGCTCTCCACTCAAAGATCGCTTCTCTAAGCAACAAGCAGTGAGCTGTCTAAGTAACCTCTCAAGATACGAGTGCAAGCAATTTTTTGATTCTTTCATATTGGGATTTGTGGACAAGATCAATGCATTTACTGTGTCAGCTACAACTTCGCGTTGTGAGTCTTTTAGGAGATAGCCTACAGGGGATTCCAGTGGTCGTTCATATGCCAGCAAAGCAACACAATCCTATAGAATACAAAAATCAAAGGCAAATTCAAGTATCAGTACCAGCAAACACAAACATTGTAATACACACAGACACACAAGTTCTCTCTCTTGAAATAACCTCCGACAATCTTAAAAGCTTATAATGAAGGGCCAGATGAGATTGCTCATGTTTATCTTGTGCAATATAACACTAGCATGATCATATGCTTCAACCAAGAGATGAGCAAAGGCCCTTCGGAATTGGTGAACAGGGAAGGATAATTAGTGTAGCAGCAATAACGTTCATTATTGATAAGGAAATTCACCTGAACTAATTCCTCAAAGACCGGCAACCCAAAAAAACTTGACAATTCTATTCTTCCATACTTGACAGCCTCCTCCAGTGCTCCAATCTATATATATCACACACAGAGATGCCAAATTATTAATTATTTAATTCTCTGCCCATAGCACAGGGATTTTAAATCCAAGCTACATGAGCACCAGCCATGGAAATTATCAGCCTGACCTCACATTCATCACTACTATCAAATGAAAAAAAAAAAACTTAATTGTAGATATATACACGAATTAAGTGGGATAAACTTCTAATAGTTAAAAAACAACATATTAAAAGCAATATACCCGAACTAATTCAATAAATTTTTGACAATGAAGCAGAAAGCACGTAGCTGATGTATTGTCCTGCAATAACCAGAATTGATGGTCATTTATAATGAGGTGAATTTAGTGAAAGAATATTCTTACAGAGGATATATATCAAATGAAGAATTTCATACATAAAATTGATCTGCTATACTTGGAACCATTGTAAATTAAAAGGCAAAGAAAAAGGTAGATATTTGAGGACCAAACTATTCCAACATCATGGTCAAGTTGGCCATGTATTGCCACTTTTGACACAGACACAGGTGGACTAAAATCACAATGACAACAGAAAGAATCGGACCCAACAGCCAATATCCATCCAAAAACAAATTCTTATGCAAAAAAGTCTTCAAACTACATAAAAACAGTGTAACAAACAGGAAAACAAAGCAGAGCCAGAGCATAACCTCCATTATATTATGGTGACAACAGTAAAACAGAACATGACCCAACAATGTAAGTGCAGCACATCATCATCAGCCATAATCACCAAAGACATCACTTAGACTAACAATCAATTTAAAACAATTTCTATTACAAATAGATCAAAGATGACATATACCCCATACCAGACTGGATTGCATTATTAATCAGTCAAATTGCGGAGTTAGCTTCACACCAGGATTGACAAACAGGATATACAAATAGGTTTAGACAACCATTATAACTGAGAAAGCGCACCTCAACAATCTGGGGATACCATTCACGCAATTTACCAAATGCAGCATCAATCTCCCCATCCCTAATTAGCTTCATTGAAGGGAAAAGTGGTAAGCCAAAATACATTTGTAAATCAGCAAGTATATGTTTTTATCAGGGAAAAAAAATCAGCAAGTATATGCCACCAGGATATCATATTAACAATAAATGAACAAAGGACAACAAAACTACAATATATTATCAATAACAATATGGGAACTCACAAGGACATGTACCTATAACTAAACAGTTCTAACTTCTAACTAAGTGGAGACCTTTCTTTAAACAGAGATTGGATTTATAACGTCTATTAAATCATGTGACAATATAGAGGTCTTACTCCCTTAAAAATGGTAGAAAGAACTAAAAGAAGTAGGAAGAAAGAAAAATATCACAACTGAGAATTAGAGAACATATTCAGCTGATAGATGAGTCAGATACAAAGATTGCCTTGAATCAAAGAGGGTATTTTGTTTGTTTTCTATTTTCATTTTCTATTTTTGTGTTTTCATTGATTGAAAAAAAAAAAAGACAGTCCAATGCACAAGGCTCCCATCGGGTGAGTCTGGAAGGGTGATGCAGCCTTATCCCCACTTTATCGAGAGGTTGTTTTCAGGATTCGAAACTGTGGCTCCAGGTCACAAGGCAGCAACCTTATTGTTACACTGAGACTCATCCTCTTTGTTGTGTTTTCATTGATAATTACAAAAAATGCCCAGTTGTTTTCATTATTTCTTGTCAAAATTTCATCAAGTGAAGGAAATGTAAAAGCAGTAAAATGCTATTTTTACCATCTTTATAAAATCCACAGATGCCATCCTGAAGAAATCAACGGAAAACAGAACACAAAAGCTCATACTTCTCCCAAATTCAAAAGATCTTTTCAGAGTAGCAGGTATGACTAAATTCAAGAAGCATGTATGCCTCCAAAAGATTCTGAGTCATTTCATGATAGAATGACATTGAGAAAAGAAGAGAACCAAATTACATTATAATAAAAAACAGGATGGGAAAAAATTCTCTTTCTTTGATTTCATTCCAAGCAGAGAGGATTATCAATTGTTTTTTGAAAAACAAAACACAATGAAAACAATTTGCCATTTTTGTTTAACTTAAGCCTTGTAATTTCTTTGGGAGGGTAACTTATCCTCTCTTATAATTCCCCCTGTTTACTTAGTCTTTTTTTTTTTGGGTAATTATTGATTATAACATATACCTAAAAATGACAATAGAAAACAAATAAAAAAACTCCCAAATACTAAAACAAAAGTTGACACTCTGTACCTGTCGAAGAGTCTTTCTGTGATTTAATGCATACGTTATTTCCTGCTCATCAATTCCATTTTCTTGAGCTATATATATAGGTGGAACAGTACTTCTACTAGCCACATCAAAGGAATTCAATGTATCTTCATAGCCATAGTGTAGCAGGTAGGAACGAACAATTCTGATGATAAGAAAGGATATCAAAATTGCAAAATATCAAAACATATTTCATTGCTTTCCTAGCATTTGTTGCAAGATAAGTCATGGATGCCACACGCAAGGTATCAAAACTCTGGCGCCTAGATGTCTTTAGAAGATATGTTACAGCACATGTTTTACATCACTAGAATTGCTATTTCAATGAAAGTTTCAATATCTGAAAAGGGAACGGAATTAAAAAAAATAGCAAGACACCTTAACTTCAAGCAGTCAGGAAAAAAATTTATTATAGAAAAGGTAGTCAAGGCAAGACAATGTTAAAGGCAATACTAGTAGAAGGCAGCAAAGCATAACTGCAACAAGATTAAATAAACTAAGAATTTCTTTTTTTCAATTGAAGGAAATACTAGTAGATAAATTTGCCATGACAAACATATACTTCCACAATCACAGTTGAACTTCATCGTTCTATTTACAACATGACACAGTTTCATATGACAAAAAAAATTATATTATTTGATACAAGTACAATATCTCTTGCTGATGAATTATTTCCACGGGAGAAATTGAAAAACAGAACAGGTCTGTCAGCATCTACTTTAAAGTTTAAACACAAGCTAATAACTGCATTGTCATCAACCAGGATTAGATTTCCATTAGGAAAGCAGAGAACTACAGTAATCAACCTTTAACTCTGTTATTTTTTAGCACTATCATACTTTCAAACTTCTGACATTACAGCTTCCAGCACTAAACTTCTGAAAACCACTTAGTACACCTTCAGGCACTCTTCCGTTAAACTTAGAACCTTGTCTTTACATCTAAAGAGAAAACTATCGCACCCAAACAGCCATTGCTAACAAGGATAAATCAGCGGTCCATACATAAATCTGCATGGAAGATCCATACATATACAAATTCCTATGAAATTTGTCAAAAGTTATGTAATCTTACCCTGCTATGGTGCTACCAACTACAAATGTAGACCCAAGAATAACCCTAGATATGAAGGGCATTTAGAACTCATTACGATTTCTCTAATTTAGATTAAAAATGATTGGATATGAAGAAAAAATAAATCGTAAATAGAAAATAATGCAATGCAGAATTCAAAAAGAAAGTTAGCTACAAGTAATTATATCTCACCCATAACTGACATTTGGCGGTAGAGGTATTTCCTCTATTTTCAGATGCTGCTTCATTCTTTCTTGTGCTTCAAATTCCTAATCCAATAATATCAAATTTAAGAAAAGTAATGATTAGGAAAAATAAATAACAAAGATCTATATAAACTCCTGTGCTTTTTAAACAAAAATGTCAGATGGCATTGATGCTTATGAATGTAGAAAAGCAAAAAGAAATCATTTAATCTACCATGCATTCAACTATCCAACCACCATTGTATTCACATAATTAGTGCTGTTTCCCAACTGTTGTAGTCACCATTTTCTTACATTTACAGATGAGGAAAGATATCCCGGGAAAATTTGGGAAAAATGAAAACAGGAGTTGTAGGATATTTTGTTTACACTTGTTCTGGGAGAAACAAGGGGCGAAATCAATTAGACTGTTTGGATAAGATAGGATTCTTAAAAAAGGCAACTTGGAAAATAATCAGTTTTCTGATTTTGGTAAGAGCTGCTTCTGATAAAATCAATTACAAGTACTATCTTAAAGCACTTAAGTTTATGCTAGTGCACCCATATTTTCTTAATTCAAGCCTCCAAACAATTTCAAATAAAAAATGTTCTGAAATATTTGCAGGCTTTAGCTACATTTTGCCAAAAAAATTAATGAGAAAACCCTAAAATATTCTTCATAACAAGCAGCAACCATTGTGTAATGAATTCAAAGCAAAGAATATACTTTGACAGGATGCCATATAAAAGAAAAAAACTTTGGAATAAATCACTTGGCTGGAAGTAAATCCTAAGGTTAGACTCTTCAATAAATGAAATTTTACAAACCATTCATCTTATTGCATTGGCGAGGAGTAACATGCCAAAGTCTAAGATTATTATACGCATGAATATGCAGAATATAAAGAAGGTTCTTACCTTTAGGTCAAAAATGAATGGTTTCTGCCCAAAGTTGACATGCACCCTGTTAGAGATAAATGAAACACAATGCTGAAAAATTCAACACCTCAACTAATGATCAAACGAAGCTGCTATTTGAACCTAAATAGTGAATAGTGTTTCCAACAAGAGGAACCTTTTTAAACACTAGAGATGAGTGGCAGATTCTGGCGAAACATTGAAGTAAATTACTCACCCCTACCTATATTTAATATTTTGCATTTACTAAGCAGACCTCTCAATTTATTATCATGAACTACACAAAACAGACTTGTATTTATAAAAAAAAAAAAAAAAAAAGCTACAACTCTGAAATATTTTCAGGCTTAACAGATTCGTTTAGAGCTGTTAGCTCATTGATGCTTCGTGGCCAAATGTCATTCATACCCTAGTTCAGCTTTATTAAGTTGAGAATAGCAGAAGAACACCCTCATTTGGTGAAGCACAACTGGGAGGTTGATTTTGATGTCCAGAAGTTAAACTACATGCACGCTCAGCATGGAAATGAATTTTAAGATTTTAAATAGATACAAATATCTCAATGCAAAATTGACTAGTTCAATGTGATGGATGGCTTCACAAATATACAGTTAGAAGAAATACCTAGTATATTTTGGAAAACAACTAGTGAAATAGCATGATAAAGGACGTGGGCAATCCAATAAAGGAAAAGGGGAGAGACAGAGATAGCTAGCTAATATTAGAATGCAGCAGAGCAGTAGAACATACTCTTCATTTTGGCTATGAACAGCAATGGTTGGGAAAAGGGGACCCTTCATGTCCTTGCACACTGTCCCGACAACTTGCCCATTTTTACTGCCATCAAACATAAATCAGGTTTATTACAATTATGGAGACAAAAAACCAATGATCCTGTAGAAGAAAGGAGAGAGAAGAGAAGGGTGTATATTACGTGAAGAAGAATTCCTGGGCGGCATAGTTAATTCCAGCACCAACATTGTCCCTAGATGTAAAGGTGGGGCCAAAGGCTTCCCCTTGCCATGTCCTCGGTAAAGCAATCCATCATCCCCGTGATACCCATAGCTGTTGGCTTCCCACCTAACAATGCATTGATCGATTGAAATGCATATTATCACATGTGATCGAGAGAGGATCAAATCAAATAAAATAAAAGAAAGCCCGGCCAATGCACCAGACTCCCACCTAGTGGGCACCACGGACGGTAAAAGTTACCAGGATTTCAACTCGTCCCACCTAATGAGGTCTGGGAGGGTATCCCCGCTTTGCACAAAGGTGGTTCCCAGAATTTGAAATTCATGAGGACAGCAACCTTACCGTTGTGCTGAGGCTCCTCTAATCAAATCGAATAGAATAGAATGGAAGAGGAAAAGTGGTAGGCACCCACCCAGGCTGGCGACGCATCTTGAAGGACTCGGAGGTGAAGCCGATGGCAATCTGGCCCTTGGCGCCGGCGTCCTTGACATAAATCTCGAAGTAGTAGATGAGGCGCTTGGTTGGAGCAGCCCTGTTGGCCTGAATGACGCCGACGTCGTGGCCGTGAAGGTTCACGTTCGTGTACTTCACTGACAGCTTGTCCGTCGAAACAACAACGAACCCACCGGAGCTGTTTATGGTGTTCAGCTCGCTGGGTGCCTCCTCCGCCCCTTCCTCCGCCTCCTTTGCCCCTCCTCCTCCGCCGCCGCGCCGGCACACCTCCAGGAAGTACAGCCCCAGATCTCTTCCTTTCTCTTCATTCTTGCTGTTGCTGCCGTTGTTGATGCCGCTGATCCCCACCCCGTTGCTGTTGCTCTCGCTCATCGCAAACCCTAGCTTCCTCTGCTTTTCTTTGCTCGGTTAGTTACCCTGCTACGCCTTCTATTCTATAAGATTCGATTCCCAATCCAATTCTCAAATTTTAGGAGCCAGCTACACTGCGCTGTGCCCTTCTTCTTCAATCTCTCTCTCTGTGCGTAATTGAATTGCAGAGCAGCGGACGGAATCGATTGATTCTTTCCTCTCCCCCCCTCAACCTCTCCTCCAGTTAATCACCGTCCCTTTCTGTTTGTTATTTATATATATTTTTCGAATCTAATTGTAAATTCATTTAGGAATCATTACCAAAATTTCTTTATTAAAAAAAAAGTAATTTACCAAAAAAAAGGGAATCCTTACCCAAAGAATTCATTTATGAATTAGGAATAGGTAAAACCGATTATTTACCCACCCTCAACTTTGAAAAATCCCGACTGGAAGGAGAAAAAACTTAAGGCGTGTTTGGAATTATTTTTGTGTTTGTGTTTTTTAAAATTATTTTAAAAATAATATTTTAAAAATTATTTTGGATAGTAATTAATTAATTATAAATGTTCTACCATATTTTTTTGTTTTAAAAAATAGAATTTCAAAAATATATTTTAGTTATTTTCTAATTTTTGTTTTTAAAATTAATCTGAAATGAATAATCAACCAAACAAGTTTTTTAATTTTTTGTTTTTAAAAATTGAAAATTGTTCTACAAATACTTTCCAAATTGCCCATAGTATTTTCATAAAATTTAATCATAATTTTAAAATAGAGAGAATTATTAAATGAGTTTAATGTTGAATTTCTCTATTTGCATGATACTCTGATGTAATATTAAATGATTGTATGCTAGTGTGACATTAAATAATTGCATAACTATTACATGATATGCTAATGTGATATTACATAAATAAAATTAAATTCTTATTAAATTGATTATTAAAGTTAGAGTGAATATTTATTTGGTCCTTAAAATTTTTGTCATACTATTTTGTCCAAAAAAAGAAATTAATCATGTTTTTATTAAATGATAAACACATTAGTTCATCTATTTGTTTTCGTTAATAGACTTATACACAAACATAATACTATAATGATGTGTCATTAAAACGTTAGATGCAAGCAAATGACATTGCTCTGAAACATATTGTGCTCATTTTAATTAAAATTACAAATAAGTCATTTATGACTTGTAATAAAAATCTAAATGATTCATTTTGTGAATTTTAACTATCAAAATAAGTTATTTTAAATTTCATTTTCAGATGATATTCATATCACTTAACATCATGTTAATAAGTCAATATGTAATTCCATTAGTGTTTAAATAATCAAATACACAAGAACTAATATGTATTATTAAAGTTTTAAGGGATTAAATAGTTTTGTAAAATTTTCTTGAATGACACGTGGGCTATTACTGTTAAAGTTAAAATAAAAATCTCATTGCTCTAAAATTTACAATACCCATAAATTTTTAATAACCAAAATCCATACATCTTGTATTTTATTATTAAAAAGGGTAACCAAATACAAATGTAAGTTCTTCACTAAGCAAAGAAAGAAAAATAGGGAGGTAAGTTTTAGTTACCAAAAAAGATAGGGAGTTAATTCTTTATATTTACTAGCGACTTAAGTCACATTTTTCATTTTTTAAGTATTAATAAAATTAGATAGGATTAAATTAATAGTTATTCTCAATTATTGATTAAAAATAGGAAGTCCAATTAATGGATTCATTGACTAGTCCTCATTAGGATAAATTTTCTCGAGGTTCTACGTAGAGTGGGTTTTAGTATGTTAACATGTTTAACTCAATTTCATTTGAAATTTGAATATATGCTAAAGCTTTTGAATCTATACATAGTAATTATATCCTCTTTCTACATCAGTTTTCCATGTTAGAGTTGCCTAGCTACCATACCTCACCATTACTCCCAAAATCCTTCACTACATTTGTTATGATCATGTTTACCCCTACAATTAAAGTCTCTTTTGCTCTATCATTCTTTAGTCTCATGCTTGCACTCACAATTATTGTTTTCAATTCACAGTTGCACCCACAGAAGCCTTTAACTTATAAAAGCCTACATACATAAGACATTAATAAAGCAGATTTACCAAAAAGAGAGAGAGAGAGGAAGATGAGGATTAACATTGCACAAAATAAAGAAAAACAAATACAATTGATCCAAACATTGTGCATAAATCAACAAATGATCTTTATTGTGCCTAATTAAATACCTAATCATCACCTAATAAGCATTGAATGACCAGAAGAAAAAAAAAAAGGTACCAAATCAACAAATTTGCACTAATTTTGTAGGGTCCTTTACCCTGTCATCAAGAATGCCCCGTTAAACAATCTAAACAATCCTAAAAAAGAGGGAAAAAAACAATAAAGAAAAATTAAACACCCAATACATAAAATTGGGAGAACAATCCATGATAACAAATGTACACGAAATAAAGCACAGGGTGCAGCAACAAAGACAACAATGTAGCATGCAAGATGTTCCTATCCCCAAACTCATTGAATTGCAATGCCTACCATCGTTGCTGAATCTTCACTGCATGGAAGAAACCCTCATCTTTGGAATGTGCCACTGACAACCTACACTTGGTACATTGCCGTCTTCCGTGGATAAGTGTATGCCACAAACAAATAGATATGCACAAATAACAACATACAACCTTTCATGTCACACGAACACTTCATAGGTTCATTAAAGGTCTTAGATCTCTAGCTAGATAAGAGGTTTGACCTTCATTATAGATTTGTGTTTGACAACATAGGGAAACATAACAAAGTCAATCCAACGACTCAGTGAGCAATAATATATCTACCACATGCATGGAGATAAGCCTTAAGAACAAATTAATGTACATAATCATCATACACAAGAATCCATCAAAGTTAGAAATTAGAATGTCATGTGACATATCCAGGACCCAAGATGAGAACCCTTGATAACCAATTAGCAAGTATACCAAAATGTTTTAAGTAATACCACGAAGATGGCATTGTCCCATGAGGATTAATTTTGTCAAATAATACTTCACAAGTTTAATTTTTATTTAGACGCACAAAAACTTTGGATTGAAGGTAGCTCTAAACTCAATATGTAAATAACTAATAGAAAAATCAACAATTGTTGCCAATGGAATTAAGTCAAAATGATTTTTCAAGAATAGTAGATGATTGTTCATAAATTTCTTTTGATCCTTAATTCATTGAGTTGAGAATTATCAAGCTAATGAAAGGTTTTAATTAGTAGTTGAACCTAATTCCTTGGTTAATCAACTCTCCTCTTCTTCTTAAAGCATATTAATTCCTCAACTACACTTCAACAAAAAGAAAGATAATGAAAGATTATCAATCCACAATTCACACAAATTTCAAAATTTATTCCTAAACCTTGAAATTTATGAGGTTCATCTCTATAGTTAGTTCCTACCAATTTTTCCCAAATTAAGTAAGAACCCTAAATCAATTCATGAACAACAACTCACAAATTGTCATTAGAAACTAAGAGATAAATCATTGACCCAATAACTTCAATGTCAATGTATCAAAGATTCAAACCAATACAACCATATCAAATCCAAACCCTACCCGTAGCAAAGAGTTTAGTTATTCATATATAGCAAGAACAAAGAAAAAGTAGAAAAGAGATGAAGAAACCATAAAAACCCAAGTCTCGAAGTGATGGAGTCCTCAATCCCTTCTCCTCTTGGTTTTACTTCCACTTTTCCCAAGTTCCCAAGCCTTCTTCTTTATTTTATTTGTGTTCTGCCTTTTGTCCTCGATGAATTGATGTATTTTTTTCTCACTAAAACAGTGAACAATCACAATTTACCCTGCTGCTAGCGCTCAAGTACTGACTTACTAGCACTTAAGCGATACTTCCAACATTGACTCACTAGCGCTCAAGCACTGGTTGCTGGGCACTTCAGCGCCAATACTTGTATGCAAAATAATTATATAATTGTTTCATACCTGAAAAAGCAATAACAATTCATAATTAGACCACAATAAACCATAAAATACAAATTAATAACATGCAAACTCTAAGTACCAAAGTCTTGTAACAAACATTCATCAAGGTTTAGTTCAAAGGAATTTTGGGTGATATTAGACTCTAAAAACCTCAAAAAAGATGAAACATCACCCTTGGATGACACTGGCCTACGTTACTTTGCTCCCAGCCCTTCTAGGACCCAAGTGGTGGCACTTTGCTCCTAAAATATCAAATGTTTTTACTTGCCCCTTAGGATCCCAAGAGGTGACACCCATATCCTAAATAATCCGTGGCATTTTGTATTATAGGAATAAGGTGTGAAATATCAACATAGTCAACATAATGCAGATACCACTTCAAAGTCTAATGAATAACCTCAAACAAGACAATCAATTCACGTTCTCATGATCAATATACCCACATTTATATTTCAAACATATTATTTACAATAAAACAAGTTATAAATATCCTATTACTCACATTACACTGCCATAGGCGGTTTGGTAATTCCTTAAACTCTCGAAGTTGAAGGGCTAAGAAGAATCTAAACACACGAACATCACATTATAACCAAGTTTTAGCCCTTGGAAAATGAGACAAGCTCTCGGTTTATCCTCTATTATTATGTAACTAAACGTGATGTTCCAAAATTTTTTTATGCTAATGTTTTGTTTAAGACATATATATTTTTTTAAACAGGATATCGAAAACATGACTCACATTTTTCGATTTTAATGGATTAAACAAATAAATTTTAAAAAATCAAAATGATTCATGTGCACAATTTAAGAAACTAAATAGTCATTCACTCTTTTAACATATTTGGCACAAAAGAAAAGATGAGCTGTGAATATTCTTTCCTTTTATTCGCGGAAGCCGCGAGATAACAGATTTGGGAGAGGAAGTGTGATTGTAACAAAATGGGAACCACAAAAATAATAATAAATATAATGGAAATATAGAGCACTTGCGACTAGCGAGAGGCAGAGACAGAGGCAGAGGCAGTTTCATCCATCCACTCTCTCTCTCTCTCTCTCTCTCTCGCTCGGACGCCTCATCCCACCTCATCTCCACTCCACTCCAATTAGCAGCAGTCTCACTCATGATTCATATATGATATTATGATTTGTGCTCCTCCCTCATTGCCAATGCCATCATCATGCCTCTCATCTTCTTCCCTTCTTCTTCACACTTACACTCACATCAATGCCACCTATTACTGCTTCGGCTTCTCTCCCCACAGCCACAGGCGGTTCCACCCCCTGACGCCATGCTCGTCCCTCAGGCAGAGGCAGACGAAGAAGCAACTGCGCAAGATCAGCACTGCCCCTTCTGGCTTAAAGCGCCTGTTTAGACCCGACGGCGACGGCGACGGCGACAAGAGCAACGAAGAAGCTGCAGCTACTGATTCTGACGGCGGCTCTTCCTCTGCCTTGAAGGGCACACTTCTCGCCGGCGTGTTGCTGGTCGGTGTCGTCGGGGGCTTTGCCTCCGTTGGGTACATCTACAAGGACCAAATAAATTCCTTCCTCAATCAGCTCTCCGTCTTCATTGAAGGTTATGGACCCGCTGGATATGCATTATTTGTAGCTGTTTATGCTGGATTGGAGGTATCTCTGTTCTATTCTATTCTTATTCTTTTCTTTTCCACACATCTCATTTCTATGAGAAGTACTCCTGGAGGATAGCACATTTAATGTGTGTTTCACGAGCATGCACAACTACTCATTTTAGGGGTTTCTTATATAAATTTTAATCATTACAAATGAAAATGAGTGGTTGTGCTTGCACGAGTAGCATGCATTAAATGTGTATCTACCTCTATCCATTGACTTCTTTCAGTTTCCGTCTTCATTGCTCCTTGCATTGCTCATAGATTTATTTTAACGTTGTCTCAGATCCTTGCAATTCCTGCCATTCCTTTAACAATGTCAGCAGGACTCCTTTTTGGATCTGTTATTGGCACCATCATAGTCTCTATCAGTGGAACAGTGAGTCAACTTCTTTACAAGTGCAGGGGAACAGACATACTCTCTCTCTCTCTCTCTCTCACACACACACACGCACAAAATTTATATGCAGATTGGATCAATTGATTGCATTAACTACGAATCTGTATAATTCTATTGATATATTTTTCCAAGTTAATGTACGGTGTAATTTTAAAGTGTACTACCTCTATTATCAAATAAGTGTCCATTTGAGCAAACTGGTACATTGACTTCTAAGTTTGTAGCCAGATAGATACATTGAATTTTTTTTTTTTTGGTGGATAGATACATTGACTTTTCAATGTATCAGTTTGTCCAAATGGACACTTATTTGAGAATTGAGGAAGTATATAGTCAAATAGTCCAAATTGACTATTTGATTACATACTTGTTGATATTCAACACACAACAAATTGGTCAGTAAGATGGACAGTTTCTTTTAAGTGATTGGTTGGATCATTTGAAATCTTATTCCATCTGAAATTATTAATGAGGGTAAAGAAGTATACTATAAAGCTTTTGTGTCCCTGTTAAATGATTCTAGATGTTTGTGTGTTATTAAATCTAATATTTGAAAACGCATTGCAGGTGGCAGCAAGTGTTGCTTTTCTAATTGCAAGATATTTTGCTCGTGAGCGTATTCTGAAACTAGTGGAAGGAAATAAGAAGTTTGTAGCTATTGACAAAGCAATTGGAGAAAGTGGCTTCAGGGTTGTTACCCTGCTTCGTTTGAGCCCTCTGCTGCCATTTTCTTTGGGAATTATTTATATGGATTGACATCAGTTAAGTTTGTTCCATATGTATTGGGAAGGTATGATGGTACTTATTACTGATTACTACCAATTTTGTATCGATTTCCATTGTCTTTTGTTATTTCTATACTACTTGTTTAGGATGAACATTTTATACTTAAAATAACCTCTGGACTTATAAGTTGTCATAAGTTCTTGGGACTAGGGTAATTCATGTTAAATAAGTAAACAGGAACAGAAAAGAACAATATTGTTTTGTGCTTGACTGAGCTTGTATATTCTGATATATAATGCCAAAAGTTGACTTTGATTGTAGTCTCTACCAAAATACAGACATCATCTCAAAAAGTAGGAAGTTTTAGCTATTACAAACTTCCTTTTTACTTTAACTATAAATAAATAATGGAAGTAATTGATACACGGCTAGTTATGTAATTATTTGAAATCAAAATTTTGATTTCAGTTTGAATTATATAAATAAAAGACTTGTACACACACTTTATGTGTGTCAAGATGGTAGTTGGTTGGAATTAGCTGTTTCTTTCTTTTCAGCATAAGGGAATCACTACACCAATATTTAATCTTCTTTCTGTGATCCATATTACTAGACGATTAATGTTGACTAATTTTACTTGTTTCCGGAAAATGAAGGAAACCAAATCTTTGTAGCAGTGTGCTGTCAATGTTATTGTTTGGTGTATTTGGTTGTGTGTAATTCTTGCATCTTTAATGTCAGAGTTTTGGACAAGCAAGTGTTGTGGAATAAAATTAGGCTTTTGATTTCTATATGCTGCAAAGCACATGATAATTTAAGAGAGATTTTTTTCTGGTGGTTTTTGGTTTTGTAAGGAGGATCTCATGTCCTCCAATCTTTTTATTCATCTTCTCTTCTTATTAATAAAACTCTTCTTTAATTCAAAGTTCCATTATGATAAATTTAACTTTTGTGAATAGATTTTATGTGGACTGGTTTTAAGCTACTCACAATGTCATGTAACAAGTGATATAACCTGTTAGCACAAATGGACTCTGAATTTTGACATGTGATCTATATAGCTTCATCTAGACTCTAGAAAAAAAATCAGAAAATGTTTTGGTTTTTCAATGATTATTAATGTTTGGCAATAGCAATTTTGTAAACTGATGAACAAAGCACTTCTGACCAGGTGCTTTCCTAAAAGTTTTGTTGTGGCAATTCAATCTAGGCAGAACTTCATGAAAATATATCTGCACTGTAAGGATTGAAACCGTGGAGATTTTGTTAAGTTGTATATCTAATTGGAATCGTCCTGGTTGGGTTCTATTAAACTGGATTTGAAATCATGTACAGGTCTTGTGAATGTCCAATTTAAAGCTAATTAATAATTGTCGTGCAGTTGGTTGGGGATGCTTCCAGGAACATGGGCTTATGTTAGTGCTGGTGCTTTTGGAAGAGCAATAATTGTGAGTTTGTACTTAGTTATTTTTAAAAAATGGTTTTGTATTCTTGGTGTGCTACCTATTCAATGTTTTTGTTTTCTTCTCTTCATCCTTTTTTGAGCATGTTTCATGGGAGCAATATGAGATGGCATTGTATGGTGCTGAAAAACATGTTGACATACAACTTCTGTTTGACAAACACTATTGATGTTAATTATCAATCAAAATAATGTTTTTATTTTACTTTCAATTATTAATGGGGAGGCACTTCATTGATTGCCTGTTTAATGAAACTCCTGCTATTGCATGTCAGCAAGAAGAATCTGATCTTGATGTTTTTGGAGGAAACGGTCAGCTGCTAACGCTTGGGCTGGGACTGTTGGCTACTGGAATAGCTGCTGCGTATGTAACACGACTTGCAAAGGTATTATCCTACTTTCTGCGTTTGAACAAAAGAAATATGTTTATTCTTTTATAATATTCAATATGAATATGGAATAATGGGATAGCAAACAAACCTGAAACGGTGCACTCTGAGTACCTCTATAGTTGGGACAGGGAGTTTTGGTTTGGTTGGTTAAGATGAAATGAATTTGCGTATTGGGAGCCCGTGGCTGCTTAGTTAATGTTTCTTTATCTTGGGGAAAACAGGCATGCCATGTTCAACATCGATGCATAGACTTGGATAGTATTCTATATCTAGAGTCTGTTGGTTTGACTTTTAAAAAAATACTTTTTTTACTTAACTCTTTTTTAGTAGAGCTTATTTTTTAACAAAAAGTTATTTTATGTTTTGATAGAAAATTTGAAAATTGTTTTTAATTATTGAAAGTACTTATAAATTTGTTTAGATAAAAGGGAATAAAAACACTTTTTTATAGCCACATTACATGAAGGGGAAAATGTGTATTGATGAACTTATGACTTTAAGTTTTTAGGAAGACTTTACACTTTACTACAAGAAATTCGATCATCACTCTTAAAAGTTAAAACTCCTTTTCTTTATTTTTTAACAAAATTTATCATTTATTTTTCTTTCAAAACCCTTTCCATGTTAAATTTAACCAATAGTCAGTTGGTATACAGAAGTGAATGTGAGCACACCTTGAAAAAACAATGAAGCCTAAGGAATAGATGCGCAAAACAACGTGATTGGGTGTGAATATGATAGTGGGAGTGAAATTTTTGTAAGGGTTTGAGAAGGGATAGGAGTATAATAATAAATAATAGCAAATGATAGTTTTGGTCTTTTGGATAATTTACTAAACATCACTTTTGCTTCTGTTTTTTATAGAAACTGAGTATCACTGCTTTAAAAAAAAGTGGCAACTACTTTTTCCAATTACAAGTGTTTTTTTCCAAAAAAACCAATCCAAACACTCTAAAAACTATATATAATCTTTTTGAAAAAAATAAGTGAGTGTTGGTTTTTTTAGCGGAGAGTTTGTTATAGCTGTGTGTTTTGGTTTTTTTGGGTTCTTTTGGAGGGGGCTGTCTTGGGTTTTCGGGTTTTTTTTTTAATCTTTTCACCATCATCATTCTTCGGGCCTGTGTGCTTTAATATTTTCCATTCTGAAAGGCATGATGACATTGAAATCTTGCCTTTATAGTCCTGGCGCAAGGCCAACTTTCCCCTTGCAGCCCTCTGTTTCCTTTCCCGGACCCCTCCTCTCCTTGATATTGTAATAATTATAAATGTGGACACTCACCATTCTAGTCAATCATTGCCTCAAGATTATCAAGAAATAATACTGTTGTAGTTCACTTGTTTCCACTTTATATTTTATACATGTAGCTCTTGTATTACTGAGCCTGTGATTCATTAGTTAAGGTCTGATCTGACTCACTTGTAACTCAACATATTTTGGCCGCTACAATGCAGGATGCTATAAAGGACATCGAATAGAGTCACTAGGCAGTAGACACAACTCACCATTGCCAACGAAGACCAGTGCATATGCCCGGATTGGGAAACTGATATCTCAGTAAAGAAAAATCAATAATGATAGATAAAAAGAGAATTAAGGAAAATGATATACACCACATCATGTCCTTTGTAAATTAAAATATTCTTCTTGATGAACTCAGGTAGGCTCTTTCTATTACCCTTTCCCCCTTACATTGTGGGAATAGTCGTTTATAGAGTTATGACGCACTAGTTTCCTAACTGGCAGCAAAGGAATGAATGCTCACGAATCAGGTTGCTGATAAATGGGTAAGGAAGTGGACCACTGTATAGATAAAAGAAACCTGAAAAACTCAGAGAAAGGTTGCTGTAGGTAGGTGTAAGGACTAGGGAGTAAGGGTTTGTTTTGATTTTTAGTTTTCATTGATAATTACTATTTTGTTTTTGGTACTTAGGATTTTGAAAAACAAATAATGGAGATAACAAATTTTCGTTTATAAATAGGAATGAGGCGATATTTTTATAATTATTAATGCATATATTTTTTAGCCGAAATAAAAATGACAAATAAATCAAAGGCCCGTAATGTGTGAATCCATTTGATTTTAAAATTTGTTGACGTAATTTTGAATAAGGTTATAATTAGGTTAGAGACATATAAAAAGTTAATACTGCAAAGTTTGAACTCGAGTTATTATAGATGGAATTCACGTCGATTTGCAATCCAAGTCCCTTTGAAATTCACGTAAGATGTTGGCTTAGAACTGCAATATCCAACTTGTATTCTAATATCTGAAGCAAAGGATGTGGGAATCGAGATCTAATTAATTATATAACTAACTAATTATTTCCTTTTGTTTTTTGGTCACAACTTTTTTCTGTTATGGATACATATAATAGATTCACTGATATTCATTTATATTGACCGTTACCCAAAAAAATTCGCTACTATTTATTGACTTAATAAGGAAACATGAATGGAGCTAGCTATGAACAAGTTTGAATATGCATATTTGGCTGGAAAATTGATGCATCCAGATACCACTAGGGGGATGTTGAAAGTTGCGATGATGACAAGGGAAGGCTGCCTTCATAATCCTGATGTATATACAAACTTGAAGAGGGGAACTTTCTCCTTGCAGCCTCTCTTTTTGTTCCCCAACCCTTGTCCTCTCATTGACTTTGTAATAATTATAATAACAATGTTACTTGTACATTCAAAAGTGGGTGTTTTATTGAACATCCACCCATCATTGGATATGATGAATAAGTGGAAGTTATTGTATTCAATGATGATAGGATGAGTGTCACAATTGAACATCCACTCTTAAATGTACAAATAGTATTGTTAATAATGCAGGATGCTACAAAGGACATCAAATACCATGACTAAGCATTAGACACAACTCAGAATTTGCTAATGAATACAAGTCCTTAGTTTTTATTTATAAGCAATACAAGTCGATATGCTTGGATTAGGGAACTGATATCTCAGAAAATAAATCTCACCGAAAGTTAAAATATGGGAAACATTATTCACCCTGAAAATATGCTATCTCATGGGGATTATTAGATTAAATGAGTGGAAAAATTAACTCATTCATAAGAAAACAATAATATATCGCATCATTTTTATAACTTAATTTTGGCCCAAAAAGAATGACTAGTATATTTCATAAAAGAGAATAAAGAAAAATGATATGCCAAAGCAAAGCATGTCCTTTATAAATCAGAATATTCTTTTTGATAAACTCATATCAAAGAGTTTGTTCAACCCATAAAAGGTTCTTACATCTGAAACAAGGTATATTGGTATGGAATGGACTCGATCAAACAAAAATAATTCCATTTTCTTTAATGGTATCAAGAACAATCCCTAGTTTACCTTCAATTCTTTCATCCTTTCTTGGTTCATAAGCCAATGCATATACATCAGCCTCCTTTGATCTCTCAGCAATAAGCCTTCCAACCACTCTGCAAGCATTGTGATCTGTCAAGGAGGGAGAGAGTTTGAAGATCCCTGGCATTTGTAGTAGCGACAGAGATCACTTTGCTTGTTCCTCGGTGCATCACCTTTGCATGAATAAATCTTTTTGAAAAGAAAACGTTTAACAAGAATGGTCTCATGTACATATCTGTCCTTTGCTTCCATGATTTCCTGTTAGGTTTCTTTGCAGCTTCACCTCGAGATCTTCGGGTCCAAGCAGCTCGAATGAAAGAACTCTGCAACATATGTTGTTAGAAAGAGTAGATTGAGCATGGAAGGGGAGCAAGAGTTAAAAATACTTAGAATCAGAACAGGAACTGTTTTCTATGCAAACTTAGTGTCAAAATGCTCACATTTTTCACAGACACAACCCCGATCACAAGTTCAGAATATCACAGAAAAAGAACGCCTGCTTCCATGATTACAAAATAGCAAACATAGCACGTTGTTGAGGGCCTTTTGGCTTATAGCAATTATATGCTACTCCCATGACTCATAATACGCCTACTACGCCTACTCCAGTCAACACACCTTTTGCCCTCATCATGTGGGAATCACCTGTTCTGCTCATGCTTTTCTCATTGTCGAGGGCTATAAACCATTATCATTTGGAGCACTCCTCAAGCTCCTTCATTCTACACTCCCTGTGACTTGTCTGGTTGTAGGTTGACATTTTAGTAGCCTCTAAGTTAACAACAACACCCGCAAGACGCAAGGCTTTCATGCATGCTTAGTTAATTGTATCTTCTACAGTCTACTTCAAGGCACATTTTAACCTATGCAAGCACTGGAGTTTAGAAGTCTGCTTGCCTTTATTTGGGGACACATTACAGTGCGCAATACCATTTCATATCTTAATGTCTTTCACTTTAATTCGTGCCATAGTTTTCCGTGATCATAAAGAATACTAAAAGCATGTCTCAGGAGGCAAGGATGTGGAATCCAAAAGCAACGGTTCCACAAAGACTTTTCCTGCTTGGGGAATTCAACCTTAAATAAAAACTTGTTCAATGTAAGTCTTCTCCAAAATATTTACTCTGAAAGATGGAAAAAAAAAAAAAAACCCAAAAGTTGATCAATTGAATGAAACCAATCATAGCATTAAACGGGATTCATAAGCAAAAAAATTCTGCAAATTCATCCCATATTCCTTCTAGACTCTAGCTACGGATACTAACTTGTAGCTCAGAATATGCAAGATGCACTTTTTGTTCTCCCACTCAAGTCAAATCAGATTCCAGAATAATCCATCTATTACTTCTAATTCAGCTTATCGAATCATGACACCTCCATAGTGGTGAGTCAAAATATGGAGAGAGGGTTAATTCACAAAATTATTCAAGAACTTTGGGAATGATGTCTTTTTATTCAAGTTAAGATGCGAACATGTTAATACTTAGACCCAGAAGACACAAGGCTTCAACTGACGCAGCATAACGCTTATAGACACAAGTCTCCACACCAGACATATTATTTGTTCTGATTAGATACACATACCAGTTCAATTCATTGAATATAATATATAATATAACAGACATATTTGAAAATTCAGCTAAATGAATAAATATATTGAAAAAAATCAGTAGAGTAGGAAAACTGTTAACAGCAGTGTCAGTGACAAAATACGAAGGAATGAAGGGAGGGGAGGGAAGAAGCATTGGTTGGAGTATGAAACAAACCTCAGAGAATTGAGTGTGAAGTTGGAGACTTGGAGGGAGGGGACAAGGACCGCGGGAGGACAACCAAGAAGGAGGACCATCAACCGCCGACCGCCAACGGCATGTGGTGCCGAGCGGCGGACAGCAGCCGGGCAGCTGCCACGGCGATGAGGCAAGTTGCAGTGGCGTCATCCACGCGCGGTGTGTAGGGAGGCAGGGCTTATCGATAAGATTCTGCTGAGCTCGTCGGAGAGGGCAATGACATTCTGCAATTGTGAGAAAGAAAGATATAAACTATTATTATTATTAGACTTAAATATTTTTTTTGGTGTTGAAAAATTATATAGTCAGTTTGGTTTAGTTTTTTACTTCTTTCATAAGTTTTGAAAAATTAGAAAATCAAAAAATCTAACCAAACAGATCCTCACCTGTCTTGGTTTTCATTCCTGAAAAAATAAATTTAGTTTTAGTCCAAACATTTTTATAATTGTTTGATTTTAATCTATAAAGTGGGTGTGCTTCTGTTAAATATTGAGTTAGGTGACAGAAAGCTGCATTATCTAGTTGTATATAGTAACTATTAGTAGTCCTATATGACATATCATGATATTATGTGTCAAAATTCTTACTCAATAATATATTAGACCCAACTTATTAATGAAATCTTGATAGACATACTAACTCACTTTATATTAGGATTTTGATATATATGATTATGATACGCTATGTTCAACTAATGATTACTAATTTAAGGGAATAAAACTAAATAATTTTGAAAATATTTGGACCAAAATCATACAAAAAAAATTTCATGAACCAAAATCAAAATTCATTTATATTTTAAAGATCAAAATGATATTTAACCCTTCTTATTATTATTATTATTATTATTATTATTATTATATATTTCAGTTGTATTTGATTTGATATATGTTTGAGAAAACTATAAGATTAAGGAATGTTTGTTTCAGATTTTAAAAAAATAATTATAAAATTTAAATTTTATATATAATTAAAAAAGTAGAAGATTATTATTTTTAGATGTTACTTGTTTATCTCATATAAAAAATTGAGAACTAATGATTTTGAGATTCTAATTACTTTTTTAAAATTATCCAAATATATAAAAATTATTTTTATGGGTAAAAATGATTTTCACCAAAAAAAAATTCCATCTAATCACTCCCTAATATTATTTCAATAATTAACTATGCAAGAATCAATTTATGCTTAGAGACTTTAGCTAAAAAATCATTTTAAAATAATCTTTTGTTTGGGTGGTATAAAAAAGATTCATTTTATATGCTAAATTACTAAAAAGGGGTATGGAATGATTTATCTATGTTACGTAATTTTTATACTTAGAATTAATGTGGTAAAGGTATTATGATGAGGAAATAATCAGTTTCCGCTTATAATAAAACATTTTAAAAGGTTGCTTCGATTATAAACTGTTTTCTCCACACTAAAAAAAATGTTTTTCGGCTTAAATTTTTTAGTTTTTGTTCATAATCTATTCCTACATATTTACCCAACATGGTTATTTTTTTAAAAAGAAAAAGTTGGTTCCTAAACACATTGCTAATTTTCAATATGAAAATTAAAAACTTGATTGGACCAATCAATTTTTCCAAAAATAGAATGAACTTATTCAAGCTTAAATTTAATTTTATCAATTTTGTGTAACTTCAGTTTTAAACATTCCTGATCGCCTAGTAACAAATGCGATGATGATGGATTTGGATTTGATTTTTTCATCGGATTTCCATAGCCTTAAAACCGTGTCATGAACATAGCATTAACAATACAGCTTCAATAGGCGGCAGCTGGACTTGAAAGTTTCTTTCGTCTGGATCCGTCAATCTAATTAGAAAGCGTGAAGGATTACGGTGAGGGTTGAAAGATTCATCTTGTTTCTTAACTAGTTTATTCACTCTCTACCCTATGCATGTTGGGAGTTTGATCACTCTGGGTGTAGAATTGCAGGTAATGGCAACAACAATATTTTACCTCAAAATGCAACAATATTTCCCATGCAAAGTTTTATTTGGTGAATTGAGAATTCAGCTTCAGTCTACGTAATTTCCAATGCCTTCACTTAATAATACAACCAGATGATCAGCAAATAACATGCCGAACTGCGGGTGATGGCATTGTCAAGGACCACAGAAGCATTTTTGAGTGGGAAGTTTCCAGGGGACCTAAGATATTGAACCAAGACTAGATTGGCTACGAAGTCCACCAAACCACAAGGACACACCTTGCATAAATACAACAATGTCATCCCTTCTATGTCTTCTCTTCTCTGTTTTCGTTTTTAGTAAACCCGCAAGTTAGCCTAGACAAATTAACCCTTCAAGAAATAAAGTATTTTTCTTGGTTCCTCATAATTAAGATAGAACAAATTTATCCCTAATAATTTATAAAAATAGATTAAATTAGTTCTAGATAAAAATATAAATAGAATAAATAAGCTCATCAAAATAATGAGAAGGAATTAAGAAAGATTTTTCTTTTTTTAAGAAGCTAATTTTTTCAATATTATTTTATAGAGGACTAAATTGGAGATTTATTCCTTTTTTTAATCTTTATATCGGTGACAAATCCCTTAAATATATATGATAAACTGATGAAACTCTTTATTACTAGCTACACTTATAAGAATTTATTACATATTCACATAACACATTTCCATAAATATGCATAACAATTCATTTTAGCCCGTAATATCTAACAGGTATATAAAAAAACTAAATCAAATGGTTTGTGCATGACCGTGCACCACGCATAAGATGTGTTCCACACTTGGTGACTTGGAGTCCAAATCTTTTCTATATCCTTGTTATATTACATTAACCAAGTCCCACCATGGATACTGACCAAAAAAATGTTCCATCATGGAAGTACCATTACCAACACACATCCGAGCTTATGTCGTGCTGCTTTTCATATGCCAAGATCAAATGATGGAGACCTAAAACTATCGAGCTTCGGAGAGTGAGATTGAGGTTGAGGGGTTGTTGTATCTTGCTTCTGAGTTGACAAATCTAATTTCTTTTTAAGAAGCGAGGTTGCTTGTGCCTCCAACTCGTCAAGATCAAGGTCGTTATAAAATTCATCATCACATAGAACATCGGCTATAGTTGCATCGGCACCCACAGATTCTCTCTCTGATTCAAGTGCAAATTCTTGCTCAAGGTTCATACTTGGAAAGTGTCCTGAATGATGATAAAATGTCAATCTTCTTTTACGACTTGTAATCTCTGTCCTAGTTCCTGTGTGGGAACTAGTTGAAGGCACAGCTTCTCCTGGGATTTTGCGGCTGATATGAACCGATTCCAAAGTCGTCCTATCAGCTGACTGATTGGTTGGCTCTGTCTGAACATGGCTTGCTGTCTTGCCTGAAGAACACCCACTTTCACTAATACTCGCTGTCAGAGTCGCATGGTTGGGACTCACAATGGCAGAAAAATCGAGCCCTCCGTTAACAGGTGTTTGACTGAGCAAAGAACGCCTGCGGCAGAGTTAATCCTAATCAGTCATTATGCAGCTTCACCATTGAGCAATGTCATTTGTACATATAATCTGTATAATTTGTGAGGCAAGTGTCAATACACTCATCCAACATCGAATGAGATGTGGAGCGGATGTAATGTGGGAATGGGCTCACACATTAATGATGGGTGTGAGTGTGTTAATATGGTACCTTCCAAATTATATGTACAAATAACATTACTCTTCAACATTAGGTAAAAGAAATTTTGTAGTTAGAGTTCCAAACACTTAAAAGAAGCACATAAACACGGATAATACAAGGTACATTAGTGAACGCCCATGAAATATTTTTCCGAGCCATACTGCTTGACTTTGTCATTAAAATTGCCTCTGGATAAACTCATTGAGATGTCAATAATTCATCAGCATCAATGATGCTACACACTTACCAAATCAAAGGCCAATACTGCACATACCTACAGTATTTACAAACCAACATCTTCCAAAGTTTAAAATATACAAGTGATATCTTAACTCTTAATCGGTGATTGGCCTGTTTGATTAGAGTTTCAGTTTCAGTTTCAGTTTTCAGTTTTAATTTGTGAGAGAAAATTGAAAAACTAAAAATGAAAACTGAAAATAAAATTAAACCAAACAGGCCTAAGATTCACAAACTATTACATTCATCTTGTCCGCAACAAAGAAGTAACTGTCAAGTGCCACCCACTTCCTCATAACCCATCGTAAACTTGGAAAAAAGTGATCTAGTATTACATTAGAGTTCGGGTTTGTTTCTAAGTTAGATTTGGAAAGGAAAGAAGAAACAAAGGCTTAGCATATATACCTCTACCTTCTTTATGAGTTTTGTAAAAGAGCGGAAGGAACCGAGAGTTTTTCATAAACACCACAAAATATAATTATATTTTAAACTACCTCCAAAATGAAATACTTGAAGGGAATCAATAAATTATGGCTTTACCTAGCTAAAATATTGAAAAGACATTTTTGTTTTTTTTTTTTAGTAGGTAACTTTTTTTTTTGTATTTTATACTGAAAATACTTTTTTTGTATTTTATTCGTAATAATGTTCAATTATTTTAAGAAAGTTAAATTATAAAGTACGCCATAAATTCTTCATTTTCTTTTTCTTATCTATATTTTAGTTTAAACTTGGACTCCAACTAATCTGATTTCAGCCAGATGAGTTCGCTAAAGTTATAAGGTTCTCTTTATTTTAGTGTTTTTATTATTATTATTTACAAGAATTGAACATGAGAGCTTACTAAGGAAAAAAAGAAGATAATTTATTTTGCTACCATCTCTGAAAAAGTCATGCAGCTTACAGGGAGATGACCAATAAAGCGAGCGGAGAAATTGGAGGAATATAAAATACCTGTAAATTGACATCATGTCCCTTCTACTAACTTCAGGCTGACTGGGCGCTGTAGGGTTCATCCTGTCATCTATGAAACTGTCAATTGAATTGCCATCCTCGTCATCTTCATCACTAGATACATTAGCTTCTGGAGATACCCTGACGATATTGAAGAGCTCATGAGATTGGATATGATCTCACAAAATGTCCATGATAGATTATTTGTTTCGCAAGTCAATATATATCTCCAATCATTAATGAAAAATATGCTCACGACAATGTTAAATATTGCTTGGCAAAAAAACTGCTAGCATAAAGGATGAGAATGCAACATTCAGTGAATCTTTAGCATAAGCCTACTTACTCAGCTTCCTCCTCAATGAAGTCTCTCGCATCATGCGTTGATTTCCTTTTACCTAAAAAGTAAAAATGTAACAGCACAACCTTTAGATTTTGCAATTATTCATTATAGAACTGGTTAAATATATTTCCAATCTGGTTTCAAAGACCCTAGATCTGATCTACACTACTTTAATAAAGGAAAGAACAAAACATACACCTACAATCGAACCAAAGCCTTTTCCAACTAGGTAAAAACAACAAAAGACGCACCAAACAAACCAAAATCAC
Source organism: Dalbergia oliveri (assembly GCA_030441495.1). Classification (NCBI taxonomy): domain Eukaryota; kingdom Viridiplantae; phylum Streptophyta; class Magnoliopsida; order Fabales; family Fabaceae; genus Dalbergia; species Dalbergia oliveri. The sequence continues at coordinate 9,420,407 of JAMLFY010000011.1, forward strand.
CTCTGCCATGCTTATATCGTGTGGGAATGGAGGAAGAGGATGATTTCAAATGGTTCGCTGTTGATGTTGAAGCGAAAGGATTATTGGTTTTCTGATTCCCATTGCTGTCACTATCTTGAGCTTTCCGCAGTCTTTTAAATTTGTGCACTGGTTGAATACTTACAGACATTTTACAAGAGCCTAAATGTGATTCTTCACTGAAGCTTGGGTCAGACATATGTGAATGGCTTTCGTCAGTTGGAGAAAGAAAGACATATCTTCTTCTAATTGCACAATTCTTCAGCTCAAGTAAAGGGGTTTGAGTTCCATTATCCACAGGAGAACTGGAGACATTCTTATGAGTGCTACTATCAACAATGACCTTTTCAGCTTCCCGAGAACTCAAAGAACCAACATCCCGTTCTTCCCGGAGATGAACAGGCAAAATACAGTCTCTAATGACAAGCTTGTCTCTTGATTTCTCTGAAAAATTCAATTCATTTCAGAAAAAAATAATTTATTCACATTCACACAATCAACAAAGTTATCACTCTAAAATATTGTGCACAACCACATAATGACTGTGGCAAAAGTCACCTCTTTCATCGATAGGAGACTCTGGAACAACACCACTTTTAATGAAATTAGTTAAACGGGGACTGAATTCTTCATCTCTCATGCCATTAATGCATACATCTGCCAGAAACAATGAAGACTTGACCTCCACAAGATTGGGCGTTTCAACAGCTTTATCTCCTCCATTTGACACACTTCTCTTGGCAATTGGAGTCTCAGGAACTATCTCATCACCCTCGCATGTACCCTCTTGATGCTTACCCAAGTCACCGAAAGTACTATCTTGCATAGTTATATCAATAGACTCTTTGGTTTGAATCCCCAAAAGACAGGAATCCAACTCCATAGGATTTACAGTGACTACATTGCTGCCCATTGTATGCCTAGAGCATGATTCATTATCTGAAGTAGAGGATAGAAACAATAAGGAATTCCCACCATAATTTTGCAACGTCACTTTTCCATAATGTTGACAATTTCATGGCATATTAATTGAAATAATGATAAGAGAAATGATAGCACACTAAAATAAAAAAATATATGGATTTTAGCCACAAATTCTTATATTTTCACATGAAATTACAAACTCTTTCCAAGAGGGGAGGGAGGCAACAGAGCAGCAGCTACATATCATGCAGAGTATGCAACATTAATGAAGCATGATGAAGTATTTTAAAATGAAAAAGAAGATAACAACAAAACAAACATAAGCCCCATTCCAGAATCACATCAAATATTTTATTACACATCTTGTACTTGGTATCTTGATTCTCACCGTCTCATGGCTTTGTTGCCTGCCCATTCATTTTACTAATTTATGACAGAAAAATGAATAGATGATAATACCATGTTTAGCTTCATCAGGCTCGGTAATCGCAAATGGCTTGCTATTTCCTAAACACGGACCTTCCTGAATTACACAATAGACATATCATTTTACCAAATTTAAAAAAAAAAGAAAAAAAATAAACAGACTCTAGTATGACTGTAATCTGTGATCATATTTTATAAAATATAGTATTAAACTAGAAAAGAGAATGTAGAACCTGACGAGAAGAAGTTTTGGTATCTCCTGGAAATGATACTAGTCCTTGCAAACGCTGCATCATGTCAATAAGCATCATTGTTCCACGGGAATGCTTCACTTCATGCACTCTAGAAGGAAAGGTCTGAAAGTGAGGAAAGGCAATAAGAGACAATCTACATGTATTTTCCCCAGTGGAGTGAAAATATGTTTCAAGTAAATCAATTTCAGCATCAGTGAGTTTGTCCTTGGGTGGAGTAATCTGAAGATCATCTTTCACATTCTTATCACGAGGAATAAATTTCTCAATTGATAGCTCCACATATTGAACTTCGGGTTTAAAGACGTGGGGAATCTACAAAAGTATCAAGCAGGACTTAGAGGAAAAGCATAATAAGCAGGAATTAAAATGAAATTACAATTCTACCAAAAAAAAATTGTAAAAAAAGAAAAATAAAAGAAGTTATCTGATAGGTTCAAACCATCCTTGGACTAGGATGAAAGTTGAAGCTATTTACGCCCCCATTTCGCATGTGTTTACTTATAGTCTTGCTCTTTGCCTGTTTTCTCATGTAGCCTGTCACCTCTGTCCCTTCACAAGCTAAAATTAGTAATAATTGTTAAGGAATCATATAAATGAACAATAAACCTCGGTTTTAAGAACACAAAATGAAAATTCCAAGATGTAACTCTCCGAAGCTTGCGGTAAAGAACGTCTAGGATTCTCATATTAACAATTGCCAGTAAACATAAAACTGGCAACCAAAGGATATCAACTCTACCATCATGCTTTCTTCCAGTTCTCCCCATTCGCTGAATCATTCTAAGGGGCGAAATATTGGCATCGAAAGATATGACAAGATCAACTTCCATGATATCAAGACCTTCTTCACCAATTGAAGTAGCAACAATGACATTGTAGGCACCGGACCGAAATTTCTGTTGGTGAACAGTGTAAGAACATGAAAGGAGTATGAATATTATACCACACAGAGTACATACCTTCAGCACAGCCTGTTGAACTTTCTGGGACTGACCTTTCATTGTTTTCCCTGTAAATCATTAAAATGAAAATTTTCTTTCATGAATGAAGCAATTTATCATTCTGAAGGCAACAAAAAAGATACAGGATGGAGGATTAGACATTTCCTATGAATAAATAGAAGGAAAAAATGCAGCACGTCAACAATGATTTAATAATTTAAGGCCAAAACAAAATAAGACATATTTGTGTCTTATGAGATTTACTCTTTTCTATCAGAAAAAGCAACGGCCAAGTTGGTGAATCTGATAGAAACCAGAAAAACAGAATAGCAGAAAATGGAGTAGAACTGTGCTATTAGCACTTGGAGGAAAATAACTCAGAAGTAAATGCAATACAAGAGACAATAACATAGCACTAAAGCAGCCCTCACTCTCCTATGCCTGGCCTTTTCCTAGAAAAATGCCCGCCTCCTACTCCTAGCCCCCTCCCTAAAAAATATACCCTTTTCCTCATGATCCGCTCATGCTCACCACCTGCCAGCACACACTCTCATACAGCCACAATAGAAAAGCAAATCAGTTGGGACCCAAGGGCTCCACAATATCAACATTCCCTGATTCCCTTCTCTCATTCCCTTTGCACCCTGTATTTCTTTCTTTTGTACACTTGTATCCCTTTGGAAAATTGATCTCTAACAAAATCATAGCATTTAATGGAATTTGGAAAAGAAAAAGCGAAACAATTTTTGATGTCAATTATTATTGAATATGTAATGTGCGTTAATAGTGTGTAAAGAGAAAAGATTGTTCACAGAAGCTAAAATACTCCAATGCCAGTATTACTAACATGACCCTTTGCTTCAAGGGAAGAAATTTGTCCTTTGCTGTAACATTTTCTAAGTTTTTTCTATAGTGCTAAGAGAGAAAAAAATAATAGGATTTTTTTAGAATAATAAGATCTTTAACAGAAAATAATGAATAATAAATTACTCCTGTAAATTATATATTAAATTCATAACCATACATTTACTAATGCCAACAAATGCACCACATAAGTACTTACAAAGGGTAATTCATTGTCATATATAGCTGCTCATTGCGTCTCAAGAAAAATAATAACAGCATAGACTTATTTTATGTATAATTTGTTGACAATTTATCTCCAGAAAAAAACTCTGTTATCTCTTTCTTTTTTACACCTTACATCCTATACATTAAGCACTAGTACTTACCTCCCTTTGTGTTATGGCATTAACACGTGTATTAAGTAATAGGAAACGATATGTGATTCTGGATTATTTAAATGTCAACTCCATCAATCATAATTTGCCGAATGTTCTTCTTGACAATAATTGAGTTTCTTCTAACAAAAAAATCAAGTTCTTCACTAATAAGACAAACAATTATAAAGGAAAGGTACCATTGCAAATACCTGAACTTTGACCAATAAACTCGGTAGCTCTGACCGGTTCCCCAATGTCTCCAAGTGCATCCATTATGTCCCTGAATGTGTTGTATTATCACAAGAAAATTGTCAATTCGGGCGAAAGTTGCGAATAATAATATAGAATAAGATAATGAAATCACTCAACTTCATTTTACCTGACACTTTCTCTATAATTGGAGAAAATTATTACCCTTGAACTTTGCGGATCATTGATTTCTGCAGAAACCCAAAGATTGCATTCACTTATGAGTGTTACATCCATTGCAGATTTTGTGGTTTTAAGAGTGGAATGATGCTCCTTTTACATTATCAAGAAGCACATCTCCTTTTTTTCAAAAAACCAAAAGCATTAAGGTTTAAGGCTACGAATTCTCCCTAGAGGAGATAGGGGAAGAGGGAGGTGAGAATCGAACACGGGACCACCCACTCAAAGGTGCAGGAGACAACCACAATCACTGGGCTATAGACTCAACTGCAAGAAGCACATCTCCTTACATCATGGATAGTTGTTAAAATTATTTCGTAATACAAGAAGAACCATTTTACAAGAGTAGAAAAACCCCTGCAGCAGAGAAAACATATCCTCCCTATATCAAAATGAATAGTCTAAAGAATCTAAACATGAATAAACCCTCTGATCTTTCTGAACATCTGGAAATCAGACCCCCTTAAACAAACCATTTGCTTGTTTCCATAAGAATGCTGAAAAGATGTTCTTATCCTTTGACATTTTATCTTATGTGAGAAATGTTTACATTCTTAAACAAAATTTCTTACAAACTCAAGCTTGCAGATGTGGCAACCATTGAGGGTTTTCCATTTTCAAGTTTGTGAAAACTGTTAAGTCTAACATTTGGCATCTAATATTCATTATTGCAGCTCCTCCAACATTATTGTCAGCGGCATGAAGGCAAAAACAGCACCCTTGATATTGATAATTCACAGAAATTAAACTTTGCAATTGACAACAGAATTCTACTTACTGAAATGCTCCAGTAATACTTCTAGCATTTTGGACAGCTTGGGACTAGATGCTCCACGAGACAAGCTTTGCTGCATCAGTTGTCTTGCTTTCAGAATAACTTCATTTTTACTCATAAATTTCGCAAAAAATCTGATACAAAGTATCCATAGACAATCATTGTACTGAAACTTCAACTAAGTATAGACATTTCATGCTTAAAATAATGAAATACAAGAAACTTATCATAAAAAATGTAAAACATGAAACATTCTGATTGCATGTAAGAATTAATTCAACTCAGTTTTCTAGCTCTTTTGTACAACTATTTGCAACTTACTGACAGGTTTTTCTTATTTTAGATGACTAATTTGCTAATGCTGTCGATATGGAATTCTTTTGTGTTCAAGCAAGCAAATACTGCTAAATTCTTTACTTTATAATACCATGGATTCATCACAACATGAACGCCATATGGCAAGAGAAAAACCGAAAAAGCATGTTTAATGAGGTGAATATGTCTCATGACCAAACAAGCATTCACAAAAGTAGCTGTGGTTGGACTATGTCCTTCAATATTCTGCCCTCTGCTATTTTTCAGGATATTTTAGATACTCTTTCATTAACTGTCTCTGAATTTTGATATCACTGTAGTCTTTAGCTCTAATTAAGTTGTTATATTGCGTAAAGAGTGAAAAAAAAATCATATATGTACATAGAAGAACCAAAAACAACTTTTCTGATGTGTTAACTGCTTGGCTTACTTATAAACTGCAGAAAGGAAATGTACACAAAGGCCTACCCTTGCTTCAATTTTCTTTCAAGCATTTCATGTGCTGGCCTTATTCCATGACTTGAAAGTAGCTTATGGATGTAATAAAGAGTGATAAGAACTCCAAAATAGCCTTCAATATCTACATAGTTAACATGCGAAAGATCTTGCCTAGGTTCCTGACGAAACTTTTCCCTTATTTCAAGTAATACACAAGGGCTCAACTGTCCATCATTCAAAAGAGAGAGTAATTGATAATTCAGCTATATAATCAAGCCTTAGCAATTATGGCAAATGGTAGTACAGACCAAAAGATATGACAGCTAACAATGACAAGATAATGATTCTTAAAAGTAATAGCTAAGAAAGCTATCAGAAATAATCATTTTTGGAATGTTATCCATGAAAAGTAGATAGATAATAAACAAGAGACAGTAATGCAGCTAGGAAAAAAGAGACAGATTTCTGCCTATATCTATCTAAACAATTATACAGAAGTGTTCTTGAATATGTATATCCATTTGATAACAATTTGATGTTCAAATCCAAGTGCAGCAGGGCATTTACTTATATTAAACAAGCCGTCAAGCCCAAAGCAGTTTATAGATTATCTCCCATCACATATTCAACTGAAGCTACTTCTAATTAGGTTACAAGCCATTATCACAGCCATAATGTAACAAGGGGCCATATGAGAGTCCAAAAAAAACAAACTCATAAGCACTCTTGTCGCTCAACAAGTAAAAATGAATCCTAACTGAAAACGTGTTAGGATTACCTTCTAAAACACTTATATTTAATGAAATTAACAAATGTTTATCCATGCTTGGGGATAATGGGGTTAGTAACAGGCCAGAATTAATCATGCTTATAGCCAACAAGAGGGGTTGGCTAACAAAGTTGGCTTTCTCCTCATGTGTCACCAAAGCTTAGGTTTGATTCATAGGTTCCACCATTAGCGGGTGATCCGTAGGTATTTCTGTAGGTACTCGATGAGCGTTGATACGTGCCTTGACCCCAAACTAAGACGAATCTTTTCTTTTGTTTTTTGATAACAGAAGAAATTTCATTAATAAGAAGAGAAGATATTATAAAGAGGAAAGATGGCAAAAGATTCTCAAAGCAAAGAGAAAAAACAATAGAAGACATCAAAAAATCAAAACTTTCCAACCTCTTAGCATATCATAGATAGAAACCCCTCTTAAAAGGTATATACTATATCGTTGATTATGTGCTGGCACTGGAAACACACATATCAAGGGAAATAGCCTTTTGTGGTCGTTGAACCCGCAAGTGTTAATTCTATTAAGTGCAACCGTCTAAACAAAGGATTTAACCTTTGAGGAAGCTTTGGACTTCCAAGTGGATTTATCAAGCCAAAAAGAAGTATTGTTCAAAGAATAGATTAGAAACTAAAAGTAAGATTTACATGAAAAAAACCCAGAGGATTCAAGAGACCAAGACCTTTTATTTGGATAAGGGATAGAGTGACCAAATCAAGAAGACCAAAAGGATTACTAAATCTTAAGAGTCGCTATTATTTCAATTTCTAAAAAGTGGAAGTCCGTGAGTAAATGAAATCCTGCACATAATAAAAATTTTGGATCGAGGGTGATGAAGAGATGATAAACAATAAAGACGTAGAAATGCTGTACAGAAAAGAGTCTCCTATCCAATGATCCTCCCAAAAGTTGTCATGAGAACCATTGCCTACTTTCAAGGGAAGCAAGGCCTTTAAAGTAGAATAACCTAGGGAAATGAATTTCTAGGGACAAGAATGAGTAGTTCAAGAAGCTATATTAGCATCCCACCTATTCTTGTCAAGGCTATACTTAATCCGAATAAATGATGCTAGAGGAAGAGAGGTTCAAGAGGAAAACGCCATAGCCATTTAGCTATTGAGGAAATAATTTTAGATACCAAATTTGAGACCCAAAACCCTTCTTTTTTAGGATTGCAAAGCACCTCCCAACTCACCAAGTGGTCATGACTTACAATTGAAGTACCAGACCATCATAATTTTTTCAATTGTATTAGCCACCTGCACTGGTATACAAAACAAAGATAAGTCAAGATGAATGCTAGAGAGAAAAGCCTGAATAAGAGTAATCCGTCCACCTAAAGAAAAATAAGCCCCTTTCCAAATGTCAAGACGCTTAAAAACTTCCTTCACCACTAGATCCCAAAAGAATATCTAGGATTACCACCTAATGGAACACCCAAATAAACAAACGCCAAAGCGATTGACAACCTACCAAAGAAGCAAAAGTACAGATGGCTTGCAAATCCATATTAACTCTCGCTAAACTGGTTTTGAACCAATTAATCTTTAACCAATAACATAATTCAAAAATTCAGAAAATAGACAAGACATTAAAATAATTCTCCATATCATTATCCAAGAACAAGATAGCGTTATCAGCAAACTGCAAATAAGAGCTCACAACCTCATCTAATCCCACTTTGGCCCCCAATTAATTGACCCTCTCTTCATAGCTTTGGAAACCAAACAACTAAGAACATTTGCCACCAAAGTGAACAAAAAAAGGATAAAGGATATACTTGTCTCACTCCACTTTAGCCATGAAACCAAGTTTTTGGCTCACCATTAACTGCCATCAAAAGGGAGCCAGTAGCAAGATAGCATGAAATCCAACTTCTCCATCTAGGACCTAACCCTCTTCTCTAACACCTTATCCAAAGAGCTCCAACTAACCATTTTGCCAGCTTCTCAAAGTCCAACTTAAAGGCAAGGCATTGTTTTGACCACTTTTTTCATATCATGAAGCACTTCATTAGCCACTAAGGCAACATCTAAAATTTGCCTACTTGCAATAAAGGGGTTGTTTGGAAAGTGTTTTGCAGAACAATTTTCAATTTTTAAAAACAAAAAACGAAAAAAACTTATTTGGCTGGTTATTCTTTTCAGATTGATTTTAAAAACAAAAAAAAAGGGATTTGTGTTTTAAAAACAAAAATTAGAAAACAGCTAAAAGATGTTTTTGGAATTATGTTTTTTAAAACGAGAAGAATGGGATGATACAGTTGTAATTAGTTAGTTTCATTAATTGCTATCCAAAACAGTTTTCAAAACAGTTTCAAAAACACAAAAACAAAAACAATTCCAAACAACCCCAAAAGCATTTTGATTCTCTAGGGCTAGTCTTCTCCTCAGCCTGAACTATTTTCCCCACCAAAAAAAGTAGTCTTGCTTATAAAATGTGAATCCATATTGTGCAAATGCAATGCCTTCCAATTGAAAGTACCCTTTGTTTTCCTATATTTCTTTCTAAACTCATTATGGGTATTCCATATAAGCAGATTATTAATTTATGAAGCAAAGATTGGAGGTACTAATATTCAATGCTTCTGCCTTTTCACCATCACCGTATTGACCTTATTACTTACCAAGACCACGGACATACTGATATTCAACATCTAGGGTGTAACTCACAACAAGGCTGTCTCAAGTTGACAATGAGAGTAACAAACTGAATGTATTCTAAGAAAGGAAGAGAACAGAAAAACATAATTACAAGCACAAAAATGGCACCAAGATCCCAAATATTATTAAGTTTTTCATCTAACTTATCTTAGGGATTACTTTATCTTGTCAATTGTTCAAGGTTTCTACAAGATTACCTTATTATATTTAGAATTTAATTTTAATGCAAAGACAACAAAATATTTTTGCAATGTCCTTCAATCAAATTCTTCCATTCACATGACCTTTAAAGTAGTGGGTGTGGAAGTCAACTATGTTTACTAATGTAATATTACATGATTGGATGAAGTGTAAAAAAATTTTACACTCTCAATGCATTAAAGTTAAATCCTTAAATTTATATCATATGATTTTGCTGGAATTCATAAACATAATAAGCCAACTTTAGAGTTTGAAACGCTCTTTCAATATGTGATTAAAGTAAAAGAAGGGGGATAGGATGCACAATTCATTCTCAAATATATCTTTGAGGAACTTCAATAAAATCACTGCTAACTCATGTAGTTATTTGCTAATAAAAGGTTGGGCTATCTGAAACTATGGGGAAAATGAAGAAAATAGAAGGTAACGAGTTATAAGTGCGATAATTTCTATTCTGAATGACCCCAATATCATTAAGCCTGGCTACTATTGGGCGTATAACTTCCAAAAACTTATTGTTTATGTCTACAGCATCTTGGCCCATTGCAACCTGGCAATATTGCAACAAAGATCTCAAAAACATAAATATATAACTTTAGATTCCACATAGGTATGCGCTGACTACCTCTATCAACTCTATCTTCCTGTTGTGAACATATGAGATAACATCAAGGTTAGTTTCATTGCGATATTCAAGCCTGGAGATATGCAGATTATCAATAACATCCTGGACCGTCTGCTTCTTTGCTGAATATCATACTTAGAATTAGAGCACAAAATGGTTTTCTTAGAACAACAACTTAAAAGAAATTATAAAAAAAAAAAAGAGGAGTTAATATAAGCATACATCCTGGCGTTGCAGTTAATGCTAATATTCTAAGTTGCACTGGTACAGCCATTGACTGCAAACAAAAAAGATTAACAGGGATGAATCAGCTTTATGTTGTATACAATCATTACAATGAAGAAAGAACATGTACTAAAAGCAAACCTCACGAACTGCTTCACAGTAAGAGTAATTTCCCGTTGCTCTGTGAGCTTCATCAATAACCAAACATACCAAGTGCTTCACCAAACAGGTACCTGAAACAAATCACATCATGAACAAAGCCAAAGATATCAAATGAAGCAAAGAACAGCATACAGCACATCTCAATCATCATCCAGAGAAATATTGAATAAATTTAAAGGTTCACCAGAATGAATATCCTTCTCTAATACTTGTGGGGTGACAAAGAAAACTCGCTTTGTTTTCCAAAAACAAGCTCTTTTGGGAGGACTTATTTGACCAGTCATATCAATTGTCCATTCCTGCAATTACATTCACCCAGATATTTCAAAAAACGAAAAATGCCTTAAAGAACAGCTGAAGGTGATAAAGAACAGTTCTTACTTGAGGTATTCCCACAATATTATGGCATGCTTCTATCTGCTGCATGACAAGCGGTCGAGAAGGAGCAGCAAAGACTATTTTTCCTGTCGTGAAATGAAGCAGCAAAAACCACAGATGTAAATGCTCTATCTGCTGCAGTCTGTGAGCAGAGCACAAACTCTGAGGATGGTCATGGTTCTCTTCCCTCATTTATAAGATTGTAAAACATACTGATATACTTGTCCGATACGTGTGATTGACAGGAACAGACTCATGGATAACAATGATATGTGCTCTAAAACAATTAAGGGTTTGTTTGGTTTCTGTTTTTATTTCCTTATTTATTTACCGTGTTTTTTGTTTTCAAAATTCTGTTAAAAAATAGTGAAAATTTATTATTTTCTTTTCATGTTTTCACTATGTACTTCACAAAATCCTAAAAACAAAGGATACATAAAATGAAAATAGGAAGTGAAAATGCAAACCAAACAGACCCTAAAATTTGTGGATTACATGACACGGTCACATTGGAACACATTATTACCCTGAGGAAACCATCTGAAGTAGTTATACATAACAACAGCAGCAATGAGTGTCTTGCCGAGTCCCGTTGGCAAGGCGACAAGTGTGTTTGAAAAGAGTGCGGACTGGGTAATAGCAAATTGATAGTCACGGAGAGGAACATTAACTGCAAAAAAATTTTTAAAAAAATGATTAATTAAACTCTAAATAAAACTACACATAAATAATATTCAATGAAAAATAGGGAAAAAAAAAAAAAGAGCAAAGAGACCTGGGTATATCCAAGTTTTTGCTGCGTCGGCGTCAATGTGGTGGATGCAGGTGGAGCCTTCATCTTCATCTTGGAAATGAGGATGAGGCATTGAGGTTTCTTTCTTGGAAGAATCCAGAAACTTATCGAGAGTGGATTGCCTCGATGTGGCGGGTGCCTTTCCCTTTGCGTAACTGCCACCACTGCCAGCGTTGGCCCGTTGGTGGCAAACGACGTCGATTTCTCTTGCAGCTGCTTCCCAATCAAAACCCTAAAAGATAAACAGAATGTTGAGACACACAAAGAGAGAGAGAGCGCACAAGAAATAAGCTAGTTGCCAGTTGGCAATTACTGCCATACCTCGTTATCCTCGTCGTCGTCCATGATTTCATAAGGATTGTTCGATGTCATTCAATATAATTCAGGTTTTGAAACTCCGACTCCGATTCCGATTCGCCAGCCGGACGATGCAGGGCACGAACTCATAAATAATAATAATTGAAAAAAAAATGATAATTGAATCGCAAAATGAAAATGCTTCTCACAAGTCGCAAGTCACAAGTCATACCCAAAATAAATTCATTTTGGCGCCAAATCCTTCATTGTTTATTCTATAATTTTATTTTTATTTTTTAATTTATGTTTGGCAGATTTAAGATTAAAAAAAAAAAGAATGGCTAACCATAGAATGTAATATAAAAAATAATAATGGAATAGCTGGATTCATGCAGCTCAAAGAACCAAAAAGATTCATGTCACTCAATTGTTTGATAGCTTAATGAAGGAATAGAGAGGAGTTGAAGTATTATTTTAATGATTGAATAGAGAAATATCTTATTTTGTTGTTTAAATATATCCATGGAATGAAATGGATTTGTTATATTTATAAATCTTTTATTCTTATCTATTATATTCATGTGTTGGAATAGAGCAATATTATATTTATTTTAAAATAAATATCTATTTTATTTTTTTGTATATTTACAAATTAAAATATCTAGATAGTTAACACATTTATGAGTGTATCAAAAAAATGAAAGAGGCATTTATTTTTAAAACAATGGAGTATTAATAATGTGGACATAATAGTTATTTTATAACAAAGAGTGGAATGAAAAATTAAATAAATTTGATTTCCCAAATTTATCCTTTTAGACCATGGGTGTGTGCATTTTATTTTTTCCTTGAAAAAGTTCATGAAAATGGTAAATAAACCAAGGTTAGTGAAAACTTTATCAAACTATCATGGGAGTGGATACTCTTATGTTATTATTTCACATGATATGCTTATGTTTGAATCATCACCACTTATTAAAGTTTCTCTCGTACATCAACTTTCTTTTCTACTTTATCAAGTGTAGAGATTAAACATGAACATCTCATGTTAATTTTTAACATGAGAGGATCACCTGTAACTATCGTAGTCCTTTCAACTCTCCTTGGTCTAGGCGGTTCAATAGTTCTCATGTATTAAAAGGGAATAGGGGTCATTTGGGTTCATAGGTTGTCACGATAAGGGAATATGACACGTAAAGAATCTCATTCCTACGTATGTCTCATGACGTCTAGTCTCACTATATGCATAAAATAATATATTTTGCATTCTAAAAACATAACTTCCTCGAAACCTTTATTTAAAACTTGATATTCGAAGCTCTAAAACATATTAATCATACTCTGAAAATCAATTTAACTTATGAATTGAATCATAGTTTCATCTCTAGCTTACACGTATTTTTAATCAAACTCTATAATTTCAATTTATATTTGTAAACTGAAAACATATACATGATTATTCAAATACTGAAATTAAATACATAATCTAAAATCTATGCATGAATTCCCACATCTCCTGAGCATTCCACTCTAACAAGACTCTAAACTAGGTCTTAATTCAAAATAAGACTCGCTCCTAGAATGATGTGTTTGCCAAACCAAAGAATGAGTAATATCTATACTTGCAACTATGAGGAGAGAAGAAGGGTGACTCAACGGACTAGTGAGTAAGCTCTCACTCATCACCCACATGGGACACCAAGGAATATACAATATATATGCATCAATCATAAACCATGTGATATTCATATGCATAATTATATAGAAAAGATGTCTTTATATTTATAAATTCATAGAAAAGTATCTGTAGATTTTAACTTCAATAGGAAATGATTTTTCATACACATAATGGCTCTTAAACCAAATATTCTCTTAAAAACATCTATTATCTCTGAAAATATAAATAACAGGACTCTAATAGATAAACATGGATATCTGTTTACTAATCATATTATAATATATCCTCCAGTTATGCATGTCAACCATGACATAATCAATTATCTATGGGTGTCAACATGGCCTCCACCCTCAAGGCTTTGTTACTTCCCCCCAACATGGGCACAAGGAAGAACACGTTACTTCCCCTGGACACGGGCACATGGAAGAACACGTGTTTTCCTCTATGAAATTGCCCTAAGGACAACTTGGTACCAAGGTTAACGATCGTTTTTCCTAGCCGTTAACTCATTATTTGTTTCTCTATAACTACGTCTAAACTATTTTGACAAAAAGAAGAAAATCATAACTGAAAAGTAGATACTTTATCCCTAGCGAAGAGAGTCACTAATTTCTTAGTACACTGAGAGTTCTAGATTCATATAATTCTAATCTCTTTAACATAACGTGTTGTGAAAATCATGCCTAAGAGATCATCCGCTTGTAGGCATTCCAATTTCAAACCCATAGAATATGTATCTGTAGTTACTTTGAATCATACTAAATTCTTGTATCTTTTGGTACCATAAAACTGAAGTTCTAAATTCAAATCTTAAGCTAAAATAACTTTTCATATTTTTGATAAATCTAAAATCATAATTTTAAACACTGTGATTCATACTCTTGATTCACATTTCTCTATCATATATAAATATCTTAACTAAATTTTCAGAAACATAGCGTGAAATCTTAAAACTCAAATATATGGTGATATCAATAAACCCATAAAAACATATTCGGTAAAATAGTCATCTTGTTACCATACATATTTCCTTAATAAATCATTTCTCAAATATGTAAAACATTTTCCATAACACACAACATAGCAATCATGGTCTCATGGTTTTGTAAAACTCATTCTTTCATGCTATCATCATAAATCATAATTTTTCTAGCTTAACATAATCATGTAAAATCATTTTCTATACTCTTTCTTATCTCAAATTTCATATTCAACAATCATCATGCAAGAAACATATTCATAGTGATAAAACTAAGGCTATGAGATCAAACACACTCTTCGAATGGGAGGCAAGCATGGTGTCAACACCAATATAGCTCCGTGAGCGGGATGATGCCACCAACTCCATAGAACGTCATTAACTCTAAATTAAACTCTAATCACCTCTAGAGAACTCTAATCTAACTCTAACCACATATTGAGAGCACCCCCACATGACAACAATAGAGGACAACAAAGTCCATACACTAAAACATGAAAGTAATGAGAGAAAGGAAGCATAAACTAATAATCAAACTCACCTTGAAGCTTAGATGGAAGCTAGATTAGGAGAAGATGAGAGTGAGGAAGGAGAAAGAGGGATTTTAGGGATAGGGTTCGGGAATGGGTGTTTTTCCGAGCTTGGGTGTTTTAAAGGGGTTGGGGACTCATTTTATTGAAACTGCATCGTTTTGTACTATGTTAACATCAGACACGTTAGCTGCATGAGCATAACTCACTGAGCGAGTCCTTGCAGAATCTTGCAACAACACCCAATTGCATCTGGGTTGTCTCAACGCTCACTTATTTACATTTCTTAAATTATTTATTTTACTTCTTATTAACTTTAAAACATAAATATAAATAAGGAAATACCCTCCATTTGGATTCAAATAAAATATCAAAAAAATCAAAACCCTAACCAATCAAAATCCAAATTTTGGATTTTAGTTCAAATTCGGAAATCTTCAAGGTTTTCTAAACTTGTGGTCAAAAAACGAAACGTTTGAAGGTTTCATAAAAATCATTAAAAATCATTCTTTAATTTGTTTTTCTCTTGGGCACAATTACTAGGACTTTAATCCCAATAATGTCACTCTAATATATAGCTCTTTAAAGAGGTGTAGGATCCAAACTTAGTGAAGTTAGGACCCAGTGGGTCTAGACCCTGATGCAATGATACTTGTCACTGACACGACATGGGTATTACATAGGTACCTATTCCATTCTCTTTTAATAAACAACTCACATGCCAATCAACCACTGACCATTGCCCTACAATGGGTGTCGACCAATCGCCACCCTTCGGCTAATCGTTGGCTAACAAACTACCCACAGCTCCGCCACTTACTATCAACCATTCGCTCGACATTGGCCAACCACCTATCAACTACCAGCTAACCACGACACTCAGTTACCCACCACTCATTGTCGACCATCATTACTTGTGCAAACAAATTATTTTGTAAATGAAACACTATAACTATCTTATCCAAATATATAAATAAAAACGAAAAGGGAATTTAATTGTAACATTTCAATTTCCTTGCATTTCAAATTTTCTTCCACTCATAATTATTAATATGAATAATTAATATTAATTATAAGCATTGTTATTCAAGCAAGCCCTTAACCAAATATTAAAAATAGTTTGTGTTATTTACCCTTTATTTTCACATTGTCTTTAGATGTTCTTCATTAACAGAATGAGTTAGAATTAATATGAAGTGATTGGAAAGGAGGCGAACATAGCTCATTTATTGTTTTTTTGGGATGATTATCAAGGAACCGAAATATAAATTTATTAATATGTTTGGAAGTTGCCAAATAAAAGAACAAATGAAAAAATAATAGTTATTAGTTTCACAAATTTTCATTTTCCCTCATTCCACCTTAATTTGTGGGAAGGAAAATTGACTTAAGGGGAAATAGGGGAATTATTCTCGATGAGTTTTTTTTGTCCCCTTTCTACCTATTATTAAACTCTAAAACAAGGAATCAGTCCATCTTCTTTCCCCTTTATTGAATTACCCACTATAATAACTACCTACCATAGTTTGATGTCTTATTGAATTTCTATTGATTGATAATGTAACAATTTCAGGGTATGTTTGAATTGGTGGAGTGGAAGGGAATTGAGTGGAATTTTGATTAGTTCTATTGTTTGGATGTCTTAAAATTAGATAGGGTGACAAGAAGATAGATGGAGTTGATTCCTTCCAATCTTACCATTCCTCTTTATTTTTCTTCCCTGCAAATTAAAGGGGATGAGATGGAATGGAATAGAATGAATATCCTATTACTAATATTACTCTATTCTAACTCCAGGGTATTATATCAATAAAAAACTTATAACTATAATAATTTTATTTTATTCGATTGACATATCCAAACAATGACATGAAACATTACTCTATTTCTTTATTGAAATATCCAAACAATGAACTAGAATAATTATGTCACTCCATTTTTTTTTCACTCTACCGCATACCATTTATTCAAACATACCCTTATTTGGATTGGTAGAATTAGGTGGAGTGGAACGAAATGAAACGGAATATTGATTAGCTCTATTCCACCAAATCCCACCATCCATCTCTATTTTTCTTCCCTTCAAATTGGGCGAAATAGAATAGAATGGAATGACATGTGTTGTTAGATTTAATAAAATTACTATTTTATCCATATTATCAATATTACTCCATTCTAACTCAAGGGTATTGTAGGAATAAAAGACTTATAACAATTATGTTCCATTTTGTCGACATATCCAAATAATAAAGTGAAATTTTATTACTAAAATATCCAAACATGGAATAGAATAATTATGCCACTATAATTATATTTCTCCACTTCAACTCCACCACTTACCACCTATCTAAACATACTCTTAGGTTGGGAGAGGATGGAGATTAAATCTTTTTTTTTCAAGCTATTTGAAGGTGGTTTCTTTTTTAGTTTTGGGTTTTTTTTTGTCGAATTGGGTCTGCTTTTAAGGTGGTTTCCAAACACGCTGCTAGGGCTAGCTTGGCCCAAACCTTTTCAGCCCATAGCCCCACAACCCCGACCTTCCCTTTTGTTTTTCTTTATTTTCCCTTTTGTTCGTTCCCACCTTTCAGAACACTAAAACCCTACGCTCCTCTCTTTCAGCGCGAACTGTAATTCTCCAAACAAATCCACTGGACATAGATAGAAGCAGCTATGTCGACGCTCGAAATCGAAGCTCGAGAGTAAGTTCCATTTAGCAAATCATCAATGGTCCACCTTTTTTTTTTGGTAACAAGCTAAACATTCCATTATCAAATTGTTGCATCACAGAGCAGCACACGCTTCATTCTTCTAACATATTTATTATATCCTTTGTTGTTTACAATTTCTGTTTGTGCAATTTCTTTTTTTTTTTTATCAGTGTCGTCAAAATTGTGCTTCAGTTTTGCAAAGAGAATTCCTTGCACCAGACGTTTCAGACACTACAGAACGAGTGCCAGGTTTCTCTGAATACTGTTGATAGCATTGAAACATTTGTTGCTGATATTAATAGTGGAAGATGGGATGCGATATTGCCTCAAGTTTCTCAACTGAAACTTCCCAGGAATAAATTGGAAGATTTGTATGAGCAGGTATTTTGCATGAGTCACTTTGATTTATAGTGTTAGTGTGCCTGGTATATCACTCCTATGATTTAATGCTTGTTGTTGGCTTCTTAAGAATTAGCTAGCTTACATCCTTTAAAATCTTTCATTTATATGAAAAAGGTTAGTTGGGCAACAAGGTTGGGTGGAGTTGATGAGAAGGAGAAGGATGGGAAGTGTGTGTTTGGTTTTGCGGTTGTATACTTGGTTCTGGGTAGAATTTATTTGGTCAGATGTGATTTTAAAGTAAAGTAATTTATGGTTGGTAATTTCTCTAAATGTGATTCTGACAGTCAGCAAGAAATTTCTCCTAGAACCAATTCTAGAAGCAAGAATTGATTTTCTTCTTTGACAACCAAACCAGATAAAAAATTACTGGAATCATTTTGTTGTTTGTTTTTTTTTTGGGGGGGGGGGTGTCAGGGAATCAATTCTGACCCTCCAAACTGAAATCCAAACACACTAGAAGAAGTATTGAAATAGGGATTACTGAGGATTGACACAGCGGTGTAGTTCATGGAGAGAGAGGAAAGGACGTGATTGATTCACAATCACCAGAGCTGAATATGCTGTGGTTGATGAATCAATCAATCTGCCAGCCTCAACAAGTTGGTGGTCATGGGGTAGGCAGACTAATAAAAAAACTGAACCAATTGTAGAATCAAATTGACCCAAACGTAAAAGAACCTGGCCTATTCAAGCTGGTTCACATGATGTAAAAGAGTTGCTGTTAAGTATAATAGAAAACATTTTAGTTAAACAAGTTGTCCAAACCAAACCACTTCCTTCATCACTTTCCAGCAGATCTTGCTCCATCAATGGCAGTTTGGTTTCCATGATCTCATGTAAGTTGGTGTTTAATCAAAATGCCTTCCTTGTCAATATTTCTAGTGCCGTTGCCAATCTCTACCAGCTTCGCAGGTAAGATTCCAGAAAACTAATTAACCTGTTCCAAAACCACTTCCATGTGTGAGATTCGGGCAAGCTTGGAGATCTTGAACAATTGCTGATTGCTTTTGACAGGCGAGATTTTGGTGAATTAATAAACCTGTCACAACCAGTTGATGCAGGTTAAATTAATATTTCAGAATGACCAACCAATTATTAGAAAAGAAAAAGCTAAACCGACTTACCAGTTAACCAAACTGAAATAACTGGTCTCCAGGTTCAGTTATTATTATTTTTTCCCCTCAAAGTAGAAGCAGTATTGTTCTGGTTCCTGTGATCCATATTTTGTTTCTCTGCACTATGCAGTTTGTCTCATTTTTTGAACTGAATCTACCATGCCCATCCCTAGGTGGTCAGCATTAGCAAGTAGTGACCAGGTTTCCCTCACATGTCATATCTCGGGTTATTGACCTTCATTTTCTTCGCATATGCTTTCATGTTGGAGTGGATAGTTCACAAGCTCTTGGGCATATAATCATTTTTCTTTGTATTACACACCGTTCTATACTTGTAGGAGGTTTAAATGTGTGTGTCTGAAATACTGCAAATCCCTCTATTCAATTAGTTGTTTTGGAACAAAAGGAATATTTTTGTGGAGTTTTTTTCCCCTCTTTTTCTTTTTCTTTTTCTGTGCTGTAAGTAGTTTAATAATTTTTAACCTAACTTAGCTTCAGATAGAATTGTGACTTTCCCTGGATGGCTTAGATAGCTGAGAAAATAAAGTCTGAAGTGCAGGACACCTAGTTTTGGTCATTTGGTCATTAATTTCACTGCCCTCATGGGGGTGGATTGGGGGATTTGGCAGGGCTGCAGGGGTTTTGTGATATTTTTGGAACTGCTGTTAAGCAGTGTTTGTTATTCATAAGGTGTTGCCTTGTACATTATATTGTTTGATCCTCGTAACAGTAATACTCTAATAATGTTACTTTTATTGGTCAAGTTAATAATGTTTCAAATAGATTTGAATCTTCCATCAAATTGCTGCAGATTGTATTGGAAATGATTGAACTTCGAGAACTGGATACTGCACGTGCAATTTTAAGGCAAACACAGGTGATGGGTGTCATGAAACAAGAGCAACCTGAAAGATATTTGCGTCTTGAACATCTCTTAGTTAGAACTTATTTTGACCCAAACGAGGTTAGAAGTACTCCTCAACTTTTTCTCTTTTTGCAGTTTAATGTTTTCCAAATCAAGCAACTATTTGCTAATTTCGTTTGCTATTTTGATTTCTGCATTATACTAAAATTGTGTGTCATCAGTCAATTGCGATTCCTTATGTACGATAAGTTACTAGATATTTGTGTTTGTTTGAGCAAGTGCAAAGAGTTACTATCCTGGAAGAAAATGGTTTGCTCTTATGTAACTATGAGCTTATGTGTGCTTTCATGGTGTGGTTAGACAGACCTAAAATATAATTGACACTTTGGCAAAGCTCGGTGATATTTGATTAGAACATGTTAATCAATTTATTAGATGTGATAGCTTCATTTCACCTCTTCTTGCTTATAGTTATAGCACATCAGGGAATAGGGTATAAAGCGAGAGACTCAAAAGTTGACCTTCGGTGCAGTCTTATTGTTATAAGAAAAATATTTTGTGGCCCTGCATTCTGTTCTCACAGAAGTTGTGGCCCCATCATACATTTTTTATTGCTTGAATATAAGCAATATGAATTCCTCTTTTTTTTTTTCCCTGAGCTTTCACAACACCTCTCTTGGCACCTCTGATATCTTGCCATTGATCATCGTAACAAGTTAATTACTTCCATTGTTGACCTCCCCAAGTATAAAACCAAATTGATTATCTATAGTGTAAATCTCCTGTCTTAATTTTGGTAGTTGTTCTTGAGTCATAAGCATAATCCCCCTGAAGTTTACATAGTGTTGTTTGTCTCCATTGTTCTTATAAATGGGGATTAAAGTACTCCTCCTCTACTCACCTAGGATGTACTTAGACTTTGTAATCTTGTTAAATAACTTGTAAGTTAACTTATGTCTTTCTCTCCTATATACTTTCATACCTTAATAGCTGTATTTAAGGCTTAGTAAAATGAAGAAAATAAAATTTTAATGATTGTGTGCATGCTTTGCAGTCTTTGGGTATGTATGGTTTGGATAATTACTGCTTTTGGCTTCTCTTATGTGTTGTGTTCATGGAAGCTTCAAGGGCATTGTTATCATTAATGATACTGAGATTGTGCAGCCTGTTTTCATCCTTAGCTTTCCTTTATAGTAGGGTATGTTTGGATGGAAGGTTGTGGAGAAAGGAATGGAAGGGTTGCTTGTTCATTTTTAGGATTAGAAAATTATGAAATGTCTTAAAATGAATAGGGGATGATTGTAAAGTTACATGATAGTTACATTATAAAATCATAATTTAATGAAGTGCTATGGCGGCTGGCATATTAAACCCACTAATTTACTTTGTTATTCTTGCATGTTCTTGAAAAAATGAATATTATAGAAAGAGTTAAGTAGTTTTATTTCCACCCATGGACTGGGTATTAATATTTGGTTAACTCCTTATGTTTGTTTCATTGTACAAGAGTTCATGAATTGTGTGCTATGTGACAGGCTTATCAAGACTCAACAAAAGAGAAGCGACGTGCACTAATTGCCCAAGGTTTTTGTCTTCTACTTTATTAGTAGCTGATATATCTAATTGTAATACCGAATTGATGATTGTAATGAATATCATTCTTTGTTGGAATTTGAAAGTGAAAATGCCTTTGATTGATAGAGATACCACTTTTTGCTTTACTTATTCTTTTTTGGTTATATGTTTAAGGGAAAATTTCACTTTACTCCCTGACCTATATGTGCTTTAACTCCTTGAGCTATATGCCTTGTGGATTGTACCTCCAAACTTTAAAAATGTGCAAATCGCCCCTAGTGTTTCTTAAAATTCTGCATATCGCCCCTTTCGTTTACTTTTTTTTTTATCTATTATTAATAGAAATGGCACATATTTAAGAAAGTTTAGGATATCAAATTGCATGTTATTTGTTTGTTTAGGGTATTGAGTTGCGCCTGCACCTCATAACTTCAATATTCTTGCTCTCAATGGTGTGGACTTGAAAGTAGATATATGGAAAGGTGACCTTGCTCACAAGCATTTAGTGAACATTCAAATTCTCGTTAACTCAAACTCTAGTCTCAAATTTTTTAGTTTTGCTAAATTTGGAAAAATGTAGAAGGTAGTTGACATTTTAAATGAAAGCATGACTGGAATCGGAATGAATTCATCATTGTAATATTAATCAGCCCTAGATAAATGAATGAATTCATCATTGTAATATTAATCAGCCCTAGATAAATTGAATATCACATTTACTTGATTCTTAAAATACGAGCAGAGAACCATAAGCAAAAGAAAAGTACACTAGACTACAATTCAAATATTCAATTACTCAAGTTGAAAACCACCAAAGATGCTTCTAAATCTCATCAGTTTCTTGTTCTCTTTTATCACTGTGCCTATTTTCTTGTTTGAAAATTGAAACTAATCTGAGTTTACATCTTCAGCCCTTGCTGCAGAAGTTACTGTAGTGCCTCCTTCTCGATTGATGGCTCTAATTGGTCAGGCTTTGAAGTGGCAGCAGCATCAAGGTAATTACCTGGTGACACAGTGATGTCACATTAAATTACCTTCATTGTCTACTTTTATATGAAAATTGGAAGATGCTTCAGTCTTCATTGCTGTGATAAGCTCTGGATTTTTTCTTTTTTTTTTAAGAATGCTTTTGTACCCAATTCACTATTTGCACTTTGGTTTTTGTTGTTCTTGGGCCCTTGTTTCAGCACCAGGACATTGTGGATTGTTGTTCATTTTCTGCTATTCATTGAAAAGGTGTTTCCCTCTGGGTATGTTTATCCCTTCCCCTTGAAAATCAAACTCACAAACACATCCTTGGGGCCTTTCAGGGTTACTACCTCCTGGAACGCAGTTTGATTTGTTTCGTGGAACAGCTGCTATGAAACAAGATGTAGATGACATGTACCCCACAACTCTTTCTCACACAATAAAGGTATGTTCCTATATGTCTTTTTTCCATTGTTTCACTTTTATTTTTATGGATAATGCTATGTGAAAAACACTCATAAGAGATAAAAAGAGACGACTAATGTGCAAAGCCATTGCATTGCATGCAGATTTTTGCCAAAAAAAGTTATTATGTGATGTTTCACAAATCCAGAGATAAGTCTACTGGTGCAAAAGGGTTCGATTTTGTATTGTGTAGAGTGTTGTTTATATAGCTTTACATCTGTTAGATAATTCCCTGGTACAATTAAGGTTTACAAGAGAAGAAATCACAGGGGTAGTTTGGGAAAAGGGATGTTAGCTGACTAAGAAAGAAAAAGAGAAATTTAGGGGCTGTTGAGAATTATGAGGGTTGTTGAGGATTTTATGGTTTTAGAGAGTAAAGAGTATAACTATCGTAGGAGTAGGATTAAGTAAGTAGTTTTTGGGTTAGAATTGGCTTAGGAGAGTAAGAGCTCTAAGTGCTCTTGGCCTCTCTTCTATAGTTGCTGTTGCTGTTATTCTGCCTTTCTGAGTTAATATACCATCTCAGGATATTCTTCTCCTGCCATCCTATTAATTGGTATCTCTTGCTTTCTGGGCGTGTGTGAGTCCCCATTGCTAACGCTTACCATGGAGGAACAAGTTGCGGACCTTGGAAGAAGGATTGATCGTGTAATGCAATTATGAGAGAAGGATGATTGCCGCGCCATAGGTCACGGGTCGATCACCACCACAACGGCCGTCGTCTCAAGTTGGCTTCGATGACGTTGAATGGGGTTTGAGAGGATTTTTCCCTTTGAAGAGCGCGTGACTCGCGGTTTCATAACCACGATGATCGGGGTTCCCCTCACTCCCACGATGGCCATCGCCATGGGAATGTTGGCCGTGGCACACGCGACCACCCCAACCGGTCTACCTCCCCCATTCAAGGCGGAAGATGGAGCTTCCTCTTTTTCCTGATGACGTCCTGGGTGGCTGGTTAAAATCGATCGCTATTTCGCATTAATAGATCGACGTTGAGGAGAGATTCGAGGTCGTCGTCCTAACTCTCGAAGGACGCGCCTTGTCATGGTACCAACCTGAACACAGACCTAGTTCCCTCTTGGCGATCCTTTTGCGATGGCATCACTCGTCGTTTCCAACTAGGTTTGGTGAGTGACCCTCATGGACCTCTCTGCGCCTCGGCAAGTGGGTTCGGTGATTGATTACATTGAAGAGTTTGAGCATGTCTCTGGCCCATGCGTCATATGGAACGGGATGTCTACGGGGCATTTTCCTTAATGGGCTCAAAGGAAGTTTAGGCGGAATTAAAGAGTCTTGAACTGGGTCTTTAGAGAGTCAAGGACCGGGCCATCTTCTTGGAGAGCGCAATAAGGAATGGCGCAGTGGAGGTATTGGACAGGGAGCACAATTTGGGCCACGTGAAGGGCCCAAGTTCACAAACTCTATCTTCTCCTCCCTCATTGCCCCACGCAATGACGCGAAACATGGAGACAAGTGGAGGGGCCAAGCTTCGAAGGACCACGTGGCATCACAGGAGGCGTCTCCCAGGAAGAATTCAGGATCGGAGTCGGAAGGGCTTATGTTTTAAGTGTGGGAACGCTGGATCGTGAGCACAAGTGCAAGCTCAAGCACTTCAACTTAGTTCTCCTTGAAGACTTCGCGAAGAAAGTGAACGACGACGCCCCGGTTGAGGAGGAACGGTCTGAGCTCGCTTTGAAGTCCATCTTATGCTTAATAGTCTCAGGGATTCACTACTCTGAACAAATCGTTCAAGGTCAGAGGCATGATCGGAACTGAGGTCATCATTCTTGTTGATACCGCGCGATGCAAATTTTATCTCCACTTCTTTAGTGGAGCACCTTCAACTACCACGAAGTCCTTCCTTCACTCGAGGTGGGCATGGCGACATTCACAGATTACCCTTGGAAACTTGCGATTGGAGATTCAGAGCACTTCTATCTCCAAGTCTTTTTGTCTTGGACTTGGGAAGCGCTGATGTGGTTTTAGGCTATGGGTGGATTTGGGGTACATCCACGCTAATTTCCAGAAACTCTACATCCAATGGAAGGAAGGGGAAATTCGGAGATTCAAGGGTACCCTTCCTTAAGCACCATGCTGATTTCTTGGCGTTCCACTTGAAGGCATTAAAGACGAGTGAGGAATGTTATGTGGTTGCTCCATATGAGGAGGACAAAAGTGAGATACAATGCACGATTGCGGATTTGCAGAAGAGCCCACCTCGGCTCAACAATTATGCACCATAGAGAGATTTGCCATCTTCCTCAAGGATTGCCCCATCCAGATGACCATTCAATCACACTAAAAGAAGGTGCTACCATACATAACATCAGCCCTACAGGTACCCGTATTTAGAAGAATGAGATTGAGAAGATTATTGCTAGATGTTGAATTGGTATTATCAGATTAGCACTAGTCCTACTCAAGTCCATGATCTTGGTCAGAAAGAAAGATGGTGGATGGCGATTTTGTGTCGATTACAGGGCTTTGAATAAAGCCACAATCCCAGATAATTTCCCATACCTGTCATTGATGAACTATTGGATGAATTAGGAGGTGCCCGGGTTTTCACAAAACTGGACCTGAAATTGGTTACCACCAGATTCAGAAGAGAGCAGGACATAGAAAAGACTGCCTTCCGAACGCATGAAGGGCATTATGAGTTTTTGGTGATGCCGTTGGCCTTACTAATGCTCCTCCACTTTCCAAGCCCTTATGAATTCAGTCTTAAAGCCTTTCTTAAGGCGTTTCACATTGGTATTCTTTGATGATAATTCTGAATTGCAGAAGAGGAACATTGGGAACGTGTTCAACAGGTCTGATTATGAAAACCAACAACCTTTATATCAACATCAAGAAGTGCTCATTTGGGCAACAAGAATAGAGTACTTGGGCCATTTAATTTCTGCCAAGGAGTAAAGGCACCCACAAAAAATTGAAGCAATGAAGGCATGGCCTATCCCAACGAAGGGACTTAGGGGACTTCTTGGTATTCTGGCTACTATTCGGTTTGTGCAGAATTTTGGGAGGATAGCTTGGCCTCTAACTCAATTACTCAGAAAGATTATTTTAATGGTATGGAAGCTCAATTAGCTTTTGATAAGTTGAAAGAAGCTATGACCACCCTTCCTGTACTGCAGTTCCTAATTCGAGAACATTGTTATAGAGGCAGATGCGTCTGGAAGGGCATTGGAGCTGTTTAATGGAAGGAAGGCCAGTGGCTTATATGAGCCAGAAATTATCTGATACAAAAGTTTGTTTATGAGAGGGAGCTCATGGCCATTGTATTAGCTTCAGAAATGGAGACACTACTTATTGGGCAGGAAATTCTTAGTGTATTTTGATAAAAAAAGTCTAAAACATCTGGTGGATCAGCAGATGATGGGGAGGACAGCAAAAATGGATAGCAAAATTGCTTGGCTTTGATTTTGAAATTATTTACAAAGAAGGGAAGACAAATGGAGTTTTATGCCCTCAAGACGTACCAATTTCATGGCTATTTCCTCAAACTTTTCAAACTTGGAAGGGTTAGAAGAAGAAGTAAAGGCAGATGCACATCTGAAGGCAGTAATACAAGGGTTGATTGAAGGAAAAAAGGGCCAAGAAGGGTATGAACTGAGCAAGGGAGACTTTACTACAAAGGTAGAATTGTAGTTCCCAAGAATTCTCCAGAATTTAGATCCTTTATAGGAATTTCATGATTTAGCACTAGGAGGACACTGGGATTCTTTAGAACATACAAGCGGATTTTTGGCTTGGTTTGGTGGAAAGGATGAAGCAATCAATTTAGAGGTACATTCAAAGGTGAAACCTGGAGCAGGAACAAATACCTCACTCTATTACCAGGCCTTCTCCAACCCTTACCTATTCCATCACGAGTATGGGAAGACATTTCAATGGATTTCATAGGAGGGCTCCCTAAGGCTCAAGGGATGGATACAATACTGGTGGTAGTGGATAGACTCTTAAATATGTCCACTTCCTAGGCCTGAATCATCCATACACTGCAAAGATGGGTTGATCTTTTCATTAAAGAAGTAGTCCGTTTACATGGATTTCCAGCATCCATTGTAACTGATTGAGAGAGTTTTCATGAGTAACTTCTGGTCAGAATTGTTTAAACAAGCAGGACCAAGTTGAAATTTAACAGCTTACCATCCTCAAACGGATGGACAACGGAGGTGCTGAATAGGTGCTTAGAGACTTATCTTCGATGTTTTGCAGGTGCCAAGCCAAAACTATGGAGTAAATGGTTGCCTTGGGCTGAGTTGTGGTTCAACACAACATACCACTCTGCTGAACACTTCCCCATTTAAGATACTCTATGGAAAGACCCCTGACTAGTAAAGGGGTTCGCCACCATCAGCGGTTGAAGATGTGAATCAACTACTAGCTGAAAGAGATTCCATGCTTGAGGAGTTAAAATGGTTTCAATAGAGCCCAAGCACAGATGAAGAATCAAGCAGACAAAAGAAGAAGAGAAGTAGAATTCAAGGTGGGAGACAAGGTATTCTTGAAGATTCAACCCTATAGATTGAGGTCTTTGGCTAACCGCATCAATCAGCTTAGTAAATACTATGGTCCCTTTGAGATCATAGAGAGGGTGGGAAAAGTTGCCTACAAGCTATTGCTACCTGCTGGATCTCTGGTACACCCAGTTTTCCATGTTTCACGCTTAAACAATGTTTGGCCCCTGAAGCTAAGTGCCAACCTCCCTCCAGGACTCACTGAAGGATGGGAATTAAAGGTAGAACCAGCAGCTGTGTTAGCTACCAGGAAGAATGAGCAAGGAGAAGAAGAAGTATTGATCCGTTGGAAGGACCTCCCTGACTTTGAGAGTACATGGGAAATTGCAGCAGACATCAAATTATGTCTCCCCGAATTCCACCTTGAGGACAAGGTGGTAGTTCAAGAAGGGGGTATGGTTAGAGATAAATTCCCTGGTACAATTAAGGTTTACAAGAGAAGAAATCACAGGGGTAGTTTGGGAAAAGGGATGTTAGCTGACTAAGAAAAAAAGAGAAATTTAGGGGCTGTTGAGAATTATGAGGGCTGTTGAGGATTTTATGGTTTTAGAGAGTAAAGAGTATAACTATCATAGGAGTAGGATTAAGTAAGTAGTTTTTGGGTTAGAATTGGCTTAGGAGTGTAAGAGCTGCTTAAGTGCTCTTGGCCTCTCTTTCTATAGTTGCTGTTGCTGTATCTTTCTGCCTTTCTGAGTTAATATACCATCTCAGTATATTCTACTGCTACTGCCATCCTATTAACATCGTTCTTTTAGTTTCAAGCATGAATATTGAATTTTTATTGCTTTTGTTGTAATTCTGTTTTTCCTATAGATGTAGAGTTCGTGTCATCATTGTTTAGTTGTTTATATTAGGCTGGTGTTCAAAGAACTTGTGAAATTTATATTTCTCTTTCAGGGATTGCCTCTTCATCCAAAGTAGATCCATATTGTGTTTTATGTTATTCTTTTTTGTGATTCTTCTACATCCATGGAATGTGTTCTATTCTTTTGTCATTCTAGTATCCCCTCTTCTTCTTACTCTAATGGTTCATGTCTTAAGCAGGATGGCATTTAGGGCAGTTTGAATTTTGAAAAGGGTTGAACACTGGTTATGAATATGCTAGGGTGTTGTGGTCTCTCATTTGCAGTTCACATGAGTGAGAAAACGGAGTCTCCTTTAAGGACGTTGTCTTTGTTAGAAGTGTTTGAGTTTTTGACAGCATGTTTTCTAGCATTAATGTGGATAATTTGTTTGTTTATAGCTTTACTGTTATGATTGGCCTTTGATTCATTTTTTATGTTTTTATTTGTAACTTTATATATTTGGTTACTCTCCATGATTTTGGAACCAGAATATTCCAGAATGAATGGTTGGCTTTGTCTCTTAAGGCGGCTGTGTGTGTATTCTTTGTTTAGTACATGTTTGTTGGGACGGTGAGAGAAAGTTAATTGAGGAAATTATGAATGGGAGATTAACTTTAGGCAGTTGAGGTGATGGGGAAGCAATGGGGGTCATTTGGTTGACTGGAATTCAAGTTGTAAGCTTTGGAGGGCTGTAGTTTATGCACCTGATGCTGTTAAGGATATTAAGCAAATAGGCACGTGAAAATGAAATTGTTATATGGCCTCAGATTCTCTGGCTTGTGGTGATCAAAATAGCTGGTCTTTAGTAGAATGGTAGGGATGGTAGTTATTAAATTAGCTATGCCATCCTTGGAGCCTTTGAACTGAAATCTGGCTGTTAATCCCTGACATGGTACTTGTGTTATCTGTATCATCACGATATGTGATCCAGATTGCCTGAAGTGATATACCGTGGTGATACCTTACTGTGTCATTAGTTGTCAATCAAAAGATCATGGTCATTTGACTTCTTATGCATGGCACATTCTAGAGATTGTCTTATATTTCTCCTGATTTGTTTCTCTACCCTTCTTTTATAGTAGAATTTGTTATTCTTGTTAGTTTCCCGTTGTTTAATCATGTTGAAGAGTTCAGAATCTGACCCTTGTCTTTTGTGTTTGCCTGTGTGCCTGTTTAGTTTGGGACAAAAAGTCATGCAGAATGTGCTCGTTTTTCTCCAGATGGGCAGTTTCTTGTATCTTGCTCAGTTGATGGGTTTATTGAGGTATGCATGGTTGGGATAGAAAAGGAAATGTTTTGGAATATTTTAATTTATTTGAAACTCTCTATATCAACTGCTTTCTTCTTGATTTGTGGTCACATTTCCAGGTCTGGGATTACATAAGTGGAAAACTAAAGAAAGATCTCCAGTACCAGGCAGATGTGAGTTAGTTTTCTTTGAACTGTTTTACCTGCCAATAGTAAGTGTCATGTATGTGGATGAATTTTAAAATAGCTATCTGGCTGATATCTTTCCTGGGTGAAATTGCTGAGCCCCAAGGTCTCTAAACCCTTCCTTAGTGGCCCTGGCACCTTTGCATCTCAAAGCTGTGGAAAAAATAAAATCATACTCCCAGCCTACCAGTTTGGGAACAATTTCAACTTCGGCTGCGAAGTTACATTTTTTCTGTAACATTATGTATGCTTGGATGTTCATTTGTAATGTATTACCCGGATTACACCTTTTACCAGTGCGATAGTCTTTTCTTTCCTGATGAGAAGTAATGTTTTGATAATCTCAATCTCTCTGTCTCTAGTAAGCATATGCACCTTTTCTAATAAGAATTTTAAAACTATCAATCTGAACAATACATATTTTCCTTTGGGAGCAAGCTATTTGTACATTAATACTATTTATCTTTGTGCTTTGTGAAGGGGAATTTCTCAGTGTACCACGTTTTTGCCTTGGGCATTTTTTGATTCTATGAACTTGCAGGAAGTATTCATGATGCATGATGATGCTGTGCTTTGTGTAGATTTTAGCAGAGATTCAGAGATGCTTGCATCTGGGTCACAAGATGGAAAGATCAAAGTGAGTATCACTTGTTTCATTTAAGGTTGCATGGACCATCCTTTTTTGACAAAATTCCAAATTAAAAATAGCAACTGATTATAATAACCCAAAGCAGCAGTAACACCCTGGTTCTTGCTTTTGCCTTTATGCTATGCTTCTAAAGGAAGCTTTGTGTTCATTACCATATCTGTTCAGCATTCCTTATTTGTCGCATTGAATGTATCTTGTGGTATGTGGTGTGGTTCTTTGCATTTGTTTCTCCAGTTTTTATTTATGCCACAGTTGCTGTTGTTCTTCGTGTTTTAACATTGTTCACCTCAACTGTTAATATGTGAAAGTCAATCCTGCTTTTAGGTCTGGCGTATTAGGACTGGTCAATGCTTGCGCGTCTTGAACGTGCACATTCCCAAGGTGTTACAAGCCTTTCCTTCTCCCGTGATGGAAGCCAGTTATTAAGTACTTCATTTGACAGCACAGCCAGGTATTGCTCAGTCAATTCTACTTGTTTGATGTCTTTATTTCAGATAGCCATTCATTATACTGGTCCTTCACCTAACACAACTTTCAGCTTAAAAGGTTATTCAACATTTAAACAAGCAGAATATTAATAGTCAAATGATTAGGAGTTTAGTGCATGCTGGCTTATTTTTCATGATAATTAAATTAAACTTAAGTTTTGTGACTGGTGGGCCTTTGATTTCTGTACTCTTGAAGCCCAAAGTAATTTGCACTGCTTAGAGATAAAGCAAAGGGATTTCACATATTTTTTTGAGTATAACTACACTGTCACCCCTCAACAATTTGTGATGTAACGGATTCGTCCCTGAAATGAAAAAAAAAAAAAAAAAGCCATTTGGTCAATGAATTTAACCACATCCATAACAAGTTGGTTCTTCTAGAGGACCAGTGTTTCAAAATTAAGGGATCAACTATTGTGTGTCTTGTTATAATTTTGTTAAATTTAGGGACCAAGTTGTTATTTTTTCTATTTCAAGGGTGAATATATTGGAGGGTGAATTTTGAGACATAATGTAGTCTCACTCATTTTTTAAGCTTTTAGGTTAAAATTTTATTTTGATGTTTCCTTTGATGATATATCTACTAGGGCACTTCCTGATAATAGATAAATTTATAAATCACCCCGGCAAATTTTAGGATTTGTTATTGTGATGCAGAAAAGAGATGTCGCAACAGCTTTGGAATGTTTGTGTAGTAGCTGATACGGAATTTAAATTTCATTTTGAAAAGTAAGATGGGTGATGAAATAAAAAAAAAATGCAAAGTTGAAATTGTTTTTGTTGTACTTGGGAATTGTGTTGGGATTTGTGAAGGCCTCCAAGCCAAATCTAATTGGATCTTAATATCATCTTATCTTTATGGTTGAAATTCACTATTAAGGTATAGTTAAAGAAACTTGTATGAGGAGAACATATAAAGAACCCAACTATCTGCTGAAGTGCAACTAAAACCATATAGAACATGGCCGTTCTAAGTGTTTTCTTGTAATGCCCAACATTTGGGGTCATAATTGTGTTAGTAATGTCCAAGGATATTTGTTGATGGTTTTCAAGATGTCATTAGTTGTTTTTAGTGAATGATCATTTTAGTGTGTTCTAATTGCTAGTGATCTCACTTAAGATTAAAGACTAACAATACATGATAGATACTAGAAAGTGTTTGCTGTGAATTGCATACATGCATTGCCATCTTAGAAGCACATATGTACAATTGCTAATGATTATTTACAATAAATGTAAATGTCTATTTCCTATGAGTATCTAGTTCCTATGCATCATTATGTCATTCATATTTCCAACGATCTTGTCTCACGGAAAAGCTAATGTTGAGCTGAGTCCCACCACATGTGAATTTGATTAGGTGATACAACTAGATACAACTAAATCAAGAATTGAAGTTTTGCTAGATCAGCTTCATTAAGCTCATTTGTGATGATCAAGGAGCATTGCACATTGCCTCAAATTCAATCTTTCATGGGAGGACCAAACATAAAAAATTGCCTTCCTTCCACTTCAATTGTGAAAATACTCTCTTCGTAGAAGTTACTTCTTCCTCCGGTGTAGAGTCTTGATCAACCACTAAATCCCTCCAAGGACTAAGGGTATATATGTTACAAGGATGCATACAACATGTATGCTCCAACTTGAGGGGTAGTGGTGATGTTCTTTCTAAAAAACCAGCTATCCTCTCTAAATTGGACTGCTATGCTTAACCTAATTAATGCAAATGACATTTTCAAGGTTCGAAGGCCATATGGTTATTTCCCCTGATGTGTGTTATGTGTGGGGTGTATTCAGAATCAGTATCACATTTGTTTCTGTATTGCCCTATAGCTTTTTATGGATTACTTTGTTTGGTATCTTTTGTGAGTGTTGGGTGTGCCCTGCATCCTTAGATCAATTCTTGTTGACTAGTTTTGCTGGTTTTGGGAGAAGGAAGGAGGCCAAATTTTGTGGCATTGTGCCATATATGCCACTGTTTGAAGTATTTGGTCGGAACGTAACTCTCGCATCTTTAATTATAGATTTTTAGACATGTTGAGAGATTGGAAAGCTATGCTTTATTGATAGCTTTTTCTTTTGTTTGTTTTTGCTCTTGTAAAGAATATCGCTTGTCCTCCCACCTCCTTGTCTTGTTCTTCTCTTCTTTTCTTAATAATATTCTTTTTGTAGCAAAAAATTAGAAAATCCCTAAAGTTAAGATATCTGAGCTTTTACATAATTATGTAGAACCAGATTATGAATACATGAACTGAGATGGTTTCTCTCAAGTCATTCAGCATAGACATCATTAGTCTTGAGTGAATTATATGTAGTCTTTCTTGGGCTAGTGCTATCTAACAAGTCTCTCTCTCTCTCTGTCTCTCTCTCTCTCTCCACCCCATTCTTTCTGTATGTGACTGTGACTGTGCAGTGTTCATGATGCTTGAGCCTAGCTTTGATCCAAGGAACAGCCAGATAAGGGCCTAGTGCTTGCTTAAGAAGTCTTAATTGTCTTATGCTGTTGTCTTGGCCTTGATTTGGTTGGTTCAATGCTGTGATTATGGCAATTGGGTTGAAGACGAGTAAATGTGACCGTATTATGTGCTGATTGATGGTGGTGTCTTTTTAGTTGTGTATGTTAATCATAGTGTTTGTCCCCTCATGGTTTTGTTCCCTAATATGTCTCTAGTGTGTAGTTTAATTCCAAATAGGGCACTCATTGGCTCATCTTCTTTAGCATTGCTTGATGGATTTACATTAGTTTCTTCTCACTTAGTTTAGATGTTTTTGGCTAGTGTAAAGAAAAGATTCTGTTGTAGACCTTACCCTTTTCTTCTCAACTATTGATTTTATTTGGTATAGGATTATTTTTTTGGCTTCCCCTTGCTGCTTAGCACATGGCTTGTTTAATCGTGTTTCTGTATCTGAAATTCAAAGGGATTGACGTGTTTTTACATGGTTTATCCGTTTAGGTATTAGCTGTATCTTTTATATCTATGTGAGGATGTGTCATACTCTTGTGTGCATTGTCTTCTCTTCTAATGAAATTTCTTTTTCTATCAATAAAAAGATGTTAATTATACTGCAAAATGTGATCACAAGAAGTGATACCATGCTACCCATTTCTACATTGTGGCTTCAGGTAAAGAAGGAAAAGCTTAGTTAAAGGGTTTAGAGCTTGAGATGGCATGAGAGCCCTATTAGTGATACTGGAAGGGTTGCCAATGAAATTGCTAAATTTGTGCAACTATTCATATTGTGAACAACTTATTATTATAATCTTTAATGGTTTAGTACTGAAGTACATTTGGTATTTTTGACATTGCAAATTACTTTATTGAAATGTTAGTAACTGCTAATGTAATGATTTTTCGTGATATATTATAGAATCCATGGTCTCAAATCTGGAAAGATGTTGAAAGAATTCCGTGGACATAACTCTTATGTGAATGATGCAATTTTCACAAATGATGGGAGTCGTGTTATTACTGCATCAAGTGATTGTACAGTCAAGGTGAGTGATTTAGCAAGATACACGTGATAAGTGCCTTACTTTCTCTGATTTTCATAAGAATTTCTCTCCCCTTTCTGTAGGTCTGGGATGTGAAGACTACTGACTGCATACAAACTTTTAAGCCACCTCCTCCTTTAAGAGTCCGTCTTTAATAAATTTCCATCATTGATTTTTGCTTTCCAGTTTTTTTTTTTTTTTTTGGGGCCTGATTTCTGGTTTCTTTGGACTGTCAGGGAGGTGATGCTTCTGTCAACTCTGTTCACATTTTCCCCAAGAATACTGATCACATTGTTGTTTGTAATAAAACATCATCAATATACATCATGACACTTCAAGGACAGGTACCATTAAAGAGTGGATCACTAGATGTCATTTTGTTTATACTTTGGTCTATGGTATCTTGATATGATGATTAAGGTTTATGCAAAATTGTTTCCCTTAATGTTTTGTGTTTTTTGACAGGGATAACTATATCTAATTCTGCATATTCATGCTGGTAGAATATGAGCATTTACTTTGAGACATGGATTGTAGAGCCTTGTGCTATTTGTTTTCTCTGTTTTTTCATTGGTTTTGATGGTGAACTATTTTCATAGGAGTTATAGTTGAATGTTTTTCTTAGAGTTGATAATGGTTTATGTTCCCACCTGTATGCTTATGGATTTTAAGAATAAGTAGTTATTGCATAACCTCTGTATGAGATTAGAAGATACTTGCTTTATTAATGATGTCTTCTACCTCTTTGTTTAGCATTAGGTTTCTAAACATGTCAAAATCTGAAACTCCTTAAGTTTGGGAATGATCAAGTTTACTTCTCCAAATAATCTCTTTGGTATGAAATGCCAATCTACTGCAGATATAAAGTTTTTTCCTTGGACCCAATTTGATATTCACAAAAAGCAGACCCTTATCAGGAGCTGGTATTGCCCATTTTTTGGTGCAACCATTTTTTCCCCCAATAAAAGAAGAAATTTCATTAACAAGAAGAGAAGAATAATACAAAGAGTAAAGAGGGCCAGAGATCCTTTGGTGCAACCATTTATACTAAATC
Source organism: Dalbergia oliveri (assembly GCA_030441495.1). NCBI lineage: Eukaryota > Viridiplantae > Streptophyta > Magnoliopsida > Fabales > Fabaceae > Dalbergia > Dalbergia oliveri. The sequence goes on from JAMLFY010000011.1 coordinate 9,456,048, forward strand.
ACGCTGATATATTTTTCAAGTAGATGGCATGGCTAATTTTTTTTTCTCCCTCCTTTTTCGTACAAATGAAATTCATTTTTCATGTGAATTGAATACTAAAATGCTGCATGTATTGAAATTGTAATTTAAGGTATTCTAAGTTGATTGAAGTATTAAACTTTGTTTTATTTTATTTTTCTAAATGTTGTATATTTTTGAAGATGGTCAATCTCAATGTTTTTTTCAGAGATGCTTTGAAAATTGTTGTTATACTTGTAGTTATGGCTATAAGTCTCAAATTTTAGTACAAATAAATGTGTTGTGCCGTTGTAAGAGGGACCAAATTCTGTTTTAGAAGTGTTTTTAGCATGTTTCAATATTTAAATATTTTCTTTTCCTACCTTTGAAACCAAAATGCATGCAGGCAGTGAGATTTAGGTTTTAAAATTTTAAGGTGTTAATGGAATTTAAAAGCATAATGTTGCAAATTATGCCATTCTCACAGGATTAGATTATCTTGTTTATACAATCTTAATGGTTGAACTAGTTTTTGATTATTGTTGAAAAGTAGAAATTGGATAGATTTACCTGTTGTATGTGGCATGTGCCAATGGGAAATGATAGTTACAGAGGTGTATGCGAATCTGGATCATTATTAAAAAATTGCAAGTGTTATACTGGTTCTTAGACTAGGATGGGTCTAAGGTATGTGTGCAATTATCATCACTCCATTCTGAGAATGCTTTTATCTGTCAAATGGTATAGGTTGTAAAGAGCTTCTCATCTGGTAAAAGAGAGGGCGGTGACTTCATTGCAGCCTGTGTTTCACCTAAAGGAGAATGGATTTACTGTGTTGGTGAAGACAGGTATACTGATTTTTTTTTTAACCCAGCCAAATACGTTAGGTGTATTATACCTGATTTTTTCTGCTTTTGAACAGAAGAGCTTAGGGCATTTGTCTTGTGGTTTATCAACTTATTCCCAAGAATAGTTAGTTGGGAATAATATATTCTTATGTTTTGTTGCAAGTTTTATAAAATATTCCCGGGCATTCATCATTCTCAAGAAAGTTATATTCCCATGTTTTAATAGGATTTTGTTCCCATGAGGGGGCTTGGAAATGGAAGATTTCCTACTTGAAAATGAAAATTATTGAACAGAAATAGTAACATGTCCCACAATTATCCTATCTCATTTAATTGTTAGATTTGGATTTAATTGGATTTGAATGAGTTGTACACCTTTTCAAAAATGAGTTTAATTTCTATGTACTGACAATATAAAATTTTTTTATACTATCATCCAACTATATATCGCATGTTAGTAAAAGTGGTTAAGTCTAATATCATTACTGAAAAGTCATGGAAATGAGATAATTTGATTGGATGACGGTGTATAAAAATTTTACATTGTCAATGTATAGAAATTAAACTCTTTGAAGATTGAGTGGTAGCTCCATATTGTTTGGTACAAGTTTATGATTGTCTTTTTTCTTTTTTTTGCCTTAGAAGTGCAATTTTTATTTTAGATAATTAAATAATATTTGTTAAGAGTATTTTAGGAATTATCACACATATTCCTAGGGATATGTATTGTAAATCAAAAACATTTTAATCCATTCTCAAAAATCTCAAAAAGATTCCTAAGCATCTTTAATGCTAAATAATTAAGTTATTTAAAACACCCAAAAATGTGGTTTCTGGGTATAATATTTCCAGCAATGTGATGCCTGAGTATAACTTCCTAAGAATGTGATTCTTAGGAATGTAAATTCAAACTTTGAATGAATCGTCCCCTTTCAGCAACTCTACAGTGAGTTTCAAGAGGTTTTCCATTGAGAAATTATTAATTTTTTATTTGAAGTAATCCTCTTGAGTTTTACTTCAAGATTATTAAGTTCTTAATTCTTAAGGAGGTTTGCAAATTAAATGCAGGAATATGTACTGCTTCAGCCATCAATCTGGCAAATTAGAGCATCTAATGAAGGTATGTTGATTCAGTTAGCCTGAAATTTGATTCGTGAAGTTCTCTCAAATTAGTCTTAATTTCCAGAAACATTGTAATATTGTTTTTAGAATGTACTATTGCGTTATTTGATCTAAACCACCATATCTTTTATACTTGTATCTGCCACCTCTTGGGGTGAATACGTGTAAAATCTGTAAATACTGAACTAGAACTTGATTCAGCAACAAGCCTCTCATAGTCTCATGGCATTTTGTGTCCATAAACCTCTGGATGTTTGGTTAGATTGCATTCAATGCAGTTTGGATTTTATTTTCTCCTATTTTGCTGATGCATTCTATACATTATGCAATTTTTAGGCATGCTTCGAAATGGATTTTTTTTTTTTTTTCCTTCACACAGGTCATCTTTGTCTTCATGATATGATATATAATTTATTTAAGATTAACGAAATTCTCTCTCTGGCTAACGGCAGGTTCATGAGAAGGAAGTTATAGGTGTCAGTCATCATCCCCATAGGAATCTTGTTGCAACTTATAGTGAGGACTGCACAATGAAGCTGTGGAAGCCTTGAATCTTGTCTGCTTCTATTTGTTTTTTTGTGGTTTTTTTTTTTTCCTGTTTGTTTGTGTTTAGGTGTTTCGTACAGTGCATTTGTTTTCTTTTCTAATTTGTATTCTGTTAAAACTGTACTATCAGTGAAATTGTAGGTGAGGTACTCTGTTAGATTTGGACAACTATTATTTTAACCCCCAAAAGATCATGTTAGCTGTCATTATAGCCTTAAGATAAAACTATACTCATTCTTGACTCTGGAAAGATTTATTCTGTTTGACAAATGCATCCAAATGTCAACTGGCCTCTGCTTCAATTAACAAAAGTGATTATATGTCTTGTTTTATGCTAAGTTAGACGGTAGAATCACCATTTTAGTTCCAAGAAGTTATATCTTTGAAAAAAATGGGCTATGTCATATTTTATGTGAAGTTAACATGGTAGAATTATCACTTTAGCTCTCTCAAAGATGATATATTTGACAAAATAACTCATGAAATAATCACTTCTGTTAACTGAAACTGGAGACTAGTTGATATTTTGGTAGATTTGTCAAACATAATAGATTTTTGGAAGGTCATGAGTGAATATAGATTATTTTGAGGACTATTTTGTCTGTGAAAATTTTTTTGTTGTCAAAATAGTAGTTTTCTCATGTTTTTATTTCATCCTTTTATTAAGAGTAAACAATCAATCTAGTCTCTAAAAAAATTATGTCAAACATATTGGTCTTAGAAAACCAAAACCATTTTGTGGCTCCTGAAATTTGTAACATACGACACCTTAGTCTCTCCACGAAGGAGTGACACTGGTGGTGAGTGGTGATTTGTTACATTATTGATGTTCAAAAAGGATTAAAGATATCAATTTTCCTATGCAAAATGCCATATGATAGATTTTTACATAGGATTACAAACACAAGTACCTGGTACTACATTGTATTATTGGATGAATGTTAATGTGATTCTAATGTGCAACGTGTCTTTTCAATTTAGTTTGGATGGATAAACTTCCTATGGGTACTAACTCATTATAAGGTTCAAATGTCGATGGATCATGTGAGGTAACTATTTTGTTTTTTTGGCCAATTTGTCTAGTTTGAGCTTTTTGCAGGACTAGATTGAGTGTTTATTTTTATTAGAGGATAAGTCTTGGCAGAATAGTTTGCTTTGTAATTTGGAGATTACGAGTTCAAATTTTGAAAATGGTATTTCCACACTTAGGGATAACGTTGCAGCATATATCTTTTATTAGTCGAATGCGTGGGGCCATCCTTTTTATTAAAATTAAAGACAGGAATTATCAAAGGGTGCACGTTGCTCTGCAAAGGATGATTGTAATAAGCAACTTGAACAGCTTGTAATGGCCAGAATCTATCTACTAACAAGTAATTTTAAAGTGTTTTTCATAATCATTTGGTATTTAATATTAGTTTTGTTGGTTATTATTTTTTCTCACTCCGTTACTCTTGTAGTGTAATAGTTGATATGTTAAATATTGGATGATATAAAAATAATTTTTTTTATAGCCTAAGAGCATCTAGGAATTTCTGATGTTTCCCAAACTGTTCCTTAAAGAAAGCGGTAGTTGGCTTGTGTGCTCATCTACAATTTGAGCTGAATAACACACTTTTAGTGGTTGTTGGATTCGTTTTCTTTTTATTTTCAATTAATATATATTTATTGATAAGGGCAGAAATGGTTATTTTATTTTCATTCTGTTCTTGTTTTCAAGTTTTGCGTAATAAAAATGGTTAGAATAATATTTTGTTCTTACCATTTCTATTATAAAATCTTAAATAGAAATTCAAAAGTAAGTAATTTTGTAATTAACAATAAAAATTAACTAACTCGAAATTTGAAATTAAAAAAAGGCTATTCTACTTGTGGCCACTTTGGTCTATATTAATCAGACATTCCTTTTACATAGGATATTGCTAGGTTAAGAAAATGAAACAAATTGCAATACAACTACATTTGTAACATTACAAACCTACATTTCACACAAACAAGCTTAAATAATCCCAAGTATTTTACTTGATCAAATCAGGTAAATTTTAGTAAAAAAATGATTATTTTATGTGATCTTCGAGGCGGAGAATGTTTTCTTGTACAAGTATTACAAGCAGAGTTTTTGAAATTTTGAAGGAAAATACTGCACGCCCCAAATCCTTTCCCGGATTAAGTGAGTGACGTGAAACCGTTTGCAGTTGAATTTTTGCCAGTTACAACCTTTATTTATCCATGTTTTGTCAGCTTTTTTCATCCAATAAACCCATGACATATCAATCATCACCTTATCGGACAGGTCTTCCGGGCTGTCTAGTGTTTCTCAATTTTGAATACACGTTAGCAAAATTGTTTGACTCAACCATCCCTTAACTAGAAAGTTTTACAAATAAAAGCACATGATTAATAATATAAAACTCTTTTACACTTTTAAATCATCAAAATTACACTCTTCCAGTTATAAACATGATACATAGGAAGATTTTCGATCAATAGTTGCCGATGTGCATATTGTAGAAAGAAACTTGGAATTGACAATCCATACCAACGAAAGGGCGTCTTGAGTCTTAAACATTGGGTCAGAAACATATTGATGAGGATTCTTTCATTTTTATTTTTTATTTTTGATATAATTTCACCATCATTTTAGTTTTTAGGTCTTCTCCCATTGTCTTCAGCGAACCTTGCGAACTTTCTCTTCCTGTCCAATGCCCAACGATTTCTGGGCATTTGCAATACCTTCAGGATCTGCATTATAGCAAGTGACAAAAAAACCATATCAGCAAAAACGGGTCAACAACTCAGGTTTGATGGATTTGTGTGTTCTATACTTGAGAAATACTTGGTTTCCAAAACAATCACAGTAAGTATACTGATCCAATGAAGAGAGCAGGACCATCACCAGTAATTTTGATTTTTTGCCATTACAAACATCACTGGCGTCAAATGCCAAATAAGACATTGGAAAACTCAGATAATCAGTTTAGATGATATGTAATTGAAGATACAGGGGGAAAAATGGCCAGATAAAAGATCATCCAAGACAGAAACAAGCATGTTTGTCTTCTGTATATACTGTATGGCTCTGGGATCAATGTGTTTCAAGAAGCAAAGGAAAAAAAGGAATTACAAATGATGAGGGTGTTCCAGAGAACCCCTTATCCCCCAAGCCCTTCAACCAAATTCTAACTCACTCCTATCTCCTGTATCCTACGTTCCCCTCCCCATTCTGTTACACACCCCTTACCCACACACACAGCAGCACACACACTATAACTCAAGCACCCTCACCCTCTCTTTCTCAATAATCGCCAATTACACCAGCAGCCAATTAAGCTCGGCCTAGCCCCTTTCCCTTCCTAATAATAGAGAAGAAAAACCTATATTGAGCTATATTGGATCAGTAATCCTGAAAATAATTGGTACAGTTTTGGTTCTATTCAATCCTCAGATGTGGATAAAGGTACACTAATTCTAACATACCAAAGAATTGTGTGAAAATGCGTGTGAAGAAGGTCAGGTTGCGAGAGACATCGTTTGCCATGGCAGGAGGAAGAGGTTTCACCAGAGTGTCAATGGTAAAAACTCGTTGCAGAAACTGCATTACAGAAACAATGAGAAGATAACCAGATGCTATGTCAGATGCACAGGTATGCTATCAGGAAAAACTGAAAAGAGAGGCAGCATATAACATGGACATAGACATTAGTTTAACAACAAAAGCCAAAAAACATGTCAAATAACTTGTTAACTAGAAAGGAAGCCAACCTAGATAATGGATATGTCGCAATTTATAAAGACCAGTTAAAGATATTGAACTATCATACATCACAGTCGAAGTATTATACAAAGTTACCAAACAGTCAATCCTAACACCTAATAAGTACAAGTTGGGGCTCTAAACTGGTCACTTCATAATGAGAAACGGTGTGGATTAGATTCATATAAACTTCTCCACACTAAATATTGCCAAGAAGCAAGCCTTGCTAGACATAGATTCTAGACAAGGGGAATTGAAGTATCTCATTACCTAATTTCCTGAATCCAACATACCTGCAAGCTGGCCAGACAGGATGGATCAGGTTTAGTCAGTTTTGAGGGGGCCCTTAGGTGCAAACTTTTTCGGTCTGGAATTGAGCACAGAAGTTGAGCTTGAAACTGAAATTGACTGGCCTAATTCCAATTTCTATATTTGTTGTAATATATTATAATTCCACAGTCTAATTTCATATAATTAAAAAACAACTAAAATAAACTCTTTGTAACTCCTAACCTATACACACCCTAGGAATTGTCAATACAAAAACGTATGAATACCTGTCTTCTCATTAAAGTCCATGTAGTTATTTCTCCTTTTCATTTATTCCCTAACAATCATGTTACAGTTCTACACTGAACCCAAACTCAAAATTTAAGATTCTAAGTCAATCCCAATTCCGGCATCCAAACGTGAAGGTATGTTCTAAACAAAGATAATCTTGTAGTTGACAACAACGAAAAAAAAAGAAATAAATAAAAAAGAAATGAGAAAACCTGAAAGTTGCGCTGGAAGCTATAGCGGAGCTGAGGATCAATGACGAGGGAGTCGTGGTCGTCATGGTGGTGGTCGGACTTGGGGCGAGGGACGTGCATGGTGGAAGTGGAGCCGGGCTGGCTGGTGAGTTTGAGCTTTGCGTCTTGGAACTCTTCCGTCTCCTCGCCCCTCCACGGCGCTGACGTCATCAGTTGCTTCTTCTTCCCTTCTTCGCCATCTTATTGGTTGCTTGATGCTTGGCTTGCTGATTGGTTCCCGAGACGAGACGAGATGAGATGAGCCTGCTTTACAGTGTCCTGTCAATTATCTATCTTCAGAGAGTGAACCAGTGTTCCCTCTTCCAGCAAGATAAGATAGGACTTGGGCCTGACAAAGGGAACAGAGAACACTAGTTAGGGTTGGGTTAGGGTCCCTGGTCCAGGGATCTTTCGGTAACTTGGTGGCCCAGTTCTCTTTTATTTTGGTCAGACGGCCCAGTTCTTTTAATACTCATGCTTAGCCTTTTTTTCAATTATTAAACATAAAAAAATTATAGGAGATTTATAATTTGAGATAAATTAATTCTTTAAGTTTTATAAAAAAACAAATTAGTTCCTACTGTAAAATATAAATTGTGTTTTGTTAACTTTTATGTATGTAACTTATTTACATGTATTGTTAAATTGAAACCTAACTGTCTCACTTCTTTAATGAACTCTTTTAGACCCTTTGTTTTTCATTTGCTATCTCTGATGAGAAGAAAGATTTTGACTTTAAGTTGGTATTTGTTGTGTGCATAATAGAGAAATGAGGCATATTATGACGTTATGAAAATTAACAGTATACGTAAGTAAGTTAACAGAATATATGGACATTTTTCAACAATTAAGGCAGCAATTTGAAGGAGAGACTAACTTGTCCCCTTTTATAGAATTTGAGGGATTAATATGATATTTTCTAAATTTAAGAGATTAATTTGCCTCAATTATAAATCAAAGGGACTAACTTAGGGTTTTAGTCATTATTAAATACACATTTTAGCACTTCAAAAATATATGAAGGACAATTTAGATTGCGCTTGATTGTAAAAAATATTTTTTGTTTTCCATTTCCTATTTCTAATTTTGTAAAGGAAATATTGAAAATTGTGAAAATTGTAAAATCCAGTTTCATTTTTGGTTTTATGTATCTTTTTCACAAAATCTTGAAAATAGAAAATTAGAAATTATTTTTTGAAACCAAATACACGTTTAATTTCTTAGGATTTAAAAGTTTCATATTAGTGCTTTACAGATTAAAAAAAATACAAATTGATTCTTCCATACATTTTCATACACTATTTTTTTAATGAGTAAACAATCTCTTTGGTCCTAACATTTTCAATTCGATATCAATTTGGTCTAAACAAGTTTTTTTTTACATCAATTTAGTTTTAATATTTTTTTTTTGACATCAATTTAGTTTTGGGATCAAATTAATATAAAATTTTTTGTTAGGACTAAATTGGTGCTAAATTAAAATGTTATAATCAGAGAGGTTGTTTAATCAAAATACCAACCTATCCCATTTTTGAATGAGTTTAATTTCTATGCATTTATAGTGTAGAATTTTTTAATAAATCATCTAATCATATATGGAAATTTAAAAATAATTAAGTCTATCATTGTTTAAAAGTTATACAATTAGGATGATTTAATTTAATGACAATATATTTTTATACTATCAGTATATAAAAATTAAATTCTTTTAAATTATGAGTGGCCAATATTAGATTTTCAAATCCTAATGACCTAGTTTTTTTTTTTTTTTGATTGAAGCTGATGGACTAATCTGTCACCCCACTTTCCCTAGATTTCCCAAAACAAAAGCCGAACTAAGTAAACGTAGACACCCTACAGGCCCCGCCATATTGGCCAACCCGGCCCATGGTCAACATTGAATTTGTGTTTCCTTTCGCAGTTCCACACCCATTTCTCTCTTCATATTCCGTTCTACCTTGCTTGTGCAACAAACCAGCCGCATATAGCAAATGAAGGCAAGGCATAGATAGCACAGTGGGTGGGTGCAAGTGCAAATGCAAGTGCAAGTGCAAGTGCAAGTGCAAGGTGCAAGGTGCAAGATGAAGTTTGCGGTGAAGAAGGCATGGAGCAGTGGTGCGCGGGTGGGGGCACTGGAGGTTGGAAGCTGCCCGGGACCCATAGAGACCCCTGCTCTTCTGCTGTCCACTCGCAAAGGCCTCCCTCACTTTATATCCCCTGACCTCCTCTTCTCTCCCCTCTCCTGATTCCAACCTCCTTCAAGTTTCTCCCCTCCACTTGTATGTTGTGCCAACTCCTGTTTTCTTCTTTTTTCTTTTTATTATTATTATTCAACAATCTAATCTAATAATAAAATCATCCTCATTATTTTTCTGCTTGTCTAGTCTGGAAGGGCTTTCTCCACCCACTATATCAAAAATAGGAGGCCTTCACCAAATGCTTGGTTTGCACCAATATGGGATTGCAGCTGTAGCCAGGGATTCTATTCAGTGCCTTCCTGAGGCCAAAGGAGCTACCAAACTCGGAGCATCTTTTGAGACTCCTTGTGGTCGTCTATTGGTAAAAATTTTTAGGGTGCTTTTGGTTTTGGAAAACAGGTTTCAATTTTACTTTTATTGTTTTTTTTTCAGGATTTTGTGACCAGAATATTGAGAAATAGAAAAAAGAAAACTGAGGACTATGTTTTGCTGTTTTCACTGTTTCCTCTGCGGAAGACTGAAAAAACAGGAAACAACTGAAAACTGTTTTCTATAGCCAAATGCACTCTTAGAGTCACTTGCTGCATTACCTTGTTTAAACTCTACTTTTAGGTCCTGTTTGGTCTAGTTTTCATTTTCAGTTTTTCAGTTTTCAGGAATTTGTGAAAAAAAAAACTGAAAACTGGAAATGAAAATTGAAAAGTGGAATTTGCAGCTTTTAAAATTTTCAGTATTTCCTTCACAAAACCTGGAAAACTGGAAACTGAAACAAAGAACCTAATAGTTGCCTAATGTCAAATCTAGTGTATCTTCTAATTCTAAATTTGACATGATCAGATTAAACCTAAAGACTATGTTGAGATGATGTCTTGCATGAGGCCAAATATATGGGCTGCCTTGGCAGATGAAGTACCAGCTTGGGTCTCTGATAAAAGGAACAAAACCTCAGTAGATAGAACTTTGAGATGGCTTGATGATTGCCTTGCGTCAAATTCGGTAAATACAATTTGCGTCTTTTCCTTCTCTAGTTGTGTTATGAATTGCATTCTGAATTTCGTGAATTCATACATGCTTAAGAGCTTTAAAAATTGTTTTCGTTGTTCCTTTGTTATAACTTCAGTTTGTGGTGAAGAGAGAAGTAGTGAATATAAAAACAACATCATCATAAGCTCAATGGGTTACATTGCTAATTTGCTATTTAGCTTTGTCATTAGTGCAGTTTGGTTAGATTGATGGTTTTTTTCTTCCTTTGACTGAGATAGCTTCCATGTGGTGATGTAAAAGTTTCTTCTCTTCTCTTTTAACCATTTTAGTTGCTGAGGGAAGCTAAGTTACTGGCAAATTTTCAGTATATGCATGCTAAATTTGCTTGAGATATGTTTGTCAGAACTAATGAGGGAATTCATTTTTTCTCCCCTTGGTTTAGACTTCAAATATTCTCGTAGTCCAGGATATTTGTTCACAAGTAAGCTAAACTGCTACATTATGTTATCTACACCAATTAGTCTGCTGCAAAACTGCGAAAAGGTCTTTAAATGCATGTTGAAGGGGAGTGATCGATATGTTTCATCCCTTGATTGTTTTCCAGTTTAAATTTAGCTGCTCTGGAGTCCTTCAGTTCTAGGACAATAAATCTAAACTAGTCAGATATGCTCAATATGGTGGGCGTGCAACCAAAACAACCTTAAGCCTATGTTTCCCACAATTTGAAAATTACGAGGCTGCATCAGTTTGTTTCCTGGCCGTATGATATGGGAATGAATTCATGCCAACTCTTTGCTTAAAGGAGTCAAAAACAATATTCAGAGGTGGACATCTCCCAAAGAAATTTAAAGCCTCATTTTTTTTTAATTTACTTATTTTTCTTTCAGAAAATCTTATAAATTATATTCAAAATGTTAGACAGAGACGGGCTGAAAAGCTTGAGTGGTGTAAAATAATCAAAACCAAACATGAACACAAGCTTAGTATTGTGTCTTCTAAGGTTAAGTGAGGTCCCACTCCTTTCCATTTTTAGAACATGTGGGTTAACCATCATTGCTTCTTCCCTTTTAATAAGGAACGCGGGAAGTGTATACCATGAAGGGGTGGTAAGGCTTATGAAGAAGCTGAAGGTGCTTAAGGAGAGTTTAAAGGAATGGGCCGAATCAAGAGTGTCTCGGAGACACAAGGATTAGAAAAGAGCCCAATTATGGAAATGGCACTTTCTTTGGAACAAAGGCGTGAGGAATGATTTTGAAGGGATGTTGTTTAGGGTTTAGGAATGAATTGGAGACATAAATCTAGCCTTAAATGAGTAAAGGACCAGGGTTCTATATATAAGTTGATCTGTTGACTGGATACTGATGGACTCAGGAAGAGTACTGTTCAGAAGTTGGAGTTTGAGAATGTGAGCAAAATTTGAGATATTGGTAAAGATGAAATTACTCGGGTTTGTATGGCTTTCAATATGAATTTATTCAAGGATTGGGTGATCCATTTTTTGTCCTAGTTACTTATGAACAGATAATCACATATGAACATCGTTAGAAGAAGAAATTGAACTTCAGTTTTCAAATTGGATTTTGAGAAAGCGTAGGATCAGGTGAGTTCTGGTTTCTAGATAAAGTTCTCGTTAAAAGGGTTTTGGTGCTTGATGGAGATGGAATAGTAGCTTTTTTTATTTTATTTATTTACTTATATATGTTTGAATAACCAGGTTCCTTATGCATTTCACTGATAATCATCACAGTATTGTGTCATGAAATTCTAAGCTGATTATCATAGTATCAATTGAGAGTGCATATTTTGTCTTCTTTCCTGCATTTTTTTTTCATCCTTCTATTCAATGTTATTTCCTTTTGTTACCAGACAAAAATGATTAATATAGCACATATTCATCTCAAAATTTAGGCAGCTGGATCTATCTTTGGTGCCATTGTTGGAGGCCCAAATTTGGATGAAAGGAAGCGATGTGCAGAGGAGGTAGCAAGGCGAAATGTTTCAGGTTCTTTGTTTTTCTTCAGTTGTTTTTGGCCTAAGTTGCATAGGTATGAGTACACTATCGGTAGTGGTACCAGGTGTATAAAGCAATCCATTATTCTTCACTCTGTTCACTTTGTTACGTCTCATCTAGATGGTACATGCTGGACAGTCCATTAGTCCCTCTTATGTAACATAATGTATGTTGTTTGTTATGTTGCAAACCAAAGTATATTGCAATTACTTGACTCCTAATTGTTCTACCATAGCAACAACCTTGTCCTATCATAAACCATGTTTACAATCAAAAAAAGTTAAACCTTTTTTTATAGTGCAGCCTATAGTTTTTCTTGGTCTCACTATACCTCTAGCTATTTGGATACTCTCCATTTGATTTACTCTTCTTACTAGGGCTTCCATCAACCCCCTCCAAACATGAACAAACCAAAGGCGACATTCTATTATCTTTTTCCACAATAGGTGTTAGACCATCTTGCTCTCTAATGCATTCATTCATTTGGATATAATAAAAAAATCTTTTTATATTCAATGTAAACCAGCCTAATTTGATAGAAACTTGTAAAAGGCAGCATAGTGGGCAATTATGGTTTTAGTTATTTGTTTTTGTTTATATGTAGTTCTCTTTTTTATCCAACCCTACAGAATACATCCTCAATGACAAACTGTAAACAATAATGTTGACTTATCCATAAAATTCAAAGTGACTAACTTGTTTTACCCATTTTTGTGTTTCTTTCTCTTTATGTTATGTGAGACATTTGAGATGCTTAAATGCCAATATTGCTGTGTAAATATGCTAACTGAGCTGTAATGAATGATGCAGGTTATTGGATTGGAGGATTTGGTCTTGGAGAGGGCATCGATGAGCGACCTGGTCTTTTAAGGGCTATTATGGTTAGTGCCATCACCGTAGTTGTTCACTTAGACCCTATTTGAATTGAATTTTATTTGATAGTTTCGAGTACATTGTAATTAATTTTGACAAGTATTTCTTTACTTCCAAGACTACTCTTACTAAAACCTGATTTTCTTGTTACTTTTTCTATCCGTGTGGGGACATTTCATAGAGGTTAGCATTTATGCTTTTGAGAGTAGTGTGTCTAGAGTCACGACATGCTTCCTCTTTGATCTTAATGAGTAACCACATCTCAATATTGTTACTTGTGAGTGAGGTGCATTCCTCAGGTGGCAATCTGTGCTTGAAAGAATGAATGTAAATAAGGATGTAGACTGAAGTGCAAGCAAGGAGAGTGGAGAATAATTGCATTTGCATGCTTTGTGCTTATTGTGGGTCTTGTGAATATGTCTTCTATATACTTTGTTTATTTTCTTATGTGTGTGTATATTTTGTCATTTATGTTTATTCCTTCCCTTTTTATGTAATGTAAAACAAATGATGTTTTTGTCTTTAAATGTTGTCAGATACTCAAATTAAAAACCATTATTGAGCTTTCTCCTAATAGCCTAAGCTTTTGGCAGGGTTGATGGACATGATAATAAAATCCCCATTAGCTCATTTAGATGTGCTATTTGAACATTTTGTTTAGAAAGTAATGGCCTGTTTGGTTTGAGTTTTCAGTTTTCAGTTTTTCAGATTTTGTAAAGGAAATACTGAAAATTCTGAAAACTAGAAATTCTAGTTTGCAGTTTTCATTTCCATTTTTAGTATTTCCTTCACAAAATCCTAAAAACTAAAAACTGAAACTGAAACCAAATATACCCTAACTTTTGTACTTTTTAACATGCTTGGATGAAATTTTTTAGAAAAAAGCTGAAGCACTTTTTGTAGTAAGTTACATTTTTTAGCTTTTGAATTTAATTGGAAAGAGAGAGAGAGAGAGATGAATGCCAACACAAGATAGAATAGGCTTGTGCAATTTGTCCACTGTTAGGATCCCATTAGTTAGTAGTTAGTTAGGTGATTAGTTGACTATAAATAAGGGAAGTAGGGATTAGTTGGAAGTTTCTTTTGCCATTTGATGGAGTCTAACTCTTCCGCTCCTCTTACTATTGTAATCTTTCTAGGGTTCTTGTGATTTTCTAAGGAACCGCACATCAGTATATATTGTTCTTCAATTACTCTTTTAGATACCACTGCCTAACATCCACACTTCAAGGTCAACGTGCTCTTGCATGAGGGGGTGTGTTACATATAAATCCATTTATGTGACTTTATCCAATAGCATAAGCAATTAGTAATTTGACCTTGCGAAATGTTATAACTTTTAGAAATAACCAAGCAACCTTATTTTTAGGATATCTTGCCAGATGAGAAGCCACGCTTGATATGTGGGCTTGGGCTCCCAGGTACATGATTTATGCAGTTATTTCTTTATGCTTTTGGCCTGCTTTGCTCAATGTATATGCTTTTTATGTTTACCTCTCAGTGTATTACATTTATTGATTGAGTTGGAGTAGATACAAATTTGTAGCGCATACAACTGATTTTAACCTTACAGAGGAGATCTTGCAAGGGATTGCTGCAGGAATTGATCTTTTTGATTCTACGTAAGTAGCTGATTCCGTTTTCTATTTGCTCGATATCCCTATTCTCCTTCGTTTACTGTGTCATGGATTTCGTGATGGTTCATAGGTACATCTATTCCCTCACACTTGGAGGATTTGCACTAACCTTTTCACTGGACAAGAGTGGGGAGCAATATAATTTACAGTTAAGCCAGATTGGAAATGACTTGACCAAAATTAATTTGAGGGCAACAGTTTACAGGTAACATCATAATTATAATTGCTGCTTTTTGTACTTTTGATAATATAAATAGTGGGATTTTAGCTATGTTTGGAAGATGGGGAAGATGATGGAAGGGACTGTTTATAACAATAAATTTCCAGTATACCTAAATGTTAGTACTTGTTAGTCTTGTAATAAAGTACATGATACAGCTTTAATTTGATATGTTTCTAATTAAAATAGAATTCCTTTCACCTCCTTATTGTCCAAATCGAGGTTATTTCTCCTTCATCCTTCTCATTAAAATTCATTACCAATGTAACCTAAACATGCTTAATTGTTGTTGTATGAATTTTTAATTATTAGTGAAAACATTAATTGAAAAAGTAAACAGATAACATATTCAAATGCGTCCTTAGCTAACACAGTTCTGTGCTTGTATTTTGATGCAGGAAAGATTTCTCACCCATTTTAGAAGACTGCGCCTGCTATACGTGCAAGAATCATACTAAAGCATACATCAATCACTTATTCAATGTTCATGAAATGCTGGCACAAATTCTTCTAGAAATGTATGGGTTTCTTTCCTTGAAATTATAGTAGCAACATAATCATGAAGATGATGATGATGATGATGATGATGATTATGATGATAACAGTAATAGTTATATTTTCAATAAAAAAATAATAATTGTATTAGTATTCGATTCATACCAGTGTTGATATTATTATACTGAATTTTGCAGCCATAATACGTCCCACTATTTGAGGTTCTTTCGTGTAATAAGAGAAGCAATTCAAGATGGAAGGTTTGAGGAATATCGACAGACATTCTTGAACAGCAGGCGTGAGCATTTCATAGGAGAAGCTATTTCTCCTTGAGATCATTATAAACATCAAATTATATTGTTCTACTAGTCTAAGTTATTTCCGGGATTTTAACATAAATTTGATATGTGGAAAAAGAATTGTGTAGATTGTACGAATACGTAAAATTCTCTATTATGTGAGTTTGGATGTCATTAGGTACAATTTTAACAAATTTAAATAAGAAATTGATTTTCATTCGTTATTAGTGTCAACAGGTTATCAAATTATGTATTGTTATAATATCAGAAGTAACTGGGGAGAGGATTCGTTGGTCCACCCCTAGTTGGGGACCAACATTAGATACACGCAGAAAATTAACAAATGGTCCCTCCTACCCTTTTCTAAAAAGCAATAAGCCAATAAGGTCAGAGCTTAACAGAAGATCGTTGGAAACTGAGAATAGTATGGGTCTTTATCAGAATATGTATTTGGACACTATACTAACGAGGAAAGAGCAGCAGTAACAGATGTGTCAGGTGGCTCTTGCTTGACTAAGGAGATTGTGGATGACACAACTGACTGGAACAGTGATGAATGCTGCATTTGCAAGATGGATAGTGATTTAATATGCTGTGATGGTTGCCCCGCTGCATTCAACTCGAGGTGGGAAGAAATTGCAAGCGACAACCTGCCTCAGGGGGACTGGTATTTGCCCTGAGTGTGCAATTGGCACACACAGTGCTTGGAAGAAATCACGAATGTGTTTGTAACTGATAAAATATATGTCTATAAATTTCAAGCTACCAATCCCACGACACATTAATTATAACAGATGGTATAGCTTTATCAAACACATGGCTATGACCTTACTGAATAGAAAACACATGCCTATGAAAATTTACAAGCTTCACAGCATCAAGTACAAAATTATTAGTTGTATGCAGTTTCATTCCTTTGAAAAAGGGAAATTAATCCACCAATCCCACAGCTTTATGCAACTTAAACCCAAAGTTTATGCAATAATAAAAGTCAAGCTCATTTTTAACCTTGTTAATTTTAATTGTTATCTAAACTTCCAAGATAAAATACTTGAGCCATTAAAATTTCATTTGGAAGTTACCATTTACTCCCTCTGTTTCATAATAACTATAAAAATACCAAGCAATACACATATCAAGGAAAACAAAACAACATCTTGGTAAATGTAGAAAATTATATCATTACTCATCTTAGTAAATGTATTAATTAAATACATAACCAATACATTTATATTAAGGGTATAAATGAAAAAAAAATTAATGCTACCTAGATATTGTAAATGAATAGATATTTTGAAACATTAAAAAGTAAAAAGCAACAGTTATTGAACCATTTTAGTGCCGCCTTCGAAGAGTGATTGGAAAGGCACAACACTTGACGGCATCACAGGCCCTCACCAAATACATTCGTGATTTGAACATGTCTAGATGTTCTTTGGGGTTTGATGTCCCGTCATACCCTTCAATTTCTGTTGGAGTTTAAAATCCCATGGGAGTTTCAAATTCATGAGGTAGTTAGAGAATGGGAATTTATCATCTTCATCCTGAACTACTTACTTCCTTTCCTTTTCTCCATGCAGTGGTCCCAAGAAGTAGAGTTTGTTGATTCTGCCAAACATGTTTTATCTAACGTCATCTTGGGCTCCTACGATCAGTAGGAGCCGTGGTTAGCTCTCAATGGCTTCCATGGCTTCTGCCTTTTGCCTCCTACTCTCGATGCTAGGATCATAGGTTCGAATTTTGTGAGTTAGGACTAGGTTCCCAGCTCGTTCTTCCCCTATGACGCCTCAAGTTTTGGTAGATCAGGCTAGGAGATAACTTGCGAGGGCATCAACATATCCGCACTCGGAGACTCTCGCCTCCAGCGCTCGTACTAACGGCGAGCCTCATCTACTTCTTTCTAATGGAGTTCTTGAGCCAAATCTTCTTCCCTTCTTCATCTTTCTTCATTGAAGTGTTCTTCCTCTCTTTTCTAGCGATCCCCTTCCATCACCTTCATGGCATCGACATTGCAGCCAGATCTTGAGTGGTCACAACATGCTCCCATATAATCTTGAGCATTTATGCTACGAGGGAGAATTTGCATCTCCCTTCTACATTATTTGCTTCGTTCATGTTTGCACGGCTATCATCAGTATTAGGGACTTCATCTCTATTAACCTATGTGTTAGCCTGTGAAGTAGATTCCGAGGTAGTGTACACTTCAACCTCATGGAGGTTGTTTTCCAAGATGTGGTGGGCTTCTTGATGAGCTCAAAGGGAATTATCCTCGAAGTAGACATAGCACTTGTTGCGAGACAAACAAATAACAAAGAAAATGGTCAACACTGTGTTCTGCAGATGGCACCAATATAACGAGGGCGAGTAATGATTCGGAATATACCTCGTTGCCTCAAGAATGATTGGATTCGAGAATGCAAGGTGACCACGATCTTCAGTCTCCTGAGAATGAGGGGTGTAACTACAAGGACTCCATCAACAAGTCAACAAGACTTTATGAGGTCTGAGTGTGCAAGTGAACGTAAACTTATACCTGGAGTCCTTGGGAGTATTTATAGAGGTGCCTCGAAGGTGGTTATCAAGGTTGCAGGGTATCGTGTTTCCCAATATGGTGATCTCACGTTCTTTAGTTCATGGGCGAGTCACAAAGAGGGGTAGATGACCTTGGTAACCGCCACGTGACGAGGCTCCGAACCTAGATTTCGTAATACGTAGGGCAATGAATTACGTCAATGTAATTAGGTTACTTTTAGATTCACGCTTAACCAGGACTCTTGTTGTAACAAAATTAAATTTAGATTACTTAATCATAAAATGAGTTTAAAAGGTCTAAATTTTTTCTTTTATTACACACTATTATTTATTTAATAATTTTTATATTATATAACTACTAGATGAAAAAAAAATAATGATATATATGTTGTACATAATGTTATTCATTTTATTTTTTGGATAAATATAGAAAAAGCTCTACCCAAAAGGAGTAGCAAATAAAGATAGATTATAATATACCAGTTACATTTGCAACACAAAAATCACAACATTAGCATGCAAGACAAAAATGAGCTAACCAAAAGCAACCAAAATACACCAATTACTAACTAGTGGGATGAGGCGTTAGGTCTCTTAAGTAATGTCCATGATTTAAATGCTAGAATTGTGAATGGAATCAACTGGGTTGGAGGACTGCCATAATAGGTTTTAGGTTAATCTGGATTAGTCAACCAAAAGTTGGATACTAGATTTTTTTTTTAAAAAAAGCTACCAAAATGTGCGTAACTATAAATATCACCCGTACACGTGCTAATTACTAAATACCAAGTGTATGCCCCATAGAAGTAAATAAATAAATAAATACCGAGAGATAGAGGCCTGTACACTGAGCCATGGTTATTAAACAAAGTTGTTTATTGGAAAAAAAAAGTTGTTTATTTAATTTTAAATATTAGTTCACTATTCCATGTTTAAAAAATATTTGAATAAAATAATTTAAATCGTAAATACGGGTAAGTTAACTTCAAATAATCAAATGTTTGATAGTTATTACAAAGATTAAAAAACGAGATTAGTAGTAAGGATTTTTAAAATTGAATAAATAATTAATTAAATTAACAATAAACTTTTTAGATAAAATTATAATTGATGATAAAACTAATTCTAAACTATTATTTTAGTTGATAAAGAAAAGCAAAAATGACATTTTGGAAAAAACAAATAAAAAACTTTAAAATATGAGTAACAATAGATATTTGGGAGTGATAATAACACTCCCTTACTTTTCATCAATAAACTTTTGACGGTTTTCCATCTTTCACAATTTTTATTTGAAAAATAAATATAACTTACAACTTATTGCAATACAAAGTACGATATTCTAATTATGTATTAAAAAAAGTATGATATCTCGATTGACTGATCTAAACATCATTTTAATTTAAAATTTTATGTATATAAATGAAATAGTTATTGAATATTGCATAAATTGCAACTCATGTACTTCCAAGTGAAATATTGAATTAAATTGATTGTTAAAAGAATATAACATTACTCCTACAATAATATATACCTTTTCAGTAATTGCATAATAAAAATAATATTGACCAGTTTTATTAATAGTATTTGTTTTGTTAAATTTTTTTTTGAGATTAAAGTTTCTACACATAATTTATGTTAGATTTTTATTAACTAATGTCTTAAGAATATTAGTTAAGTAATTACCGGTGAAATTTTTTTATTTTAATTGAATTTTCAGTACATTGAATTTTAAAAATTTAACAAACATTCTACTTGTGCTTTTTTAGCAAAATCCAGTACGTTATAATCTACTTATTTTTTTTATTAAAATTAATTTTACAAAATCAAATTTATTCAAAATTAAATTTTACAAATTCTGATCTAAACTTACACAGTAAGAAATCAATCCACAGCTCCTTGTTCCAATTTCCAATCCCTCATGAACTTCGAAAGTTCATCTAACTTTGATCAAGACTCCGTCGCGCACCAACGTTGGTAGTTCCGAGAGCTTCTTCGGCCATGAAGCCATCAGAGAAGTTGAATGATCTTCTGTGCCTAAATAGTTTTTTTTTATTTCAATAATTTATTGACATATAAAAAATAAAAATTAAAATAAATTTATAAATTATCAAATATGTAATATATATTTTTATGTGTCCATAAATAATTGAAAGATAGGAAAATAGACACCATTTGAAGATAGCAGCTTTCCACCCTTCAAAAATTACCTCGTTGCTAATATAATATGGACCAATGACACCTTCCCCTTGAATCCATAGAATTTTTTTATATATACAATAACGTTATGTAGGATTATATTGTTCATATTAATATATTTTAATTAGCAAGGGTTTACAGGTGGAAAAGGTTGTTGTCGCATTTCAAAGTAATGCTGTTTGGTCTGTTAACACGTCTTACCTTTCTTATGAAAACAATCAACATCATCAAAGCATTTCAAGGTTGAATTTAAATTTTTTCCACTTACCTAATTGTTTTTCATATGACATCAATTTAATAAATCTGTATCAGTCCTACATAAATTGAAAATTAAACTACTATTCTATAAATACTTATAATGTGATAAAGTCTTATTAATTTAAGCAATATGGAAGATTCAAAAATTGTACTTGGAAATTACTTCCCTCTAATTCAACATTTACCCTTTATTTGGGGATTTTTTTTTAATAAAGGCTAATTTTAGAATTTTAAAAAATTATTTAGAAATAAGGGAGGTAAATGTAATATTAAAAACTAGAGGAGATAAGTGTAATATCGAAAGATCTAAGGGGAGGTTCTTGTAGTTATCCCTTATTTTTTTAAAACATAATTCTATACTTAAGAATAAGAGTAAAACTTCTTTAGATGAGTTTCATGTATAAAATTATATATGATACTCATTTAGAAAAATTTACCCTATTTTTACTCTACAATCAAACACAACTAGGGTGAGAATATGATATGCAGTATTTATTCAAGAACGTATATCGCCTATTCATTGACCAAATAAAGCCGAGATTTTTAAAAGTATTTTCAGTTGAAAATAGTCGAGTTTAAAGTTAAATAAAAATGTCTTTCAAGTCTTATAGGTCAACTTATTTATATACTACTAATATTATTATCATATATTTTGTTGTATATGATAAACTATAACACTATATCATATCATTTTCTCCCACTTGTACTATGATATTTTTTATTTTCAATAAAATAATTAATGCATTAAATTATGAATAATACATTTAGTATTGTTTTGGATTAAAAACATAAGGAATTTCTCAAAAATTAAGGCACGTCCAAACAAGCATAAAGTCAAATCACATTGGATGAAAAAGACAAAAATAATAACTATTACTAGTAACTTCTTTTTTTAGGGGGTTGACAGTTGATAATAATAATAATGAGTTTTTTACATAATTAAAATAAAAATGGGATATTATATATCTACCTTGATCTGAAAAGTATTACGAATATGTACTGTTTTGTATTATATTGAAATCGATTTCCTCATTAACAGATTAAGTCAGCTTTAAATTTGTATGCAAATTGACATAAATCAATATGGATCATCTTGACTTAAATTGATTTGAATCAATTTTTGAGACATGCTAACACATTCTAACATGTACCTATAATCAATTTAAGTCGATTTCTTGGTGCTACAATAATCTATTTGAATCAATTTGAAGATGTCAGTATTGTTAGATATCATTGAAAAATCGACAGAAATCAATTTGTAAATGTCCACTCATTATATATACAAATCACTCTATTGACTTTTAGTAATGGGAAAAAAAAACCTTACTTAAAAAATTTGAGTGGCAATATGTCAAAGAGTCATGTAAATATTCTTGTCCATTATAATAGAAAGATTATAAATACAGTAGAGGGTGATGGAGGAGAAGGAGAGGAAGAAAAAAGTTTGGGGATTTTTTTAATAAAGGCTAATTGTAGAATTTTGAAAAGTTATTTAGAAATAAGGGAAGTATATGTAATGTTAAAAACTAGAGGAGATAAGTGTAACATCGAAGGACCTTAGGGAAGATTCTTGTAGTTATCCTTTATTTTTTAAAAAATAAGTCTGTACTTAAAAATGAGAGTAAAATTTCTTTAGATGAGTTTTATGTATAAAATTACATATGATACTCATTTAAAAAATTTTACCTTATTTTCACTCTACAATCAAACACAACTAGGGTGAGAATATGATATGCAGTATTTATTCAAGAACGTATATCGCCTATTCATTGATCAAATAAAGCCGAGATTTTAAAACTATTTTCAGTTGAAAATAGTCGAGTTTAAAGTTAAATAAAAATGTCTTTCAAGTCTTATAGGTCAACTTATTTATATATTGCTAATATTATTATGATAAATTTTGTTGTATATGATAAACTATAACA
Organism: Dalbergia oliveri; assembly: GCA_030441495.1. Lineage (NCBI taxonomy): Eukaryota > Viridiplantae > Streptophyta > Magnoliopsida > Fabales > Fabaceae > Dalbergia > Dalbergia oliveri. The sequence continues at coordinate 9,478,737 of JAMLFY010000011.1, forward strand.
CTTTATCACATCATTTTCTCCCACTTGTACTAGGATATTTTTTTATTTTCAATAAAATAATTAATGCATTAAATTATGAATAATACATTTAGTATTGTTTTGGATTAAAAACATAAGGAATTTCTCAAAAATAAAGGCACGTCCAAACAAGCATAAAGTCAAATCACATTGGATGAAAAAGACAAAAATAATAACTATTACTAGTAACTCCTTTTTTTTAGGGGGTCGACAGATTGATAATAATAATAATAATAATAATGAGTTTTTACACAATTAAAATAAAAAATGGGATATTATATATCTACCTTGATCTGAAACGTATTACGGATATATCATGGTTTGTATTATATAGAAATCGATTTCCTTATTAACAGATTAAGCCAGCTTTACATTTGTACACAAATCGACTTAAATTGATGTGGATTATCTCGACTTAAATTGATTTGAATCGATTTTTGAGACATACTAACACATTCTAATATGTTCCTATAATCGATTTAAGTTGATTTCTTGGTGCTAGAATAATCTATTTGAATCGATTTAAAGATGTCAGTATTGTCAGAGATCATCGAAAAATCGACAGAAATCAATTTGTAAATGTCCACATCATTATATTTACAAATCACTCTATGGACTTTTAGTAACGGAAAAAAGAAACCTTCCTGAAATAATCTGAGTGGCAATATGTCAAGAGTCATGTAAATATTCTTGTCTATTATAATGGAGAGATTATAAATACGGAGAGGGTGAGACATTCTCCAGCGACAATCAAGTTTGGTTGGTTGTCATCAACCTATTAGTTTATTAGAGTTGAGTAAAATACTAAAAGAGTTTGATAGAAACAACAAGCAAATTGCAAAAATATTCTATAGGATGTCGGTTGATATTGGGCCAAATGTGATCTAATATAAAAGATTTAAATTTGGAATGATAAGCATGTAAGTCACATGTTTTCTTATTTTCACTTGTTTTCCGAATGTTCAGAATAGATCTATTTTTCAAACTCCAAGATGGTCTTTTCAGCTCTGGTGGGTTAGCTGTAGGTACATCATCATTTGTGGCAACACATCATGGATCTCGATCATTTGAAGTGCCTCATGATCATGAGCAAAGTTCACATGCGGCGGATGAAGATTTGACTTCTCTAAGTTTTGCACATCTTGCAAGGCAAGTCGAAGAGCCATTACCATTGAATCCCTAGCCATTAGCACGTTCTGGCCTAGTTGAGGATTTTGATTATGTTGTTGATCAGGGGATATCCATAATGATGAAGAAGAGAAGCTTGATCAAGTAGGAAATGATGATAATGAAGAGGAGGATGAGGAGTTATTTCAGGCACAAACTTGGGTGAACATATATCACGGCTATAAAAATTCTCCCATAAACCAATGCAACCACTTATGGCCTGTCCATCCATGCGCAACCCACTGGGATGCAACATCCTGAAGTATAATGGTACACTCTCCATAGGGTAGGTGAAACGCGTGTGACTTGGGCCTCCATTGTTCAACAAGTGCACTGATGAATGGTCTGTTATAATCATAAACTAGAACCATCTGCGTAATATGCCAAAACCCTGCTTACTTTAGATAAGGCTCCATCAATGGATGTGACTCTACCATCCGATTATAACACATAGTTTTTAGGATTCACTTATGCTACAAAAAAAGGCATTGTCACATATGATTAATTAATTATATTTAATTTATAATTGACATATAACATTTATTATGCAAAAATTAAATTATACAAATTATGCTCTTAAGCAACCAAAAAATATATTAAATATATTCTATCCTATAGAAGACAAATGTGTCACACACTAAATATTTATATAAAACTAATTAAATGTAAATTATAATTATCATAATATTTATTCTATAAAAAATAAACTCCATAAAATCCTATAATCTAAACCAACTGAATAATAACATATTAAGTATATTCTATTCTAAAAGAGGCAGTATAATCTACGCACAAAAAGTCTTATATAAAATTAATTATATTTAATTTTTATTTTACATTGCATTTATTCTACAAAAATTAAATTCGACTAAATCTTATAATCTTAACCAACTAGACAACAATATATTAAATTATCTTATCCTATAAGACAAAGTGCAACATATACACTAAATACTTACATACAGAGAAAATTACACTAAATAGCCGATCGCATATCAAATTATGTTCAAATTTTACGTATCCTAGAATACATTTTACTCTAACATATTACCATATGTTAAATCACTACGCCCACCTCACAATTAATATATTAAAATATTTTAAACTAAATAAATTAAATTGTTAAGATAATAAACTAAGTAAAACAATCTACTAACCGGCATTGCTAGTCTTCCTGCAATGTGATCAACTTCATTCAAGCGGTAGATAGTTTCAACTTCCATTCTTTGCTTCACTAACTTCACCCTCACCAAAAGACCACAATAGGAGCAAAATTTTCAAAGTGAGGAAGAAATCTTGAGAGAATATATGCGAGTTTCGTCTTTACCGATTCTACTTATATAGAAAAAAAATAGCCACAAAAATCAATTTGAATCAATATGACACATACCTCCAAAATTGATTTGAATCAATTTTGGAAACCCCAAAATCGATTTGAATCGATATCTCAGCGTGCCTAACACACTGTTCACAAATTGAGTTAACACGATTTTGACTAGAATAGTGTTTTGGCAATGCATAAATCAACTTAAGTCGATTTGTGTTTTCCAATTTCAATATTTGAACTTCATCATAGAAATTGAGTTAAGTCAATTTCTATATAATATAAAATATGACATATCTTAATCCTTATAGATCTGGGTAGATATATAATATCTCTTTTTTTAGATGTGTTAAAAACTCTAATAATAATAGTAATAGTAATAGTCTGCATCGGTCATTCTTTTGTCCTTCATCGAGTAAGAATTTTCTTTACCCATGAGCTTTTTTCACCTTTGAATTTGTGGCTAACACCTGATGGTAAGAATGCATTATAGAGGAAAAATGACTCTTCCTCCATGTACATATTAGGAATTTTTCAGCATGAGCATCTGTCGGGATGCAAAATTGATACAAATGAAAACTGGGATCTGCCAATACTTCAGATTAAATGTGACCATGCTTCTTGTGTTACTCACTGGAGATGGTAATTGGTTGAGGTACAAACGATTCCTGACAAAAATGGAATTTAAAATTGCATATAAAAAGGATAAAGAGGATTGCAGATTAAAAAATATACTCCCCTGCCCTGCAAAGGATGTCTTTCTTCCTCACTAAGGTTTTGTAATTCTAAGCAAATAATAATAATAATATTGTGTCTGTTCATCCTATTTTCCCTTCGTCTGTCTCTCTCTTTTCCGTCCTCCGAAGTTTCCAAAACCAAATTTTGGCCCAGTGATGACTTACATTGGAAGCAAACAAGTGTACGGACGCGTTATGGTATGAAATGGATAAAGTACCATAGCATCACGACCAAGAAAAAAACACGTAAAAAAAAAAAGTAGTATGAGCATGACTCTTCAACCAATACAAATTTATGTGCAACGATGACCTACACAAACTTTACACGCGTATTTATTTACTTTTCTTATCACACTTTTTTTGGGTAAATGTTCCATCCTTCTTTTCTACTTATTCTGTTGATCAAGCTCCTTTTTCCTGTGTTGTGTTGGGTTGGGTCCTCATATGCCCTTATTGTGAGTGTAAATTTTGTTTTTTTAAATTTTGACTCTAAATATAAAACATAGTACTTTTTACTTTTTAAATAATATACTATTATTCATATACAAATGAATATGTAGTGCATAGACTCTTACACATCTTAATGAACTTAAGAGGTTATGAGTTTTAACTCTTATTATCACCCTCGTTTCTAATGTCTTAGTTTAAAAAATAATAATATTAATCATATATCTACATAATATTACTTTTTGCATTATTTAGTTAGCTTAATTTCAATAAAAAGTACAAATGAAAAATTTTATATACTATCTAAAATAGTGATAGTAATTGTCGAAAAATGTTTAATTACATTTAAAGCAAGAATATTATACAGGTCCTTATTACTTTCACTTTAATTGTGTTTTTAGTAGGATAACCCATTTGATAAATAAAGAAAGATCAGAAAGAAAGATCTCTATATAAAGGATGAAGTGAAGTTTATAAAGATGAATTTGATAAATAAACTGTCTATATAAAATTCATTAATAAAAATTCTCTATACTTTTTATTTCGATACCAAAATATATAATAAAGAAAGATCAGAGAGAGGGAGTAGTAATTATAGAAAGAAGAAGCATAAGGGAAATGTGGTAGCGTGCTTACTATGCGGGAGGAATGTGGGAGAGAGGGGGTTGTACTATTTTTATTCGTAAGAAATGCTTAAAATTCTACTGGTAGTGTTTAATGTTCTTATGTGGGGTCCACGAAATTGCCGGGAGCAGCAGCACCTTTGACGAGTGGGAAAGAAAATCGAAAGTCAGGAATCTCTTCGGGTTTGTTTGAAATTGTTTTTATTTTTATGTTTTTAAAAATTATTTTAAACGTAATATCTTGAAAGTAATTAATAAAATTAATTAATTATAATTGTGTCATTTCATTTTTTATTTTAAAATATGATTTTAAAAATATCTTTTAGTTATTTTAAATTTTTACTTTTAAAACATAAAATTTATTTTTTTATTTCTAAAATCAATCTAAAAAAAAATAACCAAACAAATTTTTTTACTTTTTATTTTTAAAAATTAAAAATTATCCTGCAAAACACTCACTCCCTTCAAGTTTCCACTCACCCACTCCCCCCTCTCTCGTTTTTGTACTATCACTCATAGTAATTAAAATTGAATTGTTTTGAACCGTTTTAACCTAAATCCTTAACCCCCACTATCCTGTTCTCTTAATTATTCTTAAGTTGACTTAGTCAAACTCGATTAACCTGTGAACCTTGAGTCATCATTGAATTGCGCTCCGAAACAGCCTGAACCTCATGCCTAGTGTGCACCACACCACCACACGCCTAGCCTACAGCCTAGCCCATACACAGATGGACTTGAAGCACACGCCCAAAGTGAGAAGCAGAGTCCATGAGAACCCTTGCACACAGGACCCATATGCACATGTGGCAGCCTTGCAATTTGAAAATCTTCAACAACTCAAAAATGGCCAAAATTGAAATCAAACCCAACATCTCTTGGAAAAGGGAGTACCGCACAGCCGTCACACCAATGTGCTGTTTATTATATATTATGCAAGTATATATATATATATATATATATATATATATATATATATATTACACTCAATTTGTTTTAAATTTTTTTTTATATATATTGATGTAATAAAATCCAGTTTAATTAGTGATCCAATAACCTAGTATCATAACTGAGTTGATCACTAATATGAGTCTGATAACTAAGCTATTACTAACTGCAGTGTCCGAATTAAGTTTTTTGCAACAAATAATTCAGTAAAGATGTGATAGCCTGAGATGTTGACGCGGGTCATTGGGTTGATGTTTTTGTGTGTTAGTTGTCACTATCTCACTTTATTGATGAAGTCTTAATCCCTGCTTTTGTTTTAGTCGACCTTTTTTATTTTCAAAGAATAAAAAGGTTAGAAATGTAATTGTATCTCACTGAGTAAGAGCTGCTGAAACCCCTATTCATAATTGAACTGTGCCTTAGGAAGAAAAAACAAAATGAAGGCTTCTTATGTGGTGCCTTCCAAGCTTATCACCACATGGTGATAAAATCTTAGCCATTAATAAATGAATCTAGTGGTCAAAATTATATTTATATTTAAATATTTATAATAATAATTCTGTAGATTAATTTATCTTTTTTACCCTTCTCTTTCTTCCTAATCTCTCAGATATGCACCCACCGCCATTCATTGCATTTCACCTCCATCATCACCGTCCAGTGTCCACCACATAAATCTACTATAAATCTACACCAATGTTCCTCAAATGATCCTTTTCATTTTTCAACCACAAAGCTAAATGGTCTTTAATTTGAGTGGCTAACTCTAAAAGAAAAGGAAAGGAAACAGGATCGCATTTTCAAAGTGAAAACAAAAGATAAAGAAAAAGAACTTGTATGATTGAAAAAGTAGCCCAAACAACAAAATGCAACAATCCGAAGAACCTTTCCACCACCCCTCTGCCAGCTTCAGCACCTACTCCTCTTAGACGCATCATCAACGAGCTCCGCCTTTACCCCTAAAATGACAACTACAAAGACCCACTCTTCTGACCTTGGGAGGAGGAGGAAGACGACAGCAATGAATTCACCGTCCAAAACAATAATCGACACAATTAAAATGACAATGACGATGACTTCTCGTTCACGTTCATGAACACATCCTCTGTCTCCGCGCCACATTTTCTACGACGATCAGATATGGCAAGAAGTTGCTACCCGATGGAGCAACCGGTCGCCGGTCGGTGAGGTGGTTGGGAGTGAGAGAGGTGGAGTTACAATCAAAGGAACAGAGAAAAAGAAATGAAAATGAGGATAAAAGAGTCATTTTCTCATATCGTTATTGTTTTAATATCTTCAGTCACCACCATGGTGACAAATTGGCTGAAACCACGTAACACAATTCAACTGAATAGGGTTTCAACACCTCTTACACACCGAGATACAATTACATTTATAACCTTTTCATTTTTTAAAAACCAAAATGTTCAACTAAAACAAAAGTAGGGATTAGGACTTTATCAATAAAGTGAGACAGCGGCAACTAACACACAAGGACATCGGCCCAATGACACGCGTCAACATCTCACGTTGCCACATCTTACTCCACTATTCCTTGCAAAAAGCTTAATGCGCACTAGAACACACCATTTAAGGGTGTTGGTATGATGTATTAGGTATGATAGTATAAGCTAATATTATATGATATATTCTTATTCGTTTGCAAACCGCATTATATTACCTTATATGTTATAACTCCCTTATACATCAAAATATTGTATAACTCAATATAGTATAGGAGATCGTATTAAGTCTAATTAACTTTTAATGTATAAAATTATTTTTAAATATTTTATTAAAATAAAATAATTCTTAAATAAATAATAATAAAATAAATACAAATAATATATAATATCAGTTTAGTTATATGTAATAAAAATAAAAATAAATATAATTGATAAATAATAAATAAAATAAAATAATAAATATTTAATAACAAATAAATATTTTAAATAAATAATAAATAATATAATATGAAATTATAAATTATTAACTGATAAAATATATAAATAAATAATAAATAATATGTAATATATAAAAGTAAGTATTAGTAACTTAAATTTAAATAATTATGATTAAAATATATAAAATACTATTTTTATTTATATATATTATTGAAATAATAAATAATTATTAAATATTATAATAAATAATAACATTTAATAAAAATTAAATTTTAATTAGTAAATATTTACATAAATATAATATTTGAAAATTATTATAATAAAAATTCCTATTTTACTATTATTTGATTTTATTTAAGATTACTCATATGCCTAATGCGGGTAGTACCTAAGATGCCGATGATAATGTGGAATGCTATATAGTTGACACATGTAGTAGAGTGGTATAGTTAAATGTGAAAAGCACTTGTAGTGGCATAGGGCACAGGATGCAAGTGTTGATACCCATTTTGGTTTGGTGGATGCTACCAAGAGAGTTGTGGAACCACATACTAAAAGTCTCCACCTTATTTTCATTATTAATGGTCTCACCTAACACGTTATTAGGCTCATTATTTTGCCCCATATTTTATTTCATTTTTATACAGTACAATATTCATACATACACTAAACTTTATATCAATACTACAATTAAGTGACATACACTATAACTTTACAAGGCATTTATTAAATATTTTTAATTTGAACATCAGTTTATCCGATCATGGTTTTTGACATTAACTTAGTTGTAATATTTTTTTATTCCAACACAAATAACTTAATTGTAATATTTTTTTATTTCAACACAAATTTAGTTTTAATATTTTTTGTTACGATATTGATTTAGTCATTTCATTATAATTGAGATTTAATAGAGTGGTTGAATTAATATCAAAATTAAAAATATTAAAAATAAATTAATATAAATTTTTTTATTACAATAAAATTGCAGTCAAGTTAAAAATATTAGGAGCAAAAATGTTATTTACTCTAGAATAAATGTTTTATATATAAAATCAAATCACATTTTATATAATCATTATTCCAAGCATGAGATTTAGTTCATAAATCAAATCAATTAAGACCATAATTTTAATTATACCTAATTATTGGATAGGGATATGTTTTTAAATTGACACAAGAAATAAGATTTAAATTTATTTTTAGTCCTCTTAAATATGTGTTGTTTTGGTTTTGATCCTTCTTAAACTTCTGTTTGGTTGTAGTCCTTTTTTTGTTAGGTTGGGGGGGTAAGGGAGGTGAGACTGGATATTCATTACACACCAATCCCAAGCAGCCAGATCCATATAGCCTATCACCAAAGTATAGACAATAAAAGACCAAGGGGAAAGGAAAATTACATAGAGGGGCTGAATATTATGTACTTTTAGATTTTTAATAAAAGTAGTCATTTTTTTATTGTACCCTTAGTACATCTCATATCTTTCTTATCTTTTGTGCCCTTCATATATCGAAAGGATCTCATCTTTACGTGCCCTTAACATATTGAAGGGGATCTTTGATTTTACTTAGCACATACTATAGAGGACTACTTGGGACAGTTGCTACTTCAACTTGTCTTGACTCTTGATTATGTTGGCTTATTCCACTCATGAGTAATGATTGCTTTTCAAGATTGAACGCATTCTTATACATGATCCTTGGATTTTCTCTCTAATTCACAAGATTTCTGAGCTTATTCCTATACATGATTGTTCGATTTTCTAACACCATCCAATCACTCCACCAAATTAAACACATCAATATCTGTGTTATCAATCAATATAATAAAAAATTTCAGGCCAACTCATTCAGAAAAATTCAAAGAAAATTTTGAAAGAAAAGAAGACAATTAAAGCCCTATTAGAATCTTCATAGCTCCTAGCTTAGAATAATCATGTGCAAGTGTTTTTCTTCATTCAAAACCCTTCTAATTAGCCCTTAACCCTCTCTTTAGCATGATGTATGAAGGGTCAAAGTGGGAAAAAAGTTATTGATTAAAATTCTAATTAATAAAGTTCAACTAAAATTTTTGAAATCAATTTCAAGGTGTTATGTTTGTCACTAATAATGTAACAAAGAGTTTTCTTTATTGATTTCCACGCACTAATTCAAAAGTTTCTTTTATACCTTTAATACAATAAAGGTAGTAAAAGAGTTATAAGAGAAAACTGATAAAAAATGATAGTGAATACTCTTATTATATAATGAATCATTTACCTTATTTTGATATATCATGGCTAAATTTCTAGTTTATAAAAAGTATTATAAATTAATGAATATATACATTTAAATATAGTGTGTGTGTGTATATATATATAAATTATCATTTTATCAATAGGTACAAAATTATGTAGTAACTAATCAATATAATATATTAATTAATTGATAACTAAAGTAACATAACTTATCTTATTTAAAATTTTTTCAAACACTTATATTTTAAAAAATAAACTATATAATTTAAAATTACTTTGATTATTTATTTATTTTATTCATCACTTTTTCTTTTTCTAGAATTTGACAGTGTAAGAATTTAGATGTTCAAATTAGTTCAATCTACAATGTTTTTTTTTTCAAGAATCTACCATGTTTCTTTTTTTTTAATTACAAATTCAGACTTTGTAAAGAATTCGCACTATCCAAATTTTGTTAAGCCTACAATGTTCTTTTTTTTTTCAAGAATTCCAGCTGTCGAAATTCAGTTCAACCTCCAATGTTCCTTTTATTTTTTTTACTAATTCAGACTTTTTTTTTCCTTTTTTCTTTAAAGGATTTGGCCTGTTCGAATTCAGTTTAGCCTACAATGTTCCCCTTTTTTTTTAACTAATTCGGATTTTTTTTTCTTTCTTTTTAAGAATTCGAACAGTTCGAATTCTGTTACAGTGTTCCGCCTTTGTTTTGCAACAAAACTACTCTTTCGTTTCAGTCACCATGCTGAAATGCTTATATACATTGCTCCCGATTTTGGAAGAAAGGATGAAGCTTTCTTGGCTGCTGTCTACAAGGGCGGCTGTAGTGCACTTTTATCTGTTTGAGTACTTTTAAGATGACTTTGTAGTTGTTCTTTTGAATTCGGTAATCACCTGGACCCTTCCTTGTTTCTTTCTTTCTTTCGTTCTAAACAAGTTAATTCTAAAGTATATCCGAGTTTGAAGAAATTTGTGCTTACAACTTACTACTTAATTTGTTTTGAGGTGCCTGAGTCAGGGGGCATTACTGGGACGATTGATGGTTTCAACACCGATGTAATTCCTGAAGCAAAGGATGCTGTGGGAATTGATTTGGTGGGAGGCTTTGTTTTGCAAAAGGTGACATCAGGAAGAAGTTCCTTTCGATGAGTTTTCAGTGAGTACTCAGAAATATGAAGTTACTTAAATAGAGTAATGGGGATAAAATAACCCATAAACCCCCAAATGTGTTCTGCGTAATTTTGATGACGAGGCCAAAAAATTGGAAAATATTTATGCATGTAACTGCAGTCAATATTAACTTTATTCGGTGCCAGCTCCCCTATTCCCACCTAACAAAAAAAAAACCTAAAACTAGACGGATATTTTAGAGAGATAAAAATCAAAACAACACATATTTAAGAGGACTAAAAATATATTTAAATCTTGTTTCTTGTGTTAATTTAAAAACATATCCCTATTCAATAATTAGGTATAATTAAAATTAATGTAAATTATAGCAACCTCCCCTAAATCCCTTCAATATTACATTTATCCCCTTCTAGTTTTAAAAATATACATTCAATTCCTTATTCCTAAATAATTTTTTAAAAATACCAAATTACCCTTTACTTAAAAAAATAATAGACACCACAACCCACAACTCTCCATCCCATCCCCAAATTGCAATGCAACAAGACCAGAAACGACCATTTGTAGCGGCCAGATTAGCGGCGGATCCTGATTGGAACCCCCTCCAATTGCAGCGGTGAGAAGACCGGAGACGACCTCCGCGAGACAGCTGCACGATCAGATCGCCGCCGTGTACCAGGAAGAGTTCGAGGCTCCGCGGCTTTAGCCATGCTTCGACGGGCACCATCTCCTTCGTGCCAACCACCGCTGCTCTGTCATCTTCCTTCTCCTGCTAAAGCTCGCTGCACCGCCTCTCACTTCCATCACGTCGCCACGGCTTGCTGGTTCTATCGGGCCAAGGATTGTCGCGGTTGCCACCGCAAGGTCGTGTCTCCCCCAGCGTCTTCTCCATTCCAGCATTTGTCTTGATTTGATGTTACTGCCACAAGTGGATTTGTTTCACTTCGATTTGGATTTGGAGATTCTCGATCTACTCCATGAGGGCACAGATCCAGGGGTTTTGTTGATTTTCGTTGTTGCTGTGTTATGTAGTTATCAATCTGTGATGTTTAAGTTTCTTAATTTTCCTAATTCTGGTTTTGCTTTGTGTAATTCTTGATGTGTTTTTTGGAGCTGTTGTTGAATTTGGGTGGAAAAAGATGCTTTTTTTTTTAAATAAAGGGTAGTTTGGTATTTTTGAAAAATTATTTAGGAATAAGGGAGGTGAGTGTATATTTTCAAAACTAGAATGGGGTAAATGTAATATTGAAGGAACTAAAAATGTTGCTGTAATTTGCCCTTAAAATTATGATCTTAATTGATTTGATTTATGAATTAAATCTCATGCTTGAAATAATAATTAGGTTTAATTAATCTAGACTTATAGTTTTAAGATCCCTATATTTGAAAGTTTTTAATTAGATCTCTAAATTACATAAATCTTTTTAATTAAGTCCCTATCTCTATAAATCGTTTCAAAAATGTTAAATTAAACAAAATCTTCAAAACAATATTCTTTAGTTGCAGTTTTAAATTAAAAAATAAAATTATAGCCATTCATTTCGATTGGAATACTAATACAACTAGTGATACATGATGCAACCTAAAACACTACCTTGCGCACCCACAGCCCTCTACCCCGACCCTGCAAACAGTGATGGCTAACCTGCAAAAGTTTCTGCCCTCAACCTCATCAAACTCCATTTTCTAGGCGAACTCTCCCCACTCCCTCTTCCCCAAAACACCTTCTCTCACTCACTCAGGCTCAAAGTAGCCCAAGGTGTGTACACGGTCGTTGGGCAACAGTGTTTGGCATGTGCAGGGCTCAAAGTAAAAGCCAGATAGCAAAGACTATGCATAATAGCTGAAATGCTACTTCCTTCTTCCCATTTGAAAATTTGGTCTCATTCCTGAAAATACAAAACTACCCACTACTAATGCCACACCATCCACATTCCCCTCACTATCAACTTTCAACACAATCACTCAATATAAAAAGGTTGGATTTAGGGATTGCAGGAGAGGGATAGAGTTGGTCACTAAAATAGCGTCAAGAATATGGAGCGGCTGCCAGCGATTCCGATGGTAGGGGACGTGGGGATGGCGGAGGAGTGAAACGGTGGGGATATGGCTTGGAGTGGCCCGATCAAACCCTCGTGTCACAGCGGCTGTCACAGAGCTCGAATCCATGCCCGAACCAATGGCTGTTGTGCGAGAGGAGTGGCGGAGGGACGGGGGTGTGGGTTGTGGGTGTGTAAGTTGGTGTTTCGTTGTGCATCATGTATCACTGGTTACGTTAGTGTTCCAACCGAAATAAATGGCTAACATTTTGTTTTTTAATCTAAAACTGTAGTTAAAGAATATTTTTTGAAGATTTCATTTAATTTAATATTTTTGTAATGGTTTATAGATATATGGATCTAATTAAAAAAATTATGCCATAGAGGGATCTAGTTAAAAACTTTTAAATTATAAGAATCTAATTGAAAATTAAGTGAAACTATAGGACCTGTAAATTAATTAAACCTAATAATTATATAAAATGTAATTTGATTTTATATATAAAACATTTATTCTAGAGTAAATAACATTTTTGCCCATAATATTTTTAACTTGACTTCAATTTTATTGTAATAAAGTTTTTTATATCAATTTATTTTTAATATTTTTATTTTGATATTGATTCAACCATTCTATTAAATCTCAATTATAATGAGATGACTAAATTAATATCATAATAAAAAATATTAAAACTAAAATTGCGTTGAAATAAAAAAATATTACAACTAAGTTAATGTCAAAAACTATATTTTGGATCAAATTGATGTTTAAATTAAAAATGTTTAGTAAATACCTTGTAAAATTAGTGTAAGTGTATGTCATTAATGGTAGTATTTTGTATAAAGTTTAGTGTATGTACGGATATTGTACCATATAAAGATGAAATAAAATACTAGGCTAAAATAATGATCTTAAGAATGTGCTGGGTGAGACTATTAATAATGAACATAAGGTGAAGGCTTTTAGTATATGAGTTCCACAACTCTTATGGTTGCAGCCACCAAACCAAAATGGGTATCAGAACCTGAACCTGTACACTGCCGTCTGTCACTACAAGTGCTTTTCATTTCACATTTAGCTATGACACTTTGCTATACGTGTCAACTACAAAAGATTCACATTACTATCAACACCTTAGGTATTGACTACATTAGGCATATGAGTAATTATTTAATATTTAATTAAGATATTAGAATTATTTGTAAATAAATAGTATAATATTATTGAACATAAAATTAAATATCTTATATTATGTTACACCAAATACTATATAATATAAAAGTTTATCAGATATTATATTATCAAGTTTTATCCTATAAAACCTTATTCTATCGTTCCTTCCCCCTTAAGAAACCACCATGCTGCCATTCTTCCCCCACTTGGGCATTCCCTTTTCAGTTACAACAATTTCTCTACACACTCACTCACTCACTCCTTCCATCAACCTTCTCCATTTCCACAATGTCTCGCCGTAACCATCCAACTCCGCCGGAATCCACCGGCAGAGGCCGGGCCCGGGGCCGCGCCGCCCCGGGAGAGGCCTCGGACAACCTACCGTTCCCGTCACTCGTCCTCCGCCACCGGCACTTTCTCTATCGCCTGCTCCTCCTCCGGCAACGGTTATTGGTTCTTCGGCACCGGCTCATGCTGCTGCTTTTGCCTCGAGTTCGTCTGCTCCGCCGCCGGCTCCGGTGACGGCGGAGGTTCTGAATTCATTGATTGAGAAACTCGCATTGCAACCAGCGGCGACCGCACCACCGCCGCCGTCGTCGAAGGCGGTGCACTTCCCTAGACGGCCAGGCTTCGGCACCGTTGGAAGGAAGATCCATACTTGGGGCTCTGCTGCGCACTCACAAGAATCTATGGCCAACAATGATCAAGCAACCACGATGAACTTCCCACCTGGGGCGCTTCCCGTGGCAAACCAATCAACTCAGGGACAAGGAACAGCCTACAATCCAATGGCAGATCCTTTCAGCCCCTACTTTCTACATGCAAGTGAGAGTCCAGGTGCAGTTCTTGTTTCTTCGGTTCTAACACCACAGAACTACCATCATTGGGCTCGTGCCATGCGATTGGCATTGAAAGGCAAGAACAAGCTTGCTTTCATTGATGGAACACTTCCAAAGCCAAATGAACATGATCCTCTGTTTCTTGCTTGGGATCGCTGCAATACGTTTGTGGTCTCTTGGATCAACCAGACACTGAGCAGTGACATAATGCAAAGTGTTGCATGGGCAGAAATTGCATCAACCTTGTGGAATGATCTCAAGAAAAGGTACAGTCAAACTGATGTTTTTAGAGTTGCTGATTTACATGAAGAAATGTTTTCAATCAGACAAGGCGATTTATCTGTTACAAACTATTTTACTAAGCTGAAAGCTTTATGGGAAGAAATTGATAATCTTCAGCCTATCCCCAATTGTTCTTGTGGTGTTAGTTGTTCTTGTGGCTTTGGAATTATTAGGGGATATAGGAGAGATTTGTATGCGGTTCGATTCCTAAAGGGTTTAAACGAGCAGTACAATAATGTCAAAAGCCAGATAATGCTGATGAAGCCATTGCCCGATGTCGATGAGACTCTTTCTCTTAACTCAACAAGAAAGACAGCTTAATCTTTCTGTTGAAACCAATATTCCGTTGAATACTACTGCTCCTCAGAATTTTGGCAGTCGAAGTTCTACATTTAATCAGCATCAGGCACCTAGAGGCAGAGGCAGAGGCCGAGGCCGAGGACGAGGGGGTGGAGGTCAACCATCTAATTTTGATGGTAGAGGTATATCGGGCAGAGTACAATCCACCAAGAGTTGTTCATTTTGTGGCAAGACCGGTCATCTCGATTCCTGCTACAAGAAAGATGGCTTACCCCCACATCCGACAGAAAGCTCTGGTGCAATAAACCACACACAAGCTGATGATAATTTGGAAGAAGTCAGCAGCATAATCTCCAATCAGCAAGAGGTCAGTGCATCACCAAATCCTTCGTTTACTCCAGAGCAGTGCAAAGCATTGATTGCTATGCTCCAGCAACTTGAGTTACCTTCTTCATCCTCCAATATCAATGAGGTTCTTACTACCCAATCCCAACCAGGTACAGCCTTTGTTATGCTTTCCCAAACTCACTTCTTTAAATTCAGTGTTTTGGGCAATAGACACTGGTGCAACAGACCATGTGTGCTTCTCTCTTGACACCTTTCACACATACCAGATGGCACAAAAACTAAAGCAACTATTGCTGGAACTGTTATGTTCTCAAATAACTTTTACTTAACCAATGTTCTCTATATCCCTACTTTCACCTTCAATTTGTTATCCGTTTCCAAACTCACCAAAACTATTAATTGTAAACTCATTTTTAATGATGCTATTTGTGCCATACAGGATCGCCTAACCTTGAGGATGATTGGTGTATCTGAAGTCAGAGGTGGTTTGTATGCATTGAAAGCTAAAGCAACTGAGTGGAATCGTAACACACATGACACGCCTCTTATTCTGAACACAACAACTACAAAGCCTCCTAAAGACAGCCTATGGCATTTTAGATTAGGCCATCCCTCAAATAGCAAGATGTTTGTAATGAAACAGAATTTTCCTTTTATAGAATGTAATATGAATAACATGAATAAATGGCCTTGTGAGCCTTGTCATTTGGCACTTACAGTTCTTCCAAATCAGCACATGCATTTGATCTAATTCACATTGATATTTGGGGTCCCTAGCCACACCATCCACTGCGGGTCACAAATACTTTCTCACAGTAGTTGATGATAAAACTAGGTTCACCTGGAAACTTAAATCAGAAGCACCACACCTTGTCCAATTCTTTGTCATGTATGCCAAAACACAATTTTCTGCACAAGTTAAATGCATTAGGACTGACAATAGAGCAGAATTTCACTCACCGTCATTTTATTCTTCTCATGGAATTCTACATCACACCACTTGTGTGGAAACCTCACAACAGAATGGAGTGGTAGAAAGAAAGCACCAACATATTTTAGGGGTCGCTAGAACATTAATTTTTCAGTCACAAATTCCCCATTGCTTCTGGCACTTTTGCTGTTGCCCATGCCACATACCTTATCAATAGACAACCTAGTGTATTCTTAGCTAACAAAAGTCATTATGAACTGTTGCATAATAAACTTCCTGGTGTCACTTATCTTGAGGTCTTTGGTTGTTTGAGTTTTGCATCTACCTTGGTCTCTCACAGGAAGAAGCTAGATCCTAGAGCTAGAAAATGTGTCTTCTTAGGACATAAACATGGCACAAAAGGCTACATCATGTTTGATCTCAAAACTAGAGAAATATTTGTCTCAAGGAATGTTACATTCTATGAAAGGATTTTTCCCTTCCTTAATCAGCATCCTCACACACACACACACACACACACATCACACATCCCTCCTATTCATCACCACAGCCACCCTTTCACATACAAGACTGCACAATTTCTGCAACACAAGCACAAAACACACAACCTACCCCCATACCAAATCTGCTGCTCAATCTGAACTAGCACAAAACACAGAACCTGCCTCACAGTCTCAAACTACTGCGGCAAACCAACCCCTCAGAAGATCAACTGGACCAAAGAAACCACCAAGTTACTTACAAGACTTCCACTGCATGCTTGCCACATCTTCTACAGCTACATCACTCCATTCCTCACAAAGGCATCCTATTTCTAACTTTGTCTCTTATTCAAAATTGTCCCCAAATATAAATCCTATTCCCTAGCCATTTCAACTAACCCTGAACCCAAAACATACAAAGAAGCTGTGACTCATGAGTGCTGAGACAAGTCATCAATGCTGAGTTAGCTGCACTAGAGGCAAACAAGACTTGATGTCTCACTGAGCTTCCTGCTGGTAAAAAGGCTGTGAGATGCAAATGGGTGTTTAAAATAAAATTCAAGCCTGATGGATCAATTGAAAGGTGCAAGGCCGAGTTGGTGGCCAAAGGTTTCACCCAAACCCATGGAATTGATTTCATGGAGACATTCAGCCCTGTGGTTAAAATTACTAGAGTTCAAATACTCCTGGCTGTTGCAGCAGCTAGGAAATGGCATGTTCAACAACTAGATGCCAATACAGCCTTCCTTCATGGAGATTTAAATGAAGAAGTCTATATGCAACTTCCTCCTGGCTTCACTTCATTTGCGCCTAACATGGTTTGTAAGCTACAAAAGTCATCATGTGGGCTCAAGCAAACTAGTTGCCAATGGAATGCAAAACTTACTTCAGTTCTAACTGATTCCGGTTATCCTCAGTCTAAGGCTTATTATTCACTGTTCACTAAGGCTACCAGTTCAGGTTTTACTTCCATTTTGGTCTATGTAGATGATCTCATATTGGCCGGTTTTGATCCAAATGAAATTTAGCAGATGAAAACACTTTTGAATGACAAATTCAAACCCAAGGATTTAGGTGATTTGAAATTTTTTCTTGGCATGGAAGTAGTGTCGCAACCGGGATCGCGCGAGGCGAAAAAGAATTTGTTAAAAATTGGGAGTCGCCACTAAGTTATTTAAATTGGGAAAAGGATAGAGTTGGAGTCGGTTATGAATAAAAAAAGGTAAGAACTTAATCCTACAACACTCCTCTTCCTTAGATGGTACCTTAGTAAGTTGTGCAAATTAATTAATAACCTTTAAAAAGAAAATTTTTTTTATATGAAAAGATGAGAGAAAAAATATCTACAATGAAACAAATAAATTATGAAAAATTAATTTTGGCTTGACAGGTCGTCTACTCCTACGTATCCCAATACAATAAGAACTCAAAGTCACGTAGTTCTATATATAAAATATCTATGAGTTGATTACTTTTATTTCAAAAATGTTTCAGAACATCAAGCTGTCATAGTTTAGATATTCTAAAAACAACGAATTAACAAACTGCGGCTTAACTTAAAAAAAAATCTTGTATATAAAAAAAATGAGAACAAATTTTAAAACCCAAATTTTTATTGAATACATAAATGAAAAAGAAGGTTGAGAGCATGTGAAAGGTATGCGATTCAAATGCAAGCCTATTTAAAACAATAAGTTTTCCATCTAATGGAAGTAAAGAACTCGAAAATTTAAATACCCAAGACATAAAAAAAAAAGAAAAAAACACAACTTGAACTAAAAGACAAACCCAAGCCCAAAACCCTTATAACACAAAAATAAAAAGATGCCCAAATTCCAAACAATTTAAACCCACGTAATGGTAAGACTTAAAAACAAAACCAAAGATCTAACCAAAAAGGATTAAACTAAATTAAAAAAAAAAAAACTCCATAGGAAAAGGAAACCAAATGCTAAAGGGCCTAAATCAGGAGAACTACAAACCCACTCTAAAAAAATAAGATAAAAGTAACCGAATGAATAAAAAAATAAAATAAAAGAGAAGGACAAGGGAGTATGGCTCAACATTAAGGATATATTTGCGAGTTAAGATTTTAGAGAGTAGGGGAGGGAAATGAAAGGTTTGTAGTATATCTTTACATTGTAAACCCTTTCTTTCTCTCCCCTTCCCTCCAAAATCCCAACTCACAAACATATCCTAAGAGTTTGACCTGGTGTTCAAAATGGCCTTGATATTAGGAGTTTGTTCTTAATGTAGGCTTGGCCTTTTTCAAAAACGAGAAAGCAAAGTTGGTGTACACATAAAGAGAAAGAGAAAGTGCGGTGAGGTTTTACCTCACCCACGCATACCCACATGCACACACACATTCACACATTCACAAAGAGAGAAAAGCCGAGAGAAAGAGAGGCGGCGGAATCACCACCGCGAAGGGAGGAAGGGAACTGCACAGGCATACGACAGAGAGGGAAGGGAGTTGACGCAAGGCTGGTTTGCCACGGCAAGCCCCCATTGATTTCGAGAAAAGCCACAATGGGAGGCGAGGCTTAGGCAGAGAGAGTAGGGAAAAGGAAGGGGCTCCATTGCGGCTTATGCACGGAAGTGCGTCGGGTGAGGCAGTGCATAGAGATGTGATGGAGCTTTAAATCTAGAGGTTGACACGATGAAGAAGGGAAGGGAAAGGGCCACCGGGTTTTGCAGCGAGGAAGCGTGTAACATCGCAATTTTTCTTTATATAGTGTTGCTTTATATAGTTTTTTTTAAGAAAGTATGAGGATTTTATTTAGGCAACAAATATTCAGGGATAATCATTAAAAAATAAATAAATAAATGTCTAATTAAAATATTACAAGACTTAATAATGTACAATCTGGAACTTAGTACATTTCCTTAGGTTTTATTAAAATTACAAATATGCCATTAAATATTAGAAAAAAATTTATAACATAATTAGCGAAAAAAAGCCAATAAAAACTTTAGAAAGGCTTGAAAAATGTCAAAAAAAATTATTAAGAAAGTGAGAAAAAATTACAAATACATTTAAAATATAATTTTAATAATAAATATTAATACTTAGTAAATTTATATAATATTAGCATAATTGCGCAAAAAATAGCCTATCGTGGAGTGTAACATAAACTCCAAAAAATCCTAGAAAATAACTCTAAGCCTTATAAAAATAATTTTTTTAACTAAGTTATGATGTTAGACAAAGAGGACCACGAAATGGACCTCTCCATTAGACTATGGATAGTGTTAAAAATCACATTGATATTTAATTAATTAATTTTAACTTAAATAAATCTTAAAATACCTAATTAACTACTTAAGCTTTTAAGATAATTTTTATAAATTTTGATTAATCTCACTAATACTCTTAAATCAGATAAATGACATTTAGAATAGTTTAGAACTCAGTGTCATAATATATATATATATATATATATATATATATATATATATATATATATATATTTTACATGACATATTATCCAAAGCCAATCATTTTTTACTTTAAAATTCAACAAAGATGGGCTTGTCTCCTTATCTTATTAAGACAGCTCAAATTCACATGGGAGGCTTCAAAATGTTTATATATTTTATTTATAGATAATTAATTATTTTAATTAACTCAAAATAGACCTAATTAAGGTAAAAATATATTAAAAATACTAAAAATTGTAGAAAAATTCATGAAAATTATAGATAACTTATAAATAAGGTAAAAAAAAGTTCTTGATAATAGATTAAGAAAATTAATTTTTATGATTATTTTATGAATTATTTAGTACATATAACTTTCACATAAATATGAAAAATTTATCATTTTCATGTATTAATCATTCAAGACAACTTGTCACTAGTGGACATGAGGTTCAGAACTCTAGGCTGTCAAAGGATAAGAAAAAAATAATTTAAAAATATTTAAATAAATTATTAGTTAATTAATTCCTAATAAAATAAGTAATAGTGTAAAATACCAAATAAAATATAAATAATTATAGAAAATTATATAAATTTCATGAATACTTGTATTATATCTCTAATAATCTTATTATGATGCTTGAGTAAAAAATTAAGTCATTTACTAATTAATTAATTTAATTAAGATTGACTAGTTTAAGTAATTTACCTTATTTTGAATAATTAATTATTAAATTATATTAAAATATATTAAAATTTACTAAATGTATTTAAATCATGTCATTAACATTTTAGTATGTCTTTAAATGATAATTGAGAATTTATTAAATTATTTAGTGTTAGTTTTAATATTTAACTAATTAAACTAATTAAATATGACAAATAAATTATGAAATTAGTAATATTTTAATCCTAGTCTTTTTCTATAAATAGAACCCCTATAAACACAACTCCACACTTCATTCTTCTGACCAAAATCTATCAAAAATTATAGCCACCATTTCTCTCTTCATTTTCTTCATTTTCACACAAAAACACTTATAAATTTTTAGCAAAACACCTCCAAATTATCACCTCTTCTTATCACCATTTAACATCAACACTTCCCAGCCTTTATACATGAATTTTATCCCTTTGAAAAGGTTTAGAAAAGTTGAAGAAGTTGCTGATCTAGCCTTGGTGTAGCTAAGTTTCTAAAGCTCCAAGAACAAGTAGGGGTTTTCTTTCACTTATAAGCTTCATGTATGATTTTCTTGTATAATTTTGTGCTATATGATACTCAAAGCTTATGTTCATTGTTTTTAATATCTTTGAATGATTTAAAGATGGTAACATAAAATACTTAATCCATGTATATATGATGCATATTTATTTGTCTAATAATATGGTTGAAAATTATGATTAAAGATCATTTTAAATTTTATTTATGCTTCCTTCAAATATTTAAATGTTGTATAAAATTGTTTAATCATTTATTTTTATTTAATAAAGCTTTGTGTATAAGTTGTGAAATTTTAAGGTGATATAGCTTTGTTTTAATCTCATTATGTATTTGATTATGAAATATTTTTTGTTCATAAAAATTGCTTTATTTAATTCTTTATAATCAATGGATTCTAAACCTTTGAGCATGTAGTTTGGTTTATGTGTTATATTTCTCTTGGGACCATTAAGACTTAATAAGATATAAAAAGTCACTAAACTATATTTATATTAATCATGACCTTTGTTATGAACTTGTGAATTTATAAACATTATTTGGACTATTATGAGTCTTTAAGACTCACTTGGACTTGATTGAGACAATTTATGATCATAACATTTGGACTCGAATTATGGACCTTGAATTATGGATCTTGGACTATGGACCTTGGACTATAAATATTTGACTTGAATATAAATTTATTAACATTAAGAAATATTATTCACAAAGATTTAAATTATGGTCCCATTAGGAACATGAAATATAAACTAACTAGTTTATTGCTTGAAGTGATTTTCTAAAGCTTGGGTATAATTTTGATTATTTATTTCTTAAAGATTTCATTGCTCTTTTATTTACCCTATGATTATATCTTTATATAGATAAAAATATTTTATTTACTTATGTTGAACATGTAGAGGTAATTTACCTACGTATTTTCTAAAGATAGATTTGAAATAATTTTGGGTGTATTTAGGCTTATGGAATTAGTAACATATTATTACTTGAAATTAAATTATTAGATTAAAAACTAAGTTAAGCATATTTTATTATGAAGCAAATGAATTTATTATAATAGTGTGATTTGGTGCTTCAATGATAATTACAAGAAATATGAGTTTTATAGGTATTTTAAAAATCCTATGTTGTTTAGGCTTTATGTGCAAATATAAAAAATCTTGTGGTCTATATATAAATATGAAAAAAATCATGGAAACTTTATGTAATTTTCATTCTTTATGTATACTGTATGTACTATGTGAAATTGATATATAAATAAGTGACACCTCAAGCCCGTCTTATAGCGGATAAGGACCTGGTGAACACTTAGTTTTGCAGTTATTAAACGACACCTCGGCCCGCCTTGTAGCGACCAGGACTTGGTGTACGTTATAGTGATGCCTTGGACCCGCCATATTAGCGAACAAGGACTTGATATTCACTAATCTGACTACGTCCTAGCAACGAGAGCTCTCACATCTAATATGAAACAAACCTTGTAGACTATAACCATTAGAAGGGAACAAGATATTATAAAAGTGAGTTACAGTATACTCATGATTATTTATTACACTTCTTTTAATGCACTTTTATTATGATTGATATTATGCACTTCTATCTTGTTTGACATTAGTAAAATATAATTTGAGTTAATATAAAATATTGCATCTCACTGCACTCTAGCATTATTCTTAGTATTTTTTGGATGAAGTGGGACTCCCCTAGAAACATCACCCTACTGGAGATTTCTCATACCTCTTTCTTTTATGTTTCCAGATAGCATGGATCGTCACGAGTGAAATGGATGTAGCCTTGGACTTAATTTCTAAATAATCAGATTTATTATGTGTGCTAGATAGAATCTTTACTATCTATTTCCAGACTTTGGTTATGTTATATTGTTGTATTAAAGTTTTCCTTAATGTATCTTGAATGTGTAATATGTATTGTATCCTATGAATTGATGTTAGTAGTAAAGTATGTTTTTATAGATAATGGTTGTCTAAATGTGGGAATTACTGATTAACAAATAGTAGTAATATGTTAGAAAAAAAATATTTTTGTCATTTAAAAATTACCCTTGGGTTATGGAAGAAAGTGTATTACTGAAAGTGTAATTTGGAAAGATTCTGGCTAGGAAAAACTTGGTATTTAAGCGTGTCCATTGTGACCCACCTCTCTTCCTAGGAAGCTACCAGATGCATGATTTACAGTTGGTATACATTATTCTAGTATAAGACTATTAATGAAAAATAATCATAGCGGTTAAAAAAAATCTCATAAAATTTCAGATTACGTGTTAATAATATTATGTTAGTTAATTCTTATTTAAAATAATAATGATAATAATAGTAAAAATTAAGGTACAAGAATTGAAGCTTAGTAAGGTGTTACATTAGTGGTATCAAAGGTTTCCTCGAAAGACAACTGTCATTACGTAGAATTCATGTATGTCATATTTCTCCATATAGGGTTTTCTTTATATAAGTTTGTTTTGTGTGACAATTGTTTCTAGCCTAGGTAGGAATATTGAGCTTGATCACCTCAATACATAACTAACTATGTATGCATAAACAACATGCGACCAAGACAGATATGTGTTCCTCTTAATGGTGAAGAAGAAGATAGAAATACCCTGGAGAATATGGCTACAACAGTTAGGGAACAAGTGATGTTGACTAATAGGATGCTACAACGGATGAACGAGAATGGTGCTAGAAATGGGAATGGCAATGGTCAAGGAATTGTTAATGGAGATACACCTGGTTTGCACCCTCAATTCTATGGGCTAACTGAATTTAAAAAGATGCAACCTCCCTCATTCAAAGGAGAATACAACCTACCATAGCTGAAAATTGGTTGATGAACATAGAGAAAATATTTGAGGCCATGGTGTGTACGATGAGTAGAAGGTGACTTATGCCACCTATATGCTTGTTGGTGAGGCTGAGCATTGGTGAAAGGGCACTAAGTCTCTGTTAGAGGCATAGGAAGTTCCTCTCACATGGGAATAATTCAAAGATACCTTTTTGGAAAAATATTTTTCGATAAGTGTAAAGAACAGAAAGAGATGAATTCCTACAATAAAGTAGGGAAATATGACTGTTGGACAATATGTATCAAAATTTGAAGAATTGGCCAAGTTCTCATCTTATTTAAAATTCAATCTAAATGAAGCTCAGAAAGCAATGAAATTTGAGGCTGGCCTAAATCCAGAACTAAAGAATGCTGTAAGCACTATGGAAATAAGAAATTTTCCTTTATTGGTAAATAAATACAGGATTGCTGAACAAAATATTAAGGATTTGGCGGTAAGCGTCAGAATATGTTTAAAAAAAAAAGAGAGGAAGATAAAAGTAGATTCATCCCACCATAATTTCCAAAGAACAGGAACCGAAGCTGAACCAAAACCAGAATCAGCCAAGGAGGAACCTATAGAGGAAAAATGTCTTTGCCACCACGAGACCAGTCCTACCCCCCAACCCTTGTTTGTGGAAATTTTGGGAAAAATCATGGAAATAAGCCATGTTTGAAAGGAATGGGTGTTTGTTTCACGTGCAAAAAGAGGCACATTGCTCACGTGAATGTCCTCAAAATCAGGATAAGGGAGAAATTTCCAACCAGAGGCCTCAAGTCAAAGGAAGAGTCTTTGCCCTGAGTACACAAGAAGCGGCTCAGAATCCTAAACTGATAGAGTATGTGTATTTTAAATAATAAAACATTAATTGCACTGTTGATTCTGGAGCTACTCATTCTTTTATTTCTCCAACTTGTGCAAATGAACTTGAATTACCCATGTCTATCCTGCCACATGACTTGATTGTCTCTACGTCCACTTGGAGTAGAATTTTGACTTCTTCTATTTGTTTGGACTATCATATTCAGATTGGTACTCATTGTTCCATGTTGACCTTATTTGTTTACCTATGGATGATATTGATATTATTCTAGGTATGAATTGGTTATCTGATAATGATGTCTTTCTGAATTGCTTAAGAAAACCATACATTTCACTATCCAAAATACCATTGCAACCTC
Source organism: Dalbergia oliveri (assembly GCA_030441495.1). Classification (NCBI taxonomy): domain Eukaryota; kingdom Viridiplantae; phylum Streptophyta; class Magnoliopsida; order Fabales; family Fabaceae; genus Dalbergia; species Dalbergia oliveri. Next base: position 9,504,324 of record JAMLFY010000011.1, read on the forward strand.
CTTATCAGAGACTACTGAATCCTTAGCCAATCAAATAGGAGAATGTTCAACCAAACAAACCCTAGGAAGTGTTTTACTATGCTCATTGGAATTAGAGGCAAATGATCAGCTGGAGATTGAAGATATTTCTGAGTGAAAGAATTTCCTGAGGTATTTCCACTTGATATTGAGAGATTACCTCTTAAGAAAAAGATAGAGTTTTCTATTGACCTCTTGCCTAGTACTGGTCCCATATCCATAGCACCTTATAGAATGTCACTTCATAAGTTGAGTGAGTTGAAGAAACAGATAGAGAATCTATTAGGGAAAGGATTCATTAGATCTAGTGTCTCACCTTGGGGAGCACCTATGTTGTTTGTAAAGAAAAAGGATGGTAGCTTAAGGTTGTGTATAGATTTCCGTCAATTGAATAAAGTTACCATTAAGAATAAGTATCCTCTTCCTGGGATTGATGACCTTTTTGATCAACTGAGAGGAGCCACGATGTTCTCTAAGATAGATTTAAGGTCAGGACATCACCAAATTAGGATTAAGGAAGAAGATATACCTGAAACTACTTTTAGGACTAGGCATGGACATTATGAATTTTTGGTGATGCCTTTTGGATTGACTAATGCTCCAGTTTTGTTTCATGGATTATATAAATAGGATTTGTAGACCTTTCTTAGATAAATTTGTGGTGGTGTTTATTGATGATATTTTGATTTATTCTAAGACTTAGAAGGAACATAAGGAGCATTTGAGGATTTTTGCAGATATTGAAGGAAAAACAATTGTATGCAAAACTAGAGAAGTGTAATTTCTGGCTAAAAGAAGTAAAATTCTTAGGCCATGTGATTAATGGGGATGGTGTGTCTGTTGACCCTAGTAAGGTAGAAGCTGTATTGTCTTGGGAGAAACCTAAGATGATAACTAAGATTAGGAGTTTCTTAGGACTTGCAGGATATTACAGGAAGTTTATCCAAGGATTCTCACAGTTAGCTTTGCCTTTGACTAGGTTGACCCGAAAAGGAAAACCATTTGTGTGGACACCTGAGTGTGAAACTAGTTTTCTAAAGTTAAAACGTAGGCTCACATATGCTCCAGGATTAGTTATCCCTAACCCGGAAAAGGATTTTGTAGTGTATAGTGATGTATCCAGAGAAGGTTTAGGGTGTGTCTTAATGTAAGAAGGAAAAGTAATATCTTATGCTTCTAGGCAATTGAGACCACATGAGGAGAACTACCCTACCCATGACTTGGAGTTAGCGCTATAGTTTTTGCTCTTAGGATATGGAGACATTACCTATATGGTGTTAAGTTTGAAGCTTTCACTGATCATAAAAGTTTGAAGTATTTGTTTGACCAAAAAGAGTTGAATTTGAGACAAAGAAGGTGGTTGGAATTTCTAAAGGATTATGATTTTGAAGTTAAATACCATCCAGATAAAGCCAATATAGTTGCCGATGCACTCAGGATAAAATCTCTACATGTGGCAAGTTTGATGGTCAAAGAATGGGAATTATTAGAAAAATTTAGAGACTTGAATCTTGAAGTAACCATAGAGGCTGACCATTGCAGTTTGAATCATTTGAGGATAGAAAATAACCTTAGGAAACAAATCATTGAAGGTTAGAAGGAGGATCAACTTTTGCAAACCTACAAAGAGTTGGTAGTTAAGGAGGAACAAAAGGACTTTTGCATTGCTGGAGATAGAGCACTGTTATATCATGATAGGTTAAGTCTTAGTCCTGCTTATCATCCTCAGAATGATGGGCAATCTGAGAAAACTATACAGACCTTAGAGGATTTGTTGAGAGCTTGTGTCTTGGAATAACAAAGAAATTGGGATCGCTACCTACCATTAGTAGAGTTTTCATATAACAACAGTTATCATTCCAGGATTAGAATGGCACCATATGAGGCTCTATATGGTAGGAAGTGTAGATCCCCATTATGTTGGTATGAAGTTAGTGAGAGAAAAATGCTAGGACCTGAAATTGTCCAAAGGACCACAAACTAGATTAAGCTCATCAGGCATAAATGCTGACTGCACAAAGTTGGCAAAAGAGTTATGCCAATAGAAGAAGGAAACCTCTAGAATTCCAAGAGGGTGAACACGTATTTCTAAGGGTTTCTCCTATAGAGGCTAGGCAGAACTCTGAAAACTAGGAAGTTGAGTCCTCGTTTTCTTGGTCCATATCAAATTTTGAACCGAATTGGTTCTGTTGCCTATCGCCTTGCTCTATCCTCAAACCTCTCAAACCTTCATAATGTCTTTCATGTGTCTCAATTAAGAAATATTCCCCTAATCCTTCACATCTACTCCAGAATGACTGTGTTCAATTAAGAGATGATTTAACCTATGAGGTTAAACCTTAAGATTTTGGATAAAAGCCTAAAGGAACTAAAGTTGGTAAGACTATTTCTTTGGTGAAAGTCCTAAGGGAAGGATTGACTCAGAAAAGGCAACATGGGAAAAAGAAAAAATCTTCAGAAAGATTATCTAGAGATTTTTAATTAAGGTAATCAAATTTCGAGGATAAAATTTCTTGAACGAGAGGAGAAATGCAACATCCCCAATTTTTCTTTATATAGTGTTGCTTTATTATAGTTTTTTTTTAAAAAGTATAAGGATTTTATTTAGGCAAGAAATATTAGGGATAATCATTAAAAATATCTAATTAAAATATTACAAGACTTAATAGCTGTACAATCTGAAACATAGCGCATTTCCTTAGGTTTTATTAAAATTACAAATATGCCATTAAATATTAGAAAAAAAGTTTATAACATAATTAGCGCAAGAAAAAGCCAATAAAAACTTTAGAAAGGCTTGAAAAATGTCAAAAAAAATTATTAAGAAAGTGAGAAAAAATTACAAATACACTTAAAATATAATTTTAATAATAAATATTAATACTTAGTAAATTTATATAATATTAGCATAATTGCGCAAAAAATAGCCTATCGTGAGGTGTAAAATAAACTCCAAAAAATCCTAGAAAATAACTCTAAGCCTTGTAAAAATAATTTTTTTAACTAAGTTATGATGTTAGACAAAGAGGACCACGAAATGGACCTCTCCATTAGACTATGGATAGTGTTAAAAATCACATTGATATTTAATTAATTAATTTTAACTTAAATAAATCTTAAAATACCTAATTAACTACTTAAGCTTTTAAGATAATTTTTCTAAATTTTGATTAATCTCACTAATACTATTAAATCAGATAAATGACATTTAGAATAGTTTAGAACTTAGTGTCATAAATATATATATATATATATATATATATATATATATATATATATATATTTTACATGACATATTATCCAAAGCCAATCATTTTTTACTTTAAAATTCAACAAAGATGGGCTTGTCTCCTTATCTTATTAAGACAGTTCAAATTCACATGGGAGGCTTCAAAAAGTTTATATATTTTATTTATAGATAATTAATTATTTTAATTAACTTAAAATAGACCTAATTAAGGTAAAAATATATTAAAAATACTAAAAATTGTAGAAAAATTCATGAAAATTATAGATAACTTATAAATAAGGTAAAAACATGTTCTTGATAATAGATTAAGGAAAATTAATTTTTATGATTATTTTATGAATTATTTAGTATATATAACTTTAAGATAAATATGAAAAATTTGTCATTTTCATATATAAATTTGTCATTTTCATGTATTAATCATTCAAGACAACTTGTCACTGGTGGACATGAGGTTTAGACCCCTAGACTGCCAAAGGATAAGAAAAAAATAATTTAAAAATAATTAAATAAATTATTAGTTAATTAATTCCTAATAAAACAAGTAATAGTGTAAAATACCAAATAAAATATAAATAATTATATAAAATTATATAAATTTCATGAATACTTGTATTATATCTCTAATAATCTTATTATGATGCTTGAGTAAAAAATTAAGTCATTTACTAATTAATTAATTTAATTAAGATTGGCTAGTTTAAGTAAATTTACCTTATTTTGAATAATTAATTATTAAATTATATTAAAATTTACTAAATGTATTTAAATCATGTCATTAACATTTTAGTATGTCTTTAAATGATAATTGAGAATTTATTAAATTATTTAGTGTTAATTTTAATATTTAACTAATTAAACTAATTAAATATGACAAATAAATTATGAAATTAGTAATATTTTAATCCTAGCCTTTTTTCTATAAATAGCACCCCTCTAAACACAACTCCACACTTCATTCTTCTGACCAAAATCTATCAAAAATTATAATCACCATTTCTCTCTTCATTTTCTTCATTTTCACACAAAAACACTTATAAATTTTTAGCAAAACACCTCCAAATTATCACCTCTTCTTATCACCATTTAACATCAATACTTCCCAGCCTTTATACATGAATTTTAGCCCTTTGAGAAGGTTTAGAAAAGTTGAAGAAGTTGCTGGTCTAGCCTTGGTGTAGCTAAGTTTCTAAAGCTCCAAGAACAAGTAGGGGTTTTCTTTCACTTATAAGCTTCATGTATAATTTTCTTATATAATGTTCTGCTATATGATACTCAAAGCTTATGTTCATTGTTTTTAATATCTTTGAATGATTTAAAGATGGTAACATAAAATACTTAATCCATGTATATATGATGCATATTTATTTGTCTAATAATATGGTTGAAAATTATGATTAAAGATCATTTTAAATTTTGATTATGCTTCCTTCAAATATTTAAATGTTGTATAAAATTGTTTAATCATGTATTTTTATTTAATAAAGCTTTGTGCATAAGTTGTGAAATTTTAAGGTGATATAGCTTTGTTTTGATCTCATTATGTATTTGATTATGAAACATTTTTAGTTCGTAAAAAGTGCTTTATTTAATTCTTTATAATGAATGGGTTCTAAACCTTTTAGCATGTAGTTTGGTTTATGTGTTATATTTCTCTTGGGACCATTAAGACTTAATAAGATATAAAAAGTCACTAAAATATATTTATATTAATCATGATCCTTGTTATAAACTTATGAATTTATAAACATTATCTGGACTATTATGAGTCTTAAAGACTCACTTGGACTTGATTGAGATAATTTATGATCATAACATTTGGACTCGAATTATGGACCTTGAATTATGGATCTTGGACTATGGACCTTGAACTATAAATATTTGACTTGAATATAAATTTATTAACATTAAAAAATATTATTTATAAAGATTTAAATTAAGGTCCCATTAGGAATATGACATATAAACTAACTAGTTTATTGCTTGAAGTGGTTTTCTAATGCTTGGGTATGATTTTGATTATTTCTTTCTTAAAGATTTCATTGCTCTTTTATTCACCCTATGATTATATCTTTATATAGATAAAAATATTTTTTTTACTTATATTGAACATGTAGAGGTAATTTACCTACATATTTTCTAAAGATAGATTTGAAATAATTTTGGGTGTATTTAGGCTTATGGAATTTGTAACATATTATTACTTGAAATTAAATTATTAGATTAAAAACTAAGTTAAGCATATTTTATTATAAAGGAAATGAATTTATTATAATAGTGTGATTTGGTGCTTCAATGATAATTACAAGAAATATGGGTTTTATAGGTATTTTAGGAATCCTATGTTGTTTAGACTTTATGTGCAAATATGAAAAATCTTGTGGTCTATATATAAATATGAAAGAAATCATGGAAACTTTATGTAATTTTCATTCTTTATGTATACTGTATGCACTATATGAAATTGATATATAAATAAGTGACACCTTAGGCCCGCTTTAGCGATAAGGACTTGGTGAACACTTAGTCTTACAATTACTAAATGACACCTCGGCCCTTGGAGTTATAGTGATGCTTTGGGCCCGCCATGCTAGCGGACAAGGACTTGGCATTCACTTCACTGCTGAACCCGCAATGAGAGCTCTCATAGATCCAATATGAAATAAAACTTGCAGACTATAACCGTTAGAAGGGAACAAGATATTATAAAAGTGAGTTACAATATACTCATGATTATTTATTACACTCCTTTTAATGCACTTTTATTATGATTGATATTATGCACTTCTATCTTGTTTGACATTAGTAAAATATTATTTGAGTTAATATAAAATATTGCATCTTACTCACTCCTGCGTTATTCTTAATATTTTTGGGATGAAGTGGGACTCCTTTAGAAACATCACCCTATTGAGAGATTTCTCTCATCCCTTTTCTTTTATGTTTCTAGATAGCATGGATCGTCATCAGTGAAATAGATGTAGTCTTGGACTTAATTTCTAAATAATCAGATTATATTATATGTGCAGATAGAATCTTTACTATTTGTTTCCAGATTTTGGTTATGTTATATTGTATTAAAGTTTTCCTTAATGTATCTTGAATGTGTAATATGTATTGTATCATATGAATTGATGTTAGTAGTGAAATATGTTTTTATAGATGATGGTTGTCTAAACTATGGGAATTCCTGATTAACAAAAGTAGTAATATGTTAGAAAAAAAATTCTTTGTCATTTAAAAATTACCCTTAGGTTCCTGGAAGAAAGTGTATTACCTGAAAGTGTAATTTGGAAAGGTTCTGGCTAGGAAAGACTTGGTATTTAAGCGTGTTCATTGTGACCTACCTCTCTTTTTCTGGAAATCTACTAGATGCATGATTTACAGTTGGTATACATTATTCCAGGATAAGACTATTAATGAAAAATAATCGTAGTTAAATAAAAATTCATAAAATTTGAGATTATGTGTTAATAATATTATGTTAGTTAATTCTTATTTAAAATAATAATGATAATAATAGTTAAAATTAAGGTACAAGAATTAGAGCTTAGTAAAGTGTTACAGAGCGCAAGCGGTGAAGATGGTGGCGGTGGCGGTGGCGGGATCGGCATTTGGTTCGTGAAGGGAGGTTCGCGATGGTTGGGCTGGTGGCTCGATGCAGTGCCCACGGTGGTCAGGAGGAGAGGCGATGATGGTGGTTGTTGTTGGCGGAGGAAGGCAGATCCGGGGTTGAAGAAGGGAAGGGCCACGGTGCTGGCGCATGCGGTCGTGGATGGTGGCAGAGGCTCCGTGGTGATCGATCTGGTGAGGAAGCAGCTTGGACGCCCGGCGGCGATGCGGTGGCATCACCAGCTTCCTTCACTACGCTTCTGTGTTTTTTTTTTTTTTTAGTTTCTGATTCTTTTCTTATTTTTTTTGAGAAATTTGGAACTCTGATTGGCTCTTGGAATTGAAATTTTTTTTATTAAGATGGACTGTTGATGATGATGGATTGTACTTGATCTGTGTTTGGTTGTTGATTGGTTTCTATTTTGGCTGTGATTTGTGGGTGTTGGTTACTACGAATGTGGTTTTGCTTGACAATGGAAAACAAACATTTGGAAAAGAGAGCGTATCAACGGATAGTTTACCTGTAGCTCTGATTTTTCTCTTCTGTGTTTGTTGCAAAAGTATTTTCATTGAAGATAATCATCCCCCCATTCCCTAATTGTTTTATGAATTTATACACATTTGTATCATGATTTTTCCAAATCTGATAGGGGGCATTTGGGATCTGATTGAAGAATTTGTTGATTTTATGGGATTACATTAAATGCTTTGATTCTTCGATCACTCGCGCATGCTTCATCTTTGTCTCTTCCTTTTAGCTTAGCGTTCCTTTTTAAGCTGCTGAATTTGACTCTCCCATGGTTGCACGCTCTCTCTTTTTTTTTTTTTTTTTGGTTTGGTGCTTTCCATTTGTCTTTTTTCCTTGTTTCTAGAGACATGCATTCCAAGATAAGCACTCATCATTTTTCATCATTTTCTTTTCAAAGAAGACAAAAGTGAAAATGGTGCCAGAAAACAACGATGGTCAAAAGCAAAAGCAAGCACCTTTTTAAATTTTTTTTCTTTTTTAACTCAAAAAATAAAATAAAACAAAAATAAAAATGGGCTAAGAGAAAAAAAATTTTTGGTTTACAATCCAAAAAAGAAAATGAAATGAGCTCCTTTTTTTGTTCTTCAAATGGGCTTAGAGTTTTTTTCTTTTATAACTAAAAAACGAAATGGGCTTTTTAATTTTTGTACAACAAAGAAACAACAACAATAACAAAAAAGGAAATAAAATGGGCTGATAATAATTTTTTTTGTTTTTCTGTCTTATGGACCGGATAAATTAGGTGTTCACATCAATGATAGTTTTTCAAAGTAGAGAAATGTTGAGTGTAATTTCACTAAACCTCGAGGGAGATTGGTGTAATTTTCTCTAAATTTTTTTGTATCAAATGATAAATTAGAAATATATATATATATCCTAGGTCAATTGGTTGATTAAATTAACTTGATCAATAGATCAACAAATTTCTATAATTAGAGGTGTGAGAAATAAGAAATAAGAAATTTTGGAATTTTTTATATAAATTTTTTTATTTTTATATTAATGATTTTTTTTGGGTATGAGAAATAAGAAATTTTGGAATTTCCTCTAGTAGTTCTTTGAGGGTAATTGTTTTGGAATTTCTTCTTGAGATATGAGCGTAATGTGTACGGGATGGCAGAGAGTGATCGCGGACGAGAGGTACAGACAAGGAGCGACTCCTGCCTCCAAGCGGAGGGGTACATGAATGAACCGATTACACACCAAATGAGAGGATCCTGAGCCTATAGGTATGAGACTATACAGTTAAGGAGGGCTTATATGAATTGATTGGTACTACCTATGTCACAAAGATGCATCTTTCTTTCGGTAGCCTATCACGAAAGAACTTAAGTTAAGTGTGCTTGACTTGGGGTAATTTTGGGATGGGTGACCTCCTGGAAGTTTTCCAGGAAACATGTGAGTGAGGACGAAGCACGTTGAAAGACCGTGTTGGTTTGTGGGACAGTCAATCCATAAAGTAGCAGAGGATATTACATGATGCGTAAGTAAGAAGGTTTAGAGATGTAAAGCTTTAAGAAATGATTAATGACTTAGAGTTTTTGTGCTATTTTTTAAGTTATAACGGGAACAATAAAAGTAAAATGAATATATGCTCATATTTTTTGTGCCTCCTAACAAATAATTAATATGTGTGCTTTAGATTGTATATGAACAATATTTGAGTATTATGAGAAATCTATTTTGTATATAATTAAGATTATTCATAAATTTTTATTAATTATAGAGTGTATTTTCATAAATTAGATTTTTAATTTATTAAAATAACGTAAATGACTAATTATATAGTAAAATTATTTACTTATTCTCTTTCATAATTCAACAATTTTATTTATCAAAATGAGAATATTTTTATAAAATAATATCTTTATTGTCCGCTAAAGGTCGTTAGATAAAACTTTCTCAATTTAATTTATATGATACTTGAGATAAGATATCAAACATAATGATTATTTCATGAACATATTCATTTATATTATTTAACTATATAATTATTTGAAAATAAATTCAATATTAAATTAGATATTTCATTTATTAAAATGACATCAAAGGAAAGGAGATATAATTAAAATGGTATAAATTATTTTCATTTATTTTTTTTATTACTTATAACACTATTTTTAAACTAGGAAATGAGTTGTAATTTAAATGACATAAATTAAGATTATTCTTATTTTTTTACTAATTATAACAACTATTTTAAAATTAATATTTTAATTTACTAAAAGGATGTAAAAGTAAAAGAGCCGTAATTGAAATAATGTAAATTAAATTTATTCATAATTTTTTATTAATTATAAAACATATATTCATTTTTATAAATAAACTATTATAATTTACTAAAATAATGTAAATGACTCATGATATGATAAAGTTACTCACTTATAACTTATTATTTTTCATTATTCAGGAATTTTATCTATCGAAATATGTAAAAATTTAATAAATATGTTTTTTATTGTTAGTTGAATGTTATCTATTGAAATTTTTTTAACTTTATAAAAATGATATTCAAAATAAGATGTAAAATAGAATGACTCATTTTAGGTACATACTCATTTATATTTTATTTATTATTTAGTTATTAACTTATTTTTAAAATTAATTTATATATTCAATTCACTATAAGTTATTTTTAATTAAATTACTATTTCTTTTAGAAATGATTATGAAACAATTTTTTATTATCACTTTGTATATGGCACGGTTAAACGATTACTTTAAGCAATATGGAAGGTTCAAAAATTGTAATTGGATATACTTTTATTTTTAAAATAAGTCTGTACTTACTCCTAAGGGTGAGAATATGATATGCAGTATTTATTCAAGAACGTATATCGCCTATTCATTGATCAAATAAAGCCGAGATTTTTAAAAGTATTTTCAGCTGAAAATAGTTGAGTTTAAAGTTAAATAAAAAAAGTCTTTTATGTCTTATAGGTCAACTTATTTATATATTACTAATATTATCATATATATTTTGTTGTATACGATAAACTATAATACTACTATATCATATCATTTTCTCCCACTTGTACTATAATATTTGCAATTTTCAATAAAATGATTAATGCATTAAATTATGAATAATACATTTGCTATTGTTTTTTATTAAAAACATAAGGAATTTCTAAAAAATAAAGGCACGTCCAAACAAGATAAAGTCAAATCACATTGGATGAAAAAGATAAAAAATTAACTATTACTAGTAATTTTTTTTTTTTTTGCTGAGGTCAACAGTTGATAGTAGTAGTAGTAGTAGTAGTAGTCTGCATTGGTCATTCTTTTGTCCTTCATTGAGTAAGAATTTTCTTTATCCATGTACATATAAGGGATTGTTTGATTTCAATTTTTAGTTTTTATTTTTATTTTTTTAGTTTTTAGAATTTTATAAAGGAAATGGTAAAAATTGAAAATAAAAATTAAAAATTAAATTTTATAGTTTTTAAAATTTTTAATATTTCTTTTATATAATCTAAAAAATTAAAAACTGAAAATTGAAACTAAACAAGACCTAACAATTTTTCAGCATGAGCATATGTGGGGATGCAAAATTGATACAAATGAAGACTGGGATCTGCCAATAGTTCAGATTAAATGTGACCCTGATTCTTGTGTTACTTACTGGAGATGGTAATTGGTAGAGGGACAAACGGTTCCTGACAAAAATGGAATTTAAAATTGCATATAAAAAGGATAAAGAGAATTGCAGATTAAAAAATGTACATATAAAGGCGACCTCTCCTGCCTTGCCAAGGATGCCTTTCTTCCTCACTAAGGTTTTGTAATTCTAAGCAAATAATAATAATAATATTGTGTTTGTTCATCCTATTTTCTTTTCATCTTCCAGGCAACCAGCTAGCAGCCACCCCTCTGTCTCCCTCTTCCTCGTCCTCCGAAGTTTCCAAAACCAAATTTTGACCCATCGATGACTTACATTGGAAGCAGACAGGTGTACGGACGCGTTATGTTATATGAAATGGATAAAGTACCATAGCATCACGACCAAGAAAAAAACACGTCAAAAACAAAGTAGTATGAGAATGACACTCCAACCAATACAAATTTTTGTGCAATGATGACCTGCACAAACATTTTCTTTATTTTTTTTCGGTCAAGGCCGACACAAGCTTTACACGGTTATTTATTTATCTTTCTCTTCACACTCTTTTTGGGTAAATGTTCTATCCTTCTTTTCTACTTATTCTCTTTATCAAGGGCTCTTTTCCTGTGTTGGGTTGGGTCCGCATAGACCGTTATTCTGAGTGTAAATTTTATTTTTTAAAATTTTGACTCGAAATATTAAACACTGTACTTTTTAAATATTATTATTCTTATATCTACATAACAGTACTTTTTGCATTATTTAGTAAGCTTAATTTTAATACAAAGTATAAGTTAACAATTTTATATACTATCTAAAATAGTGATAGTAATTGTCGAAAAATGTTTAATTACACTTAAAGCAAGAATATTATACAGGTCCTTATTACTTTCACTTTAATTGTGTTTTCAGTAGGATAACCCATTTGTCAAAACCTAAAAATTCATTGGAAGAATGAAGAATCATACGTTTTAATGTTATGGTGATATATAATTAGCTAATTATAAAACAATTTTATACTCATAATATGTAAAAATTAAACTTTTATTTAATTACTACGATTGTTTTGTTGTTTTTCACCACTTGCACTCTATATTACATTATTGTGGAAGTGTTATTAAAGTGAATAGAGTGATGAAATTATTATTAAAGAATCATAACGGCCGTATGAAAAAAATTATTTCACGACAAATAAATAATTAATTCCTATATATTTGTAAATAAAATGTAAAAAATAAATAATAAATAATTTTTGTCCATTATTTAATAGATATAAAACTAACTAATTGGAGTCTTTTGGTTTAAATTTTGGTAGTATTGTTTTTAAAATAATTGATGTTAAAGAAATTGATTTTAAAAAAATTATTTGTGTTTGGGAAAGATGTTAAAAAATTGAATTTAGAAGAATTGATATGACATAAAAATGAAAACTAATATTTTTCATTTCCACTAAAATTAATTTTTTGAAACTGAAAATAAAATAGCAAACCAAACCATTTTAATTTTTTCATACACACTTTTCTTTACCTCAATGTGAAAATGTTTGTAGTCCAAATAGGATGTTAGAAGCTTAGTATATATAAATAACTCTGAGTTTAATTTTTATATATAGACAATGTAAAATATTTGAGTTTAATTTTGATGTGCTTATAGTGTAGAAGAGTTTTACACTTTTATTTAACTAAATCTCTCCTTTTTGTATAACATTTTATGTAATAGGGGTAAAAATAACTATATTTAATGATGTGTCATTACATGATTGGATGAATGTGTAAAAAAATTTTATACTGTCAGGACATTATAATTAAATCCAAAATATTTTATAGTTCATTCAATTAAATCAATCAAATTTCATAATTTTTCAAATAGTTGGTGTGAAAATTAATCACTTTTACTAATTTGACAAACTAAAAATACATAATTAAATGACATATTAAAAATATTTTAAACTATCAGCATATATGGAAATTAAAATCAATAACTAATGTGATATCTATCTTTTACAATATAAAAATTATAAAGGCAATTAAATCAATATAACAAGTTAATAACTTGTGGTTGAATCCATAGCCTAATGGTTATGGTTGTCTCTTACACTCTTTAAATAGGAGATCCCAAGTTGGATCCTAACCTTCTCCCTTACCCCATCCCTCTAAGAATAGTTCATAATTTTAATACCATTACAAAAAAAAAAAAGTTAACAACTCTTTGTTTACTCCTCATCTCAACGTAGAAAAATTTTAATGTGATGTCATTATTATCTTTTCCTTCTTTCCTTAATTTTTCCTCTCATTGAAATGAAGGGAAACTATTCTCCTCAGTTTTTTTATTTGTTATTTTCCTTTTCCTTTATAATTACACTATACTCTCTTTATTTTATATTAATAGTTGTTCCTTAAAATTTCTACAATTTTAATATATTAAAAAATAAATGTGTTTTAATATAATTAATATGGAATAGTGGAATTACTTAGTAGCGAAGACTGAAAAGGATAAAGTGAAGTTTATAAAGATGAATTTGATAAATAAACTCTCTCTATATAAAATTCATTAATAAAAATTCTCTATACTTTTTATTTCGATACCAAAATATATAATAAAGAAAGATCAGAAAATGGGAGTAGTAATTATAAATATGTTGGTTTCAACCTTAGGAAAGAGTGATAAAGCTAAATGTGAATGGGAGTAGATTTGATAATAACCACCATTGTGATATTGATATGCTTATCCGTGACCATAAGGGTATTTGGCTGTGTGGTTTTTCTTATGTGATCCCTTTGAATGATGTAACTATCTGGAGCTCATGGCTGTGAGGAAGGGTTGCATTTGGCTTGGGATCATGGTTGACGGAGGGTTATTTGTGAGTGTGACGTGCGGAAACTACTTATCTGGTGACCTTGGGTTTATGTGCGCATGGTTTATATGTTTTAGTTAACGAGATTCATGGATTGTTGCAGTGATGTTGGGAGGTGCGAGTGTGTTAGGTTCAAGAATGGCAAACTAATGTATCGATCAACTGACCAAGAGGATTGCTTCACATATTGGCAATGACTTGGTATGGAATTCTCCTCCTTCAGGAATACTGCCCTTGTTGCAGCAAGATATGTTGTAGCTTTATTTTTATTTCTTTGTCTCATTATAAAAAAAAAAAAATTATAGAGAGAAGAAGCATCAGGGAAATGCGGTAGCGTGCTTACTATGCGGGGAAGAACGTGGGAGGGAGGTGGTCGTACTATTTTTATTCGTAATAAATGCTTAAAATTCAACTAGAAGTGTTTAATGTCACTATGTGGGGTCCACGAAATAGCCGGGAGCACCAGCAGCTTTGCCGAGTGGGAAAATCAAATGTCAGGAATCAGCCCTATGTAAATGTAACGCCGCCTGCTCAGCACATCACCGCACTCAACTGCTCCCGTCACGCGCGCGCCTCCTCTAGTTTACACGCGCGGGGCTATTAGATTGATTTCTGTTATTCCACAAAGGACGCTATCAGTTTATGGGGCGTGTACGCTGCATTCCTCACCACCAGTGTGTGCCACTCGCAAATATTTTCTTACACTGCCACATTACCGCATTCGTGTAGTTTTTTTTATTTTTTATTTTTTTTCTTATCAACTTATGGCATTTTGCCTCCAGGTGAACATCCCTATACACAGTCGAACCTGATTAGATATTTAAATAATGAGCCTATTTTAACTGCATAAATATAGAAAAACACTAGAGTTAATTGATTGCTTGAAAAATGAACATATATCCAAAAACAAGGTTGTATATACCCAAGTTGGTCCTAATTTTCGAAGACAAATTGATTCTTCGGTATTTAAAAGTCTATATATGGTTTTTTTTTTAATGAAAAAGTGATATATTAGTCCCTTTATTAACTCATTATTTTAATACTTAATCAAATATTATGTGTGGCTTGTTAAATTGTGTAATCAAATGCTGTAATTTAATCTTTAATAATTTAACAGGTCATGTATAATTTTTCTTCAAATATTAGAATGATAAATTAACAAAAAGGCTAATGAGTCTCATTTTGTAATAAGCAAGGGGCTATGGGATATCAGGATGTCTTGTGTAATCAAATGTTGTAATTTAATCTTTAATGTGGTAGATTTTAAAAACTTAGATTAGTAAGACACGTGACTCATTTTTACTCACAAGTAACTAAAAATATTAGTACATTTGAAATTTATAGGGGTATAAGAGAAATTCTCTAAAAGAAAATGTTGCTTCTTAAGTTTTGTTCTTTTATTTGTGTAATTCAAATTTAATATTTTTAAACTCTTAAAATTTCAGTTATATCAATAAACATTCTTTTTATCAAGTTAAAGTTGGCTTTGATTAAATTACAAATATATTTTAATATTCATATTTTATTTTGTTCCACTTTTATATTTTATATTGCAGTAAGGAAAATGTTGTTTATTAAATATTGGTTGAGTCACTCAAGTGATTGAATATTAGTTATCAAAATTAAAACTATAACATGAAATTTTAATTTATATTTTAATTATTTTAAAGTTAAAATTAGTTTATAATCTTCAATTTCAATTCTAATTATAATCGGGTTTGCTAAAAAAGAAAAAATAACATGAATTACAAATCTAAATTTTTTCTGGTGCGATACAAATCTAAATTTAATTATAGTTTCATTACATCATTATGCATGATTCAAAATTCAAACACAATAAAAATATTAATCTATAATTTAATTTAATTTTAATATATTAATGATATAAAAATATTTTATAAGACTAGCCTTATAAAATTAAAAAAATACCAGTAAAATGAGTTATTATCAAGATACATATAAAATCAATAATCAAATCACTACCGGTCCATATAAAAAAAATATCAATGCCGAGAAATCCTTAAAAGTTAAATCAATAAATTAGACTATTAGATGTTTTTATGTTTTGTAAACATAATAAACATTTGTATTAAAATATTAAAGTTTAATACATATTATTATTACCTAATAAATAAGAAAGAGAATAAACCAACCAATAGACTTGAACAAATAAACCAATAGATAGGCATTTAATGAGTTTTGAAATTCAATCCGAAACTATTTCGTCATCAAATAGCGCCTATAAAAAAGAAAGGGAAGCTCTTCAAGTTCCCACTCGCCCACTCCTCCCACTGCCCCACCCCCCCCCCCCCTCCTCTCCCTCTCCCTCTCTCTCCCTCTCTCTCTCCGATTCGTACGGTTACTAACTCTACAGTGTCCAAAACTTGTTGCTATTAAAAAACCACCACGCTACCATTCTTCCCCACTTGCGCATTCCCTTTTCAGTTGCACCAATCTCTCTCTACACTCGCTCACTCGCTCCTTCCATCACCCTTCTCCATTTCCACAATGTCTCGCCGTAACCAACCAACTCCGACTGAATCCGCCGGCAGAGGCCGCGGCCGTGGCCGCGGCCGCGGCTCCGCCGGACAAGGCCGCGGACAACCTTCCGTTCCCGTCACTCGTCCTCCGCCACCTGCACCTTCGCCATCGCTCGCTCCTCCTCCGGCAACGGTTATTGGTTCGCCGGCACCGGCTCATGCTGCTGCTGCTGCTGCTTATGCCTCGAGTTCGTCTGCTCCGCCGCCGGCTCCGGTAACGGAGGAGGTTCTGAGTTCAGACGTTGAGAAACTCGCATTGCAACCGGCGGCGACCGCTCCACCGCCGTCGTCGTCGAAGGCGGTGCGCTTCCCTAGACGGCCAGGCTTCGGCACCGTTGGAAGGAAGATCCAAGTTCGCGCAAATCATTTCCTCGTTCAGGTCTCCGATCGCGACCTGCATCATTACGATGTCAGTAAAATTCACTCAAACCTCATTCCTTTCCTCTTTTCTGCTTTTTCACTTTCGTTTTCTTACTTTGAGCTCGAATCTTGTTGTTTTCAGTGTTTTTCCTCTTTCGGTGTTTTTATATGAGGAAGAATAATGTATATGGAAGCAATGTATCAATGAAAGTTTGAGATAAACATGCACAAATTTTATTTATTTTATTATATTAAGTTACTTTGACTTTTTGTTTAATCAGGTTGCGATTACTCCGGAGGTTACTTCGAAGAACTTATGCAGAGCTTTAATGAACCAGTTGGTGCGGATGCACCAGAACACCAGCCTTGGGAACCGCTTTCCAGCTTACGATGGGCGAAAGAGTCTTTACACTGCAGGAGCGTTACCGTTTCACTCGCAGGATTTTGTGGTCAAGCTGGTTGATGACGATGATCGGAAAGGCGCTTCGTCTTCTGGTTCAGCCAGGTATATACGTTTCTTAAAACTACATATTAACTATATTGTCATCGTTATTCAAAAATGCATGTTGTGAAAAAATTGGTAATGGATGATTATTGAAATTTGTTGGCGCAGCAAAAAACGCGATCGCGAGTTCAAGGTGACAATACGATTGGCTGCTAAGGCGGACCTTTATCAACTTCAGCAGTTTCTTAGGCGCCAGCAGTTGGACTGTCCGTATGAAACTATACAAGCTCTTGACGTTGCGTTGCGGGCATCACCAACGGAAAAGTATGATGTTGCATTTTTTTGTTTTTGTGTAGCATTTGTATTTGTTACTTTTAATTGTTTTATAGTGACCCTCTGGTTTTTCTGTTTTGTTTTTTATTTTGGTTTCACTCGAATTGTAGGTATAACATTTCGGGGAGGTCATTTTTCTCGCCGGAGCTTGGGAGGACAGGGTCGCTTGGAGGAGGCGTAGAGTACTGGAAGGGATATTATCAAAGCCTACGCCCAACCCAGATGGGGCTTTCGCTTAACATAGGTTCTGCTTTTATCTGTTTTTAGTATTCTGTTTATTATGTGGTTTTGTTGTTGTTACTGTTGTTGGCAAGTGCTTTGGATACTCTGTTTCCTTTGACAAGTGATGATCCTCATTTTGCAGATGTGTCAGCGAGGTCTTACTATGAGCCTATTCTCGTGACTGACTTCGTTACAAAACATTTTAATTTCAATTTGTCGAGGCCCCTCTCTGATCAGGATCGTGTTATGGTATTTTATATGTTAGATTTTATGATGCTATTGGTCTATTCAGTCATGTTATTTGTTTTCGAAAGCCCTTGAAAGATACCTATGATGGACTTGGTCCTGTTAAGATTTTTTTAATATCAATGAATGTTGTCATCAACTGACGAAACAATTTGATGTTTGAAATCTCTGAACTGTTTCTCATGTCTCCCTTTTTGTTTGTGAATTCAGGTCAAGAAAACTTTGAGAGGAGTTAAGGTAGAAGTCCACCTAAATGAATATACTAGAGGTTACAAAGTCATTGGTGTTTCAAGGGAGCCATTAAAAGAGATAATGTGAGCGAGTTTTTCATTTTCATTTGATTGTTGTCCCCGTTTTAGTAAATGTTTTAGGAAATGTTCAATGTTGCTAACTCTTGATTTTGTATTTTGGTGTTTCTTAGGTTTACACTTGATGACAAGAAAACAAAAACATCTGTAGTTCAATATTTCCGTGAGAAGTACCGAATTGAGTTGAAGTATTTGAATCTTCCTGCAATCCAATCTGGAAGTGATGCGAAACCTGTTTATTTGCCTATGGAGGTTTCTCTCTTCACAATTCGTGTTTGTTAATTGCATTAGTATAGCATGATGTTATTTTTGTTAGATGTCAGTTCTGCTTATGTTTTCTTTTCCCTTTTTGTAGGTCTGTCATATTGCAGCTGGACAGAGGTATACCAAGAGACTATCTGAGACTCAAGTAGCTGCTCTTCTTAGGGCAAATTGTCAGCGGCCTTATGAAAGAGAAAAGGACATTAGACAGGTAATTTTAGTGTATCAATGTCATCTGATGTGTGTAATCATTCAGCATTTTCTACTAAGCAGATTGTAACAATGTTATGTGAAATGTGTGTACTCATTCAGCATATTCCTGTTTTGCAGATTGTCAGGCAGAACAATTTCAACACAGATAAGCATGCAAGGGAATTTGGAATGAAAGTAGCAGAGGAACTAGCGTTGGTTGATGCCCGAGTCTTGCCTCCCCCAATGGTATGCACATTTCTGCTTGTGATAGATTGGCAACTTCTCTTATTTTTGAGTATTTGAATCTGTTTTCTCACTGCAGCTTAAATATCATGACACGGGGAGAGAGAGAATGGTTGAACCGCAGATGGGTCAGTGGAATATGATTAACAAGGTGAACATTTGAATCCTTCTTTTTGTTTTTTGGAACCATTCAAATACTGCTTGCTCTCATTTCATGGGAATCTCTTCATGTGGCTGAGGCTAATGGATAATGTGTTTTTTTCACTGTGTCTTGCTTATGATTGGTTAGAATTTTAGCCAACCACCGTAACAAACCATTCTACTGAGTTCAATATAACATTCCTTTTCATTTCCAACCTTGTGGTGAAATATTTTTACTTTGAGAATTTGTTTATGTGTTTAATGTCAAAAGTTAACTCAGGCATGTGATTCCAAGCCCTATGATGAGGATAGTGTTCAATGATGTTCAAGTAAATGGATGGAATTAGTACAATTATTCTATTCTAAGTTGCAATATTATATCCCAGTTTGTTGTATGATATTTTGATTTGTGTGCTGAGAATAAAATCTTCTGATTTTGTAGAAAATGTATTCTGGTGGGCAAGTGCAATTTTGGACGTGTCTCAACTTCTCTAGAAGAGTGAACAGGGATGTGCCATTTCAGTTTTGTACTGAATTGGTCAATATGTGTACTAGCAAGGGAATGGTATGATATTATATTTGCACTATTTAGCTACTTGATGTTCCCTTTGTCTCCAATCTTGACAGCCTGCCTTGTTTGCCATTTGGACTTTTTCAGCTTTTCAACCGAGAGCCTTTAATCCCTATAACTTCAGCGCAACCTCATGAAATAGAGAGAGCTCTTGTGGATCTTCATAAAAGGCTTGCAAACATGAAACAGGAGGGGAAACTTCAGTTATTGATAATAATTTTACCTGATGTCAGGGGGTCTTATGGTGAGTCTTAACTAGGCTTTTCAATTGTAGGATTTTATTTCATCTTGTTAAACTTATATGTGTTCTTGCAGGAAAAATAAAGCGTATATGTGAAACAGAACTTGGAATAGTTTCTCAGTGCTGTCAGCCAAACCAAGCTTCAAGCATGAAAAAGCAGTATCTTGAAAATGTGGCCCTCAAGATAAATGTCAAGGTCTAAGTTACCCAATAAATGTGGACCTCTGCTTGTTTATGTATGTATATCGGATATCTGATTGCTTAAAATTCTAAATCTGTCATTGTTAATTGTACAGGTTGGCGGTAGAAACACAGTGTTAGATGATGCAGCTCGGTCTAGAATTCCTCTTGTTTCTGATAGACCCACTTTAATCTTGGGTGCGGATGTAACCCATCCCCAACCAGGGGAAGACTCAAGTCCTTCTATAGCTGCAGTAAGCCATCTCTTTCTTAATTTTAATTTGAGAATTTATAGCCTGTTTAATTGGTGAATGTTTTTGTAGGTAGTGGGATCCATGGATTGGCCTTTAGTCACACAGTATAGAGGAATTGTTTCTGCCCAGCATCACCGTGAAGAAATTATTCAGGATCTTTATAAATCTTTTCAGGATCCAAAGAGGGGCCTTGTGCATGGGGGATGATCCGGTAAGGGTGCATAGATGTTCATTTCTACTGCCACTTCTGGAGAGAAACTTGATTGATTGTGGCACTTAATTTTTTCACAGGGAGCTACTCATTGCATTTTATAAATCAACAAAACGGAAGCCTGATAGGATTATATTCTACAGGTTTGGATTTGGTTTACACAAAACGTGTTACAGTTTTATTGTTGTGTTAATATTTAATTTTGACTCATTCCTTTTCAATATCAATTTGGTCTTTGGCAGAGATGGAGTTAGTGAGGGTCAGTTCAGTCAGGTTTTGCTTTATGAGATGGATGCAATAAGGAAGGTATGGCTGCGCCAAGATCTCCTTTCAATTTGAGAATGATAGCATGTTTACAAAATCAACCTGAACTCCAAAAACAAAGCAAAGCCATGAAAGTGAAGTGTTGATGTCGTTCAGATGGAACTGAATGAACTTCTTAATGTTACTTTCCTTGTAGACGTTTTACTTTTTAACGTTATTTTTAATCTACATGTGTTCTATATGTGTGTCACAACTCAACTGTTTTTCAGGCTTGTGCCTCGTTAGAGGAGAATTATATGCCCAAAGTTACCTTTGCCGTGGTACAGAAAAGACATCACACCCGTCTCTTCCCTGTTAGCCGGGATCAGACGGATAGAAGTGGAAACATAATGCCAGGTTTCACATTTTCTTATGTACATGTCGATTTCCTTTCTCTCTGTTGCCAAATTGGGATACGTTCATGTCCATCATAACTCCATTAGACTTTTCTTTATGATACGCAGTTTTCATTATCACTTCATTTTACTGATGTTGAATTACTTTATTTATATTTCTTTTTAAGGAACTGTGGTTGACACCAAAATCTGTCACCCTTCTGAGCATGACTTCTACCTCAACAGCCATGCCGGAATTCAAGTAATAATCACATTTTATGCTTGAGACAGCAATGGGTTGTCCAATTGGGCATTAGATAAGTTATAATTTTGTCTGCTTTAATTTTGTGTCACAGGGAACTAGTCGACCAACTCATTATCATATGCTGTATGATGAAAATAACTTTTCTGCGGATGGCTTCCAGACTTTGACCAATAATTTATGTTATACGTAATTTTCTTTAACCTATTCTATAAATAATACATATGGTTTTATTTACCTAGCTGTCTAACTTGGTACCTCTTAATAATATTTTCAGGTATGCAAGGTGCACTAGATCTGTTTCAATAGGTATTGTACTGAATTTATCGCTCCTATATAATAATACTCTTGTCTTTTTGTGTTTTACCATCATTTTAATAAAATTGATTTGTGTCTGCAGTTCCTCCTGCATACTATGCGCACTTGGCAGCCTTTCGAGCTCGCTACTACATTGAGAGTGAAATATCAGAAGGTGGTTCTGGAAGTAGGGGCGCTAACGTGGTGTTAACATTGCCCTCGGTCAAGGACAATGTCAAAGAAGTAATGTTTTATTGCTGAAGTGGCTTTCCTTAAGGAATTAAGGGGATACTAAGATACTAGCATATTGAACATGCATTTTTTGAACTTGTTTTTAGTCACCCTTTTATCTTTCTCCGGACTACAGAGAGAACTTATGTTGTTTTGGTGATTATGGTGGTTGTAAATCTTGCCGCGCGATGTAACTAAACTAGTTTCAATGCGGTTATAATATTTGATCCTATATCTTGACGAGCATTGTTCACTGGTGCCTACGACTTCTGCCCGATCCTAGAATCATCTGTGCCGTTTCAGTTAACTCGGTCGTTGTATAACCGATTCCGAGGCTAGCTTGGCACCAACTTTGCAGTATAAATTGTTCAAAGTTTACTATCTATCACTATACCGAAATGATATTGAGTTTAGATGATTGATGTAGAGTTGTTTTCGGTTTCTAAAAATGAGATTTTAGTAACAGATGATCACTTCAATTCTTATATATTTTGCCAAATTCTTAAAGACTGTAGTTTAAGGAATAAGGATGAAACTGAGCATTAACTCCACGATTTTATGTTCATTCTTTTTGTTGGGTACACCCAGCCTTTATAAAATTGATTCATGATTAAATTTTTTTGTGGCGTTTAATTTTAAAATTATAAAAGAATAAATTTGAAAATATAATATTAAACTCTAAGAAGCTATATTCAAAATAATACTCGCAATCAATGAATAAGCATGTTGAGCATTATTTATATCGAAAATTTTCTTTATTTGAAATCTTTTATTTTATTTTATTTTATTTTTATCTGGATTAAACAACTATTAATTACGGCAAGTATCCTTAAGACTTTTTAAAAAATATAAAATGAAAATTGGATTAAAAAAATATATAAAATGAAACAGAATAGTGCTGTAAAGCTTGTGACACTTGCCGTAATGGAAATTTGGCTGTCCAATCCCTTTCTGCTGTTTCTCGCCTGGCTCACTGCAAATGGAATGGGGTTTAAAACGTACTTTTAAGTAAGCTTAGTACATTTAATATATCTTTCTGAATTTAAATTATGATGAAATAATTCCAAAGAAAAATTATGAGAAGCAAGTTTTTATTTGTCGTTTGAAAATTTTTGAGACTAACTCAACTTGTTACTCATTGCGGAACAGGTGATATCTTACCTTTTATCGAAGTATTTGTTTTTCCAAAATAAAAAAGTCTTTTAAGTCCGATAGGTCAACTTATTTATACATTATTAATATTATTATCACATATTTTATTGAATATGATAAACTATAATATAATAGTATGTCACATGAATTTCTTCCACCTGTATAACATTTTCAATTTTCAATAAAATAATTAATGCATTAATTTATGAATAATACATGTAGTATTGTTTTTAATTAAAAAAATATCGAATTTCTCAAAATAAAAGTCATATGAGATCCAAACGAGCAAGTCAAATCACATTGGATAAAAAAGACAAATAATAATAATTATTAGCTTCTTTTATATGGTATAATATATATATATTAGTTATCATAAATACGAGTCATTTTAGTTTTGGTTCCTCTAAAATTTTATTTTGATTTTGGTCCTTTTTTTTTTCTATCATTATGTTTTTGGTCCCTTTCATATAACATTGATGTTAAATGTTGATATTTATAAGGATTAGAAGAGGATTCTTATAACATTTATAAGGATAAGGATAAAATTTTTAATATTTATACCAACTAAATGCATATTTAAAAATTTTTACTGAGGCCAAAATTTTGAACAATAGGGACTAAAAAACAAAGTGAAAAAAGATTAACTAAAATCAAAATAAAAATTTTAAAGAAACCAAAATCAAAATAACATGTATTTATATGGATTAAAAATATATTTAAACCCATCAAAATAATCTCATTAGTTTCTACGAGGAAAAAAATGTTTTTAAATTTTCTTGTGGGTCAAAACTTGAAAATCTCGTTTCTGTGTAATATTTGTCTTCTTTTTAATCCTTAATTAATTAGAAAAACCCAAATAGTACTAATAATAATCAACAATATTATTCCTTCATGCTACTTTCTTTTCATCTTCCGGGCAACTAGCTAGTAGCCACCCCTATGTCTCTCTCTTCCTCCGAAGTTTCCAGAACCAAATTTTGGCCCGTTGATGACGTCCCTTGGAAGCAGACATATGTACGGACGCGTTATATGGAATATCGTGCCATAACATCACGACAAAAAAATAGAACACGACAAAAACAAAATAGTATGAGCTTGACACTTCAATCAAGGCGACATTTACCATGGGGCCCGCAGGTAGAGGACCACCGTGGAAGCTCATAACCATTGGATGACCGTGAAATCAAGACTTTGTAGAAAAGTAAATATTATTTGTATTTATAATTTGTGAGATATCATGTTAATTATTATTTTATTTAATATTAAATGAGATATTAATTCTATTTGAATGAGATTCATAATTTATTTAATAATAAATAAAGTGTGAATAAGTTTGATATTTTATATATGAGGAATATAAATAATACAATTCTATTTTTACATAGATAAAATAGAAAGCATTATAAAACTCTAAAGCCAACCCGCCCTACTGTTTCTAAATTACAATTTATCTTCTTCTTTTTTTTTAATTTTATAAAATTGATTATGTTGAAGATATAGCAATCATGGTTGTGTAAGTGGTTACAAACTTGTACAACAATTTTCTGTGCTTATCTTTATATCTTTATGCATTAATAATTTTTCATTTATTAGATGATTAAAACAAAGGATATAAAATAGAATAAAAGACTATTTTCTTTCACTCACAAAGAAAATACAAAAAACAAAGATAAAAAGTAACTTATATTCTATGAAATATCCTAATATCCCCCCTTTATATAATAAAATCACATGATTACCCCCCTGGTACTGTGTATCATTAAATAGTGGTTAGCGAAATTCATAAATAAATTAAGGGAGCTTCATGTCATAAATCTATATTGGGTTAGGAACCACATTGTTGTGGCTTGTGGTGGTTGAAACAAAATTTAAGAAACGTTGAAATGTAAATATATAAAACTAGCTACATGGTGGACCAAAACTTAAGGGATCCACGCTAAAAGTCACCCTTCAACCAATACAAATTTTTGGTGCGTTGATGACCTACAGAAACTTTACACACGTATTTTTTCTGTGTTGGGGCCGCATATGCCTTTATTGCGTACGTACAAACTTTTTAAATGGAGTACTGCTATGCTATTATGTAGACACTAGTATTTGACCTGTATAGTTGTGCGGATAGTAAAAATAAAAAACAATATAATTTTAAATTATATAATTATAATAAAAATAATTTAAATAGGAGACAAAATTGCATATTAACTACTTTTAAATCATGATATAATGGTCAACTAAAAATAAGATATTTAACCTTTATTAATCGTAAAATAAAAATGGAAATTAAATAAAATAGAAATAAAAGTAAACTAAAAATTAAACAAACAAAATAAAATAATAAGAACCTAACTGACGTAAACTGAACAAAAGTGAATTACAAAAAACATAACTAAGAAAATATAAGGTGAAGTAAGGAAAAATAGAAAATAAATAGAAGTAAAGAAAAAATATAATCTAAAACAACATAAAATAAATAGAATAGAAAATGAAATAAAATAAATCTAAAAAAACATAAAAATTAGTTAGAGCATCAAAATGAAAAAAAAATAAATTAGGGGACCAAACGGAATAAAAAATTAATTAAGGGATCACAATAGAAATAAAAATAAGCTAGAGAACAAAATATAATGGAAAATTAATTAAGAGACCAAAATGAAAACAAAAACAAATTAAGGAGGCGATTATTTCAAGGTTTGAATTTATGTTTTTAGCAATCTCATTCATGGAAATATAATAATATCCAAGAATATTATTCTTGGGAATTTTGAAAATTTTGTTTGTTTAGCATTAAACAATCTTATGATTATTTATTGAGATTCCTAGGCATAAATTTAAAAATTATTTGTTTTATAATATATATTTTTGAAAATATATATCATAATTTTTAAAATACCCCAAACACAATTAATATTATTATTATCATTATTATTGAGAGATATTTTAGTATTTGTGCTCAATAATTATCATTTTCGAAATCATGAAATCTTGTATTCATACCCTTCAATATGAGAATAAAATCTCATTAAAACATGAGAATATATTTTTCCTGGAAATAATTAATACAGGAATAATTTTTCAAAGCTTGTAACAAATCTCGAAAACAAACAAGTCATGCACAAACAATTATCTCTGAAAATAGATTAATATATTTTGAAACAAACACCTTCTAAGGGAAAATATATTTTATCTAATATTCAATAAAGTGAAAAGTGACCCACTTCTAATTTTATTGATCAAAATGTAAAATTATCTTATTTTACTCCCTAAGTGAAATCCTTATTTTAGAGGATCCAAATTCTATAATTAGATAATTACTTCCTTTGATCTTTTCAAGTGCTTATTTTCACTTAATTAATTTCTATGTACTCTCTCCATTCTTTAATAATAGCCATGGTAGAAAACCTTGTCAAAAAAATGGAGGCGGTATTGGACTTCCAAACAATAGCTTATGGGGCGAGTACACTACAATCCGCACCACCAGTGAGTGGCATTGGCAAAGATTTTTTGTGCAGTCACATTGACGCATAAGTGTACATAAGTAGAGTTAAATTAATTAATTTCTGTAAAATGAAAATGTATCCAAAAACAAGAAATTAAATACCAACTTGATATTTTTTTACCCAAAAAGAGAATTGGTATGCATTTATAGTTTAAAATTTTTATATTATCATCCAATCAAATCATTCTATTTACATGACTTTTAAAGTAATGAGAAAGAATTTACCATTTCTAAAGATGTGTAAGAATGTGATTGAATAATAGTAAATTTTTTTTTATATTGACAGTATATCAAAATTAAGCTTAAAAAATAGCTAACTTGGTCCTATTAAATATTTTGAGAGATAACTTATTAACTTATTCTCAGGATTTGAAAGTGTTTTATGTAATCTAATATTCTAAAGAGAGGACACATTATTCATTTTATTAACTCATTATTCTAATATTTGATAAAAAAAAGTGTAACTCATTAAATTATTGATGTAGCTATGTTAAAGTCAATCATAGCATTAAAAAACATGGTTTTGACATGAGATGAGTGAAAAAGGAAAAGGAACTGATAATTAGTGAGGTTAGGATTTGAGGATGCATGAATATGATTATTAAAAATTAAGATCAAAATATAAAAGAGATTAATATTATGTCATTTCAAATCTTCACAAAGAGTTAAATTAATAATTTAATGGATCATTTGTGCTTTTTTTTTTTAAAGTATTGAAAGGATAAGTTAACAAAAGGACTCTCGTGTCCTTGACACTTTTTGTCTGACCCGAAAATAAAAAAAATTCAATTCATTCCTTTGAAGAATTCTTGGTTCATTTCATTTTTAGTGGTTATTGCACATTAGTTGTTAAATTTAAAAAAAAAAAGAATAAAGCCCATTTTTTTTTTTTGAGTTGTTAGCCCGTTTGTTTACCTTTTATTATTTTTGAAAAAATGTTGAGACAAATTAATATTTGGTGCATGTGCACCACTTTTTAGTTTTGTCTTCTATCTAAAAAAATAGAAGTGTGCACCGGATTTCATCTAAAATAAAGGAAAAGTTGCATTTCACTATTGTTTTTCTTGTTTTTTTTGTCCGTCCTTGAAAGAAAACAAAAGGGAGCTGCATGTGCCGAATTGAAACCAAGATGCAGAAGCGCAAGTTAGAAATGAACAACAACAATTCATGTAAATCCCATGAAATCAGCAGTGATTTAGAAAATAAGCTCAATCAGAATCACAGACATTGTTGACCAAATCTGAAAAAAATCATCCTGCAATTGGGTATAAATGGGGTCGAAATTCATAGAAAGGGGGGGTTGGACGGATCACTATCTTCATGTGGTTTTGAGATTTTGAAAATTGAAAGAAAATCAGAGAAACAAAAAGAAGAGGGCATCTAGTGGTATAATTTCTTCTCTATTTTGTTGTTTATTTTCAATCTCTATCTTCTTCCTCACTCAGCACATATAGATAACCAGAACTCAAACCACAGACCAAATTCCAGATACTCATTTCCATTCCACAAACAAGAACTCAAACTACAGGCAAAGATTAACAGAGGTGAGCCAACAGTTAAATAAAAAGAGTCCATCAACAGTCCATTTCAATTCCAAAAAAAATTCCAGTCCAGAACAGATAAAATTTCAAAAAAAATATCAACCAAAAAGGAAGCAAAAATCAAAGGAAGGCCACTCCACTTTCCTTGCCGCGGCCTCCTCCTTCAACCTCTCTCTCGCCCTTTCTACCATGAATCCTCTTCCCGATCTCCGCCACCATCATCATCCATCTGAAAATTTCCATTCCATATCATAAATCAATATTCAAAAATATTTCATCAAAGAATCAAACAAAAAAGAAACAGGAGGCCGCCGCTCTACCACCACCGAGGTCGCTGACCTTCAAATGCGCCTCTCCCACGCGACCGCCTCGCCCGAGTTGCCTCCCCGTGATCCCGCTTCATGCCATTCCCTCCAGGACCACCGGCCGCCCCGCGAGCTCCCTTCTTCCTCACCAGAACCCGACCTCCCCTCCAGAAACCACCCGAGCGCGATCTCAGCCGCCTCCTCCTCCCGATCTGCATCGCACCACCCACTACCAGGTCGACCTCATTCGGCTTTCCCTCAATCTCTGACCTCCAGCCGCCGCTCTCTCACAGCTCCTCCCTTCGCCGCGCGTCTCGCGCCTTCCGATCGCGCGCAGCGCCTCATGCGCAAAAAAGCGGTGGCGCGATGCCTCTTCCACCTGAACGCGAGCCCCCTCTCCATCGCGAGCTCACCGCGTGAGCAGCGACCTCGTTCCACGGTGCTCCCCTCCGCTGGCTTGCCCTCATCTTCCCTCTCTCCGTTCCTCTCTCTCTCTCCTTTCTCTCTTGTTCTGTGTGTTAGTGAGTGAGTTGGTGTGTGTTTGTGAGAATGTGTGTGTGCGTGTGAGCGAGCGGGGAATGGGGTAGATTTAGGAAATAAAAATTTAGTTTAGGAAAATTAGGATAAGGAAAATAGGGAGTTTCAATTTTATTTTATTGATATTTTAAAATAATGGTGTTTCATTTTAGACTCATTTATTGAGATTTGGGTTTATTCGTGGTTTAATATTTATTTTATTTTTGATTCTTGAGTTTTGTCTGTTTGGGGTCGGTTTAATTTGGGTCTAGAATAAATACTTGAATGGTTTACTTTACTAAAAAAGGATTTGAGTCAATTAATTGATAAATTTTTTTTTTAAAAAAAAAATATCTTAGGCGACGGTTTGTTAATTCTATATTCTATGATATTTTAACTTAAAGTTTGATATTCTAGAATTCCTTTTAAAAAATAAAATCAATCAACATACAAATATTTTATAAAGAACTACGTAACTTTGAGTTCCTCATTGCACCAGGGGATACATAGGAGCGCGATTTAATCCTTCAAGTTCAAAATTAAATTTTTATAATTTATGTCTTACTTGTAAATAATTTTTTTTTTCATATGAAATATTTTATGTTATTTTTATATTATTTGAGAAATATTTTTTAAATAAAATGTTAATTTAGCGCGACGGCTTGTTAACTTAATATTTTGGACATTTTAATCAGCTTAATGATCCAAAAATTTTCTGAAAATTTATTTTCCCTTTTATAAAAAAGATATTAAAAATATTTCATTTATCTTGTTTGTAAATAATTCATAAAATTTTCTATTATATTCAATTTAAATTGGTCATTTATTTGTTAAAAATTTTTATTTCAAATAAAATGTTAATTTAGCCTTGACCTTGTTAACTCGTTATTCTAGACATCCTATAAAGCTGATGTTCCAAATTTTCTTTAAATTTTCTTTTATTATTTTATTTTCTTTTCATAGAAAGTATCAAAATAAATTTTTATCTTATTTATTAATATTTATAATTTATAAGAAAGTTTTATTTTCATGTGTTTAAATTTAAATTTCTTACTTATTTTATTTCAAATAAGGATGTTGATTTACGTGACCCTTGTTGACTCAATATTTTTAACATTTGAATCGTGACGATTTGATGTTTCAGA
Source organism: Dalbergia oliveri (assembly GCA_030441495.1). NCBI lineage: Eukaryota > Viridiplantae > Streptophyta > Magnoliopsida > Fabales > Fabaceae > Dalbergia > Dalbergia oliveri. Next base: position 9,534,522 of record JAMLFY010000011.1, read on the forward strand.
ATTTTTCTTAAGAAATTTTTTTTTATATCCTTGTAAATAAATAATGACATAAATATTTTGAAAGGTTATTAATAATTTGCACAATTAATAAGTACCGTCTAAGGACGGTGTACTAGGTGCGTAGAATTAAATCCTACCCTTCTATGCATAACCGACTCCGAACTCTAATCCTGATGCAAAGACCTTTTCTTTAAAAATGGGGTTTTTGTTTTCCCAATTTAATAAACGCTGGCGACTCCTAATTTTAAACAATTCTTTTTCGTCCGTCGCGATTTCCTGCGATATGTCCTCTTTATTTCTTATTTGTAGAAAATATAGTTTTGATCCAACTTTTTTTTTTTAAATCTATGTGGTTTTAATTTTGATCTTGATGAATATTTAAGAATATGAACTTAATATTTATAAATATAAAAAAATTTAAAATTTAGTTCTTATAAATATTTTAAAAATCTTCTTTTAATATGCGATGAATCATTTAATACTTATAAATATTGAAAATTTTAGATTTTAGATTTTAGATTTCTTTTTGGTAGCATAAGTAAAAATGAAAGAGAGATTTTAAATTTGATTCTTATAAACATTTTAAAAAAATATTTTTTGATTTTTATATAAATATTACCACTTAACCAAAGAATCAAAATCAAATTTGGGTTAAAACAAAAAATTTTATACTAAAACAAAAATTTACTATATTTATGAAAAATATTTAAGTCAACACTATATGTTGTGGATTTAATTTTTATGTACTCATAATGTTAAGTTTTTTACACATATATCAAGTTATGTATTGCCACATTTGTTATAATAGTTGACTTTTCGACCCATTACTTGAAAGTCATAAAGAAAAAAAAATGATTGAATGACATTAAGTGTGTCAAAATTAAACTCATTTCAAATTTGTTAAGCCATTTATTAATTTTGCTTTTTCACATCAAGAAGGGAAAACATTGAGTTTAATTTTAACGTATTGATTTATTATGTTATCATCTAATCATATAGTATCACATTAATAAAAGTAGTTATGCCTCACATAATTATTTGAAAGTTATGTAAATAGGATGATTTGATTAGTTCTCAGTGTAAAAAATCTGTAGATTATCAGTTCATAGAAATTAAATTTGAAAACATAAAGGGTTGTTTAGAATGATAAAAATGAAAATAATTTGATTTGTATATGAAATATTGTGTTTTAGATCTTTAAAAAAATCATGGGAGTTGCTTACTTTTTCTTTTTCGAAATCCAATCAAATTAGATACCATATGAATGGAATTGATTTGATTCTAAAAATTTAATCCCAAATCAAATCAATTTTATCATATTTTAAATACACAAAAAAAAAGGAATTTTTAAATAATTTCTTTCGTGATTTTAATTATTTGAAGCATCCCGATTTATGAGCAGGAAGCTATTCAAAAGTCCCCGCCACCTCCCTCCCCCTTCCAGTTGCAACAAAATTTTCTCAAACTCTCACACTCACCCCTTCTCCTTTTCCACAATGTCTCACCAAAATTCTCGGCGTGTTTATTTGATAAGGAAGCAATGTCTCAATGAAGGTTGAGATAACACGCACAAATTTTTAATTTTATTTTTATTCTAATTTTTTTCAATCAGGTTTCGATCACTCCGGAGGTTACTTCGAAGAGCTTAACGAGAGCTTTGCTGAAGGGGACCGCATTGCAGTTTACGATGGGACGAGTCTTTACACCGTTCCGTTCACAGGATTTTGTGGTCAAGCTGGTTGATGACGATGATAATCAACAAGGCTCTTCCCCTCCTGGTTCAGCCAGGTGTATACATTTCCCTAGACCTATGAATCAAAACTATAGTCATCATTATTCTACCATGCATGTTGTGAATAATTGCTAATTGCTAATTGATGATTGTTCAAATTTTTGATGCAGCAAAAAACACGAACGCGAGTGGGTATAAGGTGACAATCCAATTGACTTGTAGCGCATTCCTATCCCCTTCTAGCGAGGGCGTTGATTGTGTTCTGGCTCGTTATAGACATCATTGTCTGGGTGTTCCCTATAAAGTTGCACACAATTTTGATGTTGTGTTGCGGCCATCGCCGTCTGATAAGTATGAATTAAGTATCGTGACCCTATACATATATATTAATGTTTTGTTATTGGTTTCTCTCGAGTTTGGATTTGTTGCTTTTAAATGTTTTATCGTGACCTTATATATATATATATATATATATTAATATTTGTTGTTGGTTTCTCTTGAATTATAGGTATTATATTTCGGGAGGTCATTTTCTCACTGGAGCTTGGGAGGACAGGGTCGCTTGGAGGAGGCATTTGAGTACTGGTATGGATATTATCAAAGCGTACGCTCAACCCAGATGGGACTTTCACTTAACAAAGGTTCTGCTTCTATCCGTCTTTAGTATTCTGTTTATGTGTTGTTGTTGTTGTCAAGGGCTTTAGATTCTTTACTATGGCAAGTGATCATCATCATTTTTGCAGATGTGTTAGTGAGGCCCTACCATGAGCCTATTTTAGTGAGTGACTTCGTTGCAAAACATTTTAATTTCAATTTTCCATGCCCTTCTCTGATGAGGATCTTATTAAGGTATTTCTATGTCAGATTTTATGATGCTATTGGTCCTTTCAGTCGTGAATCGTGATATATGTTTTCAAAAGCCTATGAAAGATACCTAGGATTCGGTCCTCTTGAGATTTTTTGACATCAATGATGAACATTAATAATTGAAGGACCAATTTGATGTGCCAAATCTTTGAGAGCATGTTTTGTGGTGTATTTGGATTTGTGAATATTATTGACAGATGATAAATAGACAAACCATTAAATTGCAGTTCATTCGTTTGCCTTTTCTTTGAACACTCGAATAAAGTTATTGTTCTTTATTCTCACACAGAAATGCCTCTGGACAGAACTGTTTCTCATGTCTCCTCTTGCTTGTGAATTCGGGTTAAGAAAACTTTGAGAGGAGTGAAGGTAGAAGTCCATTTAAATGAATCTACTGGAGGTTACAAAGTCACTGGAATTTCAAGAGAGCCATTAAGAGAGTTAATGTGAGCAAGTTTTCATTTTCAGTTCAACTGTTGTCCCACTTTTTAGTGTATTTTTAGGAAATGTTTATTTTGGTGTGTGAGCTGAATTGCTCTGTCTCTGTATCCCTGTATGTGTCTGATTTGCAAACTCTTGGTTTTGTATTTTGGTGTTTTTAGGTTTACACTTTGTGACAAGAAAACAAAAATATCTGTTACTCAATATTTCCGTGAGAAGTACTCCACTGAGTTGAAGAATTTGAATCTTCCTGCTATCCAATCTGGAAGTGATGCCAAACCTCTTTATTTGCCTATGGAGGTTTCTCCCTTCACTATTCCCGTTTATGTTAATTGCATTAGTATAGCATGATGCTATTTTTGTTAGATGTCAGTTCTGTTTATGTTTTCTTTTCCTTATTGTAGCTTTGTCAAATTGCAGCTGGACAGAGGTATACCAAGAAACTATCTGAGACTCAAGTAGCTGCTGTTCTAAAGGCAAATTGTCGGCGACCTTATGACAGAGAAATGGACATTAGACAGGTAGGTTTGTAGTTTATCAATGTTATGTGATGTGTGTAATCATTCAGCATCGTTCTACTTAGCAGATTGTAACAATGTTGTGTGAAATGTGTGTACTCACTCAGCATTTTCCTGCTTAGCAGATTGTCAGGCAGAACAATTTCAACACAGATAAGCATGCAAGGGAATTTGGACTGGAAGTAGCAGAGGAACTAGCATTGGTTGATGCCCAGTCTTGCCTCCCCCAATGGCATACACATTTCTGCTTGAGATAGATTGGCAACTTCTCTTATTTCAAGTATCTGAGGCTGTTTTCTCACTGCAGCTTAAATATCATGACACGGGGAAAGAACCAATGGTTTACCCGCAGATGGGTCAGTGGAATATGATTAATAAGGTGAACACTTGAATGCTTCTGTTTTACATGGAACCATTCAAATACTCCTTGCTCTCATTTTATTGGAATCTCTTCATGTGACTGAGGCTAATGGATAATGTGTTGTGGAATTTATTTCACTTTTTTTTTTTTGGACTGATTAGAATTTTAGCAAACCGCGGTTTCAATCTATTTTACTCAGTTCAATATCACTTCCTTTTCTGTTTAAACTTTATAGGATGAAATATTTTTACTTTGAGAACTTGTTTGTGTTTATGTCAAAAGTTAACCTGGGCATGTGTTCCAAGCCCTATGATGATGTTTAATTAAATGGAAAGCATTAGTACAAGTAAATCTATTCTTATTTGCAATATTATATCCCAACATTTTGTATGATAATTTAATTTATGCACTTAGAGTAAATCATCTGATATTTTGTTGAAAATGTATTCCGGGGTGAATGTGCAATATTGGACTTGTCTGAACTTCTCTGGAAGAGTGAACAGGGATTTGCCATTTCAGTTTTGTAAAGAATTGGTCAATATGTGTACTAGCAAGGGAGTGGTATGATATTATACTTACCACTATTTAGATACTTGATGTTCCCTTGCCATCAAACTTAGCAGCCTTGCTTACCATTTTGGACTTTTTCAGCTTTTCAATCGAGAGCCTTTAATACCTATAACTTCAGCCTCATGAAATAGAGAGAGCTCTCGTGGAACTTCATACCTATAACTCCAATTGCATTTGGTCTCCATGATGTTCCATTTTATGATGCCATCCCCCATGCTTTGCTTGACCCTTTTGTTCAGGCTCCTCAAGTTGGCCACCCTGCTGCAGACCCTTTTTTACAGGCTCCTCAAGTTGATGGAACTTTTCCTCCTTTTTCCCAGCATTCTCATAATACTTCTGAAATTAGTGCTTCAATTGTTGATGAAATCGGTGGCCATGCTACAAATATGGACCCAGTTGATGAAGCTAACAATGAGCCAATTGCTGAAGCTACTCATGAGCCAATTGCCCAAGCTACTGTTGAGCCAATTTTTGAACCACTATATGTGTGCCTTTAAATAACATTAATGCTGGGATTGAACATGCTCATGAACATGTTGCTGTGGATAGCCATCCTGTTGACCATGCTCAAATGGATCAAGTGTAAGATCTGGTAGTGGGCATTACACCTTTGAGATAGTTATTAGTGGTGGTAATGACTCAAAGAGCAATGCTTTTGTCATGGATGCAAGGGGGGCTTAGGGACCTTTAGTCATACAAATGTTATTGAGTTTTTAGGGTGTTGTTATGTTGCTGTTGTTTTTTGTGCTGGACAATAATCCAGCCTTTTGTTTCATTTTGTATTCTCAACTTAATCAAATCCCAAAGTAATCCAGTTTCTATTTAAATGATATCCTAGCTCTGTGTTCCCATGACAACAAGCAATATTGTTTTGTGCTTACGTTCAATTTAGTGCATAATCTATACTGCTATCAAGATATGTGAATAGGATATATACAATTATAATTGTGACCAGTGATGATTAAACTAAATTATAATTGTGACCAATGATGATTATACTAAGCGTATAAGAGTTGACAACAAAACCACCGTATCTTTCCACTTTGCCATAAAGTATAAGATTGTTTCAAATATATGTTATTTGCTGATACACCCTTTCATATCAATCAGTAGCACACAAAAACTTAATTCAAAGTTATGCATCAATTTAATAACATAACCATTTCCAGCACAATTAATCCTCTTCAAAAAAATTTAGGAGTTCTAAATTTAGAGCTGGTAGAATAATGTGTTCATGTTGTTTCCATATACATAACCATTTTTTACCTTTATAATTCATGTCAAATATGTTAAAAATTGTTTTCTGTTATTAAAAATTGATAATTATAGTAATTTGACACTTAATATTTGCTTTTATACCAAGTGTCATACATTCAGCACTATAACTATTGCTCTCAGGAGAAATCATAATAGAGACAGAAGAATCAATCTTGATTTGCTTTTACATTATGCTTATAACCCCATACCCTATGAATGAAGAACATAGTAGTATAAAATGTTTGATTTCAAAAAGTACACAGAGACTTATCATACATCCAGCACTATAACTCATGCTCTCATGGTTTCAGTCTTTCTTCTTTTTTTGCCCTGTTTGTTTTATTTCATGAATATATACTTGGTTTGATCCTCACTCCAAAATTTCAAAAAAAATTTGACCATAAAAAAGTACTTAAATACCTTTTCATGAGTTAACTTATTGTCGATTAGTAAGGTTAGAATGCAACTTCTGCATAATAAATTCTTCAACGGTGATTTGATTAATCTATTTCATTTTTGCAACCAGACTCTCCACCTGCCCACACGTTAACTATTTCATGATTACATGAGAGGGACAACAGGCAAAGGGTTTTCAATTTCAGCATAATAAATGCTACCCCTTGCACCAAATTCATTTTATTAGCTTCAATGGTATGCTGCTTTCATTATTTTGCTGGTTTATTGTACTTAACAAATTGGACGATTTGCTGGTTTGATTTGATAAGGCACAGTGATTGGTCCTTACTATTGTAAATTTCTTTTGCCTCCAAAAGAAAAGTCTTTATTAAAGATGACGGTGTACTTACATAAGTAACAAATGAAGGGTCGATTGAAGCATTAATGAGCCTATCAAACCAGCCTTAGTTCATTCTTATAATTTCTTGCTTACAGAGATATTCCTGGCAAACATATAAAGCATGTATAATTTTCTGCACAATAAATGAAGCACAAACTCATTGGCTGGATTAGATTTCCTGATCAATGAATTGATAAGTCCATTTACAACCATCTCTTTACACTCACACAACCAACTTTGCTTACTGTGCTGAACTTTGTAGCTCGTGGGTTAAGACACCTCTTTATAAATACTACTCCCTACTTTGTACCATGTCGTCATGTGACTTGATTCACCTCTCCCTTCCTACTACTAGAAACCTGCCTGATGGAAGCCCCTAAATTTCCAATTTTGTTGCCCTTCGTATCACTAACAAATTGAAATCCTTTTTAATAACCAATAGATTTTCTCGTAAAAGAGTAATAATGCAGTTAGAGATGTTTATGCACACTTCCATATCGGATTACTATACATTCTCATGCAAAGGAAATGTTCTTGTTAGAAACCAAACCACTTACTAGTATATTATCAAACTTATTAGCATTTTGTGAACAATTTATCAAAGTTCCTTAATTTTCAGCTAAAGTACTACCTATGCACAATAATCCCATGTGTATGAGATAAAACATTTTAGACTATATTATTACTTCCTTGTGAGAAAAGCCATTGGTCATAGAAAATGTTTTCAATTTATTAGTGATAGTAAGGACAACAAAATTAAAAATATAGGGACTGCTATCCTCAAAATGCATATGAGAACTATTTCCAAGGAATTTGATTAGTTGGAATAACTTAAACATGGGCACTACTTCAGTTAATAGCTAAGACACGTTGGCTGATAAGGTGTTCACAAAATGTTGTTAAGTTTGGCATTATGCTTATAAGTGGTTTAGTTTCTAATATGAACATTTACTTTCCATATGAATTCATTGTAATCCCACGTGAAAATGTACTGAAACATTTTAAAATGCATTATACTCCCCTTGTGAGAAAATCTATTAGTCATATAAACCCATATTAGGATACACCTCCTAACGTACTATGGTTTCAAGACATTTGCAAAATTACTAACAAAAACTAGACTTGCTTTCTTGAAGATCAAGATTTTAAATAAAGGTTTGCATTTTATGCTTTGTCCTTTTTGTAGATCACTTTATATGACATCTTATTAGGGTTTTGAAATATCAAATGTCGATTGTTGAGAATGTAGGATGATCAAATAAACACAAAGAAACTATCATTCTAGACTCCCAAGTCCAGAAATAAGTAGAATAGCATTACCTAAATCCTCTTTCATATCATCATGAGTCTTATGGTATATGAACAATACAACTTGGGAACTCAATGTTACATTTCAAAATAGCTTACACAGAGAATATTTCAACATAAACACAATGAAAACTTTTCACTATAGAAACGGATATTCAAGAGAAAGCAAAAGGCTTAAACATTAGTGTCAAATGGTACAAGGGAGATTGAGATATAATTTTCTATTTTTCTTTTACTTCATTTTCATCTTATTGGCAATTCGACTTTTGCAGTAGGGCCTCCATTGTAAAAGTAATGGCCCCAATTTTCATTATTCATTTGGATGTTACTGCCATTCATCTCTTATACTTTGGCCTGAATCAATGATTTCTTAGCATATGAAGGTGGCACATCACCCTTGAATAATGTCATTTCCTAAAGCTCTACAAATATTTGGAGATCTTCAACATCTTAAAAGGGAATATGTCAATCTGCTAGCCATGTTTCATAGAGAAATCAGCTCTTAATGTAGACCATGATAATCCAACAGCATAAATTTGGTTATATCTTGACCAGAGCAACATTGCAAGATAATAACAACGGTCAAGTTCAAAACCAAGACTCCTGAGAAAGCACTTAGAGAAATAAGTTCCACGTTTAGAACACTGTTTAATATAAAAGAACACCATCAATATTAACTAAACAGAAGTCAATTAAGAAAGAACATTTGAATATGATAATTGAACATGATTGCTTTGTATATGCTAATATGTCTACTTATAAATGCATGCAAGTATGTCACTTTGCTGGTTATTTTGCAATTTTTACAAGTTTGATAATTAATAACAAGACCTAATAGCACGTCTCAAGATAATATCAGAAACAATCACAAACCTTTACAGACCGATTAAAAAAAAAAACAGAGCCATACTGTTTTGCCTCATAGCACAACTTTTCTTTCTTTCATTAATTTTTTCCAATGAATAAGAAGCTCAAACTCTCAATTTGAAAGGAGCCATAGAACATAGTACAATATGAAAAAGAAAATTATTCACTCAATTTGAAGGGCTTTTCATCCTCTATGCTTTCTCTAGCCATCACCTATTAGGATAGTACAACAAGTAAGGAAAAATACATATAGAACAGTAAGCCAACACAAACTTATCCAAATCCAATCATGAACATAGTAGATATAATAAATATATAAGAGAACTAATACTATGACCATGTTCTGTCCATGCATGTAAGAACATTAGATATGCTGAGAAGTTTAGTTATTAATGCGTGTAGGTGCTTTACATGTAATGGTCATTCTTTTGTTTTTAGAAGTTTTATAATAAATATCAATAACTAACGGTACTCATCCTGAATAAATCTCAAAAACAATGAAAACTTTATCGAAGAATAGAAGGAAAAAAACAACAACATCAAAACTATTCACTCAATTTGAAGGGCTTTCATCCTTCATGCTTTCTCTACCCATCACCTATGAGGATAGTACAAAAAGTAATGAAAAACAAATCCAAAACAGTACGCCAACACAAACTAAATGAAATCACAGCATGAATACAGCAGGTATGCTCAATAGATAATAGAACTAATGCCATGACCATGTCCAGTCCATGCGTGTAAGAACATAGATATAAATGCACATAAATGAGTCCACTTTGCTTGTCATTCTGTTGTTTTTATAAGTTTTATAATAAATAACAATAGCTAACAGTACTTGTCCCAAATAAATTTCAAAAACAATCACAATTCTATAAAAAAAAAAAAAAAAACTATTCACTCAATTTGAAGGACTTTCATCCTCTATGCCTTCTCAAGCCATCACCTATGAGGATAGGACAAAAAGTAAGGAAGAACATCCCAAACAGTAAGCCAACACAAACTAAACCAAATCACAGCATGAATAGAGCAGCTATACTAAAAATAGAACTGGGAACTACTGCTACAGCCATGTTCTGTTCATGCATGATAGCTATCAAATATGCTGATAAGTCTACTTATAAATGCTTATAACTAAGTCAATTTGCTGGTTATCTTGCAGTTTTTAGAAATTTCTAATAAATAACAATAGCTAACAAACCTTGTATCAAATTATCTTAGAAACCGTAACAACTCTATAAAAAAAGGCAACCCATTTGATTTGCTTCATGAGCCAATATTAGATGGAGTATTTGTGTGTTGGGATTCCTTTCACATACAATGAGAAATAACACTCAAACCCAGCACAAACCACTAAAAATTTCTGGACAAAAACCCAAGGAAGGTAGTCAGAATGATTGAGCCAGTAACAATGACTGATGGAGAGGTGGAAAATTATTTAGGAAAAATCATATTTTTAGTGGTTTCTAAGGATTGGGAGTTTGGCAAGCTGACAGATTGGGTGTGTAAGAGAGGAAGGACATAGCAAGTTTCTTCTAGGTTGTGGATGAATCCCGCTCACTGCTTGGAGGAAAAAACAAACAACAAGGGCAACTATTGTGTCAAGAGGAAGAAGACAATGGAGCTCATTGAGAGATTGAGAGATAGAGAGAGAGTTGCAGAGGAAGAAGTGCCCCAACCGTAAGTCTGCTCTTGTTTTTTGTCTTGTTCCTTCAGCTGGCATAGCCGCATAGGTGTGCATTTGTTGTGGGAAATTATTGTCCCTCTAACATTTCTCATGTGCTAATTGTTATTATTTTAAGGCATATAGTTTTTTCAATTTTTTTTATATAATATTATTGTGCAAGGTCCACACGTTCAGTTTCAGTAGGTTAGATACTGCACCTGTTTTTTTTTAATTATTTTTAATTGTTCTTCTATGTAATTTGTTCAACCAACGTTGTAACGAAGTTGATTCGAATGTTTGCACTTCCTCCTGCTCATTATGAACACTTGGCAGCTTCTCGAGCTCGCTACCACATTGAAGGTGAAAGATCAGAAGTGAATTCTACAGTAAGTGGAACTAGGGCCACTAACGTGGAGATGCACACGCCCTCAATCAACAGTAATGTCAAAGAAGTGATGTTTTATATCTGAAGTTGGATTTTGTAAAGAAAGTATGAGATTTTAGTATGTTTGTATATATTTGCACATTAAGCATTCTTTTCGGCTCTGGAGCTTATTAGCTTAATTTATGACAAACACCCACTCCTGGACTCCACACACACAACCTTTTTGGCAGGTTATTTTGGCAGAAAGTATTTTTGCTATCAAATATGATTCAGCTGAGAGCTCAGCTTGCTTTAATGCGGCTGCAATATTTGCTGTTACAGGTAAATGGGTGTGTGTATTGAGAAATACTTGGGTGCTTCTACAGTAATAGTTCTATTTATTAATTGACATATAGCTTTAAAATTAAAATACAGAAGAAATAAGAGATAATAATGATTCATAAAATTAATATGTTGAATGATAGATGAAATAAAGCAAATAGTTTCTTACTCTTAGAACACCTAAGAATTTTTCATGTGTATTTATCTATGATATTAACTATTAAGTTGTCAAATCACATTAGTTCTTGAAAGTTGATTGACATTAAATAAATCTCTAAAAGTTAAAAAATATAGCATCACTTTGATCTCTAAATTTTAAAATATGCATGTGCCATCAAATAAATCTTGAAAACTTTTTTTGGAAAGACTAAAGTTATGTTAAATTTTAACTTTAAATTTGATATTACATTTCTAATTTTCAAAGGCTAATATAAAAAAAACATTCAAAAACTAATTTGACATCACATTTAGTTTTCATAGACCTATTTAATGTGAAAAATCTTTTAATTACTGAATTAATGTCACACAAATATTTCAAAGACAAAATTATATGTTTACTTGTGCTTATATACCACCTCGTCCTATGATATAATCTTGAAAAATATTATTTATACTTATTATTTGTGAAATATCACACACACTCTTTTTTGCATTGGATAGAGTGTAACCTCCTTAATTTGAGCCATATCTCATCCAATAGTAAATGAAAATGTTTCAACCAATATTCACAAAGTGTGAGTATAAATAACATTTCTGTAGAATCTTAAGGCATTGCAGTTCACCCAGATGGTTTCGGTGTTTGATGCAGAGACCCTATTGGCACCATTATTGGAGAAGATTTCCTCCGAGTCCGTGTTCTTTAGTAGAAGGAAAAAAGTGAGGGAAGGGGAAGCCAAATTTTTGTAAGAACCAACAAACATGTTTTGTAGTAATTTGTATAACTTGTACATGCGATTCAATATTTAAGCAGTTGTGTGAATTTACAGCTACCCCAAAAAAGAAATGAAAAATACAAGAGGACAACCCAGAGAAACGATTTGAATCTACAGGGCTAATAATGAGTTACTTAAACAGGAACCTGAAGCTAAAACAGCCAAGCCTGTTGCACAAGCGACAATCCAAATAATAACATGTGATTTTGCCGATTGCCACAAGTATATACCGGCAAGAGACTATACATACATATATGGTTAAAAAGAATATAAGTTACAATTCCCATATTGCTACAAAACTACAATGCTGTATATCAGTGCCATGTGCATGATGAAGAAAGGGACCCAAGTTTTTATCAACATGTGAGGTCCATAACGTAAAGAAGTGCTGCCACTTAGCTCTCCTGCATTGACAAATTCACTTCTTCCCGTACCAGTTGATGCAGTGACATTAACCGACAATGAACCTATAGATTAATTAATTAAATTTGAACGGAGTTAGATATAAAAATCATTTTTATATACTTAACAATTTAATCTTTTGGAAGAGATGATATAAAATATAATATCTTCATGCTAGCATCTCATTATTCTCCTAGCTTCTTGAAATTGGTGGATCCTATTAGAGACTCTCTCTTTTATTTTTTTGGGCAAATTCCTCTATTTGTAAAAGTTGCTCACAAGATCCAATGGTTTGTGAAATCATCCCCTGAGTTAAGATCATTGCACCTCACTCCCCTCTATCATACAATGTACTCTATACAATGTACAGTGCACTCAAGGGAAGTCACTGTCACCCGAACAAATAAAAGGGAGTTGGAGTGAATTTTACCAAACCTCAGGGTTAGGAAGGTAACTGTAATTTACCTCATTTATTTATACATTTGGGGTAAAACGACTAGTTCAAGTTTTCATATTGCTCTATTATGCCAGCATAAAACAGATACAGAATAAAGTTGGCTCTCATTCTTTCCTGCTCCAACTCTCAAGGGGAAAACACAATTTAATGCATGGAGGTCTCATTGGGGAAAAAGAATTCCTTATTCTATATGTCATTTACTATGTCTTTAACTTACAGTCATAGTCAGCCCATCCAATGCGTTGATTAGCAAGATCATAGACAAAAATCTTGTCTTTTAATACAAGGTCTGCCAGAAAAGAAGATGGTGTTATCAGGGTCTTGACATTGAAGAAAAGATGAAATGATCACTAACAGATAATAAAAAAACGATTTATGAACAAGAGCAATATTTTAATTGATATTCTGGCATTTTGTGTGTAGAAACATACTTGGAATTTGATTATATACTATTTGTGGGCATAAAAACTAATCAACATGGGATTTTCTTTCTAATATGGCTTTAAGATTCAATTATTTTTAGTTAAACTTCAATTTATAGGACCAAATAAAACAGCATTAATGTAGGACCTAGAGTTTCCAACTGTCATTATACCTCCTAGAATTGTTACACCCTGACCCGGGATTTTCTGAAAGCCCATACACCACACTGCTCCATCAACCTGTAACAGACAGAGGATCATCAATGCATTAGTGAGATAACATTCAGAATAGAAAAACTAGAGAAAATGCAATAGTAAGATGTATCATGTATCATGTATATGAAGAATAAACTATAAAGCATGTAGTGTAAGTCAAAACTGTAAGCAATGTCCACAATTCACCATGAAGTAGCCCAGTGATAACTTCCCTAGAATAAAAGTTAAGTAGGAAAAATGAGAATTAGAAGAGTTGTCCTTCTTCCCCCTACCCCGCTAATAAAGCTCCCAGAAGAGAGCTAGCAGGTCATAAGAATTGTAAGATTTTGACAAACAGCAGTGCAAAAGTAACCTCCATACTAGTTGCTAGTGCAGTATAATTTGGCTATACCTCAAGAAGTTATCATGGAAATTGAATTATAAAGTAACAGGCACATGAGGCACCTTTAGAAACAGAGTAAAATCAGAAACAGCATTTAAGTGGCAAACAAGTGGAAGGAAAGAAAAGAATTGGGTTGATTGACAATGAATCTTCAACCATTGTCAAATAGGAATCAATGTCTTTGCAAATCATGTTCAAGTCCAATCCTCCGAAAATTGAATGAACAAAAATTTAAGCCTAAATACTTACAATGGGATTCTGCTGAATAAGGTAGTCCTGTGGTCTTAGAAACAGAGACGCACCACCAGCGAAGTTCAGACTCACCTGAGGAAAAGTGACAGCAACACTAAACATAGTATAGGCAGAAAGAGGTAGAGAAAGAGAGTGTCAAAATCCTCTATTCTGAGCATCCAATCAGGAAAAAAATGTAAGAACATATTCCATGTAACTTCCATTAACAGTTCAACTTAACCTGGAGGTTATTAAGAAACATTGATTTCCCTTGGAAAGAACAGTGCGTACAGATTGTGGAATTGCGGATGTAATCTGCATGAACAATATTTTTTCCATTGATTATATTGATAATCCACTTAGAAAGAAAAGGCATGTCACTATTGCTAATTACACATGAAAAATCGAAGCAATATCTATCACTGATCAATTGGACAAAAATTAATTATCCAAGTGAAACTCACCGCATCAACAAATGGGTTGTAAGCCTCTTCTGCAAGGTACGCCAAAGTTGTTCCAGAATCTATAATGGTACCTCTGTTGCTTGATGTAGCAAAAACTGAAGAATCAATTGGCAACATTTGACCATTGACAGAGATGCTCTGCAGATTTAAATTGTAATGAGGCCTGAAATATTTGCCAAGGAAGCAATTAGTCCAAATGTTTTTACTCAAAGAAATTCATTCCGGCAATTTCATTACCAAAAAACAAATGGATAACATTGGCCTTGCACAAGATACAATTTCAATAGAAGGCACGTAAATACATTGCAAAAATTGAAAATAGCATCCCTAATATAGGTCTACATCTTGTAAATTGGTATAAACTATCAAAATGCCAAATACATATCTTAAGGCATCCAAATTTACAATCATATACATAACCAGTGAGCTAGAAATTAAGATTGATTTCAACAGAAGCCAACATGTGAGGGAGATTTTCAATCTTCAAGTCAAATGTATAATCTAAAAGATAAAGCTCAATGTAAAATTTCATTAAAGCCTATACTCTCTGCTACATTTACCAAAGAATTCAGACAATGAAAATCATGGATATACTACCTAACAAACACCCCAAAAAGCATGTGATACAAAGAAATTATGATGTAGCATTTTATTGTAATGAAAGAACATACTGTGATGGAACAAGTGGACTAAAATTAATGTTCGGCTCCACAATCTCACCAAGAACCAATATGCCACCACCACTGTTATCTCCCTTCAGGCAATGGGAGAACACTTTTGGTGCTATTCCTTGCAACGAGAGCTGGGAGATGACAGACATCTCCTGCTGCCCAAACCCAAATATTCCATCAATTGCTCTATCAGACTTGGTCAATTCCCCAGTCTGCAGGTTGCTGCAACTGCTCCATAGCACAACATACATGGTAATGCTTTGCAAGTTTAAACCAAACAAATGTACAAAAATAGGGAATGCTATTTTGAACTATTTCAAGCTCATGATAGCTCACCCAAAAACAATAGGCGTCGAAAATTCGTCGTCACGGATCCCTCAAAAATACTGGCGAAATGCATCAAGTCCTACACGTAATCCCGATGTCCCACTTCCATCTCCATACTGGAATGTGTAGCTGCACTGGTTTCCCTGACTGGAACAGCTGGCATCTGAAGACTGCACTCCATTCCTGCACCTTTGGTCCAAGCATGAGATCAATGAAGATGTTGATGAGCTCCCTGGGTCGAAATAATTGAGCTGAATCTGCAACAGAATTCCACCAATAACATTACACTGATTCTTTTTGATTTTAATACAAAAATTTAGGTTGAGCGGATGACTCGCTCCAGACCAAGGCCACAGTATGCCTTTGAACTCATTGGAGGTACTTTCAGATCACCCAAGGAATCCAGCAATTAAACCCAAGTCATGGCGATTGATTATTGTTAGACAAAACATGGCATTGAATTGAATTGAATCTTTGAAAAGAGTGGAAATTGAACATACTTGGAGACCACTTGTCTCAGGGCAACCATTGCAGGAACCACAACTAACCCAGAGAACATCACTGCCAGTGTCAATCTGCACATGAAACTCCCTTGGAGGAGTACCCAACCTCACCTTTGTATAGTAAAGCCTGCAACAAACCCAATATTCTCAATTTTTCTAATTTTTTTTCCTTAAAAAATTGGTGAGCACAACACATAAATTAAATAAGATAACATGCACTCTTCTAGACTTCAACCATTAGAGAGAGAGAGAGAGTAGAAAATTCAATTTGAAGTTAAAAAAAAAAGAAGAAAATCAAACAAACCAAAAAATCCTTTAATTTTAACTTTTATTAATAATTAGAAAAAATTAAGTGAAAATTGAAAGAGGTGAAAGAGAATTATTACCCGACTTGAGAGGGATCGAAGGTGCCTTTAACGGGGAAATCGACAACGTAGCTAGTGGTCTGCAACATCCTTCGATGTCTGAGGGAGTCCCGTGCTCTGAGCTGACTCAGCTCCATTCCGTGGTTCGACGGAAACGCTCTTTGCAGCGTCAGGGTCACCGGAGAACCCAGCACAACCACCGCCGCCAACAGAAGCGCGGCGGAGAGAGAAGAGCGGCGGCCATGAGGAAGGAATATAGTAAGTAAGGGGGAAAGGAGCGTGGGTGAGGGAATGCAGAAAGAGGGTAGGGTCTCACTGGAATATGAGAACGAATAGCAGAACAGCGCAGAGGCTGAGGTTAAGGATGCTGTTGCTGTTGTTTTTTTGGTTCATGATCGTTATTGTAGGAGAGAGAGAGAGAGAGAGAGATTCTAACTTGGCGACTCGAGAGCTCCAACACACTCAACGATGGATTACGTTAGTTGCTTATTGCTTGTTGTTGCTCCACTCTGTCGCTATTATTTAAAGCCAGATGAAAACGAGATTCACCATGCGCGCTCTAATTTTATCATGTATTATTACCTTGTTAAATATGACTGACTTTCAGCTTCATTTTTACACTAGGATTTAATTTTAATGGACTTACGGTATAAAAAAAATTGTATACATTCATCCAAATAATTATATAACATTAAAAAATATGATTAATGTTCACTTTATTATTTAAAAAATCATATAAATATGAGATTTAATTAAATGTTAGTGCATTAAGAATAAACTCTAATTTTTATACATTAATATTATAAAATTATTTTACATCATCAGTCAATAAAAATTTATCAAAATTAAAAAAAATATGATGGATGATTAGGATCGTGGATAATTATTTTATATGATGTATCATTTTAGTAAAATTTTATTAATTAATAATATAAAATTATTTTATATTATCAATATATAGAAATTAAATTTTGGTTTTCCTTCTATACCTATAGGGTACCAATATCCTTGTGTAACCAATGATTGTTATTTGATTTTTGATTTGATAGATTTCAAAAACTTGAATTAGTGGACACATGACTTCTTTAGCTATAAATACCTAAAAAGAACCAACACCCTTAAATTTTAGAGGGTAACAAAAAAAAACCTCTTAAATTTATTGCTTTTTCTTATTATTTAAAATGGCTGTATAAACTTAAAGATTTAATTGAGGTTAATTCTCCGGTGTAGTTACGCCTAGATGTATTGGATACAGTTTGTCTCAAAGAATATATTTTTTAACCTTTTTCTTGATGAATTTAGAGTATTCCTTCCTAGTAACTAATCTCTTCAAGAGTAGACCTCACAAATGTGTGTTTTGCCAAGTTATGAAACCCTTTTCATATAATCACGTTCAGTTAGGTAGCATTTAATTAGTGATATAAGCTAGAAATACAAAGACATTGGAGACATAAATTTGTTTAATGTAAGATAAAAATTTCTATCCGGACAAAAAATACAATTTCTGACTTAAAAGTGGAAACGATATGGAGATAGAAATTTAATATTTTTTTATCCAATAATATCCATATACATATTTATTATTTATGTTTTTATTCTACTGTCCTTATATTTCTTCTCTCCCTACCAAACACTACCTTATATATTATTTATCATATAAAATGTTTAACCAAACTACCAATTACTTTTAAAGTCTTACTAATAAAAACATATAATTTGTAAAATTCTTTTGTACTATTAAAAGGTCAAAGTTGATTCTTTTTTTAGATTTTTTTTAGCGATACTTTTGTGAAAGGATTGACTTGCATCCAATTGCTTATATCTATATTAACCAATTCTCAAACTAAAAAAATGGGCACGTGACCATTTTTATTGAAACAATTAACATAAAATTAAAAGCACGTACTCTTTTCTTAAAAGTATTACATTGCCATTTTTTATTTGAGAATTAGATTTAATAAATATGAGGAATTTGATTTTTTTTGTTTTTTGTTAAATAGCTGCACCAAATGCATTGGTGTGTAACTATACCAAATTATTATCTTTTGATTGAATGATAACATAAAACCTTTAAAGTATTTATGTATCAAAATTAAATAAAAAAAAATGTTTCATAGATGCACCTACATTTCAATTCATATTTATCTTCATATTCATTTATGTTGAATAACAAAATTCAACCTTTTTTAGAATTTAATTTTTAAGCATTGATAGGGTAAAAGATTTTTACATTGTGTAAAGACATTTTATATTGTCATCCAATAAAATCCCTCTATTTAAATAATTTTTCTAACAATGAGGTAGAAGTTAACCATAATTTATTAATGTGTTATTATATGATTTGATGATTATGTAAAACTTTTTTTATACTATCACTGCATTAAAAATTTTTTTTTGTCAATATATGTTTTCTTACTAGGAATAGAAGGTCAAAAGTGCAAAATTTGGGGAAAATTACACTTTATTTCCCTTATTTACATGTCTTGTGCACCTTATTCCAAAAATTTTTAAAATATGAAAATTAACCCATAATTGTTTTTTAATTGTGCAAATCCACTATTTTTGTGAATTTTTCCATTTATTATTAACAAAAATATCACACATTCAATAAAATTTTAGATATCAAGTTTCATATTATTTGTTAATTTAGGATAAAGATCAGATTGCATTAACTTAAAGTTTGAAGTGGTATCGCATATATTTTTCATTAATAATAAGTAAAGTTGTAAAAAAAAAACTAAAGTGTACATTCAATAAATGTTAAAGGGGCGATTTATATATTTTGACTTTAATCAAAGAATTTTGTTGATACGTAACTAGTGTAAAAAATTAATTAACATTTGATAATATTTTATCACATTATTTAGTGAAGTCAACAACTCGTATAGTAGATTAATAAATATCGCAAAAACTAAAAATAGAATATTAAACGAGAGATGAGATTTTGAAAATTTTCAAATGGTTTTGGTTTTTAAATTAATTTTCTAACTGAATATATTAAAACACTTATTAATATTCATTTTATAATAATTCCATGCTTAATCATTAAGTATCTTAATTTGCTAACTTGACACAAATCTCTAGGTGAATTCCTTTTGTTAATCCATTGACACATGTAATTCACTAAAATGATTGGTTTTGAAGTTGCCCAAAGTACAACAGTCGCAGCCACAATCATTTCTCCATGCAGTTAACATTCTTTTCAAAAGTTAAAAGTTGAAAAGTACTAACAATATGTTGGATGACTGGTTAACTTATTGATTCCGGTAAAGATAGGACATAAGTTTAAATATAAGGAAATACATTTATTGGAACACGAAATAATTATAAGTGTTTTGTTTTTTGAAATTATGAGATTAATGTCTTTCATAATTTTATCAATAAGAAAAAAGTTAAAAAAGCAAAAAGAAAAAGAAATTTTCATTTTGAAAATGTGATATTTTATGGTTTTAATGTAAGAAATCCACTACTAATTTGAATTTTTTTTTTAAGTTTATTTAACTATTAGTTTTAAAATATTGATTAGCAAAATAAAAAAAAAAGTGAATGAGTGATAAATCTCCTTCCTTCTCCCCATAGATTTTTCAATCATTAAGATGGGATTATTTTTGTCAATCAAACTTACAAAGCATCAGCCTTGCCTTGCCTTTTTTATGTGGGCTAAGTCAATTGCCAATTAAAAATTGAGTTAATGTTTGCTTTGATCTTTGAAAATGCATATACAAATTATTTTAGTATTTAAAATTTAAAGTTTAACTAATTTATGTTCTTGATTGTGTAATCATAAATGCTCTTCCTTACCAAAAAAATTATTATAATCCTTGAAATCATAAATATATAATTTGTATCAACCCCTTATCAGTAAATTAAACTATGGAAAAAGTTTGAAAAAATCCTCCAATTTTGCCTCATGTACACTTTGATTCTATTACTTTAAAAATATATAAAATTATCCTTAAAATTTTTTATATGTCCACATTACTACAATTTGATGATGGATGCTCATTTTTATGAAAAATTGTATAATGGACTCTACAATCTTATTAGAAAACCTCATATATTAAAAAATAATATGATAGAAATGCATATAGATAAAAAAATATAAAGGATTATTTTAGATTTTTCAGGTGAAAATAAACACTTATTAACATATTGTAATAATGTGCACATATCAAAAGGTTAAAGGATTATTTTACACATTTAAAGTAATAGGACCAAAGTGTATATGGGTCAAAGTTAAAGAGAGCGTAGGAGACTTTTTTCTTAAATTAATTCATAAAAATAATAGTTTTGACTCAAATTAGTCTAATAATTTATTAGGATTTGCGCACCAAAGACTAATATGATTCACAATTATAAAATGGGAGACTAATTACTTAGATTTTAAATTTTGTGAACCAACATGACTCGTGTACCTAAATTCTAAAATCAAAATGAGCATTTTCTCTCTAAAAACTAGAGTAAGATGGTTTAATTTAACCGAAATGTTTTCTTTTTCTTTTTCAAATTCATACTGAAGATGAATTAAACAGTATCATGTATAACGTGATAAAGGTAAATAACTAAATATTGTGGTACATATGTATTAAAATGAGAAAGTGTTATATATAATTAGAAATTAATTTTGATAACCATAAGGTGTAACATAATGTTGGATTCAATCCAAAATCTCACACTCGATAAAGTAGACACTTCGCGAATGTGTTGGCTTATATATATCCTTTGGTTGTTTGGGTTAGATATCTTTTAAAAGTGAAAGTAATCCATTGTATGACTAGTTTTTAGGAGCCTTCCATGTAATGAAATATTTAAGGAATAATTTATACTTTAGTTCAAAAGTTGTGAATAGTAAAATATTTTGTAACTCCTTATTGCAATCGTGGATATAGCACTACAAGAAACTGACATAATAGCCATGGACGCTTTTAGTGACCCACCCAAAAATTATAGGAGTAGGTAATCTATACGACAAATATGTGATATGGTCAGGTATAACCTTTAGCCATAGAAATTAATACTGTGGGTATAAATGATATATTCCTACACTTATATTCCCCCGTCACTAAAAATAATTTTACCTGGGTAGAGGAGGTGTATTGCTACACCAAATTCTACTATCACTATATATATTTTTACCATAGGTATAGAAGGTATTTACCTATACTATGTTTTATCGTCATTATAAATCTTTTTGTTTTACCGTGGGTGTAGTATGTCCTGGAGTATATTTTCTTAAATATAAAATTTCAACACCATGTAATTTTTCAATCATTCACTATTCAAACAGTTGCTTCTCTTTTTCATTCCACGATCATTCTCGCCTCCCAAACACCTCCTTTTCCATGCACACCATCATAATTTTTGTCGTCCTGCTCATCTTCAGAGGCAGGCACCACCTTTTCTTGATGTCGGTACGAATCACAAGCACCGTTCTTCTCACCGCCTACAATCTTAGTCTGCATGGACCACATCCTCATTCTTAGGTCCAGGTACGAGGACGCCGTAGAGGCTCGTCGCACCCTCCTCCTTCAACAGCGGTTTCTCCCCTTCGATTCCTGTTTACATATATAGATTTGGCATGGACCATATAATACCCTTTTTTTTTTCCGTGTAAAATGACTAAAATGCCCTTGAGGTCATTTTTGCACAATAATCAAGGATTTAGCTTGGCTATCCTTAAGAGGTTAGTTTGATGATTTAAGAATGTGTTTTGGATGACAATGAAAGACAAATTAATTTTTCTTGTTAATCTTGAGTCAAAATATACCCAATTTTGTCTGGCCAATTAACGAGCAAATCCTATAGACCTCACTGGCTTGTAGGACCCTTTTTTTGGATCCACGTATTATTAACCTCAACTTCTATTCTTGGAACTTATGTTATATGTCCTCTATGTTACTTTCAACTTGCCAATAATATTTTTATTTTTTTCATTCAACTTATGCTATTTGTTAATTTTTTTTTGTACATTTTTGTCACTCACATTTGTTGAATACATGTATGCATGCTCTTTTACTTCTTTTCATGACATCATTTTCTGGAATATTTAATGGGGTCTATGTTGTGTTCAGTTAGATTTGTCATTTTATTCCGTTTGATAATGGGTTTAAACTCTAAAGTGTGTAATGATAATGATGAGTACCACAAACTGTCATTGCATGTGCACTCTATTGTTACACATTCTTCTGTGTTTTCCATACTTAACATAGATTTGTTAAGGGGTTCCTTGTTCTGAGGTTTTAGTACCTAATTTCATAGGTTATTGCACTTTTCAAATCTTGGTCTTTCCTTCGACTCCAAGTGCTTTGATCATGGAAAGATGATAATTTTAAATTGGAAATTGGTTGTCCTGTGACTGGAATTTTCTTGCTCCATTCCAAGAGGCATGAGTAGTATCATAGCATGTAGCTTGAGGAGACACAATATTAAAATTTTCATATGGCCATAATGCAACCTTTCTTCTCATCCCATGTCTCTCCACTCACAGATGGGCACTTTGCTAAGACGCTTAAGCACGGAGGATGGGCAAGATTAAAGCATGGGAAAAATTGTTGTTTATGAAAAACAAGATCATTCATTCCTGTTACCATCTTCATTTTAAAAGAAAAATCACATGACCAAAGAGGATAGGCTTTCATACATTAGTAATAAACAAAGGAGGAGAAGAGTAAGAATCTGGAGAATTGAGAAGAAACATAAGTAAGGAGTCATGTGCTCTCCTATTTGTCATTGCCTAATTTTATGTTCCTCTATTCTAATATCACAAATTACACATGCACATACCTATACCATAGCTCTTTCATTCTCAAAAATCACAAACAAAACCACAACAAACAACCCCAAAATCAAAGACCCAAACCCATCATAATCAAAATCAAACCAAGGTCATGCATTATTACAACCAACCAAGTCAGAACAAATGTTCTTCAACGACCAGGCTTGGGCACGTTTCCGGTACGTGGAAATCTCATTCTCACGCAACCTCTTACTGTATCATTTCTATATGCACAAAAATCCATAATATAGTTTTATTCTTTCCTATATATCAATCATCTTTCGACATCATAATTATAAAAACAAGCTTTTATAGTCCTCCAAAGTGTAACGCTATATTAACACAAAATATACGAAAAGTCCTTGTTATACAAAGTGTCTACGAAAGTAAAAGACTTATACAGTCCAAAATAACATTCTAATATACATGACTATGCAAAAGACAACATGCTCTAAAATCCGAAATCCCCCGCCATACACCTAGCATGTCTGAGCAAAAATACCAAGACTTCTCACATAATGGGCGCGACAACTGAAAATCTAATGGGAGGAAGTTCACGTGGAAGAATCCGGGCAGTTGCTATATTAGTAAATAGAGAAAGGAAAGGAAGGGTGAGTTTTGTTACCAAAACCAGATGAGTGAGCCTCACTTGGAACCCCCTCCATGGAACAATAAAGGGCATGCAGAAAATCACAATGATATAAATATCTGCTGAACCAATTAATATAGTTATAGGAATATAAGTATATGCAAGAGTACTAAAACGCTTTATCTTGTAAAACACTCCATTCAGTACCTCAATAGAGAAACAGGATCTTATTTGGTTATGCACAACATAACAATATCTCTGTTCATCTTTAATTCGTATCCCGTCCCAAGTGTGACAATAATGGGTCCTGACTAGGTCTCTCTTGAATACTCTGCCCTAAGCTACTTGGTACCAAGGTTAGCGGATTACTACTAACACACAGCGTTTCTCTATAGCTCCTGTCAATCATTAGAGAATACAATATCATCTCAGACTTTGAAAACAAAGGCATTTATCCTAGGATTTAAACTTAATCAAGTAAAACCCATGATTGTAAATAATGTAATCATTGTAATAGTTTAACCACTCATGTTCTCATACTCTAGCTCCATCAAAGGTATCTTTTATCAACAATGGTCCCATGGATTTATCAAAACATATTTTCATGCTAAACCAATAGTTCAAAACATAGTACCCTATAGAATTCTCACAATTTTCAAGAAAACCTTTAAAGTTCATTCTTTAAGCTATATTTAGATGAAAATAACTTTAATTCATAACATAGAGATTATAAATGTGAACCCACTCACCTGAGTAAATAAATTGAAGGCTTAACATTGATAGGCTTGGAGTAGAAACGATGCCGTATCTATTATGAGAGTAGCAAAACCTTAGATTAGTTTCTAGGATCACCAAAGACTTCAAATTTTTCTCTACATGGAGGAAGAAATCTTTATCCTTATAAACATAGGAATCACCCCCCAGGAAGACAAGAAAGAATTGGAGAAAATATAGTAAAACTAAGAAAACTACATACCTTGAAGCCTTAAAAATGAAGGATTGAAGTTAGAATTAAAAGATAATGGAGGAAAATGGAGTTGGAAGTGGAGTTTGGGAGTGAAAAGGAGTGAAAGAGTGAAGGTTCTAGAGGTTGGGGAGGATGAAGTGTGTTTGGGTGTTCTGATCAAAATGACATTTTTATGTTCAGCTGTTTCCCTGAATCCTCTGCCACCTTGGGTCCGACTTACTCTCCGTAACCACCTGGAGTCTCCAGAAGCTCCAACACCAACTTCACTCTCTGTTCACCCTTGGGCAGTCATATGACTACCTGGCGGTCTCCGAAGCTTCAGATGCTCCAATACTGATATGTATTTCGGATTTATTCCACTACTCACTTATTTACATTTCTTAATGTTAAGTTAATTTTCCATTAACTTTAAAACATAAATGTAAATAAGGAAATACCCCCCATTTGGATTCAAATAAAATATCATAAAAATCAAAATCCCAACAAATAAAATCTAATTTTTGATTTTTAGTTCAAATTAGGAATTTCCAAGGTTTTATAAACTTTTGGGTTAAAAAGGGAGGTTTAAGGTTTTCATAAAATTCGTTAAAAATCACTCTTTGACTATTTTTCTCTAGGAAACAATTACCGAAACTTTTGATCCCAAGAAGATTGCTCTATTATATAGCCCTCCAAGGGCGTGTAAGGTCCAGACTTAGTGAAATTAGGACAAAATGACAGATGAGAGTAACTGGCACACTACCCAATTCAAAAGAATCTTCTAGCCCATTTTATTTTAGCTAGGTATTACATGTTCAACCTTCAAACACAATCAAACAATCCTAAACGTCAATATTAATACAAATAAAACAAAAAAAATGTGAGAAATACAAAGAGGTGGTGGTTTCTTTTTCTCAACCACGAAGCCATCAACCCGACGCCATCCACCGCCCTTGCTCCTCCACTACATCCAGTGCCACCCGCCCTTGATCCACCTTTCATCACTGCACAATCACCTGAATCAAACATAAAACAACACATATTACCTCAAACACATCAAGATCTTTAACCAAAAATCACAACAAAACATATATTCAGATTCTTTTCAAAACAAAAAAAGAAGGGGACAGGAGGAAAATCCAGGAGAGGAAAAGGGAGGGTCGCGGCCTCTCCCTCGTGCCACCGCTTGCAACATAGACCTGGTGCATCTCCTCCCAGACCACGGCGTCGGAGAAGCCAGGCGAACGCGAGAGCCTCTGCGAACTGACCATCACACCGAACCCTCTCCTTTGCTTTCCCCTTTTTTGCGACGCCGTGCCTTGCGCCACCGCACAAAAGGCATATCGACGTCGTCCCAGCTTCCGAGCTCCCTTTCGCCCAGATCCACCCGCGAGTGTCATCACGTAGCCTCCTTTCTCCGATCACGGCCACGCCGCATGTCAGCTGGCCCCGCCCGCCTTCTCCACCCTAACCGCCGCATGCTCCTTCCTCCTCCAGGAAGCTCCCACGGACCTCTCTTTCTTCCCTTCACTCCCTTGCTCTCTCTGTCTCTCATCCGCTCCTCTCCCTATTGCTTCTCTATCTCTTCCTCTTTGCACGTGTATGTGAGAGAGAATAAAATCTGCGTGTCCCTCCCTTTCTCTCGTGAGTTGCTAGGTGTGGGTGTGTTTATGTGTTTGATTGTATTTGTGTGGGATATGTGTTTGTGTGTATGAACTATCTTCTCTCTTTCCCTATATGTTTGCAGCCCAAATGTAATCTCCAACTTTTAAAAAAATTGTTGCATGAAAATTAAGTTAGGCGTAGGATTCCCTCTGTATTTCTATTTTTTTTTGATTGGGTTATCTTCATGTTATTGCCTCTATAAATATTTTATTGGAGTTATCATTTTGGGCCCATAGAGCTTGTACATTTGTTTTTTTTTTAGAGTTGGTTGGGTCATCATTTTTTTATAAACTTGTTTAGGATTGAGTTTAAGTATCTTTTTTAGGGCATGATAATATACTTATTAAACTAACTTTGTTATTTTGTTTGTTCTTTTAGTAAAAAAATAAAATAATATAAAATAATAAATAGATAAAGATGTTTGAGCTGTGATTTTGGTATGCTAGATTTTTTTTAAATAAATAGATAATAAAATCTTGAAAAAATTATTTTCATCCCTTTTAATGTGAAGAAAATAAACTAGTAGGAATATTTGGGCCTTTCAGTTAAAATTCTAGTGAACAATAAACCTTTAATGCAAATTTTGGTTCAGGCTTAAACAAAAAGAATAACTTGGGTCATCATTCCTAGGCTTCATTTTTTGTTTTAAGATTAGGGACATTTGGGTTAAGTTTTTTTTTCTTTGAAAAATAAGATTTAAGAATAAATAAATAAAATAAATAAGATAAATTAAAACAAAACAAGAAAAGATAAAAATACTTGAATGTTTGTTTAATTTTTAGGCTCAATTAGCTGTTAACAATTTTCAATTGTTTCTCAATTTGTTCCATACTTATTTGACCTCTTGATTTATCTTGCATTATTGATATTATTCTTTGTATAACTATATATGTCAGGAGGACAGTTTTAATACTAGGTTTTATGTAGCATTCTTTAAAGGATATCCTGTTAAGTGTTAATTACTTTATTATTTTTTTTAGCATGTCTACATATTTTCTTTTGCACTAGGTGTTATATATGATGACAATGTTATGCCTGGATTGTTTATTATAATTAAAGACTGCTGATTGAATATTATATATGTTATTTTTGTCTATAATTATAATATTCCTGAAGATTTACATGTATTCTACAATGCTGATACAAATTAATTTTTTTTGCATTGATGCTTAACATTTTTGGTTAGCAGTTTCATATTCTCAATTCCTTTTCAAAGGAAATAAAATCAATCAACCAATAAATATTTTATTTAGAACAATATGGCTTTGAGTTCCTCATTGCACCAGGATAATCGGCGTAGCCAACAGCTATCAAGTCAAAATTATTTTTTTCCAAAATTTTATTCTCTTTTTTTCTTGTTTCAATTTTATTCTTGTACATAAAATGTTAAACCATGAGTTATGATGATGGCTATGACTGTATGTTTGTGTCTCTAAATAACATGCTAATACTAAATGTGACATAAAATGCATGGAAATGATCCTCTAAAGTCCAAGAATTAATGGTTATGAGAGGTGATCTAATAAGGAGATCCTTCAACTCAGGAATTAATGGTTATAGGAGGTGACCCAAAGAGGTGATCCTTTTGTAACAACCCAGCACCCAGGACAATCCGGATATTGTCCGCTTTGCACTCGGCCTCACGGTTTTGCTTTGCTAGGTTTGGCACCCCAAAAATGCATCTGCAAGGAGGAGATATCCACACCTTATAAGGCATGCTTTGTTCACCTCCAAGTCGATATGAGCTCTATATTGACTTGGGAGGCGACGAAGCATACCTTATAAGGGTGTGATACCTCCTCCTGCAGGACACGCTTTGGGTGCTAGACCTACCAAAGCAAAACCGTGAGGCCGAGTGCCAAAGCATACAATATCCTGTTATTGGGGGTGCCTGGCTTAGAGATGGTATAGAGAGGTCTCGGGTCGGTATGCCAGTCGAGGACGCTGGGCTCCTAAGGGGGGTGGATTCCCACCAGGGGTATGGAGAAGTCCCACATCGACTTGGGAGGTGAACGAAACATGCCTTATAAGGGTATGGATACCTCCTCCTTGTAGGACGCATTTTGGGGTGGCAGACCTACAAAGCAAAACCGTGAGGCCGAGTGACAAAGTGGACAATATCCTCTATTCCCAGAAGTGCTCTTTTTACACCTTTAGACTCAGGAATTAATAGTTATAAAAGATGATCTTATGCCTCCTATTCTATACTAGACTAGTAACGACTAGTTAGGTATGAGCTCATAACCTAAAACTCTCAAAATAGAGTAGTTGGGTGGCCCTTAGAAGAGAACAAGAAAGTTAAGTCATCTAAAATTATTAAAGAGGAAAGATCAAGTTATGATAGCTTATGTTCATTATATCATATCGATTTACGTGACATGTTTCATATAGTATTGACATGCATTTATGACAAAGTCTGATGCACTCATAGCATTAAGAAACATACTGAAAGACATGGACCTCATAACGGCTTTTAAACTTAATAAATGAACCTTATTATGTCCATTGTTTTCATAATGAAACCTGTGATTCCTTAAAACGAAGATGATGACACATGTCTGGAAGCGGGAGTCCTCCTGCGTTCTTATTCAGGTTTCTCATTTCTTCTTTTTTCTTTCTATCTCGTCTTCAGGGCAATGGCCACGCTCGTGATATACGTTGAGGCTCCTACCTGGGAAATTCATTTCGATCCTACCAATCAGTCTTATTATTTCGTGGGTCGATGTGTTGTTCGCCTGTCGTTTTCTTGGACCGCCCATTCACGCACCCAATTACCAGCTTCTCGTCTCCACCGCTACCCCTTTTACCGATGATTTTGTTTTCGAGACGTCCCGCATACAGAGCAGTTCCCTCGTGGCCACACTACCACAGTTGCCATCGTGACTTCCTGGTTTACACACCCACCATTGCCCTATGGAGCCATGGTCGATTGTAGAAGGAATCTCCTTCCAGTGCTCTTCAGGCGTTTCCCTCCCCGTTCCCAGGGATGCAAGAAGTGGCAGAGATGGCGAGGCCACAGTGGCGCAGCCCATGAGAGGAGTCCGAGCACGTTGGGAGATGAGCCACCGTCCACGTCCAATCCCTTCAACCCTGCTTGCGCACTTGGCTACTTTTCCCTCTCAGAGCACGTCAGTAGGTGATATTAGTTTCTATGTTTATACTATTTATGTTTCCTATGATGACTGAATTGGCCCAACTCTTGATGATGGACATAATACTATCTTAGTGGAATGGTTAATATTTGTGCTATCTATATGTATATATATGATAGTGTGATCATGTTCATAAGGCCCTTATATTTATATTTTGTACATGCCCGTGAAAAGTTTTATTTTTCCTTTAGGTTATGATAGACGATGATGAGTCTTACTTATACTAGCAGCTCATGTTTTGTTTTAAAAAGTTCAAAAAAAAATTTACCCGTTTTTACTAAAGTATTTCTAAGTCAAAGGATAAGAACTGAAACAAAAGAGTAATAACTAATAATTAACTTGAACGCGTCCTAGGCATGTTTGGTTAAATATTAGGGTGTTACAGATCACATCCTCATTTTGAAGTCCAACACCAAGCACACCGTTGAAGCTCTGTCACGCCCTCTTTCTTCAGCTTGTTTTCTCCCTCCATTTGGCACTTCAGGATCAGATCTGCATGAACCACATCCTTATTCTGATCCAACACCAAGCACACCGTCGAGCTCTTTGCGCCCTCTCCTTCAGTGGTGGTTCTTTCCCTTTGATTCGGCCTTCGTGATTTGTTAATGGTGAATCGCCAAAATGATTTGGATGTGTAGTTGTAAGTTGGTTTTTTTTTATTCACAATTTGGAAGTTAAAGCAAGAAGCGGGTTTTGCAGAGTGCGCTGAAGAGATAATCTGACAAGGCTATGGTGGCTTCTTTTATTCTGCTGGTATTCCTTTTCACATTGAGCAACCCTAACGAAGAAGCTTTCAATGTTCGCAAGCATCTCTCCATTGTCTCTAGGTTTCTCTTCAATTTCCCATCACAAATTGAAATCTCTCTATCTCGCTTTACTTTCCCAATTGCCATAGCTACAATTTTGCTCGCGACATTTCCAATTTTCGTCATTACTTTTGTAAATGAATCAAAATTTCTTGGGATAGTGGAATTGACAAATATTGTAAGGTGTAGAAACATCCTAGAATGTTTATTTTATAGTGATTTTGATAATCATTTTGTGTTCCTTTTCTTTTAGAGCAATTTGTTTAGCTTATGATGGATACTATTGTTGTTGCTTAAGTATTGATGTTATCAGTTTTAATAAGCTGTGATTGATTAATTGTCCTTCTTCATTTTGTCGCAGATATGGTGTTGTGAAAGACATTGCTGACAATAACTTTATACCTTCTAAAATTCTTGAAGGATGCGCTCTAATCCATTTAAATCTTGTGGTAGTTGAGGCCTAACCATATTAAATTTTATTTCCTTTATATTGTTTTTCTTATTGTGTTGTTGCCTCTAATAAGAAAGAGAGCTTGTTTTGTATTTATTTTGCTTCCATTGCTCAACACATAGTTGGTGGCTAGCTAGGCTCCATATGCATTTAGTTAGGGGTTTGATTCTTGATAGTGTCTATGAAAGAGTTTCGTGATCAAATATTCACCCTTCAAGAGCTCCAACTGAAGAAATTAGTCACTATTATGATGGTAATATATTGGGAAGCCAAAAAGAAATTAACTTTAATATATCATTAATGATTTAGTTTATATAATTACCCAGAGGAAAAAAGGTATTTGATATTAAATTATAATATTTAAATAGTACCATTCTTAATTAATGCCCACTAATTTATCACCTTCCTAGTAAACAACCATCTTTATAACACTCAAATTTACTCTCTCTCTCTCTCTAAATATATATATTAAAAAATAGTAAGCGAATATAATTAATTATGTTAAGTTTGGTATTAATAAAAATAATAATAATTATTTGGTATAACAAACAGATAAATAGTTTACTTGTATTAGTTTTTATATGTAAATAACACTTACAAGTTAAGAGAAGAGAAATACTTGTCTAATAATTTTCCTATTTTTTTTCACTTAAGGGAGGACCAAATTAAAACCCTTCCTACATCAATAATGGTATACTTAATTTGATTCATTTTTTGTAGTGGTACTCTCTTGTTCTATTTTATTTGTCTTATAAGGTTTTAGAGTGTAAATTAAAAAGAAATATTAAAATTGTTCAAATATAAAAGATTATGAGGTTTCTTTTATATACTTTTACAAAATTTAAGAGTACCAAATCCTTTCTGGCGAAACTTAGTGTAACTTAAGGGGGATGGTTGCCTGTCAATTTTATTTAATATATATAATTATATATAAAAATATATATTTACATGATTATTAGGATTATTAAAGAATTGATATTTCTTGTTATATATATATAAAAAACCACTAATGTATACTAAGTTCAAAACTTTTTTGTTCTCTAACTTTTGAATAAAAGAAAGGTCACTAAACTCTTTTTGTGTTCTTTATATTTTCATCAAAACATTTCATTTATATGTTAGTATTTTAAAATTTATTTTGTTAATATGTTTGTAAGGAAATGATAAATCTTTATAATTTGTGTATAAAAGTCCTTTTAATTTAAAATCCATCATACATGTATTGTGTTACAACTCATACCATTGCGAGTGTGATTTAAAATTAAGAGAATTGATAATTAGAAAAATATATAATTACTCATTTATTTTATGTTTGCCTCCTAATTTTGTAGTCATCTTTCGACACTGTACCTTTAATTGTTTGTGACTAAAAATAGATTGTGTGTCCGACTAGCCAAGTTATTAAAATCTATAAAATCAAGGAATCATCAAATTAAAACTGTTGAATACACAAAAGTACCAAATACCCAAAAAGTCCCAAAAGAAAATCCAAAAATTAACTTAGTTACATCAAATTATTTTTGTCCTTTCTTCATCTTTTTAAAATTTTTCTCTCTCTCTTAATTTTGGTCTTATTTTCTCTAATTTCATTATGGATAATTTTGGGAAAAAAAAATAAAGAGACATGTAGTTTTATGGGTCTCACGATTTTTCATTTTGATTATCTTATAGATAATTTGCGTAAATTAATTTCTCATTAAAAATATTAAAATAATCAACATTTATTTATTTATATACCTTTTCATCATTTTCTTTAGTATAATAAAATAACAAAAAATAAACTTTTTTTTCTTTTCTATTGGGCAATACTAGGAAAAGATAAAAATAGCTCAAATTATTATTTTTTCCTAACTTCCTTTCATTTTCATTTGCCTTTTCTTTTTTTCCCTATTGAGATTCAATTATGAGGTGAAGTCTCACATTGGTTAAGAATAAACTATATGAGGTGTATATAATAAGATGAAATGACTAACTCATTGCCATAAGGTTTGGTCAAGATATGACGTGTGCCCATTTATATGATTTTCTCACTTAACTCATTATCTTGGATCTCTCCCATGTTGGGATCCCAACCAACAGTGGTATTAGAGCTCAGTTGGATTCGACCTGAAGGCTTTCGTAGCGTGAGACATGAAGTCTTACATTGGTTAGGAATAAATTATGTGAGGTGTATATAAAATAGAAGGACCCATATACTCATTACCTTAAGATTTTGAGTTCAGATATGGTGTTCGATCCGTTTATATGGTTTTTTCACCTAGCCCATTTTCTTGGATTTCTCCATGTTGGACTCCCAAGACCTATCATTTCCCAACTATCCTCTAGGTGATAAGCCAAAGATGTGCAATCCTAAGAGAACATTTGTTTCAAGATTTAAAATTATGATATATTTATTTCTAGAATGTTATTTTGGATATTTTAAACAAATTATTTATTCAGCATTAATCACTCCTGAGATTATTTGTTAGAATTCCAGAAATAAATTTAAAAGTTGTTTGTTTCATAATACATATTCCTAAAAATACATGTCATAATTTCTAAAATATCCATAACACATTTATTATTATTATCCAAAATGAAAACTATACTTTTAGAAAAAAAAATTAATAATTAATTTTTAAAATTTGTTCATCTAGATCAAAATAACAATTAAAAAAAGAATTTAATTAAGAGTGTAATAGATATATGAAGTGCAGATGAGCTGATAAATGAAAATTATGGAGGGAAAATAAATAATTGAGAGATATTTTTGTATTTGTATTTAATAATTATCATTCCCAAGAAATAAGATCTCATTAAATCATAAGAAAATATTTTTTTAGAGAATAATAAATACCCAGAATAATTTAATGAAACTTATAATAAATATAAGAATATATCATTCTTAAATAGCTATTCATGTGAATAATGAAATATATGTCGAAACAAATGCCCCTAAAGCTTGAAAAATAACATTTGTTATCTAATACGTATCTCGATATACATAAACAATGTGATAAGAGATTGAAAAAGGTGGCTTGATTGCATGAATATATATATGACCAAGGTCCAATATCAATTTATAATATTACAATTAAACTTTTGAAACCTGAAGTCAATTAACTCAAAATTAAGTTAGATATGGCATGATTGTACTTTTTCCCATCATATCCCATGTACAAGCAACTACAAGAAGAAGTAAACCTGCCTTCGTGCAGATGCCCATGTCACGTTTCAGCATCCACCAATCCTAAAACATTCCGATAAAAACACGGGTTTTGAGCAATTGACTTCTTCGACGTTATTGACGTGCTAACTGCGCAACCTGTTTAAATTTGACTGACCACTATTTATAATTAAGTAAATACCATGAAAATGTATATTTTGCTATATTCAGGATTAATGACGCACTTTCAAACTAAAAGGGTCGTGATTTTAGAATTCAAACTTGTCATCATTACACGAAAAATTCATTTAGGATCGCCTCTTTATTTCAATGTAATCAATTCCTTTAGGATAAATATTTGACAAAAATATTACATCTATTAGGGAGTGACTCAAATGAGAATGGGTTATTGTGAAAATAAGATAATTTGATTTAAATAGTTAAATCTTACATAAATAGTTAAAACTAAAACATAATGTCCAGTGACATTTTTAAATGGGCATATAAATATTAATTATTATTAATTAATTTTTAATTTTAGTTATCTATGTATAATTATATGATCCAGATTTACCCATCTCACTTTCATAATAAATTACCACTCATGTGATAATTGCAATTTACATTAATTATTGTAAACACTAAATAGCAACTATTCATCTAAGTAATGATTTCAAAAGTATTTAATTTTGATATATTATTATTTATAGATACTTACATTATTAAAAACATTTTGTTTTTGTCATAGTTATCTCAAAAGGCATACAATTTGATTCCTAATGGTATGTATGAAAAGGGTTTTATGGCCAAAGGTTTACTCCTAAAAGTTTTACATTGAAGATTAGTCATAACCGGTAGTGGATTCCCTGAAAAAAAAACAGTAAATAAGATAAAATTAAAGGGTATAAAACACTCCACACAAATCCTGTATCTGAATTAATCACCTTAAGTATAATGTAGAACTACAATAGAATATGTATGCTGAAATGAGTAGTGATATTTAAAGTATTTCCATCAAGGGTACGTGTTAAGCAAATTTAAAGCCAGCAATTAAGTTCAGAAAATATCACTTGAAAAAAATAAGTAATCTTAGTATTCTATGAGATAATTATACTCTAGAAAAACTTTATAAGACCAGAAAAATTAGTAATATCATTTGATATGAAAAAAGTTTTATGAAACTATGAATAATGCGATATTGTTTGTTTTGATTTCAACTTCTTTTGTGAGAATATTCATCTTCAACCTCTTTTCTTATGAGATCTTCATGGATAAATTTATCTCTTATATATTAATTCTTCGATTTACATGGTTTTAGAAAATTTCCTTTCATTCAGTATTTTCCCTCAAATGTAATATTATCAATATTTTCTAAAATATATTATATGTGAGGACTAATGATAGACTTAAATTAAATAAAAGTAAAAAAATAAGTATATTAAATAATACTTCAATCATGCATCATGAACATATATAAAAATAGATAAATTTTAAAACAAGGTGGTGGAAAAGTATGTTGAGCTTTTGCATTGCTCCATTTTATATCACTTTATTCATAATTAGGTCCAATCCACAACTATTTAAAATTTGACGTTTGATTGTTGTTTTTTGATAGGGAAAATGCCGTCCACATCCTCCATCCACCATGACTCAGGTTGCAATATATAGCCAAAGTTTGTATATACATTTTAACTAATTGACTAGCTACCAATTATTTGTTATGCTATGTTTCTCTTACGTCTCCTTATTTCTCATAAAATCTTGAATGGACAGGACTGCCATTTTTTGGCTGTTAGTGCCTCGGCTCTCATATCTAATTTACTGGTTATGAGTGTTTATATAGGCAAGAATTTTGTTTTTGTTTCATAAATTTAAACAAAATTTAATTTCTAAGATTTCTTTTCTTCATTTTATCTGGAAAATCTACTAGACGTTTGCATTATTATTTTCTAATAGAAAAAGTCAATATGTATTACTTTTTAGACTTTAACTATGAGAATCGAAAATACTCTAAAAAGAGGACGAGATAACTACGGATAATATTATGTTATATTTTTTTTATTGAAAAACAACCCTACATATAATAGTTGTTGTTTGGCTAGGAGTAAAGCTTAGGCTAGTGTTTAGGTTAAAGATGAAGATGCCCCCTCCCATTTTTTTCTTGGACATATATATAATGTAGGGCATTAATGAGAGAGATTATGATTGGGAGTGGATCTCAAGATTAGTGGGCATGAATCATGGGATCTGATCGGACGTGGATCATGGATTTTAATCAAAAGCAGATCATGAGTTTGATTAGAGGGAAGATATTCAGTACATGGGTGCTAAATCACTTAGTTCGAGCTAGAGGTGGCCAAGGCAAAATGAGGGACCAAGCCAAGGGGCTACGCTTTGGAGGCTTAGACTGCTCATCTATCGAGGAAAGTTAGGGGTGAGGGTCAATTGGATGACCTTTGAGTTTGGTGAAGGACAAAGGGTTAAGAGACTGAGGGTTAAGATCGATCATCTCTTCCAATCACAAGCCCTTCAGTCTAGCTGAATAGACAAAGAGGCTGGGTATGAAAGTTATCATCTCAATCAATCCACAAGCCCTTTAGGTAAGGAGGTTGGGAGTCAAAGTTGTGCGATCATCTCCACGATCTAGAAGATGCAGTTCTTTTAATAAAAAAAAAATTAATCAAAGGCTTTGTTAATCAACTCCTTTAACCTATTTGTTAATAAATGAAGAGCGGAAAGGACAATGGCTTTGAAGTGAGGATTGCCATTATTAGTATGCTGTGTCAGAATAGAAATAGACAAGAAAGCTAGGAAGCTGCGGAGAAGAGAATCCGTGGAGGAGACAATTACCCCATGCCAGTCACGCTTTTCACTTTCCATATCACTGCAGAGCCTCGGAAGAAAACGGAAATTGTATGACACTGTTTGCTTTATAATGAAAATGGGAATCTTTGTATCGAGATAATGCGAGTTTTCCCTTCTTTTCTTATCCAATAAATTGACCAAGAAAGTGTTGAATTAAATCTAAGAAAAGCTATTGCTAGAGTAAAGCCTGTAGCTTGTGCACCCGAATTTGCTTTCACCCAAACTTATGCTAAACTTTCCTTGCAAGATATGTGGTTCTGGATCCTCCACTTGCATCAATAGTTAACTGAAAATCACGAACGATTCAATACAAGGAAGAATCAATCACCTATTCGTCTATCTAATGCAATGTGTTATATAAACAATGAAAGAATTGAAAAATTGGCTAATAATTAAGCAAGATGCAAACTCCAAATCATTTATAATATGTCAATTAAACTTTTACCTGAATCATTACTCAATTAAGTTAGATAACATTGAATTTTTCCCATCATATCCCATAGAAGCAACTACAAGAAAATAAACGTTGCCTTCGTGCAGATGCACATCACGTTTAGCATCCACCAATTCTGGTTCTTTCCGATAAAAACACGAATTTTTTGCAATTGACTTCTTCACTTATTGAGGCTAAGTGCGCAACCTGTTTAAATTTGACTGACCACTATTCTTAATTAAGTAAATACCATGAAAATGTATATTTTGCTATATTCAGGATTAATGACGCACTTTCAAACTACAAAGGTCGTGATTTTAGAATTCAAACTTGTCATCATTACACGAAAAATTCATTTAGGATCGCCTCTTTATTTCAATGTAATCAATTCCTTTAGGATAAATATTTGACAAAAATATTACATCTATTAGGGAGTGACTCAAATGAGAATTTTATTGTGAAAATAAGATAATTTGATTTAAATAGTTAAATTTACATAAATAGTTAAAAAAAACATAATGTACAGTGACATTTTTAAATGATTATATAAAATTAATTATTATTAATTAATTTTTAATTTTAGTTATCTATGTATAATTATATGATCCAGATTAATTACTTTCAAATAAATTACCACTCATGTGATAATTGCAATTTACATTAATTATTGTAAACACTAAATATAACTATTCATCTAAGTAATGATTTCAAAACTATTTAATTTTGATATATTATTATTTATAGATACTTCATTATTAAAAACATTTTGTTTACATCATAGTTATCTCAAATAGGTACAATTTATAACAAATGATATATATGAAAAGGGTTTTATAAAATTTACTCAATGATTGGTTTTAACTTGAGAAAGTCAAGATAATAAAAGATTTCTGAAAAAAGGGAAACAGTAAATTTGCCAAATTAAAGCAGAAAACAACCCAAACCTTTATCTTAATTAAGCACCTCAACTGTAATGGAGAACTGGCAATAAATTTTGGGCTAAAGTATTGATTTCGTGTGTTTCATCAAGCAAAATGGTGTTAAGCAAATTTCAAGACAAAATCAAGGCTCAATTTTAACCCCCAAAAAAGTTAAGGAGACTTGTTCTAATTTTATTATTCTATGAGACTTAATTACAGGAAAGAAAAACTTTGAAGACCTGAAAAGTTAGTTATACACATTTGATTTTAATCAAGTTTTCCGAAAATATGCAATATAAGATTTGATTTGTTTTGATTTCGACCTTATTTTTTGGGAAAATCAATCTTTAAACCCCTTTTCTTAAAAGATCTTCAAAAATTTATCTCTTATATATTAATTCTTGATTGCCTTTGTTTTAAAAAATTCCTTTTTCAGTAAAAAGCCTCAAATGTAATATTATAAATAAATAAAATATATTATATGTGAGGAATAATAATAGACTTAAATTAAATAAAAGTAAAAAACTAATATATTAAATAATACTTCAATCATATATGAACATAATAAAAATAGAAAATTTTAAAACAAGGTTGGAAAAGTATGTTGAAATTTTGCATTGCTCCATTTTATTCACTTTATTCATAATTAGGTCCAATCAACAACTATTTAAAATTTGACGTTTGATTGTTGTTTTTTGATAGGGAAAATGCCGTCCACATTATCCACCATGACTCAGGTTGCAATATATAGCCAAAGTTTGTATATACATTTTAACTAATTGACTAGCTACCAATTATTTGTTATGCTATGTTTCTCTTACGTCTCCTTATTTCCATAAAATCTGAATGGACAGGACTGCCATTTTTTGGCTGTTAGTGCCTCGGCTCTCAATCTAATTTACTGGTTATGAATGTTTATATAGGCAAGAATTTTGTTTTTGTTTCATAAATTTAAACAAAATTTAATTTCTAAGATTTCTGTTCTTCATTTTATCTGGAAAATCTACTAGACGTTTGCATTATTATTTTCTAATAGAAAAAGTCATATGTATTACTTTTTAGACTTTAACTATGAGAATCGAAAATACTCTAAAAAGAGGACGAGTAACTACGGATAATATTATGTTATATTTTTTTTATTGAAAAACAACCCTACATATAATAGTTGTTGTTTGGCTAGGAGTAAAGCTTAAACCAGTGTTCAGGTTAAAGATGAAGATGCCCCCTCCCATTTTTTCTTGGACATATATACAACAACATTAATGAGAGAGATTATGATTGGGAGTGGATCTCAAGATTAGTGCAAATCACAATCTGAAGGACGTGGATCATGGATTTTCATCAAAAGCAGATCATGAGTTTGATTAGAGGGAAGATATTCAGTACATGGGTGCTCCATCACTTAGTTCGAGCTAGAGGTGGCCAACCAAAATGAGGGACCAAGCCAAGGGGGCTACGCTTTGGAGGCTTAGACTATCCATTGTCGAGGAAGTTAGGGGTGAGGGTCAATTGGATGACCTTTGAGTTTGGTGAAGGCAAAGGGTTAAGGAGATTGAGGGTTAAGGTCGATCGCTCTTCCAACACAAGTTCAGCCTTGAAAGCTGGAAGTGCAAGAAGGATGGATGAAGTCAATCATCTCAACAATCCACAAGCCCTTTAGGTAAGGAGGTTGGGAGTCAAAGGCGCGATCACTTTACGATCTAGAAGATGCATCTTTTAATAAAAAAAAATTTAATCAAAGGCTTTGTTAATCAACTCCTTTAACCTATTTGTTAATAAATGAAGAGTGGAAAGGACAATGGCTTTGAAGTGATGATTGCCATTATTAGTATGCTGTTCAGAATAGAAATAGACAAGAAAGCTAGGAAGCTGCGGAGAAGAAATCCGTGGAGGAGACAATTACCCCATGCCAGTCACGCTTTTCACTTTCCATATCACTGCAGAGCCTCGGAAGAAAACGGAAATTGTATGACACTGTTTGCTTTATAATGAAAATGGGAATCTTTGTATCGAGATAATGCGAGTATTTACCTTCTTTTCTTATCCAACAAATTGACCAAAAAGTGTTGAAAGAAATCCGCTGAAAGAGCTATTTAAAGTGCCTGTAGCTTGTGCACCGGGATGCCCCAATTTGCTTTCACCCAAACTTATGCTAAACTTTCCTTGCAAGATATGTGAGTTCTGGATCTCCACTTGCATCAATAGTTAACAAAATCACGAAATTCAATAAAAAGTTTCAATACCCATTCGTCTATTAATGCAATGTGTTATATAGCCTAATGAAAAAATGAACATATTGGCTAATAATTAAGCAAGTGCAAATTCAGAATATTTATAATCTGTTGAGGCAATTGTAGCATATCTGTATCACTATTATGTTATTTCAAAAGATAATTTTACATAGAATTTATATAGCATCAATAAGTCCATAGAACCACCGTGCACCAAAAATCACACGTTGATTCATCTTGATTCAAAATACTAAATTAAACAATGCTTGTTGGTATTTACCAAGTAAGGCACAGAGTTGAATTTTTTGCATTATCAATATTCTGCAATTTTTGGTCATAATAAGTAAACAATTTGTTAGGGCTTCTTTTCTTGTTAGAAATTCTTTAGGGATATGGGTCATCACTCCTTGTAGAATACTTAGTAGCTATTTCTGCTTCCTCTTTAGACCTTCCAAGTCACAAGGTAAAGTTTACCCAATTACAGTAAAAAGAATGAAAAACAAAACTCACAAGAACGACAACTTCTCATGATATTAG
Organism: Dalbergia oliveri; assembly: GCA_030441495.1. Taxonomy (NCBI): domain Eukaryota; kingdom Viridiplantae; phylum Streptophyta; class Magnoliopsida; order Fabales; family Fabaceae; genus Dalbergia; species Dalbergia oliveri. The sequence goes on from JAMLFY010000011.1 coordinate 9,575,498, forward strand.
GTTTTCCTTTTATTTGTATCACAAATATAAATAAATCATATTAATAGATTTTTTGTAATTATATAAAAAAAGTTTATGTTTTAGAGATCATGGAATTATAAACTTCATTTCAAAGTACACAGTCAGAATTTTATGATGAACTTTTCTTTTAGATGTAAAATGATTTTCCAAACTAATGAATTTCTTAAATTTAAATGTTTTATTTACATGCTAACCATGTTTGGAAAAGATTATAGAAAAACAATTGTTGCCTAAATAAATTTATTAAAGTAGTTTCAATTATAATGTTTTGAACTATCAATAAGTTCTTCAAATACCTAAGTATAAGGTGAACTCAAATTTTTAAGTTTATTATGCCTCCCTTTTCTTAATCATTGAATCTTAACTATTTGTTACTAGATTGAACAATACTTATAATAATATTTTTTAATCGTTCAAACACAAAAGATCAACTATAAAAGCACCAATCTAAATATACATCATATTCATAAGCTTAATGTACCTTTATAACAAATTAATGAGAATTCAAGAATAGTTTAGGTTCTAAAATATTACTCAATGATTGTTTCGTAACTTGACCTTGAAAAGAAAAGAAGAAATATCAATTCTTCTTTGGTCACCAAAAGGGAAGATGCTTCAGTTTCCAAATTTAACAGAAAACATCCAGCAACCCTGAGAACTTTGTTTCTTTTTTAATCAAAAATCCTAGACAATTATGGACCAACTTGGCAATCTAAACCTTTTGGGCCTAAAACGACTTCGTTACTATCAACAAAGCAAAGATGGTTTTGAACTCGCTCTATTTTAAGACAAAATCAAGGCTCAATTTTGAACCCCCAAAAGAAATTATGGAGACTTGAATGGTTCTGTATTACATTGGCTCGATTATGAAGACTTGATTGACAGGAAAGAAAAAGCTTTAAGGCCTGAGAAAGTCCAATTTATACACATTGGTCTTTTAGATCACGTTGGTCCGATAAATAATGAGCAACCTATAAATTTAATTTCTATTGTATTAAATGACCTTTATTTTTTGGGTTACAAATCAACCTTATAAATTCCCAAGTTTGTTCTTAAAAGATCCAAATATTTGGACTTCTTGTATTTGGAATATTTGCCCTTCAGGATTGCCATTAACAAAATAAATTCATTCACATAAAAAGCCTCAAATACATTGGTCTCGACAAATAAAAATTTTGAACATGATCAATTATAATTACAAGTAAGTTCATACTTAAATTTCAAAAACTAAATATTTTTGTACTTGCAACTAATATATTTAACGACTCAGAATTCACAAGATTAGTATTTATAACCCTTAAAAAGAGTATTGAAAATTTCCGTACGGATGATTGCGGAGGAACAAACTTTTGGAGGGCCATGGCAAGATCTGTCTCAGATGATTAATTGTATTTTTTTTTTTCAGGTCGAATAACATGTTTTGAAGTATGAGTGTTTTATCGTCCAGGCTAGACCTAAGTATGCGACTTACTTAATGACATTCTTGAAATTAACTCTCCCTAAAGTCCATGAATCAAGTACGCCACGGTAATGCTTTATGCATTTTTTCTGAGGAGTTTGTTTGAAACTTTCCCTAAATCATGTTTGGAACAAAAGCTAAAGTGACAAACTTTAGACCAAACCATGATTCTTGAAAGTTCTTATGTGGTTCCACCACTGGCTTACACTTATGAAGAAGAGTGCCTGTAAATAGTAAAAAGTTTAATTTAGGCACAAACATAAATTTAAAACTTCACTAATACACAATGTAAATTGTCATCTTTCATCCTCCATTGCCATTGTCATCTTCATCTTCCCAAACAAAACACTTAACCACAAATTAAAAAATCAATGTAAAACCTCATCAAAAGAAATCCTCAAACCACAATCTCAAACCAAACAAGATTAACCAAAGCATTTCATACAAAACAACAACATCACAACAACCAAAATCGGAGGCCGCCACCACCAATGCCACCACCACCAAGTGCCGCCAGAAGCCACCAGAGGAGCCGCCGTCATCATCTCCACTACTCACCAGCACACCACTACCTCGAACCACTTTGTAATGTCCATCCATCGTCAATTACCCTTGTCACCACCAAATCCTCCACGTTAGATCGGCACCTGCCACAACCTTCTTCTTATCCATTGCCCCTCGAGGTCGTTGAATACCACCAGCTCCACCACTCACAGGATTTCCGCCGTTGGTGAATGGTGTTGTTGGTGAATGGTCCAAAGGACAACACACATCGCCCAGATCAGAGTCGAGTAACAAAACAATGGAGCATTTATTCATCTCTTCCCTTGTCAACAATTGTTAAAAAATTATCATCTAAATTTAACTTAAGGGTGAACACCCTTGGTCCCTCAAGATTTTTGTATTAGATTATTTCATCCTTCAAAAAAGAAATTAATCACGTGTCCCCAAAGATTAAAAATGATGATACATTAATCCTTCCTTCTTCATTAGTGAATTTACACACGTGGCATGGTATTAATGATGACATGCCATTAAAACATTAGGGACAAGTTAAATTAAGCTATTTTGGAATATATTACACTCATTTTGGTTAAAATTATACAAAATGTGTCACTTTAAGACTTATAATAGATTTAAATGACCATTTTGTAAATTTTAACTACCAAAATGAGTCATTTTAAACTCATTCCATTTCAAATGATTTTACATCACTTAACATTATGTTAACATGTTAATATGAATTCTATTAGTGTTAAAGAATCAAATATTAGAGAGATTAATGTGTCCTATTATTAAAATATTTAGGAACCTAAGTTTAATTTCAATTTTTAAGTAATAATAGTCTTGTAAAATTTTTGAAGGGATTATATGAGTTATTTACTCTTAACTTAATGAAGGTTGTTAGCAATGTTAATAAATTCAATAAAAAGTTTTAATACCTGCATGTATTAATGGCTCAAATTCCTTGTGGCACCTAACCGAAAATGGAAGACGTGGACTTAAGTAAAAAGTTCAAATTCTAAATTGAAAAATGTTGGGATATGTATCTCTACACCATGATTGCTTTCAATCTCAATCATTGGATGAATTTTTGTGTGGCTAAGATTTCAAAACAATGTGAACTGCCATGATTCTAGTCTTTTTCTTTTCACAATCCAAAGTAAACATGCTATATGTTGCTATCTTTAGCCTTCTCTATTGAGTTTGACATTCATCTTGTTCAACAATAAACCTTTAAATTCATAAAATAATTTAGGGTTGGTATGTTAGTTATTGCATATCTTCCTATATTGTTATCACTCCCAGTAGTAATAGTAGTAGTTATTATGATGCTTGTGATCCCCACAAGGAGATGTAGAACCCAATTGGTAACACAGATGATGATTAACAAAGTGGAAGAAAATGACTTTTCAGGAGAATAATGGAGAATGAATAGATTGGTATCACAAATATGAATATTTCATGAAACTTTGGTGATTTTAGGCACTTTGTTGTATATTTCTAAGAATAAAGAAATGGAGATGTAAATACCAACTCAAAATTCTACCAGTGATAATTTGACAATAGACAGGAATTCTCCAGATGTTTTGTGTGCAGATGCCAACCTCAAAGTGCCCTTTTTCTTTCATGTTTTCCTTTCCCTCCCATCAAGTAAATTCTTCAACAAGAGGCTGATAGAACAGTTTGTATGCCTCCATAACTTCAAGATACCACATTGCCTTCGGTCAGGATGATGAAAGATCAACAATCTTGTGAACCTGTTATAATTCAACTCAAATCAAGATAATTTGCCCTACCCTTCTTCAATCATTATCTTCACCAAACTCTTTATTGGAACAATATTATAATAATACTTTTTTTTTTCAGTTCAATACCACAAAAGACTTCAAATATTATTTTCTTACAGAATTTCAGTATATAAATCGAAGATTTACACAAGTTAATTACATAAACAGAATAATTAGGAATGAAGAAAAGTTTAGGTTTTTCATTGAATGCTAGTTTAAGCAACTTGACCTTTAGAAAAAAATATCAGTTTATAATAGGTTACCATAAGGATGTAGCCGTGGTGTTCTCCTGATTCAACAGTAAATCAAAACATCCATTAAATTTACCCAAAACTATTGTGTCATTAATTTTTGAGCAAAAGTATATAAATAATACAAATGCAATGAGCATGCTTGTTTGAGGAGGCACAAAACGAATAGGTTACTAAAAACCAATGCAAGATTTTGATTGCCACTTGCTTTAGATCTAAGGGTGAAATCAGAGTCAACTAAATTTCAAGTTATAGAAATGACTAAAATCATAAAAGGTGGAGAATAGTAAGTTACACTTGGCTCTGAACCATCCCACATTTTCACTGCATTGCAAGTGTGCAATAATTTCCCTTCTTTTCCAATTCATCAAAAAGCACATAGTCTAGTTGATAGAGCAATCGAGAACAGCAGGGAATGAACTTCTATTAATCTTAACTATCAACAACTTCAATGTACTCTCTATCTTATTTTTCTAACAAAAAATTACTATCTTGCTTCTTAAGCAAGATTAATTGAAATCAGGTCACCATATTTAGAGCTACAACCCTTCAGGATTGAACATTAACAAAATAAACTCCATTACTATTGTGTGCTTGTGTATCTCTTGCCAGTCTCACATCAAATCACATTGAACATGAATGAGATGAATAAGAATGGTTAAAACTTAAAAGTAAAAACATAAAGTGCTAATTCTACTTCATTTTGGGAATTAACCTCAAATCACACAGAATTTGTACATTTAAATTGATCACAGGAGTTATGTCCGTAAACATACCCTCCAACAACCATTACGTACATCTTGCATAGAAACAAAGACAGATATTCAATTACACAAGTTTGGTTCAGCTAAAATTTTAGCTTTTGAAAAAAGCAAATTCTTAAACTATCCTTTAAAGAAATAACCAATGTCTTAGTGAGACCTACAGAGATTTTGAACATCAATTTGTTCACCTAATATTTCAAATAAAAAAAATTCAATTTTTATGCATTGGCTATAAATCTTTTTACATGTTGTTCAATTATTTGAACAGTAGTAAAGATGTTGATCTTATGTAATATTGAAAAGTCATCAAAGTAGGATAATTTGACTGGATGACAGTGTAAAAAACAATTAGGTATCAAAATTAAATCTAAAAAAAAATTATTTTAGTCGTGCAATGTATACTTAACATCAATTTTCTTAGAAAAAGATAATTATTTTGTAAAGAAGGACCAATTTGGATATAATCTAGCTAAACAAAACCACTTAATAAATTAATTTTAGAAGAGTTATTGAATTCTTTTCACATGTCAAGAAACGATAAAGGGCTTTTAGTTCCCAAAGCATTTATATCAAAATGCAAATAAAAAAAAATTTTAATTAACGGCAGCTGAATTTCGCCGGCAATAGCTATACTAATCATATTTTAGAAGCAGAGGGAAAATTAAGAATGTTTCATATAGTTGAACACTTTTTGGCGCAATAATAATGATATGATGTCAAGGGGTGCAAGAATGACATTTTGGGAAAACGGGAAGACTTTGGTTGAAAATAAAGTAGGTAGAGTGTGTGCAATTAATACTCATTGGAAGAGGATGGCGCCGATTGTGAAGCTGTTCTGAGGGGAACTTGTAATTTTCAGCTGTGAACACAAGCTTCAATGCTTTGACTGTAATCCATACTCTTCTTCTTCTCTTGCTCACAATCACACCAATTAAAGGCTGCTTGGAACCCAATTGCACACTCTAATTCGATTATTATGTTTAGAATAATGCGCACTCCATCTTCCGAAAAAAAAAGTACATAGATTAAACAAATTTTGACTTAATTCATTTTAGTCTCCTATTTTATACTCGTGAATTATTTTAGTTTCTGACTTTTAAAATGATTCAAATTAGTTCTTACATTATAAAATGTCACGTTAGTTTCCCTCAATTCATTTTTATTTAACATTTCATCAATTAAATGATGATAGGAATCTTAAGTGATATGTTGACATATCATTTGTCTTTTGAAAATAATAAAGTTTAAAATAATTCATTTTTGTGTTTAACATAGTACAAAATGAGTCATTTTATTATTTGAAATGAAAATTCAAATGACTTATTTTGTGTAATTTTATACACTAAAATGAATTTTTTTAAACTTTATTATAGTTCAAATTATATAAGATATGTCAATGTGTCATTTAAGATTACCTATCATTATTTAATTGATGTAATGTTAAATAAAGTGAGTTGAGGGATTAAAATGATTTACGTTTTGCAATGTCATAGATTAATTAACTCATTTTAAAAGTTAGGAACTAAAATGACTCACAAGTATAAAATCAAGGATTAAAATATGTATTAACTCAATAATAAATATATCTTGATAGTAGTAAAAATATATATGAGTGAACCATATTATCCTTATTAAAATATAAATTTACATTATTAGAATGTTGGTGAAAAACAAACACAATTAATTATAACAAGGATAAGATTGGAAACAAAATATTCAATGCTTCTTATTAATATAACAAATTGATAGGTATTTTGTAACAAAAAAAGCCTAAAAAAAAAGAAGGAGACACAGATGGAGTGAAAAGAAGGGAGTAGAATCAAAATTAATCTTCTACTCTTTTTAATTTCTAATCTATTTTCTATAAATTTTCAATTTCAAAACTTATTAAATATATCTCTCTCACTTGTTAAGATTCTATGTCAAATTGAAATTAAATTTTTATGTTACAATTCAAATTTCAATGCCCAAACAGTGATCTATTTGGAATTGGAATTGGAATTGCTGCGTAAAATTTCAATTTCAATTCTTAGAATTGGAATTTGTTTAGAATATTAAATTTTATGAGTTCATCGAAGAACTGTAAGATAATTGTTAGGAAATAGATAAAAAAAAAAAGAGAAATAATTATATAAATTTTAATGATGAGATATTAATAGGTTTTGGAACTAAGAAGAATTCATTTTGGTTGTTTTTTAATTTCATGGAATTTGATTATAGAATTATAATTCAAAATCTATATATTACTTCAAACATAAAAATTGGAATTGAATCGCTCACTTCCAATTCTATGCTCAAGTCAAGGTACCAAATGAGATTGGAATAATTGAGTAATTTAATAGTAGGATTTTGACTCATATGATTATTATTTAATATGTAATATTATTGACTGTAATAATGTGTTTTTCTCCCATCTAACTTGATATTTAATTGGGGCAGACTAACAACATAGACTAAAACTAATAAGCAGTTCTAAAAATATTTGGAGAAAAGCCAAAAATTTTATTTCAAATACAAAAAATCGCAATTCACAAAATCAATGAATATTTAAGCCTATTTACAATATTGAATTTCAATGTAGAGTTGTAGACACCTAACGCTTTTTTCAGCCACGAGCGCATTGGCAGGTGATTGCCCAATTTCATCCTACACTCCTCATTTTTTCGCATCTGCTATATATAAAGCCTAGTTTTGGGTTGTTAATCCTGAGATATAAACAACGTAACCTTTCAAATAACATTACTGTATATATATGGTACAATATGTTGACCCCAAGCACCAGCACATATACATCTTTGAGCAGAGAACACCTTGATTAAATAGTAGTTACGCATCATAGCATATACGATTGTTATACTTTGTTCAATTACACTCAGACGAAACTTAAAAGCACATATGTAGCTATGCAATTTAACACATAAAACCTCACTTAAGAGTACTTTCACGTTCATGCAACAACCACAGCAACGACAACAGCTGAGTATGATCCGAAAAGTGTTTGATCAGGATATGAGAGAGATGCCCGAAGCAATCAAATTATCCGCCAAAAACTTGTTTGCAGCCTCTGAGGGATGAAAGCTATCCCAGAATACATATTCAGATGCATTAGCACATGTTCCTATGGACCTTTTATTGCACAATAGTGACGTCTCTAGCAACCCAGTTCCACAACATCCCTTCCTTGCTTCAAAAAATCCTGTGAGATAATGTAGTGCAAGCCACACGTTAGATACGATTTAAAATTAGGATAATGTTATTTGTAGATGCAAAATGAACATTAGGAGTGGACACTACAGAGAGAGAGTATTTGATGGTGGTGGATGGAGTAAGGCTTTGAGTTAATGATTATTTTTGTTGTAATTGAAATTGCATAGGTGAATTAATTTGGTCCTGAAATTTAAAATTTTACTAATTAGTTTCTAATTTTTTAATCATAAATCACATTAATCCCTGACGAGCAAATCCGAACAAATGATTAGACAAATTTGAATCAAAGTTATTATTTGCAGGACTAATTTAATGATATAAGCTTAATGAATTGATATGAACTATTTATGCTTTTAAATTATAAAGCAATTGGCTAATTAGTCAGATTTTAAATTTCAGGTACCAAAAATGACTCATGCAAATTCAGAGGCCAACATCGTCATTAACTATGGTGCCTCTTTCTATGTCCATCCTTATATCCATTGATATATGGATAACATTAGTTTTAAAACAATCCAAGTTCATCGACCATAATAATAAGATTGGCTCACTAGGCTTAGCATGATTAGATTTTGTACCATAATCAGAAGGCTTAGTGACAAGGTCATAGAGAGGCTGGAAGATATCAAGAACAACCAAGTTGAGGCCAGGAAGCATTTGTCTCAAGTTCTGAGATGTGGCGTTTAGCTTGCTATTGAAGTTAAGAGCATCATTATTCAACCTGGACACGCAGTCACTGCTATGCGAACCAAAGAGAGTGATGGATGCAGGCAAGCAACCCAGTGGAGGCAATGTTGTCACACCAATCTTCCTTGCTCCAAGTGCATATAAATTCTGTCATAGGCATGTTTGAAAATGCAAATCAAAATCAACAGAGTTCTTTAGCAAAAGAAAAGCGTCTTTCTCTTTTGCCATCCATCTACTTCTAACTAGTGTGCCTGATGATTTAATTACTAAGGCAAGGTGCCAAGGTTGAGAAATGCATGCCTGAATGAAATTGGAGTATAGATTGTGTCATTAAGCATGTTTAGAAATGCAAATGAAAAGAGTATTATTATTTGTACATACAATTTGTGAAACACCATGCCAATACATTATCATCCATTATTAGATGGGGTGTGAGGTCTAGACTAAATGACTTGCATCTATTCAATAGGACGGGAGTGTGTCGCACGATATACTATAAATTGTATATACAAATGATATTTCTCAGATTAATATCAGCAAGGTTCTATAGCCAAAGATAAAAATAATTTTTCTCTTTTATTTTTGGTGATTTTTAATTAATTGCATATGTTCTAAGTGCCTTATTATATAGTTACTGAGGGAAGATATCAAGGTTTAGAAGGGCATGCCTGAATGAACTTGGAGTAGCATTGCAAGAGAATGTCTGAGAATTGATCAACCGAATAAACCTTGGCAAGCAAAGGATTTATGTAATAATTCTGAATAAAGTCACTGTTTCCAGTATTAATAATATGTATACCCTTAGATATAATCGACGCAGCATTGGATAGCCCTGCTATTTCCACCAATTTGTTCCGAAACTCCTTGTAGTATTCCAGCTGCTGGCTCAACGAAATTGCATTCTACAACCAGGACAAAAAGGAAACACAGATCAGGACTCACCAATATGATCAAATGATGGGAAAAAAGAAGTAAAGTGAAAAATTGAGAGTTTGTGTTTTAAGCTACTAAATGTATTTACAAATGGTGTGGCTGTAGCATCAAAGTAACCAGACGAAGCTGAGGCAAAGTTAGCACCATTCAAGAGGTTCTTTCCTTTAGTCTTTAAGTTGAGGTAAGCTGGTGGGTAAGAGGTAAATCCAAGGGTCTCAGCTGCAGTGAATCAATTAATGAAACAAAAGGTCAAATCCTTGTTGAGCAACAAAATTAAATGATAATAGTAGTGTAATTTTAACATAGTTTTGATAGACACTCTCTCCGTCCATGAAAAACAAACCGATACATTAAAAAGTCAATGTATGTAATCATGTAAGCAAATAGAAAATTCAGTTATGTTGCAAGTGAATCTGTTTGCACGAAAGTATGGAGAACTATTGCTAATAATTAGGAATTTCAGTTATCTTATTGGTGAATCTGGTGAACGGATTTTTCATCCATTATTAATTTTCTTATCATATTCGCCAAAAACACCTTGCTGAAATCCTCATATATTAATATTGATCCTCAAATGTCTAACGTGATGTCTAAAAGAGATGTCAAAACACATTTCCCTAATGATAATGTGGATGACAGGTAAAGGATGTCTAGTTAATTGAGGATTGTGAGGAAAAGAAAAGTACCAGTGATGTCTGTGGCAAGCTTTCCATTGCAGAACCTTCCTGTTGGATTATGATTCTCAAAGTCTCTTCCATAAGGAGGGAAGTTTGCTTTAATCAAAGTTAATCGCTGGTTATTATTGCCCACGTCAACAACTGAGTCCCCAAATATGAACAATGCAGGGACCAGAGGCTGTCCATTAGCCACATTGATCACCAAAACCATAAGAAGAAAGGAAGTCAAGAAAGAACTTGAATACCCCATACTTCACAATTCCTCTTCAGCAATCACCGTCTTGTTCATGCAAAAACAAAAACATACATAGAAAGCAGATTCTGAAGATGGGGTTACTATATTGAGAACTGATATAATCTGACTTGTGCTTTGGAGCTGGTGCTGTAGCTGGTTCTAATAGCAAGGCTGCAGTTCCAAGAATTGCATTAATGTTTCCAACTTAACTATAGAGTATATATAACATATGAAAAATGCAGAAAATTTAACCACTCACAGTAACATCAACCTTAGAAACCTGCTTTGAACTATTCTTTTGAGGAAGGGATTGCATGCATGTGATTGCATGCTACCAAAATTGACTAGCTAAGATGGTATATATGAAGTAGGTGGCACAAACAATCTTGCACTCTTTCTTTAATGTCACTCAAATGAAACCATTAAGCACGTCTATGCCTATTCAAACAAGTTTCATGAAAAAGTAATATGTATGGTATGACTTGTGTGTCATCAAATCAGCTCTCCTAAGAGCTTAAGTTAATCAATAGAAGTATATGAATAATTTTATATTTAATATACTATTACACGTAAATATCTATTTTGAGCTTCAAGTGTGAACAATGCACATGCACACAATTACCTTGTGCTGAAATATTATAATTTTGTTTTTAGAAAAGTAATAGGAATTGAATTTTAGACCAATTGTTCATAAAGGCTCTAATACTATTTCATAAACTATCTCTCCCATAAGCTTAAGCTAATTGCCTAATGGATAGAAACACATAAATAATTTTATATTTAATAAATGTAGTTTTCAACATTCAATGAACTATAAATGGAGAAACCTGACAAATGACTGTTTCTTAGTTTTCTACATTCCCAAAACCAAAAAAACCAACAAAACAATTACAACAGTAACAAAGGGCGTTGGTTAGTGACCTGTAATTACAACTGTACATAGATTGAACAAACTATTGACACATGATGTCTTGAGCTGTGCCAGGCTCTCAGCTTCCTATTTTTCAACCATAGCAAATGTGTAAAAAAGGGTGCAATAAAATGAACTGAGTCTAAAGCATGAGCAGGTAAAACAAAAGAAATAGAGAGGAAACTAAGCACTTGCATTTGGACATATTAATGGGGTTGGTGAGACCACTTACCAGTTTTGTATTGCGTGCCTTATTTATTCTAGTGGCAGCACCTCCTTGATCACTGATCACAAAATTTGATTACTCCCTCGCTACACTTTTAATTGTTTTTAAAGAACCAGTAAAAATTTAATACATTAAAAACTCAATATATCTGGATACAATAACTCAATATATTAGAATATAAATTGTGTCTAAATACATTAAGTTTATAATGTATCAAATTTTTATTAATTTCCTAGACAAGAAAGGTAAAAGTGGACGGAGATATACTATAGTTTTAAAGCTTTTAAGAACACAACAGTGTCTTTGCCTCACTTGACCTTGGGTTATGGCTTTTCTTGCGGGGGAACAGGTTGCTGTTCTAGGATTCAAACACATGGCGGATTTGGTGGGTCAATTTTATGATTTTTCTCCATTTTCTTCCCTAACCACTATCACCATGATGCTACTTTTGCCCCTGGATCCTAATCAGACATAACAGCTGGACTTCAACTAGTGTTTGTGCAGTGACCAAAAATACATTGGCTATGTTGTGTTGTTGACACTAATGATAAACATAATATAAATCTGGTATAGTGTTTTGCAGGAATTTAGCTTTTTTCTAACTTTTCTTTTATGGGTAATCATTATATCTATACTTTCTAATAATATATGATTGAAAACAATTTTGGTCTTGTATGTGTGAGTGTTTTTTTCAAAAGACCATAAAGACTTTCAATATAAAATTCTGTCACATAATTTAAAGTACAAAAATTGGTGCGCATGCTATGCATGTCATAATTGTGTAATGCTGTAAACTCAAGGCATTTTCTCATGATTTACCTTCTGTTCTCACTGGCGTGCTTAAAAAATTGCTAGGTGTCAAAAGGGTATGATGTCATGTCATCGTATGCCACTTCTCCATTCAATGCATAAAATAACATCACAATTCGAGATATGAGAGTTCTTTAAATATTTTTATCCAGAAATAATAACATAAGGTTCAAATTTTTGTAAGAAAAAATGTATTACTTAAATCCTTAAACCTTGAACGGTACAATTTTATGTACTGAAAAAATGTGTTAATTTGCAGGCAACCAAAAAATGCACCGAAAAAACTTTCCCATATAGTGCTCTACAAGGAAAAACTTCAATTCATACCTCTTTCTTTTCCTTTTTTTTTTCCTTTACTAGTTGCTAGTTAGAGATGCACCATTATGAGAAGAGGTAGAGATAGGTTTTTCCAACAATTTTATTTCTTTTTAATTCAGGTTTATTTCAAACATCATGTACATCACAAAAATTGTTTGAAATAATTTCCATAAGGTGTTTGAACATCATGTACATCAAAAACTTTAAACAAAAATGTTATTTGAATATCTAAGAGTTGTTTTATTTAATACCTACCTTATCATCATAAGATGAGATGGTGATCCCTCACTCAACTCATTTATCCATCTCATCTAACGTTAAGAACACCCACTTTTTATGTTCAAATAACATTTTTACTTTTAAAATATGTACAAATATCATTATTCATTTTTGCATTGGCCTTGCAAACTCCTTCTACAGCTCATTTCATGCAAGAAAATCCATCCCTTAAAAACATAATTAATCAGAGTCTGAGATGTATCCTGTCAGACATCCTCATGATATATGAAATTATCCTATCACCACCAATATCTGAACCAGTGGCTCCAGTAGCAACTCTTAAAACATCTTCAACCAAGGCAACATTTCCTAGAATGTTGTTGGCACGTGCTCCTCTCTCTAGGCCTCTCCCCTCAAGAAGGCTCCCAGTTTGTTTGTGCCTATATTCTCTTATATATGTAGCCATCCCTGATGGATTGAACCGTGTTCTTCATCGCCACCCTTTGGCGCACATGAACCCTGCACTCACTACCGGTACACTCTTATCACCATCCACAAAGTAGACACCATTTTGCAAGCAACTACCCTCTTCTCCATCTGCTGAACTATCAATTTGGAAAGGAATGCTCTTGCACTTGTCAGAAGGGGACAACTTGTATACATATGATTTCTCAGTTGGAATTCCAACACCATATAGACAGTATATTTCCATATCTGGAGCATCAGGTAGTCTGAATCAGAAGTTCAAATTTATGTGTTAAACCAATAAATGAAATGGATGAAATGGAAAGAATAAAAAGTAGCATAAGTAACAACGTTTTTTTTTAAGCTAACAATATGCAAAATTCACTAGAACTTCAACTGTTTTAGCCTAAGTAAGGTAGTGAAGCTCCCACAATGCTAGTTTTTTCATACAAGACTTGAACTCAACGTTGTCTAAGAAAAAACGGATGTCAACCTACTTAAAATAACCAAATATTGATAAGTTGTTTATTGAAACATATAGTTCTATCATGTGTATTGTAAGTCGAGCCATATCTTAGAGTCAGTTAGTTTTTTCTGAAAAAAAAAGTTTTATTAAAAGATGTTTTTTTTACGTTTATTTGGTTGTTCTCATATGCTCGAAATTTATAGAGTTATAGGTTAGCCAATAAGCTATCAGATTGAAGATAGACTTGAGTAGTTAACTACATAATAATAAGTCTTCACCTTGTGAAGTTTTGAGACTAATTAATTTTCAGACCTGAAATCTCAAAATTACAAAAACAACATCCTTACCATTACATCAAAACAAGATAAAGGTATGAAAAAAAAGTGGACGAAAGAGCTAGCTACGAATAATAATAATAATAATAATAATAATAATAATAATAATAATAAACAACATGGAGTAGCAATATAAACGCTCCCCATAGGCAATTATAACATTAAAACATTTTTTTTTTTTGGTCCAGTTATTTCCATTTCGTTTACAAAGCATTTATAGGCGCAAGATTCAGGAATTTCACATTATCAAAACTGAAGAACCCATGATAACACTGCACCAACAAGGCAACAAACAATAACTATGGAATAAAACTGATACACAACTATGAAGCTGCTCTCTCAGTATGTATGTGCCCACATCTATGAGACAACCCTCAGTAATCTGCTTTTTTCATGTGAAATCGCATTACAAGCAACCGCGATGAGATCAATGGAACTCAGCTCAACCCACAAACTTATGTTGCATTGCCTTGATCATTTACTGTGATAGCCATGTGGAAAATACCAACAGAGGAAGCATTAAAAGCAGGCCATAGCACACAAAAGCATCAATGCTTTCAAAAGTATTCACATTGCCCAGAATAGTATTCCATAGATACCCAACACTATCTGGTAGATGTTCCTGCAGGGTAAATCCACAATATCCACGAATTACACGTCACAGCAAGACATGAAGTAGTGTAAACATAACCCTAATAGAGAATATACTGAGTTCTGAATTCTCCTTTGATTCAAACAAGAAGGGGAAAAGGTCACCTCTGCGGTTAAGTTATTAAATTGATCCTCATCATTAGAGTTTCTCAAAGGTTTTATGTCACTGTTGGAGAGAGATTGATCCGAAAATATCTTGATTTTAGGTCCCCCAAATTTTTTATTTGACTGGGGTCTGTATGCTGAATCAGTGTGTATTGTTTCCATTACAGAGCCAAAGAAGTTCGTCACAGGTACCTAGAAAGAAGTACAGTAAAAGTGTAATACAACTCATCACTTCAA
Source organism: Dalbergia oliveri (assembly GCA_030441495.1). Classification (NCBI taxonomy): domain Eukaryota; kingdom Viridiplantae; phylum Streptophyta; class Magnoliopsida; order Fabales; family Fabaceae; genus Dalbergia; species Dalbergia oliveri. The sequence continues at coordinate 9,590,765 of JAMLFY010000011.1, forward strand.
TGTAACAAAGCATTCAAGGTGGCAGATGCTGCAAGTGAAAAATAAACCAATCAAGTGTGAAGTTTATAGGCACTGAACTTGAACTACAATTCATCCCAAAGAAATATACAGATATTGCCGGAACTCTTGAACCGACATCAGCACAATTGATCACCTGCAGTGCATAATCGACCTACCAGCCCTTGTGTAACGTGCAAAAGGCTCAACTTCGTTATGATGTCTCAAACCACTAAACCTACCATGAACGTGAGTATAACTTGGTGGTTTTACTATACCATCTAGTGAGTTAGGTAGTAACCTAACCAAGTGATCTATAATCTATATAATAAATAATAAATATTATACATAAATGGACTTGAATTGAGAAACACTGGAAAAAATCACTGAATTTCAAGACAGGAATCCAGTTGGCACATGATACTTGAATGGAGTTCAATAAGTATATGCAAGAAAGTGAATTTGAAGACAGGAATCGAGTTTGCACATGATGAAACATCAGAAACAGTGCCAGGTAGAAGCAATTTGTGAAAACCAAGTGATCTCTCATCTCTCATTACATCAATGGTAAGGATTAACTTACTCCGAGAGTAATAGTGCGTTTGTTTCCGATTTTTTTGACAAAAAAGTGATTTTTTTTATTCATAGAAGCTATTCATATCAGTTTTTACTCAAAAGTTAGAAATATATTATTTTAAGCAGTTTTTAGCTTTTGAGTAGAAAGTGATATGAATAGCTTATGCAAAAAGTGCTTTTTTTTACTCTAAAAATTAGAAACCAATTGCACCCTAAGTCTTGGCATACTCCATGAAGAAACTTTTTATAGATATTGAATTTTATCAATCTAACTGTTGCATTGAAAGTTCTCACTATGTAGGTCAAGTATATAAAATTTCATACAATTTAAAATCAACTTGATATTTCATTATCCCACTTTATTTAGACAAATAAACTAGTTTTAAAAATATCACAGAATATAGAATCCTAGATTATTAGCTATTAATGTCTATTTTTTTTTTAAGAGTTGGTACTTAATTGTCAAGCTAATATCACATGAATCAATGTTTGAATTGATGAAATTCAATGTTTATATAAAATTATTGAAAGATTACTTACTCCTAAAGTAAACTAGATTATAAGATCCAATGGATCTTATATATAAAAGATACCTCAACTAATAACAGGGTAAACTAGATTCCTTACCAAATAAACCATCCAGAGAAATTTGCTAATAATGAGCAAAGGAATCAAATTATGTCCAAAATGTTTATTACCTCCTCCAAATTGCGTTGGTATAGGTCCATTCTGTAATATGCAGTTGACATCAACAGATTTGGATTATATGAATTGAAAAGACTGCACACAAAGCACAAAATTCCCAGAGTAAACAATCTAGCCTTCAAAAAGAATAGGATGCCGCACTGCTTGACATGCTGCAAACATATAACTTTGATGCCATGTTTTTCAGCTGCTCATAACAAACAACTTTCTCAACAAATAAGGGAGGGATAAAGGTCTTGAGCATTCACATAGAAAGGACATAGGAAAACTGTTTACCAAAATGGGCCACTTAAATTTTAATCAGCAAAGATCAGCCAACTTTATAGAGAAATGTTGAAAGCAATGACAAGGAAACAAAACAGCAACAAAATGTTTAGAAAGTAAAATTCAATTAAAAGAACATGCAAGAAAAGAACACACATACTTTAGAGACACATGATAGCAAGTATAAAATACTGAACCTGACAAAATTTAAAAAGCAATTTACCTGCTCAATGAGGCATTGTCATACATATTCAGCCTCTCAAAGAAGGCAAGAGTGTAGAATGTAAAACGATCAACAACTGAAACACCAACCTGCATTAAAAAAGAGTAAGCACAAAGGGCAATTTTAGTATGCAGAATCTACAGCCAAACAAGAAGGAACTCAATGGATAAACTGTAGCAAATTATGTCAAATACTTCTAAGAACAATGTCCAAGTTGGTTAACAGAATCAAATTCATACATACATCTGAATCCAGGTGATGTGAATATGAATTCTCTCCTTTCATGCTACTTCCAATTGCCAAAACACCAGGTGAATGAAGCTGCCAAGCTCAGAAACAGGAGAACCCAGTCAGCTACAAAACCTAGGGAGAATAATTAGTTAAACCAAAACATATATTTTTCTTATTATCACATAATAAGAAATTATAAATTTTAGGAGGAAACTTGTGAAACAACCTGACTTGCAAGAACATAAACATGTTAATAATGCATAGACACTAAATGTTAAGAGTATCAATTTAATCCAGGGAGACAGCAAAACTAGATTAGGAGAAGAAAAATAACATGCGCCATACAATTAGTGATACAGGTATAGATTAGATATACAATTAGTGATACAGGTATAGATTAGATATAGATAGACTGAGATGCATTTTAAACCTCAACTTCAAAACAGGATATTTGTGATTGCTATAGGGATGCTCATGACAGAAAGCAAAGTAACCATCATTTATACAGCAAGCAAATATTTGGGCAGAGTCTTGCACATCCTTAACCATCAAATTATAAGCCATTTAAAAGCAGCTAAACAGCCTAATAACACCAAATGAATATAGCAACTCCAAGCTTTAGAATTCCTTATACCCGAATACCAGCAATGTTTTACTAATTATTGAATGTATGACACTTCCACCAGTTGCAAGGACATCACTCAACAACAATATGAAATATATTGAGGAACACAAGGGATCCAGTGAACTCAGGTATATATCGACTGTAAGACCAATATTTTTCCCTTCAATGGCAGTGTTAACTCAACCTGGGCAATGAATGAATACTCAAGACCACTGCACTGTCATTCCATAGGAATTGGCATAGTACAGATAGGAGTTTCTAGAAACCAAAACAACCAGTCCAAAATCAATATCAGACCTGAGAGAAGAGAGTAGAAGCCTGGCAGGTGTCCACCATTATCAGCAGCTCCTTAAACCTAATAAATCCCAAATGGTCATAAAATAAGCTCTTTGTTCAATAAAGTGATTACAATCTGATAAATACAAAGCCAAATATTAGAAATAAGACTCCGTCCATAATTTTACTAAAAAAAGGACAACATTCATACAATATTTTCCAAGGTTTAAAAAAAGGACAAGAAAATTATCTTGAACTCAGGGAACCATTTTAGTAGAGTCACCATCATTATAGGTAGCCATCCTTATTTTCAAAAATTGACGGGCACATGTACCCAGAGTCCGTACTCAACGGATATAGGCTGAGGGATTGGGGATTAAGGATTGGGAAGCTTTGTTTCATTGGTTATTTTTCCTATTCTTTTTGGCATTTCGTGCTGTCTATTTTGTTAAATAGTATTCCTTATTGTCCGTTCTCTTCATAGTGTTTCCCTTCTACCAATAGATCTTATTTTATCAACCAGAACATATATATGCATGTATATTTTAAATTTAAATTTCATGTATACATAGCACTATTCAAAGGTTATAGATAATAAGTTGAATAGGAATCCAGACCTGCACTTCTCTTTCATTTGCTTCACAGCATCAGCCAAATCATGACTCTGAAGTTCTTCAGAGTCCTGAAACTTCAAAAACTCATCACCACCATGCCCTGTCATATAGAGAAGAATATGACTTCCTTCATCACTAAGAAGTCGCTTGGACCTTGGAACAGCAGTCTCGTGACGACCCGTTAGTACACGTATAAAGTTTTCCACTGTCACTTCATAGCCACGATAATCTACCTAAGGGATTGCAGGAAAAAGAGTCATCCGGTTAAAGATAGCCTTCAAACTAGAAAGAAGCAAATATTTCATCTTCTAGATACTATGAGAGATAGTGCTACAATTAAAATGAGAAAAGAAAATTACGGATGGGCCTTTATCAAAAAATAACCATTGCACATTATAACACTAGCACCTCCTTTAGGCTTTGTTTGGGAGTTCAATTTAGAAGGGGAGGGAAACAAAGGGAAGGCGTTGGGAGGTTTTAACATGTTTGGGAGTATTAATTTAAATGGTGGAAAATGTTAAGAGTGTTTTTAAACACCCAAAGCACTCCATAATCCCCCTTTTTGAGTTTCCCTGTTTTGGGGTGTTTAAGTGGAATATAATTTAAAATTACTATAATTCCCTTTCCAAGTTCAAACAAATCTCCATTTTGCATTTCAAGTGAGAGGCTCCATAACCATAAACCCTAGAAATTAAAAACTTTTCCAAATCCAATCCACATGTTTCTCGAAGCACCACTTCCTTGGCAAATGCACCAAGCACTTGCTGAGCGCATGGTTGGAGCAATCACAACTGTCACCGCCGTATCGTCAATAACAGCCTCGGTCATCATCATGCCCTCCAAGACATACCTCTTGCTAGTCTCAAACCTTAGTGCCTCTTCATCGCTTGCACCCAAGGTTGGGTCCCACATGTGAGGCTCTTTCTTGCCATGTGCATAGCAGCACGCACCGCCATGGCTGCAAGAGTTGCCTTGGCGCCTAAGGTACAAGCAGAGGATGGTCTTCCATAGTGGATGGACAAAATGATCAGCACAGACATCACTGCCATCGCCATGGTTGTCCCTCTTGCATTTCTCAGCTGGTATGACATCGTTTTGAGGTGCAGCATCGGCAATTTGATTTTCCAGGTAGGTTTGACTGTTTGAGTCATCTAAAGTCATTTGATGTAATTTAAGCATGGAATTGTGACTGATTTGGCTTAGGGTTTTAGAGGGCAAGAGCTCAATGTTGTGAAGAGGCTCTGCAATAATTAAGTAAAACTAAAATAATTAAAAATGCATCAGAACCCCTCTATTTCCTTTCCTTTATTTATCTTACACTCCCAAGCAAGGGCAAGGCAAACCTCTCCCCCCCCCCTTTACATTTTCTTCCCCTTCAATTTCTTCCCTTTCCCTTCCCTTCTAACTCCCAAACAAAGCCTAAGAGAACATAGCATTTAGTGTGATGATGAACATAAAAACCTTGTGCATGACTAAAGTATATTTTCTGATAAACTAAAATACTTTATGGTAGATGCAGGCCAGACTCAGCGAGTTGTCCACCAGGACCATGCTATCTTATGTAGGCTCATTATGAAGCAAGCCCTTCACATCAATAATTGTATAACCAATTCATTAATTACAAGATCATACTTTCTTAACATTGCAATGAGACAGAGCCATAGCTAACAATAATGATTGCTCTACAGCTAACAATACAGAAGAGTCGAACCAAAAAATGTGTGCCTAAAAACTCACCTCAACATTATCCCCATACAGGTTAAGCCTATGATTTTCATTATTAAAAACTTGGGCAGGGTACTTGTTTCTTGCATTACATGCCATGTCATCTGCTAGCATGAGTATAATCCTCTCATCAGGTATTCCTAGCCGCTTAACTGTCCTGAATGAGAAAGAATTTATAATGAACAATTGGTTATTACCAAACATAGTTCAAAAAATTAAAAACAAGGCTAAAGTTGGATACTCACCTATACAAGGACAAAGTATTGGCCATATGTCGATAATTAAACCTGAACAAGGGAAGCACCATGCTTATACCATACAATCACAAGTTAAAGGTAGACTATATTCAAATTTTCTCTATAAGCCATTGTAAGGAGTTGCCAAAGTGCTCAGTGAACAATTGGAAAAATTGCATTTTCACTAAGTACCCTATTTATCATTCACATTCATTGTTGCCAAAGAGCCGAAAGGTGCCCAGCAAAAAACTAGAAACTAAACCCTAAATACTTAATACACTAGGTAGCTCTATTCATGTGATCAGAATTAGGAACCAATAGAAAAATATATAAAAAGTAAGATATTGTAGTTCAAAAGGAATTCTTATAAACTAAAGAGGAAATCTTGATTTACCAGAAGCGTGATGTGCAGACCAAAACTGCCCAATTATTAGTGTGCATGGTAACCTCAGATGAAGATGAAGAATATGCTACAGAGTTCCCGATATAATTAAGAACTATCAACAATATCACCAACACTTTCATAAGGGGCAAAAAAAATCTTGAGATGAGGAATTCCATCCTTCTTTCCGAGTTATTCTTGCATCAATCAAATTTACCGAATTTGTTGTTCTTGTAGATGTGGAATTGATAGTCAATTGCTTATTTCTTTCCAGTACCAAGGAAATGTTCCACAACTGCAAACACAATTCAGCCACCACAAATCAATCCCACTAAACTGTAATATTATACCTTAAAATTTGTGCAAAAGTTAGGACCTATTTGGTTACTGTTTCCATCCCCTGTTTTCATTTTCAACTTGTTATGTTTCATGATTTTGTAAAAAGAAAATATTGAAAATAATAAAATTTTATTTTCAGCTTTCATTTCCTATTTTTAGTGTTTCGATCCTTAAAAAAGTAAATACAGAAAATAAAAATCAAAAAATTAAAAATTAGAACCAAACAAACCCTCATTTGGAATCCGTTTTTACACAAAATTCAAGTTAATATTAGACTACTTAATAAACCTTTACAATTCTAGAATGAAAGAGGCATCCATCCCTCAATTGTGAGAGTAGACTGCTGCACGGACTAAAAACTATTTTTTAGATTTTTATAAAGAGACTAAAAAAATCAAAGACATTTATTTATTCACTTTTAAAAAAAACAACAAAACCCAAAACAAAGACTTGACCCAAAAAAAAAAAACTGAAAAATAGAATCTAAATCCCTAAAGTTGCTATAACATGAAAGGAATGAGTGACAGAGGCTAAGCGATGCACAGGGGCAGCGGAAGGGATGATCACCGTGGCGGCGGCGACTTTGCAGCCGAGGTTGACAGGCTCGCCGGGGTGGCTCCGGCGCGGGCTTCGCGGTGGTTCTGTAGGGCGGAACTGACAAGGTCGCCGGTTTGTGCAGTGGTTTGCGGCGGGCTTCGCGGCGTTGAAGCAGAAACAAGGAGAGGCTGGGAATGTCGTGCTCTCCGGTGGCGACAGGAAGGCTTGATGCAGCGATATACCGGAGCAGCAGGGAACGTGCAGACGGTGCTGGTTCTGGTTCACGACCGCGGCACTCTTGTTCGCGACGGCGGCTCTGGCGGATTGCGGTTGGTTATGGGTGTGGTGTGTCGTGGGGCTCTGTCTATCCGAGCTTCGTGGTGGTGTAAGATTGAGAGTAGTGATGGCTGAGGCAAGGTTCTGTTAGGCAGTGTTTGGCAGAGGGACAGATACAAAAATACGGAGACAGAGACAGTGAGACTTAAATATAAATAATAAATATGTATATGAGGATTATTAAGAAAAAAAAAATATTAAATTTCCGTTTTATATCCTGCCCCACCGTTCCCACTTTCCTACACAAATTTTGTTTTTTATCCGCCCTGTTCCCTGCCTCTCTCTTTCAAACACGTTTCTGTCAACTGTCCCGATTTTGCGTCTGTCTTCTAAACCAAATGCTACCTATGGTTCGCAATAATGGTGGTGGTGGTGGTGATAACTGCTTTGAACATTTAATAAGATTAAATCGAATTTAATTATTATGTTTTGAATAAATCATAAAATTAAAGAATTTAATTCAATTTATTGATTTTAGAATGGATCTAAAAATATAATAAATTATTTATTTTTATTATTTAACTTTTTATTAATAAAATATTATATTTTAATAACAAATTCAATTATTCATTACATAATATGATACCATCAAAACCAACTCAAAATGCTTTATAAATAATTCTATCAAAGAACTTTTTTTAAAGAAAAAAACACTAAAATTGATTAAATTAATTCATATTTCTAACAACGTAGTGAATTATAACCACTAGGCAGAACAATCGACATTCACAAAACTGTAAAAAATCCCAACTGGGTTGCGTTTATTGCTTCCTTGTCATGCTTCCATATATAAGGTTGAGATGAGTTTTTGTTCCTGACTTTTGACGTAGAGAGAGAAGGAAGAAAAGAAAAAACACTTTTTTCACTTAACCCACTTCAAGGTATATGTGGACAAAATGCCTCATTTATAGTCAAGATTCAAGGAATTAAAGGACATGGTGACATATTAACCCAACTTCTAGAGAAAGAGAGACCTGGAGAACAGTTGCGCGTTCTCGGAATAGATGGGAAGATGGAGAGGAGAAGGGTATTTTGGGTGGATAACTTTTAACATCAATTTCATCGCCAAATCAGACCTTATTAGCTTTAATTTACTTTCGGGCATTTGAAACGAATTGAATTCCATCTTGATTTCAATTCCATACTATTATTTAGTTTTAAATAAATGAATTTAATTTCAATTCTCTTGAGAATTCAATTCCAGCTTCAAACACCCTATAAAGGTTGAAGGTAAGAATGTTCTTGGTGACTTGTATGAGATGGTGGGGGTTTGGGTTCACAATGGTGAAGGATGAAGGAGGTGGTGATGAAAGAGGGTAATGATGGTATGGTTGCTGGATTGAAAGGATTGTGCCTATTTATAAAATTTTTATCTAACTAATTGGGAATGATTTGAAAGTGAAATTGATTAGATTTAATTGAGATTTAGTTGGGATTTTAATTTGAAAAGATTTGATTAAAATTCTGACTTATATCCAGATAGAAAGTTAATTGAACTATTTTTTTTTTTTAAAGATTTTATATGAACTAAAAAACAATCAAATTTTATAAGGAAAATAATTTTTTTGTTTTTTTTTTTATTTTCAATTTTTTTTCTTTATATACAAAAAAAAACCTAAATAAAATATGATATTCACAACCATCATAGCAAATAGAGCTGAAAAGCCCCATATCATAATTTTTTGTTCATTTAAAAAATAAAGAAAAGAAAATGTGGAGCATAAAAGAATGAGGTTTAAACTCGCTGAAGCAAGACCCTTAGAACCATGAGCGCCTCAGCGCCCTTAACACCGCCCCCATCATCGCAAGGACCGCCAGCCGCTTTGTCGCCAACCGCTCTCTGGACCCTCCTCACACCTCTCTCAACACTAGGACATCCTTGATTGCTTTGGATCTATTGAAATTCTCTTCTAAGAACCCTATAATCTAATGCTTTGTTGATTTTTCCCTTGATTAATATTTGTTAAGTATAGGCCAAAAAAACATGCTTGATTGAAAATGGAGAATGGGTGCAGGAGAGTTACGTTAAGGTTAAAATGGCGACCATGTTTGGGCTTTTATTTTTTCAATTTGGTTTTTAGTTTTATCTTTTAAAAGACTAAAGCTATAATTTATTTCGTCAGATTTATAATGAAGTCCCTCCCAATTTAAAAAACTTATACTAGCCCTTTCAATTTTCACAAATGGGACAAATTAGTCCCTCCATCAAATTAACGAAATTTCTACTGTCACTATTTACTATCCAACAAAACCACAGCCAAGGAATGAGCTTGATTGAATCAGGGAAAGAAGACCCTGTTGAGTTTGACTCTAGTCCAACTTTGTGAAATGACTTGAGAGGTGTAAGATAAGTAGGAGCTAGAAACAACAACTAGTATGAGATTTCTCAAATTCCACATTATCAAAGAATTTTAAAAAGCCAATTTAGTGCATCATATTCATAGATATGGACAAATTAGTCTTCAAATTGAAAATCTTATTAGTACCTCAACTTTAACAAATGGGAAAGTTAGTCCTTCCATCAAATTGTCATCTAATTTAATGGAAATATCTACGTATTTGTTAACTGCTTGACATGTATTGTTATGTTCATGTGGGTCTTAATTTGCCTCACTTCTATTTTTGCACTTAACAAATAATAACTCAACGTTAAAATATTTCTTCTGAGGAAAGAGTGTGGCGAGATAAAAGATGCAAAGAAGGTTAACGACTTCCTTTAGAGGAACCAAGTTAAGAACCATTATGAAGATTAATAGTATACGTGAAGAGTTAACAGGACATGTAAATAAGTTAATAGGACATAACTAGATGAAATTTGATGGAGGATTAATTTACCATATATGAAAATTAAAGGACTAGTATGAGATTTTTCAAATCAATGAACTAATTCTGTCCCCTACTATAAATATGAGGAACTAAATTGGGGTTGTAGTTTTTCCAATTTTTTTTGATAATGTGGAATTTGAGAAGGTCTATTAACTATGTTAGTAACATTTAACGCTAGAGCAATTTGATGTCAGAGTTTTAAAATCTTAGGATTAAATTGATGTTAAAAAAAATTTGAAGACTAAATTGATCCAAACTACAAAATCTTATGATCAAAATGAATATTTTATCAGGAAAAAAATATTGGCCCTGGCTTCATCATTCGCCCTAACAGAAGTCTAGTGGATTGAATTAGGGTCCTTAAATTTGATTTAATACGATTCTAAGGTCAGATCATATTATACTTTGAGTTGTTCCACTTACTCAAAGTCAAATAGCTTTTTTGAGCAATACATTTTTAGAATAATTAGTGATAAATTATAATATTTTAATATTCTAATATTTTAATTAATATATTTTAGATAATTTGATATTATTTTAGACCCCACCTAAATTTGATTTGTTTTGAAATATGTATGTAAAATATATCTTGAATTTTGTATTTTACTTGTACAATTTGATAACTTTGTAATGTATAATATTCAAAGCTTGATTGAGAGGTCCATTTTAAAAGAGATATAATATATTCTTTTAAGTTATAATACTTGTTGTGTTAGTCTTTCGTGTAAAAGATGTTTCAGTATCGATAATTTTTAAACAAAAAGTGAGCCACATATCATTTATTAATTTGGAGAGTGTGAGTTTTTTTTTTTTTGTTCATTTAATCTGGACTTGATATATTGAGAATTTGTAAATGGTGTCACGTCAAAAAAAAATTGTAAATGGTGTTTGTTAGGTTTATTGTCGAATGAATTTCTTTTACATAATAAATTAATTTCAACTTTTGTACACTAATAATATAAAATTAATTTGAAGAGTCATTTATTCATATTCTTTCATGGGAGTAGTTACTGTCACTCTCAAATATTTATTGTCACTCTTACTTCTAGTGATTTTAGTTGATTTTTCTAGAATGTCTCTCTTATTAAAAATACTAATAATTAATTTCTTTAATATAATTATTTAGATCTAATCATTGATTTATTTATTAAACGCTTTTGATGCTATAATTATATAAATATTATAATAATGACTATTTCTATAAAAAAATATTAATTAAAATTTAATGACATCGAAGACATATTAGCAAATTGTAAAATACAAACAACGTAAAGTCGAGTTAATAAAAAAATAAGGTAACTAAAAAAAAAAAGTAATATACACTATGCACATAAAATCTTTTAACATCTAGTGTTGATATAATTAAATAAAGATTTAATTGTTCTGACCTTCTATAATTTCACTCAATTTTCAATCACTTATAGTTAAAAAGTTTTTAATTAATTCCTTATATTATATAAAATTTTTCAATTGAGTCCTACATAATAACCATTACAAAAAATAGAATATTTTTTCAATTGATTCCCTATGAATAATAACCGTTACAAAAAATAGAATATTCCTAGTTAACCAAAAAACATAATAAACCTTAACTAAATATTAAAGAAACATATAATTTCAAATACATTTTTTAACCAAATAATTTTTATTATAATGTTTTGTTCTTTAGTTCTTTTTTTTTTGAAAAAAAAGAGCTAACTTGATACATTAAATTAATTTTTTTACTTCTTTTCTTATATATCTAGGTGTAATAATGATTTGTAATCATTTTTATTGCCAATTATTTTTACTTATTATTACTTTTACAAATTCACTATTAGACTATTTAAAAGTGTTTCAACTATCATACGTAGGAGGATTTTAGCACATCATTATATGACAGAGTGACACTTTGCTATAGCTTATGAGTGTTATATTTTTGTTTGATTAAACTTGGCAAGATAATTAAATTTTATTTTATTATATTTTCTAATTCAAGTTAATCATTATGTTAAAATCAATAGTTTCTTGTGATGAGTTGAAAGTTTAGTTATAGTTATTTTTATCTATTAGTAATATTGAAATGATAATAGACAAATTTTTAAAATATATTTTTATAGGGAAAATTGAAATGTTAAAAAAATCCTAATATCTAAATTAAATATATAAAAATACAATCTCAAAAATTAAAACAACAATTCTTTGAATATCACAAAAGAGAGATATAAACACTTATTTTACTTTGTTTGCCTCAAAGGCTTATTCTATTTTAAAATTGATAAATTAAAATAATTAAATATTATATTTAATGTTAATTAGCATAATTATGAAATATAATTTGAAATATGGGAGTAGTAATAGACAATAATGTAACAAAGCTCTTAAACTCTTAACTCTTAATTAAAAGTAGTTTTGAAATATATGAATAAAGGCACTAAGAATGGCAATAGACATTTAGAAGTGGCTACCCTTCTTTCATTTGCACTATCTTTTACAATGTTCTAAAAATCAGTTTATGTTAGCCCACTAGTCTAACTAAAAACTATACCTTTTTCCCTCTGCGGATGTCAAACTCCTGTTTCAAAAACCAATCAAAGATTAAAAAAACTGGTCAAGCTACTAACTAGAGACTCCATCATGTGAATTTATTATTCATATCATTTGGCTAATAAAAAAAATTCTTAAATTTATTTATAAGCAATTTTTTAAAGTTTATACTGAGTAAATTAAATTTATGAATTTAATTTTAATATATTAACTATATATATAAGTTTTATATTATTATTTAATCATTTCTTTTTATTCGTATAACTTTTTAAATTGTAAGTGTGAAAGTTAACAATATTTATTATTATGACACTACATAATTAAATAACAATATAATATTTTTACAATATTAGTGTATCAAAACTAAATCATAATTAATTTATTTACCTATTTAATTTTTTTCAAAATGTTATAGTAAACATTTATTTTAAATTTTATGATTATGAGTCTATCATGAATTTAATTTCCTAATCACTAAAAAGGATTGAGTTTGAATATTATAAATAGAAATAATTAGTATTATAAGAGTTGAATTTGGTTCCTCTAAAATGAAGAAGTTGGTAAAGTGAGAAAATGAGGAATAAATCACCTTTAGATGAATAACTTCCTTTGCATGTGAATCTCGCTAAATGATCTAAGGGTGATTAATGTCACGTTTTTCATTTTATCAACCACGCCTCACTTTGAGAAGAGGCAAATCCATAAGGAGGTTATTCTATAGTAACTTAATAGGTTGATCTAAATTAATTAGAACACAGTGATATTCAGATGCCGTTGAATGACATAGCGTGCTCGTGATGCTAATTGTTCGTTCTCAATTTTATTTTGTCTACTAGTATATATTTAGCACATTATAATACTCTCAAATATTTTTCTAAGAACCATAGCTGCCCAATAATATTTTTCTAGAAAGAAAAACATGATTTCTCTCAACTTTTTCCGATAAATCTCCTTTGTTACAGGACCATTCCAGCTCTCATAATCAAGTTTTCAGGAGAAGCACACTCCCAGCTACCAACTGTGAGTGTATTTAAGCTCATGACCATATTTTTTGTCATTATTAGTATTTTCCCCATTATATAAATTGTTTATGAAATTCTAGAATGACTTATGCCAAGTACATACTTTCACAGATATGCCAAAATTTCAGAAAATTATTGTTTTACACAGCTATCATGAAACCTTATTTTAGAAAGCTCATGAGACCATATGTGATATCTTGCATGTTATGAAATATCTTTTTTCCAGTTATGAAATTATGAGACCCTAGCTTAATGTTTATAGCAGAAGTATTTATTATCATATTTTCAAACTATAGATTTTCTATTAAGATTTTATAACATCAGATATGATTTATTGAAAGCGTGGAACAAAGTATGAATCATAACAATTGTCAGATACATACTTTGTAGGCTTCTACATCACTATGTCTATAAGCTGGTGATTATTTGTGCATGATTTTAGAACCTCAATTATGTTAAGTCAGATTATTATAATTATATGAATTTAGAGCTTTATGATTTAGTCGTTATGTACAAGTTATTTTATAGTAATTAGTGAGAAATATAACAAGTTAATGGCTACATGATTGATCATTAACCTTGGTACTAAGTGGTCCGTAGAGGACTAGTTCACCCAAAGTAAGAAACCCAGTGGGTGTCCATTTATGAGACCTAGTTAGATGTCCATCAGATTAGCCATTCGACTAGATTTAACTATTTAGCTCAAATATTTATGTACAAAACATCTCTTGTTTCTCTATTAGTTATTGCCATGAATTTAGTTAAATCATGGTTTTCAGGAATATTATATGTAATTATATATAAAACGTGTTACATTAGTCACATGTATATGTTATAGATATTTGTTGTTGTACCATGTGGGTTGTGAGTGTAAGCCCACTCATTAATTTTAATGAACTCACTCCTCTCTTTTCCTTCCCTACAAATACAACTACAGGTTCAGCCCACCATAGAATCCTCCCCATACTGCTGAGCTTCTTTGGTGAGCTTCGCTTTGGAGTGAAGCTTACTATTGGTTATCAGTTAGAAGTGCTCCAATAATTGTATAGGCATGATCCTGACATGCATTATATTGTTTTCACTATTTTCAGAATTTCAGTCATTTATTATGTTTGGCTTTGACCCAGATTATGAATTTTATGCAGTTTTATGTTCAGGATTTATAATTGGAAATATTTTCAGAATTATGAAGTTTAGTTCAACTTGAGATATTTTAAATATATTCAATTTATTTATGCATGTTAAATAGTCACGTTATCAGGCTTTTGGGGATCAAATCCTCACGTGCCCTTACGTTCTTTAAGTGGGTTGTGCAGTTATACTAGTCATTTGAACTTTTTTGAATTTCAGAGAACAGAAGTCAGTTCTAAAAGCATCCCATGAAATATTCTCAAGAGCACCCCCTAGCTTTTAAGAGTTTGAGCAAAAACACCTAAGCTTTTTAGTTTACCAAACAGAAAAATTGACTTATATTTTTCATAAGCTAAAGAATATTATCAAATCCTCCCTCACTGTGTATCTTATGTATTTTGTGTATAGAACAAGTGCCACATTGCTTAGGTAAGTCTCTCTATAAGGCTTCATATATCGTTTCAAACTTTCAATAATCAAGTATCTATTTATGGGTTTAAGGTAATAATGTAGACTTGATCCTATACAATAAACACACACACACACGCGAGTTAAGCCCTGTGATGCCCGCTGAACATTTTTTGACACCTAAAACTTCAACCCAACCTACTAAAATTGTACTTTCCACGAATCAACCCAGGATTGAACCCGTTTTGATATCTCTAGTTTCAATAACCAAGTAGCTATTTATGGTATTAAGGTAGTAATGTAGACTTGATCCTATATAATAAACACACACACACGGCTTGCCTCGTCTAAGACTGTTCACCAGTGTGTGGACCTAGAAAGCTTCTTACCATTTTGTAAATTATTTTTTGGAAAAATAAATTTGTTTTGGACTGGACCGATAGCCTATTGTATGCTTTAGGGACTACCCATTATATTTGTGCCACTGGAGGAGGCCCATATAACCTTGGAGCCCAAACCGAAAAGAGAACTCACTTTTCCTTCTCTTATGCTTTCATTCCACGATGCTGCCTGCTGCTTCTTCCTTTTCTCTGCCTTGTGCTTTGCTGTTTTTGCTCTGCTTCTTCTTTTCTTGTTAGCGCACTTAGCCTACCCACAGCTTCATTCACGGCATTCCTTGGAATGAGATTTTGTTGCTCAATTATACCGGGAACAGTGTGTTAAGCTTAAAAACAGTGTGTTAGGCACAATTTGTGGTGCACTCTTTCCGTTCCTTTTGTCTTGCTTGCTGCCCCGATTTTTGCAGTATTAGGGTTATATAAAAATCCAATTTTACTGTGCTAAAATACTGATATCCCATCAACTTTTCCAGAATATGTCACTTTCAAGTAATCACTTTCATATTACCCACTCAATTGATTTTACATTTTCTTCTATAAATTGTGTTAAAAGCATAATACTTGCCTCCTTTCGTCTAACTCCTATGACAGTAGAGACAAAAAATAAACATAATCTATAAGCCACTTAACTGAAAACCGCAAACCATTGCAAATAAAACAATGTCAAACTAATGAAATGTTGATCTAAGGGAAAGAGGTTTAGATCTCTTAAGCATGAGATTCTAGGTTAATTCTAGATTCATGTGTATGAAAAATATTTTTAAGAGGTGTTTTTGCTTAGTGTCTAACTATATCATGGAAGATTAGCCACTTATCTATCTGACGATAGCATACTCTAGAAAAAAAAAAAAAACAAAAAATATACACAAATATGACATCCAATAAATGAAATTTAAATAAATAAATATATATAACTTTAGTGCATTCTAAATGATCGCTAAAAACATATTCATTTATTTTACTTATATTATTGTACTCAAAATTAATTATAAATAATTCTTTCTTTTTATTATATAATAATTATATTACTCAAAAGTATTTTAATAACATTTACTTAGTTTTATTAAAATTTAATTTGAATATACTAAATGTGAAAAAAAAACATACAAATATTTAATAATATATTGTTACATTAATAAAAATATTTAATTCAATAACCTATTACATTTAAATTTAAGTTAATTATCATACATTAACCGTATAAAACTATTTTACACCATTATTCAATTAACATATTTTATTTGGATGACTTTTTAAGGAATTAAATTAAAAAATTAATTGTAATAACTTATGTGATAATATGTTATTAGATGACTATATAAAAAAAATTTATATTACTTTATAAATAAATTTGAAAAGAGATGTATTTTAAAATGGAGGGAGGGAGTAGTGTTTGCTTGCCCATCATGCCCGTCTAACTATCCAGATTTTGAAAAGGGAAAATTCTTATGTCTTTTCGGAGGAAGAGCATTTCTTCCCCTATGATATAATTTTTACCTTTGAACTGTTTTCTCTCTCCTTTACTTTCTCTTTTCTCAACAATAATCAACGGTCCCTATAGTATGTGGAGGAAAAGACCTGTTCCTCCGGGAGGATGCAAGCGTGACTCAAAAGAAAAGAAGGAACAATCGTGGTTAGGCTCTTCCAAGACAGGATTGGATTGCAGTGGCCGATTAAGCGCGTGGTGACTGGTGAAGGCAGGCACTAAAATGAGAGGCATGAAATGAAGCAAGAGACAATGAAACTTGGACAGCTCGCCTCACTGTACACCACTCACTCCACCTATCAGCAATGCCAAATGTAAGAGTGATTTTATATCTTTCTTCTTTATCAAAAATAAATTTCATATGACCCTTTGATGCGAAAGTGATGTGACGCCAATGTTTTGTACTTTTTTTCTTTTTTATTAAAAAATGATTTTTCAAAGAATTGTTTAAAAATATTAAAACTAAAATTATTTTTTTTAATGAATTTGATATTTTCAAAATATAAAAACTCATTTTTATAGTGTAATTTTTTTTTATTTCTTAACTAAGACACTAATTATTATTCTCTCCATCCTTAAATAATTATATATTTTAAAAATTTACTTTGTCTAGAAATAATTATCCATTTAAAAATTTAGATAATATTAATTATTTTTTACCAATAATATTTTTATTAAATACTATTGTCTTATTAGTGAAGAATGAGAGAGAAAGTTAGAATATTAAAAAGAAGCAAGAGAAATTTAGTAAAATGATCCTAATTTTACTAATATTAATATTTTATCAATAAATTTATTAATTTCAGTGAATATTTATAATTGGATAGTTATTTAAAAATGAAGAGAGTATATATTATATAAACTCCTAAAAATATATCATTTGTAAAGGCATTGGTTTAAAAAATAAAATAAAATGAAAATTTAAAAAAAATTAATGAATTTTATGTATTAAAACATAAAACAATCCAGCACAAAAATTTCTTTTTTTAAGTATTTCTTTGACCTTAAATAAACCCTTAAAAGGTAAATTATAAGGTGAACTTTTTTGTTTAGGTCCACTTTAAACCTTCTATTATTATTTTTATTAAATAATTTAATCTAATAATTAATAAATAAATAATTTATAAGAGACCCAAACATATGACATCCTCTCTAAAAAAACCCACCCTTAAAAATATACTATCTTTTCGGCTTTTACAAACTTTAATTAATTGACCACGGTGCTGGCGTTTTCTTAAGGATTGGACCACGGAGTTGCGGAGTGGAGGAATCCTTCTAGATGTTGTCTAATGTTATGGAATCATGCCTCGGTGCCATTTAAGCCGGTCCCGCATATATTTGGACCATGTCATGATTCCGAAAAATCCTTTACTGGTACATGTAGCTGCTCCGTGATTGCTTTTTACGGTGTGTTTAGCTAGGCATTTAAAAATAGAATGTAAATTTAATGTATGAATTTTATATATAAAATTATATTTATAGAAATTTTACTCTTATTTTAGTTTCCAATTAAATATACTCTTGGAGTTTAATTTTGCATTGAGAATATGAAATTTTTTTCATCATCATCTAACTAAATCATTCTATTTATATAATTTTTTAAATAATAATATAAAACTTAATCACTTTTATTAATGTGATAATATATAATTAGATAATAATTTTATGCTCTCAAAATATATTTAGTTAAGAAATAAAAATGATATATATATTTTTATAAATAAATTCTATAAAATTATATATAAATAATAAAATTTCATTTATAAAAAATTTATCTTTATTTTTACTTTCAAACTGAATATACTCTTCTTCTATGAAATGAAAATTACTCCCGCTATTTTCATCACCTCCTCAGCCACCCCCACTCCAATTATGGATCTCTCTTGTGCTTTTTCAGTGTTCCAGCAAGAGCGCACGTCTGCTCCACTCGTTTGCTATGGGACCACCATTTACTGCTCTTTAGGGATATGCGGAGGTTGTTGTGTTCCGAAAATCTCAACCGCACATTGTCATTAACAGCTGATCAACGTGTGTTATTGTGATACATAGTAGATCAAACAAAATTCACTCATTCATTTAGATAATTAAATCAAAACACCGTTTTGTCATGTCATTTTCACCCTTTATTTCTTGCAAAAAAAATAAAATAAAATTCAAAATGCAAATCCTGGTACAAAAAGTCTCAACTCACTCATGCTCTTCATTATTAGTGATTATTTAAATATAAATTACAATATATATTATTATTTAAATTTTTTAATTTATATTATCGCTGCTATTTGTTTATTTTATAAATATTTGGGCCAAGACAAAAAATTTTTTTGGGTAAAAAATATATTTAAGCCTATTTATTAATTTAAATTATTTTTATTATGAAAAATTATTAAATTTTATTATATTTTTTTTATATACATTAACATATATTTATTATCAACTTTAATAATTGTATAACTATTTATTATTCAAATAAATTATAAAAATGTCACATTCTATATTTATTTTACATTTTTAATATATGTTAATTCCACTTACACGAAAATTAGTTATCTTTACTCACCCTTCCCAACACTATGCTCAGCGTAAAAATAACTAATATAAGAGGATGACTTATAATTTAGACTATTATCGAATCAAAATCTTAGGACATCAATTTAATATTAATTTGGTCATAGTAAAATTTGTAACATCAATTTAATTTTAGTAGTTGGATTTCTATTTTAATGGAATAATTAAACTGATGTCAAAGTAAAAATATCATGATTAAATTGATGGCAAAATATAAAAAATTAGAATTAAATTGATGTAAAATTTTTTATTAGGATCAAATTGATATTAAATTAAAAATAATAGGACCAAAAATTATATTTATTTTTAAAAATTTAATAATAAAAATATTGAACTTGAATAATAAATATAATTTAAATTAATAGTATTTAAATATTAATATATATTTTAATATATATTTAAATAATTAATAATAACAAAGAAGATGAATGAATTAAGACTTTGTCTTTGGATTTGCATTTTGAGTTTTTTGCAATTTGGATCAAAGAGGGAAATAAAGGGCAGAATTGAAGAAAGACATGATAAAAGGGATGGTTTTTTTTTTTACCTCAAAAATTATATTGATCGGAACGAGATTTAAACCTATAATCTCACATAAATTATTCAAATTCCTCACCATTAAGCATCTCATAGTGGCTTATTTCATTGACTTTGACTTATTGGCAACAATCGTCACAAAACAAATCCAAAAGCACCAATAGGAAAGGTGGCAAATATTATTGAATTTCATCAAGTATTTGGCAACACTCATCACAGAACAAATTAGTTCCGTATAAATAACTGTTGAACACTTTTCGATACTTATACTTATTGGGCCAACACTAGCTAGATGGTGAAATGCAATGTATAAGATATGTTGAACGTGTCATAATTTGTTCAGTAAATATTAATTTTTTATTCAAATCCATAAATAATTCAAAGTATTTCCTTAATTATAGATTTTTTTACTAAAATAGAGAAGTAAAATGCGTCAAATACAATTTACGCAGAAAACCATGCCTATTTAATTTTAGTAGAAATTGAATTTTGAATTTTTGTCATCTTAGAATCAATTAGCAATAATTCTTGCTAAAATTAAATGCACCATATCAAGAATTTAGAAACAAGAGTAAAATAAAATAACAACAACTTTGATTGATAATAATAATAATAACTTTGTAATATAATATACATAATACAACAACATGTCTACAAACATATTTGACTTTCACATTACTGTTTTGAAAAATGTGCATGTGATATTGTTTTTTGTGGAAAGTGGCCTAAGAAGGTGAGGTATGTGCTCCTCAGGGCACCACAATAGTATAAGACTTTGTTGCCAATAGAGTTTCATCAAAATGAGAAATTATGGTTGTGATAATACATTGATTACTTTTATGATTTATCTACTTGACATTGTAGATCTTTTGATTTTCCTCAAGTATCCTCCCAATGAAAGTAATCTTATCTGAGCATTTGAACATTTAAGATCTTATATAAGACATAACTCTTTTGAAACTAAATATTCCATATCTAGAGGTTAAATCCAAAACCATCGGTTGAGGGAATGAACAACTAGTACTCCAACTAATCTGGTGTTGGTGTTGATAGTATAGAATTGTTTCACATTGCTTGTATCCAGAAATTAAATTACAAAATTTATTTGGAAAGAATAAAAAATTGACTAGCAAGAATTACAAGTTAGAGATAAACAACAGGAGTATATCGCATTAGAAGCAATAAGACACGCATGTTGAAACGAGGGCAAGAAAATTGTACGTTGAGACCGCGAAGGTGTCCCAATTGATAAATTATTGCATGTTCCTAAACGCACTTAATGCAATACTCACAAGTATGTATAATTATTCATTTCAAATTTTTCATATAACTTTTAAGGGTGTGTTTTAATAGAGGTAACAATAGGATGAAACTTTTTATGAAAAGCTCTATGCCTAAAATTATATTGAAACTTATCCATAAAAAAAAATTTCCTCACCTTTTATAACTAACCAAACACACTCTAATCATTACAAATTAGAATGAGTGATTATGAATACTTATCAGGCACCCCAAATGATGCAAGAGTGTCTTGTTCCAATCACCATCATCTTCATAAAATCGATCATGTTCTCTTTTTCCTTCTTCTTCTTATTCTCTCTATTCTGCTCTTGTCCTCTCTCCTCCTCCATTCAACTGAAAATATACCCACAAACTTCAATGCATCAAAATTAAGAGTTTATTTTCTACACACTATCATCACAACATACCGTAAACCATTCACCATAATCTTTCATTTTGTTTAAATTATATTGATTGATAGTGTAAACTTTTTTGTTTACCAGAAGTATCCTTCCAACAAGACAATCTTCTGGCATTTAAGATTGAAAAATAATATGTTTATTATAACATCTTTATATAACATTCTTCCAACATAGGGGAAAAAAAGAAGTGACAGATTGATTTCAATTTTTATTTCCATGGACCTGCTTTTTTTTTTTTTTTTAATTTGTGTCCATATTGTAAAAGCATTTTACCTATATCATTACTCTTTTAGATTTCATGTAAAGAGTAGCTCTCCAGACACCACTCTCCATATTTAGAGCCCGAACGCGACCCCAGTAACCAAATGGAGGAAGTATATATTGGTAGCGATAGTGTGCTCAGCTCTCCATATCAAATTAAATTCCGAAATCGACTACTATTACTCAACATTGCTATTTTAACACTTAAAATAAATTATTAAATATAATAAATTAATAAAAAAATAAAAATTACTATTACATATAATAATAATAAATTAGATGTTTTTGATCAGATATTCCCTTTTTAATCTTAAAATAATATTTATCTTAATATTATGTAAATCTAACCACCATGCATTACACGTGGGAGGTAAAGGACGCGAGCAGTACATGCATGGCAGTAGAAAGCAGTAGAAGTAAGACACGCTCGCGCGTGGGAAACGAGAGTATGAAAAAATTAAAAAAAAAACTGCCGCGACCGCGAGTGTATCCCAATCACCATCTCCCTCGTAAAAAATCATCAAATCAAATAACATCAATAATAATGTTCTTTCTCTTCCCTTCTCCACCAACTTCATCATGATCATCATCATTCAACTATAAATATAGCCACACACTAACCACCGTTTTCCCATAACAGAGACACAGCTCACTCTCTTACGAACGAAAGAAAGAAAGAAAGAAGGAAAAGAAAAAGAGAGAAGAGGAATGGCTTCATCGGGGGCGCGTGTGGATCTGGATGGGAGGCCGATAAGGCCATTGACGATATGCATGATAGGGGGAGGAGGGTTCATAGGGTCGCACCTGTGCGAGAAGCTGATGTGGGAGACGGAGCACAAGGTGCTGGCTTTGGATGTTTACAATGACAAGATCAGGCACCTCTTGGAGCCTGACAACCTCCCATGGGCGGGTCGCATCCAATTCCACCGCCTCAACATCAAGAACGATCCCAGGCTCGAGGGTCTCATCAAGATGGCAGATCTGGTAACACCCCACACACACACAAACGCGCGCATTGCCAAAATTGAATTCGTAGTTATTAGTCTCTTCTCTCTTTTCTTTTGGGGGGGGGTGGGGTGTTTGGTGTTTTTGGGTTCTTGGATTTGTGCTCAGAATGCCTTCTTTTTCGCTTTTCTTTTTACCTTTCACGATGGTCAAGGTCATGTTTTGGTTTCTGCTTTCATTTTCTCTGTTCTCTGTCTTCACAGTTGGAAGAACTGATGAAAATCGAAGACATTCTTTTATTGTTTCCATTATTTTCACTATTTTCTTAGCAAAATTCTGGAAAACAGAAAACTCGAAACCGTTGCCAAGCAGGCTATATAAAGTTTTTGGGGTTCTTGGACATGTGCTCAAAATGCGAAATTGATGTGTTTCAGACCAAGTTTTTTACTTTTTAGCTTTTTTTTTTGGGGGGTTCTTGTATATGTGCTCAAAATGCAGAATTTATGTTTTTCAGACCGTAAATACCCCTACGGATTACAAAACAACAAAAACTTGCAGTACAATATCTTTTTTTTCCTCCTAATTTTTCTAATAATTGATTTGTTTTATTATTAATTTGTGTATTTTGGCCTTTGGGGTTCTTGCATGTGTTCTAGGTACGAACTTTCTGTGTTTCAGACCGTAAGTTTTGATTTATTATTTTTTTTCTAGTTTGTGTGTGTGTGTGGGGGGGGCTCTCGGATATGTGCTCAAAATGCGATTTTATTTTATTTATCTATTTTATTTTATGTTATTTTGTGTGTTTCAGACCATAAACCTGGCTGCAATTTGCACCCCTGCGGATTACAATACACGACCCCTTGACACCATTTATAGCAACTTCATCGATGCTCTCCCAGTGGTGCGTGTTCTTGTCATTCTTTTGAGGCCAAATTGTAAATCAAAAGACCGAATTTTTGGTTGAAGTTGTGAAGGGCGTGTCTGATTTTGATGTGTTTCTTCATTTTTATTTTTTTTTGGTTTTATGGTTCAGGTGAAGTATTGTTCTGAAAATAACAAGCGCCTCATTCACTTCTCTACTTGTGAAGTGTATGGGAAAACGATTGGATGCTTCTCCCCAAGGATAGTCCTCTTCGCCAGGTAAAACCTTTCCTTTTCGTAATCTTTTCTAGTCTTTTTTTCTTTTTTTAAAATTTTTCTTGAACTTTTTGTTTGGATGACTTTTTATTCTAGATCTGTGCATTGTCATGAATAATGGTTTTGCATTTGCAATTGCATGACTTTGAACCGTACGATTGTGTTCATCTTTTAGCTAGTTGGAAAGAAAAATGTGTCGGTGGTTGTCTCATCACATCACACCTCCTCAAATTAAGCTCAATAGATTGTTGTCCAAACATTAATTGTCATTGGTGTTGCATGTAGCTTTTTGGGTTTAAAAATGGATATTGTGACATGTTGTGAATTATCTTAAATTATGCATATGATTGTGGTTTTGTTGGCTTCTTTTGTCTTCAGGTATTTTGGTAATGATGGTGGACGTTATAAAATGGATTGTCTGTTTGTCCACCCTTTTTTTCTGTCATTTTCTTTTGCTTTTTTTGTATTGGGATCTAGGGAGTGGTTAGCTTGTTTCTTTCTTGTAATAATGAGTTTGAGCTAATGTATTGCCTCCTATGTTATGTTGTGTTAGGATCCTGCATACTATCTTCTTAAAGAAGATGATTCTCCATGCATTTTTGGTTCAATTGAAAAGCAGAGGTGGTCCTATGCTTGTGCAAAGCAGTTGATTGAGAGGCTGATTTATGGTGAGCTGATTGTTTATATCACTTCTCTTTTTGCTACTGTTTCTGTTTTCTAACCTTGAAATGGTGTCGCCGACATATATGTGATCATTGACAGCTGAGGGTGCTGAAAATGGCTTGGAGTTCTCAATTGTTAGGCCTTTTAATTGGATCGGACCTCGAATGGATTTCATTCCTGGAGTTGATGGCCCAAGTGAGGGTGTTCCCCGGGTTCTTGCATGCTTTAGCAATGTCAGTTACTTTTTTATTTTTCCAGCTCTTGTTGAAGTTTGTAGGAATTTTACTCTTTTGTTTTCAATATTTTTTCTAAACATTCTTTTTCCTTTTGTGCAGAATCTTCTCAGAGGAGAGCCCCTCAAGCTTGTGGATGGTGGCGAATCCCAGAGAACCTTTGTTTACATCAAGGATGCTATTGAAGCTGTCTTACTGATGATTGTAGGGTTCTCATATCCTATCATTTATGTTAACCAATTGTTTTTCCAATACTTGGTCATTTGATTGTTGTAGAAGCTCATCTTAAACTGTTGCTATTGTTAGTTGGTCCACTAAATGCCGTGACCTGTGGTAAACAGGAAAATCCAGCTAGGGCTAATGGACATATCTTTAATGTGGGTAACCCCAACAATGAGGTTACAGTTAGGCAGCTTGCTGAAATGATGATAAAGGTGAAGTGTTTGAATACTTAATTGATTTACTCTAGTATTAAAGTTTAGACATACGTTGTTTGGGGGACTCAAAGAGTTGTTACTATTTGATTCTACAGGTTTACTCAAAGGTAACTGGAAAACAACCTCCTGAAACACCTACAATTGATGTGAGCTCCAAGGAATTTTATGGTGAGGGTTATGATGACAGTGACAAGAGAATCCCTGACATGACCATAATAAACAGGCAGCTTGGTGGGTAGCCTCATTAATGTTTAGTTTTTGTTTTCAGTTTCTATTTTCAATATATTTTTTTGATTTTAAAAAAATTTTAGGAAGGAAATAGTATAAAAAAAAAATTCTACATTTCATTTTGTGTATTTATTATTTCTTTTATGAAATGCTGAAGAACAAGAAATAAATGGAAAATTAGGAAATGAAGACAGAAAATAAAAACCTGTACCAGTTAGGTCCCAACTATCTTCACCAAGGACCTGAATTTTTTGGGCTTTTATTGCCTTGTCTTTTTCAGGATGGAATCCAAAGACAGCACTTTGGGACCTCCTCGAGTCCACTCTGACCTATCAGCACAGGACATATGCTGAAGCCATTAAGAAAGTCCTTGCAAAACCTGCTACAAATTAAGCTTATGCAATAATAATCGTTGTACTACTACTATCTGTATGGTTTTATGTACTTGGTAAATTTTCCTACTTTCAGTTTCAGTAGCCAATAATAGTCTCAATAGCCCAATTCCAAAATCAGCACCCGCCTTTGGTATGTGTTTATTGATAAGCAGGAATTATATAAGGGCAATTTGTGCTACTGCTATGTAATTTTAATATAGAGCTTTGCATTAGTAGACATGTTGTGGAGGCCTTTTATGCAGAAGGAATGATGTTTTTTCTCTTTCTTTTTTATTAATTTTTTTTAACTCTTCTTTCTTCCGGTGTTCTAGATGTATGTTGGTCACTGCTGTGTGTTGTGTTTTCCATGTCAGATTTAAGTTGTAACCTTTTGTTTGACCCTCTTAAGCCACGTGTTCTAAATAATTTGTCATTAGTTTATTCTATTCTATGGAACGCTTCGGTTACAATCTTTTCCTACTTATTTGCAATCTTTAATTCACTGCAATTAATTATGTCAATAAATAATTTGTTAAGATCCCTGCCGCCAACGTGGGATATTATTTTACTGTAATGTCGTTTGCGAATGGAGTCAACTGATGGTAGGAGCAATTATATGAGATTTGGTTTGGTATTATTGTGCTCTCAAAAAGTGGTTGAGTTTTTTCGGCATTTAAAAAGCTGCAGTAGTATCGATTAATAAAATAATATAGAAGTTGGTTTTAATAAATAGGAGATATTGAAGTAGTATTTGATAAAAATATCATAAAGTGGTTCTTAAAGTATAAAATAATTATAATGGATATAAATATTTGTGGGAAGAATAAAAAATTATAAGTCTAGATTAATTGAAACATTAAGTTGGATTTTTTTGAAATTTAAGAATTATATTAGTCTTTAAAAAAATTTTAATTTCAGAAAATAAAAGTCACTTTTAAAATGCATCCTATGAGGTATTTTTAAAAGCACTCTTAATTTTTAAAAATTTAGAGTAAAAGGATCTCAACTTTTTAATTTACAAAATAGAAAAAGTTGGTTTATTCTTTTTTAGCGAGCCAAAAAACATTCCCCCTCACAGCCTGAATCAGGTATTAACTTGGATGGGCTTCAGGGCCTTGCCTTTTGATGAACATAGATTAATTATTCTGGACAGACGTGTATATTAGTTGACTAAAAACAAAACGGCATTTATATTAATTTCTATGTAGTGGAGTTTATTAAATTTACTCTTATTTAATTAAATATTTATTTTTATTGATGTGATAATATATAATTGAATAATAGTGTAAATAGATTTATTTTTAATTTTATATTATTTTGTGGTTAGTTTTCCTGAAATATAAAAGAAGAATTTAGTGTAGGTTTGGATGGAGCAATTATATAGGGGAAATATAATTTTTGAAAGGATTTAAAATTTATTATGATAAAATATTTTATTTGGATATTTTCTTTTTTGTTGGATTTTAAAAATAAATTTTATCTACCTAAAATAGAGGATTTCAATTTTCACCTATAGAGAAGAAATTTTAGAAATCCCTACATATACAAATATGTTTTTCTCATTTTAGTAAGTCTCATTTTTATTATATTCCATTACAATTTCATTTATATTTATGAGATTTTTGTTTAATGTAATTTTTAATTCATTTTATTGTATTTTAAATTTTTTAATATTCAGTTTATATTACATGATGTTATATATATATATCATTTCATTTTATTTATATAACAATTAAATTTTATAATTTAAATTAAAAATATTTTGTGAATGAAATTTAAGATAATTTATGAAATATGAACTTAGAATTGATTTTAGATCGATTGAATTTTGATTATTAATAAAAAATTATTTAAAAAGAAAAATACTATGTTTTTCAAATAAAATATGTTAAAATCAATGTAATGTAATTACTTCATCCAAACAAAGTATTTTACAAATGAAGAAAATGTAATTATCTATCCAAATAAAAGTTTGAAAATTGAAGGAATTTAATTGAAACATTATAATTTCTTAACATTTTAAATTCCCTTATATTTTAGAAATACTCTATCCAAACACACACTTAAAGAATTTTAGGATCGATCTTTGAAAAATTTAAGTAAATAGCCCATGTCGTTTTTAAAGAAAAATTTACGGGACTATTTAGTCCATAAAAAATTGAAACTAAACTGTGATCCCTTAAAATTTTAATAATAAAACACATTAATTCTTCTGTGTGTATTTGATTCTTTAAAACTTAATGAAATTGCATATTAACCTGTTAACAAAACATTAAGTGATGCAAATATCATTTAAAATAAAATAGAGTTTAAAATGACTCATTTAAATCTCCATTATAAGTAATAAAATAACTTTTCTTAGTGCAATTTTAGACAAACAATGAGTGCAATATGTTTCAAAACAGTATTATTTTTATTGTATCTGACGTTTTAATGACACGTCATCATTGTATTATACCACGTGAGTAAGTCTACTAACAAAGAAACTGAGCGGCAATCTTGTGGTGGTGCGCAGTGTTAGATGGGTTGTACCAGCTTTTGGTGAGGTTCTCAACGCCTTCGTCTCTGTCGCCAGCGACGAATACCTTGCGAATATTGACAACGTCGAGCGGTGGAGCTTTTGCAATGGAGAGAGCCTGGGCAGACATGCAGCAATTGGGCAAGTAGCATTTTCGTGTATTTCTGAAGATATAGAAATTTTGTGTATTTTTGTGTCGGGGAAACCTTGTCCCCTCTCATGAAATAGGTTTGTGTCTTAATATCTTCGTATTTCCTCCTTTTATCACTAACCAAACGCGGTTATGATCCAGGAACAAAATAAGAGATCCTGGAGACACAAACCTATTTGGTGATGGAGACAAGGGCAGGAGACAAAAAAAATTTCTGTTCCGGGACAAAAATACACAAAATTTTTATATCTTTAAAAAGTGGAGAAGGAGGGACATGACACGGTAATAAAATTTTAATTTTTTTCAATAATATCCCTATACATATTTATTATTTATGTCTCGTCTCCACTATCTCTGTTGTCCTATTTTGTCCCTCCCAGGTAGCGTTTGTTTCTTGTCTTTAGGAAGAATATATAGACACTGAAACACAAACTGTTTAGTGGTGAAGAGAAACAGGGACAGAAAATTTTCTACCTTAGACAAAAAAACACAAAATTTTTGTACTTTCAAAATGTGGGACATGATAAGACGGAAATTTAATATTTTTTCTTCCAATAATATTCTTATGTATATTTATTATATATATCTCTATCTCCATTATCTCTATTGTCCCTACTTCCTCCTTCCCTACCAAACGCTACCTTAAATAACATTCTATCTTTTGTGTATTTTATAAAGGGGATTTAAATAAAAAATAAAAAGTATAACGTTATTTCTTCAATTGGGATTTGGGACACTCATGCTAAAAGATATTATAGGATGGAGCCATAGTCAAGACCAAAAAATAAAAAATAAAAATGAAGAGCCACAACAGAACCACTAAAAGCGTTTTCATTGTAAGCAATTATATTAGATGAATATTGTCCCTTTCCTTATACTGCACTTAAAAGTTTCCCCGAAAGCTCTAACATAATTAGTGGTCCTCTTATTTGCTTGTTGTAATTTGCGGAACTATAAAAAACAATCGAAGGCCTACTTATTTACTCTTATGACGTATTGTTTAGCAGCTGAGTTTGACCATAAATGACCATAGACTTAGAATTTAAAATTGGAACCGAACGTCCTAATTTCATTTGTAATGATGGAAATAACATATAGAATTAAAATTATAACTTTAGAATTTAAATTAGTAAAATTAAAAAATAACTAAAATAATTAAAATAATTTATAAAAAATAATTAAAATAGATTCTTTTTAAATTTTTAACATATATTATATGAATTGTTAATTTCAAAATATATTAAATATTTCTCTCCTCGTTAAAGTTTATATATATTTTTTCTCTCTAATTTATCTTTCAACAATTATATTACAAACATAAAATGTAAGATTCTAAGTCAATTTTAATTCTAAGAAATTAAATTCCAACATGCACAATACCTTAGTCTCTTGACTACTATTTTATATTACATATTGTTAAGAGTTGCTAATTAATTTCTTATAAATAATATTTACTTCTATTGTATCTTTTAAAAAAATAGTATGTGCTATTTTTAACCCCTCTCTCTCTCTCTCTCTCTCTCTCTCTCTTGTAAATATTTCAACTCAAAGTCTTTTTTAATATGTATATTGTATACATACATCACATAGCCAATAATTTTTTTAAATATAATTGTATATCTATGTGTAGATTTAATTTTGATATATTATTATTGTAAAAGGAATTATATAGACAACTAATTACCTATTGTGTATTAGGAAAAATGTTTTAAAGTTTATTATTATGTTATATATAAAATCATTTATGTACCTCTACGCATTAGGTTAAGCTTTTGAAAGAAATAGTTTCACAATGTAATCAAGTAATTAGGGATTTAATCCTTGTTATCTCTATTATGAAAAAAAATTGATTCATGCTCAAGGCCCCCTCAAAAAAAAAAAATTGCGCAAGAGACATATTAGATATACCAGTCATGTGTCAGTTAGAGCTTTGGAAAATATGATTTCATGATAATTACTATAAAGTTTACATTTACAATAGCATATATTGAAATGATAGTGAAAAACTCTTCACATTATTCATATATCAAAATTAACCTAAATTTTATTTAAACTAGATTTTGACTTACACAGTTGCATGGATAATTGAATTAAATCAATATATAATTTTAAATTATATATATATATATACATATATATATATATGATGAAAAAATAGTTTAGATAGTAAAATAAATTATTTATGAATTCTACATGAACCATTGATCAACTTGTAGTAGCATTCAACTTATGTTTCTAAACATTTCCTTTTGCAAACACTATTCATTATCTTTGAATCATCATAGTATATAAAACTCTTCAATCGCATCTAATTGGTAACTTTAAAAATTGTAACATACAATTGACCTTGACTAAAAGAAATAAGCATTTTCAAAATCAAGCCAAAAGCTTCTCTAATGTGGAACCCATGTGATGCATGAAAAAATTAATCATGTCTCATCTAATCTTATAAGATAAAAAAAATAGAATTTAATTTTTATACATTATAGTGTCATCCAATTATATATTATCATATCAGCAAAGGTAGTTGAGTCCCACACATCCACTAATTGAAAAGTCATCCAAATGAGATGATTTGATTGGGTGACAGTGTAAAAGAGTTATATGCTATTAATACATCAAAATTAAACTCATATAAATGTAATAAACGTCAATAATTCACTTGAGTAAGATATCCTTAAAAACTTGTAGTGAAACTTATTAAAAAATAAAAAGTAAAACCATAATCTCTCCCTTTCTTCCTCCGCTATTTTTAATTGGTAAAAAAATATGTAGATTCATATAACAAATTGATATGTTGGATATGTTCTTAAAAATATTTTGTTCAAAATTAATGAACAAAACAAACAAATATAATTTAAAAAAATCACCCATCCCCATCCTTCTCTTTTCTTATTCTTATTGAGAAAAGAAATGTGACAAAAAATTTGCAATAAATAAAATGAAAAATTTAAAATAAAAGATATTATGTAGTAATAAGTATAATTGACTTTAGTCAAATATGGTTAAAATGTATTAATGCAATCTTATCAATAAATCAATGTATAATATTTTGATAGAACAATATAAATCTAAGTTAAACTTCAATTGATCATAGGTTTCATTAAAACAAAAAAATTCTGAGGTCTATAAATAAAAAGAATTGTAGAAGAGATAAGATTTGAAATAATAATTTTGTAATTAATATAATTTTTTATCATAAATATAAGGAAAATTAATATTAATCCCTTATCTTAGTCAAGAGGTGATGTTTGCCTAACACAATAGTACCTTATTGAGTGCAATTTTTGGAGGAAAATTTGGTGTTAAATGATTAACACATAATATGATCTAAGAGAACTATCCAACTTTTATATATAGATAGAAAGATATTTTTTATGGAGTTTAATTTTAATACATTGAGTGTAAACAAGAATTTTTCTGTCCAATCAAATTTCCCTTTGTCATAACTTTTTAGGCAGTGGAGTGAGAGTTAATCATATTTGTCAATGTGTCACTTCATAATTGAATAACTATGAAATTTTTTTAAATTGCTAGTATATTAAAATTAAATTTTTTATAGAGTATAATTTTAATACATTGATAATATAAAAAAAATTTATATTATCATTCAATCAAATTTCTCCTTTTGCATGACTTTTTAAGTAGTGTGGTGAAAGTTAACCATATTTGTTGATCTGTCATTATATGATTGATACTATGTAAAAAAATTACACACAATCAATGTATTAAAATTAAATTATTTTTATGATACAAAAAAGAAAAGATGTTTAAAAATAAATAAAAATCTTTTAATATAACATCTAAATATAAATTAACTTGGTTGCATCAAACTTGGACATATGACCTAGGTTGTACCATTGAACATGTGCAATAATAGTCAAAGCTTACCACTTGACAGATTGAATAGCCAAAATTAAGTACAAGTTTTGGAGAAAAAATTCATTATCACTATATTATTTGATAAATGTCATCTATTGAATTAACTATTCAACTTTTATATATAGATAATTTTAAACACATTCTCTATTAATTATGTAAACAGTAAGGCTTCGCACTTCCTAGGTAAACGAGTTTGAATTTCCTTTTGATTAGCAACTCCTTTGAAAGCCATCTCTGCCTAAGGAGATCTCTTGACCACTAGGGGCTCAATTTGATAGCATGTTTGGGTGGGTGTTTGTCCACCCATGATATCTTCTTGTGAGAAATTGGAATCAATTCTTGCCTTTAGAATTTATTTCCAAAAAAATGAAAATTAATCATGTTTTATCATAATTTCTTTTAAAATAATTACTAAATATAAATCACTATACTTTAAAATTAATTCTATAAACATAAACCCAGACCACTAATTAACTTTCATGGGGCAAAATCCATTGAATAATTGACATAGAAGCAATACGAAGTCTTCGCATACCTTTGAGATACCGGCGTCTTAACTAGCAACTAGTAATATTGAAGTAGCATATCTAATATCATTACTATTATTAAAAAAAAAGGAATAAACTTCTTTTACCTTTATTTTACGTTTTTTACATCATAGTATAATTGATGATTATAAGAATTATTCATAATAATATAATTATATCTAGATTAGGCATATATATTACGTACATTTTGTTTTTGTTTTCTCCATCATTTCGCCATAGACATGATGTAAAATCTTATATCATGAAGAGGGACATGGCTACTCAAAACTACCTCCAGCATAATTATATGTTGGTGGGTTAAACTAATCATTAAAGCAGCTTGGAAAGTGTTATTTGAGCTGCTTCAATTAAGCGGGAGTTTAAGTAGGACCTAAAAATTTAGAGTAATTTATACTCACCTCTTCTAAGATTTAATATAATTATATTCAGCACATCTTTGTTTTACAAAATTATTACTAATTTTTCCTAAAATTTACTAAAATTACATTGACATCTCTTAGCTATAAATATTAATTTATTAGTTTACGTGATGAAAAAGATAGCATGCGACACATGTGACATATGATTGTTAATAACAAAATTATAATATTTAACGTGTATATTAACTAAAATGCCTCTTTTTTTATTATAAGTTTCATTTTCACACAACAAAAAAGTATTTTATTCAATTAATGTGTTAAATATTGACAACATGTTATATTTTTATCATTAATAATTATATATATGTCTTTTTTTGTCATTTAAATTAATAAATCAGTATTTGCAGGGAGGTCACTGTAGTTTTAATAAATTTTAGGAGAAGTCAATAATAGTTTTACAAAATAAAGAGGTATTAAGTGTAATTATATTAAATTATAAGGGAGGTTAGTGTAATTTTTTAAAAAATTTAAGTTATTGATAATGGCTTTTAGTTGAATTGTCAAAAACAGAATGGGAAATGTGTTCACACTAAACGCTTCTTTTACACCATTTCACTATGTGTAACTTATTGTTTAATATATAATATAGAGTATATTAATTGGTTGTGGGACTATTATTAATTTGTTGCTAACTAATCAACAGTTCTTCTCAGTTTGAGGACCTATCCGTAGCATTATTAATTATTAATTTTATACTTTGTTTAAATAATAAAATTTTAGGAGTAGAAATAAATCTCTGCGAAAATATGATACCAAAAAAAATCTCTGCGAAAATACGTTAATAAATTAAGGGATTTTAACTTGCAGTATTTATCTAAATATCCAAAGGAAAGTATACAATCAATCAGTTGAATTAATATATTGATTGTATCAATATTCACCATGTATAAGCAAGATCCACTCCAGTTTTTCCGATGAGTACATTAATAAGAACTGAAATTATCGTATGCCAACAAAGAAAAAGAACTAAGCCACTACGTGGTCTACTACTGAGGAATTTGGATAGTGTGTATAAAGTTTTAGGTTCAAATCTCATTATAGTTATTGTAGTTTTAGAACTACCAACAACAAAGAAAAAGAACTGAAATTGAGTTAATTTTTTTGGTGAAGTAAAATCTGAGTTAATTTATAGTTAATCTAAACTCTAAAGCTATGATGTTGGGCTCAGACCACAGTTTTATAGTTCCAAACACACTTCTAAGTATTTGCAAATTGCAAGTCAATTTTTCCAAACACTCAAAAACAGCTACTGATGTTAATGAGCATCACTGAGTCAGTTGCCTCCCCTGCGTGCTACTATACTAATGACCAAAACCACCGGGCCTATTAGGAGAGAAAATTTTTCTTATATGCACCTGAAGTATCATGTAAATATGCTCTGCACATCAACTAACAACTTTAATAAAAATAGATATTAAAAGTGAGTCCTAATTGAAGTATCAATTTAGTAATAAATATGAAATATATTCACGTAACACTTGTAGATACATATAAAATATTTCTCCTTAGCAAGAGACCCTCTAGGCATTCTTCTCTTAACCACGTTACTCATTACCCCAGTACCCCTTATTTAGAGGGGACAAAGTTGATGCACACACTACACAAGCCGAAAAAAGTCTATATATTTTTCAACCAAATGGCAATAGAGAAGGAGCAAAGCTTGGAGACAAGGTGGGGGACAAAAATGGTTTCCGCTGCCTACGCACACCATCCCCTGCCAAGCCTAGAAAATAATAGGGGTGCTCTTGACCCACCAACTCAGTCCAAGTTTATTAGATCGGTTTCAGTCTTGAAAAATGATTTGATATAATTTTTGGATCAAGTTTGGATTAATTTGACTTAACTTTACCTTAAAGTTAAAAAATTATTTGAGAAATATATTTTTATATAATGATTTGTGAAAAACTATAAGGCTTTATAATCCAATTAATATATTTTATGTAATTTGATATTATTTTTATATTGAAATGATTTGTTTTGAAACTTATATTGTAAAATAGCTCTTAAATTTTATTTCTTATTTATAAAATTTTATAAATTTACTATGTATAATGTCCAAATCCTCATATATTGTTTCAATATTTGTTAACCTGATTTAACCAATCCATAGTCAAGTCATTAAGTTTTAGATTCAAAATAATGACCGATTTGAAAATAAGACTAAGTGCAGGTTTTGTCTAACTGATCCCACCGACTTTTATATGTCTCTAATAAATAATAATATGCTAATTCTTCTCTGCCGGCTAAAGCCCTGGGCGTGTGACACTGTGACAGTTCCTGGGTCACACGTTCATTATTATAGTGTTGCGAAACCACTTCATGCACTTAGGTTTGGTTAAGATAAATAATTCTACACTTATTTTCTTTACATGAAGTTTTGAATTGTAGTGCTAGGAATGAAAATGTAATCGGAATATTCAAATTAGCTGCAATTCAATAAAATATAAATATTGATGGTTTAAATAAAAATATTTCTATATCTATTTATGTAATGAAATTATTATAAAAGTACACCAAAAATAATATTGTTTTATGAACTACAAATACTTAAGAGTTTATATAAAAAAAAAAAAGTACTTAAGAGTTAACTGAATCTCAACTGTTCTTATTTGAGTTGAATCGTGTAACCCTTATAGAAATAAATTCATCTTATCCAATTTATAAGACTTTAACTTGAGATGAAGATATTATGAACTTATGAGTTTAATTTTAATATATTAACAGTATAAAATTGATTTTATATTACTATTTGATCAAATTCTTTTATTAGTATGATATTTTAAATAGTAAATATAAGAACTAATTATTTTCACTAAAATATTAATATAAGACTAGATGATATTATAAAACTCTTTTATAATATCATGATGTTAAAACTAAACTAAACTATAAATTTAATTATAATTAAAATACTAAAATTACATAACTATAAAGTAATATGTATATAATATATAGCTTTGCTGACAGTATTATACTTAAGGTTTTGCTTCCCTTTATGTTAAAGACACGCATAACATAACATTGCTTCTTGCATTATTCGAGCTCCTACTTTGCGCGACCGTCTTCAGCGTCGTGATCCGTGCGTCATTTTCTGTTCCCCACAGCCACTTTCCTTTTACTCCTTACATGATAAAGCTCGAGCTTTTATTTAACAAATGTTACTTATACACACAATATACGAATATTAAATGTGAGTGTGATAATGTAATGTCTTAACAATTGTGTGTATTAATATTATTTTTTAATTAAGAATTTATCTAATCATCCTGGAAAGGATACTCTAGTCAAGAGTTCAAAGAAAGGAAACTTTCACGCTGCAAAGACATATTTTTAGGACATGTTTGGATTTAGAAAACTGATTTTAATTCTTATTTTTCAGTTTCCAATATGTTTGCTACTTTTAGAAGTTTATAATGAAAACTAGAAATAAGAACTTAAAATTGAATTTTATAATTTTTAATATTTTCAGTATAAAATTCCAAAAAATAAAAAGCTAAATTCAAATAGAAAATAAATATTAAAAAATATTTTCCAAAATAAAACATACCCTTGTATTTTCAACATACGAAATCAAAATTTTAAAACTTGATGTTTTGATATCTTTAAAAGAAAAAAAAAACTTTTGTTAATAGTATATGTATGGTCCATACTCTTTTTACGGTCGCGGTGGTGGAGGCATTATGTGCAATTGTGAGTGTTACACTGCTAAATGGGGCATGATCATTTTGATTAAACTTTATATAGGTGATTTTCTTAGCTGTAAAAAGACTCACTGTTCCATACACAACCTTAATTTGACCCTTTTCTTCCCTTCTTCTTTCCATTCTTTCTCTCTTCCTTTCTTCTTTCCTTGCCTGCCCATCATTCATTCTTCCCCCTTTATTTTATTAATTTTTGTAGGCAAATTAAAAGGGCAACGATTTTTGGCAAAAGAATGCTGTTGTTGGGTTGGTAGAGAGAGTATAATAAGAGAGAGGAAAACAAAGGGTCTTTTGCTTCCCTGTACTTAGCTTATGGCTCCAGCTGGGAAGCTTTCTGGGTTTCGAAGAGAGGGCAATGACTGGTATATTCCTATTCCCTTCTTTCTATCCAAAAGTTCTTATTTTTGAAAGCTCATGTTCAATCATTCATTCAGTGTCTGCTTTTTGTGCTTATGCTTCCAGAAATTCTATGGCCTTTTTGAGGCATGGTTGGATTACACGATCGTTTTGAATTGGAGTCTCTCATGGCTTGAATTTTTTTTTGCATTCTGGATTATGTTATGTAGCTTGTTTGTTTTGTGCTGGTTGTTATGGCATTCATTTCTGAGTTTCTAAAATAATTGGTGTTTGTTTGTTTTGTTGTGACTTGTGTGGTTTTGGTAGGTTTTGCAATGGTGAACTGCCTAGTGATATTAGTGTTTCCATTGAGGGTGTTACTTTCCATCTTCATAAGGTACATGGCTATGGCTTCCTTTCATAATTGTTATTCCTTCTTCCACCGATGTATAGATACTTTTTGTGCTTTGAGCTGTAATATGAGGAGTTCACTCTGCCACTCGTATGCACTCATCTGTCATCTTGGGAGTTGGGACTACAAGAAGACAGTTGGGACTTTTTTTTTAGTAAATCCCCCTTTTGATCTCTAAAAAATATATCGGAGGGACACATTAGTCTCTCAGAAGTTGAAAATCTCTTATTGTTCCCTCACTATTAAAAAATGATCCCTCTGTACTTATCTGTACATAGTTTTTTTAAATTGTATAGACCTATACCGAGGATTAATTTGTCCCTCTTTTTGAATGTTGAGGGACCAGTAGGGAATTTTCAAATCTTAGGGACTTAATTTATCTCCCATATTTTTGGGATCAAAATGGGTATGTTTAGTCTTTTTTTGGGGTCGGGCCGGAGGTGGGATTTAAATTACAGTTATGTTTTGATGGATTATGGCTTACGCTTTTGCTGTTAGTTTGTTTTGTTCTGTCTCTATTGTTTGAATGAAACTAAGCACCAAGCACCCCTCTTTACAAGACTCATACTAGAAATACAGCCTGTTGCAAAGATCACACCTTTCACAGTATATCCTTAACATATGTCAGATAGTTTACTACAATACCATAGTACCAGTGTATATATTTTTGTGCTGGAACTAGCTTCTATGGTTCTCATAGATGGTTTTTAACCTTTTTGTCAGTCTAATTGAGGCTTTAGATTTAATATTGAGATATCTGGAGCTAAATTTGAGAAGAGGCAGGGTAGCAGGGACTAATCTA
This sequence comes from Dalbergia oliveri, assembly GCA_030441495.1. Lineage (NCBI taxonomy): Eukaryota > Viridiplantae > Streptophyta > Magnoliopsida > Fabales > Fabaceae > Dalbergia > Dalbergia oliveri. The sequence continues at coordinate 9,629,480 of JAMLFY010000011.1, forward strand.
TCTTAATGATGGATTGTTTCGTCACATCATTTGGTATTATTTGAGATGATTCCCGTAAAAGTTTACTTAAAAATTTTTGGGTCTAGTTGGGCGTACTTCTGATAGTACGGATTTATACCAATACAGGTCATACTGTCAAGTTAGTGAGGAAGCTAAAACTTGTCTAGTTTTCCAAACATGTCATCTATGCTAACCAAAACAATAATAACTTTAAACTTGATTAATTACATGATATGGCATTTTGGAAGTTTGGCTGTTTGTCATGTCTCCAAATTCATATTCAATTAGGTTGCCAGACCCTCCCATTATAATAAGAGACAGAAGTAAGTGTTTTAGGTATTGGACAAAGCATATGTGACAACCCTTTTTTTTTGGGCATTTGGTTCCAATTTTATGCATAAATGGAAGAGAGCTAGGATTATACAAGGCATAGTTTTATGGTGGCCGTATTTTCTTTGCTATGAATGTTTACAAGTTGTATGTTGCACTGGAATTTCAGTAAGATATTCTATGGCAATGCAGTTCCCTCTTGTGTCAAAATGTGGAAAAATTGCTCGAGCACATGAAGAGTCCAAGAATAGATATGAGAAAACTCTGAACATGGTGCTGGAAGAATTCCCTGGTGGTCCTGACACTTTCTTAGTTGCAGCCAAATTCTGTTATGGCTTTCGTGTGGAACTGACAGCCAGAAATGTAGTTTTGGTCTATTGTGCTGCAGACTACCTCGAAATGACAGATGAATTTGGAGAAGATAACTTTTTGTCAAAATCAGAGAGCTTTTTCCATAAAAATATACTACGCAACTGGAAAGATTGTATTTTGGCTCTCCAAAATTCTGAGCCTGTTCTACCAAGGGCCGAAAAGCTTCATTTAGTGGACAAGTGTTTGAATGCTCTCTCTATGATGGTTTGCACAGATCCTAGTTTGTTTGGATGGCCCATGAAGATGTATGGGAGTCTACAGAGTCCTGGTGGAAGCATTCTGTGGAATGGTATAAATACTGGTGCAAAAATCCGGAGCTCAGAGTCGGACTGGTGGTTTGAAGACATCTCATATCTGAGTGTGAGTTTGTTTGAGAGGCTTATTAAGACAATGCAAGTGAAGGGTATACGACCTGAGAACCTGGCAGGTGCCATTATGTACTATTGTAGGAAGTACTTACCAGGTCTGGATCGGTGGCAGGGTGGACTAGGTGGCAAAACCAGAACGATAGCAAGTTTCAGCTTGACGCCTGCTGCTGTTGATCAGAGGGTTCTATTGGAAAGCATTGAAAAACTTCTTCCTCAAAGAAGGGAACGTCCTTTTGCCGTTTCCTACTGGGACTTGTTCGTGTGGCTTGGATATTGAATGTGAACCAAGCATGCAAGGATTCCTTAGAGAGGAGAGTAGGGATGCAATTGGAACTGGCAACTCTAGATAGTCTTCTCATTCCTAGTTATTCCGATTCTGACACACTATATAACATAGACTGTATTGAGAGGATTGTCCACCACTTTGTGTCTTCAGAATCAAATATAACTTTTTTTTCTCCTTTGTCACCTTCACCTCACCCGCAAGTGTCACCGTCATCTGAATCTTTAAGGAAAGTTGCAAAGTTGATAGATAGTTATATTGCAGAAATTGCTGCTGATGTAAATTTAAAACCAGGAAGGATACGCTCTCTCGCAGAAGCGCTTCCAGAGTCATCAAGATCATTACATGATGGACTTTACAGGGCAGTGGACATATATTTGAAGGTTTGTTTTTCTTGAGCTGCTCTTCAAAGTAAGGCTTCCTTTTGCAGTCATATATATTTTAATGACGGCTTATGGTATTCTGCAGGCACATCCCTGGCTCTCAGATAAAGAGAAGGAAGAAGTATGCGGCATCATCGACTACCAGAAACTCTCAATCACGCCTGCACCCATGCATCCCAGAATGATAGGTTGCCCCTCAGAGTTGTTCTTCAAGTGTTGTTCTTTGAACAGCTGCAGTTGAGAACAGCATTAGCTGGATGTCTTCATGCATTGGACAGTGAAATTGCCCCTGCGGATCCTGCAACTGCACTAGGCGACACGGCAGGTGAAATTGTGCAAAGGGATGGATGGGTGACTGTGGTACGCGAAAATCAAGTTTTGAAGGTGGATATGGAAAATATGAGGTCTAGAGTTGGAGAACTTGAAGAAGAATTTAGTAAAATAAAGCAAGAAATGAAAAATGTGGCCAAGTCTCATAGTTCCCTTAGTTCTCCGCGATTAGTTGCTCGGGAAAAGGAGTTTAAGCATGGTCAGCGATCTTCAAATACTCAAACGGAATCTCACGACCACACTGGTCATCTAGCAAGAGCTTCAGTCGAGAATACACCTCGATCCCTTGGGTCTTCACACAGAAAAAGTTTTTCTTTGGTTTAAGTAAATATATAGAAATCAGGGTTCTTCTTTACATATAAACATAGCATTGTGTGGTTTTGAAATTATTGTAACAAGGGAAAGGGAAGGAAAATGTTTCTTAATCCATATTTTTGTTTTATAAATTTCGCAAAAGTTTACATGTGTGGACATTTTCCATTTCTTTCCCTTGTGTAAAGTTTGTTGTACACTTCATAGAGGCAAATTCCACAGAAAATCACAAAATTACCTAATAGGAAGTTTTCCTGTTGTTTGTATGGGGAATGCTCTTGTATTCATCCGTTTCAGATTTACTCTTCTTCATAAGCTTTTGACAGGGAAAGGTTTTTTTGACCTCCCATTTTTTGTTTCAAAGGTTATACACAGAGATTGGAACTCTCAAATGAGTGTTGTGGCATCAAATTGACAATGGAAGTTTAAGGCGAAGGGTATAATGTTTCAATTCAGAAATGTGATAATGATATCTATAGTTGATTTTTGGGCATCCTTTAGGACTTATTTACTTGTACTGGTTAGAGCAGTCTACTAAATTATAGATTGACTGTTTTTGTTCGTGTTATGTCGATCATGCTATATGCATTATTATATATAAAAAAAAGACTATAATTCAAAAGTAATTGCTTACAGTGAGAGTGAACAGAAACTTTTGACAAGTTCTATTTATCTATAAAGTCAAGAATTTGAATTTGGAATCTAATTTGACAAATTTTATTTATAGTGTCAAGAGTTTGAAAGTGAGGATTTCATTTTGACTCTCTAAACTTTGTTTTCAAAAAGTGCCCATAAAATTATTATATTGACTTATTTTTGAATTTGTAAAATTATTATAATGTTTTCCTTTCTATTCTACATTATATAGTACATCCAGAAGAGATTAGAGTCATCCAAATAGATAAATCATACATGAGGTAAATTTTATCAAATCTAATGCATCTAAGAGAGATCAATGTTACCCAAATATAGATCACATTTTAGGTAAATTTTATTAAATTTCTAATGGTAATTTACTCTAAATTATATGAATGTGTGCTCTTGAATATTCTGAAAGGGCACTGCCATAAAATATATGGAAGAAAACGCATTGTCATAATCATATAACATAACCTGAAGAATGACACATTTGCCAGCCCACAAGCTAAACAGCTCTGTTTTGCACCCTTGTTTTTGCCGCGATACACTAGTACCAGTATAATATAATATAATTTCTTCTATAAATGACAAATGTGTTATGCTTGCAGGCATGCATATGACAAATATACCTTGTATTTTCCACCCTTCCTTGGGGTTGGCTGTTGGGAGTAATTGCTCGATTATTGGATTTATTTTCCCTAGGGTCGGCAGTTTGCTTATCTTGTATGTGAGTATTTTTTTTAATTTGTTCTTATATGTGAGTATTCATGTTATTTATACATGGTAAGCATGAGAGAACATATTGACTCATATTTTTCTATTATTAAATAAGATGTAGATCTTATTTAAATAATCATAAGTCTATACTTGATCTAATAATAAATAATATTAGTTAGGACGATATTTTATGCATATTGTATACAAATAATATTTTTCATTTTGGGTATTATAATTTTTAGACCATTTTGTTTTGTCAAAGTAACCTGTAGACAATGAAAATAGGATAACATCATGTTTGGATGGGCAAAGGCCCACCCCATAATTGATTCCAAATTCCAATAGCTTAAATAAGATTCCATCAAAATTTAGTGATATTTGATTTTGAGAGATTAGAATCAATTCTTGATTATAAAATTGATTGTTGGAGAATTGAAAAATTCTTACTTTTTGACAAAATCACTTTTAGAGTAATTGTCAAACATAAATCACTTTATTTTAAAATTAATTTTAATTAATTTAATTTTACCTATAATTAATTCTATAAATATAAAACTAAATCAATGCTGAGAGAGCTTAACTTTATAATGGACTAACTCAAATTGAAGGGATTAGTAGGATTCTAAGATTCATCATATTAATGATTTAGGGGAGAAAAAAAGAAAGAAAGAAAGAATGTCTAAACGAAAAATATTTGTATAATAATGAATACTACTATGGTTGTTAAAAAATGGAAATTAATTTACAATGCAATTTTTTCCTTTCAATTTTGCTATGAGGTATCGAATGTTGGCTTGTACTCTTCTTTTAATAGTTAATCACAGGAATCATATTTTCTTATCCGACAGGAATGATGCTAGGGGATTAGTGTTGTGTACTTAATTTTCTTAAAATTTATCTAATCGGTGTATTAAGGACAATTATTAAGAGAGTTAAAATAGAAAGTTTTGGTTCAACTTATGTATTCAATGCATTAAAATTATAATAAATTTGTTTTTCTATAAAGACTTTTCACTTTAGGTTCCTTATCAAGTGTGTTAGGACAATAGTTAGCAAAAAAAACCCTTTTTCTTACTTGCTTGGTGGCCCTCATAATCATGTTTCTTTTGCTGTGTCATCCAGGACACACTTTTATCAAATCAAATAAAGAATTAATGGTCTGGAACACCTCATTAAAGCATATCCCGCGGCAAATGAGGTCCCACTTGTTGTTAGTTGTTACAGTGCCTTTCACGGTAGGTGGGGCACTTTTTGTAACACCATATGTATGTGGTATAATGAGTTATGTTATTTGTGTTCATAATATATAAAATATTGTATTCGATTTATATTTTATTTACTATTAAATGGATATAAATTTTATTTAGAGTTTATATCTTATTTAATCCTGAATAAGATGTTTGATATGATATTCAATACCTTATAAATATAAATAATATTTTTCTTGTATCATTTGCGCACCATGTTGGTGATTGTTTGGTCTGTATTTTGAAGAAAGGCTTCCTATCCAATGAGAACGAGCTTGTACAATATTGAATTATTGATTGTGTTTGGTTCACTATGGTAGCCAAAAATAATTTTAATGGAAATAAGAAAATGGTTTTTCATTTTGGGTAATTAAACTTAAAAATCATTTTTTTCTTGTTTACCCTCATTTACTTTCCAACTATTCAACTATCATATTATGTCCTTATTAGTTTTTAGTAATTACATTATTAGAAGTGGTTTCATTTTATTCCTTCCAAATAAAAACAATTTTGTTTAATATACTTTTAAAATATTCAAACCAAATATAAATCAATTCTTTCGCCCTCAATTCTTTTAAAAGTAATTTTTTCAGGGGTAATGACCCAAACAAACTGTATTGGTGTCAAATGGAGTGTTGTACACCTTATTTGTACTTTTTAAATTGTCCCAAATCTTAGTTCCGAGTTGGTTAATTCTTGTCCATGCTAAGGTTCTCACTTAACTTGAAGTCCCCATCATTTTTTCATCTATTAGACAAGGTGGTTTTCGCAAACATATAGGGACATAACCATAACCATCCATGTATGGCTATTTTTTTTCCTTCCACCCATGTTTGTATCGAATTAATTTGTTAAGATATTAATATTATATCATTCATTCTTTGATATAAATGGGTATAGGCTTAAACCTCAATGTTGCTATTCAGTTTACGAGCATCATCGTTTTACAGGATTTAGATTAAGAAAATAAGTAATGAACTTAGATTCAAAAAGCATAGGAGGGCTTCAACCCCTTCTTGTAGGCCTCTGCTGCTCGCAGACTAATGCCTATATATTTTTCTTACGAACTACTCTACATTAATACATGTTCATTTGTATCACTATTTAGAAGGGGCTAGTCTTACGTTTCAACAGAAACCAAATAATCAGGCACAATACGAGGGGCCAATCTAGCTGTTAATTGCCATGAAGCTTGACAGCTAGGAGTAACTTTAGTTCAATCATCTAATTTTAAATTGAAAAAATAAACTTTAGAGTTTAATAAAGTTAGTGTCGGATTATCAATGTGGGGTTTAATTTATGGTGCAAAACACACAGTAATTTTATACAACTTTATGATTCACTTGATATAATATTTATTGCTATGTGCATTAATATTGCATTGCTCAATTCTAAATATTATCTATTATATATGAAAAACTTATATTACTCATTTCTATATATATGATCAATCTTTAAAAATATATATTTTTTATTTTCTATATGAAACTCATAATATTATATATAGTTACATTTCATGTTTTAATTTACACTTATAACACAATTTAAATATTTAAAATATAATTTACAATTAAATTTCACTCTCTTTTGCAATATTAAAATTAAACTAGAATATTAATTTAATATTTTTACGTAAAATTTTGTAAATTAATTTGTTTAAAATTTTAATTTTTCCAAATTAAATTTATTTTTAAATCAAATAAAAAATAAACGTTCAATTTCTTAATAGTCCAGCTTAGACAAAGAAGTGTTCTTAACATCTTAAAAAAGTATTATCTTCATGTAAAATTTTATTTTTACATAGAAAATTTTATTTAAATTTCGATAATTAATATGGTTGATGTTTTAGAAAATTAAGTTAAAATTTGTTTTAAATCAAACAAATAAAAGATTTTTACTTCTAAATTACTCAACAGATTAAGATTATGATTGAAATTAATATTCACTCTTTTTTGCAATTATCATATTACTTATATCATTTCAAAATTAAATTTCATTATAATTTTCAATAGTTATAAAATAAAATATTTGGTTTCTTCCATATAATAATAATATTTTATCTTTTAATTAAATTACATCAAAATTTAATATTATTAGCTCATAATAACTTAAATTTTTATGATTTATAATTTTTATAATAATTTGTTTAGATCTGAAAATTTTCAAATCAAATTATTTGTCAAAAAGGCAAACAAAATATTTTTTAATTTTGAATTATTTAATAATAAAGTTTAATTGAAGAATTTCCCTTTATAATATAAAAAAATATAGTACAAAACTTTAATTACACATAATAATATTATTATTTTATCTTTGATTTAATAAATTTATCTTTAAAATAATTATAAAAATATTTAATAATAAAAATAATTATGTAAATATGTTAGCTCAAAATGCTTATATATATATATATATATGTATAATAAAATTAACCATATTTTATATTTAATATTATCACTAATCAACTTGCAATTACTACATGATTTATTATATTTTAGTCAATGTATATTTATTTATAACTATTATATGATTCTAATAATATTATAATATGTAGTTAAAGTCTTGTGAGTGTGTTTTGGTGTTAAGAGTTTCTTTTGATAGAGGTTCTTCTGTCTTCATCATTCTTAGTACCATATATGCACTCCGACATTTATAGTTTCTTTTGATATTGGTTTCTTTCATCTACTTTTTTGTTCCAATATTTTTCTATTTTGTTTAACATGTATCCTTAATTTTGTTTCTGTAGCAATTATGTCATGTTCTTCATCTATGGGAAGACTCATTGGTAGACAACCAAAATGCAGAACCTTCTACCTTGAGATGGATCCTGACTCGGTAAATGCACGCGTTATAAGGGCACATTAATTTCCCCTAGGCTAATGGCATCGAAGGTAGGTGCACGTGAAGAAGGCCTCTCTACACATGGCTGAAGTTTGGCTTTAGTTTGTCTGGTTTTGATAGTTAATTTGTTGTTATGGTCCTTGCTATCCTTTGTTTTTGTGGTGGCTGCATCTTTTGCAGAGCTTTATCCTTTTCTCTTGATGTTATAATATGGTAGATCGGTTTGGATTTGTGCAACACTCTATGTATGTATTTAGGTGCTGTCATATGACATGTTTTATGTTCTTAATGACCTTTTATACTTCATTTTTGGCTCCTCTCAATTTTGAGGGTCTGAGCTTTGCCTCTCAATTATGTTGATTTGTGTCACCATGGAGTATAGTCTTCTTTGTTGGACAATTGACTTCCCTTTTATGATTTTTCCATTTCCCATTAACCCTCGCTACAACATTTTTTGTCTAAGATAACACAAAAAAAGTGTGGCCTAAATTTTAACAAGTGTAGCCTTTACTTAAAGACAACACTTTTAAGCTTAAAACAACACATTTTGGGGTGGTCTAAAGTGGTGTTACCTTTTTAGACTTAAGGCAACTTTTATTACCATTGTTAATAACAACAACTAATAAGTGTTGCAAAAGTGTTGCCTATTGTTAGAATAGGCAACGCTTTATTCTTACCTTTTGCAACACTTTATAAGTGTTGTTTTTATTATAAGTGTTGTCTATTGTCACAAAGGTAACACTTTGTAAGTGTTGTCTATTGTCACGAAGGCAACACATTGAAATGTTGCCTATTGTCAATTGAACAGGCAACACAAAATGGGGAGCTCAACTCTTTTTCAGTTGCTGGCTACTGTTAGGACCAACAAATAATCGCCAAGTGTTCCTAATTGATTAAAGCAAAAAGATAAAGCAATGACCAGTAGGATCTAATACATAGTCAATGGACCCATCCTCAAGCAAAAGACAATAACTAAGATTAGATTTATATAACAAGAAAGAAAATAAACCAGCGGACAAGAAAATAGAGTACAATATACATGGTAATTCAATTATATATGCAGCAAGGCAATGTTATCTTATTGGAAGACCAAGAAATGTTGCTCAAATAAGAATAAGAGTGAAGAACAGTGAATAGCAAAGTACCTTGTTAAGGAATCCTCACCAATGCACCATGTTAAGGGACCCTACATCAAATAGCCAATAATGGATTTGGGCCTAAGAGTAATGCACGTGTTTCAAAGAAAAAAGAATCAATAAAAGCCATGCACCTAATCGAAAGTAAAGGCAACTCTGTACCTTGCATGTTAGGTTGTTCTTGTTCCCTTGTCCAATGCAAAATGATTGTTCCAGAAAGAACAATGATGAACCTACATATCTCAGAGGCTATGCTGCTGGAATCCTGACCAGACCAATCCTGCCCAGAAAATTGAAGCAAGAAAAATAAAAAGTCAAGCTGTCCTGCTGTTCAACATTTAAAAAAAAAGAACTTCAATACACCATCAAAGGAATCTGATCATATGAATATATTAGCACACCTTAAACATTATTATACTAGGAATAATGGCCAAAGTTGTGGCCATGACATAATACGCAGGAGAAACAATTGTTGCATTGAATGTATCCAGTGCTTGAAACAAAATTTGAGTAGTACAAAAATGCTCAGAATTACTTAACAGATCAAGGGAGCAAAAGATAAACCTTAGATAGCTGATAAGCAAAGTAAGATGAGTTACATCAGGATAAATTTGATAGCTCTGCACTCACCTTGTTCAGGTAATTCAATTGTGTAATGACACATATGGCAACCAAAGTAAGGAAAAACCAAGTTTGAGGATAAGTTATTTGATTTATTCCCTCCAATGTGAGCTTTATTGGAATTTCCGATGGCTTTTATGCTCATAACCTGAATAGTTCAGTGCACAATTAGCTTGTGCAATGTGCATTATATTAGCAACATGAGACTTCCATCAAAGTGATTGGTACAAACATAATTACCATAAGTCATCCCATTAATGAATAGATTCCCAACTAGACCAGCATATTTGTCTGTCCATAGCGAGGTTCAAAGTGCAAAATCAATGCTAAAACTACTAAAATTGTGGCTACCACATAAAATAGAAATACTGTTGAAAGTTGAAACGAAAAATGGGAACATCACTTGATAGACTTGGAAGGTAACTTAATGTAGAGCAAAATAAAACAGGATGAACACAAACTTGGTTGGGTGGCCAGATCCCATATTTCTAGCACTGAGTTTGGAGTTTGCTTTTGAGGAGCATGGATGACAATAACTTTTAGCTGGTATAGTGATATTAATTGATTATGTATATGAACCATACCTGGTAAGGTCAGCATTGCTCCAATTACAAATGCCATAGACATAGACACTCCACCACAGGTTTTAGCTTCATCCTAAGCTGTGTGTGCCAACTTAAAACAATCAAGAAGTTGAAAGCGCAATGATATTCAAATAATCTCTTTTAACAACAAGCTCCTGTTTGCTTTGACAGCATGGTATGATCATCAAACCTTTTGAAAGTGCAAATAATCATCAAAGAAGAATGATCCTTACAGTAAACAAACTTTAATCATTTGTGCAACAAAGAACAACAAATCTGTTAAACTGATATAAAAAAAATCAGATTAAAAACAATAGGATATGCCAAGAAACAAGAGTACATATAAACAATCAATTCACAATATCTCAAAATTCCAATCGAATAGAAACAACCTTGATACTTGAATTTTTCACACCAACTCATCAATATCAAAACAAATGCAATCAAGAAGTACCCGTACAAACAAGATCAGCATTTCATAAGAATCAATAAAAGGAACTACACAGAAATGTGATCGCACATATCGAGATTTCCATTGACCGCGACAACAAAAAGGACAGCAAAGGGAGAATGGGAAGATCTGGAGCTCCAAACATCGCGGCTTCCGTCGATGACCTCCGACGTTCACACACATGCTCGCTCGCTTGCCCTCAAACCACAACTCGCAAAGTGGAATCGAAGTTCTGAAGAGTGCAGAAGATCGAGGCATGAAGCAATAGAATTTCACGGTGATAGAATTTTCCCGAGAAAATGGAAGAGAAAGTGCAAGAAATGAAAAAAGAAAGCTTAAAGAGACAACTTCCATGATTTGATTTAGTAGCGATTCTTTTGCCGCTAGAGTCGGGAGCACTAGAGGAGGAAATGGTGGCGCTACAATCCCCCAGCGGTGGCAACGACGCCCGGCGATTAGAAACTCTAGCGCCGTCGGACATCGTGTGGCGGAGAAAAGAGCAATTGCTTGAGGGAAGAAGACCGCGAAAGAGCAATAAGAAAAGGGATTAAGAATTGAAATAAGAAAACATGTTAAATGGAGTGTTTTGGCTTCTCCGTGGAGATAGCTAATTCGAAAAAATTAGTAAGAAAAATTTATTAGTGTGACACCCTTATTCGAAGTTTAGGCTACGCTTTTTCAGTGTGATTAGAAAGCAACACTAATAAAATGTAAGTTATTGTGAGAGGAAGTGTTGCCTGTTGCACATGATATAGCTACCGTTTATAAGTGTGCTCCATTCTATTTAAGAGAACACTTTACAAGTGTAGCATAAAAAGTGTTGCCAAAATCCTATTCAAATGTTACCATTGTAAAAGTGTGGTCTATATGTATTTTAGGCAACACTTTTCACATGTTGCTAAAACTAAGTGTTGTTTTAAGCAAAATTTGTTGTAGTGCCTATTTAATTATACCATTCTGTAAGTGTGCTACAAAGAAACCTGAGTTTATAGTTGCCTATATGAGCTGTGCTTTAGGTCTATCCTACATTTAATGAACAAGTCTTAATAAAGGATGCTTTGATTATTAACGTACTGGAATTACGTGAGGTTGCACTATGAATAGATGATAGTTTTATATAGTTCCTATCAGGCACAGATGGGATTGAGAAGGAAAACATTGTTACTTTTGATGTTATTTTGCCCAAAAAGATTTGTTAGATTATATGAAAACCATTAATGGCTGCTGTTATCTGCAATGATACTTTCTGATGAGCTTAGATGCTTCTAATAAAAAAGTTGAACCTGAACTGGATTGGTGGTGATTGATTCATCCAACTATGCACCCTATTTCATTTGTGGTCACCCTATTGATTTAAATATGGATATTTAATTAAATTGGTTATCAAGTATGTCTGTTACACTAATGATTGTAGGTAAACATGCTTTTCCAATTAATCTTCACGCATGCCTCATATACCACCACATATTTTTCCATTTAACTTATTTGGGCATTGGATATAGGGGGTTTTGGGGTGTGGCCTTTTACTTTGCAATGAATTTAATGAGAATGTCTAAGGAATGCATGGTTGAATGATTACAATGCAATGTCTAAAGAATGCATGGTTGAATGATTACAGTAGAGTGCAATTAAGGTATCAGGTCTTAAATGTTTTATAATGATAGTGAAGTGCAAACCGTAAAATCAAAGTTTTTGTATCCAATCAAGAACGCACACGGGAAGAAGTTTATTTTTAATTACTACTTTTAAGTTATATTGAAATGTTTATAAATGACGGTTTTTTTGAAGTTTCTATAGTCCACAAAACCTATATTGGTGCTACTGAGTTTAAATAAAAACAAATTAGTACAAGTTTCAAATCATATATTGTTAAATCTATATCATCCAACCATAATGTTTAATCAAATTGAAAAATTCATCGAATTTTTTTTAAAAAAGTATTTATCTCCTGCTTCTGATATGAAGAGGTGATCTTTGTATAGGTGATGGTAGTGCTATGTTATCACTCAAAATAGTCTTCTTTGTAGCATCATCATTTTCCAAATCTTTTGGCTTGAAAAATGAAGATTAATGCACAATTGTTCATTTCCCATGCACCTTTACTTACACAATAATCACCCTACTGCTTCTAATTTTCAAAGGTGATGACAGAGGAATCAAAGCATGCAATATAGCCTCCTCTATAGCATCCATCAATACTCATTTCTAATATGGTTTCAAAAGAATAGATTAATCCTTAGTTGTTAATTTTCATGTGCCCCTTTTCAATTTTAGGCCACCCTACTGCTTATTGTATAAGTTTGGTGCAATGGTCATGATGAATAGATTGTTGTTCCAATGGAAATTCATGCGTGCCTAATGAATCACCATGAGTTGTTATTTTTTATTATCTAGCCTTTGCTTATGGGGAACTTCTGATTTAGTAGCATGTGCATATTGAAACCATAAACAAATTAATTGCCCAAATTTTGAGTATGCACGCTTTATTCATCATTACAAATAAGTCTAGGTTAATTGTATGCTACAAACTATGCATATATAAAGCCAGGTTTTGATTATCATTCCCCTATAGTGTGACGCAGGTTCAACTTAAACCACTCATTCATAACTTCATGTTATTCTCTCCTCTGCTTATCAATTATGGTAGTAAGATATGACTTAGTGAGGGATATTAATGTTGAAAGTGATGATAAAATTTGGTACTCTTCTCTTTTGCAGATTATTGGCGAGGATAATTAATAAAGGTAATACTCAATGTGTTTTATTCATTCAAGCATGAACATTTTAACCAATGTATCAATATGATTTTGTACTTTTTTTTTTAGAAATTTGTATCATTCACGGGCATCACATAGGTTATTATATTAATTTATTATAATTTAGTTGCATATGAATATCTATATTATATTTTTTTAAGTTAATTAGATTAAAATTTAAATAAATGAATTAATCTTTTTGTTCATGATATAATAATTTTTATAATTTGCTTTTCAAAATTTAATAAGGTAATTTATTTTGTTTTTAAATCAAAAAATTTATTTAGTGGCCAGGTTTAAATAAAAAGCTGACCATAATATCCCAAAGAAAATTAATTCAATGTAGCACTTTATTTAGTTGCATAACTTTTATCATCCAATTTTATAAGGTTAGAGTCTTAATTATTACCTCAATTTGATTGTTCATAATTAACATACATAACTTTTGTGATTTTCAAGATTGGCTTTGAGAGATAAGGTGAACACATCTTTGTCATTCTAAATAAGTGTTAAGAATATTTTTGAAAACATATATAATTGACACTATCACTCTTTATGCTACATATTTGCTCTCTTTTAATACTTTTAATTAAAATCAAAAAAAATAGCTACTCATCAAGTCCCCAAAATAAGCAAAAATATAATTATTATTTTTCAATATTATGCAAACAGATATGCAAATATACTTTTAAGCACTGATTATCAAAATAAAGAAACGCTTCTCTTCTAATGTTCACATTCAATCGGGTTTGTTAGCAAGAATAATTAAACAAAATAATCAATAAATTCTTTTTGCATACAATTTTTATTACTATCACAAATTTTTTGAAAGTATTTTTATTGAAAATTATTATTATTAATAAATCCATGCAATGCAATGGTATTATTTCTAGCTTCTAAGTATTTGTTAAATATTAGTTGAGATAAAAATTGGGTTTAATTATTTTGTAAGTCCATATAGATTCACTCAATTTTCAATTAGATCCTATATTTAAAAGTTTTTAAGCGGTCTCTATAGTGTATGGGATTTTTCAATTAGGTCCCTATTGTTATAAAAAATGGAATATTCTATTTCCATCTCCCTCTTCATCCTCTCATTTATAATGATAGGGACCTAATTGAAAATTCTCATATACTATAGGAGCCTACTTAAAACTTTTAAACTATAGGGACCTAATTGAAAATTGAGTAAAACTATAGGGACGTGAAGGATAATTAAATCTTTAAAATATGCAATTGTCTTTCAACTGATCCCAGCTTCAAGAGAGGTGCAATTTTTATTTTTTGATGAAGTACAAATTTTTTATTGTATATTTTACATTACTTTTGGTATTGAATTTGTTTGTCCCTCTGAGAATTATGTTTTGTGGTTTATTATATTTGTTTTAGTAAATGTCTAATTTGATTCTAATTATTACCTTTGCAATTTTGAGGTCACAATATGCCAGTTTCCTATCATATCACCCAATCTTTTCCTTGTATGTCTACTGTCTTCCTCTTATTATTAAATTAAAATTGGCTAAGGTTTATATTATTAAATTTCAGTCAACTTCATTATTTCCTTACAACTCAATCCTTCTTTGTAGTGATAAGTTGTGCCGTTTATTTATGGTGAACATTGTGTAGGGTTTCCTCAAGAACTTGACGCATAATAAAGACTATGTCGTTTGAAGGTATTGTGTTTTCTATTATTAACCCTTTTTGAAATTTAGATTTTGAAGGTGCAATCTTTTCCTTGAGTAACCCCTTGTGCAATTCATCTGTTTTATGGTTAATAAAGAAAAGGCAGTGTAATGATATTACAAACTTAGAGAATGGTAGAATAATGATTTTTGAAACTCAAGAAACTCCTGAATAAATTACATAAGTAGATAAGAGTTTCAATGAATTTCACCAAGTGTTAGGGATGTTAATGTATTTGTTTCAAAATTAATCAACTCATTTTGTTAAACTCATATGAGGTTAAGTAAACTTTTACAAATCAATAAACTCTAGATTTTATTAAGAAGTTTACACGTTTATATTTATATTTACTTTTGAATTCATTTTTCATGTAATTGATCTTTAGAGATTCGACAAATTCTCAAATAACGATCATATTATATATAATATTGAAATAGTACTTTTTTGGATTTCAAAGTTTTAATTATTTTTCAGGTCCTGTAGTTTTATTTAATTTTCAATTAGGTCCCTGTATAGTTTAAAAGTTTTAAGTAGGTCTTTGCAGGATATGAGAATTTTCAATAGGGCTCCGTTATGAATGAGAGGGTGAAGAGGGAGATAAAAATAGAATATTCATGGAATATTTTATTTTTTATAATGGCAGGGACCTGATTGAAAAATCTCATACACTATAGGGACGTACTTAAAAACTTTTAAACTATAGGCACTTAATTGAAAATTGAGTGAAATTATAGGACCCAAAAGTAATTAAACCCAAAATTAAGATCCACTTAAAAGAATATTTTTTGAAAGTTGTCTTGAGAATTGTATAAAAAATTTAATTTAATTTCTAAATAATGCAAAAAAAAAAAATTATGCAATCATCTAATCATGTATTGTCATATAAATCATGATAGTTGACTTTCATCCTTCCTACTTAAAAAATCACCCAAATGAAAGATTTAGATTGAATGACAATCTAAAATAGTTTTATATATATTTGGTAAAGGCTATGGTATACGTGTTGAAGTCAGGTGTGCCACACACTAGTTAAATGGATTGGATGATGGTGGCGTAACAATACACCATCAACATGTGATCTAGGGTAACTTGACTCTCCTTCCCAAACAACTCCTCAACCCCTATCATCTCTTTTCGTCTCACCGCTTCCACTATTTTTCTCATCCCGTCATTGAAGCCACCTCTACCATCTATCATCTCACTTCCATCGACTCTGAAAGCCGTGCATGTGGTCGACGCCGCCTTCTCGGATACGAGATGACAAATTGTTCTCCTCCTCTTCCCACCAACAAGCACCACAATCATCTCCTCTTGTCAAACTGGCCCCATTCCTTGCCGCTCCGCCTGCCCACCATTGCTCTAGCCACCGACATCTCGCCGCCACCAAATCGCATGCAAAATGGGGACCCTGCAAATTGAATGAACACTTCATTGTTCCCTCTGGAAGCTATTCCAATAAGCAAGGGGTCACTTATGTCCAAACAAAAGTGGACACCTATCTGTGGATTTCTCCTAACGAAAACTAATTACAAGCGGTTAGATCAACTCAGCATCAAAGCCAAGCATCATTAAGTACACTGTTTGTAAAAATTTGAGTTCAAAAAAAGGTCCAATGATGCTAACTAAGCTTATGAATAATCCCCTATAATTGTGAGATTGGCGCAAAGGAGGAGATAGTGAAGGAGACTATAAGGAATTTCATATGGTAGGTAATAGCAAAAAAAGGGTTTATTGACCATTAGCATGAGTGGTTGTGATTTATCAGTGTGTGGTGCACCTGACTTAGTCTGGTGCACCATAGACAAAACCATTTTTCAAACAGCACAACATGCATAATATCACTAGGGGCAATTTTGCCATGCACCTTGACAAGTATGGTGTGCCATACACTTGAAGCACCTTAGAACACTCTTTTAAGAGACTACCCATGCACCCTTAGAGACCATCCATGCACACGCACTCCTCCACTCCCAGCTCTCCCTTGCACACCAAAACCCATCCCTGGCCAAGGCCCTCCATGCCCACATCATCAAGTCCGGCCTCCAGAATCACCACCCCTTCCTTGCCACCTTCATCCACTCCTACGCCTCATCATCTTCATTGTCTCCTCCATAGTCCTCGTGGTTGTCATCATCGTCGCTCATCGGCACCCATTGTACACAATCGCCGCTCCTCCTCCTTGACGACAGCTCATCCCTCGCTCAAGCTGAAGCCTATCCTCACCGAAGGCAGTGTGCGATGTCACTCAATACCCCAAGTTGCCATTAACGGGCTCTCCAAGCTTTCCCTTACAAAGTGGTATTAAGAGCTTTGATTTTTTTTTTATTTGTGCAATTTAAATGGAGGAACATCAAGGGCCAAATATGATCAAGTTGAATTCCAAAAATTACTCAATTTGGAAGACTCTCATGGAAGACATGCTATACAATAAGGATTTGTATGATCCTCTGAGGGAGATAAACATAAGCCCTGGGTCTAAAGCGGAATGGAACAGAATGAATAGAAAAGCTGTTGCTTTGGGTAGGCAGTGGTTGGATCTTAGTGTATATCCACATGTTAACAAAGAAACTAATGTTTAGAGTATGTGGCAGAATTAAAGATTTATATGAGAGAAAAAATATACAAAATAAGGCATATTTGATTTGGAAGTTGGTAAATATGAAATATAAAAATGGTGATTCAATGTCAGAGCATTTGAGTAGCTTCTAGGAAATTGTCAATCAAGAGGCAACCAATAAGATTACATTGTCTGATGAGTTGCAAGCATTATTATTGTTGAGTTCTTTGCTGGGGTTGGAAGTCCTGGTTGTGACATTGACTAAGCTGCAAATAGGAAGTTGATGTTATCAATGGTTAAAGAAAGCATGTTGAATGAAGAAGCCAGAAGAAGAGAACGGAATTTGATCAATGCTTCCACCCAGTCAAAAGCACTTGTTGTAGAGTCACGAGGGAGAAACAGAGTAGAAGACCTAATAATACTGATAGGTCAAAGAAGCAAGTCAAGGGGTAATTCCAAGACAAGAAAGGATTATAATTACTATCATTGTGGCAAGCCAGGACAAATCAAAAGGCATTGCAAGTACTTGAAAAGAGAAAAATAAAAGAAAGAGATGAAGACAAAAATAGCAACAATGATAAAGACATTACGTTGTTGCATATGATGATGTCGTTGTTTTACATCATGAGAACTTCATGAATCTTGCATGCGATGATTCCAGTTGAATCATGAATTATGGTGCCTCATGTTATGTTACTCCTAGGCGTGAGTTTTTCTCTATTTATACTATTGGTGACTTTGGAGAATAAGACTAGGAGATGAAGGGATATGCAAGATTATTGCTATGAGAGATGTGTGGCTTGAAACTAGCTTGGGATGCAAATTACAGCTAAAGAATGTTAGGCATGCGCCATATGTATCTTAGCTTGATGTCAATCAAAGTATTGGACGGAGAAGGTTACTACACTACTTCTGGTGGTGGAAAATTCAAAATCGCCAAAGGGTCACTAGTTGTTGCAAGAGAAGATAGTAATTTCACCGTCTCTACCATTGCCTAAAAAATTATGTAAAGAAGAGGTGAATGTTGTTGATGATTCCTCTTCAGACTTGTGCCATATGCGTCTTGGCCACTTGAGTGAAAAGGACTTGGCGTTCTAGCCAAGAATCAGTTCTTCCAGGAAAGGTACATTTCTAAAGACTTGCACTCATTATTTTGTTGAAAAGTATGTTGGAGTAGCTTTTCATTATTTAGGACCTCATAGGAGACCACACGTACTGGATTTAATTCACATTGATATTTGCACTATGGATACAAAAACACTAGGAGGTGCATCATATTTTGTGACTTTTATTGATGACTTTTCTCGAAAGTGTAGGCTTTTGTGTTGAAATCTAAAGAACAGGTGCTTGGAGTTTTCAAGAGCTTCCATGCAAGTGTTGAAAGAGAAAAGGGAATGAAAATAAAATGTGTTCTAGCAGATAATGATGGTGAATACAGGGGTCCATTTGAAGACTATTGCAGAGAGTGGTATCTAAGGTTGGGCTCAGTTTAGAAAGGCATGGACTTTGAATGGCAAGTGTTGGGAAGAGCGTTGGTGATGGAGGAGCAATGTGGTGAGTCTCACAATTGAGGGAGAGTGTAGAGGTGAAGTCCACATTGATTGAGAATGGATTAAGTGAGTAGTATATAATATGGAAGGAACCATGACTCATCGCTTTAAGGTTTTGGGTCAAGATGTGCGAAGTGTATGGACTCTATTAGCTGTTGGTTGCGGGTCCCCACCTAACACTTCCAAGCTCAGAGCCACTGCCAAGGACCCCGTCCTTAGCAACATTGTCGTCGCTTCAACGACTCTGTGTCGTAGCTCCTGACACCCATCATGAACTAGGACACCTGCTGGACACCTGAGGGCTGAACTCCACCGCCACCAACACCATCCTCGAAGACACAAAAACCACCATGAAGAACTCGATGGAGTTCTCGAGCAATAGCTTGGCCATCGTGACAAGGATCTTGGGGCTATTGTCGAAGTTCAACACCCCTGCACCGACGATTGCTAGGGTTCCTAGCCACTAAGGCGCATTCGTGATGAGGGAAGAGGGAGAGGGGTCTATGGTGATTCATAGCTTGTTGAGACTATACATTTCGTGTCACTTACTATTATATTTAACCACATTTCATAATGAAGTTAAAAATTGGTGTGTGATACTCCAGATGTTGTAGGGAGTACTGTAGCTTCATCTATTACACTCTGACCCGGGCATCGTTCCCTTGACTTCTACTGTTGAAATTAAGAGCACAAAAATGGTTGCAATGAAAAAAAACTAGAAAAGTAACAGAGTAACCATAAAACTATAATAAAAATTAAGCATGAATTTGTGTTACAGTCAAAGGGAAAAAAACAAAAACAAAAACTGAAAAAATAAATAATGCTACAAAATTGCAAAAATGTCAATGTAAAGCAGCACTGTCCTACAGTTTTTTCAAATTTTTGTTTTGTTCTCACTCAATTTTTTCCTCTCTCTCTATAGATTCTCTCTGCACATTTTCGTTTCTGAATCTGTGAGCTGAATCTCTGAAACCTTGTTCGAATTCCGTTTGGTGGATCCATCGAACTTCAAACTTCAAAGTCCAAACTCCTCCACCGGATCCAGGAGCAATCCGCCGCGAAAATTTTCGTCGTAGTGTGGCGGAGAACACAGCGGCTTCCGCTCCCTCGCGGCGGATCTGTGAGTGGAGATGACGATGTCGGGGATGAGAGGTCTCTCCGTGTTCATCAGCGAAGTCCGCAACTGCCAGAACAAGGAGCAGGAGAGGCTCCGCGTCGACAAGGAGCTCGGCAATATCCGAACTCGCTTCAAGAACGAGAAGGTTAGGGTTTCATCGCTCGCATTTTCACGTTTTCTTTATCTTTCTCGAATTCTGTTTTCGGCGTTCGATTTAAGATTTTCGTTAAAGCGCTGCGTATAATTGGAATTCGAGTTTTTATCGATTTTGGTTTTTCGAGTTTGTGTAGTTCAATAGGTTGTTGTTGATGCTCGAAACTGATATACAGAAGTGTTTTTAGGCATTTATTATTTATTTATTTATTTATTTTTAAATAGTGAAAATGAGTATGAATTGAATGGAAAGTGGCTGTTTCGTCAAAAGCACTCGTGGTAGCTTGTGTGTTGAGGAATCTCTGGACAGATCAGCAGCTTCTCATTTTAAGGAAAAGGTGTAGGTTCCTGTTGAGTGTACTGTTAGGTTCATGATTGGTTTAATTTTTTTCATTAGCTGCATAGTTCAAGTTAATGTAGAAACTAGAATGGCAAGCATCAATTGTTTACGAGAAATGATAAACTTTACTAACTGGTGTGTATAAAAATCCACCTGATTTAAAATCCCATTCACATGTATTAAATAGTCCTTGTATGTTGTGTAAATTTCAACTCATGTTATTGTGAGTGGAATGTTGAATTAGGAGGATTATTAGGAGGATATATCATTACTTATTATTTGATACTTTGTTTATTAATGTATTTGATGAGTTGATGTTAGGATCTGTAGAAATCTGATTGAAGAATTTTTTTTGTTGAAGCTTCGAACATCTTTTGTCTGGCACTGCAGTTGAGCTATGTCATTTTCACTATACTAGAAAATCTTGCTTTTTAGTTTCACCAGATTCAGTTACATACATTGTAAGTAGGGATAGTTACTTTGTGGGCTAGCTTCAATTGACAATACTATGGCATAGAATGAATTTGAAGCTGCTAACTGATGAATTAACATATTCTTTCTCAAGAAGAAATGCTGCCCCGTAGTGATTGACTTATAAAGATATTATATTCTCTTTTGTTTTTACACTTGTGGTCATGCCACAACTTCACTTATTTACATGTTTGGTTTTAAACATAATGAATGCATTAATCTTTCTCTGAAGAAGATTCAATCTGTTTACTCTGTTATGACCTGGAAGATGGTGACTGTAGTATTTATTTTTTAACATTTGTATTAGTTTGTCAATATTTGACATAAGATGAAATTCATTTATTCATCTTGATCGGTTGTAAATAAAATGGCTTAATGTACTACAGACACTGAAATAGATAGATGTGAACTCCATTTTGTTACATAAATTGATGGTCCATGGATTGACATGTCACTTACATTGTCTTTTTCTGCCTCGTAATCTAAATGTTGCTTGGAAATAATACTTCAATATTAGAATGTGATGTTTGGATTTTGGATGACTTCAATGGTATTACTTGATTCTAGAATCGAGGAATGTTTCAATTTGAAGAGTTCCTTTATGCTTCTTGTTAGATGCTGAAGAATTTTGTGCGAACTTTACCTTTGCTGCAATGCTTATTGTTGGAATTTGCTTTCATCCGTCTCCATTTGGTTCTCCCTCCTCAGTCTTATTCTGCCTTGCAACTTCTAAAGTTGTTTAGCATTTGCAAGTGAAGTTGCTTTTCTGTCTTATATGCTTTTTCTGGTTGCAAATTAAAATAAAAAAAATTGTCATCCATTACCCATTTTTTATTGCTATTTGTAAATGTCTTAGTAATGCATGTTGATTTTTTCCCATTTTGGTTCTATATTTAGGGTTTGACACCATATGAGAAAAAGAAATATGTTTGGAAAATGCTTTACATATATATGCTCGGCTATGATGTGGATTTTGGTCACATGGAAGCTGTTTCTCTAATATCAGCACCAAAGTATCCAGAAAAGCAGGTATTTCTTAAAATTTTATGGAACCTTTATATAATGATTTGTTACTAATACGCTGTATATTTTTTTCCTCCATTCTCAGTTCATTCAAATGTTTACCTTGTAGAGAAAATATATTGGGGGTGAAGAAGGAATTTTAATTTTGCAACAACTTACTGCAGGTTGGGTACATTGTGACATCATCTCTGCTCAATGAAAACCATGACTTTCTGAGGTTGGCAATAAATACTGTGCATAATGATATTATTGGTCGCAATGAAACATTTCAGAGCCTGGCATTGACTATGGTATGGTAATGGAAGAATTGTCAACCTTTGCCTACACTCATCTTCTTATTAAATAATTTATTAACGTTAGTACTGTGCTTCTGTGACTATCTTAATACATTAATGAGAAGCCATAGAAAAGAACTTTTTTGTTTGTATATTACCATCCCATATTGTTTGCATCTGATACTGAAAACTATGAAATGGGGGACTTGCTACAAATATACATAATAAATTTCATAAATTGACAAATTTCCCCGTTGTGTGGTTCTTTTTTTCCCGTTGGTGATTATGGTCCCTGCATATGTGAATAAGGGTCACACTACGGAGATGTTATCCAAAAAATCATGAATTTGAGAGGTTCCAGATGCCAATTTATGCATTGAGTAAATTACAAAAGATAATAAGTCTCACTTCTCTATTATTTTTCCTAGGATAGTAAGTCATTTTGCTGATGGAAAGTTGACGAGAAAACACCAAGCAAGTACTTAATTTAGTCAGATGAAATATGATCATATTTGAAGTACTTATGGTAAACTCCCCTTGGTTTCTTTCTCTTATTTTGCTCTCAGTACCACTCTAACAGTTCAACACATATTAAGTGATAGTTATCAACTGCTTGGATGGAGGATCTCTGTGAGATTATACAGCACTTTTTTAATATTGCAAGAGAACTTAGAAGTATTTAGTGGAGCTATAGTTGTTTGATTACCTTGTAAGTTGGTCCTTTAACCTACTTGAGTACAGTTTCAGAATACTTGTAAATGTCTGTTTGTGAACATTCTCTCACATTTTTGCTCTCTGAATATTGCATGTGCTCACTTTAGTGTCCCCAAAATTCTATCCTTCTAAATTATATAAGCTGGAATATTATTTTCATTGCTATCATATGATGTCTTCTATTTTGTAGGTTGGGAATATTGGTGGGAAAGAATTTTCTGAGTCCTTAGCACCTGATGTACAGAAGTTGCTGGTAAGAAATTACGCATTATTATTAAATAGGTTCCATTAGAAAATAATTAATGTTGACTGCTTTTTGTGACCTAGATATCTAGCAGCTGCAGACCGCTTGTGAGAAAAAAAGCTGCTTTGTGCTTGCTGAGATTATACAGGAAAAATCCTGATGTTGTCAACGTAGATGGGTGGTAAAATTTAATGTCACTTAGCTGGTAACATGGTGTCTTTAGTGCTTTCCTTCAAATGTATCTTATTAGTCCCTTACCATATGTTTAGGTTCGGATCGGATGGCACAACTTTTGGATGAACGAGACCTTGGTGTTTTGACATCTTCTATGAGTCTTCTTGTTGCACTGGTGTCAAACCATTACGAGGCATATTGGAGTTGTCTTCCAAAGTGTGTAAAAATTTTAGAGCGCCTTGCCAAGAACCAGGATATTCCACAAGAATACACTTACTATGGTATCCCATCTCCCTGGCTTCAGGTTTGTGAATTTTACTTTTTCCTGTGTTGGCTTTGGTTTTAGGGTGATTTTTGGCTGCTATTCTTGCATCTTGCCTTTTGATGGGAACTAAAAGTGTAGTTCCCCTATTTTAGCAACGATTCCTTTTTCTAATGATGCTTATCAACTTTGTATTGTTTGGCGGTTCATTCTTGAGAGGTAAAGGTAAGTTAAGTTATCTGTTCTTTTTATGTCTCTGAAAGAATTTGAGCTTATAAGGCAGTGTTAGTACTACATTGTGGAATTCAATGCTGATATTCTTTGGAATTTGAAGCTAATTAACCTTTGGAATTTGATACTAATCTTTTGGGATGGGGACTTGGGAGCACTTCAAAGTTCAAATAATGAACTGAAGTCATACCTTGTTTGGTAATCAAGGTTTATCACCAAGCACTAAGTGATATTAATGAAATATATGTTTCAACTTGATGATGGAAACACGAGGATGTGGTTCATAGGATGAGATTGGTTTAGCATTTTGCCATTTATAGATGTTTTGAACTTATCCTTCTAGTTTGCTTCAATGCTTACCTGATTTATAATTAACATAGGTCAAAACAATGAGGGCTCTTCAATATTTTCCCACCATTGAAGATCCAAATACCAGAAGATCATTGTTTGAGGTTTGTGATATTTTAACATGCAAATTGTTTTGTTTAATTATCGAGTTTTATGGAGCCTTGGATGGATCATTTCAGGTCTTACAAAGGATACTGATGGGCACCGATGTTGTTAAAAATGTGAACAAAAATAATGCATCCCATGCTGTTCTTTTTGAAGCCCTTGCTCTGGTATGTTCATTGCATGGCATTTTATATTTAAACAAGAAGAGCAATTTCATCTTATTTTACAATCTCATTTTAGATGAGTCTTCAAATGCTTATCCTTGATTTTGAATATGTTAGTCAAACTAGGTAAGATCTTGGGAGAATTCCTTCGGAAATTATACTGTTCCTGGACAACCACATTCCTGTTCAAGATTGATTTCATTTTGCAATTTGCATACTTAGCTGTTTGAATATAATAGATACTGTCATGAACCTATCGACAAACATTGCCGTGTGGCTTAAATAATGTAGTTAATATGTAGAGATAGGAGTGCTCCCATGCAGATGTGGGACTGTCATTTACACCCTTCTTCACTCATAAAGGCATATAATAACCGAAAGTCAAAGAGACAATTAGAGGGATGCAATGTTATTTTGATAGGAACCTAGGGTTATTGGACCAATTATAATGGGCCCTACTTGTAATTACTGGAGTATGAGCAAGAAAAAGAGTGTTAGAGTTGTGACCTGTGATGTGTGTGCTGTGTGCGTGGAGTAATTACAATTAGGGCCCATTATGATTAGCCCAATAACCCCAGATTCCTATCATATTTCTTAGTATTTCTTCTTGTTACCTTCTTACCCCTTTCAAAATTTAGCTGGCTATCTTTGTATCCATAAGCTTGTAGGAATTTGTATACATTTGGCAAGTTCTGTAGCTTGTCATTAATAATACTGTTGACATATATGACTCTTATGTAGGGATTTGTGCCATGCTTAGTTGAAATGTACAGTGCCTCTGGTAGCCAGAAGTTCATCCTCTATTTCTTCATATTTTACAATTTTCAATTGAGTTGTTTTCGTTATATTCTCTATTCTATTCAGGTTATGCATCTTGATGCTGAAAAGGAGATGATGTCTCAATGCGTGGCTCTTCTTGGAAAATTTATTGCTGTCCGTGAGCCAAACATTCGATATCTTGGCTTGGTATGTTGTGGTCATGGACACACTTTTGATTTATCCTTAGTTTTGTTTTCCTTGTCTTTGCTTTTCTTTTTGGGGGAGGAATGCATGACGTAAATATAAATGATTTAAAGTATATCTCATTTAATAATAGTTTAGGAGGCTAAAACTTGCTGCCAGAATGCCATGTAGAGTTCATAACATATATGCTATTGCTGTGCAGGAAAATATGACTAGAATGTTTATGATTACAGATGTGCAAGATATTATAAAAAGACATCAGGCTCAGATTACTACCTCATTGAAGGATCCTGACATCAGGTTACATGTGCTGTCCTATGTGCTGATATCATTAATCCTTTATTCAGTTCATCAGAATTATTTCCGTTTGAAGTTGAGATTGCACAGATTCTATTCATAATATACAATTATGCCTGCATGTTTAATTAGTAATTATAAAGGGAAAGATGCCCTTTTATGGAAGTTAACTAGTCATAACATGGAAGGCTCTATGTTATTAACTGGTACTCAAACAAGGATTATTAATTACTGTTGCAATTTTCTATCTTCTGCTAGCTGAAGGGCCTGGTTTGAAATGTAATATTTCGGTTGACAAAGATTCTTCTGCTATCTCTCTTTTGACCAACTGTACTGTGGCTTTAAACTTTTTGTTGGTTAGTAATTAACACAATTGCATACCTGTTTCATAGGAAGCCAGCATCAGATTCTCATACTTCTTGAGGCTTTTTTTTTATAAAAAAATTGGTAACAAAATATATGATTTCCAAAATTCATTTGTTGATTGAGGGATTCTTGTATTTAGGTTTATTTTGTTCTACTTATTTGTGAAGTTATAAATATAAAATAAAGTGGATAATGTTTACTAAACTGTTTTCTTCTGCTAGGAAATATAGAAGTGCTTGAAAATACGAGTTTGATACATATCCAATTCCTTTGTTTGTGATGTATTTTTTTGTTGAATATATTATTTCTAACTGGCCTTGGTTTATACTCAGTATTCGGAGGCGTGCTCTGGATTTGCTTTACAGCATGTGTGATGTTTCAAATGCAAAGGATATAGTTGAGGAACTACTGCAGGTGTGAAGCTAGATTCATAGTAATTCATGTCATTTCAGAAATCCCATTTTAACCCCCCACCCCTTTTCCCCACCAAATAAGCAAAGAAGAAAATGAAAAGAAAAAATAGATCCAGATGTTATAGGTGAACCCCAAAATGATTACTTCGCAATTTTTACCATTTTATAGTACCTCAGCACAGCAGAGTTTGCAATGCGAGAGGAATTATCACTAAAGGCAGCTATTCTTGCTGAGAAGTTTGCGGCAAACCTTTCATGGTAATGCTATATGAATATGATCACATTGCTGAAGGATACTGACATCTGCAGTTGATCAACCTAGATTTTCTTCAGCTGTTGACATTAGTTTAGATGTCGCTAAAGATGGTGTTGTTAGATATCTGTAATCCTGGTAAAAAGCATACTGATGGGCAATAGAAGAATAAGTATATCTATTGCAGCAGACAACCCTCATTGAGTAATCTGTTGAACATAAAATTTTATGCTTTTGTTACTTATGTTGCCTTGTTTCTGTTGCTGCTGAACTGATAGTACAGGCTACGTTTAGTGTTTTTTTTTTCCCTCATAAAAATTTTGTATATAGCCTGTTAATATATCAGGGACAAGAACATGGACTACTTTAAGTATTAAATCATGTTCAGAACTAGTGATCCATCCCTAATTCTTTGTGGAGCAACATGCTAGAGATTCTTCTTTAGTTTTTCCATTGGCTAGGTTTTTCCGGCTCTTTATCACATCAGCCAGTGGTCATTTGAGTAGTTTTTTTTTTCTTCATTTCATTGTCACATATGTGACGGGGTTCTTTTATCCCAAAAGCAGTATACATTGGGAATGGAGAGTGTTTATTAATTTTGTGTTTCGATTTTTTCCATCCTTCTTTGCAGCATGTATTCTTGATAGGAGCCTCTAAACTCAGTTTACACATCTTTTTCTTTGCTCTTAATAAACTTTCTTGGAAAAAAGCAACATGACAATAAGATTTAAAGAAACAGGTAGCCTTCTAATTTCAAGTCGGTATTTACTTATGCCTAGAGCAAATATATATGACCAATTTGGAGTTCAGATGAAGACTACAGGAACTAGTTTGTGTGCTTGTTGAACATGTGAACTGTTAAATGTAAATCACTGATTTCAGAACATTATCTGGAACTGTGAGCGGTTGTACGGAAGTGATTTTTTTTTCGCATTATATGGCAGAATATATCTGTATCCAAGTTTTTCTTTTCTTATAAAAGATCTGTATTTGATTATTGGAATTCCCATGTCATCATGAAGTGGACTTCTTCTTGATGTTATGTATACATTGAAAACATACCATCTCTATTTTACAGGTATGTAGATGTGATCCTTCAATTAATTGACAAGGCGGGAGAATTTGTTAGCAATGACATCTGGTTTCGTGTGATACAATTTGTTACAAATAATGATGACCTGCAGGTGAATTTGAAGTTTGTAGCAACTCTTTTACTTCACCCTAGTATACACATCATTAATCGGGACCTTTTTTTGTCTTTGATCAGCCTTACGCTGCAGCAAAAGCTAGAGAGTATCTTGATAAGCCTGCCATACATGAGACAATGGTTAAGGTTTGTGTGCCTTGGTCTCCATTTTTTAATTGAGCCGTTATGATTTGATATTCAATAAGATCTATCAGTTAATGTGCCATTCAGAGCGGATGGTTTAAGTGTAGAATGTGCTTGGAAGGCATTTACCAATGTTAGAGCAAGATGATATGGCAGGTTTATGAGGAGCCATAGCATGAGAAAAAGAGATTATTGTTCGTTATTTGGAAGCTCCCTCTGTCATGGCTAGGAAAGGGTGGGGTCAAATTAAAAAAACAGCAAACAACCAAAGCTCTCACAATTGTGTGGTTTAGCCACAGCCTTGAATGAACCTATTGAGAATTCATCATCATTTAAGCACTTTTATTATGAAATTTGATTGGCGGTTTGTAATGTCTTCCCAGAACTCCTAAGAATATTTCTTTCACTATCAATACATCTTTGAAAAAGACCTACAATAGTGTATGAGATTGAATGTTGGGTGGTAAAAAACTATCAAGAGAATAAGTTAAATGTTGTGCAGACGAGGATACTGTGATAGATGAGTGGGCATAGTAGACAACATAGAATTAGGAATGAATGCATCAAAGAAAAAGTTGGGGTAGCAACTGTTGTGTAAAAGATAGTAGAATCCTGCATCAGGAAGTATGGTCATGTGAATGATGTGATGACAAGATTTACAGAAACATCATTAAGAAGAGTAGATCATATAGAGGGTAGTCTAAATTATGTAGGGGTGGATGGAAACCAAGAAAAACTATTGATGTAACCATAAAAAAAGACTCAACTTTCAATGACTTGTTTATTGACATGGTTTATGATAGGACGCAAATGTGTCATTTGATCCATATAACTGACTACATCTAGCAGGAAAGGTCTTAGTTGTTGCTGTTGTTGTGTCAGTCCAACTACAAAGTTTGCTGGGACTAAAATTACCCTTTAAAATATGAGTGGTGTCAGCTCAGAGCTCAGAATCCGTTCCACATCTGCTTTTGCACTGCTCTATGGTTGAGTAACCTGATTTTAGTTTGACATTAACTTATTTCTTATCTACATACGCTTCAACAGGTTGGTGCATATATTCTTGGAGAGTTTGGTCACCTTCTAGTGAGACAACCTGGCTTTAGTCCAAGGGAAATATTTAACATTGTACATGAGAAGCTTCCTACTGTATCGTATGGAGAATCAGACCATATCTCTCACTTAATTCATAGCTTGGTTCCATTTAACGGATATCTCATGAGATATGCTTTATTTTCAGGACCTCTGCTATCCCTATTCTTCTCTCAACTTATGCTAAAATTCTTATGCACACTCAACCACCAGACCCTGAACTACAGAATCAGATTTGGGCAATATTTAACAAGTGAGATATACCTATGTAATTTATTTATCATGGATTGGTCTTTGGTTTGTCATAAAGCTTTAGATTCTAACCCAATTTCCCATGTTTTTAGATATGAGAGTTGCATTGAAGTTGAGATACAGCAGCGAGCTGTTGAATATTTTGCCTTGAGTAGAAAAGGTGCTGCACTAGTAGATATATTGGCTGAGATGCCTAAATTCCCTGAGCGGCAGGTATTTTTTGCCTTATTGTTTCAGAGATAGCTTATTTAGAATTTGTTTGACCAGTTTTGTCTTCAATGGTATAACACTCATGGATTACACTTCTTTGAGCTCAGTCTGCGTTGATCAAAATGGCTGAGGATACCGAAGTTGATACTGCAGAACAAAGTGCTATAAAGTTACG
The DNA here is from genome assembly GCA_030441495.1 of Dalbergia oliveri. Taxonomy (NCBI): domain Eukaryota; kingdom Viridiplantae; phylum Streptophyta; class Magnoliopsida; order Fabales; family Fabaceae; genus Dalbergia; species Dalbergia oliveri. The sequence continues at coordinate 9,659,612 of JAMLFY010000011.1, forward strand.
AGCCCAGCAACTTTCTCAAACATCAAATGCTTTGGTTGTAACTGACCAATGTCCTGCTAATGGAGTTCCACCAGTCAGCCAACTTGGTTTTGTAAAGGTGCCCAGCCCCGGCACAAGCAGTAATGTGGTTAGTTAGTTGCTCCCTTGATCCTTAATGTTTTTTCTACAATTATCATTTTTCTGAACACTGGATGGTTTACATTCTCATTCTATCATCCTTAGTAGACATAAAATGCTTCCTCCTTTTGCTTCTTAGTTTGATGATAATTTCATTTTTAAATAGGATAATAATTCAGAAGATCAAAGATTATCCCAGGTAAATGGAGCTTCGATTAAGTTAGATTCTCAACCCCAACCTGCAAATGTCATTGGTGACCTTTTGGGTACATTGGCTATTGAGGGCCCACCCAGCAGCAATGTCCACCCTCAGCCGAATGCAAATTTGGGATTGGAAGGTACTGCAGTCAACTCCTCCGCCATAGTACCTGCTGGAGAGCAGGCCAATACTGTGCAGGTACTTTCATTGATTAAAGTACAAAGATAATCCTGAAGTCTTTTCACTTTATCTTATTCGTTACTGGAATCTTACTACATTTTACGATTACCAATCACTTTGAGCCACATATTTACATGCTACTTTTTATCTTCATTTTGGCAAATAATTCAAGATGAACCACATTGTTGATTGTTATGCCAAAACTTTTTCTTTACTTGAATGAATACTTTATGATGATGGACCAGTTAGCACACATCACCTTTCTACTGTAGACTTGGTATCCGGTGTTCAACACTCTGAACTTATATATATTGGAAGATAATAAATATCACCTTCTGTTCGTGCAGCCAATTGGAAATATTGCCGAAAGATTTCATTCTTTGTGCTTGAAGGATTGTGGTGTTCTATATGAGGATCCTTACGTTCAGGTTTTTCTTCTTCATTTTTCTCCAATGTTATTGAATATTCAGTTGTTTTTGTCTTGAATTCAATCATGTATACTTGCAGTTTACTGACAAGGACATCTATTAGTATTTTTGGTATTTTGAGTTGTGTTCAAGATTATAGCAGATTTCTGATGTCCTTAATTTTATTTTTGTATATATTCATATGCAACAGATTGGCGTTAAAGCAGAATGGAGAGCTCATCATGGACGTCTTGTTCTTTTCTTGGGAAACAAGAATACTTATCCTCTTGTCTCTGTTCAAGCTATAATACTGCCTCCCACTCATTTGAAGATGGAGCTCTCATTAGTACCAGAAACTATACCTCCCCGAGCACAGGTGAGACACCACACCACGGTTACTGTCAACTGTTTGCTTTCTTAATAATTTTGTTTACATTTTCCTCACCTTTTGGTTGCATAGGTGCAATGCCCACTTGAAGTCATTAATCTACACCCAAGCAGGGATGTGGCTGTTCTTGACTTCTCCTACAAGATTGGTAACGAAATGGTACTTAAATTTAAACCAGTGTTTTATGTTCCTATTTGAGATTCTTTCCCTTTACTGGGACCAACACCAAACAGAGTTAATAATGTACCTGCCAGGGCGAGAAAAAGAAAAAGTTTGGTCAACTGCAAGTTGCAACTTTCTTATAACTTGCACTTATCTTGAGAGGATTTTTTAGTGAAGTCCTGAAACCTTATTCTGTTGATTTTGCTTAAAAATTCAATTGGGTAGTCACAAAAACTTCATTAAATCTTTGATTTAGTGCAATTTGTTTATAGAAAACGTGCTATTTTATATTATTCAGATCCTTGTTATTGAAGAAATTGAAATATCATGAACTTCATTGAAATAATAAGATTTTAAATTTCAATTTAGTTTGAAAATTTGGATCTTGGAGTTAAAATTTTTTGCATGCAACAATGATAAACCCCCATGGTGTGACTGTATATTCGTTTGTAACCTGTCATATTATTCATAGGTCAATGTCAAACTTCGCCTTCCAGCTGTCCTGAATAAATTTCTTCAGCCTATGTCTGTATCTGCTGAAGAATTTTTCCCTCAATGGGGATCACTCGCTGGACCACCTTTAAAGCTTCAAGAAGTGGTATGTATTCTGAATTATGCACATCTAACATATTGTTAGGTGAAGTTGGTATATCTGCCAATTTGGTTGCTAATTCTGAGAGAGTGGAATTCAACATTGCAAATATTCATTGTTGATTGGCTGTCTTTTTTTGGGATCATGCAGTCATAGGTTAGTTTTGTTGATTTTGCAGGTCAGAGGTGTCAACCCACTTCCGCTGCTTGAAATGGCCAACTTATTCAATAGTTACTGTTTGACAGTTTGCCCGGGGCTTGTAAGTCCTAATTTCTTTACTTTTGGCTATTTCCCTGTTAATTCTAACACTTATTTATTTATTCATAATTCTTTTTCTGCTATCTATTTGCTGTAGGACCCCAATCCAAACAATCTTGTCGCAAGTACAAGATTCTATTCGGAGAGTACAAGAGCAATGCTCTGTTTGGTTAGTATACATGTTGAAACACACCTAATTGTGGTTCCTGCTAGGAGTATAATTGTGAATTCTTAAATCATGGAAATGATAAATGTAGCATTATTGTTTTATAAGAAAGAAAATTCGATTATTGTTGCAACCAAAATCTTGTGGGACGGCGAAAAAGGAGATTAAAAATGGAGTCTACATTTGTCGCAACCACTATCCCGCCACGATCTTGGTCGCGACAATTATTGAAACTTGAGAGTGGTAGTTCTTTTTAACATTTCATTTAAATGATATTCAGCTAAGAATTGAAACGGATCCGGCAGACAGAACCCAGCTGCGAATGACCCTTGCTTCAGGGAACCCGACACTAACATTTGAGTATGTGATAAACTTCTCAAACTACGGGAAGCTATCAAATGTATTCTAGATCTTGTACATATAATTCTGGTTTTGGTTCAGGTTGAAGGAATTTATCAAGGAAAAACTAGTCAGCATTCCCACAGCAACTCATATATCCCCACAAGAACCTGCAACACCAGTGGCTCAACAAGCCAGCACTCCTGCAGCATTGACAGACCCTGGGGCAATGCTAGCTACTCTTCTGTGACAAATTATAAGTGAATGATTCACGACGATATTCCTTACACGCTTGTAAAATGCGATTTACACAACTCACCCATACAACTCTCAAAGCTAACTGGGTGGATCCACGACCATGATGCAAGGGCTGTCGGAATTGAGGGCGAGCTAGCTTGTTTCCGGCTGAATATTAGTTTCCATTTCTGGGTTGGTTGGCATTTTTGAGATTCCTTCTGCAGAGTGATTGTACCCTAGAGCGATTTTATATTATTTAGGGGAGGATATTGTTTTCTTATATTTTTACCCTTCTGTTTTACTGGGTTTTGTCTGGTGCACGTGAAAGCATGTAAAATGCCTCAAATAGAAAAAATTGTATTGGTTTGGATTTGCTATATTCTAAAGTTACAGTGGCAATAATAGCATAGGATTGAGGAGTGTTCATATATATTTGCTTTCAAATGCTGTGAATTAAATACCATGCTATGTTATGATGCCCGTGAAATTTCAGAGTTATTTCCTCAGATTTCAATTGCCACGAAAATTCAGGAAATGTGTAACCGTAGTTAACATCGTAACCTGTCTGGGGCCTTAATTAACATCCAAAAGACAAACTGTAAGCTTGCACGAATTCTCATGGATACGATAAACATTTTTCTTCACTACATGACACAATTTAGGTGTGAAAGTTAACGCGATTAGAATTTTGTATTATCTACCAAGCCTAACAGGCTTGACGGAGCATGTCACGAGTCATTTTAACATAAAATAGTAATAATATTAATAGTAATAGATTAGTACTTACTAGAGAAAACTGGATCCTAAAGCGCCTTTCACTACTACGAGTGAATATAAATGCAATGCAACAGTATAGAAGCTTCTTTTTTAATGGAGTGAAGCTTCTCAGTTTTGACCAAACTCCAAAAAAAATGATTTTTAATCTATACAAATAATTCCGCCAGATAAGCATTCACAAAAAACCTGCTTATCTCCGAGATAAGAGCATATTTCTGTATGTTGTGAAATGGGAAAAACAATCCCGATTGACTAGGTAATCAAAACCAGCCGAGATACCCCATGCCTCCATATAGCATCAACCAAAGGTCAAAAACCACACGAAATCACTCGATTGAAAAAGCTGGGTCCATAAGCACTGCAGCAGTTATCATTTAAGCGAGCAGTGAGCAGGGAACCATGGCAACACAGAAGCCTACCTCTGAAATCGCAAGATACAAATTTGGGCCCCAAAATCAACAGGCAGGGATTCAACTCGTCCATGGTGAGATACCGTAAACCAATTAATGCAACATCCATCAACCATGCTAGCAAAGATTGTTCTCAAGGTTCAACTCACATTCACCACCAAGAGAATTTCCAAAATTCCACAGAACAAAGCTCAACAGGATGACCCGTGGATCAGCTATTGCCATTCCCGGCAGTTACCACACCTCCAACTTCCAAGCCTAGATGGTGATTCAACCCAAGGTGAGCATTGGCTGTGAATAAAAATCCCACAAATCTCACAACAGAGATCAGGGACTGGTTCCATTTGTGAACATTGCCAACAACAGTAAACACTGTCTTGAAAGGATACTGCAGGTTCTGATTCATCAACTAAACTAACACCTCCACATCCGTCAGGGACAAGTGTACAAGGATTTTCCAAATATCCTGACAAGTCCCCAGACGCATCAGCTCCCTCCAGCTGGCAACTATCATCTGGGAGCAGTTCTGTTACTGAGAAATAGGTATGGGGTTCAAAGTCCATGTATTCATAATGTACACCTTCGGCATCATTAAGCAGATTGCTGTCTTTGGGCACTACAGAGTCATATTCTAAAGATGATAACATCTCTCCAGGTCTGTACATATTATCTGCTTCATTAAGTGCTGAAAATTCAGCATACAATGGTTTACCACTAACAGAAGCATCACAATCCCCCTCACGCTTAATATGTCTTCTCACTGGTAGTTTTTGAGGCCCGGGCCCAGAGAGAGTACTCCATTCAGTATCCTCTAACTTAGGTTCTGTAACCAGCTCAACACTTGAAAGAGAGAAAGCAGAGGATCATCCTCTACAGGGAAGACGGGAGTAGCAGGCTCGCACTCTTTCATATCAGAAAATGTTCCAGAATCAGAATCTGCCCCAGAATATTCTTTCTTTGAAGCCCTTGTCTTCTTGCCCTCTTGTGTCCTGCGTTTCAAATCAGAGTAAGGACACTCAGGTGATTTGATCCTGCGACACTTGCAACATTTGAAGCCCAATACATCAAAAATTTTGGACTCTTCAAGTTCAACAGCCTCGGCATGATACCAATCTGTCAAAACCCAAATACAGAGATCAAATAAATGAAGAAAGTGCTTTAAAATACTACAGCTTATTTATAGAGAACACTTACTTTGGCAGGTCTCACAGTGAATATACATCAGATCAGACCTGTATGGCTTACGGCACAAGTGACAAACAGGATCCAATTGAGGAAAGCCCGAGCCTCCCTTTAAAAGTATGTTTTTGAGCCTGAAATCAACGCCGGTTCCATCAGTATTTTTCTTTCTCCATATAACACCCCAAGAACAATTCTTGCGACGGCTTTTAGCTGCTGTGGAACCAGAAGCAACTTGTTTAGTATCAGGACGACCATCCTTTGACCTCGTGGTAGTTAGTGCTTGATCATTACATCTAGGCCTTGTTCCCTTTGAAGCAGTCATAGAAACTTGTTTTATGTCCAGACAACTATCTTTTGTCCTGGCAGATTTCTGTGCTTGATCAAAACTTTTAGGCCTTGGTCCCTTCAAGGTTGTCACAGAGCTATTTTCACGCCCTTGTAGGAGTAAGGGACTGGTTGGAGATTCATTACTGGTCTCTTTCTGAGCGAGTAACTTGGCATGGTAACATTGGTTGCATGTGGTCAAGTACTCAACTTTCTTATTTGCAGAAATAGTTGAACTTATGGAACAGCTCTCATGACAAAAACCTAATGGCAATATGGAAAAAAAATATGAATACAAAATACATTTATGAACTAGAATAGACAAAGATAAGGCACACAATAAAGAAAACATACGGTCCTATACCACAACTCAATGCCAAAAAAAGGACAATTTATATCTGGATTTATTTTCAAACATTGACATAAGGTATCGTCCTTTGTTTTATGTGTACGTGTGTGTCTGTTAATTATATGGAGTTATGGCCAATAATAGAAAAGTTATTATATAAGAAACTGAACAAAAAATTATATAAGAAACTTAGGACAGAATAATTTAGTGAAAGGATGATTGATATACCTTGACATGCATTGCACTGGAGTGCATTCCTGAAACCATACCAGATAAAGATCAACATCTCGCAAAAATTAATAATGAGAAAAGGGGGAAGGAAAACCAAAAAGATGAAATAGTAACCGAGTTAGGTTACCTTAATAGAACACCTGTCTGACATACAGAACACAAGAACATATCCAACTTGTCTCTCTTGCAGGCAAGGTAAAAAAATATGTCCTTGCGGATTGCTTTCAACTGCCGATTGTGCAACTGATGGGGTGCATTATTCAAGTGCTCTTCAAGTGATGGCACTTTTCCATTACCTTCTTCATACTCCTTTACCAAATATAAGGGAATGCGTGTTTGGAAAACCAATATTTTTCTTTTCCTTCTGTACCTTGCTCTATTTCAATAACATTTTTCATTACCCGAGTAGAAAGATGCTTTTGGCTCCCAAATGCTACTCCATAACAACTTTTTCCCTCTATAAGTTTGTTATCACAAATATTTGCATTTCTGAAAGCAGAAGCTTCAGTTTCTTGACCTTTACCATCCTGGATATTCTGCTCTGGACGAATCAGATCACTCCATCTGATATAAAAGTCTAGATATCTGACCTGATGCAAACAATCAATAATTATAAGCGAAAAGGTTTACAAGATCCAATATGCTTATTAATTAACAGCAGAAAGGAAACTCGTAACAAACAATAGGAACCTGAAGTGCCAGCTGTGATGCAGTCCTACTCATTTGAACTGCAACTCTCCATACTAACTGTCTGGTTCTTTTAGGGATTTCAGAGCCATCACCATAGAAAATACCAGCAATTTTCCTCAAACCACCTGTTGCTCACAATAAATAACATAAGCTTTTATTTCCTATCAAATTTAAACCAACAGGAAAGAGTTGGCAAAGACTTGTCCACTCGTGTACAGGGGTGAAATAAATTGAACTATTCAATAGGCTTTGAGGGCTCAGCTTAACATGATTTGAACCTTCGATCATATCAATTGAGTCAGGTATAACATTTTGAAGGCCCAGTATATGGCTAGAAGGCTCAGCCAGCTCAACCAATTATTTGTATTACCCTAAAATATCATAGTTCAATAAAAATGACAATGTAAAATAAAACTTTCAATAACTTGGTTTAGTTCAATTGAAATTCAGTATTTCTTACTCAAACTTATCACAGCTCAATTCAATTCCACCCCTTCTAGTATATTTTTTAAGATGAAAATAAACTACCTTGGTGAGCTGCTTTTCTGACCATTGATTTAGGCAAAACTGCATTTTGGAATATAAATTTGGTGAATTTGCCACCACGCCACCACTCAGTGTTTTCATGGCAACCATCAGCCGTAACTTCATCATTAGCTGACCGCTTCTTGTTACGTCTCCCACTTGGTGCACGTTTCTGTGCTGTTCCAAGAGTAGATGCAGCACTTTGTATCATGGAAAATTCAACCAACCAATCATCCATCAACTTAACCCAGTCCCCAGAAAAAGCAATCATGCGAATGTTCTCCTCAAGCTGAAAATGGCAATTTATCAGCTACTGAAAAATAAAGGATTCACAGACCTACTCGTATGGCACAAGCAATAAATGTCATTATAAGATATTTCCAATACATGCATGATAATGTATCATTTTGGGCAAGGATCACATTGTGTCCATTTTATACAGAATAACGCACAATCAATCTTAAGAATTAGCATGACAACTATAAAAACTCTTAAGAGAGTCTAACAGACACTCCAAAAGATGCAAAATGGTTAAAAACAACAAACAGAGCATATCAGCTCTTCAAAATACACACCCATGATTTGAATCTTCACTTGGAAGATCACATTTAATTGAGAACAACAAAACCAACTTAAACACCAACTTTCAAAAGATCTACACAAGTATATAAAGTCATTTAAGGCAGCCTAGCAATCGAACGTGAAAGGTAACCTTAAATCACAGGATGTTTAATCCCTTGAGGAGATAATGAACAGTAAAAAGCCCTAAATTCTTGAAGACAACATCACCTTGAGAATGTGGCCAAACTTTTATGACAAGCTTTGAAAACGTAAATATATCTACGACATAACATACAAATCCCAGGTCATACATACAGCCTTTGTTATGCAAATTTGTTTGAGCGATGTTGAGAACAAATTTTTAATTTTTGGATGAAAGAAGAAATTTCATCAAGAAGAAAGAATAATACATATAGCACAGAGGACAAGAGATCCTCAATATAAAATTGAAGCACTGTAAGTAATAATCAATCTACTTATCTCTTATGGTTTTTTCTTTTACGTGGCTTCAGTCAAACAACACAAAAAAAGCTAGGAGTCCATGAAACAAAATGTCAAAGAAACACAGAGAATAGAAAGCATCTACTTAAGGCAGCATTTGGTTAGTGATATAGGGACATAAATACAAAGACACTAGAGACACAAACTTGTTTGGTACTGAAAACAGAAATAGCGGACAGAAAAATATAATTTCTGTACCACCAAAATGTGGGGACAGTGGGAATAAAATACAGAGACAGAAATTTAATATTTTTTTCTTCCAATAATACCCCTGTACATATTTATTATTTATGTTTCCGTCTCCACTGTCTCCACTGTCCACGTATTTCTGTCCATGTCCCCCACCAAATGCTACCTAAGGGACCTTGACTGCTAACACTGAACCACCTCACATTACCACCTTACTTACAGAACATGAAAATTAAAATAACAGATGCAAAGTTGAGTAAATGCCAATGTTTGCCTTCATCAACCAGAAAGTAACTATTTGCAGAAGTAAAATACATCATTAAAACAAATTAGAAACTTAATAGTTACTCACCTCAAGTAAAAGCGGCTTAATAGCACTATATGTTGTGGCCTGTTCCACTCGCTTGCGCCATTGCTTTCTATAGCTTGCACTTTGGAAAGGCCCAACTACTAAACCATGTAAGCATTCCTCCATGTATATAATGTATGTGGCAATACTCGGAAGGATTCCCTCTCCACTCCTTACTGCAGAAAAACCAGTAAGGATTTTCATAGCACTTTTTGTGGCACTTATAACAGCATGATTCAACATGCATCCTCTCTTGCTTGAAACAGGAGCTTTACAAGAAAAGCACCAGCCACACCTCTCTCTTGGAACCTCCACAAGCTTCTTTTCAACAGCTGGCCAAAAGAAACGTGACGCTGTTAGTGAAAATGCTTTTGCTTGCAAATAAGTGTTTGCCGATATTGTTTTCCTCTGACTGTCTGACACATGACCCTCTGTCCTAGATTCTTCTGAAGAAAGAATGGCCAATTTAGCAGCTGCTGATGCAGCAAAATCACCATGCATATAGTAATTAATGTAAGACAACGGCTTATAGGAGAAACCCATGTACCCAAAATCATTACTTGTATTGTGTTCAAACTTCCCAAAACCAACTCGGGTGCTTTCTTTGGTTTGCAAAGAAAAATTCATAGGCAGTACCATATCATTAGCATGGCCATAATTACTACATTGGCTGTTTAACAAAGAGCATGTAGTAGGAGCCACCACAGTTGACCTATTAACAGAACTTTGCCAGTTCACATCAGACTGATGACTAACAGAACCAGAACCAGCTGAGATGACTGAATCCATCCTAGTTTCCTCAGGAAGCTTCATATTCATGGTGGGGCATTCTTTACTACTAGCATTGCTGCTGCTTTCAGGAGCATGACTTTCAGTAGTAGCTGTTGAAGCATCAAGAGAAGGCACTGTGTTATCACTATCCATCAAACTCAGATTGTTCAGAAAGTACTCTCCATTCACCAAACTAACAGGTTTATGGTTGTCTTCACCCAAAGGAGGAGGAAGAGGCGAGAAACTTTCAGGAATATTCCAATGTTGCATCACTGCCATACAAATATCATAGTATATTGGTCTATGCTGCAGGGATCCATAAAGCACTTGAAGAACTTTAGGAATGTCATTCTGATTGTAATATTTAAGACAAAACTCATCATTGTTGATATTGAGCCTGCAATCATCCATATTTAAAAGATCATGAAGATAAAATTCAGAAGCTGAAGTACATCTATAGTGAGAATGATAGCAAAAGGATAAAAAAAGGACTACAGCACAAATTCAAAGCTGGGGCAAGAACATAGAGCCGAACTTTGAATTTCACTGACTTCAACAATAGCACCAGTAGTAATCTAGCAAACAAGTGCAAGTATATAAATAACACAAAAGATGTTGGACATACACCAGTAAGTGGTCGCAAGTACCCATGAAGAACTGCCCATAAAAATCCTTCCCAAATATTTCAGCCCCTCTAAGCGGCATTCCCTTTGCAACTGTTGGCCCAGTCATATTAATTTTGCACTCTGGACAATACCACGGCCCTTCTGGTATATGCATTTTCATCACACCAATACACCTCGAATGATAAGCAGAGGGACACCCATCACAACAAAGCAGGGTCCCATCCATACCACAGAGGCGACATTCATCTCCATTTTTATCTACATCACCATCATCAGCATTTCCTGTACCTCTAGAATTTGAAGTAGAGTTAGCAGGTTGGTTCACAGCATTTGATGCTGAAACCAACTTCATAGCTCCTTTATCCTCACAAGAAGTCTGAGCATATCTTGGACGGCCTCTTCTTGGCACAGGTTCTGCAGGAAGGATATCTTCTGCATCATAATCCACCCCAACCTCTGATTCTTCACGCATGTTCATTTCAGCTTTTAGCTCCTCTGAGTCCAAAACATCATCACAGAGAATTTGCAATATCATTAACTTCCTACTTACAGGCAATAAATAGTACTCCCCAGCAAAAACCTCATCATAAAATCCTTTCCATTCAGGTCCTTTTGTGTGCCCATTAACTACTAAATACTGAATCACAAAAACAGGCCAAGTCAATGCATCAAGCAAGCTCCAATCATGGCACCTGCAAATGCACCAAATTAAATCCATTCAAAATCATGTATAGGGAAATTACTTGTACAATTAATGCTATAAAGTATACCCGATGAACAAAATTTTATCAAACTAAATAACAACAAATAATCCTTTTAACACTAGGTGGGGTCGGTAGATGAACCAAATAACATCACTGCATCATCTCACAAGAAATGTCCATTGAGAACCTATTAAACTTTTAGTAGTCAAACTAAATAACAATAACGACTCCTATGTGGCTAAGCCGTTTCACACTATGTGGGGTAAACAATGTCTATTGAGAAGCTATTAAACTCTCAGTTGCTCAAACTAAATAACAATAACGACACCTGCGCCGCCGAGCCTTTTACGCTATGTAGGGTAAACAATGTCTATAGAGAAGCTAATAAACTTTTACTTAGTCAAACTAAATAACAATAACAACACCTATGCCACTAAGCCTTTTCAGGCTATGTCGAGTAAACAATGTCAATCAAGAAGCTAATAAACTTTTAGTTAGTCAAACTAAATAACAATAACAACACCTAAGCCGTTAAGCCTTTTCACGCTATGTGGGGTAAACAATGTCTATCGAGAAGCTATTAAACTTTTAGTTCGTTAAACTAAATAGCAATAACGACACGTGGATACCAATGCTGCTAAGCCTTTTTCACACTATGTCGGGTCAACTAGATGAACTAAATGATGCCAATGTGTCCTCATAAACAATGTCTATAAATAAGCCATTAAACTTTAAGCTGGTCAAACTAAAAAAGCGGGGAAAAAAACAAACATATAAATAAGCACCTAAGGCATTTTGAAGCAAGCTCTGAGCCCTCAGATGAGAGGGATTCAAGGTGATGTCTCAATGGCCGCATCACTGAAACATGAATGGCATCAATCAAGTTATTCGCAACTCGGCAATTAAGACAACCAACAAACTCATCCAAAGTAAAAGGGAACAGGAACAGCCTAGTGCTGAACGATCTAAGGAACCCATAAACAGAAAACAGCAGCGAAACACACTGCTCCGGCACGCCAACAGTCCCAGAAGACGGTGGCAACTGCAACATCGGTGGCAGTGGTGGCGCCGCCACTGCCTCCACATCAGAACCAGAATAGTCATCACTTGACAAACCATCACTCCCTTCTCCATCTCGTTCTTCATCTTTCTCACCATTCAATTCACTCGAAACAGGTGCATCAACCTTGGATTCATCTTTCACCGATTCATCTGAAACTTTTACACTATTCTGCGACACTAATAATAACTCATCCAATTTCCCCTTCCTAAGAGTCAAATCATCGTCGAAATCAGTGTCATTGAGGAGAATAGCACGAACCTCGCCACTATCCAAATCCTCGAAATCACCGTCCTCATAAGCAACCCTATACAAACCGCACTCGTAGTACACAACTTTCCCGAGAAAAACACCGTTTCTCGGGAACTCCTTCAGCACGAATCTCCCAACCAATGCTATCGATCTCGTCGCCAAGGCTTGCCTCTTCGCTTCCAAGCCTTCGATTTCGTCCTCTTTTCTTCTTCTCTTCCGCGGCCTCCCTCTCGATCTAACAACCGGAGGCTCCATCGTTCTCAAATCGGAAGGAAAAAGAAATTCGGAACCCTAACCCTTTCGATTTCCCTCAGAAACTTCCGATTCTCATTCACCGAAGCTAGAAAACACTAGGGTTTGTTCGGATCCAAACGCTGAGTTCAAAATAGAAGCAGGAATTGGAAAAATTTTCGAAGTGTCGATAGAAAATTCGAGAAATGGAAGAAAAAAAACGGCTAGGGAAGAATGGCGAGAGAATATTGAGAGGGAAAGAGAATAAAAAAAAAAAAACAAAGAGAGAGAGAAGATTAGAGTTTGAAGAGTAACAGCGATTTTTTTTTTTTTTTTTTGTGTGTGTGTGTGAAGAGAAGAGGGTGTTTTGTGTTGTGAGATCAGGAGAAGAAGGTGCAGAATGAGATAATAACAATAACCCTAGAAGAGGAGAGAAGGAGGAGGAAAATTTGGTTTGTTCTGGAGACTGAGTTTACCGAGTTTATTATTCTTAAATCAGGACGAGTCGACTCTTTTTTATTTGACTCGTTGTGTCCGAGTTGGCCGCGTCACTCGTCCGAGCCATTCCCACACACCTTTCACTCGGTGCTTGCTTTGTAAGTAGGGTCTCATGGTTCGAAGGGTTCGGTTTGGTTCGATTTTGAAGTAAAAATTAGTTGATTTAATTAATGAATTTTATTTTGATTCAATTTAATTATTCTTTAAGAATTGAATCAAATCAAACCAATCTAAATCGATTTGGATTGGTTTGATTTTTTATTTTTATTGAAAAATTTATAAATATGAAAAAGTAGCTTAAACAATATTAAATTAGATTAATTATTATTATAAAACTATACAATTATAACATCTAAGCTAATTTTTAGATGTTATGCTAATATATAATACCATTAACTAATAAGTTAAACAAATAATAAAAGATTTAAATAAAAATTATATTGATTAAATTAAAAGAATTAATGTATAATTGAAAATCTAAAATTTTGAGTTAAAATATAAAACAAATTTAAATATGGATAGAAAATTTTGATAAATAATATATCTAATTTATATATATATATAATTATTAATATAATATATTATCGTTCATTTGCTTTGGTTCAGTTTTAGAAATAAGAACTGAAAACAGATAGTTCAGTCAATGTTCACAAATTAAAAACAAATTAAAACCAATTTTATTTTGGTTTTGATTGATTTTTCAATTTTTTTGATCAATTTTCAATTTTTATTCGATTTGGATCGATTTTGAACACCTATTCGTGAGTCACAAGTGACGATAATATAGTCGTATTTGAGGTTAGAGAAAATAATTTTTAAAAAAAAGGTTGTTTCCTAAAATCCATATATTTTTTAAAAAAGAAGTTGTTTCAAAACAATTTTAGTTATAAATTATTCTAAATTCAAAATAAATTATTTTGAGTACATTTGGCTGTGCTTTTTGAGAGCAAGAAGTATTTATTTTGGAAAAAAAATTTAAAATTTGTTATTTGCTTATGTTTTTCAAGAGAGGTAAAAGCAAAAAAAATAATTAATTTTTATTTTTTTTTCATAAAATGATTGAGAGCTGCTTCTATGGTGTAATTGGTTGGGTTAATTCGAGTTGTTGGAAAAAATAAATTTGAACCAGTCAAATTTTGGTTAATTCAATTTGATTCAAGTTCATAGATTTTTTGTGATCGAATATAAACCAAATCAAATCATTAAAATCAGGTTGGTTTGGTTCAGGTGACCAGGTTACCCAATTATTATTATTATTATTATTATTATTATATGTTTATTTCAATTAATAAAATGAAAACAAAATCACAACAAAATTAAATAAGAATCATAAACTTTAAATCTCCTAAAGTTTTAGTAATTACATATACATATATAGCTTAATAACATCAATACATATAACTAAAATATGATTTATTAACTAAATATATTATGTAAAAAATAAAATAAAATATTATATATAATATATGATTGAATCAGGTGATTGGGTTGAAACTTATGGAATTTAATACACAAATTGATTACTATTGAGTTTAATTGATTTTTACTTGATGTGATCCAATGACCCAACCAACCCGAACTAATTTAATAGGTTTGATTCCGTTGGTCGGGTAAATGGGTTGACCTAATTCGTTTACACTCCTAAATATTTCTCTCATAGTCAAAAACAATAGAAAGGGAAAAGGATGTGGTATAATTTTTTGAAAAAAAAATGTTTGCTAAAATCCTTATTAAAAAAATTGTTTCAGAAAAAATTTAGTTATAAGTTATTTTGAATTCAAATTAAATTAATTTAAATAGACACTTATTGTTATTATTATTTGTGCCACTGTCTAACATAAAACGGTAGAAGACGGACTTTGTGTAATTTCAAATTGGAATATTTTCATTTGTTTTTATTATTTATAATTGGCTTTGAAATTTTCAAGTGCATTCTAGAAAGTAAATATTAGTGATTAATAATAATAATAAGGTATATTATGATTTCATATTAATTTAAAAAGGAAATAACATTTTTTCCTAATATTTTTAATTTAACATTAATTTGATTATAATATTTTCAACTTTACAAGTTCAATTTATTTCAAAAATTTTAATTTTCTTATCAATTTGATCTCAAAAATATTTTACATCAATTTGATCCTAATATTTTTAATTTCAACATTCATTCAGTCTTAACATTTTAATTTTAACATTAATTTAGTCAATTCATTAAGATGAAGATCCAATAGTTGACTAAATTAATTTTGAAAATAAAAATGTTAGGACTGAATTGATGAAATTTTTTTATTATAACCAAATTGATGTTGAATTTAAAATGTTAATAAAAAAATGGTGTTTTAATAAAAAATATTGTTTTTATTTTAACTTTTGACTTTCTAATTACCTAATTGCACTCATAGGAAACAATAAAGAATCAAAAAGCAAAATAAAAAATTACATAATTAATTCAGGGAAAATAGTTTATCAGATTTTTTTCTTCTTCCCTTGTATAAATTTTTTTTCTTATATTAAGAATAAGGATTAGATATTTTGGCATAAATACAATAAAAAAGAGTAAATAAGTTTTCCGAATTTATTTTTTATCAATTGGAATTTAGATATGTTTCAAGAAAAGATCAATTTTTATTTTCTTATAAAGTATAATATTTTTTATATTCTTAATATAAAGCTATTTATGGTATTATATAATTATGAATAATAAATTTTTTATAATAGCAATTGATTTTTGGAATGCATAATAGTAATTATTCTAATCGTTGTTGGATTTTAAAATAGTATAAAATAATTGAATAATCGTAAAAAAATTACATTAATACTTAATAGCGAGTTTCCATTGTTTTGTGTTAATATGATGAACAAGATATTAATTTTCCTGTAGTTAATACAAAAGTGACATGGACTGGAATTATTATATAAAATAATCCACAAATAAATATTGGAAATATTGTTTCACCCTAAGAAAAAGTGATTATATGATATAATTGCTTTGTAGAATTTTCTGAAATGATTTTTTAAATCATGAAAAATTAAAACAAATTATTAAGGTTTTATTTTTAAAAAATTATCCTTTTATCTTAAATTATATATATAAATTAAAAGAATGACTTTTTACATAAAAATTAAACCAATAATTTGTAGTAAAAACTTCAATTGTTTTTTAATATAATATATATAATTTTGAACATATCAAATGATAGTTAAAATAAATATTTAATTTTCATACACTAATAGTATATTTTTTTATGAGACATCTAATAATATATTATCATAGTTCATGATAGTTAATTCTCTTACACAGGACTTGAAAAATCATGCAAATGAAATATTTTGATTAGATAACAATGTCAAACACTAAAGTAATTTACACTATCTGTGTATCAAAATTAAACTCTTAAAATAATATTAATTTTGTGTGGATTTTATGATGGATCTCATATGTTCCAATCATCATAGACCCTCTATTTATTAATTATTAGATCGAATCATCCAATGAAAATGGTATTCATCCAATGGTTAATAATAAAGGGTCAACGATGGATTTAAACATATAAGATTCACCTTATATTTGCCTTAATTTTGATATATCTTCAATGTAAATATTTTTATACTATTATTTAATTATATATTATTATATACATGACTTTCAATATAATAACAATAATAATAACCAAGATCAAAATTTTTTAATATATTTTGGTTTTTCATGTTATCCATTACTGTTTATAGTGACTATGTTTCGAGACGAAAACTTCCCTAAGGGATAAATATGGTCATTAACCATTTCCATACACAACATCTAGAATCAAAGCTAACCAATGTCCTAAGAGCCCAATAGTTATCACTTGATAGGCTTCACATTGAATATTTTTTATATAGCAATATACAATTAAATAACTATATATGGCAGAAAAATTTACATCAATTGTGTATCAAATTTAAATTTAAATATCTGTGGTAAATTATAACTACCAAGAATTTTCCTTACTCCCACTAGGCTCACTGGATATCTACAATTGAGTGTAGCTTGTTTCTTCATCCTACTAATACTTTGTTTTGCTATATACTAATATTTATTTCACTTATTTTATAATAAATTTTTAGGACACGGTGATATATATATTACAATTAAGTGGTAACTCATCCATCTAACTATCTATGCTTAATGTAAAACCGGACGAATTGAGTTGACACGGAACAAAGAGTGAGTCAACTCAGCGGCATGGTGAACCTGAAATTGTAAGAGTCTCAATTTCCTTGGTCTAAAGAGTCACGCCCCACACAAAAGGGTAAAGTGTAAATTACAAATTAGGAGAATGAGAATTTCTGGCGGGAACAATTCCCCCGCTCAATCGCATTTTCCCGCGAATTTGTTCAAATAATTTAATTTGGTTTTAATTTATTTAGAGACAAATGCAACCGTCTTGCATGTTTTGGCCCTTTGGGTCACTTGTTACTGTCTCAACCTGTAATTTTATTGATCCATGCAGTATCATGATTAGCAGGCATTTTTTTATTGACTTCTATTCTATTTTTTGTATTTTTTGTTAAAAATAAAGGACAAGGGCACGATGTTGAGGGTGCCATAGATAATCAAGTTATATAATAATATATAAATTTATGTGTCCGAATGCGCCTACTAGCATAGTAGCAATATCACATGATTCCATTTAGCAAGCTATTTTTTATTGACTTGTATTCTATTTTTTGTCTTAAAATCCATACGTTTGATATTGTTTGTAAAAGGTGAAGATGGGACCTCAAATATCCTTAACGATTATGGCCATGCAAATGTCTTCGTCTACTTGAGTTTGTTTTAACATTTTTTATGATTTTGTAATGAGTCACTATTAGTGTAATGTATTTTGTCTTCGTCTACATAAGTCCTGGCTTTTGTTCTTGCTGGGTTTATTCTAGAGCTTGCCTATGGAAGGAGGGATGCTAGAGGGAGGATGGTCGCGTTGATCCCCTTCAGGCAAAAAAATTAGGGCAGCTTTGCATAGGGTGAGATTGGCTAAGGATATTAGGGTTAAAGCTATCGTGTTAGATGGAGATGCTAGACTAGTATTTGAGGATTTTGAGTCTAGTGCTGGGAACCTCTCATATAATGGGACTCTAATGCATAGAATATATGTTTTAGGCCTAAGTTTTGAGTACTTTAAGGCTTAGTTTATTCCATGGGATTGTAACAAAGTAGCAAATTCTTTGCATCACCTAGCAAAATTTGAAAGAAAGACCAAAGGTCTAGCTAGGGGATTTACCAAATTGTATTAGGGATCTTGTATTTTGGGATCTTGTTTTTGAGTGAATTTACACCTTTTATATATGAAAAAAACAACAATTTTCATATTTACTCTATTGATTTCTTTAGTATTTGCATATCATTTTGGGTATATTATTGTGGAAATGCAACTAACACCCTGTATTTATCACATGACACACACTCTGCTTGTCAAATTTTAAGTATTTATATTACATTTTCACTCTCATTCAAGAAATGTTAATAAACTTAACAGAATGATATTTTTGTGATATTAATTATTTTTAATTAATAAAATTATAAAAAATACATGTACCTACTCTGTTAAGTTGATGGTATTTTTATAATTTTATTAATTAAAAACAGTTAATATCACAAAAATATCATTCTGTTAAGTTTATTATCTATTCTGTAAATGAGAGTGAAACTTAATATAAATACTTAAAATTTGACAAGGGGGTGAGTGTTAAGTGAATAGAGAGGGTGTGAGTTGCATTTTCAAGGGAGGTGAGTGTAATTTACTCTATCATATTTTTTATATTGTTAATACTAGTGTCTTGTTGGACTGTCATGCCTGTCAAGCCACATTTTTTAATTTTTAGATTAAAAAACCATAAATTATTTGACTTTTGCATATTTTTTTCTTAATATTATTATGATCAAATTATTTAAAGTAAGATTCTATTGCTTTGTTTCACAATATTTCCTATCTTATTGTTGTTTTAGATGGGAATGGATTATCTCAAGTGAAATTTGTATAGGTCAAACATAAAATTTTAGTGCTGATTGCCTTGTATAAGTCTTACTTTGTTAATTAGTAGTAAAAATTCACACACAATTAAGTTGTGTCAAGATACTACCCATTGTGAACAACTGCGAGCTTGCATTGGTCTTGACTTGTCCTTGTTCAAAGGGACTCCAACGCATTGGGAGAAGTGTTGCATCCCTCAACACCTGCTCATGCCCTTCCTCTAATGCAAGAGCCGCATCCCTCGTCCTTCTAAACACAAAAAGGACCAATCGAGGGAGATGTTCTTGTTAGCTCTAGACTATTGATAAAGCGATCATAGCTTAAAGTTTTAAATGATAACAAAGCAAATTTTGTTAAAATATTTTGAAGAAAGAACTAACAGTTTGTTTGAGTTCTGTAGTGTTTAACAGGATATTTCTCAAATACATATAATTCATTTCTTAATACATTTTTCATATTATCAATGATCTAACAAGATTAAAATCTTATTCAAAGATATTCAAATTCTTAAGAATGTGAAAAATAGTTCAGAAAGTGAATTACAATATGTAAGAAACTTAAGAAAGCAAGCTAGAGCATCAGATAATGACATGGGCCCTTAGAAACTAGTTTGCGACTTCAAAAATGGCATAACAACCTGAGAATGCACTCTCTCATGATCAAATTAAGCATAGCATCATCATCTTCGATTGTGATCATCTTTGAAGAATATTAACAATATCTAAAGATCATCATCCATCTCATAGACAAGTTTAGATGGAATATAAAAGGCTGAAAAAGTGTAGAAATATATCAGAAAGTGTAATATACATTAGAAACTACAGGGTCATCAGAAATTGAAATGAAATTTGAATTCCAATGAAGTCAAACCCTTAGAAAGTCATGATAGTGACATATCATCTTTATACTTAAAGAATCACAATCTCCAATGAAGTCTTCACAAGAAAAGAAGTTTAGAAAACCACGCATTGCTTGAAGAAGTAGTTTCTGAAGGTTTCAGAAACAAAAGATAACGGTTCTCTATACTATACCAGTTGTCTTGACACAACTAAGAAGACCAATCCCAAGACACACGAAGATTGATGAACACGTGTCAATAGAAGAAAAGATCAATAGGACGACGATCCACTTCAAATTCGAGTATACAAGGAGAAAATCTTCAAAATTGAAGGAACTTTTACATACTAAACTTTCAAGCAACATTCTTACTTTCTGAAGATCACTTTCATATTTTCTTTTGTTTTTGAAAAGGAAAAATCTTTTTTCTTGTATTTCTTAGTAAACATTCTTCTTTAGAAGATCAAAAAGAAGTCTCTTAAGTAGCTTCCTTATTCATTTCTTTATCTTAGGAAACTTAAGTATTTTCTTGAGGTGTTAAATACCCAAAACCTTATATCTTTCATACCTTGGTCCATTAGTGATCAGTGTGAGATTAGCTTGGAAAGACTAGGATCAAAACTACTTATGAGTGAGAGTTGATGTACTAACTACTCACTTGAAATAGCATGAGAAAACTAGTAAAAAAAATATTTGACTTTCTCAGGTTGAGAAAGTGGTTTGTAGTAGAACTTAATAGATTTGTTGAGAATTGAATATAGGCAGAGTTGGTTGAAGCGTATAAAATTATTTGTATAATATTCTCTTCTCTATCTCTTTAATTGTTGTGTGTTATTAGTTTCTATTGTATGAACCTTTATATTTGCTTAAACATAATCTTTCTAAAGATTTTATTTAGTTTTTGGATACTTTAGAAAGTAACTTTCTGAAGATTATTAACTTGTGTTTTTCCACTACTTTTAAATTTAAACACTTGATAAACTTTGTTTGAGGTTTCAAAAAGTAAAAGGATTTGAAAGCACGATTCAACCCCCTTCTTATGCTACATTTTCACTTATAATTAACATAAGAGCTTAGACCTCTAAGGGGTTGATCATCCTAATTGTTGTAGGGGAAAAGATTCTTGAAGAAAATGGCATAGATGCTCACACATCTGAGGAACACTCCATAAATTGACCTTCATTCTTTGATGGTGGTGACTATACCTATTAGAGACAGAATGAAGTTGTTCATCAAATACACAAGTCTTGACCTGTGGGAGATAATACAATATGGCGATTACATTCCCATGGCAAAGGTTTCAGAAAACATGTTTGCTGAAAATAATGAAAATGGATCTTCAACTTCTAGAGAAATTGCCAGAATTAGGTGAACTGATCAACACAAAGCAAGAGATCAAATGAATTCTAAGGCCAAATACCTCCTTACTTGTGCTCTAAACAAAGTCGAGTATGACAAAATCATTGCATGTGATCCAGCAAAGGAACTTAAGTATGTCTTATACACGAAAAAAGGACTCCAAAGCTAGAAACCAAGTTCAAATATTCAGAAAGTGGCTTTCATCTTTAGAATGTGGCACGCAATGAAGAAATCTATCTTCCTTTGAAGCAAGTCATGAGTGTTGTCTTCAATCGTGATGAAAAGATCACCAACAAGCTCTAATTGAAGAAATGCAGATCATTGAGAATATCAGAAACTGAATGAGTGCATTAGAAAACATGTGTACTTAGAACACTTTACATAATGGAGGGAAAATTCAAATTTTAAATTAAAGTCAAACCTAAAGAATGACTGACTCTCATCTTTTCACTTGGTTAACCGCTCTAGCTTCTAAAAGAAAAATTTCAGAAACCTCATATAGAAAGTAAGAAATAGTTTATGAAGCTATACTCAAAAATCTCATTTGACAATGGTCTTACAACTGCAAAAGTAGCTTTGACACAGAGCTAGTCTTCTAGATTGCATTTGCAAAACACAAAAAAAAAACACACACACACACACACATGTTACAAGGAAAACAAATCAATAGGCAATAATATGAAATTCAAGATCAAGTATAAAAGGGGGTCAAGTGCTTACATCTCAAGACTTTTTGCTGAATCGTTGAAAGACTTGCAAAACGCAAATCATCCTTCTTTTTCTATAAAGATATTACTTCTTATAAATCAGTTTATATTTCTATAAAAATTTTCTTTCTAAGTTCTCATTAGATAACATCTTCTTCCTAGGAAGAATTGTTAGAAAGAAGTCATTCAAGATTTTAGGTAATACACTATTTTATTTTGAAAAAACTTGAGTGTTTATTTGTTGGAGTGAACCAAACTTCATCACATGTTTGTACCCTGATCCAGGAGTGATCATTGTGAGATTAGCTTGGAGAGGCTAGTCACAAACTACTTGGGAGTGACAGGAGAGTGAGTTATTAGTCATGTGAGACAGCTTAAGAAGGCTATTGAAAGACTATATAACTTTTTCAGGGTTGAGAAATGGTTGATTTAGTAGAACTCAATAGGTTGTTGAGAACTGGATGTAGAAAATATTGGCCGAACCAATATAAAAACTTTGTGCAGCATCTATCTACTCCTTCATCTCTTTTCCTGTTTTGTGATTCACTGTAATACATTTTCTGAAAATTTGTCTCAATTTGTTTTCATATTTTCAACTCAGTTCATAAAGTGATTTTTTGATCTTTATTAACAGAGTTTTTTTGCTATTCTTCAGGTTTGTACTTAATAGTCTTTGTTCAAAGTTTTCAGAAATAGGAAAAAGGAAGTTAAAAGCACAATTCAAGCCCCTTTCTTATGCAACTTTCAACCTACACAAGATGGCTAAACATGAAAACATTAATGGAAAGACTACTAGATTCATGCATATCATTAACCAACTCAAATGTTTGGATAAAAAATACTTAAACTCTGAGATGATTAGAAAATTCCTAAGAAGTTTTCTATTCGAATGGCATCTTAAGTCACTGTTATCACTAAAGTTAAGGATTTTAAGACTCTTAGCTTAGATACTCTCATTGGGTCTCTAAAGACTCATGAAGTTGTGCTCCTTGAAGCTCATGGTGAATCCATGAAGAAAAGAAAATCTATGGTTC
Organism: Dalbergia oliveri; assembly: GCA_030441495.1. Lineage (NCBI taxonomy): Eukaryota > Viridiplantae > Streptophyta > Magnoliopsida > Fabales > Fabaceae > Dalbergia > Dalbergia oliveri. The sequence goes on from JAMLFY010000011.1 coordinate 9,682,835, forward strand.
TAAAAACCTCCCACATAAAGCAAAACTAAGGGAAGACAATGAAAACTACAGAGGTTTCTGATGATAAAAATGATTTAGAAGAAGACTTGAAAGAGGATGAAAATGAGATCTCTATGCTGATGAGAAAAATGTCAAGAGTATGGAAGAGCAAACTTAGAAAGAAGAAGGAGTTCAATTTAGAAAGGATAAAAAGGGCAAATGGAAGCTAGACAATGTAAATTACTATCACTGTGGTGAAAAAGGACACTTCAAACTGAATTCTAAACTTAAAGGATCACAAAAGAAGTTGACTCGAATAAAAAAGGAATGCTAGCAACATAAAGTGACTTTGAAGATGAGAAAGAGGGTTCAGAAGCCCAGGATGAGCTAGAAGATGTTTCTAATTTGTGCTTCATGATCGATTGTGTTTCTAAAAAAGAAGCAAAGGTAAAGGAACTTTTGAACCCGAGCTTTGGAAATTATATGGTGAATTGCTAAAAAACTCTCAAACATCAACTTCTCACTATCTTTTCTCTTAAGAAGAACCATAAAAAAGTAGTTTTAGAACTTGACAAAATGAAAACAAATTATGAGAATCTAAGGCTTGAAAAGAAAGAACTTCAAGGGAAAACAAGTTTTTAAATTTTAAAATGAAACCCTTAGAAAATGAAGTTTCTATTTAAGGGTTTAGGATTTAAAAATTGAAGTTTCTGGTAAGGGTCAACAACTCAAAAAAAGATTTCTAAACTTGAGAAAACTTCAAAGCTTCTCAAATCTAATCTAGAGAAAATAGTCAATGGTTCCAAGTTTCTGAAGATGATGCTTAGTGCTTAGAGACCATATTTGCAAAAAATTGGGACTGGTTATGAGAAAGTGGCTACAACTTCACTAAGAAAGTGAAAATAAAAACTTATTGTGTTTTCTGTCATAAGAAAGGATATCTACCTGATAAGTGCCATATGTTAAATAAGGTAAATAAACAGTTAGAAACCTCCCTTCAAAAGCAACTAACACAAAAGGACCTAAGAAGATATGGGTACCTAAAATCGAAGTCATTGCTGTTGAAGGTGCGTCTTAAGATGCTTGTTGAAAATGATGACAAGTGAAACATGGACAGTGAATGCTCTAGACATATGTTAGGAAATGGTCTAGAAGGTTGAAGCCCAAGAACTCAAGATTAGTGAAATTTGCTGATGGTGGAAAAGTAAAGGTTCCTGGTATTGGAAATATTGTTAAAGATGATTCTCATCAAATTTCTTATGTGTTATTAGTTGATGGCTTGGCTCATAACCTATTAAGCATTAGTCAATTATGTGTCAAAGGCTTTAATGTATGGTTTGAAGCCAAAGAATGCCATGTACTAAATCTAGTTTCTAGACAAGTAATTTTTTATTGCAAGAGGCATGATAACATCTATGTGTTATTCTTGGATGACCTCTTAGATTAGGATGTAAAATGCCTGGCATCCTTTGTGGATGATAAGCAGCTATGGCATAAGAAACTTGGTCATACTCATATGAAGTTAATTTCTGAACTATTTCAGAAAGAGCTAGTTAAAGGTCTTCTTAAGATTAGTTATGATAATGACTCAATTTGTGATTTATGTGAGAAAAGCAAGCAAACCAAGACTTCTTTCCATAATAAGAATGTAGCCTCAACCATAAGATCACTTGAGTTTTTACATATGGATCTCTTTGGACCAACCAATACTACAAGTCTTGCTAGAAATAGATATTGATTGGTTATAATGGATGACTTCACTATATGTACATGAGTTATTTTCATAACTGTTAACGATGAGGTATTTGAAAAGTTTAAAGCTTTTGCAAAACGTGTTATAAATGAGAAAGGAATTCAAATTGTTTCCACAAGATTATATTATAGAGGAGAATTTGAAAACAATTTTTTGAAAACTTTTATCAAAATTATGGCATTTCTCATGAATTTTCTTCTCCTATAACTCCTTAATAAAATGGGGTAGCTGAAAGGAAGACAGAATCTTACAAGAAATGGCAATAACAATACTTTTAGAAAGTGGTTTATCAAAAGGTTTATGGGCAGATGCTATAAACACCTTTTGCTACATTCAAAATAGAGTTTTGTTAAGATCTATCTAGAAAACACCTTATGAGCTATGAAAAGAAAGATAACCCAACTATTATATTTCCATGTCTTTGGATCTAACTGTTTCATTTTTAACACAAAGGGTAAGTTGGCAAAGTTTCATCCCAAGGCTGATGATGGCACATTCTTAGGGTATTCTTCATTTTCTAAAGCTTACAGGGTTTACAATAAAAGGATCTTACGTGTTGAAGAAATCATACACATCAAATTCAAGAAACAAAAGAAGGATTTTGGCAAAGATTTAGCTGAACTTGAAGAAGATTTGGAGAATATGAGCATCAAGGAACATTTGGAAAGCAAATGCACGATTTCCTAACCTTCAGAAAGCAAACTTGAGAAAGCAACCTTTAGAAAGCTATCTCAGAGTTTCAAAGCTTTCAGAAAGCGACATTTCATAGAAAAATAAACTTTCTGAGCATGATGAAAGGCCTTTTTAAGTTCAAGATGATTCTAAAGAACAAGATATGAACAGAAACTACAAGGGAGTTTCTAATTTAAAGTAATTTCTTATAATCAAGTGTTTGGTGACATGTCTAAGGGTGTAAAGACAAGATAATCCTTCAAAAATGAAATAAATTGTGCTTTCCTATCCACAATTGAACCAAAAAATATTTAAGAAGCTTTCAATGATAAAAGTTTGGTGGATGCAATGCAAGAAGAACTAGACCAATTTAATAAAAAACAAAGTTTGGACACTTATAGAGAAACCTAAAAGAAAATCAATCATTGGAATAAAGTAGGTGTTCAAAAACAAACTAGATTAGGCTAGAAAATTTGTCAGAAACAAGGCAAGGCTAGCAGCATAGGGTTATAATCAACAAAAGGAAATTGATTATGATGAAACCTTTGCACCAATAGCAAGGTTGGAGGCCATCAGAATGCTACTAGTTTTTGCTGCCTTTAAGGGATTTACTCTATATCAAATGGATATAAAGTTTGCTTTCTTAAATGACTTTCTTTCTAAAGAAGTCTATGTGAAGCAACCTCTAGGATTTTAGAGTAAAACACTTCCCAATCACGTCTTTAAGCTTATTAAGGCACTATATGGTCTTAAACAAGATTCTAGAGTTTGGTATGATAGACTAAATACCTTCTTGCTTAAAATTGGGTTTAAGAGAGCTAATGTTAATATCACACTTTTTACATTATATCAAGATACCCACTTTCTAATAATCTAAATATATGTTGATGATATTATTTTTTGTGCTACTAACCATTCTCTGTGTGAAAAGTTTTCTAAACTAAAGCAAAGTGAGTTTGAGATGAGTATAAAGGGAGAATTAAAGCTCTTTCTAAGACTCTAAATCAAACAACATAAGGATGGAACTCTAATCCATCAAAAGAAGTGCACCAAGGAGTTTCTCAAAAAGTTCAACATGGATCAAGTGAAGCCCATAAGCATTCTCATGCATCATTTTCAAGTCATTGATACTAATGAAAATGGTGACAAAATATCAGAAAGCTATTATAAAGGTATAATTGACTCTTTACTTTATCTTACTACAAGTAGGCTTAACATACCATTAAGTGTGAGAATTTATACTAGATTTCCATCCAACCCAAAATAATCATACTTAAATGCTATCAAAAGAATTTTGAGATATTTAGTAGGTACTACTAATTTTGGTCTCTGGTATGAGAAAGGTATTTCAAGTGAGATTGTAGATTTCTGTGATGCTAACTATGAAGATTGGGTTGATAGAAAAAGCACAAGTGCTGTGAGAATCAAAGTTGTGTTGAGAATAATATAACATAGGTCGTTTGGTTTCAATTTTCATTTTCATTTTTCAAGATTTTGTGAAGGAAATATCGAAAACTGTAAATGAAACTGAAAATTGGAATTTGTGGTTTTAAAATTTTAGGATTTCCTTTACAAAATCTGGAAACTGAAATGGAAACTCAAACTAAAAACCCTATAATTGCAAATATGTCATTGCCTTCTCATTGTTTATAAAAGCCAAAAATCGCAAAACAACTTTAAACGTTTTCTATTTTCTACTTTTAAAACATGTATCTTCTTTTTGAGTTTATAAAACTAACATGAAAAAACAATGTCCCAAACATTTTTTAAAAATTGTTTTGGAAAACACTTTCCAAATAGCCCCTCCCCTAGGTGTTCCAAGAAATATGATTCAAAAAACATTTCTATATTTATTAGGAGATAATTTTAAAAACATGAGACTTTTTTTTATAGTGTGTACAATAATAGTGGGGTTTTTGGTTTACATCTAAACAAATATTTCCAATGTCATAATTTTTTATATCCTAAACTGCTAGTGCAACAAATATTCTAAAAGTTATAACTTTTGGATCTCATATTATTTATTTTATTTTTGAATTTTCTAATCAATGCCCTATGGTTAAGCAGTTAAAAAAAAAGTTTTGGTATTAAGAATATGCATTGTGATATTTTTAAGGTATGGGATCCATTAACGAATTTTAAATCGTTCTTTTTGTAGTACATTAGTAAATGAACTATACTTAAATGGCGTGTTTGTGTCACAACCAGACTTGGACACGTGACGGCATGTAAGAAATCTTATCCCGTATAAGCTTTCTAGGTGACGTGTCTATTAAAAGATCATACTTGACATGCATGATTTATCAAAATATCATATTTAAAAACATAATTTTCTTCTAAATCAAAAATTCATTTCTCTATTCAAAATATCATACTTAAGTTCATAAAGATTGAAGTATTTGTCATATATATATATATATATATATATATATATATATATATATAATTCTGAAAATATCTTAATCAATTTGGAAAATTCGTTTAACACAAAAACTAAATCATGTGTCCATACTTGACTTGTTACATAAACTCTAATCATAGTCTACAACCTTAAATCCATACTTGAAATCTGTAAATATACATGGATGTTCACAACTCTAAATTTAAATACATAATCTCAAAACACATAGATGGCTCTATCCCGCCACATCCTGAGTATTCTAATACTAAAATGAACCTAAACTAAGCCTTACTTCAAAATAAGGCTCACCACTGGAGAAAAGCTAGATTTGCTAGACTGGAGGCGAACGACCACTGTACTTGCAACTGGAAGGAGGAAGGGAAATGAGTGAGTTAACAGACTCTGAGTGGATTCCCACTTATCACCCATATGGGACAACCAAAGGATATACATAATGCAATATACGTGCAGCAACATAAAACAATTTGATATTTACATACATAGCCATAAGAAAACGTCTTTGAATTCATAGTTTCATAGAAAGGCATATCTAAGTTCATAATCAAGCAAAAAGGAAATCAATGTGGCAACACTTGCCCTACCAGAGCACTCACATTTGGGCGTTACGTATTGCCCTTCCCAGTATGAGCCCTTGGGCGGAGGGCCATGCTTCACCACCATTCACATGTGAGAGTTCCCAAGGATTCGTGGGTGTTACATGTCACCGTCCCCACTTTGCTCTAATACCACGTTGTCACGCCTGACATTACGTATCGCCGTTCTCAGTGTGACAACAATGGGTACCTAACTAGGTCCCAAAGTTTCGCTATTCTCTCTGGGTACCTTACAAGGCCCCGAAATTTGGACACTTAACTGGGTTTCATTTTTGCTCTGAGATTACCTTTAAGGATAACTTGGTACCAAGGTTAATGATCGTTTCAGCGTTAACTCACTGTCTTCCTCTATCTTTACTGACTAAACTAATTCAAACAAAGTTATTTAAATTTGAGAACTTCTTGAAACTCTTAAAGCTCTGGACTTATATAACCCTAGTAATCTGACTTTAGCATAACTGTGATGTGAAACCATACTCAAGGGAGCATTCACTTGTAGGTATTCCTATTTCAAGCCCACAAAATATGTATTTAACATTGCAATGAATCATACTAAATTCCACACCTTTGAGTATCATAAAATTGAATTTCTAAAATCTCATTTCTCAAACTATCATATTTTTCAAACTAGGAAACTCAAATATCGTACTTTAAAACCGATAGAATTCAAAATCATAAAAACTCTGAAATCATTATAACCCATGTATTCAAAATGCTAAATCATACTCTACTCTATATACATCCATAATATACAATGAGTCAATCATGGTCCCATTGTTTTTCTAAAACACATTTTTAATGCTATAGTACAAAATTACACTTTGCTATCTTGTCATAACATGTAAAATCATAATCTATGCATATTATCATCTCTAAATTCATGTTCCACAATAAAAAATGCATAAAACGTACTTATAATGTTGAAAATAAGGTCACGAGTTTGAATCCATCCACGTTATAAGCTTGGAGTATGTGGGTACCACCAACTTGATTTTGAGAGCTTGGAATGATACCAATAACTGTCATAGAGCAACATAGACTCATGATCAAACTCTAATCACATATAGATAACTCTAAAACACCTCTAACAACTTTGGAGAGCATCCACTTGACAACAATAGAGAAACTGGAACATCTAAACTCAAGAATATAGAAGAATAGAGAGAACGAAAGTATAAACCAACAACCAACTCACCTTGAAGCTTGGAGGAAGTGGCTTTGAGTGGGGTTGAGAAAAAGAGAGGAAAGGGTGTTTAGGGTTAGGGTTCTCGAAGTTTTGGGAAAAAATTCGAGTAGAGGGGTATATATATAGGGGGTCACTTAAACAAAACTGCATTGTTTTGAACTATTCACAGGGTTGGGGGCACCACTATAGTGGTATATGACCGCTATAGCGTCAAGTTGCCCAAACACCTTCGCAACTCTGCGTATAACATGGGACCATGGACCGCTATAATGGTTGGTAGGGTGCCCAAACCTTCCAGCCCAACCTCATGACCGCTATAGCAATCCTGAACCACTATACTAGTGGCTAACACCTGTCATTGCACTTTCTGTCATTCTTGCTTTGGGGTCTTCCTGAACCTGGATGGATCTCGGGACCTTAAAACTGTACGGAACATGTCCTGGGATACATGTACTTGAGGTATTAAAGTTTGTGAAATTCACTTTAAAAGAGAATGGAGTGTAATCTTCAAATTCCTTTTCGTTTTACCTTGTTCCTCCGTAGTAAAATTTACAAACACACCTCCATTAATTGCTTGGATCAACCAAAAAAAAAAAGTGATGAGAAGAAAAACTATGAAAAGAAAACGGGGTGCTTTTCTTCTGTTTGGTTTAGGCGAGAGCGGATAGGAAAGAAAAAGGCGATGAGACCCACAAAAAACTTTTTCCCTCTTCTTTAGGCAAAAGATCGTGAAAGGAGAAGCGATAAATTGACTTTTATATCTCTATTAAAATAATGTATCATATTTACTTTTTTTATATACTAAGAATATATGTGCCATTTTGCATATCATTCATCTTTTTCTTCTCATTTTCTCTTTGATTTTTACTCCATCAAACAATAAAAAAGAAAACAAAATTTTCTCTTTTTTTTCTTTTTTTTCATTTTCTTTCATATTGTAAACAAAGCATTAGATTGACATGTAAGATTTAAATTTTGAGGAAGTCAATTATTTGAAAGACTTTTTAATCTTAAAGGCCCCCAAATGCTAATTTTTTTTAAAGTCAGTGTCATGGTACATCAAGTAAAATATGATGCATCACACACCAGACATTTAACCATATTTATTGAATATGGATAAATGTTCACATAAGTGTGGATAAATTCAGTTGTCACACTTAGTAAATGTGGCCAAATTTCTAGCACCCAGTTTGCCATAGAAAAGACCTTTTTTAAAATCTCAAACTGCAAATTTTGAAAAAGAGTAAAGAACTTAGGTAGTCTCTCAAGAAAATTTTGGAAGACTATTTAGTCCCTTAAAAATTGAAATTAAACTCATTCCTCAAGATTTTAATAGTAGGACACATTAATCCTTCTGTATGTATTTAATTATTTAAATACTAATAGAATTACACATTGACTTGCAAACATGATGTTAAGTAATATATATGTCAGTTAAAGTGAAATAGAGTTTAAAATGACTCATTTTGATGGTTGAAATTTACAAAATGAGTCATTTAAATTTCTATTATAAGTCATAAAGTGTCGCGGGAATCGCGCGGACGAAAAATAGTTTGATTGAAAATTGGAGTCGCCACCAAGTTTATTTAAATTGGGAAAACATGGAAAAACCCGTTTTATTAAAAAATGGTCTTTGAAACCAAACTTGAGCTTGGAGTTGGTTATGCATAGGGAAGGGTAAGATTTTAGTCCTACGCACCCCTAATACACCCGTCCTTAGATGGTACCTTAATTGATTTTGTGCAAATTATTAATAACCTTTCAAAATATTCATTTTTATATTTTATTTACAACAAAATTTAAAAAAAATTGAGGAACACAAGCTGTCACAACTCAGTGTTCAAAATACTGTGTTAACAATACGGTTAAATTAACATTTTTATTCAAAATACAATATTTCACAAATAAGTAACAAATTTAAACTAAATATATGAAAATGAAAATCTCTTATGAATTATAAATATTTACAAATAAGATAAAAATTTATTTTGATATTTTTTACGAAAGTAAAATAAAATATAAAAGAGAACATACTTTTTAAAGAAAATTTGGAACATCAAGTCACAACTCAGATGTCCAAATATTGAGTTAACAAGCCGTCCTAAATTAACCCTTTTTATTTGAAATAAAACATTTCCTAAAGAAATGAAAATTAAATGAAATAAAACGTCCCATAAAAAAACTCATGAAAAATTTACAATTAAGACAAAAATTATGAAAATTTAATTTTGACTTGACAGGGATCGGAATCGCCCGCTCCTACGTATCCTTTGCAATGGGGAATTCAAAGTCACGTAGTTCTGTATAAACTATTTTGTGAGTTGATTAATTTTATTTTTAAAAAGGGATTTCAGAATATCAAGTTGTCACAACTAAAATATTCCGAAACATAGGATTAACAAGCCGCCACGGCTCAATTTTCCTATTTAAAATTACAATTTTACCAATTAACTCAAATACCCTTTTTAGTAAAACAAAATATCCAAGTATTTGTTTTAAACCCAAGATTAATAAAACCCCTTTTTTAAAAAAAAAAAACAAAATTCTAGCTTTAGAACTGATAAAGTTAATTCATAAATACACAATTAATTTGAACACAATACATAAGCATATAAGAGAATTAAACAAAAATAAAATAAAATTAATTCATAAACACAATTATACAATTAACTTAAGTAAAACACATAAATAAATAAATTAAAAATGAAGGTCTTCTTTTTATCATTTTTATTTTTAAAGGCTTTTAATACAAAATTCACCACACATCGAAACAAATAGTTAGATCACTTCTTTAAACCAATTTATTCAATCCCTACTCAAATAATTTAAAATAATTGCTAGGAAAACATATCTAAAATTCTTTTTTTTTTTAATAAATTTAGATATTCAAGTACTTATTTTGAACCAAACACAATAACTCAAACTCCAACCAAACAAATTCCAAATTAAAAAATAAAATAAACACCAATCATATAAATAAACCCAAATTATATAAAAATTATTTTTTATTTTAGATATTTTAGACCCAAGTTAACCCAAGCCCAAACAAGTCTAAAAGCTAAAAATAAAATGGATACTAACCGAACAAATAAATCCAAATCTAAATAAAGGAACCTAAAATCCAATCCATCAAAAACAAAAATAAAATAACACTACTCTAAAGTAAAAATAAAATAAAATAAAATTAAAATTTCCTATTATTCTAACGCCAATAATTTTTCCTAACTTAACTTAATTTCACTAACCTAAATCTACCATTTTTTCCACTCTCACTCACACGAGTTCACACACTCACTCACTCAGACACACACGCTCACACACTCCACGACTCTCTCACCTTCACACGCACACTCTCACTAAGTTCTTTCACACACTAACACTAACACAACACAAATATCACAAATAAAGAAAAGGAATTGAGAGAAATAAAGAAGCTAAGAGAGAGAAGGGGGAGAGAGAGTCTGAAAGTGAGAGAGGAGATCAAGGGGGAAGAGGCCGCGGCTGGCACGCGCAGGAAGCTCGCGATGGGAAGAAGGAGCGCAATTTAGAGGTCCAGGCCAGGCAGATGGGGCCGTGATCCCTGGTTGGTGCAACGGTTTTGTGGATGGCGGCAGAGACCGGTGCGGGTAAGTTGCGATGATGAGGCTTATGGCGTGGCTGGGTTGTTTAGAGAAGGAAGAAGGAGATTGGAGCTTCGCCGCCACTTGGAGCGGCGTTGTTTGGCCGTGGTCAGGAGATCTTGCCGGCTTGGTTGCGGTGGTTTTGTGAGTGAAAGGGGGCTGTGAGTTATGCATGCGGTTAAGGGGTGGCGGTGGTGTTGTTGGTGGGCGCATGGGAGAGAGGAGCACAATTTTGTGGAGGGGGAACCGTGGTGGGATGCATGCGGGAGGATGATGATGATGTAAAGATGATGATGATGTGAGGAGTTCGGTGGTTGTGGTGTTTGGTTCACGGTTTGCGTTGGCTGCTTGGGGAAGGGAGCGGTGATTTCATGATGAGGGGAGGATGATGATGATGTAAAGATGAGGCGATCTTGCGGCGATGAGGCATAGGAGATGATGGAAACCGAGGAAGAAGAGGAGGCCGCGCGGTGGCAAAGGGAAAAGCCGCGACCTCTTCACCTTTTCTTTTTTTTTTAATATTATGATGATGATGAACTGTTGTTATCACCTTATTATGTTCTTCTTGTTGGTACTAAACTGAAAATTTTCTTGATTGATGATTACTTTCTGTGCTACTCTTCGTTTGGAATTATTTCTTGATAATCTATGGTTCCCTTTTGCTGATGGTTTGAGTTTGTGAATGATTATCTGCTAGAATTGAACATGATTGGTTTTGTTTTTGATGTTGGGTTTTTTAGATGAGGTGTTGATGATGATGAGGAATGAATGAAATTTTTTGTTGTGCTTGCCGTGATCATGGCCTGAGATGTGTGGAAGCCAGGTCCTTATGTCTTCTCCTCAACGCTAAAAAAACCTCCCCGTACTCCCTCCTTTCTCCTATGTATCCAGCTCATTCACCGAAAGAGAATTTGTCACTTGCAACCCAAATGATGATGTCCAAATACTGACATTTCTCCCATCCCCATGGCTTCGGGTCCATGTTTTACTTTTGCAGAGGGTGTATATTGGCAGGGAATCAATGGAGTCCGTGACTCCCTCTTGTCCCTTCCCTTTTGTCATTTGATTTTTATTTTTATTTTATTATTTTATTCTATATATGAAATGAACTGTAAGGAATTTTTTTTGAATGGACATGGACCAACAAATTATGGGCTGTAATTAAAATGGGTTGAACAACTGAAATGGGTTGAAAGAGATTAAAATGGAAATGAGTTGAACAAAACTTTTCTTCAAAAGAACTAAATGAAAAAATTATAAAGGAAATTTATTACAAATTTTGGATTTTAATTTTATAGGCGATAAATCGGGTGTTCACATAAAGTGATTTATTTTGTGCAATTTTATACATCAAAATGAGTGTAATATGTTCCAAAATAACTTCATTTAGCTTATCTTTAACATTTTAATGGCATTATCTCTTTATACTGCCCTACATGTATAAGTTCACTAACGAAAACTAACAGAGAGACTAATATGTTTATCATTTTTAATCTTGAAGGACCATAAGATTAATTTATTATTTTTGAGAGATAAAATAATCCGACGTAAAAATCTTGAGAGATTAAATAGGGTATTTACTGTTTGAAAAATGTTACGTGATAATTTCGCGTAAGCTCCAAAAAGATACAGTACCGAAGTTAGCACGTGGTTTATTTATCTTTTGACGTGATAGTTTAAAGTTGATAAAATTGGCTATTGCAAGTTCACCAAGCGTACACAGAATTTTTTTCATTTAAATAATTCTAAATTATTATTATTTATTGAATATTATCACTCTATAATTTATTTCCCATTTTGCTTGAATTCTACTTTGGATGGTGGTTTGAAAAATCCTAATAAAGGAATTTAAAACGTGCGTTTAAAATTTAATTTATTTATTTATATATTTAATTAATATATACATATTTAATGATTCATATTTAATAATATATATAAGAAAAAGTAATAAAGAAAACGTATGCTATGCGTTGCTATGGGTAAAGTGTGTGAAATGTAAATGGTACAAATGAGCATGCACAATTCAGTCGGCGTCAATCTTAAATCTCATCCGTCATTTATTTATTCGTTTTTTTTTTTTCGGTTCCATGATGCAAGCAAGAGAGAGAGCCATATTGAATTTCATTGGAATACCCTTCGACGTCCTTCATTTAGTCATGTATACATTTGCAATCAAAACTTGAAAGAATTTGGTTCATCCTATTGAAAAAGGCCACATGACATTTCTCAAATAGGTGATGAATTCATGATTTTTTTTCGGAAAAATTAAAAGGTTATCAATTTTTTTTTTTTAATTTACGAAGAAGGTTATGCATAGTTAAACATTTGCCTATATATCTTTGTTTGATAAAAATATTATACTTTATTAGCGCACATATACAAAAAACGTGTTACAGACTTAAACGGCTGTATTAGAAATAAAATTATAAGAATTAAATATACACTGCAATTAATTAATAATCGTTTTTAGCATTAAAAACAAACAAATTAATTGTTTTTTTAATCGTGATCTCCGTTATTGTTATATATAATATCTTGTAGGATTTTGTAAAATCTTTTGCCATCTATTTTAAACTACCTTTTTAAAATAATTAAATAAGAATTGCCGATTATTAAAAAGAATAATAATTAAACTTTTTAATTATTTATATATATATTTACTAAGTAATAATGTAGTATATCTTCATTGCCATTTGCAAAACTGCAACCAGTAACATTTTCTGGTTTTAGGCTCCAGTATGGGAACTTATTTCACTTTCAATCTTCTTCGTTATTTTATTTTAGAAAATAAATTATGACGCTTTTCAGCATAAATATATTGTGTGTATGTATATATATTTATATATTATATAAAAGAAATTAAGAATTAATCAACAGTTGCGACCTATAGCTGTTTCGTACTGTTTATACTCTAAATACTTTTCTCAAAAGTATGATTTTCACAATGAAAACAAAAAACCATTTTAGAAGTTCCAACAAAAGAAAAAAAGCGTGAACAAATTATTTTTAGTCTTAAAAATACTTTTGTGCGGTGGGTCATAATATATATTATATTATTTTTTTTAATAAACAAAAGTTTTGGTATCACCTAAGTTTAGAGTCGAAACATCATTTTGGATTCATCGAACGTTTTAAGGGGAAAAAACAAAAAAGAGATTCAAATCTAGATTATGATGACAATGTATAAGTAACAATAAGGTGAACCAACTTCGTTAGGTCTCAAACTCGTAAAAATAAAAAAAGTAAAAAATAAAAAACTTCCGCTGGGCACAATACTAATTGAACTTTTATGCTACAAAGATTATAATATATTTTTTCCTATATTTTTTAATTGATGCATATAGCCAGCGAGAATCGTTTTCCTCATATACAAAATTAATACCATATTAAAAATTAATCAATATTTACATGGTCAATAATATTTTGGAAAAAAATCTACAAAAATATTATAAAACATTAACTTTTTTAAACACAGCAATTAAAATTTTAATTGCCAATATATAAAATCTAATATATTTAATAATTTTCATAATTCACGAGATTCCTTCTCTCACCACACATATTATTTTCTCAAAATAATAATAATAATTAATAAGAAATCAGATACACCGAAATTACAATTCGAAATAAAAATTATTGGTAATAATTTTATTTTGTCCTTTTTTATCTCAAAATACAAAACTGGCAAGGGTATTCCTAGCATACAAGCAAGAATAATGTTCATAATAAAAAGATTGACAAAATTTTGGAAAAAATAAAGATAATTATTAAATAAAATATTATTTACTTATTTAAATATTTTTTTATATATAATAAGTTTAATTTTGATATAAAATTTATTTATACTGTGACATAATCAAATTATTTTATTTCTATGATTTTTGAAACAATGTGTTATTTGTACATTATCCATATAAATCGACATAATATCCTATACTCTATAAGTATAATTATTATTTTTCTTTTTTAAATAGGTAAATATGAGAGTCAACTATATTTTCTAATTTCTAATATGACAATATATACTAGATGATAGTGTAAAATTTTTGAACCCCATTAAGATATTAAAATTATAATATTATTTTGCTAAATAAATTTTTTAAAAATAAACGCTACCATATTTAGACAAACAAACCAAGAGCCCAGTAATTAAGCTCCCTATTAAATTATAAATAAATAAATAATTTAATAGCAGCACCAACCATTGAAGAGTTATACTGTTTTCCACCATCTCAGAATTCAGAAAATCCAAATTTTCTCAGAGAAAGAGCAAAGAACATTTTTCTTTTATTTCTGCTAAGGCAAAAAAAAAAAAAAAAAAAAATCTAAACGAAGTTTTCTTCTGGCTCCTTCTGCACAGTACTGTTCCTTCAAACACCTCCTTCTCCTTCTCTCCTTCTCCTTTTTCACACACAAGCCATAAAAAAAAAAAAAAAACACATTCACAAAGCATGTAAAGCTGACACCTTTTTGTTGCAGGAGCAACCTCAAAATCCCAAGTGTGTCGCATTCATGGAGCAGCAGAACGGTACGGTCACTCACAACCCGGACCAACCCACCAACATTGTTTTGGAGCACACAAACTCCGACAACCCCAACAACACTAACATGAACATCATGCTACAAGAGGCAACCAAGGCGGTGACTGTTGTCGTGGGTGCAGACTCTGGTTCGGAGTCTGTGGCAAGGTCTGAGGCTGGAGGTTTGGGGGTAGTGATGAAGAGGGGCAGAGGGAGGCCCCGAAAGTACAGCCCCAACGCGGAACTATTGAGTCCCACATCGGCACCACCGCCGGGGTTCTTGACTTCCTCCTACCCTTTTGATAGCCCTGCCGTGAAGAGGGGTAGAGGAAGGCCTCGTGGTTCTGGGAAGCTGCAGATTCTGGCTTCCATCGGTTAGTTCTCTTTCTGGCTTCTTTTTCAGTTTTGCATACTTTTGGGCTTTTTTTGTGGGCTTGTCTTAATTGAGTACATGTGGTGGAAAGGCATTTGTTTGTTAAAGAGAACGTTTGTTTTGTGGTACGTTGCAATGATTGTCTTCGGTCTTTTCTGTTTGAGTTGGACAGTTTCTCTTTTTTATTTTTTAACTGTGCATGAGAAAAAGGCTTTTACTTGTTTTAATTCCCTCAGAAAATCGCATACAAGGCTTGGAATTTGCAGGTTGAGCAATTTATAACAATTCATAGATGGAATAACCAAACTCAATTCATCACCTAAAAAAAAAATCTACCAATTTATTTGGCCCTCCCCTTTGTAAATTTTTTTGGTCGTAGTAGTCCTAGACATGTGGTGAAACTTCGATCATTATTTTAAAACTAACTGCTGCTTTGAAAATTTGTGTTTTAAATGAACATTGTCTCTCTAGTTTTGAGTTTATTTTGTTTGGAAATGAATTATTAGAGGTAAAACACTGTGCTGGGCACTTTCGCTTGTTTTATGTGATTGCTGAATATTTGCTTGCTTCATAAATGGTGATCAATTCCATTCTCAAAGTCAATGAAAACACACTACTACCTGGTAACTTGTGATAAAAATCAACAATTTACAGTTTTATAAGAGAAGAATAAAACTGGAAATTTGATTTTTTATAAAAAAAAAATTCTGACCATTAATAATGGTGGTTTTACATATAGGGATTTGTGCATAGCAATTAGAAAAATTAAATATTAAGCGTAAAAAACTCAAATGCATGTGACAATTAATGATTTTTGTCTCTTTCTTTGCCTGTGATTTCCATAAAAAACGAAGTGTACATTTATTTATTCACATTAAAGCATTTCAGTTTGTCAATTTATCTTGCGTTTTCATTTCATACCATACAATAATATTCTTTTTCAAAAGAGAATACTCCTAGCAATTATCCTAATTTTAGAATGTTCCTAATAGATATTCTTCCCTAACACAATGTACGGATAACTTGGTTTTATCCATTTGGTGAATTATTATTATTTTCTGATAATGATTTGGTGAATTAGTTTAATACAATCTAAAATTTGTTTGGTGTCGCTTAATTGTTCTGACGCCACCTTATTTTCATGATGGATGAATACTTAAAACTTTTTATACTACAATATTACTCTTTTTTTGTAAGGAAAATGATGAATATTACGAGTAACATGTTAATATGATATAGGTCCTTGCTTTCTATGCATTTTCCTTTTTCACGTATATTTCTCTTTTGAATGCTTTTTTTTTTTTTTCTGTTCGTAACTTTTCACCTTCGTACAATATTAAACTGCCTTTTTAATCAGGAAAACATTGATGTCACAAAACAAGTTTTTGTAACTTTTATAAGAACATTAGTGGGTGCTTTGTTTTGTGGTGACCTTCTCTCTTTCTTGCATGTTTTCCGATTAATTATACAAATGAACACTTGCCAAATCAAATTCGTACCAATTCGTTTATTTTATTATCGTGCCAGGTATCATGACTTTTTTTTAACAAATGTATTGAGCGTTGTTTTAAATATGGATTTTTTGTTTTCATAAGTTGAACAATTTCATTTTATTAATGAAAACCATAAAAAAGTTACAATGAGTGATAGGAGATTCATGTGACACATTTTGTTTAACAAATTAGTTACTTTTTCACTTGTTTAAACTTTAGTTCAATATATTTCAAAACCAATACAATTTAACCCATTATTTTTAAAAGTAGGTCAAGTTTAAAAATAGTCCCAAATTCAACCTGGCAATACCACTCTACTATGGGACATTTTATGGGCATATGAACTAAAGAAAAATGTTATTTGTATTACTTTTAAAGACATTTTTCAATGGACTTCTTGGAGTGTCCCTTAAATATTGATAGAAGGTATATTTTAATTTTTTATCTCAACTAATACTCAAAGAATGTTTGAAGGAATTCCTTAAAAAATATACTAAAAATAGTGCAAATGACACTATTCGATTAACAACTTAGCATCACTATGTAATAAGTCACTAAGCTAGTCAGAGAACTTTACATGCATCCATAAAGTAATGCAATTATCCAATATTCCCAAAAAACATGTGACACGTATGCTTTATTAATTTAATAATGTTTATCCAGATAAAAATAATAATAATGCTTATAATAAAATATATAATTCCTTAGGTGTGTTGCTCTATATTCCGAACTACTCAAAAAGTTTATTGTTTAATTCAAAAATATGTAGTGTGGGAATCATACAAGGCTTCCGTAAACTTGTGAATGATGATATATTCTTCTAATAGTTAGCTTAAATATTTTTCTAATTCAAAAATCTCATTCACAATGACTTGAGATGTAATTTATATTATATTCAAGAACTATTCAATATATGTGAGCGGGAATTTAAAATAGAAGAATTTTTAGACACATTAATTAATTAGAAATTAGAAATATACGCCATTTTCACTATAAACTTGTGGACGAGGCTTTTTAAATTAAATTCATAATTTGTCTTCGTAACTTTTGGAGGTCGAATATGTTTCATTTATCTTTTTATTTTCTATTTTTAGTTGTCAGTATTTTATAGATAAAATATTGAAAATATGAAATGAGACATAAGATTTTCTTATTTTTAATGTTTTGTTCACAAAATCTTTATGTGTATCTTTTGCTGAATGATTTTGGACATTTTGATCTATTTCTTATGTTTGAAATTTTCGTTTGTTGTAGGTGGATCTGTTGCAGAAACAGCTGGGGGAAGCTTCACACCTCATGTGATGACTGTGAATATTGGGGAGGTAATATGAGACTTGAAAAACAATAGTTCATATATATATATACATATATTGACAAGCAATTATGTCTGCTATCAACTGTGAATTCAGCTTTCGGTCATTTTTCAGGATGTGGTCAGCAAGATATTATCTTTTTTTCATAAAGGCCCCCGAGCTGTTTGCATTCTTTCTGCTACTGGTGCTGTGTCAAGCGTCATCATTCGCCAACCAGGTGTTTCTGGTGGTATTTTGAGATATGAGGTACAAAAATCTTGTATGTAATAACATTTATGTGTTTTGCCAAAAAATTTAAGAAATTAAGGGCATGTTTATTTTCTCTTATTTTATTTCCTGATTTTAGTCTATTTCTTATTTTTTAAAACTTTTGTAAAGGAAATAGTGAAAATAGAAGATAAATAGCATGTTATCATTTCCTATCTTGTTTCTGATTTTATGTTTTGTTTTTAATCAATTTCCTATTTTTTAGGATTTTGTAAAAAAAATAGTGAAAATAAAAAATGAAACTGATTTTTAGTTTTTACTATTTTCTTTATAAAATTTTGAAAAACAATAAATAAACTGAAAACAAAACATGAAAGCAGAAAATTATTTTTTGAAACCAAATAGTTCCTTATTTTTAATTTGTTTCTTGCCCATTAGGATTTTGTGAGAAATAATGGAAACAATAAAATATTATTTTTGTTCCCATTTCATATTTTTATTATTTCCTTGACGAAATCCTTAAAAATAGGCAAAGGATGAAAAAAAAAACAAATTTTCTTATTTTTACTGTTGCATTCATAAAACCGTTAAAAAAGAAATAAGTTAAAAATAGGAAATGAAGACAGAAATCAAACTTACATTAATATTCTTGTTAATTACTATGCATGCTGCTTTTCTTTTTTCTACTTTCACCTAATATATCAACTTGTCTTGTTGCAAATTTTTTTTCATCTTAGTTCTTCTAGCCATCCAGATCACGAGCAGTAAATGTTCCTAATTTCACCTCTGTTGTATGTGTTAGTATTTCATTTTTTTTTTCCTTATGTTTTTTTTCTTTTAATTTATTTCTGCTACATACAGGGCCGCTTTGAGATTTTATCTTTATCTGGATCATGTACCTACACTAATGGCACTGGTGGTGCATATCGCAAAGAAGGCATGCTAAGTGTTTCACTTGCCAAACCTGATGGAAGGGTTTTTGGAGGTGGCATTGAGAGCTCATTGATTGCAGCTGGCCCTATTCAAGTAAGAAATTTATTGAATATTCATATAAGACTGAAATGGTTTGTGAGTTTATGTATGCTTGCTTTTTGAAGAGATTCATCCTTTGATTTCACTAAAGCAATGGTATTAACTATTAAACCTTGAATCACATATTGGTTTCAAAGAAAATTTGAAAGATGATTCAAGTCAATTACACAGAAGTTACTGTAGAGTACTACTAGATAACCAAAAAATTTTTGTCAGAAAATCAGTCTGTTAGAGATGTGGTAAATTTTTAGTGGTTGGACAGAAATCATGGATGATTGGAAATTTTAAAGTTTTTCAATAATATTTTGCCATATAATTTGGATACTAATGTTCTGACAAATTTTCTGGTCGTAAAGCATTTTCCTTTACTGTATTTATGTTGGCACACATCATGCATACGAAAGATGTCTTTGCTGTTTGCGTGGTTAAGAAATCCTGTCAAGCTAGATGAACTTTTGTAAACCTATGTGCTTTGCTTTTGAGATTGGTTGGACTTTTTGATGAATGGTAATCTTCATTGGACACATGCCAATGGCTAATATTAATGTTTCCTTTGAACTTCTTCTAGGTGCAACTTGAAACAGCTTCTCTCTATTTGGGTTAGTAGGATAACACTTGTCCTTTAGCATGTAGGTCCTTGAGAGCCCATAAAGGGTGTATTTCAGGAAGGATCAAAATCATAATAACATATTATCATATGTCTTTTGTTATATATTGACTTGCACAGATCATACATATATTGTCCATCCTATCCTAGCACCAAATAATGTCTACTATATGCTGAAGGATTAGTATTAGAGACAGCTTTTTTTTTTTTTTGGTATGAAGTATTAGAGTTTCACTTCTTGTAAGTTGGTGCTGCCCAAACATGTAGCTTAATTAACTCCATGCATTTATAATTGACAATGGAGTTGCATTTTGTTTAAAGTACACTACATTTTATTCATTATTGATCACTATGTCGCATTCTTTTGGATATTTAATGTCAAACACACGCTGAATCTATCTTTCACCTTCAGCTTGTTATGGCCACTTTCAAGCAAAACATCAGCAAGCAAATCAAGAGGAAGCACTCATCTGATTCTTCCGATGCTCCCAATGTGCCGAATAATCAAGACTCAGAAAGGGGTCGCCATAAAGTTCCTAAATTGTTAGAAGGAGAGCAGAGCTTCCCTTCACCAACAACAACATCAGCAACACTTGTGCAAAACGCAACAACATGTGGAGTGCAAGATGGTGTCACAACTGCAACAACTAATGGAGGACTAGATGATGTCATTTCTGCAGCAACCACCACCACAAATGGCATAACTGATAATGTCATTCCTGCAACAACAACAACTGATGGGGTGTCACATAATGTCATTGCTGAAGACCTCAACATGCATTCTACCTCAGTTGATGAGGGTGTTGACCTGGGCCAAAGAACATCATCACATGTTCATACCGGTGTCCCTCAGATATAAATTGGTCTCTACATTTGCCCCAATCAAGCTTTTCAGTGATGGACAACAAATTCATTTTTTGTTGTTTATGGCTAAATATTCTAGAGTCTGACTTTGAATGTGAAAGTTATTTATGTAGTTTGTGTAGTTGGCTGAGAACTTTTTAGTGATAAGAAATAATTGGAGATACTGTATTTGTGTTTATTTTGTTCTCCTTTTGACTATTAAGGATTCCTTTTTGATGTTTATAAGATTTTTCGGATCTCTTTGTTGTAAGATTAATTCTTGTTATGGGAAAATGAGTATACCTCTTCATACAAGTGCTTCTACTCGAATTATTAACATTTTCCTGACATTAGAGTGTGTTTAGAAATCAGCAATTCAGTCTCTCATATCAGTCCTCAATGCCACCTTTTCCCTCAAAGACTTTGGTCTCCTTCACTATTTTCTTGGCATTGAAGCTAATCGAACTAATGATGGAGGCATTCATTTATGCCAAGCTAAGTGCATCTCAGATTTACTTCAAAAAGCTCATATGGCTGATTGTAATTCCTCTCCTACTCCCATGACCTCAGGCTTGAAACTCTCAAAGGAAGGTTCTGATTCATTTGGGGACCCTTCTCTCTGTTGGCCTATTGTTGGTGCTTTGCAATATGTGTCCATCACTAGACCTGAAATTGCCTTTGTTTCAACAAGGTCTGAAATTGCGGATTGGGGCTCGGATTTAGATTGTAGCAATTCTACCACTGGTTTCTGTGTCTTTTATGGGGGTAAGCTAGTGTCTTGGACATCAAAGAAGGAGGCCTCGGTATCTAGATCCAGTATAGAAGCAGAATACCGAAGTTTGGCTGCCACAGTGGCTGAATTAACTTAAATATCTTCTTATTATGCTTCATCAACCTGCAACCCAAGTTCCAACTATATACTGTGACAATCTTAGTGCTGTCTTGATGACTGCTAACCCGATTCTCCATCAAAGATCAAACATTTTAGTTGGATCTTCATTTGTCCTAGAAAATGTCACGTCCTACATGTGAGTTAGTGCTTCACAAACTCTCTTCCTGAGTTTAAGGGGGGTGGGTGTTAGGGAAAGTGAGGATAAGCTAAGTTAGATAGCAAATAGTTAGCAAATGGTTAGTATATAACCAATTCTATTGAGCTTCAGTCACGGTGTCTTCACCGCGATATCCGTGAACTAATCCATTTAACTCTCAATTTGCATGAAAATGAATCCAAAATTTTTAATCCATCAATTATGGACATTTTTGGTCTTAACCTGCGGCTAACGACCGCGGGTTAATGACTTCCTAGCTATAAGTGAGGGAATATTTCCATTTTACGGTATTTATTTATGTTCATGATGGATAAATTTGGAGAGTTAGTTTATTCTACCATTTTTTATATTTGTATTTGGTATTTGATTTGCTTATGTTTGGTATTTGATAGTTGGTAATTGTTAGTTTATACACTTTTGTAGTTTCACTATTTTTTATAATCAAAGGAGTTATGCATATTTGATTAGTAATATTTTGAATACTGTAATGAAAAGTATGTATATATATTTTGGGAGGTAAAATATAGTGTAAATATAAATATATAAATATAATATAATATATGGTATAAAAAAAGGCAAAAAAAAAATGAAAGAAAAAAAGGGTCCGACGGATAGTGCAGGCCAAAAATGTGAAAAAAAAGGGGTTACGTGGATTGATTCCAACTCATGAGCTTATGTAGGGGCGGACAGACTAGACTAAAATTAAGTCCATTTATGAAACGATAATTAATTCCTGCCGATTGTGGTCCATTGCGGATTGGGCAGCCACACACCCACCTCTACCTGTATATGACTATATAAACATTTCGGAGAACCACCATTTTGCGTGGTAGGACATTATATATACTATTTTTTAAAAATAAACATTGAAGACTTGCTTTTCGATTCATTAAACGTTTCTTTTCTTATTTATCTATTTATTTATTTATTTTGCAACAATCGGTGAACCATCTTCCTTTGGTCCCATAATACTATTTGAACTTTTACTTTGCTAAGATTTTAATTTTGCTATATTTTTTAATTTATGCATGCACGATCTCTTATTTCTTAACCAAGTATTAAGAGTGTGTTTATGAGTTTGATTTTGAAAGAAAAGGGAGGGAAGAGAAACATTTATTGGGTTTGAACATATTTATGAGTTTTATTTTAGGAGGAAAAGATATTTGAAGATTTTTGTTAACCACTCAAAACTCTCCAAAACTCCTATTTTATAGTTCCTTAATTTGGGATTTTAAATTGATTATTATTTAATTTACTATATTATCCCTATTAAAATACCAAAATACCATTTATATATATCAATTAATATAAATCATATCAACTAAATTAATTTAATGAATGATAAAATTATAAAATATATTATGAGCTTTCCATTTCCTTTTCTTGAAAATTTTAAATTCGTAAACAAAATTTGTTAAAACTCTTTAAAGCCCTTCATTTCCCTTTGATAACTTTCTTTTCCATTCCCTCAAAACTCGTATGCACACACTTAGACTTTGATTCTCATATTGGGAATGAGAGCCAGTAGCTAAGATACGTCGTTAACTTTGGGGTCAATGCCTCCACTCCAATTTGAAAAATTGTTTGAAAAATATACAGATATATACATGTTGTACGGTCGTATCCTATTATGATATTATGTTTGACCTTGCACTAAAATAAAATTATGCAAAACATCTTATTATACTTATATATTGTCTTTGTTTCTACTACATAAATTTTCTTGGATCCGTCAATGTTCATGGCAAGCTTCTACCCTTAAATAGAGCTACAATATCAAAAGGATTAATCATTGTATTCGATAAATAGCTGAGAAACAAAAATATAGCAAGTGTCATTTTCCTAATATACAAAATCAACACCATATTAAAAACTAACCAATATTATATGGTCAATAATATTTGGAGATATCCAAAAATATTATAAAACATTAATTTTTTTAAACCCGGCAATTCAAATTTTAATTGCCAACAGATAAAATCCAATATATTTAATAATTTTCAAAATTCACGAGATTCCTTCTGTCACCACAAGTA
Organism: Dalbergia oliveri; assembly: GCA_030441495.1. Taxonomy (NCBI): domain Eukaryota; kingdom Viridiplantae; phylum Streptophyta; class Magnoliopsida; order Fabales; family Fabaceae; genus Dalbergia; species Dalbergia oliveri. The sequence continues at coordinate 9,706,533 of JAMLFY010000011.1, forward strand.
TTGTTTTCTCAAAATAATAATAAAAAATATAAGAAATCAGATACACCGAAATTACTTACGAAGTAATAATTATTAGTAATAATTTTATTTTGTCCTTTTTTGTCTCAATATTCAAAGTTGAGAAGGGTATTCCTGGCATACAAACAAGAATAATGTTAACATTATAAAAAGATTGTCGAAATTTTGAAAAAAAGATAATTATGAAATAAAATAAATAGATATTATTTACTTACTTATTTAAAGATATATATATATATATATATAATAAATTTAATTTTGATATAGATAATATAAAATTTGTTTACATGGTCATACTATCACATTATTTATTTATATTTTTTGATATCACAATATGTAATTAGATAGTATAAAGTTTTTTAACATTGTAAATATATATCAAAGTTATATATAATAACTATATATGTATATATAAAATTTAGAATAAAAAATTATTTTGATCCTAATATTTTTAATTATTTAATATAAAACTTTTTGTTAGGATTAAATTTGTGTCAAGTTGAAAATATTAGGACCAATTAATAGGTTATTTACTCTAAAGTTTAATTCTGATGCAAAGTGGCTAATAAAAAAAAAATTCATGCAAAGCGTAAGAGTTTTTATACAATTATCCAATCATATTTTATCACATTAACAAAATATTGTTGACTCTCACCTCAATGCTTCAAAGTCACATACATGGTAGAATTTGATTGAATAACAATGTAAAAAATATTTACACTGTCAGTATATTTAAATTATATATATGGGATGACATTAGTGAGATGAGTAGTTTATTATAAAGTGAGAGGAGGCAAATCTAGGTCGTATAACAATATATGAATGATAAGATTGAAAGCTATTAATGGTAATTAATAATCACGTGATTATTTAAAAATGTCATGTAATTTTATATTTTAATCTTGATCATTCATTTAAGATCCAATAACCCAAATTTCTCGTCTATTCTCACAATAAATTGTCCTCTCATTTGAGTCATCATATATATATATATATATATATATATATAGGGTTAAGTGCATTTTATCCCTTGAATTTTAGGATATGCATAATTTACACCTTGACTTTTTAAAATGTGAATTACGACACCCTAAACTTTTCAAATGTGCAAAAAATCCTTACTATTAAACAATACAAAAATTTAAGTCATAATAAGTATTGAGTTGCACACAATAAAAAAATTAAGGGGTTAATTGCATATAGGTATTCATACAAGGTGTCAGGTTGCACAAATTAGAAATATCAGGAGATTAAGTGCACATAAATCTTACCTTCATTAGTTGCCAAAATTATACTAAGGGATATTTGCACAATTTGAAAAGTCAGGTGTCGCGATGCATATTTTGAAAACTCAACGTGTAAATTGCATATTACCAAACTTTAGAAAGTAAAATACATTTTTCCTATATATATATAACCATAAATAAGTGGTTAAGATTAAAAGTTCATTAATAGTAATTGATGCTCATATACTTATGTAAAAAAGTCATATAATTTTATGTTTTAATTTTAACTATTTATGTGAGATCCAACCATAAAAATGAACTTTATCACTTTCATAATAAATTATCACTCTCATTTGAATTGCTGCTATATATATTATATTATTTTGATAAGTAAATTTTTAAAATATATTAATTCTATATTTTATACAAAAAAAACCTATAGCTTAATAATTAAGGCCCCTATTAAATTAAATTATAAATAAATAAATTAATTAATACCAGCACAACTCAAGAGTTATATTATTTTCCACTATCTCAGAATTCATAAAATCCAAATTTTCTGAGAGAGAAAAGAACATTTTCGTTTTTTATTTGTCTACTAAAAAAGAGGCTACGCCTACTCTCACAGTTTTGTTTCGTAAGACACCTCCATTTCCTTCTCTCCTTCTCCTTCTCCTTCTGCAAACACAAGCCAGAAAAAAAAAAAAAAAAAATTCACAGAGCATGTAAAGCTGACACTTTTTTTTTTTGTTGTAGGAACAACCTCAAAATCCCAAGAGTGTGTCTCATTCATGGAGCAACAGAACCGTACCGTCACCCACAACCCGGACCAACCCACCAACACTGTTCTGGAGCACACAAACTCCAACACCAACACCACCAACATGAACATCATGTTACTGGAGCCAACAAAGGCTGTGCCTATTGTCGTGGGAGCAGACCCCGATTCAGAGCTGGTGGTGAAGAGGGGCAGAGGGTGGCCCCGGAAGTATGCCAACGAGAACTTTCCAGTCCACGTTGGTGTCGCTGCCCCGGGGTTGACCCCTGACCCTTTGAGAGCCCTGCCGTGAAGAGGGGCAGGGGAAGGCCTCGTGGTTCTGGTGAGCTACAGATTCTGGCTTCCATTGGTGAGTTTTCTTTTACCTTTCTTTCTTTTTTGTTGTTACTGTTTCATTGGCTTCTTTTTTCAGTTTTGCATGATTAGGGGCTTTTTTTCTTGGGCTTGTCTGTATTTGAGTAGTGGTGGGGAAGGTTTTGTTTGACACCCAACTATCTCAAACATCCAAATATCCCACCCATAATATACGTGAGTTCCACCACTTATTTTTTTTTTTAAACTTATTCTCTTTCCATTACTCAGCCATATCACTTGAGAAATATAATTTCTCTGGTGGAAAAGCATTTGTTCGTCAAAGGAATGGCGTGTTAAGTGTGTTAGAACATAGAAATGATTGTTGAGTTGGACAGTTAGTATTTTACCGTGCTTGAGAAAAATGGCCTTTGCTTGGTTTCCTGAGCCAATCCCATAGAAGGCCTGGAGTTTGCGTTGATCAATTGCAGGTTGAGCAATTCATAATAACAATTCATAGATGGAATAATTTTTTTAATACGTATTCATTTGGCTCTCTTGTTTGTAAATTGTTTTTTTGGTCATAGTATTCTTAGACATTTGGTGAAACTTGGACAGCTTTTGAAACTAATTGTTTGTAAAATGTGTTTTAGATGAATGTTGTATCTCTAGTTTTAAGTTGATTTTGTCTGAAAATGAATTATTAGAGGTAAACACTATGCTGGGCACTTTAACTTGTTTTATTTTTATGTGATTGTTGAATATTTGCACTCGCTTCATCAATGGTGATCAATTCCATTCTCAAAGTCAATGAAACTAGTGATGAAAATCAACAATTTAGAATTTTATAAAGCAGAATAAAACCGGAAAATTAATTTTTATATTAATTTTAATACAAAAATTAATTCTGACTATTAATAATGGTGGTTTTACATATGGGGATTTAATTTGTGCATAGTAATTACAAAATTAAATATTAAGCATAAAAAACTCAAATGCGTGTGACAATTAATGATTTTTTCTCTTTCTTTCCTTCTGACTTCCGTAAAAAAACAGAGTGTAAATTTACTCGCATTAAATCATTTCGGTTTGTCATTTTATCCTGCGTTTCGTTTGAATGAAGATGAATGGTGTGAATGTTAAAATGTGAAAAACATTATACGAAAAGAGTAGTTTTGGCAAAATTTTATCCACCATTCCATGATTCCCACATTTTCCCATTGTGTTCGTTCAGAGCTCTTTCAAGCAATATAGTATGACTTCTTTTTTTTTTTTTCATTTTATACCATACAATGATTTTCTATTTCAAAAGAGAAATGCTCATTGTTACGAAAAGTTATTTTCACAAAACAATGTATGGATGACTTGGTTTTATTCATTTAGTAAAATTTGTTTGATATTACTAATTGTTCTAATACTACCTTATACAGAACGAATATGACTGGCATGAAGAGATGATGCACCGACATGCATGTTAACATGACATTCGATCTTATTTTCTATTCATTTTCCACTTTAGCTTGTATTTTTGTTCTGAATGGTTCTCTCTCTCTCTCCCCCTCTTTCACTTTCTCTTTCCCTTTCTCTTATTTGTAACTGGTCACCATGCATCATATGATATAAAACTACTTTTTTTTATAAGGAAAAAGTCTTACTATTAGTGGGTGCTACTTTGTTTTACAATGAGTTTCTCTTATTCGACTGGTTGAGATAACCACCCCTACCTCTTCTTCGCTCACACTTGAGCTCAAGACTGAGGGGCTTGTGAATTGGTCGGATGACCATCACAATCCTGGTTGTAACCTCTGCCTTAGGAAAACTTCTTGGAGTCCCCTAGACCAGTTAAGTATCCCAGGCAACTGAGCTTGGCCTTCCTTGACTCGATTCCTCAACCTACCCCTAGCATTCCAAGCGCGGGATCGATATCGAGGCTCAGTGCCCCCGTGCAGAATATCCACCAACTCGCCCTAATTAGGCCAAAGGTCCACCCCTTGTCAAGACCACGATTTGCGTCCTACTTCCTTGCCTTTCATCTTCATCCATCATCTCCGCTATCCTCGCCTAACTAAGAGCCTCCTCATCAATGCTACATTCATATATACTGCTACCTGGGCAAGGATAGGAATTAACTTCATTCCTGGCTTACACATTGGCCTATCCTATATAGGAACACTCTTTTTCTTTCCTCTATGTTTTCGGTCATTTCACAAATGAGCATTTGCCAAATCAAATTTATAGTTATTTATTTCATTGACGTGTCACATAGCAGAGAAATATTTAGGTGCTTAGTGAGCAAGAGAATGCATTTGATCTATTCTATTTAATAAATGATATTTTATCTTTCTGGGTTATTATTGTTTATCATTTTCCCTACATATTTAATATAATAGTTGATATGCATTTATTAAATGAAAAGAGTAAATACATTCTCTTACTCTTGGGTGCCTAAAAATTTCTCCACATAGCATGACTCTTCATATAAATGTATCTTGGTGTTGTTTTAAGTATGAGTTTTTATATTGTCATAAGTTGAACGATATCATTTTATTGATGAAAACCATAAAAGGGTTATAATGGAGTGATAGGAGATTCATGTAATATATTTTGTTTAACAAATTAGTTTTTTTTTCACTTGTTTAAAGCTTAGAAGAAGTTTAAAATCCAACACAACTTAACCCATTGTTTTTATAAGTAGGTCAAGTTTAAAAATGCTTTCAAGTTCAACCTCCGCCATGCCATGAGACATTTGTGGGCAAGATGCAATACATAATATAACCCGATCAACAACAAGCTAACAAGAAAAATGTTATTTGTTTTGAAGCATATTTCAAGAGACATTCTTAGATATTATTTACATATACATATTGATTAAAAATAAGTCTCAACTTTTATATCAATCAATATTTAAATGTCATCTTAAAGTGTATCCTGAAAAAATGTTCCAAAAATTATACAGATAGCCATACTTGACTAACAACTTAGCACTGCTGTGTAATAGTCAACTTAAGCTAGTTAAAGAACTCTGCATGCACTCATAAAGTGATAAAATTATCCAGTAAAAAAGCATAAATGCTTGATTGATTTGACAATGCTTATAAAAATCCTTATGCGGATTGCTACTAAAAAAATCATCTTTTAATTCAGCCATGAACGACTTGAAGAAACCATCAATTTCTAGCGTTAGGGTGAGAGAGCCCAACAGGGGAGATATAACTAATAGGCTAAGTGAGAGCATCACACCATAAGGTCGAACACACACACATCTTGACAAAAAATCATAAAACAATAAGTCTATGGGTCATTTCATCTTATATACACCTCATATAGTCCATTCTTACTGACGTGAGACTTCACTTCTCATCTTTCCTTTAGTGTAAGACCCAACACAATCCTCTTATACTATATGTTGGGTTGGGAGGCCCAACGTGAGAGAGGTCCAAGACAATGGGCTAAGTGAGAAAACTATATAAATTATGCCACATTTTACCCAAAACCTTAAAACAATGAGGCTATGGGTTCTTGGATTATAACACCTCACATAGTCCGTTCCTAACCAATGTGAGACTTCACTTTTCACACTTGAAACCCAACAATGTGAGGTGTATATAATAAGTCCTACATTGATTAGGAATGGACTATGTGAGGTGTATATAATATGGGAAGAGACATGACTCATTGTCTTAAGGTTTTGGATTAAGATGCGTCAAGTGGTGTGGTGCTCTCACTAGCCCATTGGTTGTATTTCCGCTGGACCCCCATAGTGATTGTGTCCTAGACTATTTATTGGTATTTTATTATTAGTGATTCTAATAATAGTTATGTAAAAAATCCTCATATATGAGTTTATACAATTTCCTACATAAAGAATATTATTTTTAACATAATCAAATGTTATCTTTGACCAGATAATTATAAGGATTGTGGTTAAATATAATGCAATTTATGGAGATGATAATGACGAAACAAGATAAGATTTGTCCCTTTTTTTGAGAAATATCTCTACTGGGCTCCTCCGATAAGTGAGACTGAGAAATGCATGGCCGAATTCAAATGAACTGAATGAGTTATCAATGTCATTTGGTTTATCAGTCTACTTGGAGTCAAGTTCTTTGTTTCAATTTGCATCAGTTGAAACACTCTAACCTTATATCTACCTTTCTTCCTTTCTTTGCACTCTTGTCTTAGAGTGTTGTGAAATATAGTTTAAATACTTACTTTGGAGAGTGTGGGTGTACTGGGCCATGGGGTGTGAGAGAGAGAAATTTATGTGTTATAAAAACTTTCACATAATGTTATTCTTTAATTATTGTTTGGCAATTACCGTGGTTTTTCTTGATTTTGAATCTTTCCATGTTAAATACTATGTTGCATTTGTGTTCTAGATTTTATTTTTCTGTTTAGGGTATTTCTCAAGGAAGAAAAATTGCATTTTTCCACAACACTGAGATTATTGTTTTCGAGGCATGTGTAGTATGCAAATCATAGAAGGCTTCCTTAAACATGTGGATGTGCCTTTTTCCTTGAAATTCATAAATTGTCTTCATATCTTACTGTTTTGTTTCAGTTTTTATTTATTGTATGTTTTTAGTTTTTTATTTCTTTTAGAATTTTACAAAAAAATAGTGAAAATATAAAATGAGAATAGCAAATAAGATCGCCTTGTTTTCAATGTTTCCTTTATAAGAGTTTGAGAAATAGGAAATGAATTGAAAAAAATTAAAAAATTTCAAGCCCTTAATCATAATTTCTATTACACAATGTCAGAATGTCGAATGATTTTGGACCATCTGATCTTTTCCTTTGAAATTCTCATTTGTTTTAGGTGGGTGTGTTGTAGAAACAGCTGGGCAATTTTCACTCCTCATGTGGTGATTGTGAATATTGGGAGGTAATATGGGAGTTGAAAAACAATATTGTTCATATTTTTCAGATTCGTCTTAGTTTGATAGAAATTATTTCTTCTATGAACTGAGAATTCAGCTTTTGGTTGTTTTCAGGATGTGGTTAGCAAGATATTATCTTTTTTTCAAAAAGGCCCTCGGGCTGTTTGCATTCTTTCTGCTACTGGTCCTGTGTCAAGTGTCGTCATTCGCCAGCCAAGTGTTTTGGGTGGTATTTTGAAATATGAGGTACAAATTAAACAATATTGTATGTAATAACAATAATGTGTTTTGAAAAAAAAAATTAAGGGTATTTTTTTTAAATTTTATTTCCTGTTTTTACTTTATTTCTTATTTTTTAAGATTTTGTGAAAAAAATAATAAATATATAAAATAGAGAGCATGTTTTTATTATTTTCTATCTGTTTGTATTTTCATGTTTTGTTTTTAATTAATTCCCATTTTTTAAGATTCCGTGAATGAAATAGTGAAAATAAAAAATGAAAATTGAACTGAATTTTCTTGTTTTCGTTGTTTTCTTTATAAAATCTAAAAAAAAAATGAAATGAACTGAAATCAAAACATGAAAACAAAATATTATTTTTTGAAACAAACTAGTTTCCTATTTTTAATTTATTTCTAGCCTTTTAGGATTTTGATAAAGGAACAATGAAAATAAAAAAAAATCTTATTTTCTATTTCTATTTCACATTTTTATTTTTCTTCATAAAATCTTGAAAAATATAATGTAGGTCAAAAACAAAAAAATAAAATCACAAACAAATTTTTTTGCTTTTACTATTGCATTCATAAAATCCTTAAAAATAAGAAATAAGTTAAAAATAGAACATGACCTTAATATTCTTGTTAATGTCTATGCATGCTTTTTTTTCCCACTTTCTCCAAATATATATATCAACTTGTTACAAAAAATTGTTATCCTAGTTTCCCTAGTCATCTAGGTCACGGGCGGTAGTAAATGTTCCTAATTTCACCTATGTTGTATGGGTTAATTTTTCATTCTTCTTTAGGGCAAATTACATTTACCTTCTCTCAGCTTTAGTGTCAGTACACTCTTCACTCCTCTATTGTGGAAAATTACATTAATATTTCCTACAAATATTTATTCATTAATTCAAGTGATAAAAAAGATAACATGTCACATATAGATGATTATTAGTGACAAAATTATAGTATTTTGATAATATTTGATATATATTGACTAAAACATCCCCTTTATTATAAGTTATAATTATTAGTTTCATCTACATCTGATAAAAAAAGTATTTTATTCAATTAATATGTCTTGTCAAAGTATTATAATTTTATTATGAATATATATATGTCACATGTTATAACTTTTTTTTTTTTGTCACTTAAACTAATGAGCTATAATTTGTAAGGGAGATAAGTATAATTTTAATGAATCTCATGGATCTTCAATGATAATTTTACAAAATAAAAGAATATTAAGTATAATTATACTAAATCTTAAGAGAAATCATTATAATTTCCTCTTTTCTTTATGATTTCTCTTTTAATTTATTTCTACTACATACAGGGCCGCTTTGAGATTTTATCTTTATCTGGATCATGTACCTACACTAATGGCACTGGTGGTGCACATCGCAAAGAGGGCATGCTAAGTGTTTCACTGGCCAAATCTGATGGGAGGGTCTTTGGAGGTGGCATTGAGAGCTCATTGATTGCAGCTGGCCCTATTCAAGTAAGGAATTTATTGAATATTCATATAAGACTGAAATGATCCGTGTGTTTATGTATATGTTTACTTTTTGAAGGGATTCATCGTTTGATTTCACTAAAGCAATGGTATCAACTATTAAACCTTGGAGCACATATTGGTTTCAAAGAAAATTTGACAGATAATTCAGGTCAATTACACATAAGTTAATTATTACAATACTTTTACTGTTTTTAAATTGGCATACATCATGCATACTGCATAGAAAAGATGTCTATGCTGTTTGGGTGGTTAAGAAATCATGTTAAGCTAGAGGTTAGAGTATAAAATCATTCATATACCTCTCTATTTAACAACTTGAACTTTTGAAGATAGTTTTATGATATGGTATGAGAGTTACAATGACAAAAAAATCAGGAATCGATCTTTATTATCCATCCCCTATTATGAAAAATTCTTCTTACTTCAAACCCAAAATAGATGCATTTGTATAAGGGAGTGTGTTAGGATATAAAACTATTCTTACCCAATAACTTAAGTTTTTGGAAGAAATAATTTCATGACACTAGATGAGCTTTTGTAAACGTGTGTGCTTTGCTTCTTGGATATTGGTTGTACTTACTTGATGAGTGGTAGTCTTCATTGGACACGTGCCCATGGCTAATAGTAATGTTTCCTTTGAGCTTCTTATTGGTACTACTTGACTATTTGGGTTAGTAGGATAACATTTATCCTCTAGTACAAGTCCTAGAGAGCCCATAGAGGGCGTATTTAAGGAAGGACCAGAATCCCAATAACATTTGAAGAGCTTTAGTATCATATATCTTTTGTTATATTGACTTACACAGATCATACATAAGGTAAACATTTATTGTCCATCCTATCTATCTTAACGCCTAATAATTTCTACTATATGCTGAAGGATTAGTATTGGATATTTACTTGCAGTAAGTTGGTCCTGCCCAAACATATTGATTAATTAACTCCTTGCATTTATAGTTGACAAAGGAGTTGCATTTTGTTTAAAACACACTGCATTTTATTCATTATTGATCACTATGTTGCATTATTCGGATATTTAATGTCAAACACACACACTAAGTCTCTTTCACCTACAGCTTGTTGTGGCCACTTTCAAGCAAAACATCAGCAAGCAAATCAAGACGAGGCACTCATCTCAACCTTCTGATGCTCGCAATGTGCCAGATTATCAAGACTCAGAAAGGGGTCGCCTCAATGTTCCTATGTTAGAAGGAGAACAGAGTTGCCATTCACCACCAACAACACCAGCACCACTTGTGCAAAAGGCAACAACAAATGGAGTGCATGATGGTGTCACAATTGCAACAACTAATGGAGGACCACCAGAAGATGTCATTTCTGCAGCAACAACAACAACCAATGGCATAGCTGAAAATGTCTACTACAACAACAACTAATGGGGTGTCACAATGTCATTGCTGAAGACCTCAACATGAATTGTGCCTCAGTTGATGATGGTGTTGACCTGGACCAAAGAACTTCAGCACATGTGGATACCAATGTTCCTCAGATATAAAGTTATCTGCATTAGCTCTATCAAACTTTTCAATTATTGAAAACATTCATCTTTTGTTGTTTATGGCTGAATTTTCTAGTGTTTGACTTTGAAAGTGAAAAGTTGTTTATGTAGTTTGTGTAAGTTGGCTGAGAACTTGTTAGTGGTAAGGAATAATTGCATATACTCTAATTGGTTTTCTTTTATTCTCTTTTTGACAATTAACTTGTTGCTTTAGTTTCACTTAGATTTATAAAAAAAATTGAAAACTAAAATTTTGAGTTTTCAGTTTTTAGTTTTCCCTTCACAAATTGAAACTGAAAACTAGAAATGAAAATTGGCAAAGGAAATGCACCCAGGCTTCGTTATTGTTGTCTTATGCCTCTCTTGCAAGTGCTTCCATTGTTCTACTCGAATTGTTAACATTTTCCTGACATTAGAGTTTGTTTAGATAGAGTATTTTTAAATTTCAGAAAATTTAAAATGTAATGGAATTTGAATTTTTCCATTAATTTCCTTTATTTTTATTTTTTTTGGATAAGATAATTACATTATTTTACTTAAAGATTATTTTTGTTTCAATAATAAAATTATATTACCTTCTCTAATTTCTATGGACAAGATTAGACAGCGGGTATCAAATGACGAATACACATGCGCCCAATGACAGGTGATGGCAGTGGTGGGTGAGGAATGGTAGTAGACGTGACGAAAGGGAGAGTCAACAACAAAGGGCATAGAAGAGAGAATTTTATAATTCTTTATGCAGGAGTGTAATCTAAAATTCACTCTTTTAAAATTTTAAAATTAAAAGTTTGAGATTTATAAATTTATTATTATTGGTATACACATTAAGAATTTCATACTAAGAGAGTGTTCGATTAGAGAACAAAATTAGAAGAGAAATTTTCATTAATGAATTTCTATATAAAATTACACATAGATGGGGGCAGCATCTCTTATGTATACAAGGAGTGATGCCCCCATCAAAATTTTTAATTTGATGTTTTTTTTTCTTAATTTGGCCCTTCAAAAAAATTTATTTTAGATAATTCTTATGAGTACTTGTTTAAATATATGTTTAAATATTATAACAGATAATATATTGTACATACATCTATATGTCTTTTGAGTTTTGATTATAAAATATTTATTTCTTTTATATAATGTGAGTTTTATTTAAATTTTTAAACAAAGACAACAATTACAAGATATATATTGTTTACTTATAGCTCACTATAAAATGTTTGTCTCTCCTGATAAAATATTGCAGCTTTGACCTTGCGCACATAGTTTATCTATGAAAAGTTTTCTCTCATTTTTACCTTTCAATGAAACACATCCAGTCCTCTCAACAAATATATTATCCCCTAAAATGAATCCATTCAAACATTTATATGGTTAGATAAAGAAGTATTTTTTATACATAATAAATATATTTAAAAATCATAATTAATTTATATTGACTATTTTTTTTGTTTAAAATCATTTGATTAAATATATAATAAAAATTATTCAATTTAATAAAAAAATTTTTAATAACATATCTTTGATTTAAAGATAAATAATATAGTTATTATTATTATTATTAATTTTTTTGTTTTTATTATTTTTGTTGTTGTTATTATTATTATTATTATTAGTAGTAGTAGTAGTAGTAGTAGTAGTAGTATAAGTATAGGGGTATATTATATTTTTGTAGTTTCTAATATTAAAAAAGGATGTGATGATATCTTTTGTCAGTTTAGAAAAATTTCAAGCTAAGTATATTTTTGAAAACAGAACTAATTTATTAATAGTACAACATTTTCTCTCCATCTCCTTCTACTTATGGTTCTACTTATAAAAAAGAAAAAGAAAACAAAAGCAGAAAAATTGACTATTTGTTGCTCCCGCTTCTCTTAAGAAGAAAAATCAAATATGTACACAAATTCTAAAAGTACTTTTTCATGAAAAATATTTTTTCTTCCAAAATTTTAGCCAAATGAATTCAATAATGAATATTAAAAGTAAACCAAATAATAAAGGGCAAATAACATAAAGATTAAGAGACCAATTTGCTTCTAGAAATTGGTAAATTATGTGTATATTATATTATTCTCTTTAGGAGAATATATGCATAGATAATAAACACCCAAAATTAGAAAATAAAAAAAATAAATTATATATGCTCAAAAATTATCCTTAAAGGTAAATTTTTTTTGAGAATGTAAAATATAAAAAATATTTATTCAAAGAAATGTAATAACACATTTTAGTTTATACACTTTAGGTAATGTGTGTAATTAAATTTATTCACTTTAGAAATGATATTTTGACACATTTATTTATGGAAACAAGTAAATCTTTTTAACCAGAGAAGTAATTCTATTTTCAAACAAATTTGACAAAATATATTTTTTGGTCCCCTACTTATTTTTATTTTTTATTTTGGTTTTCTTACTAATGTTTTGATCTTTTTGCCTCCTAACTTATTTTTTATTTTTCATTTTGGTTCCCTAACTAATTTTCATTCTTTTTGGTCCCCTACCTTTTTTTTTTGTTTTCATTTTGATCCCCTAACTATTTTTTTGTTCCTTTTGAATTTATTTTAATTTATTTTATTTTCTATTTTTGTAGTACGTGCAATAAATTAAAATAAAATAAATTAAAAATTGAACAAGATATTTACCCCTTCTAACTATAAAATATAAACAAAAATTAAATAAAATATAAATTAAAATTAAACTAAAAATTAAACAAACAAAAGAAAATAATAAGAGTCTTTTTAAATTATGTTTTTATTTAATTCTGATTTTTTGTTTGTTTAATTTTTAGTTTTTATTTATATTTTATTTCATTTCTATTTTTATTTTACAATTGGGAAAAACATAAATATCTTGTTCAATTTTATTTCTTTCAATTTATTTTAATTTGATTTACTATGTTATACTACAAGAATAGAAAATAAAATAAAACAAAATCCAAAATGAAAAGCAAAAAAGTTAGGGGACCAAAATGAAAACAAAAATAAGCTAGGGAACCAAAAAGAATAGAAAATAATTAGGGAATAAAAAACAAAAGCAACTTAAAGGACCAAAAAGAACCAAAAATTAGAAAGGAGATCAAAATTAAAAAAAAATTAGGGGAACCAAAAACTGTATTTTGCCAATAAATTTTGAATAATAATAATGCATTGACATGAGAAGATGATTATAATTTGCTTATACAAATGATTTTTCTTATTCTTAGGGATATAATAACAATCACTTCAATGAATGATATTGAAAGGAAAGAAGCAAAATAATATAAAAAGAGTATGTTTTGAAAAGGAAAAAAATAAAAGATAAAAGCAAGTAGGGCCATTCAAATAAGATTGTTTATGACTTTTTTCAACTTTTTACATTGGAAGTCAAAAGTTATATTTGTTCTCTTTAACTATACAACTTACCATTTCCAAATATATATATATATATATATATATATATATATATATATATATATAGGGTGTGGATTCATTTATACTACGTGTAAGTCTTGGTATATTTATATCATTCAATAACTTTTTATGAAATAAAATTTTATCAATCCAACTGTTAAATTCAAAGTTGTTATAAGTGGATCAAATATATTGAATTTTATACAGTTTAAAAATGATTTGATATTTCATCATATCACTTTATTTTGACAATAATATATTTTTAAAAATACAAGTAAATATCAATCATTACAATACATGCATATTGTTGTTCAATTTTTCTAAAATTTGGCATGCATGATTGGCTAATATAATATCACATAATTCAATGGTCAGATAAATTAAATTCAATTTCTACAAATAGTTAATAAAGGATGTAAGTGTAGAAGACCTTTAAACCTCGTGAAAAATGGATCCCAACTCATCTATCTATATACTACTAATAATTCAGCTTATTTCAGGGAAAGTTTTGCCATATGTCGCTTCTAGAGTAATTTACAACCCACAATTTTCATAAATTTAACATTAATAATTTTAAACAAATAATAACCATAAGTATTATATATCATTAGAATATCACTAAAATTTATTAGCATTTAATAGTAAAATTACATTGCAACAATAAAATAATGAATTTTCAAATATTTTCTACAATTCAAATTTTACCATTTCATATTTGATTGATTTCATGATAGTAATCAACTTCACATGGGCTAAATTAGGGTAATGATTTGATCCAATTTACACTAAAAAAAAATGTAATTTCTATATTTGTGATCAAATATTAAATTCTAATTCTAATTACTTAAATAATTTTGGACTATTTTAATGCGAGATATGATCGGTATACTTGGTAAATTATAATTGAAACATTTTAATAAATATATATTCATTTTTCATGTATTTTGAACCTCAAGCCCACTTATTCCTATTCACTCTATTTTTTTTTTGTGATATTTATGCTCTCCATCTTTTATCGCTGGCATCATCATTCTTCTCACTCTTCTTTTTCTCTCTTTTGCATTATTATTTTGTTATCTATGTTCTTCTTTTGCATTTATATATGTAATATATTTTTTATTGCAATTATTTTAGTTCAATTTTACTTTTTATTTAACAGATATTTGTTTTGTTTAGGTGCAACTAAATAATTTCACATATGCATATCTTTTTTAGTTTTTTTCTTTTGTCTTACGTCGTGAGTGGTTACTCTTTTCAAGTGCTTTGTCACGGCAATATACACTGAAGTTGTAAAAGGACTTAATCATTTTTTAATTGTTAGGATTGTCTTCAATGGTGATATATGAACTTTTGCCAATATGAAAATCTTCTCTATTTTTTCTCATAAAAAGAGAGAGTCATTTGACTAAAAGCATCATGATCTATCTCTTGCTATGTTTGCTTCTTCTGTCGTCATGTCTTTGCTTATCCATTTTTACAGCTTATTTCTTTGCAGTTTTTTTTCTTTGTGAAACATGATTTGATTTTTGATTTCACAGTAATAAGTTTTGAATTTTAGTGTTTCTATTATATGATTCATAATATTATTTGGTTTTATTTCATGTTTCTTATTGTTAATTAAATGGATATTCCAATTTCTAAAGTGAAAATCTTTTTGTTTTTACAACTTTTTAACATTGATCATTTTGTACTTATTATTCTTATGCTAATTTTAACATTTTAAAATAGGATTTATATTACCATTCAAATTAAATACCACTACTATTAAACATATTTTTATAACTTTGAAAGTTGTCTTTGTGATGATAGTTCATATTTGATTCTTATTATATTTTATGAATTTTACATAGTAGTACATCAAATTAGTGTTAAAGAATATTTTTAAGAAATTTTATTTTTTAATATTTAGAGCAACATGATTAATTCTTTTATATCTTGGATTATGTAATGAATTGATAAATGAATCATTATAATTCTATTTTCTTGCATAATATTAGACTCACTTATTCATATTCATTTATAATATTACATATAGGAAAAAATGTTTTTCATGTAAAAAAAATTAAAAAAGCAACAAATTGATAATGCTGTATAATATAATGGAAAAAATGTTATATTGTTAAAATTGGATAATACTTATTTCCTAAAAATTTGAGTTAATTTAATTCAAAGAAACATTTTTACAATTTACACAAACATATGTGCTGCCTTTTATCCTGCTTTAATACATTTTCACAATGAACTTGGTAAAAAATTAAATTACCCTAACAATTTTTATAAAATATAAGTGAAATATAAAATTCCAAATTGGCAATAAATAAATTAAATAATGAATAAATAATATTTCATAGAAACAAATCGGACTTATAATAAAATAAAATAATAAAAAATCCAATTAATTAATACACAAGTTTTGCAATTGATAGCAATTGGTCTATAATTCTTATTTGATATTATAATTATTTGCTATCATATTAATCGGATATTAGTTGTCATTTTATATCCCAAAGATTTAGTTTGTCATTATTGTTATATTGCAATTAGTTTTTATTTTAATTTAATCTGACATTGATTCAAAAGTTTCCTTATTAATATCAATTAAATAACAATTTTTCGCTGCTCAATTAAGTAGCATTTTCAAATCAATTTGATAATAATTTTAATTATGATACCGTGTTTAAATCAATTTTTATATAAAAAATATATATCATGTTTAATACCACATTATATACCAAATCAATTTTAAAATCAATTTAAATATATATGATATATATCACATTTCTCAATTACTATATTCTATCTTTATTATTTACTCCAATTTAGTCTCTTAATTTAGCAATAATTGTCACTTATCTATACTACTAATAAGTTATATTCATTTCAAGGAAAGTTTTGTCAAGTGTTATTCATTGAGAAATTTTTTCGACTATTTTCTAATTATTAATTAATTTTTCTAATTATACTTTCATATCAATAACAATTCTATAATTTTTAAACATTTAACATATTACAAGCTTTAAAATATTATAATTAAAATTTTTTATAACTTATATTTGACACTGCAATAAATAACATTTAATATTATGAATAAAAATAAAAAAAAAATTGAAAATCATAAAAAAAAATGCAATCATATATATGAATAAAAAATGTAACCTTTGCACAAATATAATTTTCAAAAATCAACATAAAAATAATAAATAAAACCAAAAATTTAAAATTCATTCATTAACTTAAATGTTAAAAAATATTCCTTTATTCATTTTGTATAATTAATTTTTACATGTATACTTCATAAATCAGTGCATATTTTCTCCTAAATCTATCTTTTCTCAGTTAGTTATATCAACAATCTAGTTTTCAACTCTTCCATTTTACCAAAAAGTTTATAACCTCAAATCAAGATCTTTTGAAAGTTAAAAAAAAAAAAAAAGTTATCAATCTACCTATCTAACTACAACATATTTTATTTTTTTGCAATTTAAACACTCAAACTTATCAATTCCACAATTTTTTCATATTAATTTTTTTCTTGAAAAGAAAGACGTCAATTTTTCAAGATTAAAATATTTTTAGAAAAATAATTTTCACAATTTACACTTTTTTTGGTGTTGAAACTAATTATTTATTAAATTTTTAAAAATTAAATAATTACATTACTTTTTTTATTGAAAATAATTATGCAATTGATGCACTACTCCAATAATTGAGATGACATAAATTAGAATTGTTTATTTTTTTTACTAATTATAAAACATTAATTATAACATATTTTAAAATTAATATTTTAATTTACTAAAATGACGTACAAAGAAAGGAGGTGTAATTGAAATCACAAATTAAATGTATTCACTATTTACTATTAATTAGAAAAAAGTATTTTTATGTTTTTATAAATTAAATGTTTTAATTTACTAAAAATATGTAAATGATTAGGGATTACAAAAAAACCTACTAAGGTGGGTACCAGCTGGATTACTCATAATGTGGATATATTTAGTCTTTATAGGGACAAGGCGAGTCCTTGTTTGTTAAATGAGGCAACTGCATAGAATGAGGTTCCCGCCCAACCCACTAATTCCACATTTATACAAATGATTTAAATATCCTATATATATATATATATAAATAAAATTGTAGCACATCTTTATTTTTTTTAATTATCTTTATTTAATTTATATTACTTACTTTTATTTTTATTTTGGATTATGCTATGTTAGTAGTGTTTTGCTATTAAAGATATTTTTATTTTGAATTTCAAATTATTTTGAAAATTTTTTTATTTTTAGAATTTTTTTAATAAACTAATGAATACCCATGAGAATCCAAATTCACGTGGGAAATGGGTATCTGAAGGGATGAGGATGAGAATGGGAGGCAAAGTTCTAAATCGGCAATGGGGATAAGGAATATGTCCCTCTTCATGGATACATGTTCTCATCCTATAAATAACTCCTGGAAGAAAATTATCACATATTCTCTTCGTTATTAAACAATTTTGATTTTCAAAAGTGTAAAATTTTTTATAAAATAGGCTCTTTATTGTTACATAAAGATCATCTACCGAGATTTTTTAACTTTATAAGCATGATTTTCAAAGAAGATACAAAATAGAATGTCACATTCATATTTTGTTCATTTATTTAATTATTTAACTATTAACTTGTTTTCAAAATAATTTTATAGACTCAATTTTCTATAAAATATATATTTAAATAAAGTAAAATATGATTTCTTTTGAATAATAATCAATAAACTATTTTTTATTATTATTCTTACATCCAGATCAACTACTAGTATATATACATATTAATTACTAAAAAAAGCCATGTTTTAGTCTTTTTTGGAGCACACAACCTTCGACATCAACAACAACACAAACATCATGGCATAGGAGGCAATAGAGGCGGAGGCTGTTGTCGTGGGAGCAAACTCAGGTTCAGAGTCAGTGGCAAGGTCCAAGGTTGGAGGTTTAGAGCTGCAAGTGGTGAAGAGGGGAAGAGGGAGGCCAAGAAAGTACCACGTCAACGAGGACTCGTAAGTTCCACATCAGTGCCATAGGATTCGTGGCCTCCAACCTTTTTGAGAGCTCTGTTGTGAAGAGGTGAGCAATCGAATGCCTCGTGGTTATGGGAAGCTACATATTCATTGGCTGCTTCATTTTTTATCAGTTTTGCATGATTTCTGGGCCTTTTATGTAGGCTATTTTTTTTATTATTGAGTATAGGGTAGTGGAAATGTATTTTTTTTTAATGTTTGTTTTGTGGTGTGTTGAAATGATGAAACAAATATACAATTGATCAATTGCAGGTTGACCAATTCATGACAATTCATAAATGGAATAATCTAACTCAATTCACTTTCTTATTTTTTTCTACTGAATTGTTTGGTTCTCTTTTTTGCAGATTTTTGTTGTTGTTATGGCCTGAGTCATGTTTTGGTAAAACTTGAATAGTTCTTTAAATTTTTTTTCTTTGGTGAAATTGCGTTTTGGATGAATGTTGTCTCTCCAGTTTTGAGTTGATTTTGTCTGGAAATGAGTGATTGAGGTGAACAATATGCTAGCATTTCAACTTAGCTTGCTTTATGAGATTGTTGAATATTTGCACTTGCTTCATAAATGGTTACGAATCTATTATAGGTGAGGACTTGGCGTCCATAGTTCTTCTTATACACATTAGGCGTTCTCCTTTTGATGGTTGGTTCTTCATGCAATTAGAGTCGGGTTACCTCTTGTTATGCATGAATTATGGATCTTATGGATCTCCGCAAGCTGGGTTTGAATGTATGCTTTATGATTTCACTCATGCTTCACTCATGTTGGATGGTTTCTGTGGTTCACCATACAAGCATGAGATTCTATCATGAGGTTGTATCACTGTCAGCATAGACCAGGTTCAACTCTACTGGCTTATGTGGTATTCATTGGGGTGCTCTGTTAGCTTTGATGGTCATACTAAAGGGATTACTAGTATCTGTTTTTTTTTTTTTTGGTGCTCTCTTGTCTCTAATTTATAAGTTGATTTTGGTTTTATAAGAAAAGAACAAAATTGGCAAATTAAATTTAATAAAAAATAAATACCTACTATTGATAATATTGGTGGTTGTACATAAAGGGATTTGTGCATTGTAATTATACAAAAATTAAATATTATGTGTAAAAAACTCTATGCATTGACAATTAATGATTTCTCTCTCTCTCTCTCTCTCTCTCTCTCTCTCTCTCTCTCCTCCTAGTTTCCGTAAACAATAGAGGGTGAGTTCATTCCTATGTTGCATCGATTTCACCATTTACTGTGCATAGTATTAGGACGTATCATATTTGATATGATATTTTGATATTTAAAAATATGTCAAAATTAATTTTTGGGTGGTTTTACAAATTGGTTTGTCCAAAATGTCATTGATATATATATTTTTTTATATTTTTTATGATAGTTATGATAAGAGTCAAATAAATTTAATAATATATTAATAATAACACCTTAAATTTAATAAATTTAATACACACACACACACATGCATCCCTACATATTAAATTTCAAAATTTCATTGTATTTTCATATCAGTATCGGATCGTATTAATATCGTATTTTATTTATGTGCTTCATAAGTTCATTCACATTAAATCATTTTCAATTTGTAAATTTAGCGTGTTCTTGTTTTATGCGTTCTAAAGTGGAGGTAAAGTTGCAGGTGTCCTCCAGTTTGTGTGAGCAAGGGTGGGGTGCCTGAAGATACTCTACGCTTTCAAGTCAATGAATGAATGAGGCATAGGTGATAAAAGAGTTGTCTATATAAAGATTATTATACTTAGGAGCGTGAGCCCTATATAGTAAAAGATGATCCGTGATAAGTTAGGGGATAATTTTCCCTGAATAGGGAAGATATTTTTAAGATTTAGTAGAGATTAGATATATTTCGTACAAATATTGCGAAACAATTTCTACAACTATTATACAAAGGCAAAGCAGGAGGTGTCCTCCAGTGTCCGTGTGAGTGGGGTGAGGCACTTGCGATGACACTTTGACGCTCAAGTCAATAAATGAATGAGGTATAGAGTGGTAAAAGAGTAGTTTGTATTAAGATTGTTATACCTAAGGGCTTTGAGCCCTTATAGTGAAGGTGATCTTGATAAGTTAGGGAATAATCATCCTTGGATATGGAATATATTCCTAACGATTTAGTAGATATTATTAGATATATTTCGTACAAATATTGCGAAACAATTTTTACAACTATTGTACAAATATTAGTAAGGCCGACGTGACGTTGGTTCTTATTTTCTATTCATTTTACTCTTTCATAACTATTGCTCCCTTTAATAGTTTTTCTCACTTTTATTTTCATGTTTTTTCTGTCAATATGACGTTGATTCTTATTTTCTATTAATTTTCCTCTTTCATAATTACTTGGTGTCCTCCAATGTCCGTGTAAGCGATAGTGGGTACCTTGAAACACTCTAATGCTCAAGTCAATGAATGAATGAGGCATAAAGTGGTAAATAAGTAGTTTGTATTAAGATTGTTTTACCTAGGGGCGTTGAGCCCCTATATATAGAGGTGATCTTGTGATAAGTTAAGAGATAATCTTTCCTGAATAGGGAGATACTCCTAGATTTAGTAGAGATTAGATATATTTTGTACAAATATTGCGAAACAATTTTTACAACTATCGTACAAATATTAGTAAGGCCGACGTGACGTTGGTTCTTATTTTCTATTCATTTTTCTCTTTCATAATTATTTCTCCCTTGAATAGTTTCTCTCACTTTATTTTCACTGTGCTTTCTAGTCAATATGACGTTGATTCTTATTTTCTATTCATTTTCCTCTTTCACAATTACCTCTCTTTTGAATAGTTCATCTCTCTTATTTTCGTGTTACCCAGGTCAATGTGATACTGGTTCGTATTTTTTATTCATTTTCCTCTTTCATGATTATTTCTCCTTTAAATAGCTACCGCTCATTTTTTTTCGTTCATAACTTTTCATCTTCATAGTTGCGTATATGCCCTTTATATAAGGAAAAAGCTTAATATTGTGAAACAATTTTTATAACTTCTGTACAAATATTAGTGAATACTTTGTTTTGTGGCTAGTATCTCTTTATTTTCAACGTGTTGTAAGGTCGGTGGACGTTGGTTCTTATTTTCTATTCATTTTCCTCTTTCATAATTATTTCTCCCTTGAATAGTTTATCTTACTTTATTTTCATTGTTTTTCGATAGTGTGATGTTAATTCTTATTTTCTATTCATTTTCCTCTTTCATAATTATTTCTCTTTTGAATAGTTTTTGTCTCTTTATTTTCTGTGTTACCCGGGTCAATGTGATACTAGTTTGTATTTTCTATTCATTTCCCTCTTTCATAATTATTTCTCCTTTGAATAGCTACCGTTCTTTTTTTTTCTCATTCATAACTTTTCATCTTCATAGTTGCATATATGCCCTTTATATAAGGAAAAAACTTAATATTGCAAAATAGTTTCTATAACTTCTATACAAATATTAGCAAATACTTTATTTTGTGGCTATTATCCCTTTATTTTCACCGCGTTGTAAGGTCAGTGGACGTTGTTTCTTATTTTCTTTTCTTTTTCCTCTTTCATAATTATTTCTCCTTTGAATAATTTCTGTTGGTTTATTTTCACCATGTTTTCTGATCAATGTGATGTTGGTTCTTACTTTCTATTCATTTTCGTCTTTCATAATTATTTTCTTTTGAATAGTTTTCTTTTTCTTTAATTCAGTGTTATCTAGGTCAATGTGATATTGGTTCTTTTTTTCTATTTATGTTCCTCTTTTATATTATATCTCTTTTGAATAGCTCCGTACATTTTTTCATTCGTAACTTTTCATCTTTATAGTTGCATATGTGCCCTTTATATAAGGAAAAAACTTAATATTGCAAAATAGTTTTTATAACTTTTGTAAAAATATTAGTGAATACTTTGTTTTGTGGTTAGTTTCCCTTTCTTTATTTTCACCGTGTTGTAAGGCCAATGTGATGTTGGTTCTTATTTTTATTCACTTTTTTCTTTCATAATTATTTCTCCCATGAATAGTTGTTCTCTCTTATATTATGTGTTTTCCCGTTAATGTGATGTTGGATTTTATTTTCTATTCATTTTCCTCTTTCATAATTATTTCTCTTTTGAATAGTTACTCTCTCTTTATTTTCGCGTTATCCAGGTCAATGTGTTATTAGTTCTTATTTTCTATTCATTTTCCTTATTCATAATTATATCTATTTTGAATAGTTACCGTTCCTTTCTTTTTTTGTTTGTAACTTTTCAACTTCATAGTTCCATATATGCCTGTCACAACTTAAGGTCCAACCCAATTTGGATGGGCCAAATAGGGCATCCTTGGATGAAGGAATCAGCCAAATAAGTTATCTGGAAAGTGTGGTCTGACCGCCAGAAAACAGGAAGTTGGTAGATAACGTGAACAAGGGAAGTTAAGTAAAAATTGATTCTCACACTTTTTGGGCTTCCAACCATTAATCCAGACCTATATAGGTGTTGGTTTCAAGTGTGAGTTTTTGGAGTCCCACATTAATTAACTTTGGACTAAGTGAATACATATAATGGAAGGACCATAGATCATTGTGTTAAGGTTATGGGTCAGCTTCTGTAACCACTTTTGTAGTTTGTTACTACCCGTTGTTTAGCCTCCCACATTGATTAAGTTTGGATTAATTGAATAATATATATGAGATAGAACCCATAACTGCCGCGTGGCCTTTAGGCAAGATGTTGAAAGTAACTTTGTAATTTATTATTAAAATCTGTTTGTTTAAGTCTCTTAAGTTTTGGGCCCTCGACCTCTTTGTGCAACAATAGGTACACAAAACATATCTGATTTGCACATGAACTGTTTATCTGAAAGGTATTTGAAGAACACAGCTCAAATTTACCTGAAGCTGGTTCATCCTGTCTTGGTGCATATATCTGATATTTAATAGGTGAAATGGGAAAAATATGAATTTCCAATGAATGAACATAGCTTTATTAATTAGTTAAATGAATAAACAAATTGAGGCGTTCTTTTTTTTTTTTTTGGTTCACATTCCACTTTGAACCTGTTCTATTCAATTTACAAACATGGATTCAAAAGAAATCCATCGGTTTAGTCATTTGGCCATATCACAATGGAAATTCATCATTTGGCGGAGACAACTTCTACACTTATTTTCGCTGATATGTTGTATCCTTGATGCTAATAAAACTGTGACAGGTTATCCTTGATGCTAATAAAACTGTGACAGGTTTTGTCATATAGAGAATCTGAGCTAAAAATTTCAGCCCTCCTGCCATCAAATTATAGAAGCAATTCGTGCACTATATAAAAAAGTAACATATAAAATAACTGATTTATGATCAAACTAACAATATATTTTTATATATATGTAGTTCAAGATATCCACAGCATAGATGCTAAAATCATCACAATCACCAAATCCACAATTCTAAGTTCAATTACAATGTATATATACAAATGGACACCTATTTTTTTGTGCTTAAAAAACATTTTTGGGCCGCTTTGAATTAAAATAGAAAAGAAAGGAAGGAAGGATATAAGGGCGACGACATATGGAATTTTGAATCAACTCTTATGTGCAAGAGGGAACGAAAGTAGTGGAAAAAGAGTTTATAGGTGTAGGAGTAAAACATATAACAATAAAAAAAAATAAAATTGGGTGAGGATAGGAGAAAGAAACTTAACAATATATCACTGAGAAGAGAAAAAAAATTCATAGGTGTAGCCGTGTAGAAGTAAAATACATAACAACAGGAAAAAGAAATTATCTTGAAAAATTGATACCATGTTATAAAATAATAGACAAAGAAGGAAGAGGTAAATTAAAATAACGAGATATTATAAAAGTAAACTAAGAATAAGAGAATTCTATTCCTCAATTATGTTATCAACAATGTCACCCAAAGCCTCTATTTGTATGCCTTATAGTACAATGAAAATGTAAAGATTTATGAAATAATGTTAATTGACAATAAATGAAATTTCAATCAATCAAGCATATAATGAATCATGTTTGATTTACAACATATTAGGATTTAAGAAAAATATAATTGAGTTTAAATTGTCCTTGAATCAAAAACATTCTTCCATCCTTTAATAGGACAGCTTTTCAGAATTTGAAGTAGCACTGTGGTTTGAAATAATGAAACAAACATGCTAAGAAAGAATACTATACGAACTTAATTAGACAACACGTGACATATACTAGTGCCAAGCTTCTTGGGATAGCCCAATTTGATCATACATTAGCAAATAATCGGTAATTTTTGGCATCAAGAACTATTTGTCTAACTGCTGCAACTGCTGCTACAGCTCCCAATGCGGAGAAAACCACAGCAATAGTCAAGTTCAACCAGAAAATTGGGCTTCGTTTGGATGGCTTGAATGTCAAGTTGAAGAAAACCACTGGCAAAATGAAGTCAAGTGGTATAAAGCCAAAAGCTCCTATAAGTGAGTTTATGTCCCCAAAAAATGGAAGCATGGCTCCAATAGTGGTTGCAATAGTGATGGCTAGTGACCGAGAAATCACTCTCGGGATCACATTACGGTTGGAGAACTCGGGGCTTTTTGGGTCCCCAATGTTTGCTCCAGCACTTCATTTGTAGGCTGCAAGTAGACCTGCACCAAATGTTACTTTTCAATAGTTACTTATCATTGGGACTAGGTTGTGGAAGATTAACACTTTATTAGTTAAAATAAAAAGGCAAACATTGTATGTTAAAATGTATGCTGCTCGTTTTATTATATAAAGATAAAAGTGTAAGAAAAGAGAAAAAGGGTTCTTTTAGATAAGAAAGTATTTAATCTTTGAAAAATTAGTATATTATAATTGTGATGTACTCTTCTTGTTTTGTTACATAAATGGCAATGACGTTGAAACTTATAACCTCGTACAAAGTATATTCAAATCCTTCGTCTCTAATCCATTCCTAATGATTTTAGGATACACTTTGTTGATTTAAAGATTAAATACTTTTCACTTTCTCAATTTAAAGAAAAACTTATTTTAAAGGAGCCTAGAGCCTTTTAGTTTTACAACCTCAACGGAGAAACACATTTTGCTAGGCTTCATCACATGTTTTTTCGGTGGAGGAAGTGAGCCAAATTTTCAATTATTCATGTAAAAATAATAATACGATAAAGATGCTATAGAAATAAGATTTTGATGAAGATGCCAAAAAAAAAAAAAAAAAAGATTGTGATGAAGATGGGAGTGTTAATGTCTTAATATACTTACCACACCAACTGCTGACAGTTGTGCTATGGTGAAAATGTTGGTCATATAAATAAACCACTTTGGCACCAAAGCCTTCCCAGCATCCACGAAGTTGCTTAGAATAAGGCCTTCAGATTGGTTGCCAAATGCCCAATAACCAGATATGGCCACGCTAAAGAAAGTCACAGTAAGTACAGTATAACAAACACTTAGTCCCTTGAACATCTTCCCTTTTACAGGTGGTGCTAATGTTGCCTGTGGCCCAAGAAAATGCAAGCGATCAATGCATCTAATGAATAATTTGATATCTTGAGCATGAAGGGGTATAACCAAATGAGAAATTCTTATATGTTCTTGGAGTGTTCTTGAGTACCACGTGGATATGCTCCACAACCATCAATTAAGTGACACTTTGACTACTCAATTAATTGATGTGGAGTATACCACAAGCATGTAAGACTTTCTTGTAAGAAAGGGAGTCGAACAGTTTCAAACCTGAATTTCTGGGATAATTCCATTTCCATAAGTCGTGGCAATGATGGCAACAGCATTGAAGATTCCAAACAAGCGATTCTCTGTATCACCCTTCACAGAATAGTCCTTTTCTGGCCCTTTTGATGAGTCTCCTGCAGAAATTTTTGGTAAAGTCCAAACCAAAACAATTCATTCAATTGCCCCAAAAATAAAGTGCAAATTAGTTAATAAGTTAACAAAAAGAAGGAAAATAAATTAAGCAAAAATACCAATGTATATGGAACCAGCAGTGGCACAGGCACTATAGGCTAAGCAAAGAACCAAAGATACTAGATTGATGTGCCTCAATGAGTGGAAGGATGGGATTTGAGCCAAAATCAGCATGAAGCATCCAAATATGATTACAAACTCATAAAGCTTCATGGTCCCATTTGGGCTTGACAGTAGGTAAATTGCCTGCAGTTAATTCCATTGGAAAAATGCTCAAAATGGTAAGAACACGATCCGGGTGTGGTCAAAATGTGTGCGTGGGTGTGTGTGTTTTGTCAGTTTGTGTGATGAAAAGTTGAAGATAACCTTCATGCATTGTCCACCCAAAAGAGTACAAGCCACTACAGCACCATAGCAGACTGCGAACTGAATTGGCCCCACAAAATACCGACCCCATCTTGGACCTGCAAGGTAAGTATCACATTAGCTTTGCGCCATAATTGGCCAACGTGAATTGAGTTACCAAGCTCTAAAAGTTCCCTGTTGTTTTCACAGGCTCATTTACCAATAAAGCAATGAAAGTTTGGGAGTGGCTATTATTTCCCCATTTTTCAACACATGAATAATATAAAGGCTATATTATTTGTTTTCTATTAGATAACATATATTTTACTTTTTTAAAATAAATTTAAAACAAAAATTAAAAAAAATAGAGAATGGCAAGTATATATGTGTCTTTAAGCCATTAAAAGTAAGTGATTGTAAAAAAAAAACTTACTATAATATACTTATTTAATACTTTTAAAATTATATAAATATTAGATGTTAAAATTAAACAATAGCATGAGTATTATATAGTTTGATTCAGTATTATCTTTTTCATTACTCATTATTCATTATTTTTCATTTTTCTAAAATGTTTAGGTAATTATTAGCTTGGGAAAGTTTTAAAGGAAATAATTCAATATATAAAATATTTATAATTACATTAAGATAATGAGAGGAGAGGAAAAAAATCCAAATTAGATATAGGGCTGCGCTCATATTCTATGATGTAAATGTGTTTGTCATACCATGGTAATAGCATTAATAGGCATTGTATTATAATCATTGCATATATTAGTTTTATTTAATTAAAATAGAGGAATGGTAATTTAGTAAAACTAAATAGCAATTAATATAAGTGGAGGTGGCAATAGTTATTTAGGAGTAGCAACTCCTTGAAAGTTTATCAACACATAATGTTTCAGAGGCACATAAAATCATATTCAATAATACGGTAACTGAATTTCAATTATTAACATATGATTTTCGACATTTCAATATATTATACGTCATTTTGATGAACAAACACCAAAGTTATTCCCAGATAGAGTTCATTATTTGGACATATCTTTTGAGTGTTGAATTGGTGCTGGAAATTCATATATAGAAAAGTAAAAATTGAAATACATGGTTGAAGAATTGAGTGAGAGTGGTTGTGAGCAATACCACTTTCATCTTATGACCTAATCATATACCTTAATTTTTCAATCTTTTATATATTATATCTTGTATCATTTAATACCCAAAAAATTATGTTTAAATAATATTTTTTTGGATCTAAAATCTCTAGAGTGAGGATGATTATAAATTAAGAAAGTTAGGAATTATCATTGAATCAATAACTATTATTATATATAAATTTTATTAAATGATTTAAATATGATTAACCTCTCACTTCCTCTATACAATTTAAATCTCATTTTTTCTTGCCACATACAATAGGTTGTGGCTGCCTTTCATTCGGTTAGTTCTCACCAAGGATTGGAGTCTATGGTGCTGGTTAACAGTCTGGTCACCCAAAGACCATAGCCGTGGTATGTACCAAATGAATTTATTTATTTTTAAATGTAGAACATTCATGAGAGCTTTAATTAAACATTTATTTTTTTAAAATGAAACTGAATTATTTTTTTTCTTCTTACTTTAAAAACACCTAAGCATTTCTCATGACATTGACGATCAAGCGAGACACCAATTTTGATGAACAAAATCTGAAATTTTAAGTGGCAAGAGAAAGATAAGATATTCCTTCTTGGCCATTTTATTTCTTTCTTTAATTTTAAATTGCCATCCAACAAGGTTTGTTATAGCAATCTCTTCCACCCTTCTCATGCCATCCTCCCACACACACCTTAAGCTAGCATCATTCATTATGTGTTAGCTAAGTCATAAGTTATAATATTAAAATATTGTTTAAGTAGGAAATAATACTTATAAATAAGCCATACACATTGAATGATACTCATCAAATATACATGAAAAAGTGGATGATGCCCCATCTATGAAATATTTTATTTTATTTAAAAAGGTTAATAAATTTTTTTAGAATTTAATTTCTATACACTAACAGTGTAAAACTTTTTTTACATAGTCATCTAATCAGGTATTACCAAATTAGTAAACATATTTGAGTCTCACACTAGTTACTTGAAAATATTACAAATGAGAAAATTTAATTAAATAACTATGAAAAAAAGTTTACATTGTCAGGACATCAAAATTAAAATTATTTTTATTATTATTTTATAAATTTTATTAAATTGATCTATCTGTGATGAGTATTGAATTTAATATTATATTTTAATTATATAAAGTAACCATTGTATTTTTATTGTATACGGCATTAATAAAACTAAATGAAATTAATAATAATTTTTAAAGAAATCCATTTTTTATGAATTTCAAACATAAATTAATTTACATATTGTTTTACAATAGGTTCAATTCAAATTCGATAATTTCTTATTTTAAAAAATCTGACACACAATATAATTATAGTACTAGAATTATTCACTTTTTACATGGAAAAGTGCGCATTTTAATTATATATGAAATAATAAAGATATAAATTCAGTTTGCATATATTATTAATATAAAAAATTTGGATTAATTTTTTAATTTGATCCTTAATCAAAATATCGGGATACAAGTTAATTTAAAACTTGAAAGTTCACTCAGTGCCTCTCATCATTTAATATAGGATACTTTGTTCCCCTCAATTTTTAATGTTTTAAAGATCAAAATGTCTCAAATTCCTTCTTGTCCCCCGATATTTTGATTAAAGATCAAATAAGGAATTTACTCTCAATTTTATATGAATATTTAATGATAAATTATTACGTGTTATGAAATTAATTAAATAATATGGTGACACGTTATCAAGTAGATTGCAAAACAAGTTCACGTGAAAGAGGGAATACCAACTAAACTTTAATATTATTAAATTAAAAAAGAATGATAATATTTAATCGGTTGAATTGACGAATCTATGAAATATCTACCACTATTATATTGTAAATTACAAAAAATGAAGACCCCCAAATAAGTCAGCAGAGATGGTGGAAGAGTGAGGTACGTACCTAAAATGTCGCGAGCCATGTCTCTAAATCGTAGCTGGCGATTACCCAACTGAGCATGGTGCTCAAGAACCAGAGATATTAAATTGTAGGAATAGAAAGTTACAAGAGCTCCAATCACCAAGCATAAAATCCCAGCCGTCCATCCAAGAAATGTGAATGCATAAGGAAGACTTAGGAGTGGTGGGGCAACAATGGATGTTGTCAAGTGGTAACCACAGTGTATCCAAGATCCTACAAATCAGAAAAAAAAGAAAAAAGAAGCAAAAATCACATATAATATAGTATAATATAATAATATAAAATTATAGCCCACTTCATGTGCTCCAATTGTTTGAAAAGGCAGATGAAGACAAAAATTGCATCAATCTTCTGTTCATCTAAGTCAAAAGTGAGAACAATCAACAATGAAAAGATTTTTGAAGAAATCTCAGAAAGAAAGCCGGTTACTAAAATTGGTTACCAATTTTGATTCTAGAACTAGGGAGCAACATTAAAAGGTATGTAGGCATTCTCATATTCCTTTCTGTAAGTGCTTTTTGTGATGGGGGAGATAATGTTTTACAGTTTGAAACAACTCCATTTCTTGAGTATAATTAAATATGGCTTTGGTGACTGGAAGCTGCAAAAACTGCAGAACTTTTTAAAACAATACATCCTGAAGAAGGAAAGATGGAAAAATAGAAAGAAACGATGAAAAATGCTTTGATTTGAGAACGGTATAAAATGATCACTATACCTTTTGATTTGAGAACAAAGAGAGCTCCTGCATCAACATCTTTTTGGCTGTGAAGTTGTTGTTCCATGCCATTTATATTCTCTGATGTTTCATGAACTGCTGTTGAGGTTGGAAGCAGCGTACCCATGATCTCTTCTCTTCGCTATGAGGGCCCTAATCTAAGTCTCTTATACAAATGACAAGAATGAGGCAAAGCTATAACAGAACCATGGACTATATAGGGTCAATTTGATCGACTAGCTTGGTGTTGTGTTGTTGTTTTGATGTGTTCAGTCAAAATTTTTCCCTTTGTCTTTATTGTTTGTTTTGGACTTGCAAAGTGCAACTTGCATATGACTCGAGCCTCATTAAGAACAGGGATTTTTTTTTGGTATTGGAAAATTGTTTTTTATAAAAGAGAAACTTTTAGATACTCTAATTCATAGAGACATGTTTTATAGCATGATGCATGGATACTAATATGAATATATCATATGATATGAATATCATATAAAGATATAATTAAATTAAATTCAAAATATATAAAATATAATAAAAAATATCTAAAATTATTAATAAAGTAAACGATATGATACTTGTTCATCCCGTACGAAGATATTAATTATTTTAAACTATCGTCATCATGATTTTAAGCCTCCAAACCATTGAAAATGGGTGGTGGTCAGACGTTGCGGATCGATATAAGGGTCGGTGGTATGTATAGATAACGCAAGCTTCTATTCAAGCAACAAGCAATTTTTTTATCTTTTTATCTTTTTTTTTTTGTTGTTGTGGGTCCAAATTAGACTAACGAGGGTTTTGAAAAGTGCTCAGATGTTGTGTTCCCATTGGTGGCTGCCACAAATGCTTTAGAGAAAATGGTCACTTCCCAATGGTATTGTTGAGAAAGAGAGCATTTGACGTTTGATTTGAGTTTTTAATTTTTATTTTTAATTTTAAAATTTTATAGAAAAAATATTAAAATTAAGAATTAAAATTAAAATTTATAATTTTTAAAATTTTAAGTTTTTCTTTTATAAAATTTAAAAAAATTAAAAATAAAAAATAAAAATTCAAACCAAACTTTCCTAAGATACTGAATCTGAGAAAAGATTCCAAATAAGCTTCAAAGGCTTGGATCTGATGGGATACGCCAATGGATGAAAATTTGTATTGCGAAAGATGCGTGGAGATTTTGAATTTGTGAAACAAAAAAGTAGTTTTTTTTTCTGCCCAACTAAAGTTTATGAAAGCCCGGTGGTTGTTGGGTGAGTTTCGTGTTTTCTACTTATTGCGTTAGTAAACAAATTCAACATGCAACATCATAGCGATGAATAAGGAAAGGAGGGTTCAACAGAAAACTTTATATTCAAATTGTAATATGATTTCTGAAAAGTAATACTACATAATAAAGAAAAGAATAATTTTAGAATGAATAAAAGTAACGCATACCAGTCAATTATCCAAGAATCAATATCAACTTTAACTCATTTGGATAAAATTTTGATAACATATCTGATTATAGATAATATAATTCTGATTATAAAGTATTTTGTTGATTTAGATATTAAAAAAATAATTTAACTTGAACTTCCTGTCCTAGTTAACAAGAATTCAACTTCAAATTAAATGAAAGTTATTTATGAGTAATAAATTATGAGAATTCAATTTGATCTGTTATGAATATATCAGACAAGCATGATATATCATGCACTAAGAAGAGAAATATTTAGGTACATGAAGTAAAAAAAAATCCTTGTTCTCTATTTATTGATTGACATATAAGTTTTATGGGTTATTATTGCTCACTTCCCCTACATTTTTAATGCAATAACTAATTTGTCGATCAATAAATGAAATATAAATATTTTGTGCTTAAGAGCACTTAAAATTTTTTCACTAAGAATATGGCTAAATGCTCAAAAAAATGGTAAATCACCTATGAATATAGTTACTTTTACAGAAAAATGTGAATAGTTGCCCATCATATGATATATCATCTTACCCTGTACACTACAGAGAGCCAGCTTCTGTTAAAAAGTTATACATCATAGGAGTCACTAAAATAATCAGTCACTGTAAATTAGGCAGAACAAACCAATACCATACATTTCAATGTGAATTCAAACATGAGATTTTACTATCATCATGTATTAATTAAATTTTTTTTACAATAATTTATTGTCATTTTTACAATGTTAAAGGCGTCACTACACATAAATTATAATGAGCTAGGAAGAAAATGTGCGTTGATCAGAAAACAAAAGCTACCGTATAGAACCAAAATCGCGTAGGCATATGCATTGGTCAGAAAATGAAAGCCAACGAATAGTCATACCAAGGGAATATGTTTGGTTAGAATGTTTGGTTATTAGAAAGTGAAATGAAAATTGTACGATAAAATTCGTTCATAAAGTTGTTTTTACACTATTTTAATCTTATACAAAGCACATCCTATATAAGATTTTGTTTAGTGAAGGAATAAAAGTGAAAAATAAAAAATAAATGAATTTCTTGTATAACTTTATAGATAAAACACATCCTAAAAAAGTTCTCTCCATTCTTTGCTCCTTAGGCAAAACGTACCCTGATAGATAAAAGCTCCATTGCATGGCGGGGCAACCTCATGTAATTGCAATGCATCCTGAAAAAACAACGCGTCCCATCCAAATTTTGCATATTTATATAAATAGATGTATATTTTGTATTATAACCTCTTTAAAAAATTATGTTATCTCCATACATAGAATACAAAATAAATCATAGAAGTCTTTTGATATAATAATACATATGATATAAAAGTATGAAATATATAAATATTTCTAGAATATATTTTTTTAGATTTTTCTCTTATTAACTCATTTTATCCATTTAGTAGAGTTTATACTTACTAGTTAATTATTTATAATAAATCCTCTATTTTGATGTTAAATAATACATTGATACACATATTTTTTTATGTTGAATCTAAAAGATGTTTAAAAAGAAAATTATTAACTCTTTTATTAAGAAAAAAGAAAATAAATAATAAAATAAATATTAATTTATTAATAATTTATATAAAAAATATTATATAATAATTTATTTTATACTTTTTATATGATAATTTATTTTATTTTATATTAATTAATTTATCTCCATCCTTTAAAATTTCTTGCTCGGCCACTAAGGCCGGGAATCAATTAGTTCGTGGATGCTTGTGGAATTCCTGCCCAGATAATCAAGCTATTAGGCTAAGTATTTGAGCCACCAAAATGAAAGATCTATCTCTGGAGAAGGCCCAGCATCATAACACGTAACACATGTGGAATTGCGTTTTTGTTTTGGTCTGAACGCACTTGGATTTATTCGGGCAAAGAATGACGCAGGCTTCAATTTCAATCAATTCGAGTAGTCGGTTTGGATTTCGTAGCCCAGTGATAATACTCCTAGCCCAATTAGTTTCCTAATTTATAGCATGAAACATTTTGTATTTGCTTTGGACAAAAAAAGAAAACGAGATTTTGTATCTGCGCCGACAAAAAAAATTAAAAAAAATAAACTGGCATTTGCACGGAAAAAAAATATGTATTTGGAAATATGGGTCTGAGGCTTACATTACATGCGCGTGGGATTTAAAATCTGGCAATAAATGTGATTAGTGTAACCCCAAACTAAGATAAGCACCTGCACCACTGTACCATGCCACTGTTCATGGTGAGATTTCAACGCATCACACACACGTACAAGAGGTGGTTTCATGTATAGTGTGGCTCCTGGTTTCATGTACATGGTGACTCCCTAAATCCCGCCACTGTTGTGAATGGGAATAGTAAATTTGCTAGTGTGGTGCATGAGTGAGGATACGTGGTGTAGGCCGACAAGCAAACAAACTAGCATGATAAAAAATCACGGAGCTAGCGAGATTTTAGAGAATCTCGACTTTGGCGAGATTTCAGGCAGTCCAAGCACGCATCAAAGGGGGCACGTGGGGTGCTCAGGAAGAAAGAATTGATAAAGATTCAATGAAGAGTGCCTCCGGGAGGTTTCCCCTCTTTGCTCCCAGAGGATGTTTTCATTTTACTTGGACTTCATACAGAAGGCTTAACAGTCATTGAAATTACCAATGACACCACCACGATACTTCAAAGTATGCGCAAACAATTACCTGGTCCCTATGACCGATCTTGTGGCTGGAGAAATCAAACTTGAATGGCTTGATTTTCATGTAAATAACCTAAAACAAATTCTGAGGAGCAAATAACATTTAATGTCCACAGTTATATACTAGTTCTATTTGGGCATTTTTTAATGCCAAATAAGAGCACATCATTCGTTCACGGAAAGTTCTTGCAACTACTTGCAAATGGGGGATGAAATGAGATGATATAGTTGGGGCTTGGTGTGCCTCGCGGTGTTTTACCAAGGGTTAGATCTTGCAACACGTAAGAATACGTGAGAAATAGCTAGTTTTATGGTACTGTTGCAAGTGTGGGCATGGTATCAACTCCCCTGGTTAGCTTCTTTGCCAAGCATGCCAAATGCTTTCCCGCTCTCTCAGGTAAAAATATTTTAAATAAATTAGTCAATTATAAAGATTGTTAGTAAAAAAATATTTCGCAAGTGAAAAAAATCATGATATCAACACAACAATCCATATGCTAATGTCCCTAATATCATGCTTGCATTGGATCAAATGAAATTTCATTAGATAAACATTACTATATCAAAGACTTCTTTTTAATATTAAATTAAATATTATTTGTATGTAATATGGTTTTTTAGTTAGTGCAATTTGTGTGGTAACCATATCTAGGTCTGATGATTGATGCTCACATTCTAGAAGATGTACGGGCTTGAGCGTATGATATGGTCAATGATTAGCCCGCTTATATGTTATGAGGTCATAGAGTGGCATGCTTCTGACCATGTCATGCGTCAGTTGGGCTAGATCAACAAATTCCTCTCCCACCCCGTAATTTAGAGGGATCGCATAATAAAAACTTACAGGGAAGAAAATCAATTAATTGGAGAGAGAAATATCATGAATGGGTGACATTGTGGAGACCCATTGTGAGCGTTTATTGTAGGTGCAACCTACTAATCAGCATGTTCCATCATATGAATATTCAGAATGGTATACACAATATGTAATAAATTGGTTATGGTTGTCCTTTATGGCAACAACCAATCCTCCAACACCAACTAATTCTGAGAACCAACCAATCCTCAGAATCAGCCAATCCCACAACACTAACATATCCCCCAAGACCAACCAATCCCACAGGACCACCATATCCCTCAGGACTAGTCATTCCTACACCACCAACCGTTCCCCTATGAGCAATCATTCCTACACAATGAGCCACCACACTATGAACAACCATTCCATACCATGATCCGCCTTTCCCACTGGATCATGCATTCCCATAGTACTAGTCATTTCTATTATACCATCCATTCCCATAGATGCCACCATTTCTAGTGCCCTTGCCACCCCCTCATCAATAGGAAGATCCATGCAAGTTTCTAATGATGAGGTAGATCAATGGCTGAATCAAAAGTCCTCGCATCTATATTTTCCATACAAATGTGTTCCATCAACTTGAACAAGTGGTTTGTAGTGTCTAAATGCTTTAATGCAAGGACCAAAACTCCAATATACATGGCAAAAAATTCGAATGTCTGGAACTAGCTCATCACCATGGAAGGCCTCCACAGCATCCATTGAACCACTGATCCGAACAACATCACACATTGCCACACACCATTGCAATAAAGCTTCATATGAGGCTTCCTAATGACCAAACACTTTTTCAATTGACTTTTGTTTTGCCATTCATGCTTTTTGGTATGTGACCATATAACTGTATCGAGATTTAATATTTGCAATCATATATTTAATCTTGAAAGATGAGTTAGATTTTACCATGGGCTTTATAAGTTTTGCAATTGTATTTGAATCTAATTTAGTGTGATCCTAAGCGAATCTTTCACCAATGCAATGTTGGCAGTTATACTTCCTAGTTTTGCAAAAGTACTTATTCTTTCTAAAATCGGCCCTAACAAGTCATTTATAATCTGGCCCATAGCGAGTGCATTTCGCATAAAATATCGTTGGTTTTGACTCATACACTTTATAATTCACTCCTTTGAATATGTTGTACTTCTTAATTGCTCGTATAATAGCTTCTCTGAAGCTAAATTGCATTCCAACACATAATTCAACATCACTAATCGGTACACTATGAAATACAATATGACATAAAGAAATTAACAAATTAAAAAGCATATAAATAAAAATTAAACAAAAACAAAATAATAACAGCAAAACAATTAACATACATAGTATAACAATTAAAAGTTAGTCATTGTTTATTTTAAAAACTAAATTAAAAATTATGTATTAGACCAATCTTAATTATTTATTGTCACTCCTTTTTTACTATTTTTATTTGTGATATTTCTAAATATCTTTAATTAAAAGCTTATTTTGTATTCATAATATATTACTACTATGATATTTTAAATTTATATTTTGTAGTTTTACTAATTAATATTAAATATAAAAATTAACTATAATTAAACTTTTAGCATAATACAAAAAATCCTAATATAAATATAATGTTTAACTTAAATAAAAAAATATATAATGACAAAATTCATATAACTTGTAAATTTAATAAAATAAAATTAAAAAAGATAGAGAAACAACAAAAGTTAACAGACATAGTATCAAACCGTTTTTATGTTAAAGATAATTATTAAGATGAATCAACATAAATAATTACATACCTACATACTTTGGAAACTCGAGTGAATTCATAACTTCAAGATTTAAAACACATAAATGATGGCTCCTTAAACGGGTGCCGACTAACAATTGTGTTTGGTGTGTACTCATCATCTACTTCATCATCTAGATCCATATCATCAATACCACCATAACTACTTCCATATTCCTCTGCAAAGTCCTCCCATCACTTTCACATTTGTTTTCTTCTGATTCTACCCCACCTTCTGGAAATGTGTTTTTGTTAGGTTCTTCCTCCTCAATGTCAACTTGATGGAAAGAGGTAGGAGCCGCTATTTGAAATCGACATACAACTCGATAACAGAAAATTTTACTTGATGTGCTGGTAGATTTGAAACATTTGGTGCATGTTATCATTGTTTCTTATTGCAACTTGATAATGTGTAAACCCGCAAAAAATGGATACTGGACACCTGGATGTTTTTTTCCACGTCTTTAAAGTTTCAGGATCTATATACTGACAAAATCCACTTTCTAACTCGCAAAGGACATAGTGTAAGGAATAAAAAAAATACTAGATTCTCACATATAAATATGACACCTTCACTCGTATTAACAAATTGCCATTGAAATATACTATGATGTTTGTTCTGGTATCCATTTTTACCTATTTTTTTCTTACTCTACTCTATTTTTTGGACACAGAACTCTTTTTTTTTACACTCAAATCACTTTATTTCTTCTTTTTTGTTCTGGATTAGGAACACAAAATAAACAAATAAGATCAGAAGGAAAAAAGAAGAATGAGATACCTTTTCTTTTTCAGGACTGGAAATGTGGCAATCTTTTTTTAAACATCGCTTTTTAAAGACTGAAAAAAGAAAATACACCGACAAAATATGGAGAAAAAAGGAGAAGATTTCAATTTTCCTCCTATTCTACCATTTCCCCCACCTAACCTCTCTGTGTAGACAAACAAAACGAATGAAAGAAGAGATGAGGACGGAAGCAGTTTAAATAGAGAGTGTATAGTATTTAAAATCTCATGGGTGGCGTGATTTAAATCCCGCAGCATCCGATATTCCGTTTTTATTTTTTTTAATAGTTTCTTATTAAATCTTGCCACATGCGAGTTTTACTTCTTAAAAATTCTTTTCAAAAATCTTGCCACAGGCGAGTTATTCTTTTAAAATTATTAAATTTTTTCCAAAAAATCTCACCAGTTGCAAGATTTAAAAAATAATTATTTTATTTCATTTTCAAAATAACATATTATGCGAGATTTCTCCACCTATTCATATGTAATTTTTTCCCCAAACCCATTCCTTTGTATTTTATACACTCAAATCCAATACTAAAATAATTGACCTATTTGAGGACAGGATATTATCATTTTATTTTGTTTATTGCCACTTTTTTTTTAGTGTTATCATTTTGATATTCTTAAAGTACCTCGATTAAAAATTGTGTTAAAATCTTGCCTATTTACACACTATTTCAAATTATATTTAAAGTTGAATTTCTAACATAAAACAGTTTATAGTATACTATTAAATAATATAATCTCACAAAATAACAAATCATGGTGAGTGATTTCTGATAGTATATAGTTATTTTCTATGATTGTTATTTTAATGAAATTTTATTTATTGGCAATGTAAATGCATAAAACTTAAATTTTTATAGATTTAATTATTCTGCAAATCTCTATAGGTTTACTCAATTTTCAATTAAATTCTTATAATTTAAAACTTTTAATCAATTCATTATACTATATAAATTTTTTTAATTAGATCTCTTAACAACCATTACTAAAAATGGAATATTCCAATCCCCTAATCATTTATCAGATTTTTTGCACAATTAAAATAAAAAGATGGCATATTATCTATGCCCTCGTCTAAAAAGTATTGCGTTATCTCTTGTTTTGTATTATATAGAAATCATTTAAATCGATTTCTGTGTAAACAAATCAAGCCAGTTTTTAAACCCATACAAATCGACTTAAATCTATTTGTTAGTGTAATTGATTTAAATCAATTTTAGTCAACTGTTAGTTGTGCCATAATGTTCCCAAAATCGATTTATGTTATGCTTCAAAATCAATTTAATTTTTATTGATTGAGTTTACACTTGTCAGGATATTAAAATTAAACTCCTAAAATTTTTGCTTTATACTTTATCAATAATTTTTAAATTTATGTAGAATCGGTTTCTTTTAAATATTTTGGTTTTTAAAAACAATTTAGGAGAGAATTCGTGCTTGTATGTATATCTATGGTTTTAACTTTTAAAAACTATTTCATTTGATTCGTGCGAAGCAAT
Source organism: Dalbergia oliveri (assembly GCA_030441495.1). NCBI lineage: Eukaryota > Viridiplantae > Streptophyta > Magnoliopsida > Fabales > Fabaceae > Dalbergia > Dalbergia oliveri. The sequence goes on from JAMLFY010000011.1 coordinate 9,746,503, forward strand.
GAGTGATAATAAGAAATAGTTGCTGATCATTATAAAAAATACATAATAATTAAAAATAAATAATAATTAAAAAATAGTTACTAATTATTATATTTTAAATATTTTTTATAATGATCAACAATTATTTTTTAATTATTATTCATATTACCCGTAGTTCAGATGGACTTTTTCGCACCAAATGACCAGGGGAGTTTTATCTTGGGTCTGGCAACGTGCAAGGGCACCCCTTTTTCATTTTTATGATTTTTTTAATATTTTTTTATATGAGATGAATCATGAAAATAAAAATTTTAATTTCCAGGCAGGAGCAAAGCATACAGACAGATCACAGAATAAAAGGGAAAGTTTGTGGGTGAGACTTGAGAGTGAGTGAGAAACTTCATCATTGACTGAAACACAGCACAAGGAGGATAGAAAAAACACAAAAAGGGAAAGCATCGAGAAGGTGCTGAAGAAAGGAAGAAAGATGGAAGGAAGAAGAGATGAATGCTTCACAAAGGAAAGAAAATGAAGAGTAAAGGAGGACTGTTCAGTTCTTTTTCCAACTCCAAGTAAGCCTTTGTGCTGTTAACCATGACGATTGACAATCTTGTGATATTGATATTTACTTCCTGCTTGAGTATGTTGTAAAATAGCTTTGCATGATATTGATATTATTCGTTATGAAAACTGAAGACTGAAGAGAGAAGGTTGATATATAGCTGAACCCCTTTCCACCGAATGAGAGCATTAGAAACCCCCTTATGTCAATTATTTGATTTATTTCATACTTCGCAATTATAATTTGAGTTTGTTATGTAAAAGGGATTATTTATTTTCATATAGCTTCAACAACTCCATAAAATAAATTATATATTGTTTGTACAATGCATATATATGTCAAACAAAGGAAAATGCAAATACCTACCCGCAATGTATGAATATACAGCCAATGAATTTGTAATTAAATTAAAGCTGGTTTTGATGTCAAAATTTTAAGAAATATTCACACAATTTGGAGTTGGGAGTAATAATTGGGTGGCACCATTTTAAAGTGACAACCCCAAGATTCGAAACTTGACATTGTAGGTAAAATTTCCCTAGGATTGCAGTACATCGTCAGTCAATTTTGGGTATGCAACATAACATACTTACACCTCACTAGCTTCGTTTTTTTTTTTCAAAAAAAAAGAAAGTATTCATACATTACAATAAATAATAGCTAAACTTGACTAAAGAACTTCGATATCACTACCCAAAAAAAAAAAAAAACACTTATATATTGAGAAAATCTACTACTCAAATAAGTCCATATGATGCCTTAGAAGTAAAATAATACCTTCATCTAGGACTCAACAATGAAAGAGTTACTTGATTGGTTGAAGAAGATGTTTGCTTAGTTTCACCTTCAAATGAGACTTTATGTATTAGGAAACCTGGTTCCTTTGGTTGTGGCAATGTAATCTCACTATGCAACATCACCATAACAGATGCCATATCTGGTCTATCATCAAGATGATGTTGCAAACATAAAAGACCAATTTGAATGCAACGTATGATTTCTAATAGAATGCATGAGCCGCTGAACCATCGTCAATCAACTCCTCTGGGTTGCCTTGTTTCCACAACCTCCATGCCTACAATAGTTGAAAATAACTGTTATCTACCACCACTTCATAAAGGAAAAGTAAAGCTAATTATTACTTACATGTCCAATGAGATTATGACTATGGCTTGGATAGCTGAGCCCTTTATTTTTCTTTCCACTTATTATCTCTAATAGTAATACACCAAAGCTAAATACATCTGATTTTGTGGAGAATAAGCCATCAGTGGCATATTCAGGAGCCATATAACCGTTGAAGGAAACCACAAATTAGATAACTTGATTTCCAATCATCAGAATAATAAAACTTTTGTGTAATTAAAGAACTTACTATGTTCCAACTACTGTATTTGTAGTTCCTTCATCTTGATCACCTCTACACATTCTTGCCAAGCCAAAATCTGAAATTTTCGCATTCATATTGTTGTCTAATAAAATATTGCTTGGTTTTAGATCTCTGTGTATGATCCTTAATCTAGAATCTTGATGAAGATAAAGAAGTCCACGAGCAATTGCAGATATGATGTTAAAGCGCTTAGGCCAATCCAAAAGTTTACTTTGAGCTGAATCTGTTATGATTGTCTATTATGTTGATTAGTATTTCGTTTTCTAAATAGAACTGCAAAAGAAACCATACTTTTTATATACAATCTATTACGCTTTGCAAGAATACTAACCAAAAAGAAATGAATCTAGGCTTTTGTGAGACATGTATTCATAGACTAGCATTTTCTCTTCTCCTTGAATGCAACATCCAAGAACCTTAACAAGATTCCGGTGTTGAAGTTTGGCACATAATATTACTTCATTCTTGAATTCATTCAATCCTTGTCTAGAATTCCGTGAAAGTCTTTTGACTGCAATTTCTTGTCCGTTTGCAAGTGTACCCTGAATTTCATAGTTGATGCAAATTTGAAAACTAATGAATTTTTCATAAAGTGGTTCATGATTTATCTTTTTAGACTAATAAGTATATTTTGCATATTTACCTTGTATACCGGCCCAAATCCACCTTGCCCAAGCTTATTGTCAATTGAGAAGTCATTAGTGGCCTTAACTATTGTAGCTAGATCAAAGATTGGAAGCTCTGAATCTTCTTGCCCACTTTCCTCTTTATTTTCTGCTAACATGATTTTCTTTGTATTCTCTTTGATTTAACAAGTGAGACCAATATCGTCGTTGATACAAAAAATCAAAATTATGTGAGCTCTAATAAAGTTGATCAAAATGTGTAACTGGGTGTTGATGATATCTTGTATATATTCAATGAAACAAATTTAAGAAACTTTGTACCTTGGAACTTTCTTTGGGTCCTGTAAATGTAGGAGAATATAAGTAGCAGCACAAAGACTATTGGAAGCGTGATAGTAGTTACCAAGACTGTTGTCTTCTTCTTCATCTTCCTAAGTTTAGCATCTGCATTCCCCACTTGACAAAGAAATGACATAATTCAGTCCCAAAGCAAATTAGTTATAGACAGAAGTTAGAAGAAATCCACAATCTTTACCCATCGATGGAGTAGCCATTCGAACATATAGATCTTGACCCTCCTCTGTCACCCTCAAATCAAGAAGATCATCAAACCAGATGGCACAACCACTACCATCTCCCCTCACGTCTAAGTTTGCATAAGCCATACAGGAACAGTTTTCCATGCATTTAGCCTTGCAATTCTCAGTTCCATACTTCCATTAAACCAAAAATGTGTAGTATCAGGCAACTTCATTTCATGAAATCTACGAAAACCATCTCTGTCTTTGAGCTTGCAACTCCATGGCTCACTACGCATGCAACCTTGTGCCCAATCCATTCTATCCCAATTTTGTGATGATTTTGGCTTGAATCCTTCTAAACACTGACAAATTGGTGACCCATTAGCAATGCAATTTCCATATGGTCCACAAGGATTATAGGTATCACATCTGTCTCTTGGCACAGATTGGTAAAGCCTCCATACTTTGCTTTCTGGAATCCATATGAAGCGTTGTCGAATGTAAAGGGTTTGGTTTAGAACAATGATTGAAATCATAGCCTTATTCTTAAGGATATATGTGTAGGAAACCTCATCTACATCGTTGATCAATATTTGTTCAGCAATTGTAGAAGTCCCCTGTAAAGGTGCTCCACTAAATCTAATGCCATTCCAAGGTCCACTTCTGTGGTACTCAACCAACCCTTTCCACATTACCAATTCAGGATTGCTTGTAAACTTAATGCCCCAAGTAAAGTTCCCTGGAGATGGGTCATCCCAGTTCTTCCAAGCGGTTAAACGCCTATTTAGACCGCTCTTTGAGTCCCATCCTAGCCTCATTCCCGGTAAGAGTGTATCACATGGATAGTCAAAACTCTGCCATCGGATACCGCCTTTGGAGTTGCTGTTAGTTTTGTTTTCCTCTCTAAGTACTAAATTTCCAGTGTCCAAGAGCTGTACAATAGGACTCAAGGCCTTTGCTGTCATGTTTGTTGACCAAAGAAGAGTCTGATTCTTGCTAAGAAGCACAAGATTTCCCTCTTTGCTTATGCAAAGTATACTGGAGTTGTCTGTGATTGGATGGTCACGGTTCACAACCCAAACAACGGTTCTCTCAAGGATATTCTTGTACCAGATTCCTACATAGCGGTTTGTGGAGCCACCTGGGCTGAAGAAACCCAACTCAAAGGTTCCAAAATTGGAAACCAACGTGCTGCCATCATCATGAAGTGGTTTAAACCGGGTAATGCTATCGGTTGTAGAGGAAATTTGGTAGAAACGCAAGAGTAGGTTAGCAATAAGAAGCAGGAAGGGTAGAATGGCCATTTTTGGCGTTAGTTGTTGCTCAGAACAACCTAAGTAAAAGGTATATATGCATATTAAGTAGGAGTGTTGGAGTATAGGCATTGATGTTCACAGGTTGACCTTGTCTTTTGCGTCAATTGAGATTACTTTATTGCCACGTACTTCATAGTATAACGCGAACAATACGGTATGTGAGTCACAAAGACGTTCTTTTCTATTATGGAGGACTTTGTGTGGAGCATGAGCATAAAGTCAGAAACAGATTTGATTTGGAAGAAGACTTGAGGGTAATGACTTTGGCCGTTAGCTATAGGAACTAAAATATCCACAGGTAGTTGTAGAGAAAAGGCAGCAAGAAAAACAAAAATCTTAAGCCAACAAGATAAAAAGTGTTTCTCCATGTTTTGGATGCAGGTATGCATGCACGCATGCTCCCTCTGATCTCAAATGAGTGTCCAGTTTTAATTAGGCACATGAATTAAAATAATAATTCAAAATAACTGAGTATACATTATTACCCTTGTATTTATCTCTTCCCACTTATTTTCTCTTCTCCACTTATACTCTTTCATTTATTAGGGGAATTAACTGCAAAAAATAATAATAATACTATCTAAATTTTCTAAATAGACACTTATTTTGAAACAAATAAAATTTAAAAAGTTGACACTTATTTAGGACGGGAGAGATGTAGGAGTGTCGGAGTATAGGCATTGGTGGTAACAGGTTGACCGTGTATTTTGCATCAATTGAGATGCATTTATTGCAAAGTACTTCATAGGATAACCGCAAACAATACGGTATGTGAGTTGCAAGAAATTTTTCTTGGGTGGAGCCTCATTTGCATAAAGTCAGAAACATATTTGATTTGGAATTCAAAGTATCCACAGGTAATAAATAATAGAGAAGAGACAAGAAGAAAAAATCTTAAGCCAACAAGATAAAAATGTTTGTTTCCAAGATGTAGACAATCAATCCTTGGCAGCTACGTCCCCTCGTACCAAATTTTCCTTTCAGATTTCTAAGCTGCCGTGAGGAAAATGGCATCAAGAGTGCAAGGTTTTCTTGTTTTCACATTGTAACGGGTTATATGTCAAACTTTGTAACTACTACTACTATTTCTGGTATGGTATTTTCTTTTTAATGGATGGGGGTTATGCAGAGAAGAAGGATAACGGCAAACATTCATTGAATGTGATTGCATCCGCCATTCTTCCACGATGTCAGACATCCTCTGCTAGTACTAAAACTTCCAACAGAAAATATAGTAGTGTTGCTCAAATCCAAAATATTATAGAACTAAAAAAAATTAAGGTAGTTGCCGTTTATGTAAAACTGAAACCGTTGCTCAAATAACCAAGGCTATCTTACTATAATGAAATGTTATTTGCATTCAACATTTGTAAAATTTTCAATACACTTCTATCTATCATTTGATGTGTAACTTCACTTTATTTGTAACTAACATCTCATCCAATGATACATAAGAGTGTATTGACCTTTCATAACGTGAGGACAAATAACACTATTATATTATAATATGGTCCAACTTGTAAGTGATTACAGGAAATAGTAAAGGGACTTCAGGTAAAGTGGTAACTAGGAAGATGTGCTTATAAGCTATTTGGTCAATTCTCTACAGAAAAAGTTCTGCCAGGTCTTCCCTAGTCAATTATAAATACTTCTCTCATTCTCTGTTCTCTCAGTCGTTTTACAATTTCATTCTTTTTTAAAATGAACTTTTTGGTGTTCTTATCATCTTGTTTAAGAGCTGCTTGGTTGAGTAAGGAAATAAGAAACGACTAAACTAATTTTGAACTAAAGACATGACAGAATTAAAAATGAGTATATTTTATTTTTTGGGTAAATAGGACAAACCACCCTTAAAATTTGGTTAGATTGCACTTCACCTTATTAAATTTTAATAACTAATAAAATTGTTATTTTAACATAATTTTATTTTTTATATAGCATGTATATGATGAAAGATACAAGTTAAAAATACTCAAGTATTTAAAAAATAGAGTATTATATACTTTTTAATTTTTATATTTGATTAAGTGAACAAATAATTATTAAAATTAAAGTAAATATTAAATTACATCAATATGAATTATAATTTTAAATAATAAAAATTAATAATATTTTATAATAACTATAAATACAAATAATAAATCTTTAAAAAATAATATTTATTTTTAAATTTATAAATAAGTAATAAATAAATGCTTTTATTTTATTATAATTTTCCTTTTTTGCTAAATATTTACTTAAGACTAGAATTATTTGTAATAATGAGAGGATAATTATATTTCATATAATATAACATCTTATACTTTGTCACGTCAAACACTATTTAGTATTAATTATTTTAATATACCTAATGCAATAAAATTTTATACTAGGTATTATCCTATTAGATTTTATCTTACATTGCAAGCCATTCATACCTCTAATTTTTCCACTAAAATCTAAATTCACAAACATACTCTTGTAAGGCTATTGTTATATGGGGTGAACTACCAGGATTATTGGTAATGTGACCTTAGATTCCTTCTTGACAACATTGCACTATTTGGTTATATCTTATTTGACAATACTGTATGATTGACTTAGGAACATAATTGGCGCATGAGGATGGGTCCCATATAAGCCTCCTAGATAACATCACTTACTAAATGTATGGACTAACGTGATTTTTAAACTTAAAACATAATTTAACCTAAATCATCATTAACTTCTCTAATGAAGTCATATTATTGAATTTGTAAAAACTGAAATACACCAATGCTCATAATTATAGAATCAATTTTGCCAAACTTACCTTATGCCTCAACCAAACATGTTAATGTAAATTGGTTTGTTACACAAACAAAGTCGTGAAACATAAATTGGTTCAATACTTGAAATTGAATACATCTTAGGAACCTGATAAATTCTTAAATTAAATATATAATTTTGAAATTAGAATGCATAATTTAGATCCTGCCTACAACTACTGAAGCACTATAATTCAACATGATTCTAGACTAAACCTTACTGCAAAATAAAGCTCTCCATTGGAATAGTTGCGACTATGAATTGGTAGCTAAATGACAATTGGATATACAATTGTAATTGTAAGGAAAAAGAGAGAGGTAAGTCATTGGACTTAGTAAGTGAATTCTTACTCACCACCCACATAGGACAACCAACATAATAATAATTACTCTAATCTCTAAACTTTGAAAGGGCATTTCACAAGGTCACATAGTATGAACACCAAATTAGGTTTCATTTTCTAATTACTTTGAAGGGACAAAATTGTCCTTAACAACTTGGTAAAGACTAATGATCTTACAATCATTAACTCACTGTTGTTTCTCTATAATTATCATCTAAAATAATATGCAAACAAATTGAATAAATATAAAAACCTTAAAAGCTTGAAATTCATATAATTCTAATAATCTAATTGTCAAGCATAATCTGAATTTGAAATCATGCCAAGGGATAAAGCTTGTAGGCATAGTGATTTTAGAAACCCATAGAACATGTGTCGAGTCAATGTTATGAATCATACTTAGTTCAATATTTTGAATAACACATAATCGAGATTCCAAAATCATATGTTAAGATAACATTATCTCATAAACTTGGAAATTCAAAAATCATAATAACATATATGTCAATGGAAATAAATCATGCTCAACTCATCATTTTCAATAAAACATAACTTAAGATTCTAAAAAAAAATTATGATTTGAAAAGCCAAAGTCTTGAAAACATTGTAATTTCATCAATCCATGCTACCTATTGGCAATCTGGTAAACTTGCTAAATCTTAGTCTTTTCCAATAATCTCTTCTTGAGCAAGTAAAACATTTTTATGGTGTATAAACATATCAATTATGGTCTCATGATTTTCTAAATCCATTTTCATGCTACAATCAAAAACCATAATTTTTGCTAAACTTGACATAACTTGTAAAATTATATTCTACACATATCTTAACTTTAAATTTCATATAAAGCATATTTGATTCCAAGAAAATAATGGTAATGCCAAAAATAAGACCATGAGTTCAAATTCACTCACTATTTGGAGTCAGGAGTACGTGGTTACTATTCACTTAACCTTGGAAGCTAGAAATAACACCAACAACTGCTATAGAATCACAAACAACACATAAGACTCCCAAGAACATGATAAGGCAAATTTGGAGGAAGGAAAAATCATGCAAAACTCGTGCATGAGGAGCTCTAACTTTAAACATGGAAAACATAGAATAAATTTACAAAAACAATTTATCCAATGATTGAGAAGGAGAAAGAAGGCTTGGGGTTGTGTGAGAGGGGAAGGAGAGCACATTAGGGCTGTTAGGGTTTGAGTTTAGGGGTGTTTGGCCGTTATGATGTGTTTATATGGAGAGAGGGTGTTTTAGTAAAATTGCATAATTTTGGATGTGTATTAGCATGGGGCCTCACTATAGCAAACATAGCTCACTATAGCAAGCCTCCCTGTTGACCTCCCTCATGCTTGCAACAAGGCATTAAGGGTTTGTTAAACTTAACTAAGGACACATACCTAACCTATCACAAATAGATGATCAAAGCCATTGCATTGCTTCCTTTGTGGTAACATGGATTAGCCTTGTCAGATTGCCTATGTGGATTACCACTTCCTAAATTTTGTTACTATTATTATTGTCATCAACTCAATAATAATTAATAATTAATTAATATTGTTAATAATTATTATAAAAAAATTCTAGTTATTATATTTTATTATTTTTACTTATTATCATTACAATTATTATTACTAACAAATAAGCAAGTCCCTTCATTCTCTTTCAAAATCCAAACTCACACACATATCCTTACTGTCTTTGTACTTCAACAATATTACGAAATTTGGGCCTGGAAAATGTATACTATGGTAATACCCTTGCTCTTATCTAAAAATAATAGATTTAGGTATTTTAAAATGAGGATAGTTATAAAGTAAAGGACGAGGGCTAGTTGTTTTTTTTTTTGGTTACATGGTAGCTGTTTGTTTAGTTGAACATAACAATATTAACCTTTTATTTTTAAAGTAGACGAACAAACATGTTTACGTACTTTTAAATTGTTCAATGTTCAAAACTAAAGGAAGAATCCTTTAATTAACATCCTAAAAGAAACTAGTTTCATTAATACTTTGTTTAGTTGAACATAATAATATTAATTTTTTATTTTTGAATTTATAATTACGAATTCTAGTTGCTGTTACTTTTACATTATTCAGTTTAAATTAGAAACTATTATTGATTTTGTTAAGTAGATATGGAACATAATAAAAATATTTAATGTTATTTATAATTTTGAGGTATTTATCACATTGTCATAAATTAATAATCAATATGTCTTCTCAAAATTAGGAAATCTTTAAACATGAGGATAGTTGTGAAAGGACAACAGGTAGAGAATTTTGGTATGAAACATAAAATATTCATACATTACAAACTTCTTTTCAAAAAGGAAAAAAACTCACATCACAATGAAGGACAACTAAACAACATGAGTAAAACACTTTCATAATTAAGAAAGAAAAATGTATTGGTTAAATAAGTCCATATGATGCCTTAAAAGTAAAATAATATCTTTATCTAGGGTTCAACAATGAGACGGTTATTTCATTGGCTGAAGAAGAGGTTTGATTTCCTTCATCTTTAATTGAGACCTTGTGTATTAAGAAACCCGGTTCCTCTGGTTGTGATTTGCCCTTTTAGCTATTATACGTTTAAGTGTATAACTGACGTTGAATTCCTTAAAAAAAAAAATAAAACATTGTCTACACATATTGTCTTTTGTGAATAAACTCATATCTTTTATTGAAGTGTAACTCAAGCCCTGAAATTTATTGGGCTGGGCAGGCCAAAATATTAAGAAAAGGCAAGTTACAAATGTATTGAGGGCTCAATAAAAATCGTCTCAGAAAATGAGTTTGTTGACTTAGCTAAGCCGTGGGGCACGCGGTCACCATCGCGGCCAACAGGACAAAAGCTACAAGGATGAATTTGGGCTGATACAATAGAACAATCGCCAACATGCAGGTCAATCTACGGGAAACAAAGCTCTCTAGCTAGCTCAAGACCTCACTTGAGACTCTCAAGACTTTCTCCATCCTTGGTTCGAGATCTAGCTCCATCCTAGCTTTTGGTTGCAGCTGCCATAATGTTTCCTTCCCCGCCTCTGATGATCACTCCGAAGCCCCATTGGTTTGTGCCCACCTCACCTCAGCATAATCCGAATTCAACTTGTAACTGTTTACTAAGGATATGTATGTGAGTTTGGATTTTTGAAGGAAAGGAAGGGAGGGGAGGACTTAAATATAAAATTATATAAGTCCTCCTTTCTCCTCTCTTTCCTTCAAAACCAAACTCACAAACATACCCTAAGGGCAGCTAGAGTTTCCTCGTTGCAAGGGGAGGAGGGCACTTGTGGCTAACCTTTTCGACTGAATAATTTCTCGGAGACATGTGAAGCATAGGTACTCCATTTTAGCAAAGCACTCACACCGGATTTTTTTGGGTACGGGTACGTGTAAAGTAATGCCCGGTACGTACGGATGACTCCATTTTTTAAAAAAAAAAAAATTGGGTACAACAGATTAATAAAGCTTTAATAATAATCTTATTTCTGTCTTTCCTTCCTTTTTATGTATATAAACTTGCTCACACTTCGTTTTTCCAAAATTTCACTCCATACCCATATCCGTGCCCCGTATCGATGTTGGAAACTATTGGTGGTGGACATGGCATTGTCAAGGACCGCTTCCACCAGGAGGAGCTTGTCTTCAAAACACACCTTATTTCGCTCGATCCATATCCCGTGAGAGACAACCATGGATTCGGCTCTGTCTCGGGAAGATTTTTGCAGCGCATCCCAAAACCAAGAGCTGGCCGTTGAGCCATTTTCAGGTTACATCGACAAGCCCAGGTGATATTTTAGCCAGAGATCTTTGACCCAGTTGCAGTCCCTGAAAGCAAGAAAAATAGTCAATTAAGCCATGTCAGCCAGAGTTATAACTTCATTAGCTAGTGAGTCTACATGACAAATGGTAAATTATAAATATAGTCATATAGATAGACTTATTTACAAAAGATGACATGTGTAGGAATTATTTTAATTTTTGTGTATGGACTAAATTTAAAATCAATGACATGTATAGAAATTAAAATTATATTTTAAACTTTATATTTTAAACTATTCAAATAACACTTAACTATTAAAATTTTTGGCACCATAAATGATTTAGAAAACGAGTGGACCTTTATTCAATCGTCTCGAGTTTAAGTTTTGGGAATGAAAAAAATTTCAGTTAGGAGACCCCTATCCTATTCAAAGACTTCAGTGGCATCAAAATTGGATTAACGGATATTTGGTAAAAGAGTCTGGATATTGATAGTTCTAATTGTGTGTGTGTGTGAGAAAGAGAAGTGGACCAGCTCTTATTTTGGGTTAGAATGAGTGGACAAACTTTTTTTTCCGAAAACTTATAGCATGTTTGAAAAGCATGTATTTCTCCGTTGCGGTAATGAAAATTGGGTTAGATAAAAGTGAACCTCTTTGGTTGACTTTTTGCGTTGAAAAAAATTGGTACTCTATTTCTCTCAAAACTAGTAAGATTAGCTTTTGCTTTTGCAGTGTGCAAACACAAGCAAACAAATGATCACAATGTCCATTTTTGTACCGTACAAATTATCACAACCTACTTTGGTAGTTATATTAGATAAAGCAACTTGTGTTTTATCATTTTAACTTCAACTATTTTTTACAAACTCAACTTTTTAATATCATTTCAAGCCATAAATCAATTTTTAAAAACAATTCATTCAAAATTAATCATTTTAAAAATAATTCTACTAAAATCTACACCAAATGAACTCTAATCGCCAACTTTTTTTCTTCTCGAATAATCAGCCCCAGATTAACAAACACGAGGCATTCAAGATGGTATCGATTGGAATTGGACCACGCTCCATTCCGGCAAGGAGTGTTTTTTGTTTTGGGTCGGAACATGAAATGATTTTTGGTCTAACAAGGAAATGTGAGATAGGGCGTAGTCATTAACCCAAATCATAGGCCCGTATAAAGCAGACCCAAAAGTAGATAACCAATATGATGCCCGTTAGAGTCTTAAAGGTAGACAGAAACATCATCGGCAAGCCCACCTACATGGTCAGGATTCAGGAAACACTTCTACAATGTCAACAACCCAACTAGACCTGACCCAAACAAATAACCCAAATAGCTTGTGAACAACTTAGAATCTTTGACCCCGAAAAAAAAATTTACTAGCCAATCCCACCACCCTCTTCAGCCATGCGAAGGGAGGGATGTAGTGAAGGAACCGAATCATGAAACTCACCATTGCATGGCCCCATCTAGTAAGAAAATGTGCAAGACATATGTCGATGGAAGAGAGCAATCCGTATCGTTATAGGTCTTCAATACATGAAACTCATGAGTTCTTCTAACATCAACAGATTTATTTTTTTTTCCATAGATTGTTAATACGTGATGTTAGATCACTAATCAATAATAGTTATGAATAGAAGTGTACCTGTTTAGATCGATCTTGTGCAAGACCTTCCTTTCTATACCCTCTTCTTTAGGCGATTGGAGAAAATAAAGGGATGTAAGACTATCAGCTGTATAGCTTTAGTTTTCACAATTGTTTTCATAGGCTGAGGTAGTGGCGGATCTAGAAAAATCAAGTGATAAGGTAAAAATAATATATAAATATAATAAAAAATTTCACATATTTTATTTTGATGTGAGCTCAAGCATAATAAATAAGTGTGTGTTTGATTAGAGTTTGTAAATGGGAGTTTGTATCAACTTGATTTTGCAAAATTGGCTTTGATCATAATTGAGTTGATATCAAGAGAGGTGACTTCTTAGGTGAGGATTGGCTAGTTTGTAACCATGTGATCATGGATATTATTCTAATAAAATTAAATGTCAAAATTACTTCTTAACCCTTCTCTGTTTCATCCCAGCTCCACCCTCCTGTCATGCCACCGCCTCACCCCTTGGATACCACTATCCCCAAATTATTGCATCGCCACCCCCAACCCGGTGACCTCATTCGACACCCCTAACATTCAAAAGAGGCCCCAATTTGAGTCTCAGTCTTCTTCAGGTCCCATATTTATTACCATTTACATCAGGTCCCATTTTTTCTTCTTTCCATTACTCTCGCGTCAACACCTCCTTCATTTTTCATCCCATGATTTTGAACCTTCCTTCTACCACATTCGTGATTTGACACATACAAAAGGGCCATTTGCATCACATCTACTTATTGGTCATGTTCATGGATTATGGCAATGCGTTCCATGAGTTTCTCACTGGGTTGATGTTGGATTTGCTTTCTTCTGTCTATGCCTGAAGTTTGTCTGAAACATTCAGATTTTCAAGAGGTGAAGGGATGTTGCAACAATAAAGTGAAGGACCTGAAGGTAGTAGTGGCATAATATAATTTTTTTTAATCAAAGGAAAAAAGAAAAAAACACAAGATGAAGAAGGCATTGGTGGTCGGCAGTGGCTAGCCAGGCATGGCACGATGGCGGAGATCCCAGAGAAGGGGAGGTAAAAAGGGGGTCTCATACTTAAGAGAGCAGAGAAGGTCAATGAGTGGGAATGGGTGGTGAAAGGGTAAAAATGATAAATTACTTAAAAATCATTTTGTGTGAATATAAATAAATAAATGCTTAGTTTAATTTTAATTAATTTTAACTATTAGATCTAATTTTAAATGGTTAAGATTTAGTGACCATGTGGTCACAAACTCAATTTTCCCCATATAAGAACTCGCTATCAATGTAATATATGTTTGGAAACTTTTACATCAAAAGTTATTATATAAAATGAATGTTATTCAGATAATATTAATCAAAATCACTTTTGAATGCAAAATTCATGGTTCAGAAAATCAAACTAGAAAGCTGGTTTGAATAAAGGAACATTCTTGGGTATAACCCAAAGCCTGGAAAAGGAAAGGGCAGACTAATGGGAAAATTGGGACCGGAAAAATTTTAAGTTTTTTTTTAAATGCAAAATTTCATTATTTTGGATTTTTTAAAAAAAAAACCTAAAATCTCATATTCCCTAATTTTTTTTTCTAATATGGGAAGTAGTAACTTGAGAGATTTGATCCATATGGATAATGTTTATTTTAATTAAGAGATAAATTATGTTATCTTCTATAGGTTTTATTGATGCCTAATTTAATTTTTAATTATTTTATGATATATATTTTATTTTATATTTTTATATATTTATATAAATACATATTTTATTATATACCAATTATATTCCATTTAAGTGATTAAAGTTTAAAGGTAAACTCCAAAATTTAATATCCAGTTCGGTTTTTGAACATTGGCAAAATTACTAAAAAGGATACATGTTTTATATTATAAGTGCATTTGAATATAAATTATTTTGAATTTAATTTTGATGTATTAACTAATAATATAAATAAATTTTATTTTATTATTTAATTATGTATTGACACATCAATAATAATAGTTAACTTTCACATCTATTATTATTTAAATATTTTTATACTGTTAGTATTTTAAAATTATTGTTATTAAAAATAAAATTATTTTAAAATGTTTAAATAATTTTTTATACTAATATTAAATTATAAAGCAAAAAGTTATAGCAAATATAAAATAAATGCAAACAAGTAATAAACTTAAAATCTTAATTAATAAAATGCATGAAGGGATATTCTCAGTTTTTGGCCACTAAAGATGGAGGACGAATGTGGTCATTTCCAAATTTATGTGCCGGTTCCACTTTCCATCGGGCAAAAGTTAACGCAGAAGCAAAAAATTTTTTGCTTCAGCCTCTACTTGGGGTCGGAACCAACGATCACGTTAAACAACGCTAACACAAAAAAAAACCCAAAGATGAATTCACTGCGTTCAAGATTGGCTGAACCACGGTTTGGGGATGCAAACGCTAAAACAAACACACGCTTAAGTTGGTGGAGCTCACAATTAAATGAGCATATTTAGAATAAAATTTATGGGATATATTCTTAGGATTTACTAATTTTCATATATTGATAATGTAAAAAAATTTTATACAATCATCCAATTATATATTATCATATCAATTATAATAGTTGATCATCCTACCTATTATTTAAAAAATTATATAGATAAAAGATTTTAATTGAATATCACTACAAAGTTACTTCAAACTCTCAATGCATTGAAATTATATTCGTACGTGAGTGTTTCAAACTCTCAATGCATTGAAATTATATTATATCGTGAGTGTTAAAATTGTATGCTATCTATTTCTACGGATCGTGCAAAAGCTGCACTGAAACAGTTTTGACAGGTTGCAACATGCTGTGTCACTTCTCGTTGTCGCTTAGATATTTGTAGCCAGAAGTGCAAATAATGCTGAATTCTGATTTTTCTTTTGTCATATGACAAATTCCAGTTGCGCGCCCATGTGCTGAACGGGGCCAGCCAATTATGAGTGCAAAATCTGTACAATTCAGTTGATTTGAAATAGTATACATCGAAGTGGTGGTGGCCTATAATCACCCTTCTATAACATTTCACAAGTGGAATATACTAGTTTGTTCCAACTATTTCTTATTTGCAGCTTATGGGAAAACCAAATAACCAAGCCTATCTTACTACAATATGGTCTGACTTATCAGTGATTACAGGGACCTGCAACGGGACTTCAGGTTAAGTGGTAACTAGGAAGATGTGCTTATAAACTATTTGGTCAATTCTCTGCGGAAGATGGTTCTGCAAGGACTTCCCTAATCAATCATAACTATTTTCTCTTTCTCTCTGTGGTTTTTATGATTTCATTTTTTAATAAATTCTTTGGTGTTCTTACCATCTTATATTTAAGGGTCTGCTTGGCTGAGGAAGGAATTAAGAAATGATTCTGGGCTAAAGTCATGACATAGAATTAAAAATGATGAGGTACACTTTTTTTTTCACAATCACACTTTCGACCTAGCACATCCTAAATCCAAATTTATTCTTGTCTATTTCTTTCTTTCTTTTTTTTTTTTTGGGTCAGCATTTCCAATTCTTTTTCATCCTGCCAATGACAAAAGCATGTGATTACGATTCACCCTAAAGATTTGTAGACTACAGAAGGGGAATTTTCAATTTTCTGTTACTGTTCATTGTGCTTCATCAATAATATGGAATTTGGGCCAGAAAATGGGTACCGTAGTAATACCTTTGCCCTTATCCAAAAAGAATTGACTCATTGTGGGTACTTTGGTTTGATTTTAATCAAGATTAACAAACTTTCAAGTTAATTCGTAAACATTTTTAAGTTTATTTACGAGTTATGCCTCCTCATTGAATTTATGATTTTATGAGTAAACTCTTAAGTTTATGAGTTGAGTTTTATGAGTTTACGAATTGAGTTTAACTAAGTTCCATAAATTTAAGCAAACCCAAAGTTTGATATCCTTGTTTATACCGTGTTATGCATTTGCTAATTGGGTTTCACTTTTAATCCATGAGTACCATCGTGGATCTCTTGTTCCTGGTTCCCACCCCACCAGCCCCTTTTCCCCACTAGAAACTCCATTCCAATGAACAAATAAATAAAGATAATAAAAAAATGTGCTTATTGATTGCAATAACTAACGCAATGAAATCCAATAACTAACAATAGTATTATCTTATTAAAACTCATGTCTCAATGATCTTCACCTCAGTCTCTCCGTCACTTGGACATGCATGTATGTTCTTTTTCCGACAATTATATCCATCAAAATCGATAAATCTCGCCATTATCACGTTGTTTTCTTTAGCATGCGCAACTATCGCCCGGAAAATTCTCTGACAGTTTAATGTCACCGGCTATACATTTTTTTCTCATTAGACTAGCGCACTCATCTTAAATCACGGTCCAAATACTCGAATAATATTTCTCCCAAACATCAAGAATTAACATAAAGACCAAGGGTATCTGCTTTACGTACCAAATAAGTCTTTTTTTCCAAAGAAAAACAAAACAACCAAAATAGGTCGATTTTGTTCGTTTTTGGCTCTAAAGGAAGTACTAGTATTTTATTTATCCATGACCGGCCTTTGAATTTTTCATAGTCAATTTTAATAAGCGCATATACAATTGGTGCGTGGCTTATTTTGGCCTTTTCTATGCAACAAACGCATAGAAAAGCCGAATTCATATAGGAAAGAGATCCAAAGGAGGGATGATATTCCGAAAATTTGTACCTGCACAGTACCGTAGAAGTGGGTTCTTTATCTTTTGGAAAAAAAAAAAAAAAGAAGACGAAAGTAGATAAAAGAAAAAGAAATTGGCTTTGGAGATAAAGTGGCTATAACCTATTTTGTTTTATAAATGCGTAGAAAACAATAAATCGAGTAGGTAGGCGTAATAAATAATTTAAGAAGCATTATATATAAATAATAGAATATGGATGATGTAAGTTGCACAACAAGAGTCTTTTTTTTTACCCTAAGCTCCTTCTCTCTAGTGTAAAAAAATAAAAAATCCCGCCTTAAATTCTTATAATTTTTGTGGGAATTTACTAAAAAGATGCCAGCATTGGGCCTTTTGGGAAATCTTTCAAGAAGAATTTTGTGAGACGCGATACGGAAAGGCAAGTGGGTCTCTATTGTTAGCGATTTCTAGACATACTATTGAATTGGTAGTAATGAGCCCTTCTTGATTTAGATGCAAAAGAAGAAATGTTATGAAATTCCCTTCTACTGTAGCTCATTTGTGTTGTGATTTGTCCTTCACACCTAAAAATCTTTGAATTTACTAGTTAAGTATTTTGACTATATATATTAGAGAACGAATTAAAGCTTGAACTCATTTCCCTTCTCCAACTCAATTATTTTCTTTATATGTGGCTAGCCATGCATGATGTTTCAAATATCACCAACCATCACTGAATTATCGCAAGTAGCATATTTTTAATGGGAATAACTACTGTAGTTACTTCAAATTGCACTGAAGTATCACCGTCAAATTAAACCCACCAATCGTAGTAAATTGAGAAAATATGGCTCAATTGGCTACCGACAGTCTCATTAACGGTCGCTATTATACATAGCTTACAAGAAGATGTAGCAAATAACACCTAAAAAATAAAGCTATTGTAGGACCGAGGGAATCAGATATATAGTTTAATATAAATTGTTTTTCTTCCACAGACATAGTAGGACCAAGAATCAGATTTGATTGCTCATTTCCACTTTTCTTATTATTAATAATTAAAGTTTTAGTAAATAGAGTTAGGACTACTTTCATACTTCATTCATTTATCTACTCAATTCCTTTCAGCTTATGTGTCAAAAAAAACCAAAACACACACACAAACATATTAAGAAAAATAATAAATTGGTTTTGATAATGATACAAAATTGTATCATTAGACAAAGCTATCCTTGGCCACTTTCCTTAATGTAATTAATATACTACTCCATTAGCATACTACTTCAATTAATATAATTAATTAGATTGGGGATAGTATTATGAAAAAAAACGGTAATACTATCCTGATATTAAAATGGAAAAATATCCTGAAAATAAAAAATATATATAAAAAATTGACAATTAAATTGAAACTGAGAGAATACTATAATTTTAAGACTATTTTCTTGTGTGAAAGGACGCAAGGGAGAAGAGGGCGCTAAAGAGTAAAGACTACATTTTGAAGTCGACCCACGACGAAAAAAGAGTTGAACAGGTGGTAGTTGATTGGTTAGTTACCATTGATGGTGGGAGCTAAAAAAAAAAATTAGGGTGGTTAATTTATGAGCATATAAAGAATGAGTCCAGGGGATATTCTTTTTCTATATGTACACTTGATTATTGATTTTTGTGGTCAGGTAAGTCCACTTTATTTATTTTTGCTTCCCCCATTTTGGAGATTTTAGATACGAAAGACTTTGAGAAAGTGGCACAAGACTGAGTGTGCATGAGACAAAAATTAGTAGTAGTGTCTACACCTAACTATTGATAAATTGATTATTGTGATTTTGGGTAAACAATCCAAATCACGGCAACTACCATTTGCAGGCAATGCACGAGGGAGAGAGAGAGCAGATTCAGCATTGCGCAAAATATTGCGCATGTTACTGGGGAGATAGATAACAACATTTCCACCATAACCAATCAGCTGAATACTTGTCGAAGTTTGTTGTTTTGAAAGCAATGGCTTTGTTTGTATTTTGCAGCATACGCCTACAAACCAAAAAGCTGAGTAGTCAGAGCATGTGTTTCTCTCTTTTTCTATTTTTTTTTTAAAATAAGGAAAAAGAATTAAAAGGGTAGAAAAGAAGAACAAGATTGCCTAATTTGACTGCAAAAGTTGTTGTTCTTATTGTTCCAAATCTTCGTGATAATGTCAATGCATTGGAGATTTATTGCAAACGTGGCCATCAAGCCGAAAGATCAAGAATGAAAAAACTAAATTGAAAAGATTTGTCTAGTTCTAGAGACCAGAGCTCATGGATTGTAGGGTTTCATTCCTTTCAATATCAGTGCTTACTTTGGGAACATGTCTTCAAGAAACCCATGATTTAAATGAGCTTGTACTTATTCCCTTGACTAACTTTTTTTTTTCCCTTCATATTTTTCCCTTTCATTTTAGAAAGCTAGAGTGGGTGTGTTATATCCCTTCCTTTTTTTTTCTAATTATATTATGTAAATCAGGAAAAAGGATGACTTTAATTAAAGAGAACAAGAAAGAAAAGAATAAAAGGTAGGGTAGGTGTCCACAGTAATCCACTCTCAATGTGGTAGGTCATATTTCTAACCCTTTTTTCACATGAGACACCTATGACCTTCTCCTGTGATGAACATCAATAGAACCGGAAATCAGATGCCAAAAGGTTGAGTAACAGCCAATAAATAAGATTTTTTTATAGTTTCAAGGTATAATGGAATCTGCAATCTCAAGATCTGTATAAATTTTCACTTAGCTGAAAACTAAACTCAAATGGCTGCCCCAAATTTGGGACTAGTCAAAGTAAAATAAAATAAACTAAACAACCGACACTATAAAATACCCTGATCATTCCCACAGTGCCTCACCTAATAAGCAGTTTGTTCATAAAATCAATAACAGTAATTGAGCTTTAGCTAATGGGAATAATAAAATAGTCCAGTTGTTATTTAATTAGCCAAATTCCCTACCCCTAGACAAAAAATAGGGTATGATTGACCCTAATAGAAAGGGTATGATAATACCAGAACAATCTTCTCTGGTGGATATAAGCTCAAATTTTAATCAGTTCTCAATCTTGAACTGGTTTGACAATCACAGTTTTGTTCAACTTTTTACATGGAAAAAGAGTGAAACTTTTTTGTTCTTTAACTTGTTGCCATGAAAGTTAAAAAAAGGGAATTTGATTTTCAGATTATAGTATAGACTGATGTCTGCGGCTCTAGGCATTCTGTTTCCTGAACACATTGCCGAAAGAAGAACAACAATGATCATAAAAGAAGCCCAAAACTTTGACAACATGACAGACATGACTCCTTAATCAAAGGCCCGTTAAATGAGATCAGGTGCGGTTGCCTAATTATGTAGAGGCCCCCATTGAAATAAGCATATATAAGCATCAATCCAGAGCGCTAAATTTCATGTCACTCATTAATAGCTCACATGATTGGTTCTTCCAACTTGCCAAGGTTAATATTCTTGCCTATAACACAACATGACTTAAGTTCAGCAAACTAACAAGTAACAAGTACTACTAATTTACTTTTGCTGTGCATGTATATACAATTATCCCGTTAAACTGCTACACATGTGAAGTTAGAAGTCCATGACATCACTTTCTCGTTAATGACGCTTTTAATAAAATAACATTGAGTTAAACACCCGCATTAGACTTTATTGTTCATGAACCTGACATCCATGACTTAGCCTTCCAATTGCATTTGGTGGACTTCACCTATGGAAAAGAATGAAGACAATTTTTTCGATAATTAAAAAACTCAACTTTAAGGGGTGAGGAGCAAATGGAGAACATCAAGCTTTTAAACAAACACAAAACTAGAAAATACCACAGTTCAACTCATAACTAATTAATCTACTATCCAAAAACACGACAAGTTACAAATACACAAGATTTGAAACACGAAACTGCCATTCGAACACGAAATCGTGCGTCACATGAAACACAGCAGCAAGGCGCTGAATGTCTGAACCATTGTAGAGAAAGCACCAATGGCGCCAATGACAAAAGCATAAACCGGAAAGCCAACAATTAAAGAAATCAAAATGTTGAGACACCAAATGCTCTAGTTGAATAGCCAATCAGACATGCAACCACGAATACAAAACAGCCAAAACACAAAACTCAACTAAATCCAAAGTATCATGGTTACACCACATCTGATCTTGAGGATCGAATAAAAATCAGATCAGAGCCAAACCTGAGATTAATTTGCGTAGTTTATAAAATGGGTTTGATTTTGAAAGTAAAGATGTATTTATTTTTTTTTTTTTTGGTGATTACAGATGAAATACAAATAAGCAAAAAACGCGAATGGACGCTAGCAACACAAAAATCCGCGCTAATCTCACAAATACTCGCTCCTAAAGTATTATCACAAAGGTGAGACAATAAGATAAGAGGGGGAGTTTGTCAAAACCTAACAATATCACATTGGTCCTCCAACTTAGTCATTTGACCAACAAGGTAATTGATCTTGCGTCCAGGATAAGCATACAATCCAATCCCTTTTCAAAAAATGAGACACCTCGTAAAAACGCAGCATAAGTATGATCCTTGGTCCAAGAGTTGATGTAAGTAAAGTGACGGCGTGAAGTGAGTCACTTCACACCACACTAAACAAAAGCCTTTTTCCACACTTTGTCAAGGCAAACTCTAATTGTCATAAACTCTACAAATATTAATCCTAATCCCAATGAAACTAGAAAATCCCTCAATCACGGTCCATTTGGAGTCACGTAGGGCCAATCCCCGTATGCACCGCATCAACAACCCAACAACGGCTGTCATCAATGTTTAACTTTACTTCCTCCTCCTGCCAATTCCAGCGTATCACACGTGAAGCCATAATGCGACTACGATTAACAAAGAGTTTGTCTCACATAAATCAAGGCCAAGGAAGAAACGGCTTTGCCTTGTGGATTAGTTTCTACAAGAAATTAATGTATATATCTTGAATACTTGCGTTTACTGTCTAATTGAAATAATGTTTGTCATCTTGTTTTGTGCTTAATTTGGCCCTGTTCAGATACCATTATTCTTGTCCATTTGTCCATTTGTATAAGATCGTATTATTATGACTTAAAGTTATATGAAATGCATAAAACTCAGTTTGAATTTTTCTAAATCCTTTGTTAATCGTTGAATTAAACCCAAATAATAATCTAATTTTGATATTCTAGTTATCTCATTTTATATCTTCTTTTTTTGTGTGTGGTTATTTTGTATCAATTTTCGAATTATGTTTGGAAGATATCGAATCCAATTTTATTAGTACATCCATTAATAAGATGACATCAAATCGCGAAGTGGCAATATGTAATAATTCAATTAATCATGCATCCCAACTCATAATCAGGTTAATAGCTGGAGTGATTGTAGTCCTGCTTTTTATTACATAATAATTGTAAGTTGTAACACTGTTGTAACTTAATAATGCATGCTTGTCTTCATTCCGCCATTGGCAAAACACAAAAGATAAAAGAGGAAAAAAAAATCTCGAAACCAAACCTTGATCAATTAGTTATTCAAAACTAAACCGTTATTGATTTTTCAACTATGAAAGCGTTCCCATCCCTCCACTTTAGAAAATAGTTCAAGCCATAATAGTAAAACTTTGCAAGCGTCGAAATGTTGTCTAATAGTGATAAACAGAATTTTTAAATTCTACGGAGATTCAGTAGGTAATTTTATTTATTTATTTATTTATTTTTATTATTAGTATTATTATTATTTTGTTGAGGTTGCTTTCACCGCTTTCCTTTTTCCATAAAACTGTCAGACAGACCCAAAAAAAAAAGCAATAAACATAATTGTATTGGGTATAAAACTATTTATTTGTTTCTATACAATAACTTAAGTTTTTGGAGAGAGATGATTTAAAGTTTATTATGTAGTTGTTACTGGGCTACTTATAAATATTTATTCCTGCAAACTTCATGCTCCAAAATCCAGTCTCCTATTGCTTAAAGATATAGCCAATATAAAAAACAAACTCCAATATTAGACCTCATACACAAGTCCTCTAGGCTTAGAACACGATCCCATTGCCCATGTTACATATAGATTATTGGCTAAAATTCTAATTTAGTCCCTCAAATTTATAGTGACGGATAAATTAATCTCTTAGATTTAGAAAATCTCATATTAGTCCCTCAAATTCCATAAATGAGGACAAGTTAACTCTATCAAATTATTGTCTAAACTATTGACAGAATATCCACATATTATGTTAACTTACTTATATATCCTGTTAATTTTCACAATGGTCCTAATTTGCCGCACTCTCTATTCGATGCAGAACAAGTAACAATTTAAAGTCAAAATCTTTCTTCTGAGTAAGGAGTTATAGTGAGAGGATGAAGAAAAAGTCTAACAACTTCGTTTAGAGGAGTGAAGCAGTTAGGATCTAACATAAAAATTAACGGCACATATAAACAAATTAATAGTATGCATAAGTAAGTTAACAAGACATAACTTAAACGACAATTTTAGAGGGTAACTATTTCTATTTGTGAAATTTGAGGGACTAATATATGATTTTTCAAATCTAAGAGATTAATTTATCCCACTATAAATCTAAGGGATTAAGTTGAGGTTGTAGTCTAGATTATTTGATGAGCAACTTCCAATAATGGTCCTTATCGAATTTTAAATTGGACAAATTAGTCTCTAATAAAAATAAATGAATAAATCGATCCCTAACTTTTAAACTATCAAACAATTTAGTCCTTAATAAAAATAAATAGATAAATTGGTCCCTAACCTCTTAAAAATTGGACAATTTGGTCCCTCTTGAATGACTAGGATGAGACTCGATTAAGAACTAAATTGTTCGATTTTCAAAATGTTAGAGACTAAATTGTCCAATTTTAAAAAGGTTTGGGACTGGTTTGTCCATTTATTTTTGTCAAGGACTAATAAATTGTCCAATATTTTAAAAAATTAGAGATCAATTTATCTATTTATTTTTATTTGAGACTAATTTGTTTGATTTTAAAATTGACACGAACCATTTTAGGAGTTTAATCTTATTTGACAATAAATTATTACTGGTAGTCTCTTACGTTACACTTACTCAATTTACAGGAGTTGACTACAATTAATCAAGCAATGTAACTCTAACTTAATCCAACTTGATAAAAACATTTAAAATGCAAGATGTATCAAATTAAAAAGGATGTAAATACAGAGTTTTTTTTTTTGTTGGTGCACAAAATGCTGAACAAGGAGTTTGTAGGCGTTTGTGCGGGAGAATATTCTCTTTGTTTGGAATTTTAGATGATGGTTAATCATAAAAGAAGATTGACTTTGACAACTATTGCCTAAGATTTTAACTCTTTTGACATTATTTGATGGTTGTACAAAAGGTACTATACTGAGAACTGACAATGCATTCGTGAAATCATGCTTCTAATATGTAGCTCGTAATATTTTAAAAGCTTAAATATATATTTATAAATATAATTATTTTGATTTTATTACTTTTAAATTTTTTTTATGACTTTTGATTTTTTTAATATTATATTTTTCATCCTTATACTTTTTATTTAAGTCCCTAAAATTTTTTTCTAGTATTTCCCTAAAAATATGTATTTAATCCTTATAAACTTTTAAAATTTTATTTTTTATCCTTATATATATCTTTGAAATCTTCTTTTGATCCTCATAAATATCACCACCAAATAGGTTCAAAAAATATAATATATTATAAAAATGAGAGACTAAAATAGTCTAATAAAAATTTTATATTTATATAAGGACTAAAACTAAAACAGCCTATGTTTATAAGGACTAAATACATATTTAAGCCTCTTTTGAATTAATGATGTGGAGGGTTTGGTTGTAATTTGCTTATCTTTGCATAGTTTAAAATCAGCTTTTCATATATTCAAAGTGAGTTTAATTTTATATATATGAGTTTGTTTAATTTTGATATGCTACCATCCAAATAAATCATCTCACTTTGATGATTTTTTAAGTGATGAATATGAGACTCAATTATTTTTGTTAATGTGACAGTAATTGAATCATGGTATAAGAAAGTATATAGAAATTAAATTATGCATACGATGCTAAACAAAGATGGAAATTGTAAAAATTGAAAATAATGAATATTTCGGACAGATGGGGAACGATTTGGAGAAGCATGTGACCAATGGGCCCCCCCCCAACAACCCCCCCCCAAAAAAAAACCACTAACTAAATAGGGAATCTTCATTAAAAAGAGAGTAAGAAAGGGTTTGTGAAATATGAGATTAGTTTTTATTATAATATATATTTTTTAAATGTGTTTCTTTTGTTTTAACAAAAACTGCACTTTTTAAGGTTAAAACATATCACTTTTTTGTAAGATTATTATATCATGTGTGATCAATGGTCTAAGACAACACTTATAAAAAAATACAATGTTGAAACAAAGATTACACTTTTTAAGGTTAATACATCACTTTTCTTAAGGTTGTTATATCACATTTGATTAATTGTCTATGGCAACACTTTTAAATAGAGAAACAATATTTTGTATATATCAAAGATAACACATCTTAAAAAAAAGTGCTCATTTTTTTTGAAAAAAAGTTCTACCTATGTATATATAGACAACACTTTCACGTGTTCACAAAAACAACTACTGTTTTAGGCCCAGGAAAAAATGTTGCAGTGTTTGATGAATTAAGTGTATAAAAGGAGTTTTACATTTTTATTCTATTATATATTTTTATTTGTAAGATTTTTAAAATAGTGAATAATTGAGTAAAATTTTTGTTGATGTGATGATATGTCTGTGTAAATTTCTTTTTATCTTCACGTTACATCTAAATTAAATTCAACAAATATAGTGTTTTTTTTCTTTATGGAGGTTGCTGGTGTGTTCTCCAATAATGAATTTAAACAACGCGAAAGTCAATGAGCATACAAGTTGAGCAAAAGGGATAACCATGTTATGAAGGGGTATATGTAAACCAATGAAACCATCTAATGGGGTTGCGAGCCCCTCCCTACACATGTGGGCTTTGCTCTAAACTATTGACAACATGCATGTATCATTAATTCAAGATTGCTATCAATTTCCAACATGGGTTCATCACAATATTGGAAGACAAGGTTGTCCCTACTTCACTTGTCCCATTTGTGTAAAATATCCAGATAATCATCCCAACGTATTTCCTTTTCTGATTGTCACTTCTATATATCTATTGACACTCTTACTATATTAAATTTTTATTGAGCTTAACTAAATTACCCTTCTTCTTTCCTAATTGTATGAACAATTAATATAACTTATTTATTAGTCATAAAAATATTTTCAACACAATATTCACTTACAATATCAACACTTAAAATATTTTCAGTAATTAAAACCTTGATACACTTGGTTAAATGTAAATATTTTTTATTTTTTATTCAATCAATATTTAAATAATATAATATTGAGTAATTTTTGAAAACTAGTAAATAAAATGAAAAATAATAAACACTTATACAAGTATGTGTCCTATTTTGTAATTTTTAGCATTTTTATAATTAAAAATTTTAAGTAAACAAATAATACATGGTTCATTAGTATTGACTAATAATTTTGACCACAACTTTTGTTTGCTATCATTGTTCTCAAAATGTATTAAGATAATTTGATATATTAAATTAACAACTTATCCACAAAAAAAATTTAAAATCTAATTTTTTAATCCATTATTGAACAGTATAGAGGCTTAATTATTTACTTTCTATTAAATAAATTATACCTTACATATTTCCAAATAAATAAAAAAATTAAAATTTAAAACCATGGATAGACACACATTTTTGTCTTTCAATATACTATTCATGGCACTGCACCTCAATTAAATATATAACTAATTCAATGTACTAAATTATTTTAATTTTTAATAATAGCGATGTTGAATGAAAAAATTATGGTAAAAAATAAGTAAATGTTGATAAATCCTAATATCATATGTATGTTTAATACCTTTGAAAATTATATAAACGCTAAATGATAAAAATACTAATATGTATGTTGCATATTATGATTTAGTAATTTATCTTTTTTTATTATTAATTTTTACCTGTTATCTTTTAAAAATAGTCAGTACTTTACTGTTTAGATATATATTATTTTAAGAAATTTTTTAACAAAACAATTCAATAAACATGTGGTTATACTAAATATATAAAGTTTAAATACCTACGATATATAGTGATTATATCAAAATGAGATATCTATTAAATATTTTAAAATAATTTTTAATTAAATTAACAATAGTAAGTGTTGAAAATAATTTTATGACTAATAAATAAATTATGTTAATTGTTCATACAATTAGGAAAGAAGAAGGGTAATTTAGTGAAACTCAATAAAAATTTAATTTTATAGAAGTGGCAATAAACATATAGGAGTGATAACCTCCTTTTCTTTCAAAAACCAAATGCGTGTCTCCTTTTGCTAGTCTATCACCAAATGCACCAATTTGATTAGCATTTGATATGACTTATATATAAGGGTGAAATCTAGTTTGTTAAAATGGTGAAACCTAACTTGACCTATTTTCATGTCTATTGACAGCTTTTAATTGTTGAAGCTTCTAATAACTAGTGCAGATTTTTTGATTTATGATTATTGTATTTAATAAGTATTTAACATACTAATTCAGAAAAACATATATAAATGCATCCTGCAATGAAGTAAAAAGCTGGTTGAGGGGTTACCTCTAGTTTTATTTCAAAGTGGTGGTTCTAAGAGCACAAAAATAAGTGAGTGCATATAACTGTATCTATAAAAACTCCACCGCTAAGTGAATACAGGGATAATATGGGTGAGTGTATGTCAAAGAACGTAAGCATTACCCATAGGGGTAGAGCTAGGTTGTTTTATTATGGGGTGCCAATACTTAATTTCACATAAAAAATATCTTAGTAATTTTCAATCTTATTTAAAAATTAAATAAAAATTATCGTATGTAATAGTAATAAATATTTTACAATAAAAACTCAAAAAAAACACATACATACGAAAGCATATTATCTATTATAATATTTAAATATCTAATTAAATAGGAAAATTTCATAAAAGTTAACTAATAATTTTTTAGAGGGGGCCAAATTAAGAAAAATGAACAACTATTGAAAGAAACTAAAAATTTCAAGGGGCTCACTACCCCCTCCTCCCTAACACGACCCACCACCTACTAGTATTTATTATTTGTGCAATGCATGAAAAATAAAATTTTCAATTATTAAAAATATAAGTTATTAATGAAATATAAAATGTAACAAAATATATTTTACAGAATTAATCATCACTGGCTGTTAACTTTAATTATTTATATTTTTTATTCAAGATAAAAATATTTATTAAAATATTAAAAAAATATAAATTCAATTTTATTAATTTAAAATAATAATGATCATGATGAAGGTAAAACATTATACTTGTAATATATGTGCTTTGTTATCATCCATACAATGTAAAAATTTTGTATCACTTATCGTTAATTTCTTTTGTCATGTGAGTATTTAGCTTATTATTATAAAATGAAAAAGAATTGTTAAGACATTGAAAATAAATGTATATATAATTTATTAAATTATATTTAACTTAAATTATTTATAATCATAACGTGTATTAACCATTATCACATAATTTATATGTTTATATCACTCGTGTATGTATGTTTGATATCACCCGTTTGAGATATCACTATTAGTAAAAAAGTTGTTCAATTGTTAATTTATTTTGTCATATAAGTATTATTATCTTAGATAAAATTTTAATATAAATTTATAATAAAAACCGTAAAAACCTTATAAATTTCTTATTACCTACTTTTTGAGGTCATTAAATCCATGGTATTTTATTAATCAAAAGATAAATAATATTCGTCATTAAAGTTGAAAGAATAGAAATCTAATCAATAGATATACATAGTTGTGAGATTTATAGGATAATGAGACCTATAAAATTTTGAGTGAAACATCTAATTGATCCTTAAAAAGAGTTGTAGGACATTAATTTAGTTATTGAAAGAATTATAATATCAAATTGGTTCTCAAAATTTTTGACATCAATCTGATCTTCCAAATATTTAAATTTATTTCAAATTAGTCCAAAAGATTAAAACAATTTTATATTTACTTGAAATAAATTTTAATTTTTCAAGTACCAAATTGATTTTCTATGATCTTTCAAGGGTCAAATTGATATTACAAATATTTTAAATATCAAATTAATGTTCTACAACTCTTTACAGGACCAATTTGAGGTTTTACTCTAAAAATTTTCATAATACTACTTTTGAAATATTATTAATATATATAAAGTTAAAAATGTTAATATTTAATATTTAAAATCAATATTCCTTACCAAGTTGTCATTAACTTAACAATCTAAAAAATAAAAATTAATTTTTCTGAAAATAGTAGAGAGTAAATTCTAGGAATGACAGAAAAAACATAATTAAGCAGGTACCTACGGGAATTACCTACAATGGAGATGGAAATAGGGACAAATTTGATCTCTATGGGACTGAATAAAATCTTCATTTATTAACCAGGTGGAAGGCGGGGAGGTCCTCGCCCCATAAAGACCAACCAAATTCCCATTTAATTGAAATTAGTTAAATAGCCCTTATATATATGTGTGTGTGAGAGAGAGAGAGAGAGAAATGTTATTAGGTGTATAATATTTTTACAATAATTTTATACCTTTGGTATATAAAGGCACATAAAGACAACAAATATTAGTCCATGTGCCTCTATATATTAAAGATGTAAAATTATTATAAAGAAATAATATTGTACACTTAACATTTTTCTATAAATATATATAAAGAAAACCATAGCTTACCTTCAAAAATTGTGTTTTATTGAATTTACATTATATATGTTTTTTCTTTTCTTTTTTTTATTTGGTTTCCTTCGCCCGGTTTTGTGCGAAGAAACGTGAGTCGTGAGAGAACACAAGTACACGTCAATTACGGTAAGAGTCCATATTCACATCATGGGGCTTTCGAATAAGATTTCGTGTTTGATGTCACCAATATTATACATTATTATATATATTAATAAATGGGAGCACATTGGATTGGACATTGATATCTTTTAACCCGCCAAATATGATACAAATCAAATCAAGTACCTCCCTCCTCCTAATACTTCATGCATGACAAGCTTTACTTTTGACTAATTATAACGCACATAGCATGGAAATTGCCTTATGAACTGGCATTACATGCGGAGTGATTTCATCTACAATAAATTTAAAGGCAAATATATATTTTTGAAAGCCCCTTTTTCCATTTCATTGACACTGATATATAGATTTCATATCGGACATATTGGAAACAGAAAATTGATTTATCTCTCAATCTGCACTAACATTTTAATTTTAACATTTTCCCTCCTTGCGGGTAAACTTATAACATTTTCATACTATTATTACCATTTCCTTTTTCCAACTAAGTATTCGAAAGGCATATCACCACGGCCATATAATAATAATAATAATAATAATAATAGGTACTTCATAGCTGTTGCGTTTATACAATGAATTAAGTAATAGTTGAAAAATAATTTAGAAAACAAAAGTGGGGTTTTGTGTCAGAGTTTAACTGCAATGACAGATACGCACCCACCGTAAGGTACTATACACACAAACCGGTGACTAGAAAGTTTAACCGGGTGGGAGAGGCTAATAGAGAATATCCTCGTTGAAGTCATGCTTCTGTATCATCCAAATATTAAACGACAATAATTGGGGGTTTCAGATCAGCTCCAAAGTAGCAGGAATAAAAAGGTTTAATTGTAGATTCCTGTAATTTTATTTAATTTTTAATTAAATTTTGATAATTTAAAAATTTATAATTTAGCTTTTATATTATATAAAATTTTCCAATTTAAATCCTAAAAATAATAACAATTAAAAAAAATGTAATATTTTTAGTATATTTTATCTTTATTTATTCCATTTCTCCTGTCTCATCCATCTTCGAACTTCACCACCCTAACCACCATAAACAATCTATCCAAACTATTAAACAATTAAAAAGCACACAACAAAATAACAATACCCATTATGCGGAATCAATTAGAAATCATCCCCACATTCATATAATACCCATTGCGCCTTGAAGGTGTTGACCATGGCGTTCAGAGAATGAAACGGTGGCTGAGGCGTTCGAAGTTCGAGGGCCGCGATGGCGTGATGGCTGCGCCGTATGGCGAACACGAGAGGAGGAGGTCGAAAGAAGGGATTTATGAAAAGTAGAGATTTGTTTGCCGGAAAAAAGGTGAATGTGTTAGAAGATTATCAATTTTAGAATAAATAATCAGTTTTAGGAAAAATGAGATCACCATGGTTTATAATAAATCTACCGTACAAAGAAACAAAATTTGAGTCCCTCATTCTCCACTTCAAATTCCCTCCTGTAATTCCCACTGTTTTCTCCTTCTCTATCTAGCTAACTATGAGAGCCTTTACCATCTAGAAGTCTAGAACACATTCAACAATGCAAGAATGTCCCTTTGCTATTCTTCCAATTTGGTCGCACTCCACTCACCAAAGCATCAAAGCCTCTCCGTAAGTTTTACCTCAAAGCCTCCTCAGTTCATCAAGTTATTTCGTATAAGTTCAGTTCCTCATGCTTTGCCGTCTTGGTGTAGAAAATCACATGAACCCACCAAGTTTTAGAGAGAAAGATTGAAACTTTATGCTTCCATGACACAATGTCAAAGTGCTAAGGCCACCCCCATCTTCATTTAGAAACAGAGCCCAAACGGTGTTAGTGGCTTCAACTGGGTATGTTGGGAAATTTGTGGCGAAAGAGTTAAAAAAATTTGTGGTTCAAGGGATGCAAAGAAATTCTTGCAATTTTAGCAAACTGCTTTGAGTGAACCACGTTGGAATGGGGAGTCTCAGAATATTGATAATTTTATCCTTTAATAAAAGAGTGTTTAGACTATATTTTGTATAGATTATATTAAAAGAGTGTATCAATAAATATATTATTTTTAGTCATAAATTTTTATTCTACATACATTGAATAATTTAGATTAATGAATTTTATGACACATGACTTTATTAGATGCACCATAATATTGTTGGAAATATTTTTGTAAGGTGGTTAATAACAGGGACCCAATTAATTTTTTTAAAAATAATAGGAACCTAATTATAAACTTTTAAATTATAGGGATATAATTAAAAATTAAGTGAAATTATAGAGACCTATATGTAATTAAACCTAATAAAAAACAGAATTATGTTTCAATTTCAATGAATCACCAGCACAATAAATAATAATAATATAACAACAACAATAATAATAATTTAATTTTGATGCAATTAATTACTATTATTTAATTATATCTATCTATTTGCATATTCTTTAAAATACTATCTTCATCTTGAATAATTATATAGTTATAAATACTCACTTGGAATTAAGAAAATGATTAGTAAAATATTAATATTAGTAAAAGTTAAGAATAATTTACTAAATTACCATTGTCTCTTTTCAATACTCTAATTTCCTCTCTCCTCATTCACTAATGAATTAATAGTATTTAATAGGCTATATTATTGATAGAAAATAATTAATACTACCTAAACTTTTGAAATAGAAAATTATTTTGGACAAAGCAAATTTTTAAAATTAACAATTATTAAAGGACAGAAGAATAACAAGTATTAAAATCAAATATATTTATTTATATTATATTGGATTAGAAATAGGTAAAGGTAGCCCAATGTGGTACCATAGATCACCCATATGATGTCCCTTAGATATTCTTCTTAATTTATTGAGATATCTTCTATAATGACTACAAGATAGTACAAGATATCCTATTATTTTACAAAATCTCATATTGTTCCATCATATCTTCTATATTAAATTATATCTCCTGTAAATACAAAATATATCTAATATCTATTAAATCCTGTAAATATCTTCTCAATACCAGAAAAATCATCTCCAAATATATCAATTTTTATATCTCTCTTTAAAAGGGAGCCCAAAGCCACGTGGTAATACAATTCTAACTCTCATTTCACTCTCAAAACATTTGCCCCTCCCACCCGCGCTCGCATGGATGCTCGGAGGACACTTGCGGTCATAGCTATACTTTTAGGTAAGAACATATAGTGTTAAATTCAATAGTGTTAAATTTAATTCAATTTTTTATACAGTGAGTATATCTAAATTGAATCTTAATAAT
This sequence comes from Dalbergia oliveri, assembly GCA_030441495.1. NCBI lineage: Eukaryota > Viridiplantae > Streptophyta > Magnoliopsida > Fabales > Fabaceae > Dalbergia > Dalbergia oliveri. The sequence continues at coordinate 9,780,337 of JAMLFY010000011.1, forward strand.
ATTTGATAATCTGAGTCTTAAAAATTTAGGTTAAAAATTTGAAAATAAAATATTTTAAATCTTCAATATGTTTAATTTTTTTAAAAAATATATTTTGATTTCTTAAGTGCCTGATTAAAAAACTCAAACAAATAACTATTAGTTAAAAGACAATAAAAACAAAGGCGAAGACGATGAACTGATCCAGTTTTTAATTCGTTGTCACGGCTGCAAGAGTCTGCTGGTTGAAATCGCACATTACAGGATTCGAAACGCTTGGTTATCAATTGCTATTTGTAATTGGCAATTACCCTTTGCCATATGGGGGAAGGGGTAAATTTGAAGGAAAAATCTTTACTCCTAATGAATTCATATTAAATGTTATACCAAAAATAAATTCATATTGATTGTGGGTACCATCTTTATCAATGTTATATTTTCATTTATAATCCTTAATTAGACACTTGCACAATCCATTACCATATAATGGGGTGGTTGATCTTTTTTTTTCCCGTAAATAATGGGGTTGATCTTAATTGCGATAGGAATTGAACTTTCAGATTCTTTGTACACAATATCATAATGAAGGGGAATGATTTTTTATGGGAGATATTGCACGCAATGAAAGAAGCTTAGATAGCTAACTTTTGTTATTATCCCCACCGCGGCCCAAAAAAATGCAGTTTTTCTTATGACGCTTTCCATAAATGAAAACATAGTAACAGATATTATTATGAGTATCTACTATCTTCATATATATAACTATATGAGATTGTGTCTGTCTGGGCTTTACTCCTTTTCCCACAAAACTACTCATGCTTTGGCACACCCAACCAATGACTTAAACTCATTTATGCAGATATTTTAGATTTAATTAATATATTATTCTCTATAATTTTACTAAAATTCTAATTACATCTCTATAGTTTAAAATTTTATAATCAAATTTTAAACCTAATATCTATTACAAAAATTAAAAAATTAAGTATCACTAAAAATTTGGTATCAAATATTATACAAAATGTTTCAATCTTAATAAAAATTAAGTATATTTTGCTAAATTGTCCTTATTTATTTTGTCTATCTCTTCTTTAATTATTGATTTTCATTTACTCTCTTTCTTTCATTACTAAAAGATAAAATTGGAAGAAAATAATAAATATCTAAAATTCATAAATGGATAGTTATTTATGAAAGAATAAAATTTGAAGATTGGGCAATTATTTTCAAATGGAGTGAATAAAATAATAATAATAACAATAATAATAATAATTAAATTTTGATGCACTTACTCATTCAATTAAATAGTCTCATTTATATGACTTTTTAAATAATATATAATAGATTTAATTACTTTTATTAATTTCACTATACATAATTAGACGATTATATAAAAAAAATGACAATAAGAATTAAATTTTAATAATAACAATAATAATAATAATAATAAAACTCAAAACGCATAAGAAAGGAAAATCTGTCACCAAAAATCTGACTATAAAGCAAACCCTTTGTCTCTCCATTTATTGCTCTCTCTCTCTCTCTTCTCCACACACAGTGTCTAGAATGCCTCTGTTGTTCTCTGTCTGAGTCTCACTGCGATAGAAAGAAACAGACAGGCATTCACTCATCTGCATCAATTGTGAAAGAGCTGGCCTTGACACATCACATAGAGAAAGCAAAAAAGCTTTTATCTTCTTTCCATATATAGGAGAGAGAGAGATCTGCACCATAAAGTAACCCTCCTTCTTAGTTCTTAATCCCAAAAAAACTCACAAATTCTAAATCTCTCAAGGGTCCTAGCCACATAAGATAAAAAATTAACCACATTTGCCCTCACCGTTTCATTTCAGTCGCTTATAAAAGGGTCATCAAAATTCCCATTGTAACATACACTAATCACTCAATCATCACCCAAAAATGGTTGAATCACAACCAAAGTTCTTCATCCCAGACTCAATCCAGGGTGTGAGTTATGACATTGCAGGGCAGATTAAGATGATATGGGATGTGATCAAAGCGCCATTGATAGTGCCTTTGCTCAACCTTAGTGTGTACATTTGCCTAGCAATGGCCCTCATGCTGTTCATTGAGAGGCTCTACATGGGTGTGGTCATCATCTTGGTCAAGCTCTTCTGGAAGAAACCTGAACAACGATACAAGTACAACCCTATCCAAGACGATGTTGAACTTGGTAGCTCCAATTTCCCCGTTGTGCTCGTGCAGATTCCAATGTTCAATGAAAAAGAGGTGCGTGAGATTAAGGGTCTGTTTCGATTGCATTTTCATTTCCCGTTTACTTTTTCGTGTTTTTTTATTTTCAGAATTTCGTGAACGAGATATTGGAAATAAGATTTCATTGGTTTTATAATTTTTTTCATGAAATTTTGAAAATAGAAAATATGAAAAATATAAATAGGAAATAAAAACTGGAAAATTATGGTGCCGTTTCCACTGTTTTAAGTGTCTTCTGTGTGCTTTTATGTTTGATTATGATGCTGTTCTGGCTTTTTTTCTGTGAAAAAGGAGAACTTTGAAATGGGTGCTTATGCATTTGGTTGGTTTGTTCTTGTGGGTCAGGTTTACAAGGTGTCCATTGGAGCAGCTTGTAATCTTTCATGGCCAGCGGATCGTCTCGTGATCCAAGTACTCGATGATTCTACTGACCCTGTCATCAAGGTAACTCAAAATCTTGGCACATTGATAAAATGGTCTTTGATTTTTGTTTTTTTTTGTTTTTATTCAATTTCTAGCTGTCCAATTGGTGTTTCCTGCAATTTTAACTTTTTTTTTAATATCTTCAGCTTTTACCATATCTGCATATTTGTCAACTTTGAGATTAGCATATATTGTGTGGTGGTGGCGGCGGCGGCGGTAGTGGTTGGAAGCGGGGAAAAACTTGAAATACATTTATGTTCCAAGAACATCTACTATTACATATGTTTAATTTTTTTTATAAGTTTAAAATATTTTAAATTAAAATTAAATTATTATAATTGTTCCTCGAACATGCATTACATATGCTCCAGGAGTATGTAGACCCGAGAGGGAAGTAATGCTTTTTACCATTCAAAATATGATTTCAAGTCCCAAGAGAAGAAGGGGGTGACTTTTTTCTTGTAGTATCACTCCAGGCCTCAATCTCATCATTTTTTCATCTTTCCAAATTCCAAAATTGACACGTCCCAATTTATTTTTCTTCAACGCATGGAATAGCTGCATTTATTATTTGTATTTTGCATAAATGATGAATTCAACAGCCATATTGAATTTGTATACTTGTTTTTCATCTATTTATTTTGTGAATTGAATGAGACATTAATTAAATGCGGAACCAATTTCCTTTGAAAAAATAAAATAAAATTGGGTGGTGTTGCAGCAAATGGTGGAGATGGAATGCCAGAGATGGGCAAGCAAAGGCATCAACATAACGTACCAAATAAGAGAGAATAGAACGGGTTACAAAGCAGGTGCACTGAAAGAAGGACTTAAGCGTAGCTATGTGAAGCACTGCGAGTATGTGGCAATCTTCGATGCAGATTTCCGGCCAGAGCCTGACTTCTTGAGGCGAGCCATTCCTTTCTTGGTTGGCAACCCTGACATGGCCCTTGTCCAAGCACGTTGGAGATTTGGTATGCTAAACTTACTTTCTAATCATCATTTAATTCAATTCTTTATAAGGCGATTAGTTTTTTTTTTGGTCTGAAGGCGATTAGTTTTAGCGAAGCTGTTGTCTTTTCATCTGATCTTTCAAATCTTAAAAATATTTTTTTTTCAAACAATTTAGTATTTAAATCGTGTAGATTAAAAACCTTAATGTTAAATATAATTTTTTTTTTACAATAAGTTGTCTCTATTTAAGTTAAATTAATTGAAATTAAATGAATTTTAAATATTGGTAATTTAAAGGGCGAAAAATTCACTTCACTTCGCCTTAGTTTTAACACTCATTTTGACCTCACTAATGCAATGCACTACTGACTTTTTTTCCTTTTTACTGAGTTCCTCGATTCGTAGTGTCGGTGGCATATCTTTATCTAGTTTTTTTTTTTCATTTAATGAAATGGAGTTGTTTTGTGCTATTTTATTTTGGTTTTTGTGTAGTGTGTGGACTTTTCACTTTACCCTTTATCCTGAGTTGACCTGGGTTAGCCCAACAAGGGGAAGGGGTCCACGGAAACAAACCCTTCAATCACGGGTGGGGACCATAACGAGCCACCCCTTTGTTGTTACGCTTGTTTCCTTCACGGTCTTGCCCCCGCTTAAACGAGTAAATTAAAAAATTTAAAGATGAAACTAAACAAAAAAGTGTAAGGACACAACCAGAAGAAACAAATAAAGACACCTACTTCAACTGCTAGTTTTGTAGCAGCTGCCAGGGACTTAATAGTACGGCTGGTTTTTGGTTTGTAGATTCTGTAATTATGATCTAAGTAAAAGTTTGTTTCATAATTAATTTTTTTTTTCCAAATCAAAATTTGAGTTTTGCAAATGAAAAATTAATCATGGGAGTAGTGTGATTGTGGGAGGGGTAGTTTTGTCAATATAAGTGAAGAAGAGGGGAGTGACTGTGAGGTGTGTGTACGATGAAACGGGTGGCAACATTCTGGGAAAGACAATGGTAGCGGGGCAAATTTGTCATTTCAGAATCCATCTAGCGAGACCACTTCCCACGTGCTTTTGCAGTGTACTTTTTTTTCGAGTTTGGATCGAAAAAAATTTCTGACGGTATAGTTAATACCATGTGCCTATTGGTGTACCTTACCCCTTTCCTTGCCGACACTTCATCTATTCTCCTTCTCCCTTGTTACTTCATGTGAGAGCACAACAGTAATCAACTTCATAATAAACTTTGTCGGGTAGCATTTTTTCCATCGTTTAATTTGTAATGACGATATATAATATATATTATATGAGAATTACTAATTTTAATTACGCTACATTATTTGATGTAACATTATGTTGTGACTTGTGTCATTTGTGTGTGGGGCCATATAGCAGACTTTTACAATTTCATTGTGCCTCTGGACCGCCACCGGTAACGGAATTGTGTCATTTTGTCGTGCGAATGGGTACTTCGCCTTATGGAAAAAGTTAAAAAAAAACCTGCGTCATTTTATAATGATGTTATTTATTAAGAAAAACAAAATACACATAAGTGACATAAACTTACACCCACCGTGATTTTTTTTTATTTCATTTGTTTCTTATTCACAACCCTCTATTTTGAATTATGTTCAATCAATTTCACCTTTGAATGAAGATAGCAAGTAACGAATTGTGGATTGTGTGATAGTGAATGCGGATGAGTGTTTGTTGACAAGAATGCAAGAGATGTCCCTGGATTACCACTTCACAGTAGAGCAAGAAGTTGGATCAGCCACTCATGCTTTCTTTGGCTTCAACGGTAATTCAATTAACTTTCTAGTTAATGCATCATCACCTTAATTACTACGTACAAGATATATACCATAATGCAATATTTCATAGGTTAATTATTTAATTAATTACCATTATTAAACTTGGAACCTAATAATGTTGCAGGGACAGCGGGTGTTTGGAGAATAGCTGCTATCAATGAAGCAGGAGGGTGGAAAGACAGAACAACGGTGGAAGATATGGACCTTGCTGTTCGTGTCAGTCTTAGGGGCTGGAAATTTCTGTACCTTGGGGACCTCCAGGTGAGTGTTATTTCTTTTTGCATCCAGTGAATGGAAACGACTCATATATATAAAAGATTGTCATGTTTGGATAGAGGTAAAAATTGAGGTAAATATTTTACGGGCAAGTCTTTTATAAAAATTTTACTCTCATTTCTATTCCCATCCAAACATTACCCACAAATGCTATGCTGCCTAAAAAAGTATGTCAGAATTTTATTTTATTTTAATTAAAATATTAATGGTTATTGAATGGAATAAAATAGTATGGTCTATTATCTATATAGGAATCAATAATTATGTCGTATTTTTCTGAAAAATAAATTTTAACAAAAATTATGGCTCTCTAGCATTCTTCTTCTGCTTCTTCCAAGTATGGTATTCTATTATTGCAACTTTATCATATAGTAATGGTGGTTGTTTTTAAATGGCAAACATCAACTATCTTCAGGCGAAAAGTGAGCTTCCAAGTACTTTGAGAGCCTTCAGATTCCAGCAGCACCGTTGGTCTTGTGGTCCTGCTAATCTCTTCCGCAAAATGGTGATGGAGATAGTAAGGAACAAGGTTAGCTTTTTCATTCATATACTGTATATTGTGAAAGAAAAGGAAAAATTTAAATTAAGAATGAAGAACCAAACAAAAAGGTAAATATATATATTCTGATGTTCTCCTTTTTTTTTAATGTACATTTCTGCAGAAAGTGAAGTTTTGGAAGAAAGTGTACGTTATATACAGCTTCTTCTTTGTCCGCAAAATCATAGCTCACATGGTCACCTTCTTCTTCTACTGTGTCGTGCTTCCCCTTACAATTTTGGTCCCTGAGGTTCACGTTCCAATATGGGGTGCTGTTTATATTCCCTCCATCATCACCATTCTCAATTCAGTAGGAACACCAAGGTAAGATTTGTACTCCTTTTGTACTTACCAATTTGTTATTTTTAGATAGGTTTTTCTTAAAAATGCTATTCAAACACCCAAAAGTGGGTGTATTAAGACACACTTAACAACTATTGAATATGATGTAACTATTGGAATCCAGTAACAACCATTGGATGTGATGTGATGAATGAGTGTGTGGAGTAACTATCACAACCAATGGCCTAAGCTGGGCCCAATAGACCCACTTTTTGGGTGTTTGAATAGCACCACTTGTTTTTCTTCTTTAAGTCATCAAAAGTTTTAAGTTTTCTATTGAAGACTCCGTCTTTTACATTTTCAATGCACATGATGTATTGAAAAGTTTAAGAACTCATCACATTTTATTCTTTAACGAGTATCATTAGGGCACTTGTTAAAAAAGCATATCAAGATTTAATACCTCAATTAGTGCTAATTAAAAGCTGTGTGGATCATGTGCAGGTCCATTCACTTGTTGTTCTATTGGATCCTATTTGAGAATGTGATGTCATTGCACCGTACAAAGGCCACATTTATAGGCCTGCTTGAAGCTGGGAGAGCCAATGAATGGGTTGTTACCGAAAAACTCGGAGACTCAGTGAACAACAATAAGAATAAATCAGGAGATGCTGCTAAGAAGACTAATGTCAAGGCCCCTAATAAGAGGACTCGATCCAAATTTGTGGAAAGGTCAGTTGTTCTTTTTTTTTTAATACTACTTTAGCTTTATTTTTTCAAAGCCAATAATTGAATCTGCATTTTGATATTATAATATCAAGTTCTTCATCTCGATTTACACTCATACCCACTAAAGGTTCTAGATTGTGTGACCAATAATTTAATGATTGCGAGGGAAATATATGTGGCACTCTAGCTAATAGGTTCTTCCTAGTGACTGATTTGGCTTTGGTTATTCTGTTCCCCATCAGCTAAGATTCTTTGAGTAGGTAAGCTATTATATAGACAGAAAATTGGATTCTAGTTTCTTCGAAATTCTTTTTAATTTCAGTTGCAAATAGGCAGCGTGCTACCAAACCCTCCTGTCACATGCACATGACAGAATATTTTAGAAGATCACATGCACATGACATCAGGTTTTAAGAAAACATAAATTAAAATTCTTATAGAATGAGCTCAAGAAATATAAGGATATACCTTATGTCAAGTTAAAAGAGAAGCCGGAATATACTCTATGTCTTGAACCAAACTATACTATAGGAATTTGAACTTTGAAGTATCTTTTATACATAAAGGTCTTAAATTTTCTCAATACCTGTAAAATTACTTCATCTAATTTTCCTTTTAATGTTTGGCTAATGTGCTTGTTCCCTTTTACCTTTTCTTTGAACATGAACAGACTTAATGGACTGGAGCTGGGATTTGCTGCATTCCTGTTCCTCTGTGGATGCTATGATTTTGTGCATGGGAAAAACAACTACTTTGTGTACCTCTTCCTTCAGACCATAACCTTCTCAATTGTAGGATTTGGCTATGTTGGCACCATAGTGTAAAAGCTATCACTGAGCCAACACCTGATCAAGATACTTCAGTTTCAACAGTGGTGTGTCCATATCTTACTAGTTTGTCCTCTACAGAATGGATATTAAAGAGGGTTCTGATTACTTCAAGCAACAAAGTGCTGTGCCAAATCTGCAGCTAATTTAGAGCAAAATCATTTTCATTTTGTGAAAGATATAAAATCTTTCCAAGATTTTTCATTGTCATCAGTCAAGAAGGTCTGGACAAATCACAGGCAAAAGCTATGTGAATTTTAGAACTCATTAGATAGGCTTTGAGTATAGCCAAAAGTGCTTAAATTAGAGTTTTAGACAAGAAGTAGATAGTGTGGTTTCGTTTGCATACATTGTTTTGTGAGATTTTACAGTTATATAGTTCATGGATCTTGCTATTAGTTTTTCCTTAGTCTGAGCCTAATAATATGGTGGAAAGAAGTTGCACTTCAAATTCATGTCTTTCCCATTGTTTCCCTAAGGAATGAAATTTTATTTACCGTATATTCAATCATGGGTTGCTCCTTTTTTGATAAAATCACTTGTGGGAAGTTAGGGCTTTAAGTAAAATAAGAACTTTTTCAAGAACGTGGTTACAAATTTCATTCACACTAATAATTAGAAGTTTCACGAATGATAGCATCTATAAACTTCTTTTATAATGACGGAATGTTAAAATTCTAATCTAAATGTGCTCTCATTTAAAACCAGCAATATTTTTTTCAAGAATTTGGTTACAAAGATTGCAAATTTTACCTAGCTCTCTCTCATTGACGGATCCATAAAAATTAGATGATGGGGATAAAAATAATACATAAGCATGATAAAAATATTTCACATAATTTTTACTTTAATGTGAGGTCAAGATTATAAAATAATGGGGCAAAATGATTATACATCTAAACACTTCTAATAAAAATTTTAGATCCTAGTGGGGGACGAACCCCCTCTCCCTTGTGCATAAATCCGCCTCTCTCTTTCAAACACTTATGCCTCTACTCTATGGTTAAGATCCAAAGTATAATTTTATTCACACAAGTTTTTCAATGATTAAATACCTATATACTTCTCATTTGTTAGAAGCTGCAATAAGCTGTGATGTTGAGATTGTTGTTGATGAATGATGGATTTCTAGTCTTGAATTTGTTGACCTGAATTCTAGATCTTGTACTTGTTGGTACTGATTTGCAAATTTTTCTTCCCAAATTTTTGCTGAGTACCAAGCTCAAAAAGAGATTTAGGATTTTCATACAAAACCTCTCTTTTGAATTGCATTTCCAATCCATTCACAAAGCAAGGTATCAGTATTTTAGGATCATGCATATTAACATGATGAACATGAGCCACAAAAGCTAGATAATGCTCCGTTACTCTACTGATTTGTTCTTTGATTGAGTTCAACAAACCTCCATAGAAATCAAGTATGAGGTCAATGAAAGCACCATTGATGCGTGAATAATTTGGGAATCAAAGAAATTAGAGATAATAGAGAGGATAAGAGAACAGTTTTTACTAACAATTTACCTCCATGATTTACAAATGAGACTATTATCCTATTTATACTATTTTTATCTTCCATCCGCTTGCTTCAGAAATCAATTTTATTTTGAGTTTCACCAAAAGATTAAAAAGAAACAATGTAGCCTTTTTGGGAGCACTCTCCTGTTTCTACTCATGCCTTGTGGCCAATCATTTGTATCTTGTCCTGGCAAGAATCATGAATTGTAATTTTGGTTACTTCAAGCAAAAGTGTTTTGTCCGTGCAACCTTTTCCCCTAATTTTATATCTCTTTACTTGCTGTCCAATTTTATTAGCAGGGTATTTGTAAGCATATGCATTCCTAATCCTGAGTAATGATACTTTAACTCACTAATATTTCTTGAGGTTAATATAATAAGGTGGGTGCCACCGAATTAAACTCCTTAAGATGATTGGAAGGGCCAAAATAACTTTTAGCCGCTTGTTAAAACAAGCAACAATGATTGTTCTCTTTTATGTACGAGGAACCCTCGAGGTAAGATTATCCTCAAAAAGGCTTGTCGTGCTGAAACAACACAATGGTCAAAGCAAGATCTAGTACTCGTACTCTCCTTCAATGAAGCTGTTCTTGTATATACTAACGTAATTTCATTATTACGATAACTGTTTAATAAGTAAAGCTCTTTTAACAAAGCATTAATATTATATTAATAAAACAATATCTAAAAGTCACAGAAATAAACTGCATTTCTGTCCTTTATGTATTTTTAAAATTGTCGGAAAGTTCACTGTTTCCATTCAAAAAAAGTCCTTGAAAACATAAAACTAATTGAAAACAACAAATGAAAAACTGAAAACTGTCTTTTGATGCCAAATATATCCTTCGGGTGTATTTGATTTTAGATAATATTTTTTAGTTTTTATTTTTTGTTTTTAATTAGTTGCCTATGTTTTAAGATTTTATGAAATAAATAGTAAAAATTATATATTTTAGTTTTTGTTTTCTTTTCTAATCGTATTTCATCCATAAAATTCTAAAAATAGAAAATTAACTGCAAATAGAAAATGAAAAATGAAAAGAGTTTTTTTTTGGTCAAGTGAGAATACTTTTCTTGAAAAAAAAAAAGGAATTTTCATTCACCATAAGTCCATGATGTGCAAATTGAGCATCCCAAACCTTTTTCATTTTTGGGTCAGGCATCCGGACCTTGTGCAATGCAAAATTTTGTGCAGAAAATCTTATGCTAAATTCAACTATTCTGATTTGTTATTTGTTTTTGTCAGAACTATTCTTTCTTGTTCTGTGGTCAAAAACCGTCCTTCAGATCTTCACTTCAGGAGGGCCTTACACTCGGGCCACTGGACTGGTAGGTTATTGGCATAATTGGGCTACTTCCTAATCGACAAGCCACTCAGTTTTGAAGGTAACCCTACTGCAATGGTACAATGCACTGCCTTTCCACTTTCCTTAATGCACGCCTGGCCCAAGCCGAGCTTGTCAATTTTGGGTTGCTATGGTCCCGATTTGGTTACTGCTTCTACAGTCCGGAAACCTCTTTGGCCAGTACCATAGGGCTTGGAGTCAAGATTCAAAACATTAGGAATTTTCAGATATACATAGTGGGAATTGAAAAAGTATTATCTCTATAACTTTTATCTTTCTAATGGGTTTTGTCTATTATACACCCACCAAAAGTCAGGTGTATAATAGAAAAAGGATGAAAAAATGGATTCGAATAGAGCATGCGGTCTAAGAAAAATGGAAATATGGTTTATTTACAACACTTTTCATTTAAAAACAGTTCCAACAACAACAATTGAAAAGGATGAAAACATGAAAATGTCATTTCCAATTTTGTGTGTCTTTTGAATTCAATGATCAACCAAATGTATTTTCATGTTTATTTTTCATTTTTAATGAAAATGAAAAATCCAAATGCGCTCTAAAAGACTAATTTTTGGATAGCCTTTACATGATAAAATTTAAATTGGTAAAAATTTATTTTGATCCTTTTGAAATTGTACGGGAAGGTCACTATAATTTTTTAAATTAAAAGATATTGATTTAACCCATGAAATTACATAAAGTGATTTAAGATAATTTCTACAATAATGTTTGTGAATACTATCTAGCTTGACTTACCAAAATGAACAATTTGATTTATTTATTTTTTACAATTTCAGACACTAAATTGGTAAATTTTTAATTTCAAAGATTAAAATAAAACACTTATAAAGTTTCAAAAATCAAAACAAACCTTTATATTCACAAGTAAAGGTGCGTTTCTTTTAAATTTTTTAAAAAGGGATTGTGACACTTACGTTTTATATATCATTGAAAAAGTTGAAAGGTTCTGTGTATATTTTTTCTTGAGCAGAAACAAAAGCTATAGATGTGAGTGTAATACACAAGGTTATTGAATCACTGAGCGCGTCATCACTTTGCTAAACCTCGAGTTTGAACCTTATGTGGAAGAGATGGCTGATAGGCAGTGGAGTTGTTTTCATTCAGAAACTCCAGAGGCATTTGGCAGATTAGTTCAGCAATTTTAAGCAAACCTTCCATCCTCAAATGGAGGGAAGGTGTACCTTCGAGGACAATGGGTTCCCTTTTGCCATCAACAACTATCTCCAGATGTTGAAGATTGTGCCTTTTCTCATATGATGGGGTGACGTGAATTGGGATGCAATTTTGCACTCTATCACCAGAGAAAGTGGTTCATGGACTTATTATGGTCCACGGTAACCACTCCACGCTTCCTCAAGAACCAATTTCTAAACCATGATGCTCGGATGTGGACTCAAATTTTGAGGTGTCGAATCATATGCCCATTTCTCACACCAGCACCATTTCACCAGACCGTTGTGTTCTTTTGCATTGTTTGGTGTCTGAGCTACCTATTGATTTGGGCAAGGTGCACTGGAGGCAAATGCAGACAATACCCAAATCTAAAAATGCTATGGCCTTTCCTTCCACCATAACCGCCATACCCAAATCAATGAGAAGCTTCATAAATATCAATTTCTCATGTACTAAAATGCTTTGTGTCTTCATAATAACAGAGTTTGAATCTACATTTTTACTACTACTGCATAACAATAGTTCCTGTTCCTGACTTTTTTGTGTTTGACATATTATGAAGGTTGGAATGTTATAAGTTTCAAATAATCAAGGATTAGATAAATTATGCAGCAGGCTATATATAATGACAGTGAAGAGTAATTTTAGTTTTAGGACTGAGTGCCACAGTCTATTATTTTTTATTTAATTTTAATGCCAGTCGTTTAGGACACATTGGTAGAGAACTTATTATTACCACCGAACTCGCATGCCTTAACCATTATCAGCCAATCCTTTTAAATTTATTTTAAATGGCTAATGATACTTTTTTACTCTAAAACAAACGCATTGACATGTTTGCTTCCTTCAAATTAGTTAGAATTTAGTGGATTGTGGCTCAATTCAATCCATTTTCACTAAATACATGGCATTAATGCCTTTCATGTCCGCCATATCATGTCCTCAACTTATTATGCAGCAGCCAATCTTCTTGCTATTGCAGAGCTTTTGATATTAAGATAGCAGCACAAACCTTCTTGCCATTGGAAGGGTACAGATATTGAGTTGTAAGTTGATATTAAATGTTTCTCATTCATGCTTTAATTATTGCCAATTAAGCATTTCAATTTCACCCTCCATTGAAATAATTGCATTTGCCATTATTTTTTCTTAATGATAGCATGAAGCATCGATGTAATTCCCTTAACACTCATTACTGTCAGAACTCCATCTTTATTTATTTTGGTCTGAAACTCCATCTTTATTCAAGTTGGTGCATATGTTTTCAATCCTCATGTTGGGTTTAAAAGGAAATTCAGACTATGAAAATATGGACCAAGACATATACTTAGGCACTGCAAAGTTTCAGCATTTAAAAATGCAAAAACACAAGAATTCGGACAAAGTAACCAAAGAGAGTAAGTATGTAGACCAATGACAGCATAAAAACTTGGACACCAACTAAATGACCTAAAAAATATACCGCAGGGTTGAAGTTATAAACCAAGTAACTAAATCTTAATTTACTTACATATTGGGAAATCTAACTGTTACTAACATATCGGAAAAACTCTTTGGTTGATTTTCTTCGATGGATGGTAACTTGAAGCATTCACATGAACACATGTAAAAAGAGAAATATATAAACTGATTTTTTATGTCTAAGAAGTCCGAAACAATTTGTATTGAGCAAAACCAATGATCGTATAACATTTCATATTAATGGCTCGGAATAAACTAATAATGAGATATATCTTTCTACGCACAAATTATTGAGTGACTAATATAATAGAAGAGGGCTATTTTTATTGTAACATGATCACAAGTTTTTTTTTGGTTACACATGATCACCAGTCTGTTAGATTAGATTAAATTAAAGTATTTGTAACGAAGCAAAATATGAAGTGTTTTGTATTTATATAATTTTAGAAAATTATATTAACCTTAAAGGTTTAGTATAATTACATTTTGTATCATTCTATTTCATAAAACTATCATTAACATTTTCTAAGATTCATTAAAATTATACTAATCTCCCATATAGATATTAGTTTATTAATTTATGTGACAAAAAAAAAAAATGAGACCTATGCATAATTAATAAGGATGAAATTGCTACATCTTGACTCTGTTTTTTTAGTGAATGGGAAGGAATAAAAAACAGAAAACAAAGAAATTACAAACGAAGGTGGGACCCTCCAAGCTTATTAGCCTCTAAGCTCGGAATAGCACTGTCAGGCGGAGACTCCCATAGCTAAAGAACCTCATGTTGGTTAGCTCCTAGCTTTGCCATAGCATCAGCACAATAAACACCACAAAAAGTGATTTGATAGACATGCACTATCGATTAAAATCAAGATATTAAATTTAACATAAACATTATTACCAAAAAATAAAATAAACACCATCCCTAGTGGGAAAAATTATTTTATTACGGAGAAACAGTAAAATAATAGCAATAATATGAAATTTGAAAGAAAATTACTTCCATTATGGAGTGTCAAATCTCATACAGTGCAAGCTTTTGGACAAAATAACAATGACGGAAGATTGTGACCTGTACACCATGTGAAAGGATCAGTGCAGCATGTGAAGGAGAATGTCAGTGCGCTAGGCGGAGAATCTCTGCATTGTGACAGAGCTTTATAAAATCTCGCATGGTGCGAGATTCCTGGCTGTCCCGTCGCGTATGGCCACAACCACACGTCTTCGCCCCAGAAACCTCGCATGGTGTGAGATTCCGCCAGTCTCATCGCGGCCACTGCCACGCATCTCCTCCTCAGGAAGCTTGCATGGTGCGAGATTTTTTGCAATTCCAATCACACCGAAGCGCCATAGCACGCGGGAATCTTGTAGGAGATCTCGTGAGTAGCATGCACTCATACCCAGCAACACAACGAGAACCAACTGCAAGAACACCAACTACAATCGGAACCTTTGTATAGCATGGCACAACAAAAAAATAAAAACAATTACAATATCAATTGTTCTAATCATGGTTGCAAACAATTTATTGTTGTAATTTTGGAAAAAGAAGTGAAATAAATATGAAAAAGAATCTATACAATATATAAAGAGTACTAAGTTGACACTATTTTTATGTCTAATCAATAAAATTGAATTGTATTTTCAAATTAATTTATCTTTTAAAATAAACGTGTACACTATTTTAAAATAAAATAACTGCTACGGAATAACAATGGCCCAATAGTATTGGGCAAACCTAGATGGATTGACAGGCCCAAATCAGCTAGACACTAAGCCCAATGAACTCGGAGAAATTGGCAGCGAGGGGAATAAATTAAAATGAAAAATGCTGGCTGTGGGGTTCGAACCCACGCGCACTTATGTGCAGAAGATCTTAAGTCTTCCCCTTAACCTCTCGGGCAAACCAGCTGTTTTGACCTTTATCCCAAAACAGATTATAGAACATTCACAAGTTATACTGGAACTCTCTAGAAGATACCGGAACACATCCCCCTTAAACTTCATGCACGCTCCCATCAAGACCTCAAAAGAAACCCTAAATCGAATCAATTTTCAATCCCGAAAACTCTTCCTCCTCTAATCGCGTTCTCCAATTCGGCAATCAGAAAACCCTCTTTGGGATTGGATTGAATTGAATTGTGGGGGGTGCGGGCAATGGCGGAGCACCTGGCATCGATATTCGGGACGGAGAAGGACAGGGTGAACTGTCCGTTCTACTTCAAGATAGGGGCGTGCAGGCACGGGGACAGGTGCTCGAGGCTGCACACGAAGCCCAGCATAAGCCCGACCCTGCTGCTCTCCAACATGTACCAGAGGCCCGACATGATCACGCCCGGCGTCGACGCCCAGGGCCAGCCCATCGACCCCAGGAAGATTCAGGACCACTTCGAGGAGTTCTATGAGGACCTCTTCGACGAGCTCAGCAAGTACGGCGACATCGAGAGCCTCAACGTCTGTGACAACCTCGCCGACCACATGGTACCTCCTCTCCCCTCAACACCCTCCTTTCTACTACGGTTTCGTTTTCTTTTTCTTTACGACACGAGTACGATACGGATATAAAGATATAATTATGAGTATCTAAAAGTGTCCGATATGATACGATTGTTTTGAAGTATCCGTTGATTTTTTTTTTTTTTTTGTAGTTTGGAGATTTGATTTTGTTTCTGTTAAATTGACCTGATTTGGAAAAAAAAAAATCTTGTTGCGGAGTGCGAACAAGGGGTTCATTTTTTTTGTTTTTTTGGGATTTGTTGTCTGGTGGGTGTTGTTGTTGCTGTTTTGTAGGGTTTTCTTTTGCGGTTTATTTATTTATTGAGTTTTGAAATTTGGTTATGGGGTTTACGTTTTGATTTTGTTGAATTGCTCTGATTTGAAGAAAGAAACTGAGGAATTCAGACCTTGAGGTTCGGAATTTGTTTTTGATTTGTTGTGAGGTGGGTGATGAATTGTCATGTTGAATTCTAGGGTTTTTTGCATTTTAATTGTGAGTTTTCAGTATTTGGCTGTGAGTTTTGCGTTTGATTTTTCTTTTCTTTTTTGTTTATTGCTCTATTTCGAAAATAATAATACTGATGGTTGGGTTTTTTTTTTTTTATTTGGTTTAATTTGTCGTCAGGTGGGTAATGTTTATGTTCAGTTCAGAGAGGAAGAACATGCTGCTAATGCGCTCAGGAACCTCACTGGAAGGTTTTATGCTGGTTAGTTATTTCATTTCCTCTAGTTTCTGTTTAGCTCATTATTTTTTCCCTCCTTTTCTTTGCCTCTTATGCAATGTCAGCTGCTAATGTGTTCAAGAAGAGGGGTGTGGGGGCTTGAATCTGGTAGATGTCTGATGACTATCTAATTGTAAAATTAGGGGTTGTTTGTTTTGTTATTTGTGTTACATTTCATTTGTTATGTTCTCTCTCTTTTTTTGTCAGTTAGTGATCATGAAAATGCTACCTTGTTTTCCATATCTTGTTTTCAAGATTTTTTATGTTAAAACATGAAAACATAACTGCCTTTTCTTTGTGAAGACAAATTATGTGAGAAGTGAAATTGAAACCAACCAAACACTCTTAGTTATCTATTCTTTGTTTTTGCTATGGGTATAGGATTGATGGTGTCAAATTATGTGATCTGATTTACTGTATTGTGATAGTAAAGTATCGATAACCCGCATCTGTTTGAACATCAACTCTCTGTATGTGCAGGCCGGCCAATTATTGTGGACTTCTCTCCTGTGACGGACTTCCGTGAGGCCACTTGCAGGCAGTATGAGGAGAATACTTGTAACCGTGGTGGCTATTGCAACTTTATGCACTTGAAAAGAATCAGTAGGTAATGATTTCTTTTGTCTGATATTTGTGGTGTGAACTATGAGCATAGATCCTTAAGCATAGCTTTGTACATCGAACTTGAAGCTTAAATTCTTTTGTGTTTTGTTTCCCTCAGGGAATTGAGGCGCCAATTGTTTGGGAGGCACCACCACAGCAGGCATAGCCAAAGCCGAAGCAGAAGCAGGAGTCCTTACAGGCATCGAAGCCATGAGGAACGGTCCCATCGTGGCCATAGCAGGAAGTATGATGAGAGGGATCATTATCATGAGAGCCGTAGCAGGAAGCACAGGAGCAGTAGCCCTGGACATAAGAGAGGAAGAAGTCGCACTCGAGCCGAAGCCCTGGAGGAAGGAGAAAGCGTAGTCCAGTTAGGGATAGCAGTGAAGAGAGGCGTGCTAGAATTGAGCAATGGAACAGGGAGAGGGAAGAGAGAGAAAATCCTACCAAGCTTAATATTGATGGTAATGATAATGGTAACAATGGGCACATTCAAAATGGTAATGAACATCAGCATCAAGAGCAACCACCTCAGGACAGAGGATATGGATACTGATCTATTGATGTTCTGGTTTGTGTCCTCTCTTACTTTTTCTGCATCTTCCATAGCCCTAGGGAAAAGTTTTTATTCCAAAGTACACCACCCTAAAAATAAATGTAGCTTACCACCCATTTTCCACTGTGCAGGTGGTACAGGTGCACTTTTCTGTGATATGGAATGTGTTTCCTTCTCGTCCCCCACCCCTCTTTCATTTATTATTTTTTGCATAAATGATGCTTGAGTATATGTAATTGCATACCCCAGTGCATGCTAGGTTTCCCATAAACGTCCGCAACCTCTCCATTAGTCAACACAGTTCTTATCGAAGCTGGTTTTGTTTCTATCCAGAAAACAAAGACCAAAGCTTTTTTTTTTTTTTATTGGCATATTTTTATAGCAGAATGCAATAACTGATAGAATGCATCAGAGTAGTGACCTCCTCTTGTTTACACTACTTTCCTTTCTCCCTTGTGTTCCTAAGAATTTTCCATTGCTGTAGCCAAGATTGTGCAAAATTCTAGCATTTTTTTTTGTGATTTTTTCCCTCAATTATTTCATTCCTGTCCATTTCCTCAAATGTGCTTAGATTTGCTTTGATCTTCCATGTACATGAGTAACTGTACAGTGGCCTTTACCTGTTTTAAAAAGAAAAAAAAACTGTCCTGAAAAGGATGATCTCTTGTATTAGAAAACTATAGGCCTTCTCCTTACTATAATTTGATTAGTATCTTGATATCTCTTATTAAGAAACACCTCCCCTTTTTTCGTCACCAATTAGTCATTGCCATTCAGTTGATCATGTATGCTTGTTACTATGTTTGAATTGCACATGTGCATGAATGTTTTATTTTACAGTCAGGGACTGATCACCATCATTCATGAAGGCTAGTGAACGACCAATTTCAATGGTTCTGTATGGGAATTTTGTTTTCTATGAACTTTACTCTTTAGTCAATTTGGATTAAAAAAAAAAAAAGTCATTATCTTACATATTTTACAAGTTTTGCAGGTTCAGGTATCCTTTGCTTCTAAGAACTGAGCCATTGATTTAATTGCAGTTTACGATGGAATTGTGTACAGGTATTTATGGGTGCGCTCGGCTGGGATGTTGTATTCAGGTTACTGTTTTGGTGATCTGCAAAAGCAATTACAGAGGACAAGCAATCTTTGTTAGGATGAATTTGTAGGTGAGGCATTCTGGCATGTCAGGTTTCTTGTAATGCAGGTTGTTGGAGACGGCTCTATTTCGCCTTTTCTTCTTCTTGTTTTCTAGCTTATTAGGATATGTTCTAGACTTTAATTGCAGGCTGGTATTTGAACTTTAGTCATTTGTATGTTGTAACTGTAAATTTACTTTGAGAGGATAATTTTAATCCAGCAGCTATTTGGAAACCATGCATGGCTAGTTCCCCGTTACTTTTTGCTGCACTGATTTTACCGTTTGCTTCATTAAACCACGGGAGTGTGATAGGATTAGGAGCTCGGATTTAGTAGGATGTGTGCGGTAAGGGATAGAAATGGGTCTAAATTTTCATAGGCATGTTTAATGTGTAATTTTTTGCATGGAAAAATTTTCCATCAATTTTACCTCTCAACACAATGGTTTGGGCAAGTAAAGGTAGAAATTTTCCTGAATAAGTTTTATATGTATTTTTATACATGAAATTCATCTGTATATTTTATATCATTTTTAGTCCTAAATCAAACAAACACAAGATTAACAACTTGCCGTAGAAGAAATAGAGTTTATCAACCGTGGGATGCCTAACTGAAATTTGCAGAGTGAATTGAACCGAAGACCTGATGTGATCCGATAGTCACGTTGCACAATAATTCTGATACAATTGCGTGACTTAGGATTTGGCTTTTTAAAGTGAATAAATTGAGAAAGTGAAACGTTAATTATTTTTAAATTATTTAGTGAGATTTATATATAATAAAAATTATTAAGAGTAATTTTTTTTTTTCAGTTTACAAATCTCCTTATTTTAAAGGAAATTGATTCGTTTTACTACTAATCTGGAAAAATACCTTGGAGTTCCTCTTATTGGTGGTAGAGTAATATGAAGACTCATTTTCAGTATATTCTTGATAGTATTAATCCTAGACTTGCAGGTTGAAAGGGAAGATTATTTAATAAGGCTGAGTGTATTTGCCTTACTAAATCAGTGGTTGCTTCTATTTCTATGCACCAAATGCAGGTTATAGCCTTACCTAGAAGGATTTGTGATGCCATTAACAAAAAAATCCATCTTTTTATTTGGAATGGTAGTAGTAGTAATAGGAGTTTCAACTTGGTGAAGTGGGAAACTCTCATTGTTCATAAACAGTATGGTGGATTAGGTGTTAGAGAAGCTAAATGTGTGAACATCTCGCTTCTTGGTAAGCTAGCTTGGAAAATCTTGATCCAAGATAACAGCCTATGGGTTCGTATTCTTTCCCATAAGTATCTTTCAAGGGTTGGTGCTAATTTGCTCTCAGTGGAACTCTCGCCTAAGTCTTCTTCCATTTGGCGTGCTATAATGTTTGCTGTCCATAACCTTCGGGAGGATTCTCGTGGGGGGTAGACGGTGCTCTGTCCCAATGGTATGATAATTGCTTTTCTTTTGGTAGAGTTTGTGAGCTTATTAACTATGTGCATATTTCAGATACTCAACTCACTATGGGTGATTTGTGGGATGAAGGTATTTGGACTACATCGTCTTTTTGGACTTCTCTATCGCCCCAACTTCGAACCTTAATTCATGATGTTTTGAATATTAGTCGGTTTTCTTCTCAAGTGGGTTGGTTTTGATAGCCAGCTGGGAGTGGCATCTATTCTGCCGCCAGTGCTTATAGGTGGTCGTTGTTTAAGTCTTTTCCTTGGGATCCTAATCTTAATTGGAGTTGGATTTGGAAGGTAAGGGATCCAGAAAAAGTCAAGGTTTTGCTTCGTTATACTCTCATGGTAGCCTACCTACCAATTCTTTCCGTTTCATCGTAGCATGATAGCTAACAGTGTATGCTTGCACTGTGGCCAGAGGAGACTCTTCTTTATTGTCTAAACTGTTTCAAGAGCTGTAAAATTTGGAATAATATTGGAACACATCTTTTTCAGTTTGAGATTAATGATCCAATTGTTTGGGTTAAAGATGGTGCTCTTTGTGCTAATGGTGTTCTTGTTTTGACTACTTTGTGGTGGACTTGGCGGAGTCATAACTAAGATATCTTCCATCCTGATATTTGGTCTACCCTTGTGGTGGCTTGCTGGGCAAACTTCTGGCTAATGACATTACTTGTTCTCCAGTCAATCATGTCAATATGTCTATATGGCGTCCTCCTCTCCAAGGTGCTATTAAATTAAATGTTGATGGTAGTGTGTTATGGGAATGAGGGTTAGTAGTCTTTGGTTGCATAATTAGGGACTCTCATGGTGGTTGATTGGCTTCTTGCTCGGAATCATTGATGAGATGCATATTCTCAGAGTTGAGCTTGAAGTTGTTTAGCATGGTCTTTCCTTGACTTGGATGCTTGGCTACCGTAGTATGTATGTTAATATGGATTGTTTGGAGGTCTTTTTGTGTCCACTGACAGATTTCTCCTCATCACTTAGATCTTCATTTACTCCTTCGTACCCGATGCGCTGATTTTGCACAAATGGAGTGTTCATTTTGGTTTGGTCCTAGACTTAATTGGGTAGTGGATCATGTGACAAAAATTGATCCTATATTGGGTTTGAATTATTTCATTGGCATAATTCTAGAATGAAACTTAATAGCATTATTCTTACTGATTTAACCAATTAGTCTTGGTTGTGTTTTTATATTTTTCTTAAAAAGAAAAAAGAAACGGATCACCCTAGATAACATTCATGAAATCAAGGTAGTGAAAGTTGTATCCGAATTGGGCGGTGTACGAGCTGGATATATCTCAGAAAAGGTCAAAGAGAAGTAACTAGACTTTATTAGTAGTACCAAAAGGATAATATTTAATTAAGTGATTTTATGCTGTGTGGAAGGAGTCTAGTCTGGTAGTTGGTTGAGATAAAAATCAACTCATCCAATTAATAAATTTTATTTTAATTTGGTTTAATTCGGTTTGATTATTTTCAAAGAGACAAATCAAATAGGTTTGGTTTGATTCAATTTTTGGTTTTCAATATAAAATTTATAAAATGTAAAAAATAATTATAAATAACTTAAATTAGGATAATTGTTATTATAAAACTATATAATTATAAGATTTAAACTAATTTTTAAAATTTATGCTAAATTTTTATCCTGTTAACTAATAAGTTAAACAATTGATAACCAATTTGAACAAAAATTATGTTGATTAAATTAAAAGAATTAATGTATAATTGAAAATCCTAAATGTTGAGTTAAAATATGAGACAAATTTAAATATGGATAGAAAATATTTATAACTAATACATTTAATTAATAAATAAAATTATTAATGTAATATATTATCGATTCGGTTTGGTTTAGTTAGTTCTAAAAATAAGGCAAAAGGGATAATTTGGTTTGAATTTTTACAAATTAACAATCAATTCAAATAGATTAATTTTGATTTTGATCGTTTTTCGATTTTAATTTAGTTTATATTGGTTTTAAACCGCCCTAATTGTTGGTGGTAGATATTTTGTAAAATGTAAAAATGAATAACTTTAAAATTAGATTAGAAAACGCATGATTTACTTACTTCTTCTTTTGGATAGTTTTATTCATTATTAACCGAAACTATCTATTTCGTGGCAAATGCTTACGTGTTTTCAAGTATGTTTGGAATCACATGATCATTAAATTTTAACCTTCAAAAGTTTGAATAAATGGCTAAGATTGAAACTAGCTATTAAAAAGAAAATATTATAATAAACTATATATATTTTAATATTTATATCTATTTGATTTACCCAATCTATCCTCCACTACATTCATCTTTCAAATAAGAACACAAAACTTTATCAGGAACTACCCTATCCTTCCTCCCATCCACACCTGCATAACACATTACATGAAATAACTCAACCGTTTGATCTCCATCCATTGATTTCATAACATCACATCACACCGACTCAACCATCAATATTGGCACTGTGGCCGTTTGTTAAACAAATTTCTCTATCTCTCTCTCTCCCTCCCTCCCGCCCTTTATCTGCCTTCAATTGCATCTTTTTTATTGTTTTAATTTTTTAAAGTTCTTTGGCTGAGTTCCTGTTGTGATTTGAGGGAAGGGGCTTCCAGGTTTGGGGGATTTTGAAGAGATGGTAAGTGAGAATTAATATGGTTCCAAAAATGCTTGGATCCAAATAAGCATTCACCTATGTTTATACATAAAAAAACATTGAAGTTTTCTTTTGCCTACTGCTACCATGTCCCCCTGAATGTGTGGATTTCGTCTTGTTTTGGTGGTTTCACATGGCTTCCCATTCTGACGTACCCAACTTCATGCCCCCAATCCTTTTAGCTTAGGCTCGCTCACTGCCCCTGCTCCGTTCTCCACGGCTCACTACGAAGATAATAGTTCAATCTTGATGATAAAATGTGTTTTGAGACTCGAGACTAATAAGAGAATCATCAAGTGTCACAACTATTTTGAGAAAACACAACCACGTTGTGTGTATTTAGTTTGACAGTAGCAAACTGGATATTTCAACTTGATTTTATAAAATTAATTTTGATTAAAAATAAGTTAATGTCAACATAATTTATGTGTGGTATCTTGCATATCAAGATTAATTATGACAGAATGAATATCATTTAAATAATGTTAGTCAAAATCACTTCTACATGGATAATCATTGAGAATGACATGAATTTGCATTTTACTTTTGTAATGCGAACTTAGAAGACAAATGAAAACCAGTGTTTACAGTTACTCAATAGGATTCTTCACATGCCCACTAATTCAGAATTCGTCTGTATTTTGATTAGGTACCAAATTAGAGGTTTCGTACCTTTTTCATAAAAAAACAAAGGCCTAACAAACTCAGTTAAATAATTCAAAGTGATTAATTTACCATTTTCCCACTTACAAACATCCTCATTTTAGAGAATCCTTAACTATGATTCATTCAAATTGGGACAAATGTAAACAAGCAATTACTGAATCATTTGTGTATTCGTGCCCATTTTTTTATTCTCTTAAAATTAAATACTTATTCCGCCATACCAATAGAGATTTGAACAATAGAGTACAGATTTTTTTAACTAACTGCAATATTAAAAAACGAAGTGACATTGCCCACCTAAATGTTCCGAGTACACAAACTCATTTAAAGACAACAATTTTAATATATAGGGGCTCAGCAATGTCGACCAAGTTACAAAACTTCCAAACCAAAAGTTCACCTTAACCCTTCCACCGTTTACTATGCTGTCAAAGGACAAAGGGAAAAAAATATCTAAATGTTTTTACCATACTCAATGTAATAGAGGGGAAAATTACTACATGAATAAGGTAACAAATGCAGTATCACTGACCACCATGCTTAGCTTTCTTATGCTGTTGCAGACCACTTTCTGAGTTAAAAGCCCTGGACAGTGCACAAATCAGTCAGTCATAACTCAATCTAACTTAACTGTTAATATAAGTCATAAGGTTTGTTACATGCTTACTTGTTACAGCTTTTGCAAGACAATTGTCCACCAGAATTGGGTGTCTGGTCTTTTGCCGCGCTGTTGGGAGTCTTCCACCCTTCTTCATAGGGTGAGGAGTTGCTGTGTGTGCATTCTTCTTACCATCTACAGCACAAAATAAATCAAATATGGCTGGTGCAGCGTATAAAGTTATCAAACAAGAATGCATAAAAAATAAAAATATAAACCACTGATATAAAACACATGATTTACTATGTCTAGGTCTGGTACAAGCTCAATATGAATAAACTCCCCAACAACCCACACTAATTTAAGAATGCATTACCACGGACCCAGCACTAACTAAGCATCCAAGGGACAAAGTGTTATTCAATTTGACATCTATGAAAAAGGAAGAACTAAGTATAAACACAAAAGCAATGTATAGATGATAGTCTCACCAGTCTTTTCAGGAGTAGCATTTTTCGCTTTCTTAGCGGCAACTGGGGTTTTTGATGCAGACTCATTGGGCCTCTTCTTGCCCTGATCCACCTTCAAAACATAAACATGTATTCAGCTTGTGACTGTCTTCTACTCATCAACAATCATAGTGCCATAAAATAAGACATTATATGACAAAACAAAGAACTTGGCACAAAGCCACAACACCATTACCTTCTTGACAGGCGTCTCTTCATCATCTTCATCTTCATCACTCTCACTCTCCTCATCACTATCACTATCAGCACCCATCTACAGTGGTCAATATAGTAAGTTACCACAAAATAAAACATGAATAGCAGGAAGCAAAATCAATAGATTCTTTGCATTGAAGACCAGAAGCAAAGTTTTACTTTACGTCTTTACCAATAAGGATCTGGACAAACTTAAAATACTACAAAATATATTTTGCAAAAGCATCTCAATTCATTGATTGAGCACATTGGATTTTACTTGACATCTAACAAATAGAACAATAAATTACAACAAAGAGTGAGTTGAACCAAAGGTGACAACACTACCTCAACAGGACTTCCGGATTCATCCTCGTCATCAGACTCATCGTCCTCATCTGATTCATCATCAGAATCATCCTCTTCATCTTTCTTAGGATCAGCAATCTTAACTAGCTTTGCTGATGACCCAGCTGTAGGTTTTTTAGCTTCAGTAACCTTTTCTTTTTCAGCTTTTGTTTCAGGTTTTCCTAAAACAAGAGAATTATTAGCTACCTGTGTACAAGCATGCACAGCTAAATAATAATAAGTTTCAGATTAAGAAGAAGCATCTACCATTATCTTGGCCAGTCAATGCAACATCTTCATCACTCTCTGTCCAAATCAAACAAAATGCAACAACATTTAAGCAGCTGACTTAAATCATAAATCAATAACAACTTAACCAGTTTAAGAGAAACTTTGAGCCTTACCGGAGAAGCCCTCAGAACTGCCAAAAGGTCCATCCTCACTTGTGCAACAGGGAACTGATAAGTTAAGGTAAAATCAAAGATAAAGTAGTGATACACATCGAGTACCAAACTATGAATGAGTTTTAGCTTCAAATCTCAGTGCATATGTCATGTCCAACCAACCAACACACAAATTCAATTCAATTCGACATACAAATGAAAGAAACGCATAGCTTTCATTTAAAAAACTAAAGGTACACAAATAAAAGGTGATAAACCAATTTAATCAAGGATATTCATCATCAACTTTGTATCCACAAAAATAACGCTGGCATTTTTCGAACTGTGGGAGAGCTCAAACTCCTTGTCGAGAACCAAATCCAACGATAGTTGAGGGAGGTCATCCCTATTAAGAGTTCCCAAAACAAGCTTCTGCTCTCCTACTTTCATGTACAGAACTGCAGGCTCATTCCCTTTGTCTTTCTTCGCCGGCTGTCAAGTGCAACCTGAAGCGCAACGGGTTAGACAATATTATCGATCACAATATACAACACTTAAAACAGTAATTGAATGAAAAAATAACAACAACAAAAAAAAAAAAGCGAACCTGAGAAATGTGTATGTATCCTCTGAATACCTCCTTTGGGTCTACTTTAACAGCTTTCCCAGGCTTAACCTCAACGCCTAGATTTAAATTTCAAAGTATAGTATATAAGACCACATTGCCATAAAGATAATAAAATTCATACAAAATTAAATGGCTTAAAAGTAAATAAAATCGCATAATTTAAGGTTAAAAAAATAAGAAAAAGGAAGAGAGGATGGAGAAGGTTACCCCAGAACTCCATTGGAATGAAACAAAGAGAGAGTGGAAGAGGCAAAAGCGAGAAAGGCGACTGCGAGAGGAAGAAAGAGGAGCGCCAATTTAAGATGATGATGATGCAAGAAAAGGGTTTAAGGGTTTAATATATAGCTTGCCCCCTTCTAGTCCTAGGGTTTTTTCACTGTCCCCCGCCTCTCTTGTGTTTGCTCCTTGTTTGAAAAACAAAACGAAAGTATCTCTTTTCGTCTTTAAAAAAAAGTAAAAGAGTATTTTTCTTGGGTCATGAAAATTTCCGTTTCCGCTTTGTGGTTAGGCCCTATTCCACACTTGGGTCAATATTGGGCCTGATCTATTTTGGGTCAGTGTATTCTGCCAGAGTTGAAATACTTATGACTGGGCCAACTATTTGGGCCTACAGGACTAAGGTATGAGAGACTATGAGAGATTTTCTGTGAGCTTTGATTCTGTTTACAAAGCAAGTTAATAAAATTGAATTCGATCGATTCACCTTGTGTTGTTACCCAATGGGAGTTTCTGGATAGGGATTGGGAGTTTCTCGGCTACAATTGTTCTAAAGAGGTCAATCAATGTAGGTTTAGGGTACACATGGGATTTGTACACATGGGAACCATTTTAGCTAGAGATTGGTGCACATGGGGACCATATTTTGCCGTGGGGACTAGGTTGTCACTCTATCTCCAAGGTCCTCTGGTCTTTTTCATTGTTTGGGACGTGTATTTGTACTTTACGAAACAAGAAATAATGCACAAGATAAATGAGAGAACTGTATTGTCTTATTTGACAATGTTTTGTGTGAGCCATTCCTGAAGAAAAATATTATTTATATTTATAAGCATGGACAGATAACTAATGTCTTCATTAGATGAGATAGAGTATTTGAATGAACTAATATCTCATTCAATAATAGATGAAATATGAGTAATATTCAGATATATTGTAGGTATAAATAACACAACTCATACTAAAAACATAGTGAGACTATATTTAGTTTGACAATAGTACCTTATTGGGGGCATTTAGTATGGAATAATATATCTGCATTACGATAACGTGACTTAAAGGATTTAGATCCTAAAGCGAGATATCACTTAGAAGAGTAAAGTGAAGAGTTTCAACTCTTGGATCAATATAGTGAAAAAGAGCTTTTAAATTTATTGGCAAAGATAAAATTCAATTCCTTTACTTTTAAATGAGTACACTTTAGATAAGTCACAATATTATCTTGGTTGGATAGATCACATTACTAACCATCCAGATTACCAAAGCAATCTTAGTGGTAACGTGGATTGTTACCACGGGTTGTCTATGGGGATTACCACCCATATGATTCAACTCATCTATAGCAGTTCTGACAACCCTTCTTACATTTAATTTTGTTTTCTCCTCACCTTCATTGCAAGATGGTATGTTGATATCCTACGGACAGGTTTTTCTTTATAGTAGCAACATCTAGACCATGAAAGAAGTTCTTATGGTAGTTGTCAAGTTAGGCTAGATCAAAGGATTGTGCTAGTGTTAAGTGATAAAGCTGCCTCTATTCAAAGGTGTTTGCCACAGAGCTTTTTTTTCTGGTGGAGATTGCACAGTTTTGAAGGTCAAGATCTCTAACTTAGGCATTCAATTATGTTTTAACCATGAGGTTTAACATAGTTAGTAGCTAGTTGTACTTCTTAAGCATCTAGTCAATGATTCAATTTTTTATGGTGTGTATGGAAAAAATTTTGTGGCTAGAAATTTACTATTTAGAAAAGTTCCCACCTCAAATAAATTAGTTACTGCTGCTAAAAAAAGGTCGATCTAAACGCCTACATGCTCCTTTTTATTCGCTCAGAAGATTGTACGTTAATGCTTTGTTAGTGGTGTGTTGTTAGTGTTAGGCACCTTGCTCTACCTATACAACTGATTCTCAATTTGATTGAAAGTGTTTCAGAAACAGGATAAAAGATCAGATGGGTTTACCTTTACTTTCATACATATTTATTGTGTAATGTGACACCGATCATGTTTTGTTGCTAACTATCCAATATTTTACTCTCTCAGTTACATCTCAATTGTCCACCTTTTTTGAATTTTTTGTTTCGATTCATTTATTCGTTTATCAAATTAAGAAAGTATTAATTTTTATTTATCAGTTATATCCTTATTGTAATTAAGTGTACCTTATCTATTTTTATTTTTTCAAGAGCATAGCAATATTAAATAGGAGCCATCTTATCAATTAGTACACTTTTATACTGTGATTAATATTCATTTAGTGCTTTCTTAAGAAGTGTGCTTTTTTTTTTTTTGAATAGTTGAGATGCAACATAAAGAGTAGTATTTATTGATTATAATTTTCGGCTAAGCTTATGTCGATCAAGTTTTGTTGTACTGCCCTGTTGTAATTAGGCTATTACCTTTAAATTTTAATCAATAAAAACTTGTTGGAAAAAAAAAAAAAGGTTGCGCCACAACCCAGAAGAAGAGTATGCAAAACTTGTCAACATAAGCCAAAAGCTGTGAATGATATATTATGTATGTAATTTGTTTTAATTTTTTTTGTCACAATTTTGAACAAAATAATAATAAGGACTAGTATGGATAATACTGCTTAACCATTTAAAAAAATTAGAAGTCAAAAGTTACAATTTTAACTTTATCCTATTTGGCTATTCAATGTATTACTCATGAAAAAGTATTTTTAATACTTTTTAGAAAATTAAATTATTTAGCTTTATAAGAAGCACTTTTTTAAAAAAAAAACTCAAAATAAACACTGTTGTTATTATGTATCCAAATATAAAATAACTTATTAATAAATTAATTTTTAAAAATTATTTTTATATAAAGACTTAAATAAGTTATTTATCTAAACAAATTCTAAGTATTTTTAGAGACGTGTTATAGAAATTATTAGTGTGTTTTGCCAAATTAGAGTCATTAAAACATGTTATACCCGTCAGGCCGATTGGTTTCCTTGCCAAAATTGTGCTAGGTGTAAAAATATTGATTCATTTAAATCAATTAATTTCCAACTTGACTCAATTAACATGTAAACTTATGGATATAAGATTTTCATCCATAAACTTAAAGGAGTCAATCAACCCTCAAACAAACAAGCTGACTTTTTTCAAAAAAACTTTTGAGAACACTTCAATGGAGCATTGTGACTCAAACCAAGAGACGAAGTCCAAACCCATTACCGATTACCCAAATCCCAATAATTTTTCAAGATTGACATTAAATTTTAAAACTACGGTTATGTTTTTTTTTATATATATATGATAAGAACTCTCTTCTTCTTTAATCAAGTGTTGAGGGTTCAATACATCTTAAGAATGAGGCTTAAACTTGTGACTGGTGTAATCTTCAAATGAGCTTAATATGCAAAGTGATTAGTAATGAACAATGGATAGCCTTAGAAACTAAGAATATATTTGGTTGGAAAGTAAAAATGTGAATAAAATTTTCATAATTAAACTTAATATGTAATTTTATATACGAAACTATTCATAAAAATTTCACCCACATTTTATCCTTAACCAAATGTACCCTAGAGTATTTGAAAGAGAGTAAAAATGAGACTAAATTTTTTATAAATAAAATTAATATATAATTTTATACATAAACCCCTATGAAATTTTACACCATATTTTCAGTCCTAATAAAAGCATACCCTAAAAAGCAACAACAAAACAAACAAGTGGCCAGGAACAACCAAAATATCCATTTAAATTATAGGTTGAGCGTCAACGTTTCGTTTAATTTGA
This sequence comes from Dalbergia oliveri, assembly GCA_030441495.1. NCBI lineage: Eukaryota > Viridiplantae > Streptophyta > Magnoliopsida > Fabales > Fabaceae > Dalbergia > Dalbergia oliveri. The sequence continues at coordinate 9,810,830 of JAMLFY010000011.1, forward strand.
GTAGTTCAACCCATGTTCTTTTCAAAAAAAAAATCTCAATTTCGAAGCTTGCAAATGAATCAAGTTTAACCTATTTTAACGGTCCTGGGAAGAAGTGTCACAAGGAGATTGACAAGAAAGTTCGGGGTTTGTGGTTTATTGGGCAACATTGTTGGAATACGCCAAACCTTTCTCATGAGAAAACTTCACACTATTAGAAATGTGACCACCCCTAAAGTAATTTACCGGAAATCGTAGTATCCAGTGTTTTCATCACTCAAGATCCATATGGGAATTGACCAAAAAAAAAGATCCATATGGGAAAAATTGACCGAAAACTAATCAAAGCCGCAAATATTGACTGGCCTCGCCGGTTTAGGACAGATGTTATGGATCGAGGATTTCAATTTATGTACCTTATGTAAACATAACTATTTATTATTAGCTAACAAACTCTACATTAAGAAACTAGCGTGCTACAAAGCCTACACATAAATAAACGATAAAAGATCAAAATGCTAGCAAAACTTCTTTAGAGAATTAAAATGTTAATTCGTAATTTTTTTTAAGAGTTAAATTGCATATTAATTCAAAAATAATTATCGCTTAACCGAACAGATGCGTTGGATTCATAGTAGTATCAAGTGATATTTCCAACAACAGGTAAATATCACCATCAATGGCTTCTATGTAAAGATGGTATACCCATGTGATAATAGTCTTGCAAAATGGAATTGCTTGGCATGGACGAAAAGAAAGAACCATCAACGATCAAAATCATTAAAAGTATAAAGAAAGACTCAACTAAAGTAAAAGAATCGAACGAAATAGCTTGAGGTATTTATTATGAATTTAAAAATCACACATTTCATGGCATTTCCACTTCGTAGCTTTGCATGCCCGCAAATCTAACTACGGGTCGCCCTATTTTTACAAGCAACCGGCTGCACAAGATAATGATATAAAAAAAAATGGAATGCTGTATTGATACACTCATATTCATTATTGGATAGAGTGTGAGAAAACTAAGAAGTTAATATTTAATTCAATAATAAATGTGAGTGTATCTATGGTGTCCAAAGTATAAATTAAAATAATATTATTCTAAAAAAAATAAAAATTATTCCAAAAATCCAAATAGCATGCGAACCAACCGGCACACGACCCAACGGTTTCAGAACAAGAAATCAATGAACCTGAGCCAACGAAACGCACCACCGCCCTTGCTCGTTTTGTCGGCCTCTCTCGAACACGAACCAAAGGGCGTCGTTTTGCTGCCGTCCATGGTGGCAACAACTCTCTTCCCGGACACAGAAAGAAGTTTCTAGATCCAAGCTCCCTCAACTTCTCCTCCCTTTCCAAACCTATCACCCCAAAAACCGCAATATAATCAACAAAAATCAATTTCCCTCCAAAAAAACAAATAAAAGGTTAAATATGTATTTAATCTTTACACAATGAGAGATTTTTAGTTTTTAGCCCCTAAATAAAAATTTTGATTTCTGTTTAAATATTTTCAAAATAATTTGATTTTAGTTTATCTATCAATTTCTATTAAATACTAAGGTGATTAACCAGCTCAGTATTTAACGAATTAACGGGATAAACCAACCAAAGAAGCTTAAATCAAAACAATTTTAAACTAATTTGGACTTAAAAAATCCGAGAAAAACATATTTAAACCATAAATAAATAAAAACTGATTTTCTTTTTTTATTATTAGTTTGTAAGAAAGATAAGGCGGAGCAACAAATGCTAAATGCTTACTTTCTAAGCTAAACTGAGAGTAATGGAGGTCGAAGTGGGAGGGGTCGTCGGACGGCAGGATAGGGCGGCGGCCTTCCTTCAGATATTGCTGGACCGCCGCCGCAACCAAATCCGCTACCGTGGATTCCGGCCGCATCAACACCTGCACGGGTCCAAGGCTCCCCATTATCGTCACCTTCACGAGCACCTTCGGCGGCTCTCTCAGCCCAACCTCCGCCATCATCATCGCCGTAGCCGCTGCACGCTTCCTGTCCGACGCCAAGTCTGGCACCGTCTTCGGCCGCCGAATCTGTCCGCCGGACATTGTTCCCGTCGCCGCCGCACAGTGAAAAGACGACGATTTCTCCGCCAACCTTCCCCGCCGGTGAGCCTCGACGTTGCCGCAACGGTGGTTCTTGGATGTTGGCATGGGATCGCCCGTATCGGGTTATAGCCTACCAAGGGGTAAAGTAGGAATTTCAGGAGTCCTTTTTTTTTCTTTTTCTTTTTGAGTTTCTAGTTTCTACCTCAATCGGCGGTACCTAACGAATCTTAGGCGGGGGAAGCCCAAAGCGGGAGAAGAGCTTCTTCGATTGGGAGCTATCATAACCAGAAGGGTATAACTGTAAATACGCCAGAGTGAGCTTAAAGAAAAAGAGTGAAGGGAGCGAATGAAAAAAATGTTGAGAATGAAGATGCTACGAATAGCTACACTATCTCTTTTTCTTTTTCTTTTTTTCTGCTACTGATACTCTGGGTTTTTATAACGCGGAGGCAGAGAGGATGGTGCTCTATGAAGATATGGAACAGTGGATATTTTTTGAACCGGGTATAGCCGGTTTAGATAGGGAACAGTTTCGGGTTGGGTTGGGTTTGATTTGAGGGCGGGGAGAACACGTGTGTGGACGTGATTGAATGGGAGTTGCAACGGGATTGGCCTGACTCCTGAGGTGAATGCTGCTGAGAGACACACAAAGCAAGGAAGCCGTGAAGGAAGACAAATTGTTATTTAATGTTATTGCCATATCGCGGAGGATGGTGTGTATTTTATTTTATTTTATTTTTTGTAATAATGTTTATGCTAATTTTAATATCTTGATTTTAATTGACAGTGCAGGTATATCAAATCACTTTTTTTAATTTTAATATTTATTTTAAGTTTATTTTTTATATTAAATTTTTTAACTTCTCTCAATTTTCTTTACATTATGAGGAATTTAAGAAGTATGAAATTTGGACATAAAAAATAGTTAAAACATAAAAAATTAAAATAATTAAATATGTGTGGATCTCAAAATGTTTCAATTGAATCTAGAGAGAAAAAATGATTATTTGTTAAATCCCTTTTATTAAATGATATAAATTATTGCCATGTAGGATGGTGTTTATTTTATTGTAATATATTATATTGATTTTAGTTAATATATTTGAAATAACAATTTATTTAAGGTGAATATTACTCTTTATATTTAGGATTTAATTTATATATTGTCATTAAAAAAAATTATACATATATTTAGTTATACATTATTACACCAGTAAAAAATATTTAATTCAAATCTCAAAAGTCTTTAAAAAAATATAATAATTCGATGACAATGTATATATATATATATATATATATATCAAGGATTAAAGCTGAACAAAGATATTACATGTGAATACTAACCAACACAACTAGTTAAAAATTGTACAAAAATATAAGCTAATTTTTATTTTGTTATTGCATCAAAATTAATCTTTTATATTTATTATTTAAGATTAATTTTGGTATATTATTAATATAAATGCCTTATACGATTGTTCATCATACAAATGTTTTAAAGTATTAATTGCATTAGATATTTTTTATGACTAACCATTCATAATCAATTGAGTGCTAAAACTTAACATTGGTGATGTATTAAAATTTTATTATTTTTTAAATTACAATATTTATTCAAAAAATAAAAATATAATTGTTGATAATTATCGTAATTAATTGAAGTAAAAATAACAAATTATATGTAAAATAAATGTAATCTTAATTGAATATATGAAAACGTGTTAATAATTTACGATGAAGTGAAGTGACTAGATGATGACACATGGACATTGGTACAAGAAATTAGGATGTTTGTGATGGGTTGAGTCTAGAAGAAAAGTAGAGAAGGAAAAGATAGATCAAAATATGAACTTTTTCTTTGTGGGTGACTCTCAATGTGTTAGTTGTATGCCCTAGAGCTAATAAATATATGTATCAACAATTCCTATCAATGGTAGTTTATTATTATTTTATCCATACTTTATGTTTATTATAATAGGTCTATAAAATACTTGCTAAATACTTCATTCTCAATAGTTGAAAATATGACTAACGAAGTAGTCTAATACAATATCTATAAAATAGTTCGCGATTATAGGAATTATAATTTGACGTTATTATTTTAGAAGATCGTCGCCTTTGTTTGTTTCCATGATTGGTATGAGATACTAATGAAGATGGACTAGTGAGTCTCATACTATACAACATTAGATATCAAAACAAATATGTGGACACTTCAGGATAAGTGGGTTGAATATGACAAATAGATAAAGTTCACATGGTAATTTTACTAATGGTAACATTATCTTAATCATATCAGTGCATACAATCCTTAGACTTGAGATGACACAATTATCTTGCACATAGCTAGCTATAGTATGCGACTCTTTGTATACTCATGTTTTGCATTAGTATTAAAAATTGTGAAGTTAGTTATGTATAGAGATATGTGACTAGTCAAGATGGAATTCATTACCTCATGTAAATGAGGATAGGTCCTATGGTTAAGAGGTTGTTCTTGATCATAAAATCATTGGCCGAGGTATTTGAACTTAAATAGAAAGAAGTTTCTAGTTTATGTCACATTGATCGAAGAATGAAAAACTAGAGAGTCCATATCATCTAAGTTATAGGGCTTGACATTATTATCCATGACCCTAGCTTGGATCCTATAATGAATGAATGAATTTGAGTGCATGGGAAATATAATTATTAGTTCACTAGATTGTTCTAATTGATACATTTGTCACTGTTTGGGTGGTCATGACATGCTATTAGGTGTTACCCATGACTTCGAAAACCAAATGTATTATGGGAGTTGTACTTTAGGTTCAGAAATGAGTTTCGATAAGATCAAATGTTTGATTTTGTGATTTCATTACCAATTAGTGATGAATTCAGTTAGTCACACACAATTGAACATATATATGCCAAGAATGAATTAATTTTAATTAATGTAATTAATTAGAAATTAATTACTGAATTGGAGTTGCAATTTGATTGCAAGGTTGCTAGCATATCCCGAAGTCAAATTCAACATGGTTGTGAATCCTCAAAAAAAAAAAAAAATGATTTATATGGAAAGTCCATATTTTAAAAACTTGTGTCAGGGACATTTTGGTCTTTTAGTTTGGGTTAATATAAGACATGGGATGAATTATATGTGAGATTATGTTATTTTGTAAACACCAAAATTACATAAGCCTATTTAAATAAGAATTATTTGAAAATAAATTAATTGAATTTTAAATAAGTTTTTGATTGGGAATCAATTAGAATTGATATGTGGCATACATATAATCCCAATATTTGTATATGCCAAATTAAAAAAAAAACTACAACCATGAAAAGAAAGAATCTGACACATATTGAAGAGAAAGTGTGGTTAAGGTTTAAAAAGGAGAAACCAATTGAGCATCCAGACATCTCCTCATAAAACCACTCCACCACCTATCCACTCCATTCTAGTCTAGGTTTCCAAGAGCAACAAATAATGGAACTTGGACAAAAAGAGTTCCTTGACGTATTGTGTTCGTGTGGACAAGCAAGAGGTCGTGAGGTTGTGTGGCTATGTGTTCATGAGACGGACAACTACTCTCTACGGGACTTCTCTATTAGAGGTACATGTCCTGTTTATTTATCTTTGCTTTAAATGTTTATGTTATCTAAATGACACAAAGTGATACCAACCTCATGAATTATGATTTCATTAAGAGTATTTTCTCCTATATGAATAGTTCATATGATGAAAAATTTTGTTCACTATTGTTTAATATTCCATTTTTAATTGATATTTTTCCAACACAAGGGATGACCATCTGGTTGGATAGAAGTAAATTTTTTTTTTCTTTTTACTTTCTTCTTGGATAGTAAGTACTAGATTGCAAGCATAAACACATGTTAAATATATGCCATTTGATGGTCCTAGTCATCAGTGATGTGCGATGTGATAGTCTTTGTGGCGAATTCGTATTTCCTTTTGTATTTATTACGTGATGTTTACTCGCTTACATAGATCAATGGCTATGAAGTATGAACACACCATTGATATTGTCTACATGTTGGATATGTGGTCGTGTCTACGTATTGGACACGTGTCGTGCTAGCTTGTATGACACTAATGACACATTGACAACACAAGTTTATCGATATTTAATTTAAAATGTACTTTTTTTTCTTAATATAATATATAAAAATATAATATAAACATGGTTATGAAAGGAAATGTATAACATTTTGAGTTTATAAGAAAATAAAATATAAGTGAAGTTTATATAAATGATATTTTGAATAATGTATCATTTTCATTAAATTTTTACTTATATATATATATATGTTATGTTTGTGTTCTATAATTTTTCAACTTTAATGTCCCTCGTATTTGTGATGTCATATCCCATGTCTATGTCAGTTGTCACAACGTACCAAGGGCACATGCGCGAGGATGGGTTTCAAATAAAATGTAAAATGGGAGTCGCCACCAATTTTAATTCTGAAAAATTGGAAAACTTTTTAATTTGTAAACTGGTCTTTTTAAAGAGATTCTGAGGTTAGGAATTTGATTATGATTAGGGAGGGTGGAAACTTAATCCTCCTACCCTAATACATCCGTATAATACGGTTACCCTAGAGCTCATTATGCAAATTTGTTTATAATTTCAATAATATTTAATTTTCCCTTAAATAATCACAATTATGTACAAACATAAAATAAAATTAAAACAAGGAATAAAAATTAAATGAGAACACAATTTAATGAAAAATTAATTTTGACTTGATAGTTGTTTGCTACGGACGACCTTGGTGTAATGAGAACTCAAAGCCACGTCTGTAGAAATGAGTATGTGTTGATTGATTTTAGTTAAAAGAGAATGAAAGTGTGTTGATTAATTTTTTAATTTTTGGAAAAGATTTTATGAAGAAATTAAAATCCAATTTCAAGAATTTAGGATAGCATGAACTATACAATAAACCCTTACATTCTTATGAAACTTTGATGATAAATTATACATCAAAATCATAAGTTGTTGCGTGGATTGAATATTTATTTATTTCTTTATTTATTGACAAGCTCTAATTCTAAAAAATTTAATTCAAAGATATAAACACAATCAAGCAAAACACATAAGCAGACACAATAATTACGCTAGAAATAAACTTAATTCATGAATACAATTGCACAATTAATTTAAACACACAACACATAAAATGATTAAACTAAAAAACTAATTATTTTTATTTGAAATTTATTTTTTATAAAATAAAATACTCAAGTGTTTATTTTAAACTCAAAATGTAAACATTCTTTTTATTTTTATTTAGACTATACTAACCTGAACCCAAGACAAACAAATCCAAAAATCAAAGATAAAACAAACATTAACCCAAAAATCAAATCCAAAAAAAACAAAATCAAAATATTGTCCAACACAAAAATAATAAATAAAAACTAACTAAATAATGATAATAATAATAATAATAATAATAATAATAATAATTCTCTAATCCTATCACCGCACATACATCCAAAAAATAAACACTCACACACAATGACACACTCACACACACCTATAAAACATAACAAAATAATAATAACAATTATAATAATAATGATACTAATCCTAATTCCTTTTTCCACAACAGACACACACACACAGAAAACACAAAGCGGAGTGTAGAGAGAGAGAGTGAGTTAGAGGGAGAAGAGTTAGACAGAGGGAAAGAGAGTGAGATCGAGAATGAGGAAGGTGAGGCAGAAGAAGAAGGCGGAGTGAGGTTGACTGTACCCATGACAGGGGGAAAAGCTCGCGGGCGATGGCTTTCGACCGCGATGCGATTTCCGGGCGGATGCGAGGGGTATGATGTGGTCGGGAGGACGTTGGGTGGCTTGAGGTCGATCCTGGGAGGAGGGAAAAGGAAGCTTAATGGTGGGCTTTAGGCTTGCAAATTGCAAGTTGGGCGGTTCAGGAGGCACGTGCGGTGCGTTGTGCGAGAGGTGGTGGGCTCGCTGGCGAGGCCGATGGCAAAGTCGGGATCTAGGTGAGGTGGTGTAGGGATGGCCAAGATCGGTGGCATGGGCTAGGGGGTGGCGTGATGGCTGGTTCATGGAAGGGAGCGCTGAGATGGAGAGGGAGATTCCTCGAGGCCAGCGGCGGCCATCGGAGGGGAAGTCGAGGATGAGAGGTGGAAGCCCAATTTTGTAATTCGAGTGGGAATCTCATGGAAGATATGTGGCATATAGTTGAAGAGAGATTTGCGAGGTGGATCTAAAGGGGGAGCCTTGATGCTTCCGACTTATGGCCATGGAAGGTGAAGCGATGATGTCGATGAGGACCTAGCCAGGCTGGAGAGCGGTGAGGCCTGTAAGTGGAGGATGAGGGAGCTGAGCCCAGCTTCGATGTAGTGGTTTGGTGAGGGCATGTTTATGATATGAGAACTTGAGGGAGGTGGTCGTGCCATTGGTTCATGGTGGAAGCACAAACTGAAGTGGTCGCTATTCCCTATTTCCTTTTCTTTTATTTATTTTTTATTTTTGATTTTTGATTTGATATGCTGTTGGTTATGTTTTGTATCTGGCTTGGATTTATGAGGTCCAGGTGGTTATGGAAATTTCAAGTTGTGATGATGGTGGTGATGATAGTGGTTTAGTGGATGAACTACGCTCACAACTACAGGGACAATCAAAATAAAAATTTCAGCCTGATACTAGATGCTAGATCTAAAAACAAATTTGTTGTACCTTTGTTTTCTGAAAATTATTATTTTTGTTTTTTTGGTATTGTTCTCCTCATCCTCCTTTTTTTAATTGATGATCGATGTATTTATGGTGTTCTTAGCCAAACCAAAATTATTGCTTGATTTCATTTCTACATGTTGGCTTTTCCTGACCAAAAATGCCACGTGAAGGATTTTTATCATTTAGCATAGAGTTGGCAGGAACACCATCATGGTGTTGCCACTCTTATTTGACTTCCCTTTTTCCTTTGGTTCAATGTGTCACGGTTTTTTTTTCCTTTTGTTTCATTGTATGACAGTAATGAACCAAGACATTCATCTTTATTTATTTTTGTTTTTATTATTTTATTTTAGGCTGAAATGGATTGTCAAAAAAAAAGTGGGCTACAAATAACTGAAATAGACGGGCTTACAAAGGAATGGTATAACAAATGGGCTATAACAAACAAAAATAAAAGTGAAACTGAATGGGCTAAAATAAGGTTGAAAAGAAATTAAAATGGGCTAGTTTGATTTTCTAGAGAATGAGATGCATTTTTCATTTTTTTTAAATTTTTGGATGAAAATAATAATAAGGATAAAAATACTCAGACAAAATATGGTGTTCACATCAGTGTTTGTGCTTCATAGGTCAATGCCTCCGTGCCTATGAAAAGTTAATAAAAGGTTATTTAATGAAATACTTAGGTGAGAGAGATTTAATAAAAGGTTTTTTTTTATCTTTTCATAAAATTTTCAAGGATAATTTAAAATCTAAATAATTTCAAATATCAACCAAGAATGTTCTCTCTCTTCTCCGTTTTGGTTTCTACCAAAAGCATATAAGTATCTGCTTCTAAAAAATGTAAAAAAAATTGATTATTTTCTCTTTTTTTTTTTAGCGAATAAACAAACACACTAAAAAAATACTAGAAATAATTTAAAAAAAATCTAAAAGAAGTACTTTTTTCCTTCTTAAAAGCTTATCTAAACAAGATCAATGTAGCCATTTAAAATATGAATAAATGACATTGTTATTTTTAAGAGTCTTATTTTATAATATTTTAAACTTAACTCTATGCTTAAGTGTTAAGACTACTATCCTTTATCTACGCGTGTAACTCACGTGCCATAGGCACTATAGCGTTGACTAGCATAGACAAGCAACCTAATTATATATATTTTTAAAGAAACTAATTTTTTGATAATTTTATACATTTTTACTATTTGTTTAAACCTACTTTAAAGTATGTGAGGTGAAATTCTACGGACTCAATTTGACATAAGCATAATTTAAGTGGACAAAGTCCAATAAAAAAAAAAGGTATCTCATAACCTGTTTAGTTTTAGTTTTAGTTTTTATTTTTAGTTTTTTAGTTTTCAGGATTTTATAAGGAAAATATTGAAAATTGGAAATAAAAATTGAAAACTGGAATTTGTAGTTTTAGAATTTCAGGATTTCCCTTATAAAATTTGAAAAACTGAAAATTCATACCAAACAAGCCCTAAGGGTCTGTTTAGTTTGAGTTTTTAGTTCTCAATTTTTATTTTCAGTTTATAATTTTTCAGATTTTGTGAAAGAAATATTAAAAATTCTAAAAACTACAAATTTCAATGTTCATTTTAATATTTCTTCACAAAATCCTGAAAATTGAAAATAAAAACTGAAACTAAAAATTGAAACCAACAAACACTAATAGTTTTTATAATTTTAGTATTTCTTCACAAAATTTAAAAAATTAAAAATAAAAAATAAAAACTGAAAACCAAATAAAATAAAAAAAAATAAAATTAAAGCTAAAACTCAAACAAAATATGCTCTTAACTTTCACATATGTATGCCTCAAAGTACACACATGCAAACAGAAAAAAACAAAAAAAAGTTAATTGATGCGACGTTTCTGGATCAAAAACGCATGTCGTTTTAATTTTGTTTTATCTTTTTTTTTTTGTTCAGCTTTATTGTATTGTCTTTTATTGTGTGGTGCGTTTTAGGTTTGATACTATTGGGTGGGATACCTAACATGCCCTTTTACACAAACTCCAATATTTAATTGGGCCTCATTGTAACCTACTCGGGGCCACTTTATTTTTGAGTTATTCCCTGTTCCATATGAGTTTTTTAAAATTAAACAACTAACGTTGACCCAAGAAATAAAATAAAATAAAATGAAATGAAAACTAAACAATTAACTAATTAATTAACTGAATTATTTACATAATTTATATGATAATCATCAACCATTCGAAAGTTTTATACGAAAAGTAATACCATTTATGTTTGTTTATGCTTTCTAACCTGATTGGTGGACGAAGATTCGTAATAAATTTCCATATAGTATCTTACTTGTTTGGTAATAATCGGTATAGATGAAGACCATATGATTAATCGCATCAAAGATGATGTACAATAGTAATCCATGATTTCCTGATGCAGTGTCTTGCTATAACATTGTAGCTTTGCTTAAGATTAATTAGCTATAAATTCGGGCTAAAAAACAATATTATCGAGAAATCTAATGGACATGAAGGGCTGCCATTTTACTGGTAGGAAAATATTAGACAATTAGAAACTTTATCCAAATTTTGTATCAATAGTGATGTGTCATAATTGTTAATTTGTTAAAAATTAATTAGTAAATTATATTATTTTATTTTATCCAACAATCATCTAAGTTTCTATAAAAAAAATTGTATATAATTTTTTGGAATATGTAGCATTACTCTTATCGATTATATTTATGTACATTTTGGCAATTAACTATTTAACTTGTAGAGTTGACTTACTATAGCCTAAAATTTTTGCACACGATTATTCACGACAACAAAACAGTTAACTTATTATCATTATTACATCATACATAATAGAGACCAAAATCACCTGTCTTACCATATGTTTCATTAACCACTTTTTAACACGCTAAAGTATACTTATTTTCCTTGGTATGAAATTATATTAAAACATAAGAAGGATAAGTATAAGAAGAAGAGTTTTGTGGTTCTAGTGATTTTACTCTTTTATATTGAACATAATTGACTTTAATAAAAGAATATATAAGATTTCAACTAATAAAAAATATATATTACTTATCCTTCACATATAATCAATCAAAATGGAGGTAAACTTAACTTGAGAATGGATAGCTTTTATCTACATAATAGGATAGGGGAGTAAGTGACAATGTAACTTATATCAACATGCATGTATCAGAATTATTCTATTAACTCCCATGCTTATTTGTATCTTCCGGTGTAGGCTACAACTGAAATCGTGGCTATCTGGCCCCCAAAAGACAACATTCCTAATTATGGTCGTGCAAGTGGTTGAGATGAGACTGAAGTCTCGAGCGAAGCTAATTGAGGATATGAGAGGAAAAAAAGACAAGTTTTACGGCTACACGTTGTCTGTGTATATCACACTGCACGCAGTAACATACACTTCAAATATGCGTACTGTTTGTTCTTTTCTTTGCCCGTCCATTTCCCAACCTCTATTATTGCATTGTGCTTCGTGGGTTAGGGTATCTCTATCTGAATTCTGTACATATTTTTTTACCTTGCAGACGCATTAGAAAACAGCTTCTTACATTAGGTATCATTTTTGGAATATTCAACAATAAACGCTAGCTTACCTAATCATATCCCCCCAGCAGCCAGGATTATTTAATTTCTTGTGCAGTATGGTTTGGGACTTTGAGCAATATAATTGTGATGTATCCAGTGCACAGGCTAAGCTTACGCAAGTCACGTATTTGCCACAATTTATTTATTTATAGGGGATTTCTCCGATATTGTTATAAAATCTAAGATACTATTACCTTTTAATTATTTATAATAATTAAGAATGAGTAATGTGTTTTATTAACTCAAATTTTTAAAATCTATTAAATTAAAGAACAAATCACAACCACTGATTATACAAAAGTATCGATAAGCCATGAGTACAGACAGAAAAACCTTATTTATATTGATTTTGGTTGAAGATAAGGTTTGGCCGGGTTTAGGACTTTGGATTATCAAGTATGTGAGAGATAACCTAATATCTTAGCTTTTTATGGAATATGATTATACCTTATACCCCTTTGATAAATAGGTTTATTTACTAAAATTGACTTGCCGTGCATCTCAATAATCTTAAAGGGACTCGTGGTGTCGTGTGAAACTTTTTTGTTTCTCTGATTTTCTTTTATTTTTTTTCTGGCCATATACAAGAATGACCTTTGGAATTACATACACTATTTATGAATGACTGTTTTAGCTAGGGACAAGTCGAATTTATTTATACTATTAATATTTAAGAATCATTAACAGAAAAATTTAATGAGATAATGACACTTGGAAGCTTGATTATGTTTTCCTCCAAATTCTAATCATATTTTTACCTAAAATAGATAGTTTTTATGGTGGCTCATTGTACATGATAAATTTTTTATACCATTAATCGCATAATATATATATTCTTTCCTTATTAATTAGATGAATTACTTTTATTGTTATATTGCCCTGTTATTAACATCTTTAATATTTTCATACAATAACTTTATTATATAATCATTCCATAAATCAAAATTAAAATTTATTTAATTCGATATGTTTTTACATGTTGTTCCAAGCATGACATGGGTTATAATACTAGTATGATATAAACAAGGGGTTATAATTTATTCAAACGTTGTTGTAACGAGTAACGACGGTTATAAATGAGACGAAGACGTCACCGTCGGGCTCTCACAATGGCCTAATCTAGAACGAAAAGATCAACGATTGACCAAATTGTGAAAATTTTATCCATGCGTTCATGATGATAACTCCCGCAGTTTATGTAAAGAATCGGTGCAACATTTGCCAACTTTCTCGATAATTGCATGAGATAAGACTTTTAACTAATCATATAGAAAAATATAAGTACACTGGCTTCTCAAATAATGAACTTCTGAATCTGTATTCTGTTAGCTAATTATTTACTTTATTCTGTTACATTTTAGTCTAACATGAATAATAGTTTGAACTTATCAAATGATTTAACAATATATATATCCCTAATTAATTATTCTTTTCAGTTTCATCAATTTCTCCGTCCAAGTAAACGCGCTAGCCAATCATGAGGTTGAAACAGAACTGAAACGCAATCTTCACGTAGTGTGTTTAGGGTCCGCAATGAGTGTACAGATATATATGAAGGGCTGTGCCACACTCGAACTCAACCCAATTTCTGGATCGACCCCTTTTTATGAACCCAAACTCATCCTAATAATAACCTGAATAGTGACTGGATTAAATCAGATCAACTTGACCTTTATATCACATATAAAGATTTGAATATTATATATAGTAAAATTATAAATTTTGAAAGTAAGATGTATAATTCATGAGATATATATTTTACAACTAGTGGAGCACAAAAATATTAATTTTTTGATGATGGATGTTGGTCATGGAAAAACTAGTCTAGGAAGATAAAAAATTAGGCTACGGCTGATTATTTGACTGATGAATTGGTAGCGAATGATAACACTCACGTGAAAAATATAGCTAAGGAAAAATTAGTTTGAAACAACCACAAAAGGTTATAATCATCATCATGGCTTTAAATGGTCTGAGACTATGTTGTGATTGTCAGAAAACTATTAATGCATATTGATGGAAAGCTTAGGACGAGAGCTTCAACGTGGCAACTTGGGTTTATCCGTTGAGATCATTTCGACTAAAAAGGCTGTTTCGATACTATTTTGGCTATTTTTCTACTTTTGCTATATTAAAGTTAGCCAATTACTAATTAAGATATCTTCTAAGACTTTAAGGATATTTATCCACTTATATACAGTGTCCTAAAGCTTGATGGCCGACAATGATTGACCTTGGCTAATATCCATTACCCGAGAATAGTTAGCCTTGTAAAGAGGCTAGCCTTCAACCAGGAAATGGGTCCCAAGTTGATCCTTGGTCCTTGTAGCTGGCCACCCACGAACCACATTTGGACATTGGTTGAAGGCTTTAGAACGTGAATAAAGGAGCTTGACCAATTCGAGAGATGGTTGGATAAGTTCTGGAGGTTACAGAAGAATATGGAAACCACTACCTACAAAATAGGACATGTGGCAAAGCAAAGGCTTGCCTACAGAGAAGAGTTAGCCAAGGTAGCGGTTATTAGAATTAGCCAAGGCTAGCATGTTTGATTTAAAGCTAGGAGTTAGGTCCACGAGTAGATATGGATAGTGTTAGTAGAGTTAGTATTGAATAATTGCTTCATTGTGCTTATAAATAGCCGTGTGTATCCAATTGGAACAAACATCTCAACATATACACAATGAATCAATGAAATTTTTATTTCCATTTATCTTTACTTTTACTACACTTTAGCTTTTCTAGTTTTACTTTATCATCTTTTACACTTAATTAGTTTCATTAGGAAATCTTTTCTTATCATAATCAAACACTTTCCGAAGTAGTTTGAGTACTCATGGCGAATAAATAAAATCTCTTCTCTCTGAAATCATCTAAGTTTTTTGGGAATCAAAGTTTTTGTAGAAAACAACAACATATGTTTTAAAATGAAATATATTAATATAAAAGTAACAATATCAAGAATTATATAAATTGAACTATAAAATCTTATAATTTATTACTAATTATCTTTAAAAAAAAAAACCTTTTAAGTAGTTATTTAACTTTGACCCAAGTTAGGCCAATCCGAAGTATGACCGCAAACACAGTAAAAAGTGCATCCAGCCAAAATTTTAGAACCCAAACCTAACCTATTAAGCTTCGGGCTAGGTTTAAACAGAATCATAAACACCTCTATGGGTGGCAAAAGACATATATAAGGCATGTGAATTAAAAATCTATTGATTGTATTATGATCAGGAGGGTTAGTATAGACTTAAATTTTATTGTCAATTTCATATAAGATATTAAATTTTTATTTAAAATATAATTTAAATAACAAATTACATAGATATCGTTTGAACTAGCAATATAAACAATAAAATAGTGTTTAATAAATTATATAGAGCTTTGTCGCCTTACTAATTTTATTCAATTCGAGTTGATTGCCTCCACTCTATTATAGCCTATTTGGTTCGCGTCCCTCAACAAAAAAATGCGAATTCCAAGACACCTTTTATCAAAAAGCTCTTTTTGCATAGATTTAATTCAATGTGCGTATCTATTCACCAAAGTCTCCTAAAAGAAACATACTCTTACTAGAGATGTTATTGTAAGGTATCAGGGCCAGGATGAAGTGTAAGGAGGTTAGAGAGTTGTTGAGAGAAAACAGAAAGAGAAACTGTAACTGAATGGTGTAATTGTATTGTATTAACCAATGATTACAAAGAGCTTGAGTATTTATATACAAGCTTGGAGTAGTGTAGCTTCACTAACTCCTAATAGATTCTATTACAAACTTATCTAACTCTCAACTAACTTGAGAGTGCTCACTATTCCTTACAACCCCCCTCAAAGTCAAGGCTTGAGTATCCTCAAGCTTGAGTTTGGATCTGAATTGTATGAATAAGGCAGAAGAGACTTGTTTGGTCAGGATAGCAACTTGGGGGAGGAGGAATGTGGTGACCTTGACTCTACCTTTGGCAATGTGATCTCAAACAAAATGCAGGTCAAGCTCAAAGTGCTTGGACTTTGAGTGTAGTAGAGGATTAAGGAAGAAGGACAAGTGACAAGTTATCACAATAAAGCATTGGGACTAGAGACTGGTTGGTGTATTTCAGCTAGAAGGTTCCTTATCCAGAAGACATCAGCAACAAGGGTAGCAAGGCTTCTATACTCTGCTTCAGGATCTGGACCTGGAAACTGCATGTTGTTTCTTAGAGGACCAGGAAACCAAATTAGGGCCTAGATAGACACAATATCCACTAATAGATTTTCTATTATCAGGGTCACTGCCCAATCACCTCACTGGAACCAGAATATTGAGAGTAGTAGACCTTTGAATGTGAAGACCAAATTGAGAGGTGCCATTAAGATACCTTAGAATTCTCTTGACCACACGCCAATGAGAGTCCAAGGGATTTTGCATGACTGACAAACCCCGTTGACACAATATGATAATTCAGGCCTTGTTACAATGATGTATTGCAAGCTGCCTACAATAGATCTGTAGAGACTAGGATCATGAAATGGAGCTCCTTCAAAGCTGGAAGCTTTGAAGAGGGAAGAGGGGTTGGACAAGCTTTGTAGCCTTGCATACCAGCCTTTTGCAATAAATCTTGCACATATTTTGACTAGAGAGGGCAGGCCCCTGCCCTGTATACTTTACCTCAATTCCTAAAAAATAGTGAAGTTCCCCTATGTCTTTCAAGGCAAAGGAATTGCTTAGCGTGAATCAACTCAGGAATGTAGGTTGATGAACTACTAGTGATGATAATATCATCAACATAGATGAGAATATAGGTGATGCCTGGAATCCTGACTTTGGTGAATAAGGAAACATCAGATTGGGTAGGCTTGAAGCCTAATTTCAGCAAGGCTGTAGCTAGTTTGGTACCAGGCCCTTGGGGCTTGCTTTAAGCCATAGAGAGCTTTAGTGAGCTTGCACACTAGACTTCCATAACCTACTTGATAGCCTTGTGGTTGCCTCATGAAAACTTCTTCCTCAAGGTCACCATTTAAAAAGGCATTGTTAACATCCAACTGCCTTATGCTCTAACCCTTTGACATAGCTAGAGATAAAATTGGCCTTATGGGGGTAGGTTTGACTACTGGACTAAATGTTTCTGTGAAGTCAAAACCTAGCCTTTGATTAAAGCCTTGAGCTACTAACCTAGCTTTGTATTTTTGAATGGAGCCATCATGATTATAATTAACCCTATAAACCCACTTGCTGCTTATGGAGGTCCCATTTAGGGATAGACACCAACTCCCAAGTTTTATTCCTCATAAGGGCACTATACTCATCATCCATGACTTGCTTCCAATGGGGAATTTGCAAGGCCCTTTAGCATAGCTGGTTCCAACTTGGCATGGAACACTTTGGGTTTGAACACTCCATCCTTAGCCCTGGTAATCATACTATGAGTATTAGTAATAGTGTCTGGAACAATTCCTGTTATTGTAGGAAGCTGAGCAACAAATTTTGAACTTCTTGTGGGGGAATGGCAGCTGGAACTATTTGCTAAGCATTAGAATTAGTGCTAGGTATAGTAGTAGGAGTAGAGGCCATTGAATTTGCTGAATATGTGTGAGTGGGAGGGTTTGTTGGGTGAATAGGTTGAGTCAAGGAGGCAATAAGAGGAATTGAGGGTGTTGTAGGTGGAATTTCAGGAGAAGAGGGAATGAGGCTGAGACTAGAAGAATAGGGAGTTTGGATCTTTGAATAGGAATGTAGACTCATGAAAAGCAATATGCCTACTGATGATAATTTTTCCTAAGGGTGTAAGGCACATGTAACCCTTGTGTTTTGTGGCATAACCAAGGAATACACTCGAAACATATCTAAATTCCAGCATATGAGCATTGTATGGTCTGTGTGAGGGAAACACAGACATCCAAATACTCTAAAAGACTCATTTGATGGCAATTTGTGAAATAGTTTCTCATTGGAGAAGAAAATTGCAAAAGGGGAGTAGGAAGACAATTGATGAGCTGCAAGCTTTAAAAAGGCTTCCCCCAATATTTTAGAGGCAATGAGGATCCTGCCAGCAAGGTGAGACCCATCTCCACCACATGCCTATGCTTCCTTTCAGCTACACCATTCTGATGTATATGAGGGCAAGAGAACCTGTGAATAATTCCTTGTTCCTACAATAGCTTGGACAAGCTTACATATTCAAGTGCATTATCACTTTGAAATGTTTTAATTTTAGCACCAAGTTGCAATCCAGCCATGTGTTGAAAATGAGTAAAAACTGATTTGAGTTGTGATCTTGATTGCATAAGGTAAATCCAAGTATATCTAGAATAAGCATCAATGAAGTGTATGTAATAACCAGCACCATTTATTGAAGGTAAAGGGGCTGGACCCCAAATGTCAGAGTATACAAGTTCTAAAGGGTAATTGTAATTTGTAATTGAATTAAAAAAGGGTAAATTGTGAGATTTTCCCATGCAAGGCAGGACAAAGAGTGTTATTCATAGTAAAAAGAATATTGCAGTCCTAAGGACTCTAGACATAGTATTAGAGGCAAGGTGCCCAAGTCTTGCATGCCACAAAGAAAACTTAGAATTATCAACATAAGAAACAAAAGCCTAAGGTGGTGAAAAAGGCCTGACATTTGGTTTGAAACCAGGAAACCTAAAGACCATTTTTAGCCAAGCCTTGAAGCAAAATCTTCTTTGAATCCTGACATTTAATGTTGCAAGTATCAGGATGGAACTCAAAGAAGCAATTGTTATCTCTAGTAAACTTAGATACACTAAGCAAATTCTTAGTTATACTTGAAACATGTAGTAACTTATGCAAACTGAAATTTTGAGCACCCAAACCAGCATTAAATAAAGATTTTCCAACATGTTGAATGTGCAAACCTGAGCCATCTCCTACAATGACTTGATCTGCTCCTGAATAGGGTGATTTCTCCATTAGATTTGTTGAATCTAGAGTCATGTGATGTATGGCACCCGAATCAGGGTACCAGTTGTCATCATGAATGGTTGAAGGTGTTGCAAGCATGTTGCTCATTGCAAGATTGGCCCTAGGCTTGGGATTACCAGCTCCATAGCTTGCGTCAAATCTATACCAGCAAGCAAGGGCGATATGACCAGGGTTTCCACATACTTGACATGAAGGACGCGAAGAAAACCTACCACTTCTTCCAAATCGTCCTTCTCACGACCTCTGAAATTGTTGGATCTTCCACTATGGTGGAATCGAGGAGGTGAACCATGAGGAGCTGGAGCCGAGGATGAGCATGAGCTACCTTGGCTTGCACAAACGTGGAATTACGCTTGAATCGTTCAAAGATTTCTTCCTGCGCTATGAGTAGAGCTTCAAGTTTCCAACTGCAATCGGTTAAGCCTTGAGATCATTGTTGTGATGAAGGGACTGTACTCCTCTATGAGGCCATTCAATATTGCTTCAACGTGATTCTGAATCTTTATACCGAACTCCAACAGAAATTAGTGCATCCAGTGCTCTTGATTTCAAGAAGATAATCATTCACCGAGCTTGTTTTCTTGATGTTTCCTAGTTTATTCTTCAGCTGCATCACTTTTGCCTTGATCTGTGACGCAAAATAGGTCTCTAATCGCGACCATATTTGATGCGAGAACACACATCCAACCATTCTGGTTGTGAACGTTTCGTCATCGAAGCAAGCAACCACGATTTGATCAACGCATCTTGTCTCTTCCACCTTTGATATTCTGGATTCATTCTGTGTTCCACGATTCTAAATCTGTTGCATACATTGCTGGAATAGCATTGCTAGTGACATGATTAAGCAAACCATGTTCTTCAATGGTAGCCTCAACCTGTTCCTTCCATGGAAGAAAATTTTCATCTTCTAGTTTAATCACAATCAGATTGGAGAAGGTTTCATGAGTACGGTATTTTGTGAATCTGTGTCGCCATTGATGAATTCCTAAAGCTCTGATACCATGTAAGGTATCAGCGTAAGGATGAAGTGTAAGGAGGTTAGAGAGTTGTTGAGAGAAAAAGAAGAGAAACTGTAACTGAATGATGTAATTGTATTGCATTAACTAATGATTACAAAGAGCTTGAGTATTTATATACAATCTTGGAGTAGTGTAGCTTCACTAACTCCTAACAGATTCTGTTACAAACTTATCTAACTCTCAACTAACTTGAGAGTGCTCACTATTCCTTACAATTATAAGGTGCGGTTTTGATTGGTTTTGAATAAAAAATCAACCCAATAAAAAATTAATATAAATTACTATGATTTGAATTAAATTAGTTTAATTTAAATTTTGAGCTTAGTTTAGCCCAATTTTTATCGATTTAGATTGGATCTATTTGATTGGTTTTTGACAAAATATATTTTAAATTTGTAATATTAAAAAATTTAAGTAACTAAAATCAATAAAATAAATAAATAAATAAAAAGAAAAGGCAAAAGCATCCTATTTAATATTTATAAAATATTATTTAAAAGAGAATGATACATAAAACAAAACTGTGTATGAAAATAAATTTATTGTAATAAAAATATAAATTTAACAACAAAAGGATGTATTATACAATAATATTGTTCAAGTTGGATTGGATTGAATCGATTTTAAAACTTAAATCAAAACCTGATCTAATTCAAGCATTTGCAGAATATAAGATCTAATTCAATCTAAATTTTTGTAAATTTGATCAGTTTTCAGTTTTAATTGAATTTTTTTAGTGGTTTTTTTCAAGTTGGATTGGATTTGAACACTCCTAACCTCCAATGAAAAGATAAGTGTGGTTTTGGAAAAAAAAAAAGTTTATACACATATTGTATAGAATTTAGCAAGAAATTAAAATTACTGTCATGTATAGTATTGACGAGTACGTAATATAATAATATAATTATTTATCTACTTCTATTTTGTGTAAACGCCTTTTGGATTATCTTCGCCTCTCCATATTGCATACACGTTAATATATGATAATGCCAACCTCTTCGTCATCTTGCTTTTATATTTAAAAGAATAAATATATAACAAGAAAGTCAAGCATTTATCTTTCAATATTTTGTTCCGTTTACGAAATCATGCCACGTCTCATATTTTTTTCAAAAGACAATTTTCAAACGGCACTTGCGTTCGTGATTGATCATTTTTTAGGACAGTTTGGGTTCACATGAAAAACTTGATGTTAATTTGAATTAGTTTAAGACATTAATTTCTATGCACTCCAATCAAATTTTAGTGGCTTTTCAAATAGTCAGTACATAGAAAACTCAACTATTTTTATTGATTTGATAATATATGATTAGATGATATTATAAAATAATTCTTGCACACAAACTAAGCTTCTTAATTTATAATCAAAAGCCTTTTTGGATAACTTCTGAAAATAAAAGGTCATTTCTTTAGAAATAATAAAATCAAAATAACTATATCAATTAACCATATATTATCATGTGTATGGTTTTTAAAATAATTATTATCATAATTAAATATTTATTTTAGCACTATAAAATTGTGGAAGACATTATTTTCATAATCTTAAGAAAACATTTACCGTTATTATTTATCCCAACAAATATATTCCTCAGGAATCGAATTTGTGTGCTCAATTGCATATTTATGGTAATTGGACCGGACCGGCCAATCCAATTGGTTCAACCGTGAACCAGGCAGCAAGCCAAAAACCACTTTTTACACAACTAGTCAAAAATTGGGTTAAAAACCAATGAACCGACCTATTCACACAGTTGACCGGTTTAAATATTATATCTCTTTTTGGTCTGGATTAATTTCATTTTTAAACTCTTTTAACAGCATCGCATGTTAGCCCGCTTGATGACTTTGAGGACGGAACAAATATTTGGGCCTTGGCTGTAACCAATCTACGAGGAGGTCTTGCTTGAAAGTGCTATTGTGCCTTTCCCTTTTGTTTCTGTCCCGACGTGGGACTTGCTTGAAGGTGCTATTTATTTATTTATTTTTTTCTTGAGGTACATACTTCAAAGTGCTATGCTTTCTCTTCACACGTACTCCTATTCACCACAAATCAAAGCATGGCTTCTTATAGAATCTGTTAATTAAATTGATAAAAAAAAAACACATGTATCAACCCTATGATGTCCAATCTAATTTGATTTCAATCTATATTGCAATTATTTCGACGGAAAATAGATAAGTTATAATTTACTACATAACAACGAAAATCGCTAGTGCTTGTATGAAAATAAAAGTCATGTCACTCTAGTTTAGTTTGGCACCAAAGTATCATGATAAAAATTTATTTTATTTCTTATTTATGTTATTTTAATAATTTTTATTTATTTATTGTAGTCTATTAATTAATCATAGCTATATATATATATATATATTTCATTACATATACTGGTTGAATCATTGAGTCTCTAAGCCAGTTCATTGTCCAGTTGAATTTCCGGTCAAATTTTTAGAACCTTGCTCATTGGTTGCTGTATATATAGTGTGAGGTCGCCCTCATTGGCCTTTAATTAGATGCATTGAATCCTCATCACTCCTACAAGACTGGGGAACGTGGGCTGCTCACCCCAGGCATGAATATTTTTCTCTTTCCACTGTGCACTGTGGCAGCATAAAGATAAATTGTTAGATGTGACCAGTGGACCTTCATGTCATGGTGTTTTACTCATTTATTATGCACAAGCCACTTCAATTTTCAAAGAATAATGCTAACTGCGCAAGCCCATTCTTTTGCATCTAGATCTATATATTCATGTAGAATTAGGAGTTTGACTCTTCTTTTGTTGAATGGATCAAAATGTCTATAAAGGGAGGAGAGGAGTCATGTGAAACCCGGATCCAACGGCTTGCATCATATGTGGACCATTTCAATTTCAATTCAAGCAGTTGTGTCATTTGTAGGATCTGATTACATCCTTACGTATTTCCGTTGAAAAGCTTTCTGCAGCTATATGGTTTTCTTGTAGGTGAAGACACGTTAGAAGACACATGGATGAAGTGAGGATAGAGGTCATAAAAAATGTTTTAGTAATAATAATAATCACTATACGAAGGGAAAGAACATGGTCCACTATTCAGTAATAGCATCCATATACAGATCATAAGTTGAATGTTAATAGTTCTTACACATGTCATTCTGTGGCCTTTGATAATGTGATGAAGTGTTAAGAAAATTAATTTTTTAATAACGTAAAGTTTAAACTTTTGAGATTCCGTTATCCATTTAGAATTGTTTGGTTTGAGTTTTCAATTTTTAGTTTTCAGTTTCAGAATTTGTAAAGAAAATCTGAAAATTCTGAAACTATAAATTTAAGTTTTCCTTCACAAATTCTAAAGCTTAAAATTTAAAATTAAAAACTTAAATCAATCAAGCCTTAAGTTTTCTGTCCAATTTTTTAGGAGTGTAAACCTTTTTTTTTTTGTGGGGGTAGAAGAGTGTTAACATTTTTTTCCTTAGAGATCACCTAATGGAGTTAGGGAAAACTCCATTATAGGTGGACCTCAACATAATAATGTTTTGATTGATGTTGGGCTGAAATAAGCGAGCATATAACTTCTTCCTTTTTTTGACAAATTTGAGCCTTTCTTTTTGGCTGAACAAATTTGAGCTTATAGTTTGCCATTTGAAGTTGAATGATTTGGGCTTGATTAAATCGCTCGATCCAAGAGGATAGTCTGTTGGTCTTATCAAATCCAAACTTTAAAACCATAATTCGCCATTCAATTTATCAAATGTGACGTCATATTCCACACCCATGTACTAGCACTTCAAATATTGGGGTACCAATTGGAGCCGCAAGCAAATGTTGGGTTGATACCAGAGTTGGCAATTGCCACTGAGCTCGAAGTTTGGCACATGAACTTGCATTAGGGGCTTTGATCGTGCATTGGAGAAGTGTTAGGCTACATTTAATATATACTTGGGCTTAGATTTTAAAAACTATGGTCCAAAATGCTAAACTACAACTGGCTTTCTCCAATTCAAGCTTTCTTTTTTAATTTTCCTGTCCACAATCGAACACAATATTTTTTTATTGGTCGGTCCAACACAATCCAAGCCTTACACATCATCAATTTTGGTGAAGCTGCACCATTGTTGAAGGAAGCGATCAATACCGCAGGCCGATTTAGGGTCTAATAACAAAATAAGAAAGAGAGAATTTGGTATCAATAAGTTGTGTTCCTAAATGAGGTTGAGCGTACAGCCTAGTAGCTCTTTGAGTAGGTGATTTGTATTCGACTCCCACCTCCTCTTCTCTATATCCTCTAGGAAGAATTTTTAGCCTTAATGTCTATGTTAAAAAAAAAAGTTATGTTGATAAATAACTAGTAGTGGGCCTAATTGCTAATTGGATTGTAAAATTAAAGGTTAAGATAAAGCAAGAACATATAGATTATTTATGGCCTAAATATCATTTCTTCTACAACCTTTTCAATTACCTTGTGAGTTAAGTATAGGGTGAAAGTATTTATAAGTAGTGATGTGTGGTCGTTGGTCGTCGTTAATAGTGACAAGTGGATTTTTTGGATCAAGTGGAAGAATTTATAGGAAATAGTTGGATCTATATGTAAGGGGTCATGAAATAGGAGGAAGGAAGCTTCGTTGGTGTCAGATTTTAAAGGAGTTATTGGAAGGTGGAATTTGAAGTGGTCACTTGGACAATAAGGAAGACAAGTAACATGGGTTCAGAATGGTTACAATGATGGATTTGCTGGTATGTTTGGCAAGGGTGGCAAACGAGGTGGGTGGGTTGACCGTGGTTGGCCATAAAACGGGTTGGGGAAAGTTGACCATTTTGATTATTTGGATTGAAAATGCCTACACACCCTGTCAAAAATGGTGGTGGGTTGGAAGGCCAACTCGATCGACCACCTGTTTTGAGTTATATTTTTAGTTATTTTGCCAATCCACCCAGCCCGCCGAGTTGGCCATAAAACGGTGGACAAGTTGACTCGTCATAGTTACTTGGGTTGGAACTGACAACCCACCCTGGAAAAAAGCAGGTTGGCAAGTCAACCTGGAGGTAGAACCTGTTTGTCACCCTAATGTTTGGCTCGCTCCTGGTGCTTCTAATATGTGGAGAGATATGGCACGACCCGATTTGGGCACGTGACCGGCACGTGAGAAATTTTGTTCTCACGTAAGTCTCGTGACCTGGAATGCTTGATATGCATAGTTATTTACAGCTCTTTTAAGGTGTAATTTCATTTTCTATGTATAAATCACTCGTTATTAAGCCATCTAATCCGGATTAAATCTCATAATCTGTATTAATTATGAAGCCATAATATAACATATGACAATAAGTTGCTCTGTTCTAAATTGTCCATGAAATTAACATAGATAAGTCATTAAACACAAAACAAGGATATTCTATTTTAACATGTAAGATGCAAAATGTGATCCAAAGTTCGGATCCTGCCACTACCGGAGCACTTTAAACGAACCCAGAATGCCTGCCTCACCCTGTAAAGCTTACCATTTGACTCTTTACTCTGTTGAGTAGAATTTGCAGTAGTAGTTCTATATGTAAAAATAAGAGAAATGAGAGGGGTGAGTTTTGATACCAAAACTCAGGAAGTGAGTCTTCACCTGAAACCCCCTTCACGGGACACCAAAGGAGCAATGCATGAAAGGAATCATAATAACATTAATAATATTCAAATTCTTACATAATTACATATACCTATATATATATATATATATATATATATATTCAAATTATCATTTCATAACTCAATAAAAGGAATTTCTTCAATTTACTTTCCTATTTGAAGTCACAAAAAATCATAGTGTAGTAGCTCTTAATGTCTAGTATGATACTGTATAGTCTACGGGTGCCAGACATGGGCTTCACCCTCTGGACTTCATTCTTTCCCCTAAGGGAAGAACATGTGTTTTCTGTTATCTCTGGCCTAGGCATACTTGGTACCAAGGTTAACGAATTTCCTCCATTAACATTAGCTTTTCTCTACAACTATTATAAATCAATCTGAAAATCCTAAAAAAAAACCCTTTTAGTTCATTGAGCTTCTAATCTATCTCATTTTAAAGTCTAACCTTAGCATAACTTGGCTGAAATCATGTCCAAAGGATCACCCTCTATAGACATTATGATTTCATATCTCCAGAATATGTAACCGTCAACTCTTCTGAATCTTATGAAGAATCAGGCTCTAAAACCATTTAGTGCAATATCTAAAACACCTTTCAATTGTCCAACTTGTCATAAACTCAAAAACTCAATATCATGCTTCAAATAGCAAGTTTGCATCAAAATTTTATTTTCTTCTCTAAACTTTATATTGGTTATGAATCTACTACATATACATAGACCAGTTCCAGAATCCATTGGAATAAGCATAAAAACATCTATCAATTACATGTATCATCAAATTAGCATAAAATCAGTATAACAACTATGGTCCCATGAGTTTTGTCTAAAACATGTTTCATGTTCTAAAACTAGGAGTTCTAAACATAGAAACTAGTAAACTACAAATCCTTATACAATAATTCTCTAAATCAAGTAGAAAATCATATTTTTCATGAAAATAAGTATAATGAACAACATAAAGACTACAGGTGCGAACCCACTCACTTAGAGGGTTGAACAGAGAAGGAATTACATCAATAGAGCTCTTGGAATAGAAATGACAACAATATCTTTGAGCTTGGAGGATTGAAGATTCTAAGTTAAACTTGAAAGAATTGGAGGAAAATAGAGTTTTATGAGTGAAAATGGGTTGGAAGAGGTGTTTGTTCGAAGTTGAGAGAAGTTTGGGGGAGGTGGGGTATGTCTGAATGGTCTGGACCCTAAAATGGGGTTTTTTATGTTCTCTGTTGACCGCCTGATCCTCTACCAACTTGGTGCATTGACTTACTCTCTTGACGTTGGGGTCTCTAGAAGCTCCAGAGAGACTTCACTCTCTGCTAACCGCCTGGGCGTCTAGAAGCTCCAGATGCTCCAATACTAGTATGTATTGGACTATACTATCCTATTACTCACTTATTTATATTTCTTATTTACTTTCCATTAACTTTAAAACATAAATATAAATAAGAGAATACCCCCCATTTGGATTCAAATAAAATATTAGAAAAATCAAACTCCCAACAAATCAAAATCTAAAATTTGGGTTTTAGTTCAAATTTCAGAGAATCTTGCGATTTTGTAAACTCGGGACTAAAAACAGAACAATTAAGAGTTTCATAAAATTCGTTAAAAATTACTCTTCAACTCATTTTTCTCTAGGGAGCAATTACCAGGACTTTTGATCCTAAGAAAATGGCTTTATCATATAGCCCTCCAAGGGCGTGTGTCTAGACTTAACGAAATTCAGGACCCAAATGAAAAGGGTAACCAACACCCTTCTTAGTTTGAAAAAAAATTTCTAACCTTTTTATTTAAAACTAGGGTATTACAAGATGCATGCTTCTTTGCTAGAATATATGACAGGCGTTGTTATGACAGAAATTGGTGGAATTAGGTGGTTTTGCTTTTTCTAGTTTTGTGTAGGTGTTAAAGTTTCCTTGCTGGTTACTTGATTTGGCATTGTTTGTTTGTTTGATTTATTTTGGTTTGTGTTGTTTGTGGTTTGCTCCACTCACCTTGTTTGAGTGTTGAGCTCTCTTCTAATTATATGAAAAAAAACTTTTCAATTTCCACTTCTTGAACACCAAAAAGCCACCACCAATCCACCACTATTGTTGAACTGAGACTACCAACAGCCACTACCACAACCATTTATTATCATTACCAAAATTCTTATATATCTTGGTTTTTTTTGTTCCTGCACCTTACGAGTCCTCAATATGAGAATACATGAGAAATTTTTCATTCTTGAGAAAGTAAGAATTATTTCTTCTTCAGATCGTACTTTGTTGAGGAATGCATGCCGCATAAATATAAGGAAATGATGTTCCATCAATTTGACGAAATTCGATGAGTTTTATAATTAAGTCATCAAAATTCTTTAAAACTGAACATTTGATGAGTGTTTTTTTTATTTATTTTTAATATATAGTTTATGATATTGCATCTTTCTAATTTATTTTAACATATGTTTTGGTTTAAGAATAATGTTTGATTGCAATTGTAAGTTGGAAAAGTTATGGTGTGTTAAAAAAGAAAAGAATATGTTTTTGCCCTACCTATCAAATGCCCAACTTAAATTGCTTAAGCATCGTAGACCTGACAACATATATTTATTTATTTATTTATTTCACACTTGGCACTTAAGGGCTCAAAGGTCACCCCTTGAGTGGTGTGGCAACAATTTTTTTTCTTTTAAATAGCTGATAGACAAATTTTGGGGGAGTAGAAAACCTAAGTTAGAGAATAAGAGCGAAACATTCTTTAACTCTGGAGGAGGCAAAGGATAGCTAGATGATAGAAAGACTGAGGAATTGTCACTCTAAATCTTGGGTATTCAATACATTTTTCTTCTCCGTTTTCTTTAATTTTTATTTTATTTTTTTATTATGAGTTTGTAACCCTTTTGCTAGGGATGGGATAGAATATGAATTGAGAATGAATTGTGATTGAGTTTTTGTTTGTTTGATGTTGGAATTGATTGATTAAAACTTTTTCTTTTATTCTTATTGCAATTTGTGTTGTACTCTACCATGAACTATTTATATTTCATGTATTAATTGAGAAATTTGTGTATGTTATAACTCTAAGGATAAATTAATCTACATTATTCTCAACATGCTTAGAAAAATTACAACATAATAAATATAGATCCTCCTCTGTGATCGACAATCTTGTAATGTAGGACCCACCTAAGTGATTTCTTCTTTTATTATTAAACACTAGAAGATGATTCAAATCTTAACAGTTTCAAGATCTGATACTATGTACATAATTAGTGTACAATTCAACACAAGATGGCATTGAATTTGATTTCTTTATAGATAAACTAGTAGTTGAAGGGGCTCATTGAGCCAAATGAATTGAACAAATCGCAGGAAACTTAACTGGTTTCACTTGGTTAGATTGAGTAGCTCATTTAAACCTTAAACAAGTCTTATTTTAGTTGTCAAAAAAGGGCAAACAATTTGTGTTCTTTTCTTAATGGAGGTAGAGGGAGAGGGCTCGGTTTCAAGGTTGAGATGGACCTCTCACCCATCCCTTGGGCTATGTTTGGTATCTAATCCTGACAGAAAGGATAGAGATAGTGAGATGGTAGAGATGGAGATAAAACTCTGTTTCGTGTAGCACCCTCCCAAGTATAACATCATTCTTAAGCTATGACATTAGACTCAGGAGTTGTTACTTATATATTATGGACTTTTCTTAAATATTTATAGCAAATTTGATTGATTCGTATTACAACTAATTTGTGATTCTACTAAAATATATAACAAAGAAACCAAGTATTTATTGAATACACTTACAAATACAAAAAAAGCTCCTATATGAGCTCTAATGTACGTCTGTCTTTTGGTACATTAATAAACATATACATACAAATAAGCACAATGATAAAAGCTTCTGCTATTGAACCACTGCAAATTTGATTCTTCCGTGTGACAGCCTCCTTGTTCTCTAGATCAATCTGGAGATGACACAGGAACATAAAACAAATGGGTGAGAATTCTAAAATTCTCGTTAGGGCATCTCCAAAATGCATAATAAAATCCATTTCATCGTCATCGTCCCAACCACTTCGGTTTGTTTAGAAAATTATGATCATACAACATATATCAAGGATTCCTTTTAAAGTTCAAAATCATCATTCCAAAGTGGGTTTCTTTTATCATTCAATCACATAATATACATATATCATAATACTGAGATCATAGTAAATCATCTTAGATAGATAGCTCAATGCAATATGTGTATGCATATGATAAATGCAGTGATCTTTAGTGAAATTATCTTATATACATCATTCTTATCTTTGTGTGCCCTTGGTACATCGAAAGGAGTCTCATATCTTTCTTATTCATTTTGTGTCCTTAACATACCAAAGGGGATTTCATCTTTTCGTGCCCTTGACATACCGAAGGGATCTCATATCTTTCTTTTCATATAGGAGTGTTTATCATAAGCACTCACATTTACATATGGGTAACATCACCATTAAATTCATATAGCATAAATGAGATCAAGTCATAACCATTTCATTATCATTTCGACTAGTTTAGCATGCTGTCTAGAATTTCGGTTCTAAAGAAAATTATGGATCAGTTACTAAACCCCATCAAAACAGAGCTAAACTATTTTTTAGAGTTAGTTCAACATGTCTATGAGATCCTGTAAAAATTTCAAGGCCAAATAATATCTCTAGCTATATTAACAAAATTTCCCAAATTTAGGTCAGAAACTATTTAGTTTCAGCCAATAGCCAGAAGTCTCAATGTTATTACTTATCAAATGAACAAATAAAATTCTACAAAAATTCAGAATTTGACTTCAAGATGTCCTCAATACTCTGTAAAATTTCAACTCAAAATTCGATCATTTGATATAGTAATAAATTTAGACAAATTCAATGTTTTAGAATTGACTATGACGGAAACTTGACCAGCTCAGTTCTTCAATTTTTAAAAATAGTGAAACTGCAAAATGACTCAAGACAAATAATGGAGACACCTTAACATGTTAGCTTCATCACAAAATTTTCAGCTCAAGCTTCATCACATAAAATTTTCAGCTCAAGATAAGGTCTCTAATTAGGTTAGAAAATTCATGTATTTTCACCTGCATGCTCAAATTCAGAGAATTCCAACAAGCTCAAAAAATATTTTGAGAAAAAGGATTTTCTAACATCATCCAATCATTCCACCCAATACAACACTTCAATATCTATGTATAATTAGCCAAGAAAACCAAAATTCTCAAGCTTAGACACTTAAATAAATTTCAGAATCAGTTTTGAAAAAAAGAGGTTAAAGAAACCCTACTTGTTACTAAAGTTCCTTGCACTTGTCTTATCTTTTGTTTGTGCCTCTACACCCAATTTGCACTCTATTTCAGCCAAGCTTCCTTCCTAGGATAGTAGCACAACAGTTTCCTTTTATGGTGAGGTGAAATAAGGAGTCTTGGAAGAAGGTTGATTCAAAGATTTCAAGAGGTAAGTTTGTGTTTGTGATAAAACATATGGGTATTTGATATTATGGCTTAGGGTTCTTAGCAAGTTTATGATGTTTTTGAGGAAGAAAAGAATAGAGATGGCTGAATGGAGGGACTTGGCTAAAGCTTACAGAAAAGAAAATGATAAAGTTTTTGATTTTGTGTGTTTATGATAATATATGCATTAATTTCTACCATGGAATTAGTTTTCTTAAAATAAAAATGGTGCCCTTTTTGTATGAATCTTATTGGCTCTTGATAAAGGAAATGGTGTGGCACATTTCTAAGCCACACACTTGTCACCTTAGGTGGCAAGCTTGTACTATAAGACTCATACAATGTAAGAAATTACACATCGATATTTTCCGAATGGGTAAAATATCATACACGTAAAATAGATATTGCTCGAAATTAGATTTTAGGTCTAAAATAATCATTTCTAACCTTAACCCTATCTTTTTTCAGTCCTGAGCATCTCCTAGTCCTGATTTAGGGTTCGGAGTCTAACGGCCTGCGAGGCCGCATGGTCACTATTCATATTTTCTTTTCACCAAGCCATTTTGATCAAGACTAATTTTATCCAATTCATGAAATTCTGACTAACAAAGTTCAAATAAATTTTTTTAAAATAAATTTTGGGGTATTATATTTTGTAGTGGTGTACAGTATATAGTGATTGGTGAAAAGATGAAGAATATTGGATTGTGATTGATGAAAAATTTAAAAGTGAGAAGGATAAAGATAAAATATGAAATGTTTAAAAGGATACTTTTGGGAAAAAATATTTTAAATTGTGGCCCAAAGACATCCCTCCATTTTTTTTTTTTTGAAGTGTAGAAATTAGCTCAAAAATTGTTATGTGATAGAGATAATTTTGAGGTTTTTGTCTCTATCCCATCCTCCAAATACACTCCTATCCTCAATGTCTATGTATTTTTTGTCTAGAGACATTTATCAAGCGCTTTCTTGTTGTATTTATATGGAATAAGGGTGGTATCTATCATTAATATAGATGGTGGGTTTGGACTTAGGCTAATAAAGAATCCAAACACATCACAAGCCCAAGCCTCGAGCTCTAAAAAGCAAATGGATTATGAAATGTCTAAGGTTGAGTAAAAACTACGAGAATAAAAGATTAGAAACAGGTAGATCAATTTGGCTCAAGTTTAGTCAATTTATAACCTAATTTTGTTTATTTGTAAGACTCGAATTCAGAATATTATTTAAAAATAACGAATATCAAACCACTTGAATTTAGCAAGTATTGGTCAACTATTTTGATTAATCTTTGAAGGAATTATGTGATTATAATATATGTTTATTCTTTTTTTTATTATTCCAAGAAGCTCTTAATAGCTAGGAGAGGAAGGAAATGATGGGTATATATAGGGATCATTTTTTTTAAATCAGGATATCTATGGCCGAAACCAGTGACTAATATTTCTTCGAAGCGTAGAGTTCACAAATGTGGATTTTATCTCTGGCCACAAGACCCTCCCCATCCACACCACTAAGAATCAAAACACTCACTAAATATTTAAGGAGCCTAACTAGCTACTAATTGTGCTAAAGCTCATGGTTATGTAATAACCAATTAAAAAGATCGAAGTGAAGACCACCCATGCACCTTAAGTGGTATTACCACCCTAGACCTTTCTATCACTCTTTTATTTCTTTTCTTTCCCTTTCCCTTCCAGCAATTTACACACCCTTTCTTTTTCTCTCCTTTCTCTTTTCTTCTCCTTTTTATTACCCTCTCCCTTGCACCTTCCTCCATTCTTTTCTTCCTTCCTTTCACTTTCACCCATTATAACCACCACCACCTCCACATTCACCTTTTCCTCATCATCCTCCATCGTTATCTCACTACTCTCCTTTACTTTCCTTTCCTCTCTCTTACCTCCATTAGAGAGAGCTTGAAGCTTAGAAGGTGTTAGAGGGATTTTCTTCATCATTTCTACTCTCCAAGTGGTAAATAAACTTCTAAAATACTCTATTTAAATTATTAAAGCTTCCAGTTAATGTAAGGCTACTATTAGTGTCTCTTTGAGCCCTAGAAATTGGGGGTTTAGTGAGTTGGGGCTAATATAAGTAAATTGGTGACATTGTTAGCTCATAAATATAAATGTTATCTTATTCCTAAAGTAATTGGGCATCAACATTTGACTTGATAGCATTAGTGGAGTTGTTCTTCGGTTCTTTGAACCACTAGTTGTGAGTCGATAGTGTATCCGTTATTTACTTTTGCATAGTAAATAAAGCTTCCGTCCTTTGTTCCTAAAAGTTAAAAGTATGTTAATCTTTGGAAAAATAAATTATTTATCAAAAAAGAGGCATTATGTTTTAAATGGAAGCTTTCACTGAAAGGGAGAACTTAATTATTTTGCTTGTTTAGTTATCCTTAGTTGAATTGAAATGTTTGTTATTTTTTTTTATTTTAGAATATCTTATGTTTATTGTTAAATTTGATCTTATTTCATGTTAACTATACCTCACATAACTTTGAAAATGGATTTTATGTTATGAGAATCATGGAATATAATTAGATGTGCATGAATATGAGTTCACTTGGGAAAATTCCATAGTTAGAATTTGTATGATGGCAGTGGCGTTAGTCTCGATAAACTATGAGAAACTCTAGTTAGCAAGTGAGGTATTAACCGTACATGACGGCAGTCATGTCTGGACATATATTTAGCTATGATGAGCCACTCTAGTTAGCAAGTGAGGTGCTAACTCACACATAACTTTTGTCATGTTTGGACATGCATTTGGCTATGGGCCAACTCTAGTTAGTCATGTATGGATTTGTTATTGTTCTATTTCAGATAACTCCCCATTATGCATGTTTGGTTTTATGTGATTATGTAAAGTTATATTTTTAAGAAATCTCATGTCATGATTAGAACTATATTCTTGTGAGTTATTATGTATTATTATATTTATATTATTTTATGTTTGCATCATAACTATGGATATCCTCTCTCGCTAAATTGCAAAACTCACCACGTTGTCTTCCCTTCCTTTTCAGATACAAGTGCCGTCCTGGTTCTTCTATCCTTCCTGGCACAATCATAGTTGATTCTAAGTTGTGAGCCTTCTTGTGAAGGCTTTTTTTGTTGGAATCCTTATTTTGTTTTAGCCTATTAGTTTGTCGGTTGTTCCATATGTCAAGGTATGACCCTTGGATTTATGTTATGACTAAGCTATATAGATTATTTCATGGAAAGGATCTATAACCTTAATTCAGTTTTATGCTTGAACTATATTTTGTATTATGTTTAATAAAGTCTAAAAACTAATTTGGTATTATGATTGGACTAATAATCTGGATTATGATTAATACATGTTGAACTATATTTTGAGAATGTTTGATACCCAAGTGTTGTTGATTTATTTTGGGGATATTGTAGGCTGTCTTTGTATTTGGAAAATATTAGAAAACATTGAAGAAGCTTTATTTTAAAAATAATGTGTGCTAAGACTTATTAGGAAAGTTATACCCTTAGTAATCAAATTTCTAACCAAGGCCAACAAAACTCATAGTCAGAAAACAAGTCGTTTGGATTATTATTTACAAGTAATTGAAAAAATTTTACTCTCTATATTCTTACTCCAAAGCCAAATAGAACAAAGACAAATAATGCAAAAAAAAAAAAGTCCACATCTAAATTTGTATGTGACCAAAAAACATCATAAAGAGAAAATCAAACATAAAATTAGCCAAGCTCCATATTAATGGCTTAAAGATAAAATTGAATAAAATATTGCAAACTCTAAAATCAATTAACATTCAGCTTGAGTCATACTGTATGAATTCAGCACATCTTATGTAAGCTGAGCATAAATTATTCGTTTCAACCCCACTCTACTCTTTTTTAGCAAAATCACCCCATTGGGTATATCAAACAGTTCGACAGAACACGACAACCCCAAGAATCATAAGATATCATTGTCCCATCAAAGAAATTGCTTCACTGCTATATATGGAAGATCCACGCAATGCATAAGCTCAGCCAGAGAAATAAAATTGAATTGAAAGCGAAAGGAGGGCGTGGATTGAGATAATAAATACGTAAGCGAGAGGTAATGGGAACGTCAGTGTCTATCAACCGCAAAATCACATAAGAAATTAGGAACCAATGAACATTAACAAAGCACATTCCTCACCTACCACCACACGCACAACCCGTTTTCATCATCATGCTCACCAAACCCTCTTTCTCGACCCACCCTGCCGCCCGCACAAAAAAAAACAATAAAACTATATCTAATATCTTCTCTCTTATGTTAATCCCATTCTTAATCATAACCCTACAATTATTATAGCACCTTTTGATGCTAACAAATTAAATCATTGCCAAATTGTCTGCCATATAATTATTATACAGAATCTTACATACCATTCTTGATGTTAAATTTTTTTTTTTTGGCTCTTAATTACTTCATGAAGTTAATAAAGATAATATATATATGATGCGCTAAAATCATAATTTTTTGGGTGAAGCACATTGGTTTACTATATTCTATTATTAGGAACTCAACTAATTCAACTTGATTGAAAGATCTTAAGGGGCACTTTGAAAAAATTTCATTTCCAGGTATCAAATTGGGATACCTAGCTAGTATGATAATTAAAAAATAGACTTAGACATTTATTATTATAGTTCTTATATATGTTATATGGTATTGATTCGATTCTTTAAATCAACTTCTATATTCATTTAGTCTTTAATTATAAGAAGAAATACCAAAGTCATTTAGTCTAGGTTTTTCGTCTAATGCAACCTGCCTGGCTTCGATCTATATATACCTCACCACACATGTGCGGCAATCAATATTTCACTTAGATCCATTATTCGTGCCTTTGACACATGCCTCATATACTGATAGTAATCCACTACAAATAGCTCATAGAATAATGTCCAAAGATAGGTTTATTCTCTACGTGAAGACTACCCACTCACTCCCCTTCACCGAAGAGCTCAATTTCCTCCTCCTCTTTTGCTTACTCTCCACCATTTGTTTCTCTCCTCCATCTAGGTTGAGAAGAACATAAAACTTTTAGGATTGAACGATAAAATTAATCACTTTTATGATAGAAAGATAAAGGATGTGTCTTGTTTCAGAAAATAGTTTTTAATTTTAATTTTTTATTTTCAATTTGTTTCATATATTTAGAATTTTGTGAAAGAAATAATAACAATTGAAAATAAAAACCAAAAAATGAATTTTGTAGTTTTTACTATTTTCTTCATAATATTTGAAAAATTAAAAGCAGGAATTGAAAATTAAAAAATTATTTTTTGAAATCAAAACACCTTAAGGGTGCATTGTTTTGAATTTTTTTTAACAAAAAAGAGATTTTTTTTCAAATAAAATATAACTTTTCACAGAATCTATTCATATTATTTTTTACTATAAAGTTAAAATAACTTTAAACTTTTGGGCAAAAATTGGTATAAATAGTTTCTATGAAAAGTAATTTTTTTAGTTGAAAAAAATCAATTTTCTATTAAAAAAAGAAACAAATGCACCTTAATTAAATCAAGATTAAAATTTTTTTAGTAACAAATAAATGTTTTATATATGATATTATAATATTGAAATGTTTTTTATTGTTTAATCATTTATAATAAATAATAAAAATAGTCAATGATTACATAATATAAAAAAGAAAAGAGATTAAAGAAATAATCCTTAACATAATATATATTATTTTGTCTGAACTATTAGTATTTGAACTTCACAATACTCTAATTAATTTAGCGTAAGTTGGGTCAACTCATTATGGAGCAAAGGTTTTGCACCATTAGGGATGACAATTGCTACCTGCCCTAAAGGCACTCGTTCCTACCCAACCCGATTAGTATTGGAATAGGTAGGCGCATGGTGGGTGAGTTACGGTGTAGGGTGAATATGGCCAATCTTTAACCGCCTCTTGCACCTTATATATAAATATAATATGTATTATATAATATTATAATAAATATATATTTATTTATTGATTTATAATTATATTTATTTATATATATTTTACAATTTATATTTAAAGTAAAACACTAAACTTGCAACCTACTAACCCTAACATTTTTCAGATGATTGTGTTTGGCTTATTTAGTTTATTTTATTATTATCTTTTGGAACTCTAGTTATTTTTTATGTTTATTAAGTTTTACAATAATTTTATATATTTTTTAAAAAGTAGTGGATAGGGATAGAACCTGCGGGATATATAGGTGCGAGTTTTAATTTTTAAAAGTGGTAGGTAAGGGTAGGACGAGTTTAGACTAAAATAATAAAGTGCAAGGCGGGATACGGTTGAGCCAAAACCCACATCCCAACTCACCCTATTGCCAACGCACCACTATTTTATTTTATTTTTTCACAAAACTCGAATTCTAATTCTTGTCGAAAGAAATAAGTGCCAAATCATTTAACCATGTGTTGACATTAGCATATAAATATTGAGTGCAATTATGTAGAACTAAAAGAATATGTAATTGAAATTCTAAAATGTCTCCCATTGAACACTTCACAGATATCCGGTATGTTGGAAAGAAAGAATAAAACTTAAAAAGAAAAGGTTTAAAAAAAAAGGATAAGTGAAACAGTTATTTTGCCGTTGTTTGGTATAATCTAGTTAAAAAGATGAGAGGCTTCTATATTCTGTGGTTTGGCATCGTTAAAGGAAAAAGTGAAAATGCATATAACTTCATGAAAATATACATAAATTTTGACTAAACAAACAGAAATCTATTCCCTTCCCCTCCTTCCGATCCAAAGGGGAAAGGATGCAAATTGAGCCCCAAGAAAAAAGTTTTCCTTCCAAATTATTTAATTTCTATCCGTAAATACATACCAAATAAGAAATAAGTCTCCTTCTCTAATGCTTTTCTCTCTTTCCTCCGAAAATGCACGCCTTCATAAAATTTTCATAACTACTAGGCTTATTTCGATGCCTACAGTAAAACACAACGAAACAAAATTCTAAAAAATAAAGAAAAATAAGAAAAATGATGACATAACTTGTTTTCATATCAAAGTCGACGAGTTTAAAAATGTTGGGAATATTTTAAAATAGTTTCGAAAGCGTGGATTATACAAAGTTCAATTGGTTGGCACAAAGGCAAGAAACAAACAATGACCAACCCACGAAAGACAAGTCTTTATGCATTTTACGTTTTGACCTATGGTTCCCTTCGGCAATCAATCTTGAATTGTTTGAATGTGAACATCCTAGTTACGCTTTGGGTTGGTGAGAGCTTCTTTAGGCTTTATAGCTTATATTAAAGGAGTAAATGTTTTTTCCTACAATTATATATTTATTATTAAGTTGTTAAAGTTGCCCATTTATTTATATGATTTAATTTCTATATACTGGTAATACAAATTTTTTTTACATAATCATCCAAATCTATAATCTATAATTTATAATTTATAATCTGTAATCTATAATCTATAATCTATTATATAATAATACTAATATTTAAAACTCATATGAGGAAACTTTTACAAGTGTCGCTTATAAGCAATTTAGGATCCACAATTTTCATTTGGAATTTGAATCCTCAATCTATATTCATTATACTTAATTGATAAATATCAATCACATCAATTATAATTAATTATGATATATCAATTATAAATCATAATCTCATTTTCACTTCACAACTCAATTTCAAAACCCATAAGATATTGCAACATTGCTTTGCAAATTTTTTTTTGTTGGTTGAATTTGTAAATTTTTATTTTATATTTTAAATTTATAAAATATTTTTTTTAATTCTAATATATATGTCAAATTTTTTTTTTATGACTATATTATTTGACTTAATATATAGTCATGATTTCTTTCAAATGTATTATAGTTTTATACGAAACACGTGATTTATATTTTATCAATAAATATATAATTTGAAATTAACTTATATGATAATTTTCAATCAATATGTAATTATCAATTTGTAAGTAATGTAATCTATCAAAATTATGTCAATAATAAATAACAGATGGATATTTTAAAATTACATATTTTATTTAAAAATATGCCTATCAAGATAAATAAATTAAAATCCTCTAGAATTAATTCAATACTGATTTAAATAATTTAGTTTACCTTTTGAAATATATTTTTACTTTTAAAAATATAAAATATTTACTATGATATATTTATTTTGACTTAAATTTAGAGAATTTTCTTTATTTAATACTTGAGTATTTTTTTATAAACTCACATATACTCTATTATCATTTAATTTTAATATAAAATTTTCAAGTATGGAAGTTATTCACTTATTTTAAATGGGATTCATGGGGTATTTTATAGTTTTCAATATGGTTTAAATATGATTTTTGTTTGTTTTATTAGATTCAAATTATATTTAAATATGGTAATTAGCGGTTGAATACTTTAATTTTATATAATTGAATACTTGTGTAAAATATCTTTTTACATTAACAAGACATGAAAATTAAATTCTTAGAATAATATATTGTAAAAATTAATGAAATGTATATATCATTATCATAATCTATATTTATTGGGACAGATCCATGAATTTAGAGAAGATATGTCAAATCGATATTATTGAGTCAATCTTAAATTTGTACTATCATTGACATAGTAGTTATATTAATTTAAATTATTTTATTAATTAAAATCACAACAAATATTATCATGGTCAACAAATTATAACTAAAAATTTAATACCACAAATTAACACATAAATATAATCAACCAATCACTCTTTAATTAATCAATCACACTCAAATTTAAATTAAAAATTTAAAGAATAGCACTAATTACATATCATTTTATTTTTGCATGTAAGATTTAATTAGTATAATATATAATTTATTAAAAATTATTATAGTATATAAAATTTGCTATATTATACTGTAATGATATTGATAATAAAAATATAATAATACATGTTATACTATATTAGTTTTGATATTTTAATAAAACTTAATATCATAGTTAACGTGTTTTGAATGATTTAATATACTCTCTAATCTATTTATAATACTAATAACTAAGATTCATTATGTTAATAGTTTTCTATGTGTCATTAGTAGATAAAATTATGCCCCACCATTTTCATAATCTTAATATTTAAAGTGAGTCTTTGGATTTAATTTACCTTCTAATTATTAATTATTTTTTCTAATCATACATTCATATCTCTCTTCATTAAAATTATTTAAAAAATAACAAATAATATAAACAAAATGATAATTGAATGTATTATATCATTAAAATTATATATATGTATATATAATTATAGTATTAAAGATAACAAAGCTATTATAATTACATTATAAAAAAAATATTAACAAATCTATTATAATTATAATAATTAATGATAACAAGAAAATATTAGCACACCTTTATTTTTAATTATCTTTATTGGATTTAATTTGCATCATGTATGTATTTTTATTTTTCATTTGAATTATGTTTCATTAGTGGTATATTTTGTATTATGGATATTTGTGTTTGAAAAAAGTATTTTGAAATTTTTTATTTTTTTAAAATTTTTTAATAAACCTGAATATCTAGGAGGAATTCAAATCTCTGAGGAATGAGGAATAGAAACCCAT
Source organism: Dalbergia oliveri (assembly GCA_030441495.1). Taxonomy (NCBI): domain Eukaryota; kingdom Viridiplantae; phylum Streptophyta; class Magnoliopsida; order Fabales; family Fabaceae; genus Dalbergia; species Dalbergia oliveri. The sequence goes on from JAMLFY010000011.1 coordinate 9,851,831, forward strand.
AACAAGGATGAGAAGGGGATAAGAGGTGAAATTGTAAATGAGGATGAGGTCGGGAGATGGGGAGTTTCTAACTTTAAATGTAGAATTTTTAAAAATTATATATATATATATACCTATCTCACTATACTATATTTAATTTTTTACAACCTACGCATTCCAACTTTTAATTCCACAATTGTTTCATATTAATTTTTTTGAAAAAAATACTTCAATTTTTTAACATTAAAATATTTTAAAAAATCAATCCCACAATGTACACTTCTTTGATAATGGTACTAATTATTTATTAATTATTTTAAAAATTTAAATAATTATATCACTTTTATTGAAAATAATTGTGCATGATATACTGCTAATAATTGAGATAGTATAAATTAGGATTACATGTGATTTTTTTTACTAATTATAACACATTAATTATAACATATATTTTAAAATTGATATTTTCAATTTACTAAAAGTATGTACAAGGAAGGGGGTGTAATTGAAATCACATAAATTGACTTTATTAATTATTTTTTATTAATTGGGAAATATATTTTTATTTTTATAAATCAAATATTTTAACTTATTAAGAAGATATAAATAGGTAAGGATGACAAAAAATCATTGAAGTAGGTATACGTGGACGAGATTATCCACAATAGAAATGAGAATAGGGATAAATTTTATCTTCATGGGGTTGGAGTCCATGTTTGTTAAATGAGGGACAAAGACAACACATCTTTATTTTTTCAATGATCTATATTAGATTTGCATTATATACGCATTTTTTATTTTTTAATTTGGATTATGTTGCATTATTAATATTTGTCATTATAGATATTTATGTTTCAAATTCAAAATATTTTTAAAATTTTTTCTTTTTGGATTTTTTTAATAAATCCATGAATATGTGCAGTAATTCAAATCTCGAGAATGAGAAATTGGACCCTGAAGTGATAAGAATGAGGGATGAGAGGTAAAATTCTAAACGGGATGGACACATGAGACATGTCCTCTTATTATATATCCATTATCATCTCTATAAATGACTCATAATATAATAAAATTATTCACTTATTTTCTTTCATTATTCAAAAATTTCAACTTTCAAGTGAAATGTGTAAAATTTTCATAAAATTGACTCTTTATTGTTATAGGTCATTTATAGATTTTTTTCAATCTTATAAGTATGATATTCAAAATAAAATATAAAATAGAATGACACATTTATATTTTATTAATTTATTTAATTATTTAACTATTAACTTATTTCAAAATAAATTTATATACTCAATTTTCTATAAGATATGTTTAAATAAATTATTTATTTTCTATAATGATAAACAAACTATTTTTATTATCACCTGTGCATAGGTTAAATGACTAGTTATGTATATATCATAGAAATTATGATAATTAATTATCTCACTCACTATTTGAAATTAAAAGTTTTTCAAACAAAATATTTTGATTGAATGATAGTGTAAAATATAAAATTAGACTCTTATTTATAAATACATTAAACTGCTTAAATTATATTATCCAATTAATATTAAATAAGTTTATAAAAAAATTTCAATAGCATTTCCCTGTTATTAAATAAGAAAATGTTTCTAATAAATCAAGACATTTATTTTTTTTCTAAATTAAAAATATCCAAATTCCATTAGATTTCAGTCGAATTGGTTCATTATAAAAGAAAAACTTTTTTTACACTAATTTTTTATTCGTAAAACAAAATTTTACAATATAATATATGGTAGCAAAAAATATTATAGAGTGAAAATAAATTAGATAGCTTATTATAGACCCATGACCTGAGAAATGTTAGTTTTAACACCTTACATCTTCTACTCTATATAGACACTCAATCCATTATTCTTAAATATTGTGACACCCTTATTTTAATATTTTTCACTTTATTCTTTATTTTTAGATTTAGATGGATCTCCATGAACATCCATCTTTTGGGTATCAAAGTATTTACATCCTATATGTGGTTCTAATATAATCTATTTGCTATATAAACAAATCAAAATTTGACAACTGGAAAGGGCCTTTTTACTTTAAAAATTTAAGCCCTAGGCATTAAAAAGTATTATTGACCTTATTATTTGGTTATTCTATATTTATATATTATCCAGATATATAATTTAAAATTTGTGTTACTGACATGATTTATTACTTATAAATTAATATAAAATAATATTTGTAATTAAATATTATGTTTTATTTAAGGTCATACGAATTCAAAAACTATACGATTTTAACTTATTAACCAATTCAAAAGTATATTTATTTACGCAATTATAAGTCTTTAATTAAGTTTTTAGGTCAACTTAAGACTTTCACATGACAAATCATAAAATAATATATTTCAGTCCGATGATTTACAAACTAAACTAAAACCTTTTTAAATAAAGCCATGCGTAACTTAACCAAACTCATTTCTATATCTAATGTATATTTTCAAAAGTTTTAATGGATAATTGTTTCTATTTATTACAAGCTTAGCTACAATGCCAGACATTTTTTCACCAAAAAGGCCAAAAAAAAAAAAGTACCATGCCAGACATTCACGTTCCATAATAAATCATGGCAGCAGCGTAGGGTCTCTAAATAGTTATTTTGGGGTGAAAAATGATATGTATACTCATTTGATTTGAGATATTATATTAATTTATTTTTTATCTATTATTAAATAAGATATAAATCATATTTGAATAGAATTTATACTTCTTAATGATAGATAAAAAGTGAATCAATATAATAGTCCAATGTCAAATGTATATAAATGATATAACTATTTTGGGAAAATCATGCTCACAACTCACAAGTCGCTCGCGCGTATGCAAGTTGAGGTGCCTCAGTCCTGGCCTTTGCTGCAGAAACTTGACAGTGACAAATTTATTAATTATGCACCTAATTAATGTGATAATAAATAATAATAGCAAAATACAACAATTTCAATCAACGACAATTCGGGCTCCGAAAAGAGATTAGTTGTGAGCTCAGATTGTTTAAATTAAATAAAGGGGATTTGTTTAATTTCTAGAGAATATTCTTTGGTATCTCAAATTAATTAAAGCATATACAAGACAAACCTATCAAGACATGGCTGTCAGTGATTTTCTCAAAAAGAAGTTCCTGAAAAAAAAATTGAAGAGAAACTTAAAACTAGAGGGTTCTGACTTCTGATTGATGTTGGATTTCTGAATCTGAACTACATAGGATATTTTCTTTTTCCATTTTTCTTTTCAATACAATTTTGTATTTATTGAGGGTGGGGCAAGTTTAATAAATTGAATGTCCTGTAGGCTATAGCAACCTCTGTATATAGTACCCAGTACGTACTAATAAACAACTAACACGTGACAAGAAAACACCGCGTAACATATTTCCATGTGCCAGTTACTGTTAAAAAAATTCTACAATTCCTTAGTGCAGCTTTCATGCAAAATTAACCAGTGTCTAATTTAGAATGATGAAGCTAAAAACGCACTAAAATGGGGGTAATGTTAGCCTTTAGGCCCTCAACACGTTATTATTAGAAGTACTAAAAGCAGTACTTCTATATGTTAATTACTTAATTGTGCATGTCAGACAAGCTTTATTTATTTTAACTTTGTACTTAACCTTAAGAAATAACTCGAAGTATCAAGTTTATGATCATGTCAAACTACCTCCTCCTCGTTGAACATGCTGTCGTTTGTTTATGTCAAACTAGTATTTATGCCTACGATTTTATGAGGTTTATTTTGATATTTTGATTTATTTATTTGATATTTTTATTACTTTTATTTGTGTTTAAAATAAAATATATTTTATTTTTTTATTATGAAAACAAAATAAGTTTGACAGTGAAAAGTTCAGTATCATATAATAATTCTATGTAAGACCCGAGCTGAACTGACATATGAATTGGAATTATAGTTATTACAAATCAAAAGTAAATCCTGAAAGTAATATAAATATAAAGAGTCATAAATTTAAGACACCCAATAGTTAGAATAACCAAAAAAAAAAAATTTACATAAGTTTTAATTTTATCATTAACAACAACCCTTAATGAATAATACCATTAATACTTATGTTATCAGGATTTCGCTATAAAAACAAACTAAACAACAAGTATTATATTTATATTCTCAATTACCAAATTAAATGAATCAAGTAAAAACAAAGGAAAAAAACATATATTTATCCATTTTTTTTTAAACAAATCAATGATAAATTATAAAAAAAATTTTAAAAAAATATAAAAGGTTTCCCCCGCCAAGGGCTAACGCATAGGTTAAGCGTGGACAGTTGAAATTTTTTTTAAGCTAAAACTTCAACCCACCAATGGTTTCCTTTACAGAGCTAAGTCATTTGATATCTCTACTGTAACATAAACTCGTACCCAGACCAAGGCTTGCAACACATGCCTCGGCTCCGCGTATAATGATGATTATATACAAGATCGAGTATAATTCTCTCTAAATCTGCACTTCATTTCAAATGTCCAGAGACATAACATATTCACACCACAAATCATTCACACCCAAAATATAGGAAGTTTTGGTGACTCGCATTTTTATCAAAGGCATACAACAACCTAACACCAATTTTTTGACCGAAATCTACAATCACCGACCCTAACGTACAATGTGCCTCTCCTAAGTATCCCAACAACCCCCCCGTCACCATCTGCTCCCTTTCTCAACTCTATTAAAATACAAAAACGTAATAAATTAAATTAAAAAGAAAGACACAAATAACGACATAAATAAAATTCAAAGTATACACTCTATAAAAGCGAATTTGAACCAATATTGTTGGTTTTTTTCCTTCACAAATATTCAGAACAATCAATTTATGATATGGCACATTTTGTTTTTTCAATATTGTTTTATGAAAAAAAAGAAAAGAAAAGAAAAGGAAACGTTGCTAATCTTCCCGGTGACTAGAAGCAGAGGGACTCCACGGCGTCATATCCATAGGGTAACTCCCAAAACCCTCAAGAACGACGTGAACTCCTGAACCTCCGCAAGTGCATTCTGCGCCCTAACCTCAGCCATAGAGGCCTCAAAATCGACATAAAACATGTACTCAAAGTGCTTCGCGGTCCCTTCACTCTCATCATCAACAACCCGAATCGGACGGTTACGATGCGGCCTCGACTCAATCTTCGTCAAACTGATGTTCCGAAACGCGAACGCCGAGAGCACCTTGAAAAGCACGGAAGTACCCTTATCGTGAGCGAAAACAATACTCGTCTTAAAAGGCCGATCCGTGCGCGGAATAATGGGCTCACGTGCCAACATAACGAACCGAGTCACGTTACTCGGGTCGTCCTGGATCCCATCAGCGAGGATCTGGAGGCCGTAGAGCTCCGCCGCGCGTGCGCTGGCGATCGCCGCCGTGTCGCGGAGGTTGTTTGCGGCGACGAACTCGGCGGCGCCGGCGGTGTCGTCGACGGCCTCGCGAGTGACGTTGAGGCCGAGCTTGGTGAGAGTGTGCTCGCACTGCGCGAGTGCCTGAGGGTGAGAGATCACGCGGGTGAGGTACTCGGATCTGACGCCCGGGAGAGCGAGGAGGCAGTGGTGGACGGGGAGCTGGACCTCGCCGACGATGTGGAGGCGGTGGCGCAGGAGGAGGTCGTAGTTCCGGTGGATCGAGCCGCCGAGGAGTTTTCCACAGGGAGAACGGCGCGATCGGCGATCCAGAGTTCAACGGCTTGGAACGCGACCTCGAATTGATCGCAAGGTATGGCTTCTCCGTTAGGGTAGGCTTTGCCGGCGGCGGCCTCGGAGTATGCTCCGGGACGCCCTGGTACGCCACGCGCAGCTGCGAGCCGTGCATCGGCGCCGGCGATAGGTCGGAGATCGTTAGCGGCTTCGGCGGGAGAGGCTTCTCTCCGCCGCCGACGTGGACGAGATTCAGATCCGTTACGGCGGAATTGTGACCGTTTACGGAGGCGCCGCCGGCGGCCGGGGAGAGTCCTCCTGCTGCGAGACGACCTTGCTGGAGAGTATGGCGCACGCGCTCTGCCAGTCGGAGCGGGTGCATCCGAATCCCTGTTGCGAGAAGCTCGCGGATTCGAATCCATATCCGCATTTAACTGTTATTAGGGTCCTAGCGACCCGAGTGTATAAACTCGGGTCACGCGCCCGAATCGCATGGCTGAGAGTGTTGGAATACGGCGGGGAGAGAGTGTGCATTTTTTGTCTTTTTTTTTTTTCCTGGTGAGGAGTTATTTGGAATTAAGATAAAAGAATGGGGCTGAAATGGGGAATTTAACCTAGTGGATATAATTTGTGATCGAAGATTTTGTAGGTTTAAGCTTGGAGTTCTCTCTTGAAGAAGGGAACCTCAAGCTGAGAAAAGAATTGGTTGGGGTTAAAGGGTTTAAATATTGGTTGGGAGAAGCATATGTCTTCGAGTGTTGAGAGGGGTGTGTGTGTGCTTGTGAAGGTGGTTTGGTCAATCTCACACCTAACCCCTCCTCTTTTTTCTATCTCTTTGTTGCAGCGGTACAGTGGTGTGCATTTGTTATTGCTTTTAAAGCTCTGGATTTTATTTCCTTGTGATCGATTTCTCTTTTTTTCGGTACGTTTGCTTACATTCTAACCAGGACATTGTATGTGGTCAATTTTTTTTAATAATAATATTAGTAAAATAGGATCTAAAACTTAAAGTCAGAGATATAGGAGAATATATTTTTTTTTTGAGCAAGTATTTGATCATTGAGTTTGTTTTGTCTTAGTTTAGGTGTATTTGCTCTAATGGATGGTAGCTTATTTCAGAATACTAATAGACAGAGACTTTTTATCTTTAGGTTGTATTTGGGTAAAGGTAAAAGTGGAATCAAATTTTGGGGAATAAGTTTTGTAAATAAATTTACATATAAAGTTAATTTATGAAAACTTTAATCTTATTTTTACTTTCCAATCAAACACATTTTGGAAGAAAAAATTTATAAAAATCAATCATTTTTTTTTTAAATACATTTGCTTGTACACATTTCAGATTTTTTTCCCCAAAAGTTTAATTTTTAAACACATGTAGTGTAAAATTAATCAGATGTTATGTCATTTGTAATTTTTGAGAAATTTAAATATCTTTATTAATGTGATAACATACAATTAATTAATGGTGTGAAGATTTTAAGAGATGAAATTTGATATGATGTCAATATATCTGTTTTTAATTGCAAGACTTTTAAAATAATGAAGAGTTTAATCAAATATTTTTATCAATAGAGTAATATATAATTAAATGTCAGTATAATTTTTTTTTACATTGATTGTGTATTTAAATTAAATTTAAAATTTAAGTTATAATAAGTTAAAATTAAATATTTTTTGAAAACTCCCTTAAGTTTTTCTATTTATATGTGGTTATACTTGTCTCCACCAAAAAAACAAAAATATTTTCACCCAAAAAAAAAAATGCTTATACTTGTAAGTTTATACGTATGAGTGAATCTGCATCTAATCAGTTTTCTTGTGTTGATCTTATCCTTGAGTAATTAAACCGTCTTAAAATATATTCTGTTGTCTTTTTCTCAACAGGTATATTATTCTGCTTTTTCATTAATAAATTCATTCTCATAGGCCTTTAGGATTGGGTTAATGTTGAGGGGGTTTATCTCGTTTATCATGATCCGAGATTCAAATATTATTTTTAATATAAAAAATTCATTATCACTATTTAAATTAAGATTATTTAAAAGAATAATACTATACAATCACAAAAATTGTCAGAAATTTGAACAAAAATCATATTAATTATTAAATAAAATAATATAATTCACTTATTCATTTAAAGTTAATAATGAGTTTCATTGCACTGCAACTACATCCTTATAAAATTTCGAGCTCTTAAATATTTTTACATTTAAAATATGATTTGAACATGCATGTATTTAACTTTGAATCATAGATTTCAGAATCAAATTGGTGATTGATTCCAAGACATTGGGTCACTGTTTAATTAATTTGTCATTTGTTAATGATTAAATCAAATTTAATTAAATCAATATATAAAATTATAATTTAATATAATTTAATATGTAATATATATAATCAATGACACATAAATTAACAACTAGGTACATAAATTAACTTTCATGTACATTGTGGCTCGCCCAGTCGTTCTGGGTTTGACCACAATTGACTGATTCACATGCTTATCCTCTGCTCAAAGAAGCAAACCAAACTAGTGATCAGTTAACTGATTTCTGGCCTGAACTGGCTATTCCAATTCAGCTTTGAAAACTATGCTTTAAATAAATTATTTTTTATTGATGAACGCATGGATCAACTAGAGAAAGATTGTTATAGCTTAACTAGAGGTTGGGTTCAAATTTTGGAAATGAAGTGGTGTTAAAATTTGAGAAACAGAGCATTATCGCTTTAGTGGTCCACCTTTCACCTATACTTCCTCTCTGCCGTAGATGTACATTCTCTAGTTGGAAAACTATTTAAATGGAAATATATCTGATGATTGAAGTTTTAGGGTTCAATGCAATGCATGCTAATGAAAATTGTTATTAATAATGAATTTAATTGCCTTTTTTAATCACTAATAAACGCCATGTAGTCCAAATAGTAAATAACGCTTGTAATTTTAGTTGGAAATAATTGATTCCTTAATTCAAATAGACTGAAGATAATAATATTTCAAAGTCTTGCAGCAAAATGTAGGGTTAAAATATTTTAATTTATTAGTTGTACACGGATGTGTTTATTATTATATTTAGTAAATATTTTGTAAAGTAAGTTTATAAACTTTATATTGTGATTAAATTATAATATGATAAAACATTAATAAGAGACAATATTTTTTTAAAGAAGTTTTGTCATGTCAAATAGAAGGTGCGATCTCTCTCTCTCTCTCTCTCAATATAAACTATCAATATATAGAGCTCACTCAGTTTTAACTAATCTTATATTTAATTAAGTTGAATATGGAGGCAAAGTTCGACCGATGCTAATTTGTTTCATCCACAAACTCTAGCCCAAAATTTTTCATAAAGGAACCAAATTTTGAATCATTTCAAATTTTCAACCAAGAGGTCGTGTATGGTTCTTTTATGTGTATAAGGACTTTGTATGAATACATGCATCTACTAATAAACATAGATTTTGTGTGTAAATTCATGCATCAATCAAGTAATACAGAATTAAGAGATTATCCATCCCCCAAAGAAGGGAAAAATATTGAAGAGAATAGAGATCACCTTTATGTTCATGCGTGGAATCAAAGTTGTGTAAATATATTATGTAATAATAGATAAAGACACAAATTAAGGATGTTATGTTCATATATAAATAGAAATTTCTATTAAATAATCCATTTGCTAAGATATTTTATCCAAGCTCGTGAACGAAATTTACATAAATTTGCATATATTAATTAAAAAATATTAATATGAATATATTGTAGTATAAAATGTTTTACAATATCAACTAATGAGATGGCATTATACCAACACATGATTGGTTAGAGTAATAAATATTTTTCACCTTTAACCAATGATCTTGTGTTTGGGGGCTGATATGAAGTAATTGGTGTTGACAATACTAAACACCTATAGGATCTTAAATGCTCAAACATGGTTATTTACTTAGGAAGATATTTGGCAAAAACAAAAAAAAATGATATTGCATTATATATATAGTTTTTGAGAAACCTATTAAAAGAGCAAAATAATTCCAGTGACATTGAAATATATGATTGAATATTTATATAAAAAAATATTGATAGCATATCAAAATGAAATAAATTAAAGAATAAATGGTTAATATCTTATAGGGAAAATAAACTCTATGATCCGATACCTTTACTTGATTTTTCAACTTGGGCTTACCTTTTATTTTTTTCAATTTGATCCCTTTTAAATACTTTTTAATTTGGTCTCTAGTCATTCTTCCATCATATAATTGATGGAAAATGCAGATGTGGCACAAATGGTGCTGGCGTGGTATGAGTAATGTTACATAGGTCTTGGGACTATATATCCTCCCATGGACTCGACAAATGCCACATGCTGCCTTATGAGTGTAGCACCAAAAGGTTGAATTGTTATACCAAATCATTTTTTGTTAAATTTTTAATTTTTTTTTTATCAATACTGAAATTACACTTAATCTCTCGTTTGATTGTATCCTTCACTTTGAACCCGCTGCTCATATCCTGATCCCATTTCTTTCTCATCTTTATATATATAAATTTGTTCAGTTAAGTTTATGTTATTTATAAATTTAAATAATTATTTTTAATATTTTGTTATCAATTAGGATGGCTCATAATAATTTATTAATAACATAATCTATTGAAATATTTTAAATATTTTTAATACATGTTGTCATGCATAAATTTCATTTTTTTATGAGTATTTATAAATTTAGAAATAATATAAACTCAGTTGCAAATATTTATAAAATCGTGAGAAATAAAATACATAATGAAAACTTTATAATCTATTTCAAATTTTCAGAACAATATGTCTTATACAAAATAATAAGAGAAATGACATATAAATTCCTGTTACAAAATATTTGAGCAAGTTAACAAAATGTGAAGATTATAAAAGCTTCCCCTATCTTTCCAAAAAATAGAATAACAGAAAATCTTGCTCCATCTTTGTGTACTTGTTAGTCTATGATTCTTCTTTTCTCTACTGTGTCAATCTGCAATAGAAAGAATAAAATTGAATATTAAATCAATGAATGAATATTACATATATACTAGAGATAATACCCACGATGCACGGGTTTAATTATAAATTTTATAATTATTTTTAATTAGAATATAACAATAGAGTCTTTTAAATTTTTTTTATGTAATGTCACTGATGGAGTCCATGAAAAGCTTCATTATTAATAATTTTAGCATAATTATGTATTTCTACTATAATGGTATAGATTAAAAAAAGTTATACATTTAATAGTTAATATATAGTAATTATTGTCATTCTTAAGTGTAATAGTCAATATATCATGTTGTGTTAGTTTTATGTGACACAACTAAATATATATAATCAATTACCATAAAAAACTCGTATTCTTTTTATACTTTTGATTAATAATTTTTAACTCAATTTATATTTTGACAATTATTTTTTTAATATTTTCATTAAATTCACTTAAAAATATATATACGCATAACTCATATATAAGTCATTTCATCTTAATATATTCAACTTTTGATAATTATAACTAAATAATATATGTTAATATAAAACTCTATGCATTTTATTTACATGAGAAATCACAATTTAACGGTCAATATAAAATGATAAAATATTAAAGTAATTTATTTTTTAAATGTTTCATAATTTTATTTATACAAAAAAGTCAATATAATTTCTTACCTTTCATTACTAAGTTTTCTAAATAAAATATCTTAATTGTTTTCTTTATTTGATTAAGATATTTTTTGGCCAATTAATACACCAAAAATATTATTGAAGTAATTTATATAGTTTTTCAGTAACATTGATTGGTGGTCTTTGGCTAATGAAAATAACATATTTTACATTACTAACTATATTAAAAAAAGAAAACTACAAAAAATCTAAACTTTAGCGTAAAAAAATATTTTCTACAGTTATTTCTTAATTTTATTTTCAAAAGTACTCTTTTTCCCATATTTTTAAGAAAATTAAAGTATTTTTAGTAAATAAATTTATATTTATTATTAATCAACATTTTATGAAACAAAAGTAAATATACATATACTAATATATTGACAATGAGATAATATACATAGTAAGAGAAGATATTCCAACATTAGATTTGAATTCAAAGATAATATTTGTTTAAGTAGCTAGTGAATAGTGATATAATTAAATTCTTTAAGAGCACACATCTAAATTTACAACACATGTGAGATCAATTAGTACACAATTCATTTGAATGATCTATTGATTATATCAATTAGTACATATTTTTCATTATTAGAGATTCAACCAAATGATATAAAAGCTCAAATGATATTAACAAAGCAACTTGTAATATAATATGAGATTATGTTACCTGAAAAATCCTTAGTTCTAGCAAGCGATTTGACAACATACTTTTGCCCAATTAGTTTAGAGCAAAATGGATTGTAAGGCAAAGATTATCTGAATGGAAGAGTTATTGTTGTTTGATACAATTCTCTTCATTGTAAATATTAGTTTTATGAAATATATTATATTTTAAAATGTTAACCCCTTTATTCAAGCACAGATTCAAAAATTCCCTTTATGCTTAAAAGTATGGAAAAAAACATTACCTGATTTCAAAGTTACTCAATATGTCCCAGCTCAAGTCTTATGTTGAAGAACAAGAATTAATGGGGGTGACAACTGAATAAAAAACTAATTAAAATCAAAAAATATGTAGTCAACACATAAAATCAAATCAAGATTCAATTTAAAATATAGAACCTCATTAAAAAAAGAGAGAATACCCTAGAAACAATATTGAACACAAAACTTGACAAATCAATAGGATCTAAGTTCTAAGAAAGACGTTATTTGTGTGTCTAGTTTAACAGTAATTTTTATTTATCTTTTTTGTCATTATAGTAAATCATTGAAATTAAAATAAATAAAACTCTACTTTAAATTTGATCATATTAATTTATTGCATTCCAGTTTTAAAATTAATAAATTATTCTAAATCCTAAATTGTAAACCTCCAAATACGTTATATGAATTAACTTTATGTAAATGCTTTTAAATTTCAAAAGCGACTAAAACCTATCATTTAAAAGCAATATAAAAAAGTATCATGAACAAAAAAATTTGAAGGAAAAGATACTAAAAAATAATTATTGGTGTACGTGATGAGTGCCCTTTAATTTTTGGTTAATTCAAAAATTGTAATGACTAATAATTTTTTTGGTTGAAGAAAAATAATATAAATTAATAAATTTTATAAAACACATTTATAAATTAGATTATTATCCAGTCATATTTTAAGGTTTTATGAGTAAATTACTTTATTCTTTAGTTACATTTTTAATTCTTAATTTTTATATTAATTATTATTTTTTAGTTTATTTATTTAAATGCATTTTTAGTTTATTTTTTTAGTTACATTTTTTTTTCATGTTTAATTATGTATTCGTAATTTTTTAGTTTACATAATTGAATGTTTATCATCGAAACTTAAAACAAATAGAATATGCATACATAGTGTTAAAACTTTATAACGTAAAACAATATATATAAAAATAAAATCTTAGTTTTTTTAAATTATACTAAAATAGGAAAATTGGATTTTTTTAATACTATGCTAATAAACTTGTATTAATAAAATTCATAATCTTATGAATATAAATATAACTAAATATAAAATTACATATCTTCCTTCTTAGATTTAATTTAATTAACTTTAAAAATGAAGATAATTTTTAAAATTTTTAGTACAATTATTCTCAAAATTAAAATTCAAAAATTGTATTTTAATTTTCAATTTTTTTCATTATAATGCCTTATGAAGAATAGGATTTCATTTTTTGTTGTTTTTGTTATTTCTATCATGTGAATGCTAAGTGTTTTTGGCTTTCTTTTTTAATTATTATGCTAGTTACAATAATAAGATAGACAATAAATCACATATAATGATAATTACAAATGCAATTAAACATACAATAAATTAAGAAAAGAGAACAAAGCATCTTCTATTGGTGATAGATTTTATTTTATTTTTTTCTATAGACATCTTGGTGATAGATAATGCACATATATATAGAATCTAATAAAATAATTGATCATTGAGTTTTCTAATATATAGAATAGAGAATATTCAAAATTATGTAATATAAATACAAATATATTTTTCTTTGTTACACATTGCAATAAATGTGCAACAAATGCAATATGCAGTGTTTTATTTTTTTTCTACTTTACATGATTAAATGTTTAGCATTAAAACTTAAACAAATAGAATATGTATAACATGAAAAGTTAAAAACATAAAAATATATATATATATATATATATATATATATATAATTTCTAAATTAAATCACTTTTTAAATCAGACTAAAAAATAGGAAAGTAGAAGGTTTTTAATACACAACTCATCTAACTATATTAATAAAATTAAAAATTTTATGAATATAAAGTATAACTTAATATAGTAAATAAAATTTAATTGTAAACATTAGAGAAATAGAACTAAATATTAATTTAATATATTTTTAATTGAATGACATAACAAAAAATTTCATGAATCAAGATAAAGAATGTCAACTTAAATAACATAAATTGGATTATAAGAATGTAAATTAATAAATATATTATTACTAAGTTAAAGAATTAGTTTGAAGTGTTGAAATGATAAAATAACATAATTCATATAAGAATATAAACCAATTTAATATATTGCTTATTTTTGTTACATTAATATATTATTGATTTTGTGAAAGAATTAATTACAATCCTTAAATTATTTTGAAAATTGATGAACTCTTTTGAAGTAGAAAATGGTTATTTCAAAATGAAGAAATTTAACCCTTTGTATACTATATATTTGAGAAAAAAAATGTTATCTATGTATCAATTACACAAACTATTCAGTATAATATTTTTAGTGATTTAGAATTAATTTATATAAATAAAATGACATTGAGGTTCCCATTTACAATAGATGATGTTTTAAATTGTATAATACAAACATAGACATAATACATATTACTATAACAACACACAATGAATCATATCATAATTAAAAATTTAGGTGAATATTAATTACAAAATAATTATATTAATACTTTGAATAATATATAATTATAAATTGAGTTTAATTTTAATTATAAAAGAAAGAATTGTGTAATAATTGAAGAGTGAAGTGAGCATTAATGACATGTGCAGTGAATTTTACTATGAATAATAATATAGGGTAATAAATGTATTAAACAGATGAATAATTTCAAATACCTGTTCTGCCCATAGTTAGTGGATCAATAGCATTACACTTTGTAGCAACTGACAATTCTTTGGCAACTAATTGGAGTAGCTTATAAAAACAAAGAATATAAATTCAGCATCTCAAATGATGAATAGGAATATTTTAATTGATAAAGTTAGTTCAACATCATAAAAGTTCTATACCTTTTCTGTTTTTAGTAAGTTTCTTCTCCGAAAATGATTTCATCCTTCCTGGTCGTCCTTTGCCCTTTTTGATCAGTGGATCTTGAATTGTAATATGGCCCTGCGTGTGTAATTGAGTTTCACACTTTGATATATGGGGTGGTTCCTTTTCTTTATTCTTTGAAGAACTGAGACCTTGCTTCTTCATTGCAATATGAATATCAGATGGCACAGAGAAAATGCAGAAAGAGTGAAGTTAGGGATGAACTCATTGTATATTTCTGAATATGAGAAAATGATTCATTGATTAATGAAAAAGGGAATGTACAAAGTTTATATTACAGCTAAGGAAAGCTAGAAAAGTGCGGGAAAATTGGTTACAAGATACGGCTGGCAAAAACTAACTAACTAACTGAACAATTAAATTGAGTTAGGCTAATTAAGTTAATCCTTCTTTTGATACCCCCAAAGCTGAGTGAAGGAGGTTCATTTTGCTTGAGCAAAGCGGGCCAAAGATAGAGCTAGGTAGGGCCTTAGTGTATATGTCAGCCAACTAAGAAGAAGTAGGAACATGAAGCAGTTTGAGAATGCCTTGTTGGAGCTTGTCACGAATAATGTGACAGTCAATTTTGATGTGCTTGGTGTGCTCATGGAAGACGGGGTTGGCTACGATGTAGTCCTGATTGGTTGTCATAATAGAGCACTGGCATAGAGGATGCCTAAGTCTCCAAGCAGGTGTAACATCCATTGGATTTCACAAGTTGTGCAAGAGCGTAGTTTTCAGCCTCAAAAGAGTTGCGTGAAATAGTGGCTTGTTTCTTGGACCTCCAAGACACAAAGGAATCACCAAGGTAGATGGCAAATCCATTGATTGATCGACGAGACTCGGGGCAACTAGCCTAGTCGAAATCACTGAAAGCACGGAAAGAATCAAGAAGGGGAAAAGTAGGCCAAAACCAGGGGCACCCATGAGATAGCGCACGACACGAAGATGTAATCCCTGTACACATGTTAGTAGACAAGTTCTGGCCTCAAGGTCCCGGGACCCACCACCTGTCCTGAACTTCTTAAGTCAGGACCCACCTCCTTGGAGGGCTATATGTTAGAGTCACATTCTTGGGATCAAAAGTCCGGTAATTGTTCCTAGAGAGAAAATGAGTTGAAGTGATTTTTAATGAATTTTATGAAATCTTTAAACGTCTCGTTTTTGGACCACAAGTTTAGAAAACCGTGAAGATTTCTGGATTTGAACTAAAACCCAAAATTTGGATTTTGAATGGTTGGGGTTTTATTTTTTTGATATTTTATTTGAATTCAAATGGGGGACATTTCTTTATTTACATTTATGTTTCAAAATTAAAGTTAAGAAATGTAAATAAGTTGAGGTCCTGAGGGGTGATGTTGCTACAAGATTCTCCAAAGAGACGCTAGCGAGTTATGCTCGCTGTAGCGAAAGTGAGCCAGGAGGCTCGCTGAGCGAGTATTTGCTTCTCCAGGTTCACTGGGCGAGATTTATCGCAGCGAACGTATCTGATGTCAACAGTGCAAAACGACAGTTTTGATAAGTGAGATCCTTACTCCTATAAAAACACCCCAAACTCTGGTCTCTGCAGAAACGAGTCCTAGCCTTGCCAAGGAGCTCTTCCTCCCCTCCACTTTTATCCTCCATCAAATCCATCTCCTCCAAGCTTCAAGGTGAGTTTGGTTGTTGGTTTATGTCTCCTTTCTCTCCTTGTTTCCATGTTCTAGTGTATGGGCTTTGTTGTCCTCCATTGTTGTCAAGTGGGGTGCTCCCCAATATTGTTAGAGTTGTTTTAGAGATTGTCTAGAGATTAATAGAGTTTGATCTTAGGTCAATGTTGTTCTATGGCAGTTGTTAGTGTCATTCCAAGCTCTTAAGGTCAAGTTGGTGGTGCCCACATACTCCCAGCTTCTAACAATGAGTGAGTTCAAATTCATGGTCTTACCTTTAAGCATTATAAGTATATTTATGCATGATTAGTGTTAAATATGAAATTAGATATGGAAATATGATTATATATATGATTTTTGCAAGGATGGCAAGCTAGACAAAGAGCATGTTTTGACGATAGCGTGAAAAATGTGTTTTTAGAAAACCATGGGATCATGATTAATAGATTGTATGTTATGGAAATGTTTTATGTGCAACTCTAAGAGATTCAATGCAAGAATATGTGATTTAATAAGTTGTTATTTTATCAAAAGTGCTTCAAGACTTTAGATTTCAAATATGATTTTAGAGCATTAGTTAAGATATTTTGGAAAGAATGTCAAATAGAGTATGACTTAATTTCATCAATAGAGACGCTATTATAATGTCAAGCTTTTATGATTATAAATATTTCCATTTCAAAGTATGATATTAGAGTTATTAAATTATGAAAGATGTTAGCTTGAGAGATGAGATTTTAGAAATTTAGTTTTTATGATACTCAGAAGTATGGAATTCAGTATGATTCGTAGCAACTGCAGGTCTGTGGACTTGAAATCGGAATGCCTATTAGCGGGTGATCCCTTGGGCATGTTTTCATAGTCACAGTTATGCTAAAGTCAGATTGTTAGAGTTATATGAATCTAGCGCTTCAGAGTTTCAAAAGTTTTAGATTTAAATGATTTTATGTATATTATAGATCTTATGATTTCAAGAATAGAGTAACTATATAATAGAGTTTTAAACCCAGAAAAAGCCTAGAGCAAAGTTTTTGAGAAATGATTAATTTATAATCTAGAGACTAGACGGTAGCTAAAGAAACGGACGGTGAGTTACGCTGAACCTCGATCGTTAACTTTGGTACCAAATTATTCTGAGAGGATAACCTCATAGAGTAGAGAATGGAACCTATTTAGGTGTCCGAATTAGATCCCTGATGGATCATATAGCAGAACATTTCGATTCTTGGAGAATCGTAGAGTAAAGATTCCTGTTTCTCTATTAGTCCTGTTATTTATGCTTTAGAGGATATTGATGTTTTTCACAATATTTGATTTAAGAGCTGTTATGTCTATGTCCAGAAAATGATTTCTTGATAGAGTAAGGATTTAGAGATGTTTTTCTATGAATTCATAAATACAGAGATATCTTTCTATATAGATATGCACATAAATATCAAGTGGTTTATGATTGTTGTATGTATATTGCAATATATATATTCTTGGTTGTCCCATGTGGGTGATGGGTGAGAGCTCACTCACAGTTCGTTGACTCACTCCTCTCCATTCCTCCTCATAGTTCAGGTATAGATGTTGTTTAGCCTTCGGTTTGGTAGACAAATTATTCTCAGTGGTGAGTCTTACTTTGGAGTAAGGCTTAGTTTAGAGTCTTGTTAGAGTATAGTGCTCCAGGTAGATGTCAGGCGGGAGCCATGCATAGATTTTCAAATTATGTATTTAATTTCAGTAATTGAACAATCATGTATATGTTTTCAGTTTACAAGTATGAATTGAAATTGTAGAATTTGATTAAAGATACGTGTAAGCTAGAGAAGAAACTATGATTCAGTTTATAAGTTAAATTGATTTTTAGAGTATAATTAATATGTTATTAGAGCTTCATATATCAAGTATTTCAGTTATATAATTTCATATATAAAGTTTAAATAGAGATTTAGATGAAACCATGATTCCAGACTAAAAAATATATTATTTTATGCATATAGAGAGACTCAGAGGTCACAAGGCTTGCGTGGGGATAAGATTCCTCACGTGCCGGTCACGTTCCCTGGTCGAGTCATGACAAAAGAGATGCTTGCTAATGCACTTGAGTAGGGCTAGACATGTACTAGTTAAGCTGTTGGACAACAAAGCTCAAATCAAGGCGAGTAGTAGTCAAATAAAGAAGGCGGCCAACTAGGCGTCGATAGGAAGAGGCATCAGTGAGGGGTTCCTAGTGGATACTAAACACAAGCTGTAATCAATTGGGATAAAAGCGGGCTTGTAGCCCAAAGCCTGATCTGAAAGGATGTCAAGGGCGTATTTGCATTGAGAGATGCATAGGCCATGGGAGTTACGTGCAACCATAAGGCTCAAAATAAACTTAAGTGTGCCCAAGTCCTTGATTCGAAATATGAGTCTAGTAACTGTTTAATGCAGGTGATTTCCTCAATGTTGTCGCTAGCTATGATCATATCGTCAACGTACACAAGGAGGGCTAAAGGGAATGTTAGAGAATGATCAGTGGAGGATGCCTAGCCAGCTAAACAATGAAGCTTGAAAGACAAGCGTCGCCTGTTTGAGGCCATAGAGAGAATGTTGCAATTTGCACACCTGATTAGGTTTGGTGGAAGGAAAACCTAGGGGAAGGCACATGTAGACTTCCTCATTAAAGGAGCTATGGAGGAAGGCGTTGTTGACATTGTAATATCCCCTGTACTTTATAGATTGACAAATGTTCCTACAAACTAACACGGGTCTTTTCGATGTTTTGTCCTCACTCACATGCTTCATAGGAAAACTTTCCAGGAGGTCATCCATCCTCCAAGCCAAGCACGCTTAACCTTAGAGTTTTTAATGATGGGCTCCTGAAAAGAAGATGCATCTTATTGGTATAGATAGTACCAATCAATTTATATAAGTCATCATCAACTGTATAGTCCCATACCCATACAACCTCAGGATTCCTCTCATTTTGGTGTGTAATCGGTTCATTCATGTACCCTCTGCTTAGAGGTCTTACCAGGAGCGCTCCTTATCCGTGCTTTCTTGCACCAAATCACTCCTACCCTCGTCGGGCATCACAGACATCGCATTGGTGTAAATGCCAACCGTGGAGAGAAGTCAACACAAGTAGGACACACACTATTTTCATTTTGGCAACTGGGAGAAGGTGTCTAAGTAGTCAAGACCCTTTATTTGCATGTATCCCTTTGCAATAAGGCGAGCTTTGTAATGCTCAATGGTGCCATCAGCTTTGTATTTGATACGGTAGACCCACTTACAGCGTGGGAGACTTGCCAGGGGAAGATCAATGACAACCTAGGTTTGTTTGGCCTCCATAGCATGGATTTCGTGTTGCATTGCTTGAGTCCAGCATTCAGACTTAGAAGCTTCAGAGTAAGAGCGTGGTTCTAAGGTGGAAGAAATGGCAAGAACAAAGGACTTGTGTGAAGGGGAGAGGGAATCATATGATAAATAAGATTATAAGGGATAAAGCGCATTACCAGTGAGATGTGGAGGAGTTAGTAGTAGCCAAGGAGCAATGGAAGTCTTGCAGGCAAGGTAGGCGGTGGTAGGGTCTAGGGATAATCAAGGGGGATGGATTAAGGTGGAGGGGGAGGGGGAGGAGGTGGTGGATGCTAGGGGTGGTGTGTGGTGTCTGGTGTGTAGTGTATGACGTGATACAGGGGATGGGTTGAGGGAGTGTCAAAGATGAAGGGGTTAGGTGGGGGAAGATGGGTTTGGGAAATGTGGTTGGGTTGAGATAAAATAGGGGATGATGCATTAAGCGTGGGGAAAAAATCATAAGAAAGAGCTTGAGTGCTAATTAAGGATTGTATGGAAAGGTTGACTCATAGAATTCAACATCTCTAGAAATCCTGATTCCCTCCAGTGGAGATTATATACAATGAATCCTTTGGTATGACATGGGAAACCAAGAAAAATGCATTTGGAGGCACAAGCATTAAAATTTTTGCGGGAAGAGGTTAAAGTGCTTGAGAAACATAGGCATCCAAAGATTTTGAGGTTCTCAAATGTGGGTTCCTTATTGTGAAGTTTAGAAAATGAAATGGCATTGCTAATCAGGTGAAGGGATGCAATTAATGATATAAACGGCATGGAGAATGGCATCGGACCAGAAAATTAAGGGCATGTTAGATTGGAATAGGAGGGCACAAGCAACATTGAGTATATGTTGGTGTTTGCGCTCAACAACACCGTTTTGTTGTGGGGTTTCCACACAAAAAAATTGGCGAATGCTTCCTAAGGATTAGTAAAATGTTTTCATTGTAAATTCGGGTCCAGGTATCACTTAAACTGCTTTTATTTTGGTGTTAAATTGAGTGTGAATCAAATGAATGAAGTTTTGTAGTTAGTGTGAAGCTTCACTTTTGGTCTTTAACAAAAATGTCTAAGTAAATTGTGCAAAATCATCTACTATGGTTAGAAAATTTCAATGGCCATGAATTGAGGGAATGGAATATGGTCCCTAAATGTCTACATGAATGAGATCAAATGCTGCACTTTGGACAGTGTTACTAACAGGGAAACTTAATCGTTTTTGTTTAGCCAAATGACAAGTATCACACACTTCAAATGAACAAGGTTTTACAACAGGAAATTGACTCTAAGGTGAGTAGTCTTTGATGGGAAAGGTGGCCTAATCTATAGTGCCATAGGGGAAATGATGTATGAATAGCAGAGAGCTGGTAAATGGTGGGACCAGAGGTTGAATAGGTGTGGCAAGGAATTTGTACAAGCTTCCAACTACTTTAACTATACCAATCATCCTCAAAGAATGCTTGTCCGGTATAATGCAAGTCATCATCAAGAAAAGTTAATTTATATTAGAGTGATTTGACTATTTTGTGTGTTGAAATTAAATTGAAGTAGAATTGAGGGACATATAAAACATTGTTGAGATGAAAATCTTTTGAGAAGTGAACTTGACCAGAAAATGAGCAAACACAATTTGACCATTTGGTAAACACATGGGATGGGTTTGATTTTGTGAAAAATAGTATGTTGGGAAAGAGAAACACAAATATGATCGCTAGCACTTGAGTCAAGGACCCAAAGGTCTTTACCATGTGATTGGGAGGTGAGATTAGATAGGACAGAGGCATTAAGGGTATGAAAAATTGGCTTTGAAGCTTCTTTATCATGTTGTTGAATTAAGCTAAGCAAGGCTTGGCATTCCTGAGGAGTGAAACCAAAATTCTGAGTTGGCTGACTCTTCTTGTGTAAGTTCCTCATTGACAGTTTGTTTGTTTCCACATTGTTCACAGCATGTTGAAAATTAGGATTCCTAAACTTGAAATTAGGAGGAAAGCTGTGTTTATAAAAGCATGTATCAAACTTTAATGCCTTGACCAACTCTACCTCGAGGGAAATTGCCTCAACTTCTACCATTGGTCATGGGAGCTTTGCCATGACCGAAGTAACCTCTGTTGGTATTACCATGAAAAGGAGGCTTTGGAGTGGAATCAGCAGCATTGATTCGAACACCATTGCTTGAAACTGCCTTTCTTGTTGACTAACCATGGCAAAAACTTTTCCAATAGATGGAATCGAATCGAGCATGAGTATTTGAGTACGAATAGTAGAAAATGGTTCATTCAGACCTTTCAAAAATTGAATCACTTTATCTTGAGTGTGCCTTGTTTTATATTCCTCTAAAACATTACAAGAGCAGCGAATTTGACATTTGCAATATAGATCTGGCCTAAAGTTATCTAGTTCATCCCAAAGAATGCGCAATTGAGTAAAGTAATTCACCACAATAATTCTCCTTGTTGTATGCTATAGATTTCTTTCTTGAGATCATAAATTCTGAGTAAATCAGCTTAAGAGAATCTAGTTTTTAGATCCTTCAGATTTCATGTGCATTTGTCATAAAAATAATGGTTTGACATATTAGAGTAGAACTGACCCTGAAATCCATGAAACAACCATGTTATTGCAATGTTTCCAAGCAGAATAAAGCGGATTATCTATTGGAGGTTCAAAAATTATGCCATCAACAAATTCCAATTTGTTCTTCACGATGAAAGCCTATCATTGATCGGCTCCATGTGTTGTAATTTGATATATCAAGGGCTAGAGAAACCATCACAATTGAAGGACTTTCACAGGATGCAAATAATATGGTGAATTTGGATCCAAAGCTAGATCGATGGATCTACGAAAAGGAAAGGAAGAGATGGATGAGGAATCATGGTCGGAATCCATGCAAGAAGCTTGATGCAGCAATGGAAGCAATGGAGAGCCAATTTTCAGAGCTCTGATACCATATAAGGTGGCACAGAGAAATGCAGAGATAAGCTGAACTTATGGATGAACTCATTGTATATTTTCTGAATATGAGAAAATGATGCATTGATTAATGAAAAGGGAATGTACGGAGTTTATATACAACTAAGGAAAGCTAGAAAGTGCGGGAAAATTGGTTACAAGATAAGCTAGCAAAAACTAACTGAACAATTAAATTGAGTTAGGCTAATTAAGTTATTCCTTATTCTAATAATGAACCTCCGCTTTGGCCTTTTACAACCAATACAATGCTACCTTATGTACTTCAAATAGATGAAGACCTTCCTGTTGCAACTTTTATTGTTTTATGACAAAGATTACTATATCGTTGAATTAAATGAGGTTCACAATCTTCTTGTATTTGTTTTCCTTTTTCATCACTAAGTGCTCCAAGTTTAGCATCTCTTGTCCCACGTTTCAAGTCCATTTATCCACGCTTCAAAACATCATCATTCTTCTTCTTCTTCTTCATGCATCTATAATGCAAACTGCTTATTAATTCTTCTTGAAACTTTTTAACAGTGCTAGTGTGTACAAAGTAACCCCTTTCCTCAATTTGCATATTTACTAATAAAGGAGGCAAGACTTAACCAATCTTGAAATAAGCTTCTATTTCCTTTTCACGCTGACTAGTAATCGCTTTATTCATAGCTTGAACGAAGTCTAACAAAAGGATGTTTCTATTCAAAAATCCCTTAAAGAAATGATTTATACTTTCACTCCTTTTACTTGTAGGCATATCTCACAAAAGTAATCACGTGAGTACACCAAAACACACTTTTGCCTATTGTTGTACATGCATTGCATCCAATCATTTTCTTATAGAACATATCTACTTAATAATGTTTTCCAACCTTCTTCAAATTCCTCAATCATCTCAAATCTTCTTACACAATTGGAAAAATCTTTTCCAAAATATCCAGCTCTATGGAATAAATGGCCTAAATGCTTTTCAGCATTTTGAAACACATGCCATAAGCAAAGACGATGAACCGTAGTAAGCAAAACATGTGCAATTGTCCTAATGAGTGCAGAATCCTGATCAGTTAGAATCACTCTTGGATCAATTGTAGTAGGCAAAACATTGCTTTCCTCCACATTTCAAGCACCCACACAGAAGAAGCATGTGTTTCGTCTAGGCCTAATGCACACCCAAATAAAACTATTTGTAAATGGTGGTTTACACCCACAATAGGAATAAAAGGCATTCCATATTCAATAGTCCCGTAAGTAGGATCAAAACACACCACATCTCCAAAATAATTATAATCTAATCTAGATTTTGCATTAGCCCAAAAGAAGTTAGTCATCTTTCCTTCAACATCAAGCTCAATTGAATAAAAAGTGAAGATTTTTTACCTCCATGCCATTCAAGTAGTTTAACAAAATTTTGAGAATCTCCCATGGAGAATTCTTTCATCCTTCTAGTATGCAAAAAGTTCCTGGCATCTCTTTTCTAAATCAGTGGCTTTGGAGAATTCATACAGCAATCATAATGTAGAGTGGGTGATAGTGGGGAGCGAGAATCATGACCAAAGTGTTTCTTTGGATTGTTAACATTATGTGAAGATTCTCCACTTGAGTTGAAACTTTGGAAGGGGAAAATCAAGGGATAAAAGGTGGAGTATGGTTTAAGCATTGATTAGAAAATATAATAAATAAACATGAAAAAGGATGTTTCGAGTGGAATCGTTTTTATTGTAATGTTACATTAAAGAAGTCATTGTGTGACATTTGCCGAGTATGTGGGAGGATATATAGTCCCAAGAACTTTCTAACATTACTTGTGTGGTATACACATGAATCTAACATGGATCATGCCATGTCAGCATTTTTCAGCTATGTAACGGAACAATGACTGGGATAAATTGATAACGATTTCAAACATAAAAGACCAAATTGAGAAAAAAAAATAAAAAGTAAGGGACTAAATTAAAAAATTGAGTGAATTATAGATAAGATCCAAAAATCCATTTTACATAAATTATGGGTTGAGAAATTTATTCAAAATACTTCTTAAAAGCATCATCACACCAGCTAACTTTAACAAAAATCCTCCCATAAGTCACTTCTTAACAAATATCTTATAACTATTTGTTTTATTAATAGAGTAACTTAAAGTTTGTATATTATGGTTTTTTTTTCCTTAAATTTTTTTTTATCAATACGTTATACTTCCATTAATTGGTACTCCTTCCGTTCTCAAATATAAGTCTATTTGGATAAACTAGTACATCGAAAAGTCAATGTATTTAGCATATATATATATATATATATATATATATATATATATATATATATATATATATATAATGTAAAAATTTATCCAAATAGATTTATATTTAGAAACGGAGGGAATAAGGAATTAAGAGATTAAGTATAGGTTCATCATGAAAAAACATTTAAATACATTACATATTAAAGACACAAATTAAGGTTGTTATATGTCTCATGAGTTCATGCATAAAAAATTCTTTAAATTAATTTATCAAGCTACTAAAATATTATATTTAAGGTTAAGCCGATCAGTTACTCTTTAACAAATGTCATAAAATTAGTTTTAATTCAAAGAGTAATTAAGAAATCAGGCAAATGCAAATGTTAGTGTGCTCCTTGTAAAGTAGGAAGCACCCACACTTAAATCACATCATAATCCCTCCCTCCTTAGACCACCAATGCACCATTGCTTCATAGGACTCGTGGAACTGAAGGAGGACCTAGCTGGGGGGTTTGGCAATGGATAAAGGTTGAGTGAGATGATCCAAATACAATATCGGGGATTGATATCAGGATGAATTGGTTAGATTAAGAAATTGTGAATATGCTTCCTACTTTATAGGGAGCACATCAACATTCACCAAAAATTAATATATTTGGTGCTAACTTTTTAAAACATCTTTTGGCATAAGTTGTTTTTATTTGCCTTTACGAATTCAATTTTATTCATGCCGTTATCTTTTTTTGTCGGTACACTCGCTAGATTATCTCTTATATGTGTACACATTTACTCTATTTGTTAAAGGTAGATGTTATATTCCTAATTGACAATTCTGGATAATTGGGCCTTGATCAAAATTAAAAGCTTGCAACAAAGAACCTTTGAAGGTTTCTCTCTTCCATGTTTTTCGACTGTACTGTATTTGAAATCGTTAGAAAATGGGGAAAAAAATCATAGTACTGAAACACATTTTGTGTGTTTGAGTAAGGCTTATTTTGAGTTCAAAGAATGTACAGTATAAAGTTTCTTGAAAATATCTTTAAAAAACAATTTATCTTGAAAAAGAGCTATTTTTGAACATGTTATATATAAGTTCAAGTCTTTTGAATATGTAGTCTTGGGTTCAATTTTGAGATTTGATGTATATAGAAAAAATAAAAGTTAGGAGAGATTTCCACGTAGATGCTTAACTGTACTTGAGATATTAGTTTATCATTAATCGAGTGAAGGGATAGTTTAAGAAATCAAAAGCATGTTACATGTGTTGGAAAAACTTCAAATTATTTGTACAATGTTATTCCAACACTTAAAGTGGATCTTGAGGTAAAACACTCACTCCGTCACTATTGGATATTATCCTCCCACTATCTTTATTCATCCATCACATCTAATGGTGATAAAATAGGTGTCATACTTAGATATTCACTTTTGAGTGTTAAAATAACATTTTTGAATTATTTGTACTTGACCAAATCAAACCAACCCAAAAAGCAAAATGCAACTGATTGGATTAGTTATTACCAACTTAATGACCTAAGATAAGTCAAAATGACTATATCAAACGAAGCTTCTTTTTGAGGAAATATATATTAAAAAGACTAGTGATCATGAGTTATTATTCTGCATAAACAAATTAGACAAGAATTGAATTGGTAATAACAACAACAAAGCAACAAGCCAACAAGATTATTATTCTTCTTCATCATGCTTGACAAGTAAAAGCATGTTCGTGTGTCGATTTCTCTTTTATGGCCAAATATGGCAGTCACATTACTGTTATTTTTGTTGGATTTATCTATAGAGTAAACATATATTTTGATTCTTAAAAGATATGTATGACATCTCCATGTCTAAGAGGGTGGGTTGGGACTCATGCCCCCACAAGAACTTTAAATTTTTTTAATAAATAGTTTGTACATATATTTTTTGCCTCATTATTATGTTAAGTTTGACCTTACACTAATTATAAATAAGATAAAATAATAAGATATAGTATGCTCCACTTCTTGTTATATTTGTATGTTATTTTTACCCACTACCAAAATTTTTTGGATCCATCACTATGTGATGCGTCTCTAGTTTTTTAAAATATCAAATAAGATATTTAAAATAAGATATGACACTAAACCAATTTCTAAAATGATTTGACATAAGAAAAATAGTGAACGATGAAGAATGACTAGGCTATCATGTTGACATGAAAGATAAACTAAGAGAAGGAAAGAGCTTACAACAAATCGTGTCCTCAACAACAGTGCCAATATTCAAAAGTAGTATAATACATTAGGTATACTTGGCCAAGGGAGCACAAATCGTTGCTGATCCTCCTCCTCCTCCATGCTTTGAGCTCAGGCCTTAAAGGGGTGTGGTACTTGCAAGGACTCCAATGCTGAAGTCAAAGAATGCTCTAGATGTTATAGAGAAAAGTTGGAATTATGCATACCTTTGCATATGTTCTCAAATATTCTATTTAGAGAGTTATTTATAGAGATACAAGAGTGTGAATGAAAGTGGTTAGATTCCTATTTTCATGGATACACCCTTATTCGGGATTCCTTTAATTGCTTGATGATATTTGATGATAAGATAAGATAAGATATGAGTCATAAGGATATTCAATGATAGTGAATATGTGGCACATGAGATTTGAATTGGGCCTTTAAGAGCTAATGTCCAACCCATTTGATATTGGGCCTATAGTATAGTCTGTAACAATATCTTTATGATCATCTACAGCAGATTTACATAGGCAACATATGTGTACAAGAAATAATTAATTAAGAATAAAAATGGCGAATAAAGGCGGAATAGGATTCATGAAAAAAAAATAACAGTAAAAGAATAGTCCAAAAGGAGGACACGCCTCCAACCACTAGTAGTAGAGGTACTCAAGACCTAGTTCGACCCAATAACTCACCATTGCCAAAAGCTTCTTGGATTAGGTCTAGGCTGTAAAATTAGACCCTGTGCATTTTCTAGGCCCGATCTAGGTCATGTATTGGATTGACCCCCAAATAAGCAACCCTACCTACCACTCCCTTGATTCCTCAAATATCACATTTTGTTACTTGCTCACGTAATTGGTGAGCCTTTTTTTTTTTTGTCGTAGTAATCGGTAAACCAATTTTTGGGTATTTGTAATCAGTGAGCCTTGGCCCTTGAGCTCGTTACTTTAGGTCTTGAGTTCCTTCTAATTTTTGGGCCTTTCCCGTTGTGGATTGTTTTCCACATGGATTTCCAGTTAATTTTGGTCCATTGGGTCCACCTGTTGTCTTTATGTCAACATTACCTCCATTGGTATCTTTTGCAAGTTGTAACATAGTTGAGCATCACATTGGATATTCTGCTATTTTAACCAATCTGATAATGACCCAAAAAATAAAATGGTGATCACGCCTTTGACCCCCAAAAAAAAGAAAAAATTGATCGCGCCATGTATAGTATCGACAACAACAAACGGGTTGTAATGGAGACATTTTGCTGGGAAAATTAAAATCAAGGTTGCTAAAGAGCCAGACCAACTTTCTTAATTTGAATATCCAAGATAAAAACAAAAAAGGCAGAAACAAAACAATTACAGGTTTGCGTTTGTTTTATTTTTTTCAAGTGAAAAAAAGGACAAGAAAAATGCTTTGGGGAAACGTTTCGGGCTTCCAGCAATGGTAGTAAAAAATTTTCCTCATATATGGATCAAATTATAAGAATGCAAAACAACCCATCATATTTGCAGAAACTGTTCTGAAATTTAACGTGCATTTTGATAATGAATCTAAAGTTTGAAGGCTCTTTAAGGATGGAAAGGATAGTATAAAAACGTTAATGGCTCGTTGACAAATGAAGGGATTTCAGGTGCCTTGCCTTTCGTCAACCTGATGTGGAAGCTGTTTCTAGATTTGCTCCAAAGACTACCACCAATGCTGGTCCTCGGTTAACTGTATTATCAGCATTCTTCGTGATTAAATGTTTAAATTCAATTTCAAAGACAAGGCAAAATCAGGCCACCTGTAAGATTCCAACTTTCTTAACACAAATAAAACATTCAAAGATTCTAATGAAATTTTAACTAACAAGACACAGCATTCAGTGTTCTACAAATACACACAAAACTCACTTAGGAAAATTTTACCCTCTAATACATACATATATATATAAATAAAAGGGATAACTGACAATAATATAGCTTGATTCCTCAAGGAATTACAATGAAGCTGGAAAAACCGCAAAAAAAATAAAATAAAAAAAAAGAGTATGAATATATATACATTCAAAATGAGTTTTCAAAGTCCGCTTAAAGCAATTGAAAAAAATCCAGCTGGAGATTTTGATGAATCAAAACTAGATACAATGGTTAATCTAATAAATTACAACACGAATAGACTCCTCTGGATCCCCAATGTACACAAAATGACTTTGTAACATGACCTAATACTATCAATCCCTGAGCTCAACTAAGACAAGTGAATCTTAATCTTAGGAAGTGTCACTTGCGCAGTTGAGAGCACTTAAAACACTGAAAAATCTCAGCCAAAGAAATCCATGTTCTTCACAGGCCAACCCACTTCACCCATCTGAAAATCCGACCAAATCTCAAGGGCAACCCATAGTCACTAGCAACAGCAGGCTCCCTTTTAGCAACCTCAGCCTCGGACCAAACATATACCCCACGTTCCTGCTTACTGCCGGGCACAGTATTATCCAGGATGAAAGCAACAAGAAACGCTATTACCATGTGTAGCGAAAAAGCGTGTTCAAGACATAGTTCAACTGCAAAAATGAACAGAATACCAAGTGTTGTGTTAGAAAAACTTGACATGTCAACTAACAGAACGGAACAATTTTGCCAAGGAGTACAGTAGTTTTTAACCAGCATTCAAGTGATAAAATAACATGTGCGCCGCATAACTAAATCTAACTCCGCATACATATTTATTAGCTAGTTCAGAGCATCTTGAGTTCACTATAACAAATATACATAGACACATACAAACACATATATTGATTACAAACTGATTATGAAGCAATTACTAGTAAAATAAGAACAGGCGGGATAATGTTAAAATAGGATGCAGCATAAACAAGTAAAAAATTTTAGGCATTTGACCTCAAAACATATAGCAAATAACCATTCACTAGTGAATATTTTTAGTTTTGAATTCTATTCACAGAATCATGCAAATAGATATGCAGTGACATAGTTTTGTTCCCCTCGCTCACCCCAAGAGATGAGGTGGCCTATGGATTTACTTAATGTCTTTCTGAAGATCTTACAGTGGTTAAATTTTGATCACAAAATTTAACACCAACAAATTCAAGCACAAGATTCATAAAAAGACACGACACAAAGGCATACCCCTCCATTTTTGCTGTGTATAGGTCCATGAGAAGCTACAATGTAGGGCTGGAAATAATTTGGCACTGACATGTTGGAATTTGGAGAGATACCATATTGTTGGAAGTAGGCAGGTATGGAAAGAGAAAAACAATGATAACCCAACTATGATGATATTGCGAGAGCTGCCAGCCTCACTGTAGCGTAGATTTGACAAGCCCAATGCTGTTAGCATTGCCCACATAAAGCAGAGTAGACCAGCAACAATGACATCAGGAATTGAAGCAATGAACCCTCCAACCTTACCTGTTGTATGGCATAACATAATTAAACATGGATAAATTTGCAAGTTTTTTCTACATGACATAACAAAAGAATATATTGAATGATTGTTGGAGAAGCCAGTCACAAATAAAACTATCAATGAATTGCATACCCTAATTCTTCTGACTGACTGAGTACAAAAAGAGTAAAGGTTTTTACTAAGGTTTCTATGTGTTCCTAAGTCAGGCACATTAAGCAGTATGTCAAAGAAGTGAATGAATCTCTTCTCAGCGCATTTTAAGTGTGTGTTTGAATTGACATTTACAAACTTTAATTTGAATGAACTTGATCTCTCAAACTTTGTTTAGGTTAGAATTGAGTTTGTAGTAAAATGGATTATATTTGGAAACTTAGGTATAAAAAGTGATTTTGCTATAATACATGGTTAGATATATACATAGAAAGAACATCAATTTATTTTAAAAACAAATTAAATGCTTTAAAACTTTTCATCAATAAGTATGAATTTAATTTTAATGTATTGTTAGCACAAATTCATGTTAACTAAAGTATTTAATTCTTAAAATAATTACCTTAGAAAGTTAAATAAATTGTAACAAATAATTATTGATAACATAAAATTTTTTATCCTAATAATAGATTAAGTTAAACCATATATATATATATATATATATCATTTTAAATTATGAGATTAGTTTTGATAAACTATTTGTTTTAAAGTATTTTACACCATCAACCAATCAAATTTCATTACATGTATGACTTTTTTGGGATAGTTATCACAAATGTCAAACACTTTTAATAATATGACAAGATTTGATGACTATTTTAGATAAAAATCCTACACTTACAGCATATCAAAATTAAATTCCTTAAATTATTGTGAGAAAATGCATAGAAGTTGACTTCCCCACTAATTGCGTTTTTGTTTGGCAACAATGATGGATGAAAAAATAGTTGAGTTAAAGACGTCAATTGTGTTGACAGTAAAGACAAAAACTAAAAACTGGGATCAAGTTAGTAACCAATCACTAAAACATTTTACTATTATTAAAAATCATGGTGAGTGAATGGGAAGGGAAAGCAAGAAACCTATGCTTTTGATCAAACCCCAGTTTTGTGCCAAAATCAAATTTGAGAAATGGATTCCAGCACAAAACCAAACATGCAAACAAAATGACCTGAATCATGTTTGACAAAGCAAAGGTGGTTTGTGTGGCAGGCAAATGCCCACCCAAATACGCTATAGCCTATAAGTAGTTCTTGGAATCAATTTACAGGTCAGTATTCAATCTTGTAAATTTCTTCGGCAGCAGACTATGTGTTATCAACATTATATAAAAAAAAAATTGCTCATTTGCTGATGAACATTTTGTACAGTGACAGTCTCAAAGACCAGCCTCTCTCAGTACATTATTCTGAAAACAGTTGATTGCCATCACAAATGTAAAACCAGCAGTGTGAGATCTTATGACTTACATTCAGAATCAATAGCCTCTGAGAAGATTCAATGGTCATTGCATATTCTTCTTTTTTTTTTGGATCAAAGCATCGCATCAATTCTCTATCACACTTTACCTCCTTCCACTTTATATCTACGCCATTCACAATTTATCACATTCCACTCTTAATTCTAGCAATGTCATTCTCAGACACTACATCAGATTTGACTACATAAACCCTAGGCTTTCCCATTACTCTATGCATACATTAAAGATAAGGTAAAGGCCCACAGTAAAGTGTAGCTTTTCTTCCCAATGACTCACCACTAATAAACGTTCATTTGATAAATGTTAGATCCAAGAACACGAAGATGATAGACACTTACCC
This sequence comes from Dalbergia oliveri, assembly GCA_030441495.1. Taxonomy (NCBI): domain Eukaryota; kingdom Viridiplantae; phylum Streptophyta; class Magnoliopsida; order Fabales; family Fabaceae; genus Dalbergia; species Dalbergia oliveri. The sequence goes on from JAMLFY010000011.1 coordinate 9,884,540, forward strand.
ACGAGAGACAACATTATCAGAAAGCATGCACCCAGTTGAACTGCCCTGCGGCTTCCCATTTAGTCACAGCAATTGTGTGGACGTTCTCAGTTAAAGTTGTAGACCCGGTTCCAGTTCCCCAGAGACCTGCCAGGACACTTGAAAGACCTTCCAAACCAATTCCTCGACTCAGAACTCCAGGAGTTGGAGGTCTGGATGCTACCAATAATGAAGATGCATGGTATGATCCAACCTACACAGTTTAAAGCAAACCAATATCAACACACAGTACAATGATTTATTAATCCTGCAGAGAGAAATACAAGGAAATATATATTTCAATTTTGAGATTATGTATTATTAATCCAATAAATCCGTGCAAATTATTATTTGACTAAGAGCAATGTCATACATCCAAAAAATTATATACAAAATCTTTAATAGAAATAATGGTGATTGATGGATGAAATAAAATGATATGACCCACTAATTCATCTAAAGGCTAATAACTATAACACATTATTCTAGATATAAATTCTTGCAAAGTTTTTGGTTGTGTAGCATTTTGCTTTGACTAATCACATCGTAGCTCTTTGCATCATTAGAATTCTAAAATTTTATAACATAAAGCCATTGTCACTAATTCAGTCATTTCCTAAATTTTGTGATAGAGCTAATACATTATTCTTCCTAATAGTTGGTGTCCACTTCAAATGAAAAAACAAACGGATTGTTGTTGATCCAAGTCAAGATAACTATATACAGACCAGGAACCAAAGCAGTAAGAGACAAGAAACTAACCGAATCCACAGATGAGATCAAGGAAACCACACACATTACAAGAGCCATTTTCCAGTGGAAGACGGGTGTACCCCATTGTAATGGATAAGGAAATCGAAACCATGGAGAATTTTTCAGTGCATGAGAAGTATCAACCCGACAATGTTTCATCCTTGAAAAATGCTTTGTGCAGTGGCCTGAAACCATATTTGAGGCAGGTATATTTACGTCACACCCTTTGTAGCTGTAGACTCCTGCCTCAGTCAACAAGAATGCAAATGCCCATGTAATTGCCAGACCTAAAGGAACCTGGCAGTAAGGTGAAGAAAAAGGAATAATGATTAACAGAAATCATTGCAACAGCATAGAATTTAATTTCAACGGCTGAAGAGAAACATAGAAAATAGTTGTAACATTAAACTTACCGCATATATCAGAAATATGCGATGTCCAAGAATAGATATCTTACGGAGATACTGTTGTAGAGAGCAAGAAATAACTGTTAGACACTGGTATCTAGAGAAGGAAATGAAGTAATGCATGTGTATTATTATGGAATTGTATAAGTGTTTAGGGAATCATAGAGCCCCCAATCTCTCCCAAATGACTCACAAATGCCTAGACACACCTAACTAATCCCCACTCTATTTATTTATAGTCAACTAATCCCTTAACTAAATACTAATTAATGGCATCCTAACAATAACACATTACATATTTTAGCACAACACAACAAGCAATATAATATACACACTGGAATTTTTAAATTAAGAAATAAAATAAAATAATGGTAAAAAAAACTCACAATCAATTCAACAAACTTACAAGAGAAAAAACAATAACCACCAATATCTGCACTGCACCAATCTCAAGACATGTACCAACTATTGGAAAACCATAACTGAAAAATGAAAGTCCAACGGCAGCAATGGTGGGGGATACAACTACAGGATTGATCAACCTGAAAGGGAAGTCATAAAATGAGGTTCATTATTGGCTACACTGAACAGAAAAGTAAGATACAAAATGAGATGTTTTTATTTCAGAATATCCAGGCACTGAAGTGAAAAACAACAGGACATAGTTCCATTTTTTTTTTTTTTGCTTAAAAAAAGAGAGGGTATGTATGAGTGGGAGGGAACCATGTCTGAAGAAAAAGATGAAAAGAGAGAGAGAAACTGTATATTTAACAATTTGAAACATAGCACCTTTTCTGGAATAATGCTCACAGCTTGTCAATTATGGGAACTGGAAGCTATCAATACTCTAAACTAACCAGTTAAGAGAATTACTTATAGACCTTCATTAATGATAAAAGAAAAATATATCATTTCCTTTAAAAAGTACCAATGATCTACTCTATAAGTAGATTTTTTATTTTTTTATTAAAAAAGACTCTAAGAGTGTGTTTGGAATCATAAAAAATGGTTTGTAATTGAAAAAATTTAAGAAATAAATTGAAATGTAATTCCATGGAATTCCATTCTTTTGATTTTGAAATCCTTTCATTTTTGGCAGGATTTGGATGGAAATGAATTGATTTTAAAATTTAAACACAAATCAAATCATTTCATTTTCTTTTTTAATTTTCTAAACACAATCTAGTGTATTTTAAACATAAAAATTGATTTTCAAATCAATTCAATTCCATTTCCTATTTAATCATTCCAAACATAAGATTTAACTTACAAATCAAATCAAATCATTTCCTAATCTTAATAATTCCAAACACTACCTAATAGTCGTCTTTTAGCCAGCTAATTTTAATCAATATATTGTGAGAAACCAACATAATTCCTAATTCAAAATTCCCCAGTAAAAACTCTCTCAACTAAGCACAATAGAATTCTTTTTCCCTATCACTATATGGGTGTGTGTGTGTGTGTGTGCTTTTACATTGCATATGTTTGCTTACATCATTCTTCTTCACAGCATCAACCTCTTCCTCTACGATTGTTCCAAGGGATATAGACGAGTAACGAGTTGGTTTGGATCGGGTTTAGAAATAAATAAAAAATAGGGTTGGGTATGTGGTTAATCGGGTTGCAAACTATAAATTTGATAATGATCCAATTATAATTGGTTTGGATTGATTTCAACTAATAAATCTGAATTGGTTTGATTTTGATTATCAGGTTCATTGGATCAATCCAATCCACTTACACACTTCTACTTGAATTTCTCATTACACAATAGTAAATGCTGCCTGGTCAAATAATGAAGCACGTTGCATGTACCAACAAAAAGACAAATAAAATCCCAAATTCATACCTTACTAATAGTGACATAAGCCCACTATATCCAAGTAAAGCTTGAAAAGCTGATCCAATAATTATAGCCCCCTGCAGCTCCTTCATTACATGTTTGAATTTCTGCAAATCAAGATAGAAACCTTATCAACTGTCTTCCCATCAACTATTCCTATTCCATCTAAGGGTGTGTTTGGAGTAAACAAGGTAAAAATTCCCTACACGAGCTTCATGTGTAACTTTACACACAAAGCTCATCGAGGAATTTTCAACCTGATTTCTACTCCCCAACCAAACACACCCTAAATAGAAACTGTTGCAAGACACAACAATTTTGCTAGAAAGAATGGACCCGTGACACAGACACATAACTAACATTATCTTAAACATAAAGAAAGGGGCAGGGATACATACATTCCATTTAATCCTTGAAACTCCAGCGAGTTAATGATGGCAAGAGCCGGAGCCAGATAAACGAAAGAAGGGCCTTGTATCAACGGCAACCTGGACCCAAAAGTAATATGCAAGAGTGTGGTCACCCGGAAACGAAGAACACAGTCGATACCACATTAGCAGTGTCCTCCTATTCATCCACTAACACATCAGAATAATTACAGTACCCACATAACAACTTTGCTACAAAAAACACACTTAACATAAAAAATAAACAAATAAATAAACAATTCAACCAAAAAGACTCAGTTGAAAACCCAAAAATCACTCACATGAGAGCCTCCCATTGCCGGAACTATGACAAGTGGAATCAGAATCAGTGAACCTAACATCGAAACATAATGCTGAACACCGTACACACCGATTGGAACTAAAAATAAACAAACCCATCATCATCATAACTTCATAAACATCAACACATGTATCAAATTCTAAACCCTAATTGAAAAGAAATTCAACAACAGAATGAAAATTATTTTTTACCAAGACCAGGTGAATCTCTGAGCTCGTACTTCATGTGCGAGTGCCGAGAAACAAACCCATCGTCTTCCACACTCTGCGGCAAACCATCCACCACAACTTCCTCGTGCCTCGTCGTTCTTCTCGGCTGCGATGGCGGCGGGTCTGCCGCCACCGTCGTCGCCGGCGGCGGAGCCTGGCCGTTGGTGCTGGGGACGGCGCCCTTTGTTCCGCCGCCGTCCGAATCTCTCCGCTTCTTCGCCGGCGGAGGCGGAACCGGAACCGGAACCGGCGGAGCCTTATCGGTGGTGGTGGCCGGTGGTGCGACGCCGTTTGCTGGTTTAGGGACCCGAGGCGGTTGGAGATCGGCGTTTGGGCCCGGCGGGGGGTCTTTGGGCCTGGGAGGGAGGGCTAGCTGGCCCGAATCGGTGGCATTGGTCTCGCCGGAGAATTTGGGCCTGAAGCCCGTCTTCTTGGCCCAAGAAGACGGCGGCAATGGCTTGGCGTCCGGCGACGGCGCAGGGTGGCGGTTCTTCGGATCGGAATTCGACATGGTCGAGAGAAGCTAGTGATGCATAGCTTCGGAAACGCTCGCAGATCTGGCGCGTGGCGCGTTGCGTTGCAGCAATGCCTAACAAGAACAAGAACTTAGAAGAAGAAGAAGAAGAAGAGGAAGAAGAAGAAGAAGTGGTTGTTTCTAATTCTAGGGTTTTGTTGTCCGCGCCAAACGAGGCATAGGAGAAGAGTGAAGAGAGTGTGAAGTGAAGCTGAGTCTAATTGTTGGACTGAGGGAGAGTGTATATGATGAGACTTTCTTTTTGAGGGTGTGGTGGTGTTGTTGAGTTGGAGCTCAAAAGCGCGTTTATGATTAAGTGATTTTTCTTTTTCTTTTTTTCAGCTGTTTCGTGTTTTCTACTCTTGTTGTTCTGCGTCCGTCTCACGGGACAATCGGTGGAAGCGGAGGTAAAGTGACATGCATATGGACTGTGTAAGAACTGGACTGAACAGAACTAATTAAATGGGAAGAAAACAAATGTGGGAGGATTTTGTAGTGCCCTGTACAGACGGAGTAACAATAGGGATGATTAAATTAATAAATGATTTGAGGTTGTATCTAAAATAAATAAATAGTTTAATTTTAATGCTATGATACGGTCATTTAATGGAAAACTTTTATTCGTATGTTTTTTAAAAGTTGTGAATAAGAGAATAAGTTTTAATTACTGTGAAACAGCTTATAGTTTTATTTAATTTTTAATTAAATTTTTATAATTTAAAAATTTATAATTAAGTCTTTATATTATATGAAAAATTTTAATTAAGTTTCTATAATTTAAAATTTTTCAATCATTTTCAACAAAAGTTTTCACTCAGGTCTTCATATGTGCAAAAATTTCCAATTAAGTCCTTATACATACATAACTTTTAGGGATTTTGTTGAAAATTTTCACACAATATAATGACTTCACTCAAAATTTTTATAGAGCATAAGAACTTAATCACAAATTATTAAAATGTAAGGATCTGATTGAAAATTTTTATATAATACAAGAACATGGTTTCTATGGTACCCTATCTAAATTTGGGTGTGTTTGGTATGTTGTAGACATGATAGTATAACTTATATTATATATTATGCTCTTATACGTTATTTGTTAGACGATGTATTATATAAGCTTATATATTATAACTCACTATACGTTAAAATATTATATAACTTAATCCAGTATAAGAAAATCATATTAGGCCTAATTAGCTTTTAACGTATAAGGTTATTTTTATTTGCTAATATTTCATTAAAATAAAATAATTCTTAAATAAATAATAATAAGTTAAAATTTATAAATAAAATTTTTTCATAATAAATAAATATTGTTAACAAATAATATATGGTATAATCTAGCTATATACAATAAAAATTAAAAAGTAATTATAATTAATAACTATTAAATAAAATAAAATATTAAATAGAAATAAATATTTAAAATAAATAATAAATAATATGTAATAATAAAAGTAAGGATAAATAATAAAAATATTTTGAGTTAATATTTATTTTAAAATTCAAATTTAAATAATCATAATTAAAAATAGAAAATGTTAAAAATATATAAAATATTTATTTAATATTTATATAATTTATTGAAATATTGAATAATTATAAAATATTGAAATAAATAATAATATTTAAAATAAATTGAATTTTAATTAATAAATATTTATATAAATATGATATTTAAAAATTATATTTAAATCATTGATAAAAATTATTTATTTAATATTTAATTAAAATATTAGAATTATTCATAAATAAATGATAATATTATAAAATATAAAATATATTATCTTAACACTATATAATATTAAAGTTTATTAGACATTATATTATTAAACCTTATAAGTTATGCTATTCTTTACTATACTATATTAAATGGGTTTAGACCTTTCTATATAGACCAATACTATTTGACCATGTGATTAGTAATTTTTCACTTAAAGGAAGACATGTCAATATCTTATTATTTGAATTTAACTCTCTTTAACTTATTTTTTTATATTTTAATCCCAGAATTTCTTTGAATTGTTTTTAAACTTTCAAATCTCAAAAACAACAAATTAAAACAATCTTTTCTCACAAAAAAGGGCCCTAACACAAATCTTAGAACCCTAATTCTTGCTCTAAATCCAGAAACCTTATATTTCCCAATCTCGCTTCATTCAATTTTCACAAAATGTATAAGAACACCAACGCAACATGACGCTAATAGTCGTCACAAATGACTAGAAAAATGAATCATTAACATAAGTCTAATCGCTAGGCAATGGTAACAGATTCAATTCTAGAATTTTAAATCAAAGCCATGGATAGTATGAGCTTTGGATACTTGAATATATACCTATGTAACATAGGTTAAACACAAATACATTGAATACTCAATCAGAGATGCAACCCAATGGCGAACCCAAATTCTAGATTGATTAGCGATGGTGGTCGTTAATTAAAGGATTCCGATCAGTGCTGGTGGTTGTGAATGGAGAAACACCCCTACTATAAATACTACAATCAACCGAATTGAACAAACAGATTGAGAAATTTAAGGTTTAATTTCTGGGTGTAAAGGAAGTATTAGGATTCTAAGGATTGTGTTAGGGTCCTTACCAATTTTATGAAAAAAAGTTCTTTTAATTTGCAGTTTTGAGATTCGAAAGTCTACAAAAATTTCAAACAAATTATGGGACAAGAATATTAAAAAAAAAGCTAAAGGGGATTAAATTCAAATAATAAGATGTAAATGTCATCCTCTAAGAGAAAAATTACTAATCACATGGTCAAATAGTATTGGTCTATATAAAAAGGGTTTCAAACCTTTCCATCTAGAGAGGATACCATAGAAACCACCAATAATTTATGGTTTTTATTTTGCACTCTAACAAAGGTATAGGACTGTATATAGACATAGTAGTATGTTTGTTTTATTGCTTCCACTTTCCACAACTCCAAATTATAACTTGGGCAAAGCATGCTAAACAAACATTTTAACTCAGTCTTCTGTTAACTCACAACCCTAAATTAATTGTTGTCAAAACTCTTTTCCATTCATTAGTAAAGTGAGCCAGGTAGTAAAGCATGCTAACGAAACATTTTAATTAGTAAACTAATGGTAATTAAACCTCTAGTTTATCTTAAATTCTACTTTTTAAGTTATAATTTCAAAAGAACGTAATAGCATACTTTTCTTTAGAGAGAATTTGCATGGCAGTGACAACTGATAAGTGCATGAAGTCGTACAAATAATAAAGAGTGAAAAAAAGTATTGTTTCGTGAGAATTGTGTAACCAAGTATCACTTCACAAATTCAAATACTCTCTAGACTTTCAAACTAAGGATTAAGGAGTGCAAATTATAAATTAAATAAACCTAAATAAATCTAGTATAATATAATTCTAATGAAAGCAAGAAATCAATAAATAAAGAGATAATTCAATGAAGCGCTTAGCCCCATCAACCCAAAAAAGAGATAATTCAATGAAGGTTAAGACACTAAGAATTCAATTCACCTAGTTGATCCAATGGGTGTTAAATTTCTAACCTAATAATAATATTTAATTAATTCAATTGATAAGGGATTTCTCAATTTAATTAATACTCAATTCCTTAGCATACCAATCCTCTTTGAAAACTCAAATTCACTTAATTCCTTAGCAAGGGCAGAAATGGCAGCATTTGAAATTGTAACATTTGTCTTTCTTTCACTTTTTCTCCTAGAAAACTTGGGAATTAAGAAAATGTACAACAGTGAAGTTGTAGATCTTTTTCTTATTTCCAAGGAATCTTGAATCACCAAATTTGAAGTTGTGAAATAAAAGTTATGGAGACTTCAATCATATATAGGGCAAGAACTACTTCAATTATGCTCTCTAATTCTCCATACACCCAAATGATGCAAATATAATCTTCAATCCTCATTTAGCACTTAAAAATTATCAAATAAACACAATCATAAGGAGTAACCCAATTTATAATAATTTAACACATAAATTATTAATTTCACTAATAAGTAAAACACCAAAAATCATGTCAAAATAAGCATCAGATATATGTCTTTTACATACATCAAGAATACTGAAGTGATATAATTTATTTATAAAATATTTTCTCAGTTGAAATGTGAATATTAGCCAAGAGGTAAATATGTCAATTTGTTTATAGTGTATATCTTGTGTATAGATAAATACATATGAAACTTGTGCTTCCATATAAATTTGTTACAGCATAAAGATATTAGATAAGTTGTCACTTTCTCTATTATGAATATTCACACCTTTTACATGATGTAAGACCATAAGCTGTTCGTCAATGAATTGTCAACTAATTCAACTGCGGAAGATATTTGACAGTGTGAATAAAGAAGTTGATGATATATATTTCTTGCTTCCTTTTTCATCATTAATCTTCATATTTTATGCTGGTAATAGTTGAACTGTCGTTTTGCACAACTACCTAATTGCTTTAACAAATTAAATTAAATTATTGCAATTAAATCAATAAAATAAATCATCTTAAAAATAAGAGACACAGAGTAATTAAACAACAACAATTAAGTCCTACTACGTTGGATTGGGCGTATCATAGTAGGGGAATTACACATCAGATATTTGACCATATTTTTAGTAAGTGTGACTAAATGACTGGTGCATGATTCCCTCACCATCCTCCACCTAATGAACCATAAACAAAAGTGTGCTATCGGTTATATGGATAAAAATAATAAAATAAGGGAATATTTAAATTTTCAAGAGAATTTGAGATAACAGAACGAAATGAAAGAGGTAGCTTGAAAGACTCTCTAATATTCAGGATATATAAAAGTATCACGACAATAATGAAAGTGCAGCATAGTTTTCTGTTTAATAAAGCCAACGGAATAAATCACATAAAAAAAAGTGTTTGTTTTAAATCCTTAAACAATACAAATGTGAAAAGGCTAACTTTGGATACCTTGACAAGGATACTGATATTCTGGATTATATGAATGTTTGATCTCCATTTTATATTTTTATCTAAAACCTCTTTTACTTTTCAGTCCTTCATATTTTGACCATAAATAGTATGAAACTTTTCTCAAGAAGAAAAAGAGAAACCTTTTAATTTGAACACCGATGAAGGATATAAATGAATCATTAGTAAAAGACATAAATTTTTCATCAAGTGAATGAAAAGGCGCTCTTGGTACAAAATGAAAAGAAATTGTGTCACATGAAATATCTAAAATGCTTACTATCAAAATCCTCATTTTATTATCAATCAACGTCATGTTATTGTCTTGAACATCACTGGCCACCCCTCGTCTAGTCGTCATGGATGACGATCAAAGTCAATATACAGTATAAATCATAATAAAAAAAACAGTATTTTCAAGTTTCAACAATTAAACTTGGACAAAAGTAATATTGTTAGTAAATATAATTTTAACATTAAGTAATCATTAAAAATACTTAATATAAAATTCCTTAATGTTACTTAATGTCAAAATTATTTTTTTGACAATATTTTTATTTATGCTTTTTCAGTGTTTGAATTATTAAAAATATTAATTTTTTAACTGTGATATTTTAAATAGTATTTTCATCAAACGAACATGCTAATTAAATTCACTTAAAGCTCTAATTAATAAGATTATAATTTAAATGTTGTGCAAAAAAGCATAATTTTATTAGTACCATCTTAAAAGTTATTATGGTGGGATTCAACCTTTTAATGCGTCACTTTTCTCTATGCTCTACTAATTACCTAAATATTTACATTTCCTATACCCAACTATAAATATTTCCTAAAACATTCTCGATTTTTTTAAAAGTAAAAACTGGTGAATTTTGTGGGTCCAAAATTATGGGTAGTTTAATTTCCTAGTTGGTTGCATGGATGAGACGGCTTTGGTGCATAAATCAAAGAAAAATGCATGGTACGGAAAAGACTCGTAGCGTATTGGACCGGCTTTGATTTAACTATCTTTTCTTTGTCACAACTCACAACCAATCTCCTTTCCGCACCGTCATAAACAAGTGACCCATGCGCGGTTTGTGGTTCGCGGGATAATTTTAGATAGCATTTACTATATGTTCTTGGACAGTAGAAACAGTTAAAAAACAGAAAAGATAGAGACAAAAAAATAATATATTTATATTGTATTTAATTATAGAGTATAAGGTATGATAATCGTCTTTATATCTTATTTAACGTCGTAACAAGATAACAAATACATTATAAAAGATATTATGTCCTTAAACTACCACCAAACCACCACTACCACTACGACTAGTTGCCAGACTATTGTTGCATCACCTATGGTTATAAAGAACATAGGAAAATATTAAATATGTTTAGGAATATTATTAAAAAATATTAAATTTTTATCTCTATATCATCTCTATTGTCCTCACTTTTTGGAAACATAAAAATTTTTTATATTTTTGTCTCAAAATAGAAAATTTTCTGTCTCTATCCCGTTTCCACAACTAAATAAGTTTGTGTATCAAATATTTTCGTATTTCTATTTCAGGACAACTTCCAAACACTACCTTACATTTATGAGAATTTGAGGTCTGGAATAGAGAATTCCTATATTTGATTCGGATAGAAACTTGTTTATCCATTTATCGCGATTTGTTTTAATTTGCTTTAATTAATTAATTAATCAATCAATTTATTTATTTATTGAATTTATTTAAAAAACACGAATTTATCACAATTTTTTTGAGTATTTTAATTTGTATATATTGATATTTGAAATAATTTCTTACTATCCATTAATAAAAATTTAAGAAGTGTTAAATTATATTAAATAATTATCAATCATGATAATTATTCACTATATAATTTGATATTTTTTAATTTCTATTGATTAATAATATAAAATTATTGTATATACTTTTAGTATATAGAAATTTAGTTCTTATTTATTTTTCTCTTTTTGATTAGTCGGTTACATACTTTTGAACAAAGAATAAATTTTAAAGACAATTTGTTGATAAAGTAAATATATAGTCAAATTGATGTATTTGTTATTAGATGATTTCATGAGTTAAGAAAATAGTACATTTAAATCAAATTAAGGATCAGCATTCTCTTATTTGTTAATCTTACAAACAGTTTCATTTTTACCCAAAAAAAAAATTCCTCTTGTAAATATGTTGCTACATTGAGCAGATAGATCATAAACACCCATAATTTTAATTTTAAAATTGAACAAATGAATGTATTTTTCATTTATCTTTCTTTTATCAAATAATTTAAGTTTATTATATTCTTATTTTGAGATATATATTTAGAAATTAATTTTGATACAATATCATTATAAAACTTTTTTACATAATTATTTAATCATATATTGCTAATTCAATAAAAATATTTAACTCTTACAATTGTTACCTTGAAACTTACACATATAATATAATATTATTATATAATAATGTAAAACTTATTATATTGACAATGTATCAAAATCATAGTAATAAAACCAGATCGACCTGCAGTTCAACCTGGACTAGTGAGCTGGTCATGCAACAAGGCCGAGTCATTGTTTGGATTAGGAATCAGTGGAACAGAGCGACTGGTAAGACTTAGTTGGTTTTCATTAAACCATAACCCTGGTTTATGTGAATGAACCTAGTCATTTTTTTACACAAACGACATCATTTTGTGTTTTTCCTTTTTTCAAAATCTAAACTAAATTGTGTTGTTGCCTAAGTCTAAAACGAACAAACCATTGAAAAATCTTAACCCAACACACTAACTAGTACTCCTGCTATCACTGAGATCAAGAACGACAAGGAGAAGACTTTGAAGAAGAATGTCCTTGTGTTGGGCCGCGCCCTCACCTTGCCGCCTTGCCGCACTACGTAGTTGCCGCCTTTGACAAGTAAGTTCTGAGTTATTTTTATTTTGTTGTGTTACTATTACACACTTACATTGTTACTATTTTGGGAGATTGAGAGTGTGAGAGTGAATAGATTGCTCATTTAGTCATTACTGCTGTTTGCATTGTTATGTTTATGTATGTGTTTGTGACTAAAATTTGGCTTGTTTAATTGTGTTTTAAACTTATTATAATGTGAAATGTGGACAACAAATTGTGACTTTATGCTATTTATTTATGCTTTGGTATTTTATATATATATATATATATATTGTATAGTTTTATATATTTTTTTAAATAAATCGATTTAACCAATGACCCCAGCCTTGAACCAAGTCGAGTATTCGAGTAAAGCTTGATAACTATAATTAAAACTAATATCATATATTTAATAACTGATTGGTCTCTGTTGTTTAGCAGTTCCCCCCAATTAATTCTCTTTGTGCTAGATTTCTTTAAGAAATAAATTCTTTTAATGTAATTAATTTATCTTAGGTTATCTCCTATTGTAAGATTCAATTATATATGGAAATTAAATAGGGAAAGTTCCTCCCAAATGTTGTTTTCACCATACCCATTAGTATATAAGAGCCAAGCTCCTTGAATATGATCATGACACTAATTTCAGGACTTCACTCTCCTTCAAATCAAACTTGAGTGTCAGGGTGTCTTTGTTGGTCCACACCAACTTATTTTCTTGAGGAGTGACCTTTCTGAAATCGAATCTTTCAGGATAAGAACATTGACACCTATCATAAACAAGCCTATCTCACAAGACCGAGCAAAAATGCCTACCACTCAAGCTAGACCACAAACAACCATGCCTAGGCAACAAGCAAATACCGAACCTTGCCCTATAGAAGAGCTCTTCTATCACGACCCAACTTGGGAATGTGATTGATAAGCGAGAATCTCATCTTCACATCAACCTCGTGACCTCTTAAGTTTCTCTATATGCAAAACTCAAATCATAAAATCCATTTTCAAACATAATTTCATATCTAACATAAATTATTTTCTCTTTGAAATCTAAATCATCATATTAGTTTCATAATCAAACTCTAAATCTATAGTCATAATACAACATATGCTGAATTGCTCTCTATACAAATTTAAAAACCATAAAATATATAATCATACAAATACAATATGATCTGATTCATGGTAAAACAAAATGTAAAACATCTCTATGGTTCGGACCCCTCGCAATGACATGGAGCACTCTAAGAGCAACAAAAGGCCACTTCATTCCAAAGTGAAGCTCACTAACTGATATCTCTAGGAGAAGAGGTGATTGGGAATGACCTAACAACTACTATATCTATAATGGGAGAAAGGAGAGGGTGAATTTCATCTAAAACTCAATGAGTGAATTCTCACATATACCCCCTTCATGGGACAACAACAACAAGAAATATGAAATCATAACAACAACAATAGTAAAAACATGATAATGATAATACTAATAAAATAATAAACAAACTCTAAAGCATTCTTCATATGTACATATATACATAAATATAATAATTGTTTCTATCAATGAAAAGTAATGCTTAGTCCTGCAAACATGAGCTTCTATCTAAAATCTTACACCCTGGTGAATCATATCCCGGGACAAGCTATAGGCACCTAACTAGGTCGTTTTCTAGAATTGCCACCATGGTGGTTTAAGGGGATTGCCTCCATGGCTATTTAATGATATTACCTCCATGACTGTTTAATACTATTGCCTCCATGGTGTCTAATACTATTATCTCCATGACTATTTAATCAAATCTCATCATCCATAACTCAATGGAAATAAATAAAATCAATAATCCTGAAAATTTCATAACTAAATGGTGGGTGCTCCGTCCCTCGTGAACAAGAGCCCTAAATTCTTAGTACTTTAAGAGTTCTGAATTCATATAACTTAATAATCCAACTTTAGTATAACTGTTGTGACAATCGTGCCAAGTGATTACCCACTTGTAGGAATTTCTATTTCAAACCCACAGATATATGCCTTTGCTATACATCATCCTGAATTCGTATCTCTTGGTACCATAAAGTTGAAATTCTAAATCCAATCTTAATCTAACATAATTTTTCATATACCTGATAAATCTAAAATCATAGTTCAACATTAGGGTTCACAACCATACAACTTGGAAATCATATAACATATTTATTTAAAAGCTAACTCACACCTTGCTCTCTATATATATATTCTCTAAAACTCTATACTAAGCTCTTTTTTGTGTAAACTCTATCATACATATATACTTTACTCTTGAATTCATTATGGAAATTCATAAATCTCTAAATAAGATCACATTTATAATCTAGCTCTTTATTAAAAATCATTTTAGCAACAAATGGTCTCATGAGTCTCTTAAAACAATAATTCATGCTCTTTGAAAATCATAATCTCATAAAATCGACAAAACCAATAATAATTTATAATCTCTTTAAAATCATCTCTAAAATCATACAACAATGCTACAATATAAGGACAATAACTCTAATGACCAAAATAAAGGTCACAGAATTGAACTTACTCACCTGGAGGGAGGAATGAGTGATATCAACACTAACGAAGCTAGGGATTGGAGGAAGGATGACACTAACGTCTGCATTGAAGCAACAAAACTCTAGATTAATCTCTAATACTCTCTAGTTTGCTCTAGATCAACCCTAACAACATTAGGGAAGCACCCCCACTTAACAACAATAAGAGAAATAACAAAACCTAAACCATGGAATATGAAGTGTTAAGGAAGGAGATGATAAAAACCAACATAAACCCTTACCTTTGATCTTGGAGGATGAAGATTTGATGAGAGATTGAGAGAGGAATGGAGGAAAGGGTTTAAGAGAGAAGGTTTCTTTATGTGAGGAAAAACCTGATTTGGGGGTTTTTAAAATGTTGAGGGCTCACTTATCAAAATTGTGTCATTTTCTACTATGCTGTCATTAGGTCCACTCCCCCAGCTATCCTTTTGAGAATTTTATAGCAATAACACTTGAGCTACATCTCTTGGCTTTTCACACAACTGAGGCGTTTCCTACAACACGGGTGGGTCCAGGGGACCATAGTGCCATACGAAACTGTCTATTGACACGTGTACTTGGGGCATCACGTCCTCACCATGGTTAGATAACTTCAATAAGAGAACTAAAGGATGTCAATAGAGAATCAGAAGATGGTAGTCAAGATCTTGAACTTAACCTGGACCCTAACATGCAACAATGAGGATCGTATGGAGGTTGAAAGCGAAGAGAATGACAACACCAAGCAAGAGGAGGATATGGTCTCCCAATCCAAAATTCCTAGCCTACCTACACCACCAAAGCCACATAAACCACTAAGTAGCTGCTAGTACACACTAGACTCTTTTTCTACTTCATCATAGCAATCAATCTCCTCAACAACTTCAAGTTGTCAACCACTCCTCATCGATAATTAAGACAAAACTGGTGACCAACAGACATATGTCACTATGTTGAGTCATGTTACTTTGGTCCAGCATATCTTTTGGACCATAACATGGTCTTCTCTTAGTTACTTTGAACTTACTACACTATCCCTCTTTTAAATTTTAATTTTCCTTTTGAACCACTCACCCCTTCACCCATCCACTACCAATACTAACGTGCTTCTCTCCAGTGAAGCCACCGTCATTGGCCACCACTAGTCCTCTGCCCACCTACTTCTAATATTCTCTATCCTCTTCAACCTTGCCACCACCATATCTAACAACCATCCTTTCTCTCCAACCATCAAGAACAATTGAAGGAACACTCAAACTCGACCTTCCACCTCCATTGCAGTCCATTTTCTGCTCCCCACCTCATTTTTCTATTGTATCATTTTTTGTCGAAAAAATTAACAAGCATGGCCTAATGAGACAATCATATTTTTTAGTTGTAAAAGACACACCTTTTTGCAATATGGGATTATAGTATGTAGTTGTAAACATTTGATTTTTTAAATAGTTGGAATTTAGGGTGTGTGGTGAGACTTACAGACCCATGGTGGAAAGTTAAAGCAGCAATAATAGAGGCAGCAACATCAACAATAACAAGGTGCTATAGTATGCTAGGATTGGAAGAGAGATGGAAGGATAATTTGGTCTTTTGAAATATATTGATTTTAACTTTTAAAACTATAATTTATTTTATAATATTATATCTTCAAATCTCAACCATTCAAATAAAATCTAACGGTATATATGAATGGACCATACAATGATCCAGAAGATGGCGGACTATGTTAAAATGACCCCACTATTTTTCAGTTCATGGTGCTACTTAGTGTATTCCTATAGAACTAGATTAAATTGTCAGAATTTTTAATGAAAAACAATGTGATTATTATATTGTAGAATGGAATAAAGTTGTATGATTCATTTTTCCATATAAAAACAAACATATATGACATTATTCCAGCAAATAAATTTGAACAAAAATTATAGTTTTCCAGAATTTTAATTTCCTGCTTAAAATATTAGCCTTGTAAGTTGTAAGCCATTCTTACTTCTTATTTTCACTATGTTTTTAATATTCTTGGTGACTTGTTACACTATTTATGGTATAGAACATCAATTCGTTGTCTCTTATTCCAAAATATAACAACTTATCAGTCATGTGAAGCATGTCTAATTTGGTTATAATTTGCACAAATTATATTTTAACGAGCGTTTTTCAATTTTTTGTCCCAAATGCTTTCGTGGGGTACGGGAGCTGTCTTTGTTCAAGAATAATGGGAGCATTCAAGTGAGTTCGTGGAACACTTGGGACATTTTTCTACAAAATGAATAAAAATGAAAAGAATAAATATCCATTTTATCCCTAGAAATATATTAGGAACAAATTAATTCCTAAATTTAAAAATCTTATGTTGATCCATTAGAATTAAAAAAGGGGATAAGTTAATCCCTTAATACATACCTTTATAATTGAAAAAATATTTTACGGACATAGGACCAATTAGTCATCTTTTCGAATTTTGAGAGATTAATATAATGCTTTTAAATTCTGAACCAAAATATCTTCTAATATATTTATAAAGAACTATTTTAGATATTTAGTCAAGAAAAAAAAAAAACGTGACCACCTTTTATTTTCTAGACCTTGCTCAGGTTCATGAATTATATTTGGCGGTGGGTTAAATTAACAAAAAATCATCATTGACATTGCCTGGGAAGGCATATAAGTCCAAATGCACATTCTAGTTCACGCAATTGGAAGTTTGGTGCAAAGATCGGAGCTTCAGGGGTACTATCTGTTCGAACTACCCCTTTTCATTCTATCTTAATTGATGACCTCAACAGTAAAAATTTGCAGATTTCATATTTAGGAGTTTTTAAAATCTTTGACCAATCCTAATTGCATGACAGATATTTTTATGGATTTAATTTAAATATATTGACACTGTAAAATATTTTTATACTATCATCCAATCATATTTTGTCATGTTAATAAAATATAATTATACAAAGTATGCCAAAATTAAACTCAGAAAAGATTGTCACTTTTTTTCATACCAGTGCAACTTTTGTACACTGCAAGTTTAACCCACTTCAACTAAAAGTAAGCTTGCCAAGATCGATGATCCCTTGCGCAACTTGATTGGATTCAATTATTCATCTCTATTTAATTGCTCAACATTAGCTCTTTGCGGTTGTATTACCTGCTTATGTTGTTAATTGAGATGAATTCAAATATGGAATTAGAGTTTAGGAATGAACGAGAAAAAATAAAAATCAATTAAAAGCTGTTTTTTTTATATGAAATTTGAATTTATTCATAGACAAGAATACCCTCAGTACAATATGGAGCTTCATTGGTCCAAATTTGGCTATCTCTCTGGATATCTCAGCTAAAATAATGTATAGTGTAAATTCATTATATAATATAATATGGCTTTCGAAATAGTCATTTTAGTTATGGTAAGAGTTGAGCACTATTTAATGACATGACAATATGATTGAGATATATAACAGTAAACTAAAATTAAATTCTTTTAATCATATTAAAAGATACCATCATATATCATTACCCTAAAACTTAAATACTAAATCTTCACCTAACCCAAGAACCAACTTATAAGACTGGTCTCCCCTAGAATTGGGGAATTGTTCTAGGAGCGCTAATAGGGGAGATTATTCACCTGAGGAGAACTAACATAATAGTTTATTAGTAAATGTTTTGGTGGCTGTTCTTGATCAGAGAAGGAAAAAAATGGTGTTGGTTGAGTACGGAGAACTTGTTGGATAAGCATAAACATAATATCTCATATTTACATAATAAAAATGAATTCCATTAATTTTATTTAAAATATACTCACTTGTTTGTTTGTGGGTCTTACCACCAATTTTATCATAAATATACGTAACAATGAGGTATTAAACCCACATTCACCTAAAAATATTTTGAATAAGAAAGATTGGCTCCCTGAATGATAATGTCAACAAGTCACAAGTGACAAATGTAGAAAATGAAGGCATGGCAATGGTGGGGTTCACTTCACAAGACATCAGGTACCATAATAATTATTAAGAAAAGTAGAAAGGGGCACCCCAAAATAATTAGAG
The DNA here is from genome assembly GCA_030441495.1 of Dalbergia oliveri. Classification (NCBI taxonomy): domain Eukaryota; kingdom Viridiplantae; phylum Streptophyta; class Magnoliopsida; order Fabales; family Fabaceae; genus Dalbergia; species Dalbergia oliveri. Next base: position 9,903,455 of record JAMLFY010000011.1, read on the forward strand.
AAAAAAAAATACAAAATGTAAAATGCTAGCTGGAAACAATGGTGCAAGGACCCCAAAGAAGAAAGGAACGGCTAATTTTGGAGGTTTATGGAGAGTGCCCTGTATATTACCCAAACAGCATCTGGCTGTTTGAGGATGCATGAAAGCAACTGGGGTGGGACTTGTTAGTCTATATGTCCAAACAACGGCCCCGCTCAGTCCCAATGGGTAAGGCCATGGATAATTGGATATACATATATTCCACCCACGTTCTTTATTTCTGGGTTGAATTTTGGAACCACGTTGCATGAATTGGCACTGGCATATTGTCGAGAACAATAATATCTTTTTTTTTTGTTACAGAGAATAATAATATCTGTACGTACTTTGTTTGGATGTCAAATAAAATAAAATAAAATAAAATAAAAGCTATTAAGAAAATGACAAATAAATTTTAATAATAATCGAAAGTTATATAAATGAATAAATTGTCTCTCTTGAAAAACAAAAAATATGTAAATATAATTAATTATATTAACAATAGTATTAGTAAAAGAAATTAATATTTCTTTGATATAACAAATAGACAGATATTTTAAAATAAAAAATATAAAAAATTTAACAAATGGAGTGAAATGGAGGCAGTAATAGTTAAGGAATTATATATTAATAACTGATAGTTTTAAATTTTAATTAGAGTATTGGTATATGTTTTTTATAAAAAAATGTGTTATTAACTAAAAATTTCAATGATCTTATCTGTAAATCTAGTAAAAGAATTTTACTTTTGTTATTAAATATTTTGTGAGATTTACTATTAAGATAATAGTTAATTGAAATATCAATTTATTAATACATGGTTTTTCATAAGTGAATTCATTAATAATATAATTAAAATTTTTAATTATTAACACATAATTCTCAAGTATGGACATATTACTGTATAAAATTTATGTATGATTAATATCCATCATCCAAAACCTGCATCTAATATATTTCGGATAAAAAAATTTCCAAACTAATGAAATCTTATATCATGTATAAGATTTAGTGTGTTTGTGTTGTTTTTGAGTGAGTTCAAGCCATAGTTTGGAAACTTATAAAGAAATTTTTTATTTGTTTTAATATGTTTAACAACATCACTAAGTTACATTTTAATGAAATTTCCAATGTCTTAAAACTATAATTTGAGCAGAAGTAATGTGAAAAAAAAAAGTTACTTTCGTGTTGGACCAAACCATAGTTTGTTAATTATAAACCAAACACAGTATTAACTATATGACAGCACTATAGACATAAAATATTTGCGGTGAATTTCAATTTTTAAACCAGATGTGTAAATCATGTGAAAGTGAACATCACATACAGATACATAAATTGCATGGAATAAATATGAAAGTATGAAACTAAACAATTGCCAGTCAACTTCTCAATATCAATACTTGTCAATATATACGTCAGGCTAAGGGCATTTGAACCTACAACTGTAACTTTTAAATTTTAATCAAATCATTTGCAACTTTTGATTTAATTACAAATTATTCCTATTGGCAGATTTTATGAATCTGATGACAGGACTATCTTCTGGTGATAAATCTAGTAGAGTTGCTCTTGCTCACACAACCATATATTCCCTTTTAATTTCTCTCTCAGTTTTATCACTACATTAAGAAAAATCGCATTGGGGTGACTACTTTTTGACAGTTGATGGTAATCATGTTAAAAGTTAATTTTGATATATTTGTATTATCCTTTTAATCATATTATTATTAAATACGTCACTTCTGAAATAGTGATCAGTATAAAAGTTAAATATTTGTATTTATATTGAAAGAAAACTACGCTAATCCGGTAACATTTAGTATACTTACTCTCTCACATTTTTATTTTAGAAAAGTATCACCGAAGACTGCTAATAAAATTTATTAAAATTATACTTATCTCCTCTAGCTATAGATATTGATTCATTAATTTAAGTGAAAAAATATATGACAGATACATAATTATTCATGATAAAATTATAATATTTTATTTTTATAATATTTAACATATTGATTAAATAAAAGATGTTTTCTATATCAATATGGTGAAACTTATAATTACAACTTATAATAAAAGCGGAATTTTGACTGAATATACATGTCAAATATTATCAAAATATTATGTTTTTATCATTAATAATCATATATATGTCACATATTATTTTTTATCACTTAAATTAATAATTAATATCTTAAAAGTATAACGAGTATAATAACACTAAAATATAGGAAAGATTAGTATAATTTATCTTTATATTAATGTAACAATACATGCATGATGGGTAATCACTAATCATGTAAAAAGTATTTATACTTCATATCTATTAAAGTTGATTTGCTGTAACCTCTAAAACTATGCTGTTTTTCAGCATAGGCACTGACAATTGCACATGCGGTTTTGTGTTAGTTCTTTGAATGGATGATATTCACTATATTTTCAGCTTTAGAGGTGCCTGTAAGTACCAAATATTCATGCATTCGGGGTGCTCGAATATCCTCTCTTCTGTGCCTTTTCTCTTTGAGGGATACCACTGGCAACCAACATATACAAGCTAGCAATCAGCGACTGATAAAATTGACTCATCCACTGCCATGTTTAACAAAAGCAGAGCACAAACCGGACAAGTAGAGTCCTGATTGCCATTAAAACCAGCAAGTTATATTATATTATACCAAAAGAAATACAATATATCATGATGATAGTCTCTGAGAATATTCAACGTGGTCATCGATTGGTTTTGGTTATTATAACCGTAAATCAAGAACTGGGGTATATCTATAAGCATGACATTTTCCGCAATAGTTGTTTAGAGCACAATAATTGAACAGCGTGTCACACATGCAGATATGGCTCCCCCATTGATTGAGGTCGTGTTGTGATTGAAGAAATGGCTGAATTGGTTAGCTTTGTTAATAGAAGGAGAGTAGGAAAATAGTGTTAGATAATATTAGATATGCCAGTTAGGGGTAGCTTTGTCATTTTGCTATTGGGTATATATTTTCTTTTATGTTTTGTATGAGGTAGACCATTCAATGGTAACTCTAATGAAACCCTAGCCCTCTTTTCTTTTTCTCCTCCATAGTTCTTTCTCTTTTCTTGTGTGGTTCCTCTCTATGTTAACAAATAGTACAAAACCAAAGAAATGTTAGCAATTGTTTCAGGGTATGTAGCACCAATATTGGGATAAATATCCAATATAACATTAAATTATATAGAGATATAATATAAATCAAACTAAATGATTATAAAATATAACTAATATTAGCTAAAAGTATGGAATATCTTATACAATATGCATACAGTGTGATGTCAACTATTTGAAATATATGTGATTATATGAAACGAGTTATTGATGGAATTATAATCAAAAGAAAAAAATGATACTTAATCGCTGCATAAAGAATCATGAGCTGGTGAATCTTACAACAAATTTCATATCCTTTCACAAATTGAATTTTTTGCAAACGAACATTACTGTAATAAAAGTAGAGGGAGACCGGGGGGTGAACTAAATTGGATCTTAAGAATCTAAGAGAAGATACTGACTCTTTACGATAATCACAATTTTCTGTTCAAAATTTTTTCTTATTAATCGAATGATTAGTGTAACATGTGAACTATAACATGATGCAGTTTGTCTTTTCTGTTTTCTTTTTTTTTTTTTAATTGAAACATGATACAGTTTGTCATAAAAAGAAAATCAAGTTAGTTTGTACAAGTGTACATTGACTTAATCATATTTTTTTGTTATTAAAAAATGGGTAGAGTGACCCAAAAAAATGTTGGCGAACCAACAATAAAGGCACCACCATTTTCCCTCATAACAACCTAAAGCATAAAAAATGCTTAACGATTACGAGTATTTTCATATAGAACATTAATTCAATTAAAATACAATGCGTTGAAAAGTGACATATGTCTTGATCATGCAATGCCCAATGCATATTGCCATTCACTCACGAACGCAGAACATTATGAATCTCAATCTAAGTAAAAAACAAGAGATTCAATTTATTTATTACTCTACTAAATTCCACTATCGAATCTTGAAGAAGAAGGATGAGACAATTTATTCAGAGATCGGGAACATTTTAATGTATGCAGTACATTTGTTTTAGAGATCGTTCTCTTTTTGCTTTTAGGTTCATGAGACACTGTTCAATATTATATATATATATATTTGTCAACGCTCACACACCTTCGTGGGAGAGGGGGAAGGGTTAATATACCATAAACTAGGTTCTGCCTATATTTGAACCTGGGTGCAGCTAGTGAGAGTTGGACAGATCCACCATTAATCCAACGCCTCAACTGCCCCCATTCAATATGCATAGGTGAAAGGGCTTGGAATTTTTTGGTCAAAATGGGGCTCGTTTTTTTTGTCAGAACTGGACTCCGTTTGGAGGTCGAAAGTTAGGATTGGTCCTGCAGTTATACCATCTATGATTACAAGCAATTATGCCATTAATATTTCCCTTTTGGGCTTCTGCTAATTCCTATGCTGTTTTTAATCCTTTTCTGGGCCCATGATCGAGAGGGAGCATGCCCTATGGACATGGTGGTAGAGGTGAAGTCGGGTTCAGACAATCTGTGAGTTTGGTAAGAAAACAAATTCGGACCAATCAATGATTTCTAAACAAAAAAGAAGAACAAAAAAGAAAAACAAAATCTTGATTGGTTCAGTTTCATTCGGGTTCATGAATCTTTTGTAACTAGATTCAAATCAAACCAAATCAGTTAAGTTTATTCAGTTTGGGTAATTGAGTTATCAAATTATTATTATTTTATATTCTATTCAAGCGAAAAAAATCACAAGAAGTAACAAAATTATAAACTTTAAATCCATTAGAGTTTTATTAATTTCTCCAATAACAATAATCAAAGTTCCAAGACTTTAAATAAGGAGTTTAATTTTTATGTATAATGTAAAATTTTATGGATATGAGAGATTTAATCATTTTTATTAATATAATAATATATAATGGTAATTTGTGCATGCAAATTAGACTTTTAAGAAGATTGTAGTTCGGTAGACTTTGGATTCAGAAAAAAAAAAAGAAGATATTTTTCTTAATTTTTTTTAATATTGAATTTAAAAGCTGATTTTCGAGTACATGCAAGCGGCAACCCTCAAAAACCTCAGCAGGCGTGGTTGGCGGCGACACCGCCACTCCGCCCGCAGTCAGTATAGTCTCTGTTCTGTTTTCGGGTTTCTCGTCTCTCAGCTCTCTCTCTACACCCTTCTCCTATCCATCCATCACTATTCCCCTTCCTCAGGTTCTCTCTCTCTCTCTCTCTCTCTCTCTCTCCTGCTTCTGCTAGTAATCTTCCCTTCGCTAAATTTCCCATCAATCAATTAACGGCTAAATGATTTTCTGGGGAGTTTTCTATTCTGCTTGAATTTGAACCAACTCAGATGCATAGAGAATGAAATATGGGTCTTGTAAAATAATAAGGTTTTAAACGATATCCAATACAATAATAATACCCTAGATTTATGGAACTTGAAGAAGATTGAGGTACTGGAGTGCTCAACTTGCATCTTAATTTCGTGCTCAATTTAGTACAATACCCCATTTCTATTGCATATGGTGCGTATTTGATATAAGCCTTAGCGATGCATGATTTTGTCTTTGATATTTTACACCACCTTGTTTCGCAATAGATTATTTTCAGAAAATAACCTCTCTTTTTTATCTTTCTTTTGTTTTAAGTTGTTTCATGAAGCTTATGATTATAAACTGATTTTGCTTTCTTATGTTATTCAACTGGCTTGCTCTTGTTCCAGCAGATACAGGGTGCGTTTGTTTCTGATTTTTTGTAACAGAAATGTTATTTTTTTTTTAATAGGAGTTATTTGTATCTCCTTCTACCCAAAAACTGGAAACTGCTCATAGCTTTTGAGTAGAAGCTGATATGAATAGCTTCTCTGAAAAGTGATTTTTTACTTGAAATAAAAAAATCCGAAACAAACACCCCCATAATTCTGTGTAATAAGTAGAATTGTAGATACTAATCATGTGTGTCTTAATTTTTCATCTTGGAAGGCCTGGGGCAATGATACTGAGTAATTTATGCCAATGTTGTTTTATTCTTTCTTGTAGTGAAGTGTTGCTTTAGTCTTAAGGCACAATGAGATTGGAGAAGTGCTGGTTCTGTTCTTCAACTGTATACCCTGGACATGGAATCCAGTTTGTTCGTAATGATGCAAAGGTAAGATAAATTCTTTCCTACCATTTTTCTTTCTCCCTTGGGGACTCCATCTCTTATCTTTATATTGTGCCATTTGTACGCAAGCTGCTGGAGAACTATTAATTTGTGGACAACTATGTATTGTTCTTTTTGGGATCAGTTGAGAGCAAATGCTTGATCTGAAAGTAAGGTTCTTATTAGTTAGCCACTTTCTAAAGCTGGTTTTAAATTGTGGTTCTTGTGTGGTCTACACAACTACGTGTCGAAAATAATTGTGGCCGCATCAACCATTTTTCTCACAATTTCAGCAATCTCAATTTCGTGAATGCAACTGTGATCACAACTGTAATTCAAACTGCCATCTGCATTGCAGTTTGAGAATTTAATGTTCTTGCTCTTGACCTGGCTGTCATATCTCCTATGATTTGTGGATGTGCTCAGTAGATTTGTGTCTTGTGCTTGAATTGATTTCCTCATTAATTCATTTTCATAACTAACTGGTCGTCTAAAGTACACACACACATATAGAGGATATATCCAGCGAGAATAGCTTTGTTGTGTGAGAAATGAGAGGGAGAATATCATCCTTTAGATAAAATTGAATGGCTGATATTATAATACCAAATTAAAAAATCACATGACCTTATCACTATTTCCCAAACAAACTACTCCTCCCACCTTTACCCCAAAAGTCTCTGCATCCCCTTAACACTGTTCTTAACACCCTCATCGTCACAGTGTATGCCATCTATGCATCACCCTCTGAATCTCATTTTATCATCAATAACTTGCACATAAAGAGCCTGATTCTATACAATGCGGTCCCTAGCAAGTATGCTTGAAATGAGCTTTTCTGATAACAGGGTGATGTATGGCTACTCCGAAAATGGGCTTCTTGATTAAAGTTATGGTCTACTTAAGGGTCTCTTGAATGGTGAAGAAGGTTTGGCACCTAATGTTGCTACAATGGTGATAATGATTCCTGTGTCCTTGGGAATGAGAACGATGCTTCATGGGTTGGCTTTGAAATGGGGAATTAATGGGGAACTGAAGATGAGTAATGGTGAACCCAAGGTGGCAGTGTTAAATGCTCTGCTAACTTGCTTGGAAGAGATTTAATTATTATGCTTAAAAGAAAGAGCTCCCATCGACAAATCATGAATGAGAATTTTGGGGATGAAGGTGGAGTGGTTTTTCAGGGATGGGGGATCACATGATTTTTTTAGTGGGGATTGTAATCTTAGCGGTTTAATTTTATTTAAAGGCTGATGTTCTCCTTCTCATGGCATATGTGGTTCAGGTTTCTGACAACTGTTCTTGCAGATTTTTCGATTTTGTAGATCTAAATGCCACAAGAATTTCAAAATGAAGAGGAACCCTCGGAAAGTAAAGTGGACCAAGGCATATAGGCGAGTGCATGGAAAGGATATGACTCAGGTAAATGCAACTTCCTTTCCCTTGGGTCTTGTGTGTAGTTCACTCTCTTGGTTTGGAGAAGCTTCATCTCTATTATTTGTGGTTTTAGGATTCAACCTTCGAGTTTGAGAGAAAGCGAAACAGGCCGGAGAGATATGACAGGAATCTTGCTGAGAATGTCCTCAAGGCGATTCCAAAGATTGATAAGATCAAAGTCAGCAGGGAGGAGAGGCACCATAAGAATAGGTAATTCTTCTAATCCACTTGTATATATGACAAAATGTTTTTCAAGGTGTTTTTTTACTTTTGGCTTTCTGCTGACATTTTGTCAAATCTCAATAGGATGAAGGGCAAGAAACAGAAGCTACAGATGGAGGCAGCCAAGGAGTTGGAGCAGGGCATCAGTTTGGTCAAAGCTCCTTCTGTGCTTCAAAAGGATCCGTCTCTCACTTTACCAAAGATCAAGGTCGGGGTTTCCCAACAACAATCAGAGGACAACCATCTCATGGAGGAGTGATGTCAATCCTGCACTTTGTTTTCTTTTCTTCTTTTTAACATTTTGGTGTTTGAAGCTGGATTTGGACCCATAGAGTATGTGAGGCCCAAATTATAAGTTGATTAATTTGGTTGTCAATCAGTAATGTGAATGATATGATTTTTGAAACAACAGTTTTGACCATGGAGAATATGTTGGTGGTGATATTTGTGGACGATGATTATGTAAGACAGTTAAAAAGCAATTTAGGAAGATGTTGCCTAGCATGAATTCTCCTTGTTACTGTCATGTTTATTCAGTTTGATAATCTAGTCAAATGTTGCATCACTAGGAAGCAATAATTCAATCACCTAGTAATTTAACCTTTTCATGTGTAAATGTAATATGATCTGCTTCGAGTTGTGTCTCAGCATATTTTTCAGTTTCTCACAATTTTAATACCACCCTATAAATTGTTGGGTTTTGCACACAGATCATTTTTGCACATAATCATCAGGTTTTGTTGAGAATAAAATCTATAAGGCTTTGTTTGGGAGTCTTAATTTAAATAAATAAAGGGGTTCTTAGAATGGCAATTACTGATATAAAAGTGATTATTATTATTATTATTATTATTTTATGTTATAACTATCTTCATTTTATAAGATTTAAATCCATTCTTAAAGTACTTTAGATATGCAGCATTATTAAAATTCAGAAGGGAGAGTTTTGTACTTTAATGATTGAATGATTCTATCTGGCCTGATCAGAATCGTCTTTCGTAGGATATATGTAGTTTTGAAAAAATAAAATCCGTTCTTAACTCTCAGCCTTTCATTTTCTCCATTTTTTAGTTTTTCTTTCTAGGGAGTTCTATCTAGTGTGTTAATTAATAGTGATAATAATTTTCCATTGATAGTGTTACTATATTAGCAAATGAGTCTATAGTCTAGCAGTAGATTCATGTATATCTTAATGAATTAAAATTATTAGTTTGATTCCCATGACTATTTCGAATCGTCCGATATCTTAATTAAAAATAAAAAGAAAAATAGTGTTACTGTATTAGAGTAGTTAACATCACACTACTGTTTAAACAATAGCTCTCTCTCTCTCTCTCTCTCTCTCTCTCACACACACACACACACGTGATTATATAGTTGGAGGAGCTCAGATATTATTTTGCTACTGCTACCGTTTGTGTTCGAGATAGAGCTTTGGTTCGTGGAACACGTGTCATTCCCATGGCATCTCCCTCCACACAGCGCGATATACAAAGCAACGGAAACCATAAATAAGAAAATTCTGAGCGAAAAAAAACAGACACAGTAACACTACGGAACAAACCCAGATGATTTTGCTGCTAAGGCCATCTCCTCCTCTTCTTCTTCTTCTTCTTCTTCCCTGCGTGTTCTTCACCATCAGAGTCACCAAAACCCTACATTCCTCCCTCTCCGCACGAACCCCAGCACCACCCGATACGTCGCCGTTCGATGCTCCTCCAGCGTGCAAGAGATACAGAAGGAGGAGCTGAGCTCGGAGCTGCGAGCGTCGGTGGCGTTTCCTCCGATAAGGGCGGCGAAGAGGGTGGTTCTGGTGAGGCACGGGCAGAGCACGTGGAACGCCGAGGGCAGGATCCAGGGGAGCTCCGACTTCTCCGTACTCACAAAGAAGGGCGAGGCTCAGGCCGAGACTTCCCGCCAAATGCTCATCGACGACCACTTCGATGCTTGCTTCGCAAGGTTCTCCCATGTTCCCATTCCCTCCCGTTCTTCACTTGAAAGTTGAAACCGATCAGAATAACTGGAATCGGTTAGGGATTGGTTGAGTTAGTTAGATGAGATTGGATATTTTGTTGATAGTTAGTTATACTCGTTAGTCTGTCTAGGTTTGTGTTACACCTTGTATCAATTAATTTGTAGGCTGTGTTCGGTTTGGGGGTAAATTATGCATAGAGTTGACCCATGAAAATTTGCCAGGTAACTGAAAAAGCCCTTAGAGTAAATAATCTTTTTGGTCCCAACATTCTCGGTTTGATATCAATTTGATCCTACAAATTTTTTTTTACATCAATTCATTGCTAACTTTTTTAATTTTGACATCAATTTAGTCAATGCTAACAAAATTTTGACATCAATTCTCATTTTTTGATGTTGAAATAAGAATGTTAAAACTAAATTGATGTCCAAAATTAAAAATGTTGAAACAAAATTGATGTCAACTTAAAAATATAAGAATTGAAAAGGATATTTACTCTAATTTTTTGCCATTTAGTAAAATTTACATTTCTTTTCTCAGTTTTTTTAACTCACTTGACTCCGGCTATGTTTCTCAACATCAACTGCAAACACTTTGGTTATCTTCATTTGCTTGTGAGGTGCGATGGATGATTTGGGGGTTTTTTTGTTGTTGTGTAGTCCTCTGGCTAGGTCCAAGAGAACGGCTGAGATCATATGGGGAGCTCGCAAGGAACCAATAATTCTGGAGTATGAATTGAGGGAGATTGATTTGTACTCGTTTCAAGTATGGTTCGGACTTGTGTCTTCCATTTTAATGGCAATGAGTAAAATTCTAATTTAGTCATTGAAGATATATATCCATTAGCAATTTGTTATTTATTTAGTCCCTTGCAGACTAAGTGTGTGGTTAATTTTTCTAGAATTCTTTTTCTTTTTCAAAAGTCCTCTTAATATAATTTTGATTATAAGCTGTTTGAGCATACAATATGCTAATTGAAATTAACATTAATTTTATCAATTTGATCCCTCAACATGTAAATTTTCAATATTCTTGTCCTTCTGTTAAGTCTTCTTCATACACCATTCGTCTAAGTTATTTGGATGGATGGACTAAATATTGAGAATTTGAAATTTGAGAGATCAAAATGATCAAATTAATATCTATAAGTGAGTAAATTGATAAAGCGTGTATCTTCTAGGGGACTAGATGGGGTTTTATTATCTTATGTCCTTGTGAGATGGTGTGACTAATCTTGCTTCTTGTTGATGTATTTTAGGGTCTTTTGAAGAATGAGGGAAAGCGAAATTTGGTTCTGCTTATCGTCAATGGCAGGTAGATGCTGCGAATTTCATCATTGATGGTCATTATCCAGTGAGGGAGCTGTGGGAGCGTGCTAGGAGCTGCTGGAATAAAATCTTAGCACATGATAGCAGGTCTGTTCTTGTGGTAGCTCACAATGCTGTTAATCAGGCTCTTGTTGCTACAGCAATTGGTACCTGTTTCTCCCTCTAAAGAAATTTTGATAATGGAAAGATTGGAACTGTATCAACTGGTATAGTGTTCTCACCTTTTCTTTTGTTCCAAGCAATCAGGTTTAGGGGCGGAGTATTTCAGATGTTTACTTCAGAGCAACTGTGGTGTGAGTGTGCTGGATTTTGTTCCTAGATCTGAGGGTGGCTCTCCACATATTTGCCTTAACCGCTTAAATCAGGTATATGGTTCACTTGAAAATTGATATATTATCCTTTTAATATTTGCATTCAAGACATATGAAATGAAAAGCCACAAAGCTATGGCTAGCTGAGTCTGGATTGGTTTTGTTATGGCTGCGACACAGCTTCAGATTATGATATTCAGAATGTGTTCAATACTCAACAGAATTGAACTTTTAATCTGTTATATTAATGCAGACCCCTGGTTCACCAGTGGCTGGCGGGAAATCTGGAGGTAGAGAAACAAATAAGCGGATCATACTTGTTTGTAATGGATCTACACAGGGCAATACAGAGGTATGAAGTAGACGCTAAAATGTACATTCTAGCACGTAACTGCCCAAAGATCATCAGGGAACATTCTGAAAAATTGAGTTTCTTATTTATTCCAATTTATGTGAAAGTTGCGGCTGATATGCTGAGGAATATTCTGTCCTTCGCAAACTATTTCTTTTCTATAACCAGCAGCATGGTGAACTGCATTTCTACAAAGTCCAAGTAAATGAGTAATAATAGTTGGAATATTAAGTAGGGTACCAAGTGCTCTTGTTATTCATTTGAATGCAAGATGCAAACTGTTTTCTGTACTAGACTGGGAATTATGTTGAAAGGCATTCAAAGAAATAAAACTGTAAATGACGCAAGTCCTTGTTGTGTGCATAAATATTTTTTATGCGGTTGGGATACTTTAACTGCTTGTCCATGTCTTTATTTTTTCTGTTCCATATTATCAAAATCATTATTGCTCTAAAATTTGCAATAGCTGGGAAGTTCCTTTAAAGTTCTTTTTTTTTTGTTTTTTCAAGTGCTCTTTTTCATGTTAGGTTTCTAAAAAACTACCTTTGATCAGGATGGTTTTCCTTTTGCTGGTGATCAACCAATGAACATGCTTGGTGTCATACAGGTATGACATTTAGTCATCAGAAATAGGTGCACAAAAGTTATTTCATCTGACCTTTTACATATATAACAGTCCCAGAAATCTGCAGAGCTACTTCTTGATTTGACAGTGAATTCCATAGTTAGCAGTCCTAACAAAGCTTGTGTTGAGACAGCCATGACCATCTCCAAGGTCAGCGAATCAATTCAGAGCTGATTTCATCAAGCTAAATTCCTATTTCCTGTTTTAGTTTATTCATTGAAAGTATCTCTATCTGCTTATGAACAGACTTTGATTTTGATATATATGTTGAATCGTATGCCTGAACTCATCAGTTTGGGTTTCTACTGCTAACTAAACTGTGATATGATTTAGGTACAAGAAGCTGCAGATTGCTTGGGTGCTGACTGTGTGCCACGCTATGTTGAGTTGAAACAAATGGGCAGCCTTGATATTGAAACAATCTTTCAACAATCCAAAATGGCAAGTAACTCACTGTTTAGATAAGTCTGGAAGCATGGATCAGTCATTCATATATTATTTGATTCTAGAAATGAGTACTAGTAGTTAATGAAGCAGTTCACATTCTGGTATGATCTTGTCAAAACAATGATCGTTAAGAATTTGTCAAAATGCGAATTGAAGAAGGTTTAGATTAAAAGGCTTTACAATATTGAACTGCAAAGAAAACCCCGACCATTTCAATATGCCAAGTGTTTAAACTAGCAAAATGTTTTACCTGATAGTTGCTTCTAATTTTGATCTCCATTTTTCTCTAGTCTCCCTAAGTAAACTAGGCTTGGTAAACAATTTATGTGGGCGTTATCAGTATGTTCTGTCTAAAGTTTTCTTTATTTATTGCAGGATATATCCAATTTTCCACCTATTCAGCCGGGGTGGTTACACAGGATTGAGGATGAGCTGAGAACAACATTATGGGATCAATCTGGAAAGGCCTGGCAATCCCTGTTGGATGAAATATCTGATGAATCTAGGCCAGAAGAAGTTTTAGTTGTAGTTGCTCATCCTGCAATCCACATAGCATTAATGGGGCACTGCCTTAACTTGACCAAAGAATGGTTGGGATCATTCCATCTTGATGCAGGGAGCATTAGTGTCCTTGACTTTCCTGATGGGCCTAAGGGAAGAGGTGTCGTTAGGTGCATAAATTATACTGCACATTTGGGGAGATGGTCCATCCCCATTACAAGATCAACAGAGGATGGTGAAGAGTTTTAACTCTGAAGTGTAAACGTGTGATTCGAGGTTATCTTGAAATGATTCCCACCACCCAATTCTTGAGTTTCCAAGGTTCAGCTGATCATGATTGTTAAAATTGGAGGCGTGAACAGTAAAAATGAAATGTTAGTCAGGTGTGACTTGGGATTGAACAATACGGTTTTGCTTCCAAGTTAATATCACTTCAAGGTATAGTTTATACTCGTGCAGATTCATAACACCAATCAGCCAAAGATGGCTGTGTCACTTCTCCTGTATTATTTTCTAATAGCAATTCAAAACAGGATTTTTCTGGTAATTGTGATGCTATTTTCTAGATGAAAACATAAGATAGTTACTATTTTATAAAAGGAAAACGGGTTGGTTAAAAAATAGTACCTAGATTGTGTTTGTATTAAAGAATAATGCCACAAATGGTGAGTCTCGAAGTAATAATAAAGTTATTAGTTTGTGACTTGAAAATTATGGGTTTAAATTTTTCAAACAACCTTTCTGTTGCGGGGATGAGATTGCGTATATCTACCTTTCCAAATCCTTCTATGTATGAGTCTTTTGTGGTTATGTTTTTTTAATTTTCAGATTCTGAATCTTATACTTGATTCCATTTTTTTTTCAATCAATAGTGAAAATATATAATACATAATAAATTCCTGGCAAATTTAAATTATCATATGAAGGGATATTTTCCCAATTTTACCTACCTTTTTTCATTCAAAATACTGGTGCTGTAGATTGCCTGATGAATGCTGGCTGTGTTCCTGGTCAATAGAAATGAGAGAACTGCTAGTAATTATTAGCAAATATTTTTGTAAGTCCAGAAACTTGTAAAGGAGGAAAAGGAGGAGGGGGGAATAGTTTATTATGATATTTAATTGAGCTCCTTTAGGCCCCTACACACCATCTGCCAACCTTGTCTCCGAGCTTCCATGCGAAGCCAACGAAGGACTTTAGAAAAAGGTGGGCTCTTAAAAGTTTGCACAGTGACTTGAAATCAACAAAGATTGCAGACATTATGAAGTCGAAGAATAATATTAGGCGGTATATAACACAATCACTAATTAGAATATGATATCTGAGTTCAACAACCTGATAGTGCTGCTTACCTCTTTTTTTTTGTAAGATATTGCTACCCACTGTCAAGTGGAAAAGTTATGTTATACCAGCAATTTCCTGCACGCCTAATGTTGCCAAGGCGTCGGAGCTATGATAGACATATACACATACCCATATTTAATACATTTAGATATTCTTATTTATAGTTTACATATTTTTTATTTTATTTATAATGTATTTAATTTAATATATTTAACAGATACTCATGTTAGTATCTGTGTAACATAGATGAGCATATTTCAATTTTTTGTTCATCTCTTTCTTTAGTTCTATCAATTTTTCAGTGCAAAATTGACCATAGTATATCAATTGGGTTGTCTTGTGTCTTTGTCACTTAAAATCCTAGAATACCTCTAAAATGAGGTTAACTTGACATCTATCTTTTTCAAATCCCACCAATGAACTTATGCATTTGGCCGCATTTTTTTTTTAATATCAACTGGGCTTGAGCAGTAATTATACGGTGAATTCTCTTCTGTGATATACTCAGGTTAAGAAGATAGAATTGGCCACTTCTATAATAAAATTATGGGAATATTCCTCCTTTATGCTACCACACTGGACATGATGCACATATTGCGCAGTTCCTATTATTTGACATGAAACATTTAATCTAATTGGGGTACAATACAATTGCCTATTCAGTTTTAACTTGAAGGCGTGAAGAATTTCGTAAGTCTATGTGATGACTGCAAAATATGGATTGGCCATTCTAACAAGTTTACACAGCTCAAATTCAATGACTAAATATATCATTTGAACAATCCCATCACACGGAACTGGTTGTTGATGTTACCGACATATTGTCAGGCACATAGGTTTTTCTTTTATATGCTGACAAGAATTTGAGGGAAGTAACTAACAGCGGTACTTTATGTGTCATTTTCATGCTTCCGTCAATCCAGCTAAATTTAAATTTGCTTCTTAACACGGAAATGGACTCTTCACCAAACTTCCAAGAAGCAATCCAAAATCCCCCATCAAAGCCTAAAAATTATGTTTCTAAATTATCTTAGAAACAAAGATTCATAAATTATATTCAAGTACAGTAGTACGTTGCAAATTTTTCACTTAATTTTTCCAAGAGATTGACTTGGAAAATAAATTGCACGTGCTTAAGTTGATCATGTATAATTTTGGTTTTGTTAATGAAACTTCAAAGTGGGTGAACAAAGCCACTACATTTGGATCTTGGCTAGAAAGTTCTATACTATAACTATATAAAGAAAATGGAAGATTTTACTTGAGAATTTAGGTCCATTGACTTTGTCTATGACTTTTTTTTTTTTTTCTATTATCATATTTCTTTCCTCTGACTGTTTCCTTTGTCTGGATTGAGTATTAGTTGTCACTCCTGAGTTGGATGTAGGATGAAGCCCATATCGACAACTAAATAATTAAGGCTTATTCTCTTTTCAGGATCACCTATTGCAAGTAGCATTTGAATAATGTCCATTGTCACTTCTAAACAGATGAATTGCCATGTGCAAACAAACATGCATTAAATTTAATTTAAAAGCGACAAACAATTTCCTCCGATTCCCTTTGTTCGTCTATAGCCAATTGATGTATTAATTTGATTTCATTTTGATTATATTTTTTTCCCCATATATGTTCCTCTCTCAGAAATCATAGCTAATATCCAAATCATGTGATGTGAGTAATATCCTTCTGACAAGCGTATAACTGAAGGAAATACTTAGCAGTTAGCATTATTATTGATAGCTTAACAAGTTCGTTACGCTGATGTTTTACTTTTATATGTTACATGGAAATCATATATAGACAAAAAGTTATAGTTATCAAGCGTGACAAGTAATAATTTTTTTTTCACTTTATATTATTCATCAATCAACTCATTAATTTTATAGATCATTATTGTCTTATCTTTTCTTTTTAATGGTTTTAATATAATAATCAATGTATCAATTGATAAAAGGTACAAAGCAAGAAAATTTTCTATATAGACATCTAATTAAAATTAGTGATCCCTGCAATGTATACGAGAATAGATCCGTCATATCAAAAATTAATATAATAAAGTCATGTCTGTCTCTTACTATTGATTCCAAATATAAGATTTAAACAAAATATGTCACATAGAAAAATTAAAGATAAATTATTATACGTGACCTTGTAATATGAAATTTGACATGTCAATATCAATTTCGCACTGTGGATATTGTTTGCCACCTGTAACTGCAACTGAAACCCTCCCCCATAAAAGGCGTGGTCCATATAGTCGTAGTGGCTGAAGTTAAGCATACAGCCATGGCATTGAATACCATATTTAAAACCGAAGTTCCTTTAAAGGAAATTATACTCCTTGAACTCCATGTGACTTCAGAACATTAATAGTATAGGATTGTTTAGTAATTCAACAACCGTAAATGTTAAAGCAAACCCAAAATTGGATTATTCAGTGTATTATGCTATACACATAGTCCAGGAAACAGCTTTTTCTGGATGATTGATTCTTATATGACATTAGTTTTTAATTTGAAAGCTATTTTTGTGAATAAAACACGTTGGAAGATTTAATTTTTCATGTCCACTATTATATTCATGCTTTATCTTGCATCACAACTGTGATAACTAACTTCAATTCGTGAGCTTTAGCTCCTGTGGAAGAGAAACAGAATGCTTAAGAAAACAATTTTCATAATTAGGTTACTTCCCACTTTTAAGTATTTGTGAAGACATGCAGTGTTTCAATTCTCTATACCTATATAAAATTAATAAACACACAAATATATTAGTCTAGTAAAAGTTCATTTTGCGCTCAAATTTGTATTTGAAATTAAAAAAGTATTAATTTAATCGTTAAAATTGTAAAAAGTAATTCAATTTAGTCCCTATATTAATATTCATAGAGATTAACTTGAATTTTTATAATTTTAAAAACTAAATTGATATTTCTTTATTTTATGGATTAAAGTGAATTACACGTACAATTTCAAGGATTAAAATGAACATTTTTTTCATATTGTTCTTATAATATAATTTCCATTAAGATAATACAATTGGTTTTCTCCAGCTTAAGGTAACAGAAATAAAAGCATGCCACATTAAGACAAATTTGGTTTTGCCAAAAGCACAAAAAATATATTCACTCAAGAGAAATTATGGTAGTTCTGCCGCGTCCCTTTATCATTCTAATCAGTTCCAACTTGTTATGCAGATGCAGCATATATATATTAGTAACCTATTTTTTATTGATATATTAGTATTGCTTTTGAAACAAGTATAACACGGTTTGAAGTTTGAATTCGCCTAGTCCATAGGGCCCTGATAAAAAGTTGATAAAAAAAAAAAGGACTAATTCATGGCCTCGCTAGCTGGTCCAACTCTATGAGTTTCCAATATTCCCGCTAATGGGTAACAGCTTCCTTCAAATTTCATCAAGAAACTGAGAGGAAAGACTCTAAAACTCCGTGGCCACCGCGTGTGTTATGCGTCAAAAGAAAGTTCAAATGGAATTTCACCAACTTTGTCAGTAAAAGATGCCCCAGATGGACCTTTTATTTTGTAGAGAGAATTTCTTGGTATTACATAAGGCCAGGACACAAGAATTTTTCTTTTTCAGTTTGATTCCATTCTGTCCTTTTGAATTGTCACCCTCACGTTGCGTTTTAGTTGCAGATCATCCTTTGGAATCTTAGTGCCACTCATGTTTAGCATAGCATCAAAAGAGAAAGAAGAATACAATTGGATCCAACTCGTTTTCTAAGCCACTAGAACTACATTCTCCAGATCAAGAGGAAAAAATGAATAAATTGAATAGGATCACTTACAAATTAAAGTTGTTTTTACAACAGTATAAATTTGTGAGCGAGCCTTAATGCATTTGTAAGTTTCTACTTTGTAATATAAAGCTCACATATTTAAATTCTGCTGCTACAGAAGTAAGATTGTGTATATCTACTCTTCTAAATTTCACCAGATAAGAACCCTGGAGACTCAGATACCTATTTGCAACGTTATAAACTTATGACCCATGGATATAGTTGGTAATCATAAGAGATAGATTTAATTCAACCGTCCCTACCATGGATCTCTAGTCACTAGGCTGCCACCGCGACCTTTCCTAAAGTAGAGGCCTAATAAATTGGACATGATAAGCTAGCTAGCTACGTGGCCTACTTGTTAACTAAACAAAAGGGTGAAGGAATTCCATGTTACTGTAGTGAAGGCATATCTTCGCCAAATTCAGCAAGCATGGTGGGCAAGCTGAAGTGCTTATGTTACTCTTGGATCTGTATTTGCAGTGCAGCGGAATTTGTTGAGAGACAAATATATATAATTTTGCAGGAATCTGATTTATTCCAATTTGTTTGGGAAAGTTAAAAACTGTCAATGAAAAGAAAAGTTAGCATATGCCTTCTTTATAACTCAGGAAATTCACAAGAAGCATGCATTCACATTTACCTTTTTATGGTTTCTTTTCTCTCCTCTCCCCCTATAATATCAACTAAAATTACTCTTGATTTCTTGTACATATATATTGGTACCAACTAATTAATTTCAATTTCAAGAAGTTGCTTTTAATAATGCAGCACATAGCCACAATGTAGCCCTTTTTTTCCTCTCTCTCTAGTCTTTGTTATTACTTTTATAGTTTGATTGGTACAGATGCAGTTACATACAAACAATCCTTACGTTTAGCAGAAGCAAGCTTGAATGTTCACTCATAATGAGGAAGGTGGAGCATGCCCCAGGACCAGACCCTTCTGGGGTCCATGACCAAAACATTATGCCCTCACACTTGTACCTCAACAAGAGAAAGTAATGATGCCCCTTGTGCGCTGTTTCATGTTGTCTGTCACAGAGATTCCCCCATGCCGTTCCCCATCCATTCTTCCTCTTTAGTTCTCCTATTTTTCCTCACTACATAATTTAATAACAAAGGTATGCCATTGTCTGACCGATCTCATTTAGTGGAAAAAGACTTAGATGTAACTGTTGCAGTACGCTATTTAATCGAAACTAAAGGCCAAGAGATTCTTCCATAACAAGGCTTATGAATTTGTTTCTAGCCTTTGCAATTTGTACTTCATTTAAGCTATTGAAACTTGAGATCATGCCAAGTTGTTCATTCTGTCCCCCAGTCCTCCTTACTTTCTCTCTCTCTCTCTCTCTCAAAAACATTTTCATGCAACTTTTATTTATGTCACTAAAGATCTCAAGATGATGTTCTAGTTCCGGTTGGAGAAAACTACCAACAATAGAGAGATTGTGAGGAGAGAGATGGGAACTCGGATCTGTTGATGACCAAAGCTTTTAATAATTCATGGGCGTGTCTCTTGATTCAAATATGATTTTCTTTCCCAACTGCAGCCACATGATATTTTGTATTAAAGGGTGTAACAAGTAGATCAGAGCTAATTAAAAAATAGTCACACTCTTTTAAAATGACATTAAATAGTTCATTCTTAATTTTATTATTGTTTTTGGAAAGTCAATAAATGGGTAAAATTAAAGTAAGTCACTAGATTATTCTCCAGCTCTTACAATGTTTTTTTTTTAAAATATGTCCTCATTACTTTTTCGCTTTAAGAGTAGGAATTAGTGGGTCTGCAGGCCAAATTTATTTTGTGGGACCAAAATTCACTATCACATATTCATGGTTTCCTCACTGCATTTTTTATTGTGTTGGTTATTACAAGAAAAGAGGTAAAGTTTTTTTAGGCATCAGAAAGAAAGAAGAAGGAATAACAAATCTATCCCATCACATTTTAGCTTCAGTGGTCCCCTAATCAAGGCAAACTTAGAATAAACCCCAAATCTCTTCAAATTTTTGGAGTTTCTTTTCATGTGGCTGGGACCTTGGCAAATTTAGCATATCTAGCTCGGGTGTCTCTTTTTCTAGTGTCTCTAATTTTCTTCACCAAACTAGTATAGAAATTTAGGGTTGAGTTGAAGGTGAGAGACTTTTATTTGGAAGGATCATGAGTTTGAATCATACTGGGACAACTAGTAGAGGATTTATTCAGGCAGCACTGAAACTTTTTTAAAAAAAAAATGGTATTAAGAAACGTCCACAAAGACTTAATAAATAGAGTTAACAAAAAACTTGTAGCCAAACGAACTCTAACAATATAGTACCAAAAACATATTCATAATAATTGGTAACATTAATATGAAAATGAAAAGGGGAAGCAGAGTAAAAAGAGAGTGGAAAATAAAGGGGATTCCTTTTTTATTTGATTTTTTTGGCCTTTTCAATTCTGTCCATTTGTTCATTTTTCCAACCTTGACCACTATTAACGCAAGACCTAATAACTTTTCTGATGACATTTTCTCCTTAATTGCGGTTCTTAACATAGTTAACAATCACAAAAACCGGTGCACACAAATTAAAGGAAAAATAAAAAAGTGAAAGGCATTATCGTATCACAAACATTGCCGAAATAGAGGATCAACTTTTTTTGTAGCACCTTTTCTTTCCATCTTTTAAAAGTTCAATCATGCATTATAACATTAATAGAATTATTTGATACAATTAAATATTATCTTAAAACTTAATTTTAAAAATAAAAATATATTATTGAATTGCAATATAAATCCCATTTTTTAAAGTGCAGTACACTTCAAATCTCTATTAACTCTTTCACTGCATCAAAATTAGGTTAAAGAAGAAAAAAAAAACACAGACACAACAGCTCAAGGTGCCCGTCTCAAGTCCCTTAATTATTTTTTTTGAAAAATACTAAATATCCAAAAATATTTTAAGAAAACAAGTAGTGAAATGCTATGACACAATTAACAATTTTTAAATAAATAAATGAGCTCTATCAATATATTTAATCCTACTATTATTATATATTTTATATAAATATATAATTTTAATTATTTTATTCTGGTTGATTTTTTCATTTTTTTCCTTCTCGTAAGTGCATATTATAAAACGAGAGAGAGAGAGAGAGGAAGATAGAGGGGGGAGAGAGTGTGTGTGTGCTGTGTCATGTTAAATGGCAATGGACCTGTCAGAAAACCGGGTTGTCAAGCCAGCTTCCTCCCATTCACCTTCGTCTGAGTTTCCCCTTCAGAAAACCAAGACACTTGAAGAGAAATTACACAAAAAAAAAAAAGAAATGTACCCATAATCTCCTTCCATGGTTCTTAGTGCTCATGATTTCTTGACACAACCCCAAAAATAACTAAAGGTGACCCTTGATTTGTTCCTCCAAAAAGTTCAGATCTTTGTGCCACCCCACAAAATTTCATGCCCCAAAAATTAGAAAAAAAATGAGAGACATAGTTTCTTGTTTCAGCGAGAACGCAGTGAATGTGTCTCAGTATTCCTCATGTTCTAGCTACTCAAACAACCCTTGCATCATCAATCCAAGCCTTTCACCTTCGATCCAAAACTCAGTTTCCAGTGTCTACAAACTAGTCCTCTCCACCTTGAAGCAAATCTTGATCACAGTCACATGGTGTAGGAGCCACACAAACCAAGGGTTAAGCATAAGTTTTGGTGATGATGACCCTTCAGCACCAGCACCCTTCAGGCTCAACACAAATTCAAGGTTTTTCAGGAAGAAAAAAGGGTCCAAATTGCTAGAATCAGATGAGTCAAAAGTTGAAGTCTTCTGGGATCTCTCAAATGCAAGATATGAAGCTGGACCTGAACCTGTTGAAGGGTTCTATGTTGTGATCCTTGTTGATTCAGAAATAGGACTTGTAATTGGTGACAACATGGCTGAAGAAGCAGCTTCCAAGAAGTTCAAAACCAACACCCAAGTGGCCAAAACCACACTGTTATCAAGGAGGGAGCATTGTTCAGGGAACACACTTTACACAACAAAGGCTCAGTTCTGTGACACTGGGACATGGCATGATGTGTTGATAAGGTGCAGTGTGGAGAATGAAGGGCTCAAGCACCCGGTTCTTTCTGTTTGCATTGACAAGAAAACTGTGATCCGGGTGAAGAGGCTTCAGTGGAATTTTAGGGGAAACCAAACCATTTTTGTTGATGGGTTGCTTGTGGATTTGCTTTGGGATGTTCATGATTGGTTCTTCAACACTTCTTCTTCTTCTTCTGGGTATGCAGTGTTCATGTTCAGGACTAGGAGTGGCTTGGATAGCAGGTTGTGGTTAGAAGAGAAAACTGCACACAAAGATAAGGACAGAATTGAATTCTCCTTGTTGATCTATGCCTGTAAGAGCTCATAAGGGAAAAATTTATTTGTTCATCTTAAATTCTTAATTACATTTTTTTTAACCCAGTTTTTCAATTTCCTTTTCTTATTGTCTATTTATTTATTTTTTTCAATTTCTTAGTCTGTCTTTTGAAAAGAAAAAGGAACTTGCTTTTAACTCTTTCTTTGCCTTTGGTCTTGAAAGGGTGCACGCTCGTTCTATTGTTTGTCATTGGAAAGAGAAAGACAATAATTTAAGAGATTCAGAAATTTCTAGTTATTGGTCACAACAGAACAATTACTAGTAGCTATTCTGTGAGTCTTCTGTTTCTCTGCAGTCTTTTCCTTGAGACGCGCGGAACTGATTCCTTTTGAATACTAATAGTACTACTAGAACAGTACATGAGCATGTTGTTGTCATTGGAAAAATGTCCCATTTTTTTATAATTATTTATTATTGTTTTCTCTTTGTATTTAAGAAAAAACAGGGAATGCACAAACTAGCTTTTGGGGGTCATGACATTTATATATATATATATATATATATATATATATGAAAATTAGCTAAAAGGGTACTTGGAGATTTTGATTGGCATGGTTGAAATATATTGCCAAATAAAGTTAAAAACATAATGATAAACAATATCTTGAGTTCTTGACCATGTAGACTCATTCGCTCTTTACAATTTTGTTTGTAACTGCAATCTTTATAAAAAGAAGAAAAACGTTTTTTAAAGGATTAATGTCCATTGATGAAGGCAAGTTCACGACAAGGTTATGATGCATTGCCATTGGCTTCTCATAGCAGTTCAAATATAATCAAGCCTATAGCAATTTACAGAGCATTTAAGCATGAAATAATAATTTTGGAAGGAAAAATAAGCTTAAATTTGGTCGTGGTTGGGTCACTTTCACATGGAGATATGATTCAAACCAAGGCTCCCAACATTTTTAAATAATCGGCTTGTCTTTACTGAAGTGGTGGAACCTTTGCTTCCCCATAATGGTCTTTTCCTTTGTCCTCGGATGCCTTGACAAGTGTTTATGACTCCCTGGTCCCTCCATTTCTCAATGTTCACTGCCACAAACAAAATTATTACCACCCACTTTTGCGGTGGGATAAAAGAGCAATGGCATTGGCAAAAAAAAACAATGATTGCTCGGGAAAAAATTGAGCCATTTCTTAGTGTTATTTATAATGAGGCACGCCTCATTCAATGATAAATAATATTTGAGTCGACACTATTTCACACTTCATAAATACAATTATAATTTCTCTTAATCGACAATTACCATTTGAACATATAGACATAGTGAATGAATGGGAATGTGGATGAGTATAAAACTGTGTAGTATATAGACATATTGGAATAGACATAGTGCATGGAATGTGAAAAATGTATTCGATGTTAGAAGGTTATATACAATCTTCTACATTTGCATTTGAGATATGAAAAATATTACACAATTAAAATTGGGTTAAATGCAATTAACCCCTTGAATTGTATTTATCCTTTGACTTTTTAAAAGGTGCAACTTTACACCCTATACTTCTCAAAATATGTGAAATGGACCCTCTAATAACTTGTTGTCCAATTTCTCCGTTAAAGTATGTGTCATATGCCGATTACACGTATAATTTTATGGACAAAATTACCCTTCATTTTTATATTCCTAATTACTAACACTAAACCCTAATTCTTCCCTCAACTTCAGAAACACACCCTCTTTGTAGCCATTTCTTCTTCTGTCTCAAACGTTGCCTGGATTTTAGCATTCAACAACATCACAAGGCTCAAAACAAGATCAACAGCTAATAGCCTAAGGTTCGGTTTCCCTTGACCCATCATCACCACATACTTCACAAACTCAACTCGATCCTCAAATCCCATCACGCGTAGAATCTCCATTATGGATTCCAGAACCAATGCTCTTGGCTCAACCTTCTCCAAGCCCTATGCACCAAGTACCTCTGGAAATTAACCATGGTTTTCTTTGCCCCTTCGTCTTCCTTCACCAAATTCATCACCTAGTTCGTCACGAAGCTGATATGAAGGTCCTCATTGCGATTTGGGCATGAGAATGAGTGAGGAGAGGACTTCAAAACCTCAAAAGCATTGCTCGAGGTTCTCCATGTCTAGGCCCTAAAACCTCGGTGCAACGAAGTTTGCTATTCGAAGCGAGTTGGAAAGCAGAGTGGGAGGTGGTTGGAGACTTGAGGGAAAGGAAGGAGAGAAGGGTGAAGAAGTCATTGTAGAGTGTTTGGATGGGAAGGGCAGATAGGTCGTCTTTTGTGCCTGAGGTAGTTGAGGAGGAGTTAGAGCTTGGAGAGGGAGTGAAGGGAAAGAGAGATAGCATTCGGAGAGGTACGAGGGTTAATTTTGTCCATAAAATTATACATGTTATTCGCACATGATATTTTAATGGAGAAATTGAATGGCAAATTAACAAAAGGCATGTTTCACACCATTTGAAAAGTACAGAGTGTTAAGTTGCATATTTTAAAAAAAAAGAGGTAAATTGCACTTGCCCTAGTTTGGGGATTAATTACATTACTCTTGAGCTCACCTTTATTCAACTAACCCATATGAGCCACTTCTTATGGTGGAGTGTGTTTAGATTTTCTGTTAACTATACAAAGGCTCTAGTTTGGCAAAAAATTAGAAGAGAAAAGTTTTTGTTTGAACTATAATTTATAACTTTTCAAATAAAAAAATTAAACATTTTGTCAACAAAATGATTTAATTTCCCTTTCTAGCTAGTATTCTGATTTCTCTTTTGTTAACAATAAAGTAAAGAATGTGTTGTTGCCAAAAAAAATAAAAGACAGTGCAAAGATATGTTAAGTCTCTACCAACAATGTCATTTTGAAATTGTGTTTCTTGCCCTTTTTAATTGAGTATATAATTATTTCTTACCT
The DNA here is from genome assembly GCA_030441495.1 of Dalbergia oliveri. NCBI lineage: Eukaryota > Viridiplantae > Streptophyta > Magnoliopsida > Fabales > Fabaceae > Dalbergia > Dalbergia oliveri. The sequence continues at coordinate 9,929,304 of JAMLFY010000011.1, forward strand.
AAGACAACGCGTGCACTATGCTTTACAAGTTAGGATCCTAGCAAGGAGAGAAGAGAAGAAGTCTAGCATCTTATAGTGCATTCCTTGTAGGGTTTGGTTGGTGGATGTTACTTTCGTAAGTCGTGAAATTATAGTATGCTCTTAAGAAGACCGTGTACGCTAATTAAGTGGAATGAATCATTTTCATTGTATAGGTGAAGTGAACCATACACATTGCATTAGTCTTTGCTACTTTTCAAGTGTTGAGTTCTAGCCACTCCACTAGACTTAGAAAAATCTATGTAATAAGTTAGGTTTGTTATCACCTTTTAGTTGAAAAGTATCGGCATTACTGAAATTACGCTCAGAGAAGCACGTTGTTGATTTACAATTGAAGTGATTTCCTTCTTAGACTATCTCAACATACCAATCTTGGGGCTAATTATATATCTATTATCTCCCACAATTACTCACGTATGTAAGGCAGCAGGAAGTAAGTCAACATTGAGCTTATAAATTTACGAGTCAGGCTTGAATCTTATTGTGTTGGACTCACTAATAGGTATCTTTGCTTTTCTAGTTTCTCATAACATTCGCTCAATCAACACATAAGATACTAGTCTGATGAAATACGATCAAATATTTAAATGGAGATCTCTCTAACGATATTTTTTCCATACATACTAATCTTAGGATTGAATAAAAAATCTTATATTTAAAGGACCTGAACCTCTTTTAATCAAACCAAAACTTTATCGAAAATATTTGTAAGCTAATTTAATACTAATAATAAATTTTATTTGTACTTAATTTGAGCTAGTTTACCAAATTTGAGGTGCACATATAAACGCTTGGTAAGTTAAGCTTGGTATTGAAAATTATATTCACCTCCGCCCCTAGTACGGTGTTGTGCACATTTTTCTGCTCATAGCAAGTAGTTGTGGTAGTTGATATTTGAATTCGAGCTGTTATCACCACAATAAAATATGGAAAACGTTTAACAGTGACGTGCACACAATCATTTGGATTGACTTAAATCGTGTTTCATATTGTCTTCTTTTCCTTCATCCAAATCATGGGTGCCAACTGCCAAGCAATGTGAATTAGTTTAGGGAAAATAATAAGACAAATAACCATGGCTGATATTCCTAATGAAGCATAACAATAAACGGTAAATCCTTGTATTAATCCTGCAAACACACCATTGTTATCATTATGTATGGGGTGATCCCATGGAATATCCATTGTCAATAGAGCCCAATTAGCTACCAATTGTACTAGGTTTTATTGATATTGTTGTCATTTCATTCATTCTAAGATTGGCCTAGCGATTGCTACTATTTAGGATCCACAATGAACTTTGTATTGATTGGATTTTAGGTGGTTATGTTTAATTTGCTTGGGCTGCTGTAGAGGTTCTCGATGTATTTCGCTTTTTGTTTTGTGAACATAACATGTTCTACTACTCCTCCCGGCCTGTTCAACCATGCTGAGTTGAGTGTTTAACTGTTTATTGAAAAAAACTTAATTTTTTTGAAAGAGATGGTTTATGACAGTTCTGGCCTGATTTCTTATGGATCTACTCTGAATTGTATGGTACAAATATGACAACTAGGCTCTAGAATCGATCCACGTACCCAATTCTGCCTAAGGGTTTTTACATGAATTTTGGAATTAATTGATGGGATAAATGAGAGGGGTGAAAAAGTCTCTGATGATGAGTCCTCACTGTTTTTTAATGCTTAGCTCATACTCGAATTTGTCGACACACTTTTATTGATTTGGGCAGTTTAATATACTTTGCATTTGAGTATATATCACATTGATATGTATTTTAATTTACTTTTGGGGGTTAAGCGTGTGTTATTACTAGAAAAATAAACGAATTTTATTTTTTTTATTATTTTGATTTAAATATTTTCAAAATGGTTCTATTTAGTCCTTGTCGATAATGTATTTTCATTAAATGTTGAGTTGGTTAAAAATCATGATATTTATTTAATATCCTATATAACAGTCGATAATCCTAGATGACCGTCAATAATTCTCTGTGACATGTCATAATTTTATGTGGGAAGGTAAAAACATAATGTATTCGATGAATAGATGACCAAGAGTACGGCAAGTCCAATGAAGATAGCTTGGCGTTTGAATAGACAGTGTTTTGGCATTCTATCAGACCCCATGTTTCTCAGTGATCTATGCCTTTCCTGTTCATGTGTGTATGTAGTCCCTTTGCTCATTGTGAACCAGCTGAGTAATGCCCATTTCAATTCGGTAAAGTTCTTAATGCTTGGGGAGTTGACAAAAAGGCGAGGAATGATGATGATGATAAATTTAGTCTTGATATATTACCATCGTAAAAATTTTATTTAGTCATTTAATCAGGTATTATAGTATAATTAAAAGTATTCAATGTTTATAATATATAATTACTCTAAAAACTATATACATATAATGAGATTTGTTTAATTAACATAATAAAATATTTTAAAGACTAACAATGTATCATTAAATTGAGAGAAAAAGTGCCGTTTCCGCTTCAACTGTAAACTGCCAGTTCTTGCAATCCAACTGGAAGCCAATTTGATTTGAAACGATTCTTTAACTGTATATATATATATATATATATATATATATATATATATATAGAACTGTATCCCAATTCCACATCCACCGTTCCCACATGTCCATTTGTGTCCCAACCTTTAAGGCAATGGGGGTTCACCAACTCTCTGAGTTGGATTGAGGTTGACAGCCAGCACCCAGATTACAACAAACAAATGGAACAAGTAACGTTATGGGGTTGCTACTAATTAATAGCATATAAAAAATTTCACAAAAAAAAATAATAGATAACATTTTGAATTAAAAATTATTAACTTTTCTTGTAAAACCGAGTTTCGGCACTGAACTTTTAATGTATATGAATACTTGTCACGCGAAAACAACCTAATATTATTTATCTAAGGTGAATTTGTTGTTTGATAATGCTGTGATTAACTATTATTCCCTTCGATTTATAACATTGTTCATTTAAAGTTTTTTTGTAAAAGTTAAGAAAATCATTATTATGTTATTAATTTTCCTGACCGTGTAAAATTAAAAGGTGTCGTATAATCTATTTAAAATTAATTTAAATTCCATTACAAAATAGTTTTGACATCGTCTAACCGTATATTTGAAGATTATCTCTCACTTGTTGATCCTTAAGGATCATTGGGGCATCCCTAAAGTTTTTTTTTTATTTTTTTACTATATATATATTTATGTGTGTGTGTTGTCCCAAAAATTTATTATATAATTGTATTTAATTATTGTGGTTACTAAGGAGTTAATATATCTTAGAGTAAATTTATAATTTAATTCCTCAAAGACTTTTGTTTAAACACTTTAACCCTTAAATAATTAAACACATACTTTTTTGGTGTACAAATACATATATATACTTTAATCCTCAAAAGACTTCACATTATAATATTTTAATTTCTAAATAAGAAAATCATATAAATATTGGTAATTAAAATATTTAATGCATATGCTTGCATTCTCAAAAGATTTCATGTTATAGCATATTAATATTAGTATATAACAAATTGATATATCAAAAACCTATTTGTTTAGGGACCAAAGATATGTTAAAAGTTGAATATATCAATGACTGATATGTTGAAAATCAATATTTCACAATACAAAAGAAAAATATTTTAGGAACAAATGGGTATATAGTTTTTCTATTATAGAGATTGATGTATTTGATATAAAAAAAATTATAATTAAAGTGTATGGATTTAATCTTTTAAGGATTCCAATATTAAAACAAAAAAAAATTAGGGACCTAAGCATAGATATATGCTCTATATTTTATAAAAGATAAAAAAAATTCCACTAATATATAATAACCCCAAGAATTTTTTAAATTATTTCACTCATATTTTCCCTCATCTACACCCTTCTCAAAAGTGAGAATAAAGAAATACCATAAATTATTTTCACTTTTTCAAGTTTCACCTTTCCCCCTAATTTTCAAGTTATCTTTTACCACTGTTTATCAAGTAAATTAAAGACATATACTAAGAATAAAATAAAAGTGCAAAAAGATAAAATTAACAAATTAAGAATAATTAATAAATTTTTAATTTTCTAATATTATAGATAAAATAAGTCAAATTTTCCCCTATATGACTAGCATAATGGTAGTAGAGCGGGAGAAGTATGTATAATCTTGGAACCTTTTGGTTGGGTCATGTCACAACTTGAGTCTAGGACAATGTTGATGGGGATCTATAACTCTCAAATTAGGACATGCAAAAAGAATATAGTAATAAAAATTAATGTCGTGAGCATATATAAGGCGCAAGACCCTTATAATGAGTAATGTAATTGAGATAATCTTGTAGGGGCTATTTGTGCTAGGGAAATTAAAAAACGTCATTTCTCTTTAGAATTACCCTTGGACATAAAGAAATAAAAATAAAAACACAACCATAACATAATAATTTATGTGGAAAACTCCAAAACTTGAGAAAAACCATGGCTATTGTCAAATGACAACCAGAGAATAATACTATATGAAAATTTTTGTAACACATAGACTTCTCTTTCCACACTCCATGGCCTTAGCATATGATGCGAGCTGTCGCGACTCACAACAAATTGAAATTTATTCAAATGCCAAGCTGCACAAAAAATATAATAAAAGGCAAATCAGGTTGTATAACAAGGAAGTATTACCAATTAATCAAGGGCTTGGGGGTGTTTGTTGAGCAATTGCAAAAGAGTTGGTTAGCCCGCCCACCCTTGTTGAGCAATTGACAGGGGGATGTTGGCATTTCAACCCAAATAACATACTAGAAACTCACAAAGCATAGACAATTTTTTTCCATCTTTGATACAGATGGATTTACTGATGGGTAAACAAAAACATGAATTTTTTTTGTCAAAGTCTGTAAATCCCTTTGTAATTGTTGGCCCAAACTCACATCATATGGCGCGTAACTATTACAGCAGAGTTTATAGACAAAAAATAAAAGAAATTTTTTCAACACAATACAAACGGATTTATAGACCTTTTTTTATTTAATCTTTCTATTTTAAAAAATTCAAGTCATTACAAGCAATAAAATTCATCTGTAATTTAAATTTTCAAGCACATATTTTACACGTGCTTTACACATGGTAAAATCCATTTGAAATGCGTAAAATGAAATGATGTGTTTCATTCATAGCATTATAGATGGGGAAATCCATGTAATTCCTTCCCACTTATAACTCGCAAAATGAAACAATGCATTTCATTTAAGGCATTACATATGGATTTTTCCATCTGGAATGCGATAAATGAAATGTAGGGTTTCATTAAATGCTTAGAGATGATAAAATCCATCTGTAACGCGAATAGGGCTTAAAACACGCCCCTCCTTCTTCTTTCCCATTTTCCATCTTCGTTTCTCGCTTAACTCCCCTTCTCTAGCGCGCCATGACTTTTTTAGTTGCCGCGATGATTGGAGCCTCAATTTTGCAAACGGTTTATACCATTGTGTTCGTGATAATGTTCTCTTCCTTTTAATCAGTTTATTTTTTTTTAATTTTCGGCCATGTTTATTGTGTTATCTATTGCTCAAAGTTTTTAGTTTTTAGTGTTATTGATTGAAAGAAATTTTAATTGTTTTGATTCTATAACACATTTGGAGCATTGGATATTGGAGAAATTTGGATCACATTTTGTCTGAAGTTTGTGGAGCATTGGTAAATTTTTATGTTTGATAATGTTTATTTTTTTGGTGTTTAGGAATTGAAAAGTGTTATTGAATTTATGTGTCTCAATTGTCAAATTAAATTGTAGATCTAGTCAATTTATTTGTGCCTTAATTGTCACACTATGATTTAAAACGTGTTAGTGATTTTTTTCCTAATTTTAGTGTGAATTAAAAAGTTTGTATTTCTAATTAAATGTGTTTGTTAATTTTGGATTTTCAGGATTTGGCTGGCCATATGCTGTTAGCCAGTGATTGTTTATCATGCACTATTGTATAAGTTAGTAATGAAATATTTATTATTGATATGCTTTAATGTATGTATGATAAAGACTTACGATTTCTATGATAAAATTATACGATTGGAGATTCCATGACTAGGGAGAAGGCATAGAGATCGTTTCGTGATTTGTTTGCATTGTTTGTTGTGGAGATTGATTGTGTATATGAATGCAGAATATGCATGTTGTGAAGAAATAATTGGATGTACACTAGAATGGTTTTAGGATTGTGATATGTAATGTATTGATTAATTGTTTTGTTGTGTTATTAATTGTTTGCGTATAATTATTTTGTTGTGTAATTAATTGTTTGTGTAATTGCAATGACCTTATGTGTTGTTATTTGATTGTTGAAGACATATTTTATGGGATAGTCTTAAATTAGGGGAAACTCTATTGAAAATTTTCAAAGTATAATTTTTTTGTTTGAATGTAACCATGATATACATTAGAAATGTTCATACATTAGAGGATGCTCTGCCAAAATTTACATTAAAAATTCATGTAATTTAAAATAAAAGAGGTTTATAAAGTTTTTTGTTCAATTTTTAGGTTTATATAGTTGTTGATTGAGATGTTCCTTGCAAGACTATTCATGGACGTATGATAGGTTGTACCCAAGTCAAGGGGAATAAAACCCAAATTTTATGAGGGTGTTAAGGAATTCATATGTGTTGCTTGCAATTCACGACAATTCATTACTCACTAGAAAGTTAGGTGTCCATGTTCTAAGCAAGTGTAAGAAGTTCTTAAATATTAATTCAATTAGGTATGATCTATACAAATTCAGATTTGAACCAGATTATTTGATATGGACTAAACATGAGAAATGAGTTGATGTGGAAAATTAGTTTGGAATGAGTTATGTTGGAGGTTCAAGTGCGGTCAATTAGGAGGTTAGGATGTGGGTAATGTGACTTGGGAAGAAAACAATAATTGTTATCAAGAAATGGTTTATGATGCAACATGTCTAATAGGAACACATAAAGATAATCAATACAACACCATTGAGATTAACCAAACCAAAAGATATTGAGGCTTTGACCTGTTCATCATTGCACAAAATGCAAGACAAGCTTATTTTCTATCTTACCTAGAAAATGTAATAAAAGTTGGAGGATTGTAATTACAACTAAACCAAGGGCTCGAATTGAAATAGAAGAAGTAGTGATGAGGAGGCTTATCAAATTAATGGCTTAATCCCTTCACGCGTAATAATAGACATTGTCATCCCCTTAATCTTTAAGAACAAATGAAAAATATGACATGGTTAAAGATGAGGAACAAGAATTTGTGGATGATATTTCATTAGAATAATGGTGATTGTCCTGAATCATCAGACTAAAGGAGGTAAATTAATAAGGTGAATAGTACTTCTATGTTATTACATTTATGTGTCGTGTGTTGTTGATCTTATTTTATTTTAATTATGATATTTATTGATACATGTATAATGTTTCATTCAGATATGGAGGTAGAGGAAATGGAAAGAAAGGTGCCGCCTAGCATACTGGTCATGGTGGTAGGGGCATCACTCCCTTATCTACCACCTTGGCTTCCACTTCCATACCAACTGGAGTGCATACATCCCAGCCTAAGGGATAGGAGTAGTACATCATGGCGCCCAACCTTGGGTATGTGTCTCCTCCCCTCCAGGATAGCAGGCTTCATAGCTGCTGGTGACTACATATGTCACGCCATTCCCCACACAACACATAGGGGATAGTGCCATTGCCTAGCATTTTTCCTGCGGAGTCACAAACACAGGGATCCTTGAGTCCGCTTCTACTCTAAGATGGGATGGATCCACTTGGTAAGAGATTTATGAAATAAGTTGTTTGAATTTATTTCATGTGAATGTTAACTTATAATTTTCTTATTTTATGTTGCCATTATTTTTATATAATATATCTTCATGTGTGCGGTTGGTATCCACCCAAAATGGTATCCACTAGGTTTGAATACCATTAAAATGTATTGCCTTATCTCACTTTTGGTAAGGTGCCTAAGAAACAAAGAAGGAGTGGTACAAGGATTGGAAGGTAATAAAAGTCAATTGAGTCATTTAAAGTCTTATTTGGACTCTAATGTTTTACATGTATTAACTAATTTTTATTCATGTAGATCCACCCTTCCATTCCCCCCAGGATAGGAAGATGATATTCAAGGCCTAGAAGAGCCGCACTACAAAGCAACTATGGCAAATGTATAAAAATATCCATTAGTATCCGTCAGCTATAGATTAGATAGCACCCCACTTCCTACATGCCTTTCAAGAATCCTGCATATGCCAGAGTTTCAAAATCTCCCATTGAAGAACAAGGCGGAAAGGGCGTCTACCAAAGGTGGTTCATTGCATACTTATAGCTCCACAACATTGGCTGGCACTAAGGCCAATTTGGTTAGTTATCGACTTTAGGGTTTAAGCTTTTTTTTATTATATAATTTGTCAATTGAATTTCATTAGTTTATTAATTGGGATTGTAGGAAAAGATGTTGAAGAAACTACCTACGCAAAGGGAGGTGTTTAAGGAGACACACTCCCTAAGAAAACAGGATGGATTGATCGATCCTCTAGACCGCATATGTGAGTATAGTTACTAATTATATTTTCTAATTAAGCACTTAAAAAATATTTGTAACTAATAGTTGTCTGGATTAAATTGTAGGTGAGTATATTCATAAGCTGAAGGCTACCTCCACTGAGGACCCATAGTTCATTGGTGAGGATGCTTTGTGGTTAGAGATTGTGGGCAACTTATATAAAGGTCGCATTTATGGCATGTGGGATAGCTTTGCATAATTGATGTCCCTTGCATCTAAGACTTGGGATGCCCTTCTGTCACGCTTGAGGTGGTGGAGGACATGGTCTGCATTTAAGTCAATGCCCTAAATGAAGAGCTACAGAAGCAAAATGAGGAGATATGGAAGAATAAAGAGGCTGCATGGAAGACGAAGTGGGCCAAGAAGATGGAGAAGAAAGTTGAGGAAAGGTTGGCATCAGAATGAGAGGGAAGTACAACAAGGTACATACAGATGTAGCAAATGCATGGATACTTCAAATTGATGAGAGCTAGCAGCTCTACACATCTTCTTCCTCCCACCAGCTTCCACCACTAGTTTTTGAGACGATGAGGATTCCTCCTCCTCTTCCTCCTCTTCTAATGATGATGACGACGATGACAATACAGGTGACGATGGGGAGCCATATATTCATGACACTAAGTCCTGGTGATCATTTATGTCTAATCTAGACTTTGTTATTTTATCTTTAATATTATTATTATGACATTTTACTTTATTTATTGTTGTGTATTTATTAATGATATTTAGAAATTGAAATTTTTTATTTCCCTATGATTATTGATTGTTATGATAATTAGTAATAGTAAACTCTAATTATTAATAATTAAGGTCCACAACCTAATAATAATAATAAGATGCAAACAAATTTATAGGCAAAAAATAATGTAATTTTTTATTTTTTCCAAAATACTACAGATGAATTTATAGATGGAAACGTTTTTTTATTTTTTGTTTTTCAACTAACTACACACGGATTTTACCGTCTATAATTTTCCAACGGTAAAATCCATTTATATATGTCAAATTATTGCACTATTTTTTGGGCTTTTAGATGAATTTTACCATATGTAAAATTATAGTTCAGGTAAAACCGTCTATATTAGTATTTATAAACGCAAAAATAATAGATGACTTGTTACCATCTGTAATGGTAAAATCCGTTTATAATTAGTAAAAAATCCATTTGTAAATTTGTCTGTGTTCCACAAAAATATTGTAATATAACTAAAAAGGTCAACCCGCCTACCTCGTTTTATGGTGAACTTAATGGGGGCGAGGCATGGTGGCAAAATAGCTAGAAATATAATAAAAAACGGTTTACCCTCCAACCTACCATATTTTGACGGGTAGGTTGGCACTTTCAACCCAAATAATTAAAACAGTCAACCTGCCGTTTTATCGCCAACCCATGACACACCTGCCATGCCCACCCTGTTGCCACGCATACTTAGAATTGAGTTTTGAGTTGAATATAAAAGTTATAGAGGACGTCTTGAAGTTTTCAAAACATCCTTTTTTGTCTCAATTGGATTCTGATCTCTGTAGAAAGAGATACAATATTTCCATTACAATACTTCCCCAATGTGCTCAAATAAGCTCCAGAACTCTTTTCTTTTATTCCCTAAATTCTCTTAAATTGAACACTACTCCAAGCTCTATGTACTTGTAAATGTGATTCCTATAAGTCATTGTTATGGTGAATTTGGTTTGGCTAACTTGAATGAAATAACAAAGCTAAGAAACAAATTTACGTTGATCCCAAAATGTATAAGTGATTACACCAAGAAAGGAAAATCTACCCCTTGGTTATGGGTTCTAAACATTAAGTGATAATAAGCTTTGGACTAGGATTGAAGATAGAACTATGATTGACCAAAGATGGAAAACAATACAACATCAACAACAAAGCTAATAAACATGGAAATAGTAATACAAAGTTTGATAAACTATACTACACTACGCCTAAAAGGGAAAGGAAAAAGGTAAACTAATACAAAATTGACAAAGGATGTGTGTATATGACTTTTCGTGTCCTTTCCTGTTATTCATTGATCCTTTTATATTCATCCCAAAATCATCTGTTACGCTTCATGGTAATATATCAATGACATCTGAGTTACACATAGTTTAAACGTTACACGGCTTCATATTTTCACTCTTGGGCTTCCACTCCCACTTGCTATAACCGTTCCCACTTAACATCAATCACGTTTACGACTAGCTTAACACGCTTACATGATAACCGTTCCCTCAACTTATCACGGCTAATAACTACCACGGCATACCTTCACCTTCGCACTTGTTGTTTCACGCCCGTGACTTGTCTTCAACAACATTTCCATATCTTCAATGAACTGAAACATTTGCTTAATAGGTCTAGTTTCCTCTAATGTGTAACTTAAATTTGGGCCCATTAACCAGCCCACTTTATTTTGGTAGTAACAGTCATAAACACCAAATATAAGTGTCCAAACTATTAAGAATTAACTAAAACACATTTTAACATAAAAAGACACATTTTGTCAAGGAGTTAACAAGAAGTACAAATTGAGACTCTAGCAAGGATCTATGCAATATTATAGGAATTTATACATAAATAAGGAAAAAAAATTAGGTGTTAGGGATAAAATATATTGAACAATTTACACTCATCAGTACAGTTCTTTCAAAATATTTTATTTCGATCAATCTCAATAGTGTGGTTGTACTTTATATTTTCCTTGCCTTCGTATCACTATTTTTTTTTTTTTTGAGTTAACACCTTCGTATTACTCGGGTCTTATGTTGATACATAAGTTGAATTCATCGTATTTAGTATTGACAGGACTAATTTGAATTGGTTGATTTACACCATTTTTTTGTTAAGTGCATTGAGCCTTATTTCCCTTCTTTTCAAAGAGAGTGCTGCAGATGGAAAGACACGTTCAGCAAGAATAAGTCCATTTCTCCATATTAGCATGTCTAGATCATGGGTGGGAGGTACTATGGTCCACAGTCCAAAAAACGATTGATTAAGTGGACTAAAGCTTTAAAAGCTTATTTGACTTATTAAGTTCGTGTATTTATTTTCTTTTTTGGTTTTATATTTATATATGTAATGTAATTGGATTAACCTAAGCCAATCGAAACCCTCCAAAGTTCAAAGAATTCAATAATATCCTTCCTGCTGCATTCAAGCCTCTCACCTTCAAGTAGACATGATGAGTTCAACCCGTAAAACGGGTAAAAAATGATGGGTTGGATTTTCGTAACCCATTTTCTTAGCCATATTATTTTAACTAAAGCTGCTTTCTATAACTTGCGGGTTTTGTAGTGTGAAGCAGTTTAACTCGTAGCGTCTTTTTTCTTGTTTTTTTTAATAGGTTGAGATGAGTTGGCTTATTTTTATTTTTTAAAATTTTTTTAGGTGAATTAACTTGCCAACCTTTCATAAATTGGAATATGTCTATAACTTAAACCCAATTTATAAAATGGGTTAACCCCCTAATCTCCCAAATCTTTTACTAGAATTGTACAAGCATACCATATTCAAATTCGGAAAAGACGTTATGACAGATAATATAGATCAGGCTCATACTAACATTTTGCAAAATAAACCTAACATATTTGGAAGAATTTCTACTTTGGAGTGAGAATCTTTCTAATGTCAAAAGTAAAAGGTGAAAAAAAAAAAAGAGGAGAACTTAGGATTTTAGGATAATTTGAATTTTCTTTTTATTTCAAGTAAATTTGATCTATATTTATAGGATTTAGACCATTAAATTTAATAAGCTACTAGAATTGATCTATTGATCAGGGATTTGGATAGTATAATGAGATCTAATGTTCAAATTTTGAAATACCAAAACATCAAAAAAAAAAAAAACCATTAAATTTATTTTTATCACCCCACTTAAAGTAGCAGTTACATTAATGGTGTATTTGTACTTCCTTCGATCCATAATATAAATATTTTAAGGTTATATGTAGGAATTAAGATGTTAATTGGATCTCATTGATCTTTTAAAAAAATAAAAATAAAAGATAAAAATATCATTTATCACTCGTTATAAATTATCTTTTCATTAAATAATCGTACTTATACCCATCTATTCTCACTCATTATAAATATCAAAAATGGATAAAAAATTATTAATACTTTCTTAAAATTTGAAAACGATTTATATTTTTGGATCAAATAAAAAAATTTAAAAACTACTTATATTTTGGACCAGAGTAGTTTATTGTGTCCATGTGGAAGATCTATGATGGGTAATAATCAGCCAAGCCCAAGCAATGAATGGATAAGGTGGTGGGGACCGGGCTGGGGAGCGTCCAGGACCATAACATATGCTATCCATTTGGGAAAGCCCATTCCATCCCAATGGACATTTAATGAGTGTGCAAAGTTTGGTGGCATTAATTTTTGGTTGACACAAGTAAGAGTAGCCCAGACCAAAAAAAGTAGGAATAGCATACCTCAATATTATGATAGGTTCGTGAATGCTAATGTTTAGAGTCAGGTCAGCTTTGTTCTTCATAGGACTGCTGTTTATAAGTCGGTTGGTTGGCTTTTTGGGCCGCACTAGTTAAAAAATTGATTAAAAATGTAATACTTTTAAATTTTCAATATATTAAATAGGCACATTAAGTTTGTTTTAAATCATTATATCATTAGATATCATTGTCGTATTTTTCGTCCGGTAAATATCATTTCTAAAAGTTAAGTCATGAGTTTCTCTCTAACAAATTAAAGTTAACCACCAAAACAAAAAAAAATTAAAGTTAGGGTGATTTATATGGATCTCTCTCTTTCTCAAGCAATATTACATACATTACACCTCAATTTATAGAAATTACACTAACTTGTAGGGGTATAAACATGCTGGTTTGGTGGAGTTTAGGGAAAAAAATAAATCAGAATTAATTTTTAATTGCGTTGGATTTATATATATTTTTCTTTTCAAAGTCTAAATTAAATTGGTCTGATTAAGTTCAAGTTAGTTTTGATCGATGATTGGATTTATCTATTTTTTTTTCAATTTTTGCCCCAAAAATTCAATAAAATAAAATATCAAAATTTTATATAAGAAAACTTCTATACGTTAATATGCTATTTTAATATCTAGAGGCTAGTTAGAAGTCTTGAACATAGTACTTAATAACACAATTCTAATATCACAACATTTAAATTTGAAGTTCTTGTATACCAAAATGTACATTGTCACAACATAGTACTCAAACATCACAATTCTAATATTACAATAATTCCAAATTCAAAACGTGAAACAAACACAACTCATATTACTTATCCATAAAGTCTTAAACACAAATTATATATTGAAGACATTCAAAAGAGACATATAATAGTCTTGTCATTAGTTCGGGTTGGGTCTTGGGTTGGAGGATGCAAACCCAATGACTAAATTAGTATGTGATTTATTTTAATTGAATTGAATCAATTAATCAAATCTTAATCTGGATCAATCTAATTGGATCAATTTAGATTCATTCGATTTATCAGGTTGTTTGATCCACTTACACCTTTACTAACTTTTCTTCAAATTTAGATGAGATTATACCCAACAACTTAATATTTTAATAAAATGTGACATAAAGTACCTCTATAATAGGCATTACAAATTGGGGGATATGACACGTAATATCGTCTAACCTCATATAAACTCAAGTGTATTTTAAAATACCATTTTTTTATCATGAATTATAAGGTTTTTTACATGATAAGAAAATGATATTTTAGTCAATTGCATTTAAATATTCTCAAAATATTATAATTTTGTCATTAATCATCATCTACAAATCACATGTTTTCTTCTTCGTTACTTAGTTAACAGACCAATAGTTATAGATGAAGCTAGAGTAGATTTTAATAAATCTTAAAAACTTTTAGTAACAATTTTACAAATAAAATAATGTCAAATGTAATTATATTAGATCTTAATTGAAGTGACTGCAATTCATCCTAAATTCAATCAACCTTACTCGTACTAATTCAATAATATGATGTAAGAAGGACTTCTATTCCATGTAGTAACAAAGCTAACTTACTGTGAGTGCAGCCTAATATGCTGGACATTAGTACATCTTTCTAGCATGTTGTAACACCTTATTCTTCCCATTCATATTTTGACATTTTAGCTTGAGTTGATAAATTTTTTATAGAGCTTCAGTTGATAATGTACTGTGTTTTTGTCTCGTGCAATGCATAAAATTTTAACAAATAAAAGTCACACTATGATGATTTGAAATAAAAGATTTCTATGTTATTGTATCATTTTATATTACACATAATTAATTAGAATCAAATTGAAAAAGAATATAAAAATTCTTTATTGAAATTTTGTGGGTTGCATTTATGCATCTAGTTTCCTTTCTAACTTTGAACATTATGCATCATAGTTGTACTTAATTGATTGATAAATGGTGAAATTGCATTTTGTTCTCATCATGCATCATTGGATAATTTCATGGCTATCAACACCGTTTTTAATGGATAATCATATTTTGGAGTTACTTGTACTTTTAATAATCTCTTTGTGTGAGTATTGTTTAGTAATAGGAACAGAGGAGGCATTTCCGGCAATTGAAGGTGAACTGGTGGTTGGCGGCAACAACGCCTCAAGATTGGTGATGATTGCCCCAACGGTCATATGCGTACGTCAGAGTTATGTTGCACATATGTTATTTTTGCTACAGTATAAATAGGGGTGGGTCAAACATTACAAACACTTTTGGTTCACGAATTTTAGGAATATTGCCATCGAGCTCTCTTTACTCCTCTCTCTCTTCATCTTTCTACTCTCTTTCTATGTTTTGAGAGCTTCTAATCCTTGTTCTGGCTTTTATTTGGGATTGTAATTACATTTTTCCTTAACATTGATTGTGATCTTCCACCAATGGAGAAGTAATTTCATTTAAGGATAACTAAGAATTGAGATTTATTCTTCAGGAGGTTTCTATTTTAATTGCGATTTATGGTTAGTTTTTCTTTTTCTTTTGTTATCTATCTTTAATATTGATTGTATGAATTATTACAATTGTATTTTTGAGAGTTGTCTAATTCTGTGTTCATTCACATTGTGAGTTACATGTATAATTAGCATACCATTGGGTTCTTTGGTCAATTATTGATTTACACTAATTTGGTAAGGGATTGGAATTAACTTCGTTTGGAGATTAAGTTGCTATAATTGATAATCTGACATAAACTCATAGAACCACGATTGTGGATCATTAGTTTAAGTCAAATCCTTAATGGGAGGGCATTCGTGCGACTATTAAGTTGAATTGCATCATTATTATGTGAAAACATAATTAATGAGAGTAACTACCACCATAAATCAATCTTTTAAACTAATGATTGAACAACTCTTATTTGAATGACTTCTTGTGCAGGTAATTCTTCTTATATAATTTTCTCAGTTAATTTTTATTCTCAAACAATTTCAAAAATCCCTCAATTTCTTGAATTGCATCCTAACTGTATTTTTAGTGTAATTTCGTACACTTTCACGTGACGACTTTTATTACATCCTAATTACATTTTTGACGTAATTTAGTAATTATTATATTTTTAATTTATTGCGACTAGCTATAATCTGCATCAAAACTTGATGATAAACTACAAAATAAAAAAGGACGATGAACATGAAAAATCAAACATAAAAAAATAGAAAGCAAGAATAAAAAAAAAAGATGCAATCCAAACCTCTATTGAAAATATGCACCAATGATAGTTCAAAGAAGACAAAGAATATTAACAAAAAAGAATCAAACATGGATGAAAACAAAAACAAATTTTTTCACAAATATAATTTGAAGGCAAGACACAATATAACACATTGAGTAATCTATTTGATATCTAAGTGCTAAAATGCGAGTAAAATGAAAATAGAAAAAAAAAAAATCTTGGATAGACACAATTCTACTGATTCATATTTAGGCATTCCCACAAAGACTGAGAAAGGTTGGTAGAGAATAGCCTTTTTGTTTAAGTGGGACAGAAAACATTCCGAGGCACGTTTAACCCAAAGAGGATTTTTCTTCCTTCCCCTAAAAGTGCATTGGAACGTGTGTTCCCTTGGTTATAAGTTATAACCTTAACTAAATAGGCTATAAGTGAGTGTGTCTTGAAAAAGTTAATGTGATTTACTATTATTATTTTGACGGTGTCTAAAATCTAAATGTGAGGTTTTAAAATTGTATTTATACAAGAATCTCTAATGACTATAATATATATATATAACCATTGGATTAACTAAAGCATAAGAATGCCAATGGATTAGGATTAGGCGAGTGCTGGTCGTGTCCATGTTCTGTCAGGAAAATGTTGTAGAACCGAATGCTGACCAAGACATGGATCTCATGACATCCAGAATGGTGGTGCATATGTCACTGAACGACAACGTGTTCTAGCATCTAGTTACAATACAAGGCCCAAAAAGGACCACCACGTTCTTCTTGAAGGGACTTTTTTTAAAGCCAAACATGGTCACCCCGGGCTCAAGCTAATTAAGTACCAAGAACCTGTTAGCTTTGCAACGAAGAGTTCCTGCTGCTGGTCCTGCAGTGGTGTTTCTTTCAGGAAACCAAAATTAGGAGGAAGCTCCTTTGACTCCTGAATATGCTGAGGTAAGAAGCCTTGGCCCTGGCTTGGTCACTTTCTTTTGCAAGATGCAAAGCTAATTCAGAAGCTACTCTGTGTAGCTATAAATGAGTGAGAAATTCTTATATGCCTCTTAGAGGAAGAACAAAAATAAATAAATAAAAATTCTGTTCTGTACCATTCATTCCTCAACATATCTCTAATGTGGAGTAATGAGTGATATAGAACAAATCTTGTTTCTTTCTTTGAAACAACTAAGAATTTCTCATGAAGACGCAACAAGAGACGGTGCTAGTGAAGGGTTACAAGTAATGATTTGATCTTTTTTCCAACACTTGTCGTTGAGGAGACAATCATTGACGGGTGTTTGGAAACCTGGAATTCAATTCCATTAGGGAATTGAATTGAATTCATTTGGAGGACTTAACTGAAGAATTTAATTCTATAAGAATTGAAATCCACCAAAACTAAGGAATTGAAATTAGACCTAAAGAGGTGTGATTTTGTGAGAATTGAATTCCAACAAATGAAAACACCAAAATAACCTTATTTGACTATAATGTTTTGTTCTAACCAATTAATGAAGGATAAAATAGTAAAACCAATTAAATTCATTCATTTTTAGACTCATTCAAACTAAGAATTGAATTCAATCTTTATTCCTCATTTCAAACATAAGAATTCAATTCAATTTTAAATTCAATT
Organism: Dalbergia oliveri; assembly: GCA_030441495.1. Taxonomy (NCBI): domain Eukaryota; kingdom Viridiplantae; phylum Streptophyta; class Magnoliopsida; order Fabales; family Fabaceae; genus Dalbergia; species Dalbergia oliveri. The sequence goes on from JAMLFY010000011.1 coordinate 9,947,216, forward strand.
CCAAGGAATTCAATTCAATTCTATCTCATTAAAACTTTCAAACAGTGAGACTTTAGGGTAATAATCTCAGTTGTTCATAGTTTTCTTTTTGCATTTATATTGGCATAGAACAACTCTCTCATTGGTGCATTTTTGGTTGATGTTTAAACACAAACACCTCGGGTCAGATCACATTTAAAGGATACTTCTACAGATTTGTTTGTTTGCAGTCAGTCTAACGGGGGGCATTGAAGTTTTCCTGGGCAAGATAAATATTAGCAGGCGGTTCTCTTCCTTAGAAATTAGCTGACCCAACCCTACCTACTGGGACAAGGCTTACTTCTTCTTGTTTGATCTTTTACTCAGAAATTGCTTTCGGGTGAGATTTACATATATATGGCTTGTGCATATTAGTCTGTTGACAGATTTGGCTTCAGGGATCCAGAAGGTAGTAGTGAAAGAAATTTTAAGTAGCTTTTCAGCTTCCTTACTAACGAAGTTTCAATCTGCTTGCTTTGAAACCCTTCAGATAGATCCAAGCTTCATGTTCAAGCCTTTTGTACTAAGTAGGACTAATTTCTGTTTTGTGCCAGTTACACTCAACAAATGAGATTCAACTATCATATTCATAGCAGCATATAGCAAATAATATATGAACAGAGTACAAACCAACCTGAGAATTCAGTTCTTAGATAAGCTTGGTTAGACACACATGAAGAAGGCTACTGAACCAATGAAAGAAAGCTAACTAGCAAAGAGAAAAAAACACTACCAGTAGATTTTATGGACCCTACTTTGGAGATGACCTTGTCTTCTGCAAAATCACATATCATCAAAAGTCACATAGCCATTCCACATTTTCCTCATAACTTCAAAAAAAAAAAAAATGATGCAGAATAAGAATTTTTGCACATGTCTAAGAATCAAGGTAGAACTTACTGCATTCTTTTGCATGGCATAAACAATTCAACCCACCACCACAAGTGCCATTAGGCTTTACACACCCTTTACAAATCTCTGGCACTGCTGGAATGTCAAAAGATAACCTTGCTCCATAGTTGAATCCTTCACCATGACCTTCATCATCTGAAGAACTTTTATGTGCCCAGCTGTAATGAGAGCAGTTCAAATGTTGAGGATGAAAACCCTCATCTACTTTCGCAGATCTTTGACAACCAAACACGAATAAGGATTTTTCTCATGGTTTTGAGTCCTAGATGATGATGAAGCAGCAGCTCCACATTTATATGAGTCTCTGCAGTTTTCATGAATGGTGAAATGGGGTCTCTTCTGCTTGAGCAGTTGAAGAGAATGAGTGAGTTAGGTTGTGGTGGAGAAGGGAAACCTGCTGTGACAGCCAGAGGAGAGACATATTGGAGAGAAGAAGAACAAGATGAGTGAGAGATTGTTAGTAATCTACCATCAAAGTCAATTGAAGAAACTTGGAAAAGGCCAAGGGATGTTCTGAAGTAGAGATTTTGTGATCTGCAGAGAGTGATGCTGCTTAATAGAGAGGATATAGAAGAGTTTGGATTCAAGAAAGGGGTTTGAGTTCTGATATTCCCACAGTAGTTTTTCTGATCACGATTGGCTACAGAAGAGCCTAACATGACATTGAATACTAGCAAACAATGAAGAAGCTGTAGTTTGTTGAATGGTTTCATGTTCAACCCTTTTCTCTGTCAATCCAAAATAATGGTTTCTAAGTTTTTTTTAAACCTGCTGAGCTTGTTTCAGGATCATACTAGATAGCAAATAGGTAGGCATAAAGTTAAGAACTCGAGGAACTATTAAAGCATGTTTAGATTATAGTTTACAAAACATGGTTTAAAATAATTGAAAAGCTACTTGTTCTTCACTTTCACTCAAGTCATGGTTTGATATTTGTAACCAAAAAAAGTCATGGTTTGATATCTAAAATCATATTCTAGCACAATCTAATCACATAGATTTTACCAATCATGTTATTTGTGGATGAAACTAAGAGCACTTTTGTTTTAGATACTGACAGAAAAGGCTTTTTTTTTTTCATCTAAACAAATCATTTTTGATAGAAGCTATTCATTTCTCATATCTGCTTCTATTTAAAAGTTAATAATAACTTAAAATAATATGTTTTTTTAATTTTCAAAGAGAAGATGATATGAATAGCTTCTATAAAAAGTGATTTGTTATAGATAAAAAAAATCACTTATATATCAAAATAATTTGAAACAAAATCCACCTTCAGTTTGAAAATTATAATCTAAACGAGTTACACTTCCAAGCACTATACTCTCAAATCGCTTTCCAAGTGGCCTAGTGACTAGTTTAATGACTTTGCTTTTTCTTCTTTTGTTTGTACCGGAAAAAAGGTCACATTGCTTTGGGACATCTTTGGGACACAAAGTTCAAATTTTACTTTGTGTATTGCCATGCTTTTTGACATGAAATAGATATTTTGTGGCCATACATCCTTCATAAAGTATGTTATTTATTTCCAAACAGTCATCAGGCTATGCATGATTCAATTTCTTTCACCATTGATAATCATTTCTTGTCCTCCTAAGGTTTGCTTTTGTGTTTAGGCATTTTTAGGCACCCACAGTAAATAAAGTTCTGGACCACAACTGTTATTGTATCCATGCACCATTCACTTCATCAAAGAAATGTTTTTGTAGCATCATTGATAGACACCTAAACCGACATCTCATTAATTATATACAAATAAGTTTGAATTTCAGTTATATTAAGTGTTGAATGTGATATAAGCTAATAATAGATGAAAAATGATACTAGAGAGGTATTATGCTGATTCAACATTTATATAATTGAAATTTATACTTATTTATACATTATTCATTAGATGTGATTGAGTAATTAGTTGAGTTATCTAAATTACTATGTCCAAAGGATAGATCTGATTATCAATCTAGAACCAAGAAGTGGAAGATGCAGTTGCTGATGTGGGACCTCAGTCAAGAAGGCCTGTTCAGAAGGTTTTCAAAGCGAGTAACGATATTTTCAAACTCTAGTACTCACGTTCCCTCCTCCATAGCCAACTGAAAAATAACTAATCCTGAAGACGGTGCTTATTTTGATTTTCTATGTTACAATATGTGGTGAATGTGAAGTTTCTTTTATCTATGGACATCACAAGCCTAGAAAATGTGCTGAAAAATATCAAAAGGTAATAGAAAATGGTAGGCTTGAGGGGTTCAAGTAATATGTACGAGATTTGGTCAAACCTTATTGCAATCAATTTCAGAAGAAAAAAAAGTGGGAGGCAGTTATTTTTATTATTACCAAATACCAACTCCTAGAACTTTCCATCAATTAATTAGGAGATGAATTATTAAGTTGAACATGCTAGAGAACTAGTAGGAACAACCCATAAAACAGACCACAAACGGTGCACACACATGCATACACATCAATGATGGAAACTATGAAATTGCTTGAATTATCTTGAGGATCACTCATGCTGGTGCTTTGGCAAGGCCGGATGGGAAATCCAGCACCACAATGTTCTCAACAGCAGGTGAGAATATTTTAGAGAACTCAGCATGATCTGGGTGGCTCTGAAATGCATGAAATCCTCTTTCCCATTGAATGTCATCAAGAAGGCATGAGTGAAACCTTGCCTCAGCATATCATGGCCTTCAGTGTCCTTTCCCCTGTTAAGACAAATACAAGCACATGATAATGTAAATTACATGAGAACTCTGTACTAAGGCTAAATAAAATTGATCGGAATTCTCTATAAACCCTCAATGAAACTGGAAACATGCCTTAATCCCAACTTCGAGCTGCCCTTCCCCTCAACCTATGCTTTTGAGTATAAAACAAATATTAGGAATTCTATGATACCCAAAATAGACTAAAGAATTATAGTCATCATACAATCTTTGATTGGTTGTGATTGATGTTATTTGCTAAATCATGTAAGTGCTTCAAGCTTTTGATTTCTAGAACTACTTTATCATCCAATATACAAGGTGATCATGACTAAATCATTTAAGGGAATGATCATGACTGTCTTGAATTGAAACAAAGAAAAAAAAGGAAAGGAAAAAGAAAAAGAAAACGCTAACTCATACCATTCAAAGGACTTGACAAGCTCAATCCCTGTGACCATTTTCTCCAACCCTTCAGTGAGCTCTTCAACTGCCACACCATTCTTGAACTTAACAATTACAAAGTGATTGAATGCCCCCATGTGTGTCAACTATAGCAACATCTATGAACCAAAAAACCACGGCACTAGTAGCCAAATATATATGCACAAAAACCTTACAATATATGCACAATTTGGCCGTCAACCCTCACAGTCCCTATCTGTCCACTTTCAAAGATTCTAGTAACTCATTTCACCACCACTCTGTTGGTGATAATCAATTACCACACTGAGCTCTAGGAGACTGCATCACCGGCTTAACATAAGGAGTGGCACTGCTTTCATATATGTATAGACCCACCAGTGAGCAACATCTTCTCCCAATCCCACAGTAAAAATTGTCTGGCGCAGTTGTTTGCACATGAATGACAGCCTTTGGTGTCTTTTCCCTCTATTATAAGTTTTGACTATGTTGCACGGATACTGGTCACTAGAATCGCATAAATCAAATTAAAAAAATGTAAAATATAATTAGGAGTGTTTCTAAAAATATCCATCGGTATCTATCCAATACAATACATATCCAATATGGTACGTAGACTATCTTAAAGTATCCGTGAATAGTTCATGAGTCATGGATTGGCCTCACTCAAAGTCAGAGAACATTATGATAATATATGGCAGACCCTTTCCTTCATTCATTAGCATTTTTTCTGTTTGCATATGAGAAAATTATTGAGCTTTTCTCTATGTCCTTGCCATGTGCACCACCAAGGTAAATTATTGAACTTATAATATAGGACAACATGATGAAAAATGATTTCTAGACGTCGAGAAAGACAAGAGATATTATTCATTAAAAGTATATTTTTCTTATTTATTACAAATATAAAATGATATGAGAATAGTGTAACAGAAATAATATTGTGAGTTCTTCGTCGCATACTGCATGGTACTCATCGTTTAGGAATCTTGGCATCACTAGGCGAATAAACAATAATGATGTCTGAGTGACGTTCATCTATTAAAACAATTTCAGGTTGCTACTTGCTAGACATGCTTTTCACACAAGTTATTTAATTCGAAATAGTACTATGTGTTCAATTTTTAACTTGCTCACCACAAAAATTGTATTATAATACAATAACTCCATTGGATTTGAGCCCTGGGTGCCCAATTGCCTCAAGAAGTGAGAGGAAAAGCTTTGCTGCACTTGTAATCCCAGGTGACCCGAGTAGAGATTACCTTCACTGGTACGATATTTATGGTTTTGACAAATCTATAATCTATCTATAATAATACTAACAATAATAATACTAATATTTCAGACTCTTATAAAGAAAAAATTTTCAAGTATCATAACGAAAATGATTTAGGGTCCATGATTTTTAACAAGTTAATTATTAATTATTTTTTTGAAAAAATAAAACTGCAATTATTACATCTGTAACGCCTTAATTTTTACTGTCATTAGGAATTACCGAATTACCGTAGGTAAATATTATATAAAATTTGAGACCAAACAATCCTTAATAAAGGAATATAACGTTAGAAGAGAAGTTAGGAGCAATTCGTGCAAGTATTGCAAACCCCAATTTTCTGTACGTGTAAAATGACCAAAATGCCCTGAGGTTATTTTACTAGAAATGAGGATCGTGGGCCCCACCCGTCCTCAAGGGGATGTTTTGATGTTAATAAGGGATTGTTTGTGTTATGTGTGTTAATAGAGGAGAAGAATCCTAATTTTGAGCTTCAACACGCGAAATGACCAAACGCCCGCCCGTTTTAACAAATTGCATGCCGACTTAGCCCGAACCTCACTAAAATGTTTTAAAAGGTGTTTTTAAGCCATGATTAACCATTGGTTAAGCTCGGGTGGTCTGGGCAATTTTTAAGTAAAATGACCGTTTTGCCCTCTTTGTGAGTTTTACAAATTTTGAGATTTTTGATTCGTCTAACGAAACCTAAGCAATATTAGGCTCAAATTAAAGCTTATTAAATTCTAATTATTAATCTAGAGTCAAAATTATTTATTTAAATTGATTAGAACCTAAAATTGCTTTAAAACACTCAAATTGCTTACTAATTCACCTAAGCCCTTAATTGCAAATTCTCTAATTTGCATGAATACCTTGCCTACACCTAAATAATACATGGAACACACAAATTTCTCCTCCTTGGGCTGTAATGCACGAAATTATTGATGTCATTATGCATCAGAATAATTGCCCAAAGATACACTAAAACAAAATGCTAAAAATTCCCTAAAACATGGCATAAAACATGCCTTAAACAAGGAATGATTTTCCTCCCTTTGTTTCCCATGAAAATCCATCAGTCTTCCTCCTTCATTTGTCCATTTATGAGCTTCAAAATCTCTATAAATAGGCATGCTTGAAGAGTGTTAGAAGCCTTGCTCATAACTTACACAATTCTAGTTCTTAGAAGCACCAAAAGCTTTCTTTCTTCCTCCTCCTTGGCTGAATTTCTTCAGTTTTCAAAGAGATTTTCTTCCATTTCACTCAAAGAAACCAAGTTCTCTTCCTTTCCTTCAAATCAGATTAGGTAGGGAGTTGTTTTTAAGTTTATTTTATGCTTTGCTAAGTTTGTTTCTGGTTCAAAATGATGATTTCATGGATTTTCTCTAGTTTTTCCATTTGGTTTTCTTCTTCCTTTTTCTTTGAACAATTCAGCCATATGGCCTAGGTGGGACTAAGATGATGGCTTGATGATGAGGACCTTGAAGGTGGGTTGTGAATCCATCACAAGTTAGGCCTCTAAAGCTTGAAAGTTCCACTTGATGCAAAACTTTAAAGAATGATGTTTTTATGATGATTTTATGATCTTGAGTTTATAATTTGAAAGATGTATTTCTCACTTTGTCTTGTTAAGATATATATATTAAATTTGTATTTCTATAAAGTCTTGAAGGAGCTCTAGTAAAGAAATCAAATGAACTTGCATCCATGTTTAAGTTTATGTCTTGCATAATCATGTTTACTTTCTATGTCATCACTAAAATTTCAAGAATGAATAAATGGACTTGCATACTCATGTTTAAATTTCCAAGTTTGCATTTCATGTTGTCACTTAATCTCTAAAGATAATAAAGAAGTTGCATCTCATATTTATTTTATGTTCTCACTTTATTTTATAATGGCTAAAAGAATCAACGCATGACATGTTTATTTTTATGTCATCACCTAAAGATCCTAGAGCTCAAAGACTTGCCCAAGTATCACAAGCAAAGAAATAAGATTATTGGAGTTAAAGAATTGATTCTTTAAGAAGTCTTGAGATTGGAGCTTAAAAAGATGTAATAATAATTCTCTCTCCCTTCACCGATCCATGCGGATTACCGCTTGGTTTCTTAAGATTCTCTTCTCCTCCACTTGGTCCTATCCGGACTATCTTTTAGTCCTTGCATCATGTTTAATTTTCAAGTCATCACCTTAAATCTTAAAGATAAAGAAATGGATTTGCATATCATGTTTATAATTCCAAGTTATCACCTTATAATGACAAGATTAAAATGAGGTTGCATAGCATGTTTATGATTCTAAGATATCACATAAATCTCTTAAGCTCAAGACTTGCTCCTTTTATCTTAAGTGAGAATTTTAATTATGAAGATTCTTTCAAAAAGAATTAGTTTCTAAAAGAGTTTTAAAGCTTTGCAAGGATTCTACGGGAAACTAATATTTTATGTTCACTTAAAATGTGATTTTATACAATTATATGAGGTTCATGATTCGCTTTGATATGAGATTAGTACCAATAAATGATGATGATTTAATATATTTGAAGTTGTGATAATTATGGTTTATTGCTAAAGGAATGATTCTATGCATGTTAGAGATAAAACTAGCTTCCTAAACCGTAAAAGCAAGATTTCTAGAACTTTAGAGAATGAAATTTATGCATTCTTTTAGAGCCTTTAGTGACCTTAAGAACCAGATATTATTATGTTTAGATAAGGGAGCTTACTGTGAAAATTTTAGATGACATCTTTTGATGCTTTGGAATGTCAGTTATATGATGATGTAATGCCTACTGAGAATTTGATATTATTGAATGATTTCATGGCTTGCATGTTATAATTGCTATTGCAAACAATGAGAATGTTCATGCATCTTGATGATTATGATATAACATGCTAAGACTTAATGGTGACTTAAACTCATGAGGAAATGATCCTTTGGACCCATCAGACTATAGGTGGTGAAAAGGTGATCTTGAGAAAATGATCATTTAAGACCCATCAGACTAGAGGTGGTGAAAAGGTGATTCTTGCCCCCTAGCCCGTTCTCTCAAAAGGGTAGAGTTGGAATTTTAACTTATCAAAAGGGATAAGTATATGCTAGTGACGACTAGTAAGGTATGAGCTCATAACCTAGATTACTCCCAAAAGGGTGGAGTATAGGGTGGCCCCAAGGAAAATAATGATGATGATGACAAGATTTTAAGTCACCTAGGACACTAAAGGAATGAAATATGTGCACCATGTCTTGTGCATAGCTATTATGGTATGATGTTCTTCTTGCATAGCATTTTATGAGATGATGATGGGAAATATGATGTTCTTCTATGCATAGTATTTATGATATGATGATGAGAAATATGATGTTCTTTTATGCATAGTATTTATGATATGATGATGAAGAATATGATGTGTTGATACAAGGAAAAGTTCATTATAAACATGACATGCTAAGTTTATGATGCATTATAAGACGCATGATTAAACCGACGAACCTCGGTAAAGTATATTTTCGAACTTAATAAATCAATCTTAGCATGCTCACTATTTCATAATAACCCGAGGTTCCTGGGGACGATGATGATGACACAATGCATCATGAGGTGAGTACCCTACTGAGATTCTTTTTATAAGTTTCTCACTCCCTCTATTTTTCTTTCCATCTCGTCTTCAGAAAAAGGAAGCGTTCGTGAATCACATTGAGGCTGTCACCGGTAGCTGAACTTGATCCCTAGTTTCACTCGTATATTTCAGATATCTATCCCTATCCTTGGAGTGTTATTACTAGGTGTCATTAATGGATGTCCTTCCATCCATATATTATTTATGTTTTGTTAGATTGCCTACACTTATTCTGTTGGTAGGCAAACTATCTTTGTGTTATGTAATTATGGATGTTATATGATGGAGCCAATATGATGTGTTTTTTTTTTATGCTATATCTGTTATTCGCTTTATTTCGATTATTGTTCACGTTATGTGCGGCTCACATTTTCAATTATGTTTAAAAAAAAATGGCTCGTAATTTCACTAAGTATTTTCAAAGTATGATGAAAGAACTGAAGCAAAAAGTAAAGTCTAGTAATTAATCAGATACAACCTAGGTGTATTGGGTTAATTATTAGGGTGTTACACATACTATTAGAATATCATTGACAATCATTAATATTTAATAGTAGGACTACACTACAAAAATTAAATATCTTTAAAACTTATCGGCATTTAATTAAATCTATAATCTATAATACTAATATTCAAGACACATTTGGAGTAAAGTTTTCCATGTCTGCTTCCAAAGTAATTTATGACCCACAATTTTCATAATTTTAATAATTAATAATTTTATAAAAAAAATCATAATCGTAATTGATGGTATCAGAATACTTAAGAAGGGGGAATTGAATTAAGTATTCCTTTAAAAATTTTCTACACACTTAACATGTAAGTTAAAATGTTCAACTCAATGTCTCCTGTTATTGCAGGAAATTTTATCACAAATAAGGTAATAATGGCTTGCAAAGAGAACAATTAGAAGATAATGTGAATACTTGGTTTTAGTATACTGATCAAAACCGTTTTATTAAAGATGGTGTTGAAGCTATTTCACAAAGTCGACTCTCAAAGGATTTTAATGAAACTTGTAATTTTTGAAGAATGAAGTTTAAAACGATTTGGTTTTGCAAGTTATATCAACTTTAAAAGCACTTGATTAAGTCTTTAAGCTTTAGTTTCATAAAAGGCAGATGTAATATGATAATTAACAGATATGCACTTATAAAGAGGAAGAGATAGAGAAGTTGACACGAGTATTTTATATTAGTTTGGATTTCTAACTTAGATTTACATTTAGTCCTTACCCTCCTGAGTATGTCCACTATCAATTTGCACTATCAGGACAAACATTGAGTATTCTTTTCCCAAGCCTCTCCAAACTCTTACCCAAGTAGTCTTTTCAAAGAGCATCTCCAAGCTTATCGAAGTTGTATTTTTAATGAGCCCTCCAAGCTCAATCAATCAGCTTATATCTCACAAGATAAAACCTTACAATAATAGTTTCTGAATAAAGTTTGTTATTTCACTCTCAAAAAGAATATTACACACAGTACAATAGCTTTCTAAATACTCTTAGAACAATAAGGTGGCAAATATTACAAGTTGAGGGAAGAGGAAAATGCTTTGGCTTTGAATTTTGAATATGTAGGAGTATAGTTTCGGTTTCTATTTATTTCCTCTGTTTTTTTTGTTGTCTTCCAAGATTACCTTTTATAGGAGGATGAGAGTTTTTTGACCGTTTGATGATAGTTGGTGAGATGAAGCACATGCCTTCTAATGTAGTCCTTCCTTTATGATGAAGGAGGCGCTATTCCTTTTTGTCTTTGTTGTTGTGAGTTCAAACATATAACCAGAAAGGAAATGCCCATTTAAGCATGTGAGAGAGATCCTTTATGATGACTTGTTTGCTTTTCAGAATATCTGAGAACAGCAACATACATTTCTTGGTTACTCCAACAAGCAACCATCATGAACTTCAACCTTTGCCATTTTTGGCAAAAACTTTTTAGTCTTTGGTCCTAGTGTTCTGCCTTTTAACACCATTCAGCTAGTATGCCAGCTTGATACATTGGTTTGCTCAGAAGCAAGACCATTTAACATAAGATAACAAATCTAAATATAGAACTGAAACACTTAACAAATTAATTAGAAAGTTTGAGAAATGTTAACTTTCAAAGCATATTAAGATTAATATAATTATACAAAATGTTTTATCATCACATTAGGAATAATATAATTACACATAGTGTTTTGTCATCATATTAGGATACATAAACCAACAGGAATTATTATATATCATTAGAATATTATTGAAGATTATCGTCATTTAATAGTATAATTGCATTGCAATAATTAAAGAATGATTTTTCAGATATTTTCCTGTAATTCAAATTTGAGCATTCCATTTTTATTTAAATTCATGAAATTAGCGTTTGGAAATCAGTTAAGAAAATTTTTGGTTACATTATTAATTAGTGACCAACACAATAAGCATGCAGGAATTTCTATGGGAGCATGCATGTTTGGGAACTTGTAGAAGATGAGATCTTATATGACCAAAGAATATTAAGGAATTAATGTATTTTTTAAATTGTAATTTGAATTTTTTATCAATGATTTTAATATTATATATCCAAATTTTAAATACAAATATTGCATTTTTTAGCATAAGCTGGGAGGTTCATATTGTTATAAAAATTTTTTTGGTCTTTGTGTATTTTTCTATCCTAAGTTCATAGCTAAAGAATTTATTTTTAATTGAAATTAAAAAGTTACTTAATTCAAATGCAATGTCTTTGAAAGAGTTTAAATCCATGTCATACTCAAATGATGTTAGCTCCAGAACCCTTTGAAGGTTTGTAGCTTAAGTTTTGGGTGACAACAAAGTAAATTTTGTCAAAATATTTTGAAGAAATGACTAACATTTCAATTGAGGTTTTGTAGTGCTTAACATGATTAGTTCTCGTAACATATAAGTTTAATTAATGACATGTTTTTCATAATATCACAATTTAACATGATTAAGATCTCATTCATAGAGATTCATAGTTTTAAATAATGTGAAAAATAGTTCAGAAAGTAAGTTGAGATATTGTAGAGACACAAGAAAGCAATATCAAGCGTCAAAACCAAGTATAGAGCTTCAAGTATTTAAGTCAGAAAGTAAAATATCCATTGGAGAAATCAAACTCTTAAAAGTATATCATGATCATAATCTTCAATCAAGATGGATATCAACTCTGAAGACATTTTGAATGATGAAAAAATCCTTATCAAGCTTAGAGTTAAGCAAAGAAGATCAATTCGAATATCAGAGTTAAGCAAGTTGAGATACGAAGATACATAAGAAAGTATACGTTATTTAGAAACCGTGTTGAGTTTATAGAAATGAAGGCAAATTTGAATTTCAAATTTAGTCAACTTTTAGAAAAGAATTGACTGTGACACATTGCTTTTGTATTTTGGTCAAAATCCTCATCTTCTAGAAGAAAAAGTTCAAAAACCACGTTTAGAAAGTAAAAGTTTTTTTTTCCCTGAAACTCATTTCAGAAACCACAATTGACAATAATTTTACAGCTACAAGGATGGCTCTATCACAACTCAATTGCTCTTCTAGAGGACAGTTCCTAGGACAAAAAAAGATCAACAAAGAGGAAGGAAACTAAAGAGGAAATGATCATATTTGAAATCCAAGTATAAAGGATGAGGTCTTTATTCAAGAAGAGACTTTTGCACAACTAACACTAAAGATATTCAATACGCTCTAAAGTTCATCTATTACTTCTTGTATTCAATTTCTATTACACAAAGCCTTCTTTCTTGATTTTATTAGATAACATTTTCTTCTTAGAAAAAATTTAGAAATAAGTTTCTCAAGTTTAAAGATCAAACACTGTTGCATTCTTAGAAAAACTTGAGTGTTTTTTATTGAGGGAGAACTAAAACCAAAACTGTGTACCCTGATCTAGTAGTGATCAAAGTGAGGTTAGCTTAAAGAGGCTAGTAAAAAAACTACTTGGTGTGAAAGTAAATTGAAACTACTACTTATTGAAAATAGCTTGAGAAGGCTATACAAAGACTATCTCACTTTCTCAGATTGAGAAATAGTGTTTAGTGAAACTCAACAAGGTTGTTTAGAACTGGATGTAGGCAATGTTTGGCCAAACAATTATAAAATTCTGAGTTATCTCTCTCTCTCTCTCTCTCTCTCCCTTATCATTCAGCATTTTTGTTAGTTGGTATCATGTGTTTCTTTAAAATGATTTCAAATCAGTTTATGAAGTTCTGAGTTTTTACTTGGTTTAGAAAGTCACTTTCTAAAGCATACTAACAATAATTTTCACTGTCTTCAAGTGAATTACTTGATAGGCTTTGTTTTAGTATTTCAAAAACTAAAAAGAAGTTTGAAGCATGGTTCAAACCCCCTTCTGTACTACTTTCAACCTACAAATGATTCTCCATTCAATTAATTTCAAAGTCATTTCTTAGCTGAAGAGCTAGAATATGACAAAGAACAATTGTCTGATGACTTAAATGATACTTATCTTCAATGAATGAAGTTCATATGATAATTTATAATAATACAATGGACTCAAAACCCACTAAGAAATGAGGTTTTTATTTTGTATACGTTATAGAGGAATTGAAAAATATTCATTTGGAGAATATTTACTAAAATGATATAGAAGGAAATGATTAAAATCATGTAAATTAAATTAATTAAATATTTTTATTAATTAGAAAGTATATTTTTATGTTTTATAAATTAAATATTTTAATTTAATAAAAATACATAAATGGCTAGAGATGATAAAAAAATTGTCGTAGTGGGTACTCACGAAAATTACCTGAAAAAAAGATGAGAATATTGGATCACATTTCGTCTTTACTGAATAGGGCGGAATCATCGTTTGTTATGTGGGGTTGGGACAAGGAATAAGGTCCCTAGCCCATGGAGATTTGTCATTCTCCATTTATATAAATTATTTAAATATCCACATTATATATATACAAGAAAATCTTGGCACACATCATTTTTTAATTATCTTTATTGAATTTGCATTATGTATGTATTTTCAATTTTAATTAGGATTATATTACATTAGTAGTATTTGTTACATTAGTAGTATTTGTTATTTTGCATATTTGTGTTTCGAATATCAAAATACTTTTCAATTTTTCTATTTTTGAAATTGTTTTAATAAACTAGCGAATACCCATAGGGATTTAAATCTCCATGGGAAATAGGGAATAGGGACCCACAACAGGGATAATGATGGGGATGAAGGGCAAAATTCTATACAATGACAAAATGCGGAGGCATGTCCCCTCTCTTATGGAAACCTATTGTCATCCCTATTAATAGTATATGATATTCTAAATATAGCCACCTATTCCATTTTATTAATCATTAATTTCAACTATCGAAACATGTAAATTTTCATAAAATAGGCTTTTATTATTAGTTAAAGGTCGTCCACCAAAATTTTTTCAATATTATAAATATGATATTCAAAATAAGATATAAAATAGAATGACTTATTTTAGATCTATACTCATTTATATTTTATTCATTTATTTAATTATTAACTTATTTTCAAAATAAGTTTATATACTCAATTTTCTATAAGATGTATTTAAATAAATTATTATTTATTTTTAATAATGGTTAATAAACTATTTTTTATTATTATCTTGTACATTACACGGGTCAAACGACCAATGAGGACATATTTCCAAAAAAAAAAAAACATTGTAAGAGCCGGAGAAAAATAGTGACTTACTTTAATTTTACCCATTCATTGACTTTCAAAAAGCAATAATAAAATTAAGAATGAACTATTTAATGTCATTTTAAAGAGTGTGACTATTTTTTAATTGGCTCTGGTCTACTTGTTACACCCTTTAATACAAAATATCATGTGGTTGCAGTTGGAAAAGAAAAGCATATTTGAATCAAGAGACACGCCCATGAATTATTAAAAGCTTTGGTCAACAGATCCGAGTTCCCATCTCTCCCCCTCACAATCTCTCTATTGTTGGTAGTTTTCTCCAACCAGAACTAGAACATCATCTTGAGTTTGTGAGATCCCTAGTGACATAAATAAAAGTACATGAAAATGTTTTTGAGAGAGAGAGAGAAAGTAAGGAGGACTGGGGGACAGAATGAACAACTTGGCATGATCTCAAGTTTCAATAGCTTAAATGAAGTACAAATTGCAAAGGCTAGAAAAAAATTCCTGAGCTAAAGATGAGATCATGTTACATTTATTTTCGATTAAATTTCATGATCTTTTAGTTTCGATTAATTAAATTGCGTACTACAACAATTACTTCTAAGTCTTATTCCACAAGATGAGATCGATGGCATGCCTTTACTATTAAATTATGTAGTGAGAAAAAAATAGGAGAACTAAAGAGAAAGAATGGATGGGGAACGGCATGGGGGAATCTCTGTGACAGACAACATGAAACAGCGCACAAGGGGCATCATGACTTTCTCTTGTTGAGGTACAGGTATGAGGGCATAATGTTTTGGTCACGGACCCCAAAGGTTGTGGTCCTGGGCATGCTCTACCTTCCTCATTATGAGTGAACACTCAAGCTTGCTTATGCTAAACGTAAGGATTGCTTGTATGTAACTCCATCTATACCAATCAAACTATAAAAAGTAATAACAAAGATTAGAGAGAGAGGACAAAAAAAGGGCTAAATTGTGGCTATGTGCTGCATTATTAAAAGCAACTTCTTGAAATTGAAATTAATTAGTTGGTACCAATATATATGTACAAGAAATCAAGAGTAATTTTAGTTGATATTATAGGGGAAGAAGGAGAGAAAAGAAACCCTAAAAAGGTAAATGTGAATGCATGCTTCTTGTGAATTTCCTGTGTTATAAAGAAGGCATATGCTAACTTTTCTTTTCATTGACAGTTTTTAACTTTCCCAAACAAATTGGAATAAATCAGATTCCTGCAAAATTATATATATGTGTCTCTCAACAAATTCCGCTGCACTGCAAATATAGATCCAAGAGTAACATAAGCACTTCAGCTTGCCCACCAAGCTTGCTGAATTTGGCAAAGATATGCCTTCACTACAGTAACTTGGAATTCCTTCACCCTTTTGTTTAGTTAACAAGTAGGCCACGTAGCTAGCTAGCTTATCATGTCCATTATATTAGGTCTCTACTTTAGGAAAGGTCGTGGTGGTAGCTTAGTGACTAGAGATCCATGGTAGGGACGGTTGAATTAAATCCATCTCTTATGATTAACCAACTATATCCATGTGTCATAAGTTTATAACGTTGCAAATAGGTGTCTGACTCCTCGAGGTTCTTATCTGGTGGAATTTGGAAGAATAGATGTACATAATCTTACTTCTGCAAGCAACCAGAATTTGAATCCATGAGCTCCATATTACAAAGCAGAAACTTACAAATGCATTAAGGCTCGCCCACAAATTTATACCGTTGCAAAAACAACTTTAATTTGTAAGTGATCCTATTCAATTTATTCATTTTTTTCCTCTTGATCTGGAGAATGTAGTTCTGGTGGCTTAGAAAACGAGTTGGATCCAATTGTATTCTTCTTTCTCTTTTGATGCTATGCTAAACATGAGTGGCACTAAGATTCCAAAGGATGATCTGCAACTAAAACGCAACGTGAGGGTGACAATTCAAAAGGACAGAATGGAATCAAACTGAAAAAGAAAAATTCTTGTGTCCTGGCCTTATGTAATACCAAGAAATTCTCTCTACAAAATAAAAGGTCCATCTGGGGCATCTTTTACTGACAAAGTTGGTGAAATTCCATTTGAACTTTCTTTTGACGCATAACACACGCGGTGGCCACGGAGTTTTAGAGTCTTTCCTCTCAGTTTCTTGATGAAACTTGAAGGAAGCTGTTACCCATTAGCGGGAATATTGGAAACTCATAGAGTTGGACCAGCTAGCGAGGCCATGAATTAGTCCTTTTTTTTTTTATCAACTTTTTATCAGGGCCCTATGGACTAGGTGAATTCAAACTTTAAACCGTGTTATACTTGTTTCAAAAGCAATACTAATATATCAATAAAAAAATGGTTACTACTAAAATATGCTGCATCTGCATAACAAGTTTGAACTGATTAGAATGATAAAGGGACGCGGCAGAACTACCATAATTTCTCAAGTGAATATAATTTTTTTGTGCTTTTGACAAAACCAAATTTGTCTTAATTTGGCATGCTTTTATTTTTGTTACCTTAAGCTGGAGAAAACCAATTGTAGTATCTTAATGAAAATTATATTATAAGACCAATATGAAGGAAAGGTTCATGTTGATCCATGAAATTGTATGTGTGATTCACTTTAATCCATGAATAAAGAAAACATCAACTTAGTTCCTGAAATTATAAAGATTGATGTCAAACTCCGTGAATATTAGTATAAGGACTAAAATTCAATCATTTTTTGCAATTTTAATGATTAAATTAATATTTTCTCAATTTCAAGAATTAAAGTGAATTACAAATACAATTTTGGGACCAAAATGAACCTTTACAAGACCAATAATTTTATGTAGGCATAGAGAATTGAAACACTGCATGTCTTCACAAATACTTAAAAGTGGGAAGTAACCTAATTATGAAAATTGTTAGTTTCCTTAAGCATTCTGTTTCTCTTCCATGGGAGCTAAAGCTCATAAATTGAAGTTAGTTATCACAGTTGTGATGCAAGATAAAGCATAAATATAATAGTGGACATGAAAAATTAAATCTTCCAACGTGTTTTATTCACAAAAATAGCTTTCAAATTAAAACTAATGTCATATAAGAATCAATCATCCAGAAAAAGCCGTTCTCTGGACTATATACATAGGGTAATACACTGAATAATCCAATTTTGGGTTTGTTTTAACATTTACGGTTGTTGAACTACTAAACAATCCTATACTATTAATGTTCTGAAGTCACATGGAGCTCAAGGAGTATAATTTCCTTTAAAGGAACTTCGGTTTTAAATATGGTATTCAATGCCATGGCTGTATGGTTAACTTCAGCCACTACGACTATATGGACCACGCCTTTTATGGGGGAGGGTTTCGGCTGCAGTTACAGGTGGCAAACAATATCCACAGTATGAAATAGATATTCTTATGTCAAATTTCACAGTACAAGATCATGTATAATATAATATTTTACCTTTAATTTTTTAATGTGACATATCTTATTTAAATCCTATATTTGGAATCAATAGTGAGAGATCATATATGACTTTATTATATGAAATTTTGATATGAAGGATCCATTCTCATACACATTATGGGGATAACTAATTTTAATTACTTGTCTATATAGAAAATTATATTTTCTTGCTTTGTACCCATTATCAATTAATGCATTGGTTATTATATTAAAAACATTAAAAAGAAATATAAGACAATAATGTTCTATAAAATTAATGTATTGATTGATGAATAATATAAAGTAGAATTTTTTTATTACTTCTTACTGTTGATAACTTAGAACTTTTTGTCTATATATGATGTCCATGTAATATATAAAAGTAAAACATCAAGGTAACGAACTTTTTATGCTATCAATAATAATGCTAACTGCTAAGTATTTCCTCAGTTATACGCTTGTCAGAAGGATATTACTCACATGATTTGCATACTTGCTATGATTTCTGAGAGAGGAACATGGGGAAAAAATATAATCAAAATGAAATCAAATTAACACATCAATTGGCTATAGACGAACAAAGGGAGTCATCAGAGGAGATTATTTGTCTCTTTTAAATTAAATTTAATGCATGTTTGTTTGCATATGCCAATTCATCTGTTCAGAAGTGACAATAGACATTATTCAGATGCTACTTGCAATAGGTGATGCTGAAAAGAGATTAAGCCGTAATTATTTAGTTGTCGATATGGGCTTCATCCTACATCCAACTCAGGAGTGACAACTAATACTCAATCCAGACAAAGGAAACAGTTAGAGGAAAGAAATATGATAACAGGAAAAAAAAAACATAGACAAAGTCAATGGACCTAAATTCTCAAGTAAAATCTTCCATTTTCTTTATATAGTTATAGTATAAAACTTCCTAGCCAAGATCCAAATGTAATGACTTTGTGTAGGAGTCCTCATCCATTTTGAGAATCATGCAACGTAGCACTACTATTCATCCCCTGTGATCTTTCTGTTTTGCTATTGTAACAAATCAACTTGTTTAAAGTTCATATTCTCCTTATATCTAGTACTTCAATATAGGTAATAGAATTGTGTCTCCATTATGTATATTCTTGTAAAGTGTTCAAATTATATCAATTTGAATTCACTTTCTCTATATGGTATTAGAGCTAATTGCTTAACATCCCTTTTTTGGGTCCTAATGGCCACCACTACCAACTTCACTAATGCTTTTTCACTGGCCATCATTGAACTCAACATTGCCGATCTACTTCCCATCAAACTCAATGCTCCAACAATTAGACCTGGCACAAAGAAATTACTTTACTTCTCTCTGCTAACAAGATTTATAGCTATGTTACTGGGACTACTACATGTCCCCCTGCCAAACTACGCACAGGCAATGCTACTGTTGCTAATCTTGATTTTGATCATTGGACACATCAAGATCAGTATGTGTTTCTCGCTCTATTGGGCTCTTGTGGTCATGATGTGCAAATTGTTATGTCCTCTGTGACTTCTTCAACTAACGCTTGGGCGAGGTTGACCAAGGCCTTTGCCAATCAATCTCCTACGCGCATCATGTCTCTCGAAGTGCATCTTGCTTCCATCACGAAAGGAACATCAAGTGTAAGTGATTATTTTAGATCCATAAGAATTATTGTTGATGATCTTGCTCTTATTGGTCATGTAGTTGATGATCTTGACCTTGTTATTGCCATTCTCAATGGCCTTTGTCCTTCATTTAGTGAATTTAGTGCTTCAATCCGCACCCGTGACTCTCCCTTGTCATTTGATGAGTTGTACGACAAACTTGTCGATTATGTCTAGTGATCAAATGACAAACTATCAGGTTGGTTCTCTGCCTTGCCCTCCCCCATAGCTGGCCTTTGTGTCAAATGAATGTAAATAATGCCTTTCTTCATGGTGCTATTGATGAGGATATTTACATGCTTCAGCCATCCTGGCATTACTCACTCACAGTATCCAACTCATGTCCACAAGCTTAAAAAAGCGGCCTTGTATGGTCTAAAACAAGCCCCATGAACTTCGTTTCATTCACTTCAAATTTTTTTGATCGCTTATGGCTTTATAAACTCCAAGTTTGTTGCTTCGCTATTTATTTATCATAAAGGAAGTCTGTTGGCTTACTTCTTAATATATGTTGATGATCTACTTCTTACTGGAATGACTCATCCTTCATCACTTCCTTTAAATCATCCCTTGCACAACAATTTTCATTAAAGGATGTCGGTGCACCTAGTCACTTCCGTGGCATGGAGATAATCTTAACTTTTGAATTTTGTTTCTCTCAGCATCACTATATTTGTGACATTCTTCATTCTTCTCAAATGCAAGATGCAAAACCGATCTCAACTCCTTTATTCACATCTTGTGATTTAACTCCAACAGCTTACACCCTTTGAAGTAATGCTACTAAATTTCGTTGGTGTATTGGTTCCCTCCAATATCTTGCTTTGACACGACCTGACGTCTTTCTCTATCAACAAATTGTCTCAATACATGTAAGCTCCCACCACAATTCACATGCAAGCTCTCAAACGTTCTTCAGGACCTCAAGGGAACCATTGCACATGGCCTTCATTTAACTCTAGCCTTTGATTTATCCATCATTGTCTTCTGTGATTCTGATTGGGTTGGTGACACTTTGGACCGCAAATCCACTGCTACATATATTATCTACTTGGGTCCCAATGCCATCTCATGGTCATGCAAGAAGTAACCCACCATTGCACGATCTTCTACCGAGGCTGAGTATGGCACCATTGCTTTGTTAGCTCCAACCCTTCAGAAAGCTTTAATGCAATATGTTTTGAGTAACAATGAAACCAATTCAAAGAAAATATTTTGAAGAACAACTAATGTCTTTCTTAAGTTTCTTGTCATAAGCATAGAGGTTATTTCCGAATTACATAACATAAACTTAAAGCGAGAATAATTTCAATTTGCATATGCAAACATGATTTATCTCATATAAAGAGATTGAACTTAATAGAAGTGAATATTAGATCGTGCAAAGTATGCATACATGCCTTTTGGATAAAAAGATATCAAAGACAAGTACAGGAAACCAAGTTTTGGGACTTCAGAAAGTAGTATGAGACTTCAGAAAGTACACATGAAATGAAGATATTCATCAATCTCTAGAAGCCAATGTGTTCCACTATCTTCAATCATCATGATTGCAAATCTTTCAACATCATAAAGCTTGGATTGGAGATCTGAAGACCAAAGATTCATCAAGGGACTGATTCTGCACTTCAGAAAGCTCACTTCACTGGAGCATTGAATGTTACTAGAAAAAGAGAAATTTGAATTTTTAAAATTCAAATTTAAAGTCAAACCCTTCAAACTGATGAGTCATATTTTCTGCCAATTTAGTCAACAACCTCAGTTTCTAAAAAGGAGTTCAGAACCACGAATCATAAAGTAAGAGTAATTTCTGAAATAACATCAAAACCTCATATCTCACAACGCTTCTGCAAAAGCTCTAACAACGGACATGCTACTCTTCTATATTGCTTTTCTAAGACACAAATGGATGATCAACACGTGTTACTTGGAGATTGATCAAGAGCAGTCACAATGGAAGACCGTCGTATATAGAGATGTTGTGCTTCAATGTTATTAAGACTGATACTACACTAGAGAGGAAACTCTATGCAAATCTCTCTTCATATCTAGCAAGGTTCATCATATTATCATGTAATCAGTCCCTTGCTTGTAAAACTCTTCTTTCCATAGTCTTGAATAGTTATATATTCTTCTTAGGAAGAGTTATGGAAAGAAATCATTCAAGTCATCCCAAGTTATTCATGTGTATTTTAAGGAAACTTGAGTGTAGGTTTGTTTGAGTGGCAACCCAAACACAAACATATCCTTGATCCAATAGTGATCAGGATCGAGATAGCTTGGATAGGCTAATGTAAAACTACTTGCAATGTGACAATAAGGTGTTCTTGCTACCTTGGTTCAGCTTAGAGAGGTTGAAAAAAGACTACTTGGTTCAGGTTAGAGGCTGGTGAATAACTACTTTCAACATGACAGGAGGGGTTGTCTACTTGTCATGGGATTAGCTTGGAGAGGCTAGTACAAGACTACTTAAGGTTCAGTTTGAGAGGTGATGAATAGCTACTCAACTTGTAACAGTGAAGGTTGTCCATTGGTCATAAGTATGAGCTTAGGAAGGCTAATGAAAAGACTATCCATGTTCTTCTCTAGTTTGAGAAAGATGTTTTAGTGGAACCTCAACATGTGTTGAGTACTAGATGTAGATAGTTTTGTTGAACCTATAAAAATACTTGTGTCACTTCTTCTTATCCCTAATCTCTTTTACTTTCTGTGTTATGCTGTATAATTTAATATTTGCTGATATATAGTTTAGGCTGTTTTGTCACTTCTATGCTTCAGAAATCTATTTTCTAAATAGGTAATATGCTTTCCGCTGCACTTCAAGCTTAGTGTTTGATAGTATTTTTTTAAATGTTTTAGATGGAGAAGGCGATATACATTCAACCCCCTTCTTGCACTTCCATACCTACATGCTTCTACTACTTCTGAAATTCTTTGGCTACGTGAGGTCCTAAAGGAGCTACAATTTCCTCTTGTCAAGTTGTCATTGTTGTACTCTGATCATATTGGTGCTACCTACTTATGTGCAAATCCTGTTTTCCATACAAGAATCAAGCATCTAGCAATCGATTATCACTTTGTGCGTGAATTAGTAGCTAACAAGGAACTCCAAGTGTCTCATATTCACAATAGCAGTCAGCTTGCAGACCTTCTTACCAAGCCCCTTTCAAGTTCATGACACTCTTCTCTCATGGCCAAGATTGGCGTTCGTGTCCCTCCTCCATCTTGCGGGAGCGTGTAAGAGTCCTCATCCATTCCGAGAATCATGCAACATAGCACTACTACTCATTCCCTGTGATCTTTCTATTTTGCTATTGTAACAAATCAACTTGTTTAAATTTCATATTCTCCTTATTTCTAGTACTTGTATACAGGTAATAGAATTGTATCTCCATTATATATATTCTTACGGCGTTCAAATAATATCAATCTGAATTCACTTTCTCCATACTTTGTTCACCCACTTTGAAGTTTCATTAACAAAACCAAAATTATACATCATCAACTTAAGCACGTGCAATTTATTTTCCAAGTCAATCTGTTGGAAAAATTGAGTGAAAAATTTGCAATGTACTACAGTACTTGAATATAATTTATCAATCTTTGTTTCTAAGATAATTTAGAAACATAATTTTTAGGCTTTGATGGGGGATTTTGGATTGCTTCTTGGAAGTTTGGTGAAGAGTCCATTTCCGTGTTAAGAAGAAAATTTAAATTTAGCTGGATTGATGGAAGCATGAAAATGACACATAAAGTACCGCTGTTAGTTACTTCCCCATTGTCAGCATATAAAAGAAAAACCTATGTTCCTGACAATATGTCGGCAACATCAACAGCCAGTTCCCTGTGATGGGGTTGTTCAAATGATATATTTAGTCATTGAACTTGACCTGTGTAAACTTGTTACACTGGCCAATCCATATTTTGAAGTCATCTTAGGATCTTTATACGATATATTACATATAATAGTATAATCTAATACTATACATTATGTCTTTATTTGTTGTGAACAAACAATGTATTATATAATCTTCTATATTAAAATGTTATATAATTTAATATAGTATAGGAGGTTTATTACCTTATTAGCTTTTAACATATAAGATTAAATTTTTAATATTTTGTAAAAATAAAATAATTCTTAAATAAATAATAATAAAATAAAATTACAAAAATAAAAATAATTTTGCAATAAATAGATATAAATAATATATAATATCAGTTTTGTTATGTAAAATAAAAATAATTATAATTGATAAACAATAAATAAAATCAAATAATAACTATTTAATAACAAATAAATATTTTAAATAAATAATATATAATACAAAATTATAAATGATTAACTAATAAAATATATAAATAAATAATATGTGATATATAAAAATTAAGGATAAGTGACTTAAATTTAAATAATTATGATTAAAAATATTCAAATATATAAAATAGTTTTTTATTTATATATTATTGAAATAATAAATAATTATAACATATGGAAATAAATAATAACATTTAATAAAAATTAAATTTTAATTATTAAATATTTACATAAATATAAATTGAAAATTATTATAATAAAAATTCCTATTTTACTATTATTTGATTTGATTTAATATTTAATTAGGATATTAGAATTATTTATAAATAAATAGTATGATATTACTAAACATAAAATCGAATATCTTATGCAATATTACACCAAATACTATATAATATTATAAATTTATCAGGTTTTATATTATAAGCTTTATCTTATCAAATCTTTTATTATCAGTTTATACTATTAACCGTGCCAAACAGGCCATACAGACTTACGAAATTCTTCACGCCTACAAGTTAAAACTGAGTTGGCAATTGTATTGTACCCCAATCAGATGAAATGTTTCTTGTCTAATAATAGGAACTGCTTTGTGCATCATGTCTAGTGTGGCAGCATAAAGGAGGAATATTCCCATAATTTTATTATAGAAGCGGCTAATTCTATCTTCTTAACCTGAGTATATCACAAAAGAAAATTCACCATATAATTGCTGCTCAAGCCCAGCTGGTATTTTAAAGGGAAAAAAAAGAAGGTAAATTACACTCACCTCTGGTTTGTGAAATGTAACTCACACCTCATTACACTACACACTCCCCCTGTTGTTAAATTTTAAATATTTATATTACAATTTCACTCCTCATTCATAAAACACTATTAATAAACTTAATAGAATGACATTTTTGTGATATTAACGTTTTTAATTAATAAAATTATAAAAAATACATGTACCCACTCTGTTAAGTTTAGGATATTTTCATAATTTTATTAATTAAAAATAGTTAATATTACAAAAATATCATTTGTTAAGTTTATTATCATATTGTGATGAGAGTGAAACTTAATATAAATACTTAAGATTTGATAAGTAGAGGGAGTGTGAATGTTAGATGGATAAATAAAGGTGTGAGTTGCATTTCCACAAACCTCAGAGAAGGTAAATGTAATTTACCAAAAAAAAAAATGATCCAATGTATGAGACTCCCATTTAGTGAGGTCTAGGGAGGATAAATGTATATAGCCTTAATCCCGCTTTAAGAGGTCATAAAAGTCAAATACATATTTTAATATGGTTATATAAGGCTTAAATTCAAAATGAAGAGACCAAGCAGTTATGAAATTATAATTTCCTTATTTAATATAAAATTGAGCCTTAAGTATCAAGCTAACACGATTTTAAGTTTTTTCAAATTATCCTTAAAAAATGATAAACTCATGTGTTAAAATTATTGAAAACTTTTTTTGCTTCAATTTGGAAACTTAATATATGACTAGAAAAATTTTATCATACATTTCTTAAATAATAAATTTATTGAAGGCATCAAAGAAATTGTTGAGTTAGCATCTCGAAACTAGTTAAGGAAATTCTTTGTTACATTATTAGTGACAAACACAATGAATATGCGCAATTTGTAGGGGAGCATGTTTGGGAACTTTTAGAAAATAAAATTTTATATGACCAAAGAAGAATATTATATTAAAGAATTAAGGTATGCTTTAAATTACAATTTAAAGTTTTTATCAATGATTTTAATATTATATTTCCAAATTTTAAAGATAAATATTGCATTTTTTAGAATAGATTGAGTGTTTCATATTATCATAATTTTTTTTTTTTGGCTTTTTGTATATCTTTCTATCCCAAGTTCATATCTAAAGAATTTATCTTTAATTGAAATTGAAAAGTTACTTAATACAAATGGAATGTCTTTGAAAGAGTTTAAGTCCATGTTATACCCAAATGATTCTCCACTCAATTAATTTCAAAGTCATCTCTTACGTGAAGAGTCAAATATGACAGAAGATAATTGTTTCTGATGATCTTAAAGGGTATTTACCTTTAATGAACGAAGTTTAAAAAATAATTTATGATAATATAATGAACTCAATAACCACTAATAAATGAGGTTTTTTATTTTGTATATGGTTATAGAGGAGCTAGAAAAACATTCATTTGAAAAATATGTACTAAAATGACGTAGAAGAAAATGATTAAAATCATGTCAATTAAATTTATTCATTATTTTATTAATTAAAAATTATATTTTTATGTTTTTGTAAATTAAATATTTTAATTTACTAAAAATATGTAAATAATTAGGAATAACAAAAAAAATTGTAGAAGCGGGTAGCCGTTGAGATTACTTGAAAAAACATGAGAATGCGGACACATTTAGTATTCATAGGGATGGGAAGAGTCACTATTTGTTAAACGGTAGGATAAGAAATGAGATTCCTAATCTATAGAGATTGCCAATTCTCAATTTATAAAAATTATTTAAATATCAACTTATATATATATATATACATGAAAATCTTAGCACACATTATTTTTTTAATTATCTTTATTGAATTTGCATTATGTATATATTTTCATTTTTAATTTGGATTATGTTCCATTAGTAGTATTTGTTATTATGCATATTTATGTTTCAAATATCAAAATACTTTTAAAATTTTTCTCTTTTTGGAATTGTTTTCATAAACCCGCAAATATCATAGGATTCAAATCCTCGTGGAAATAGGGAATAAGGACCCATGGTAGGGATTAGGATACGGATAGAGGGCAAAATTCTAAACGAAGACAAGATGTGGAGGCATGTCCCTTTTCTCATGATATTCATTGTCATATCTATTAATGGTATATGATATTATAAATATATCCATTTATTCTATTTTATTAATTATTAATTTCAACCATTGAAACGTGTAAATTTTTCATAAAATAGGTTTTTTTATTGTTAGTTAAAGATCGTTTATAAGATTTTCTCAACTTTATAAATATGATATTTAAAATAAAATATAAAATAGAATGACTCATTTTAGATCCATACTCATTTATATTTTATTTATTTTTTTAATTATTTAATTATTAACTTATTTTCAAAATAAGTTTATATACTCAATTTTCTATAAGATGTATTAAATAAATTATTATTTATTTTCTATAATGGTCAATAAAATATTTTTTAGGATCATCCTATATATTACAGATAAAACGACTAGTAAAAGAATATAATAACTCCATAAAATCATTTGATTCTCCCCCTTGATTTGTCAATTTATTAAATTAATCATTCTAATTGCAAAGTCGCTATCATCATATGTAATCAAAGCTATAAAAAAAAAAGTTATCAAAAATATTAGTTTAGTTAATACCACAAAAAAAAATGTTAGTTTAGTTGAGAAGTGGCTTAAGACCACTTTTAAATTTAATTAATTTATTTTATGAAGGTGTTGAATTTTATTGAAAATTAGAATCTAGAAGAAGGAGAGGGACCAACAAATAGGTCCTCAATCCACACATCATAACCACAAAAATATTTCGGAGAAAGTAGCAGATTGCCACATACTTTTAGTGGCTTTTATTTTAATATTCTTAAAATATTCTTATTTAATAGTTATTTTAATCT
This sequence comes from Dalbergia oliveri, assembly GCA_030441495.1. Classification (NCBI taxonomy): domain Eukaryota; kingdom Viridiplantae; phylum Streptophyta; class Magnoliopsida; order Fabales; family Fabaceae; genus Dalbergia; species Dalbergia oliveri. Next base: position 9,974,884 of record JAMLFY010000011.1, read on the forward strand.
TTTGTCGATTGTTACAGCCAATCTTACACTATATTCCTTCCATTCTATTTTTCTTCACAAATTTTACATTATACTATACATGTTTTTTTTTAATAAAAAATAAGAAGTAGGTTTGATAAATTTGAAGATACTTATATATACTTTCACTAAATTTTTAATGAGGTCTATACGGCTTAAAATTTTTTAATCGAATATTTTCCTTATAAATCTCATATACTTAAATCTCCAATTAATCTATTGTGATAAAAATATTAAATTTTTAATGCTTTTGATTGGAAGAGTGCAAGTTCTAGCAATAGTCAATTAGACTTTTAGATGTTTGTTGTATTTATTTTTTTAGCTATAGGTTGCTTTAAAGTCATGATTACAATTTTTTTTACAAATTACAATGTAGTGACATGATTAAAAATATTTAAAGTAGAGACTTCATAAAAATTTAAGTAAAACTATGATAAGTTACACCTTTATTAATTTTAATTTTTGACTTTGCTATTGAATAAGTGTTTGATTAAAAAATAATTTTTGATGCATACAAATTTAAGATATAATATGCATATGATATAAATACAATATTTAAAACTTTTTAAAAGTAATTCATATAAAATTTAAAAAATAATAATGTTTCTACACAAGCTTTCAATGTAACAACTAATCAAATAATAAATCCAATACTTGTTCAACTTATTAAAGTCATATCTTGTTCTTAGAGGATTGAAATCCTTGATCATCACTCATGTTTGATTTCCATTTTAGCTTAATTTTAAAAATTATTATCCATTTTCTTCATTTATCAGTGCATTTGCATGTATCTAGATTTATTGGAATAAGTTGACTGAAGAATTGTTTTAAAAATATCAATGGAAATAATATTATGATTTTCTTTAGAAGTTTAAAAATAGTTAATTATAAATAATTAAGAGTGTGACAATAGATAAAAGGTTAGAATAAATATTAGCAAGGATATTTTAGGAATAGTAAAGCAAAAGCCACTAAAATGGTGTGACAACAGACACAATAGTGTGGCAGTAGCCACTCCCTATTTCAAAAGATATTGAACATGTTAACGAATGTTATCCTACACATTGGGCTCATTTAGGTAAAATTATGGGAGACATACTTCTTTAGAAGTAGAATCAAAACTAAAATTAGAACTAGAAGCAAAATTTTTGTATATGTTTGGATGAAATTGTAGAAGTACTTTCTTTTAATTATAATTAAAAGTTGATAAAACTGTTTGAATAGAATATATATATATATATATATATATATATATATATATATATATATATATATATATATATATATATATATATATATGAGTAAAATTACAATTAAGGATGACTTGTAATTTAAATAGAACAAGGGGCGAGAATGATTTGGTGGAAGATCATTTTTGACTTTTCTTAAAATTTTTGAGGATAAATTTGTAATTTAAATGATTTTAAAAAACAACCAACAACGTTCTCCTCTTCTATTACTTTTACAAAAAGCAGAAAAAACTGATTATTTTGTACTTTTGCTTTTTTTAGAAGCACAAATAAACATTCAACTAAATCCTTGATGTTTCAGTTTTTGCTGAGATATTTAGAGTTTAATGTCGCCCAAAGTTCTTTTGGATTAAACATTTGATGAGTGTTTGCTACCAAGACTTTTGTGTTTAAAGTCTGCAAGTCATTAACTTTGTTTTGGGGTTTATTGTGGTCTAAGTGTGAATCGCGATTGCGTTTTCAGGTATTATATTGGACCAATTATGACCAGTGGAAGTAGAAAATTTTGCACGAGTTCTAGCGCTCAAACACCCAGAAGCCAGCGTTTGAGTGCCCGTGATAGACTAAAATTTGACTGACCGTTGCTTTAAGTGGAAAAAATATTTGTTTAGGATAAGCGACAAAGACATACACACGAGAGAGCGAGAGAGAGAGAGACAGAGAGAGAGAACATAGAGGAGGAAAAGGAGAGGAAAAACTAAGAGGAGAAGAGATTGAGGATTTCATCACTTCAAGACCTAGGTTTTTATGCATGGCTTTTTCTTCTCTTTTCTACTTTTCTTTTGTTTTTGTTATGATTAGCTGAACTCTTTGCTAGGGGTAGGGGTTTGGTTTGACGTGGTTGTGTTCGTTTGAATCCTTGACACATTGATGTTAGAATTATTGGGTTAATGGTTTATCTCTTATTTTCTAATGACAATTTGGGAGTTGTTGTTCATGAATTGATTTAGGGTTCTTAATTTGGGGAAATTTTGTAGGAACTAGCTCTAGAGATGAACCTCATGAATTTCAAGGATTAGGAATAAATTTTGAATTTTGTGTAAATTGTGAATTAATAACCATTCATGATTAGAGAAGTCAGAAAGGAGGGAGCCCCACCAAAGCCAAAAATGGGTGATAGGAGCTCAGCCAAAATTAAATGGGTTGAACAATCCACCTAACTCACTTTGGGGCGGATTGGTGAGTTGGTAAATTAGCTCACTAAAAAATTAAAAAAAAATTGCAAAAAAACCTTTTTAATGGTTTCATTGCAAGAAAATGGCTGTTATCAATGGGTTTTACCAATGAATTTTTTGGGTTATCAACAAAAAAGTTAATTACTAATGAAATTATCATGGATTATGCCACATAGAAATAACATTATTGGAAAGTATTACCGACAGAAAAAATCTATTGGTAATATAAGCCAAAAAAATTTGTCAACAAATTCATTAGTGGTACATGTTATTGGCGGATTTTGGTCAAGTTACCAGAGCATTTTGCCTACGGTAATGAAATAAAAAAATTAAAATCCCTAAAAAAATTACCAATAGAAATAAATCCATCAGTAATTTGTGCTAGAAAATATTTTTTTATTATTGACAAAATTTTCGTGGTAATAAGGAATTTTTAATTATTTTTTTCTATTTTCAATGGATTGTTTCCACTGATAATTGTTGCAAAATTTTTAAAAACCTTATCGATAGAAATTTTCGTTGGCAATTTTTTTAAAAAAATTATATACTGCAATTTTTATGTTACTTGATTATTTAAGAGCTAATTTTTTAACGCTAATTAATATATAAATATATTTAATAATAAAAAATTATAAAAACATACTTAATAAATCATAAATGCTACGAATTTGAATTGAAAATGTAAAATAAATGCAAATGTAAGAAAGTCTATAAACATAAATATAAGAAAGTCAACATATAACAAATACAAAAAATAGCAACGCCAATCAGGAGAAGTCCAGCATCATCATCTTCTTTAGCATCAACATCACCATTGCCGCCATCATCATCATCATCGAGTCTGCGGTACGGCCTTCATCTTCTTCCACAAAGACATCATCTCTTTCTTCATCTGCTTTCTTATTCTCGTCTCCATGGCCTTCATTGTCCTCCATCTTCTTTTTCATCTCCTGCAACTGGCGCTAAGTCTCGCATCCTTCTCCTGCATACGATGAATTTTTGCGTTGAGCAAGTGAACTTGCTTGCGGACCTCATCATCATCGCCCTGAACCCAGGTGCTTGTAGATGCCCCAGTGATAAGGCAGAGGGCAAACTACTCGCATAAAATAACCCCATGCCGTAGATGAGTCTTGTAAGGACCACGACTACCTCTTGCCACAATTGGTCATCATCAATTAGTGGGTAGTCCTCACTAGCTACGATCCATTGCTTCTCCTGGGTCATGGCCTCCTATAGCGCTATTCATAGGCATGCCATGACAAAATAAAATTAATTAAACCTCTATTAAATATATAAAATAATAAATCAAATATATATACAAACAATAAGTGCTCAGAACATATATACCCAAACATTTTTTGAGCGAGGATCGACCCATGTTTTTTATGTCTTGCGTGAGTCTTTCTAAACAACTCACTCTGCGGGTGGCCTCTTCAGCTCATTGCCCTGCATTTCGAGTGAAATATGTAAAACATTAATAAGTGAGAATATAAATTGAACAAGAGGAACTAAAAAATGTTTAAAATAATGACTAAACCATTTGGAGATGTGTAGGCTTGATAGTAGAGAACAACCACAATGGAGGGAGCCACCCTTATGCAACGCTTTGCTCGCCTTAGCCTTTAGAGACTTGTCTTTGAATATCTCACTTCTCCAATATTATGACAAAGTGTCCAGGCTGGCTTGAGTCATCCACTTGGGGGTCTCATCCTGCCATTCCGAATGTCGTTGTACATGTCTTGCAGCTTGTGAGCTACCCTGATTTGAAGAGCTTAAACATGTACTCTTCATTTTTGGGATGGATGATGAAATGGCTCTACACATGGGAAAAAAAGGTAATTGAAGAAGTTTCTAAAGTAAACTAAACATTTTCATAATAAATTATTTTATTTTACCTTCCACTCAAGAAACCACACGCTTCCTCCTTCGTTGGCTTGTCGAAGGACTCAATCGGCCATTCACACAATTTTTGGATGGTGTGTGTCACCTCATAGCAAAAAGTACAAAACAATGTTATTATATATCAAGAAATTGTTCAAATTATTACAACACGATTCATGAATTGAAAAATTAAATTACTTACTTATTCCTACAGCACATACAAGTTGTATCCATTGCTCCTTTGTGGACTCGTGTATGAGCAACAAATCTCAAACTAAAATCTCTCATAAATGAAACAAAAAAGCCAAAAAAAATAAAAAAAATAAGCTGATTAAAGTGGAGGGAACTATAAGAGGAGGAGAATGATAGTCTCCCCACCTTGAATAGCGATAAGCCAGTGGAGATATCAGGAAAGACCAAGCAACGAAGGCAAGAGAAAGAGAGAGAGATGGTGGTGGAGATAATGAGGAGAAGACCACGCGATATCTCCTTATATGTTAGTTACCGACGGAATTTTGAAATTACCAGTGGAAAAATCCGCAAGGAACAATGACAAAATGCAACATTTTAGTAAATCGAGTTATCGGTAGATTTTTTTCAATTTCCGATGGAAAATCCACCAATAACACCTGCAATGGTCATACTCAAATTACTGGTAGATTTTTTTGAAGGTAAAATTAATTTTAAACAAAATTTAAAAATTATCTAAGGAAAAATCCGCAGGTGAAATTAATTTAAATTTTTTTAAAAAATTATCGCAATTTTATCGCCATTAAAATTAATTTTTTTAGAAAATAATTCAAAATTAGTTACCGATGAAAAAATCCACCAATAATTAGCCCACGATATCTGGAGCCAATTGGCGTGAGGTTTTCAGGATTACAAATGGAAAATCCGCCACTAATGGTATGAATACAAAAAAAAAAAAAATTGGTTCTTATCTCACATTTTCCGCTAGTAATTCCATCTAAATGCTGGTGGAAAAAATCTTTCAATAAAATCTATAGGTAACTTGCATGTTTCTTGTAGTGTTTGATGATTTTGTTTAAAAAAACTTTTAATTTATTTTAAATTGATACATACCAAGTTTTCCAAGATCTATAACAACTATGCACCAACTCATTACATTTACATATAGTAGATTATAATTTTCTTCTGTTTGTGAAATATGTGAATTGTGACTTTGTGTGTTAACTTTTACCGAGTGAGTGAGTAGTGTATATGTGTTTCTTCTTAAATTTGGGCTTGGTCTCGTTTCCAATATATGAGCTTTGTGTTCCTTGTCTAATTGTATTTTTGGTTTGGGGCTGTTGTAAAGACCAATAAAAAAAGGTGGTTGCTACCATGCCCGAGCCAAATTTTGGGTAATTTACTCGAGCTGGTGTGTCACCTGCTGATTGGAGTAGTAAGGGTAGTGGGACCTACACACTTATAGTTTTGGCATATTTATGGTCAAACCCCATCTTGTTTTCATTGTTCAAAATATTACCCCCACCACATTCCTAAGTTCATGATTGTGACCCCGTACATCTTCTTTCATCTCTATATCATACAATACAGATACATACGCCCAAAATCATACCAAATCCTGCCACTATTGCTATCATTACTTCATTAGCATAGGTTGTTACCATGTTCACGCAATCCTCCCCCATATGTGAAATTTCAACCCCTTATCTTTCTTTCCAGAACATCCAGAATTGAATCACAAATCCTTATTATCCCATGAAATCAAAATCCAACCTGCAATCGCGCTCCCTCCTGCAATCGGCGTCGACAGCACGAAGACCACCTCGCCTGCTCATCCCTGCGCCTCTTTTCACGTTGTCAAACACCATACACTGTGGTGCCATCCCTCTTGTACCACCCGCGGAGAATCCATCTTCCACCAGCCGAAACCACTATGCTGGAAGCCACCCTATGCGTGAAGGCTCCTCAAGCATAGAACATAGCGCTAGTGGGTTAGCTACAAGCAAGCATATTGTAAGTCATACTTCTCGTTTGTTGCAGTATCGTGTGATAAGTTCCCATGCTCGGAATGGTTTCACAGTAAATTTTTCTCTTTTTTTTTTCAGTTTATGTGAGTTTAATGTTATGTTGAATTGTGAGTTCCAATTGCGTGTGATTGTAATCTTATTTGTGTGGACGGAGTCGCAAAGGGGTGAATTTTGGGGTTTTTCTTTTCTGCAAGTGAATGGTTTTAGTCTTACTGAATTTTTTTTTTGTTTTTGTTTTCTCTCTACAGTTGAAGCCTCTGCTGAAAGAGAGCTTCTTTGTTCAATGCAAGGTGCACGCCGACTCGTACATGTGTTGGTTGGATTGTATGAACAGTGCTATATGTTCCCTATGAGCAAGCATCAGATTCAATGAGGAGCCTGTGTTCTGTTCTCCCAGTTCTCATTGTTGCAGTTGGACAATACTTGAGCTCTCTTCTTGTAACCATTGTGACAAGGATCGGTACTAGGAATGGAAGTCTTGGTTGTATACATGACACAAAGTAGGTAAACAGTAACAATTTCACAAAGATAAAATTTATGAAATATATCACCGCAATGTTGCATATGGTATATCAGTTGTCACAGATTGTTGATTCAATATTTGTTACTGGTTCTACAATGTTCTTGTACACATTTTTATCACATAAATTCTGAATTATTGCATCTCCTTGGTCACCCACTTAAAATACTTACTTTTACATTGAACTGCCCTTTTCTAATATATGCTTCCACCTTATATTGTTTCATGCAACGTGTCTATCTGTGTTGAAACTTTGAAAGGTTAAAATCCCAATTGCTCTTGTTTCGAGTGGTAAATATTGGATCTTTTTAGTCAAATGAACTTGGGATCTTTAACTTAGTTTTTAGCACTACCTTTATACTCATTATAGCTTGAACCCCTGAACCCATCATAATCTTTATAAAAGCATGTGCTTTTTTTCATTGGATTTCCCTTGATCCTAATACTTTTAGAATATTTTGACTTCAGCTATTTTGTTTTCTACGTAGTGGAATATGCTTAACATGTTATGAAAACATCAGTTTTGATCATTGTCACAAAATAATGTGTTTGAAGCTCACTTTGATCTAAGGCATGAAAAGATAAAGTATTATCTTTGCCTCTAATATTTCATTGTTATATATATACGTATATATAGCTTTGCTATTTTTGAGCATGTATTTCTTGTGGTTGCAAATATGAACTCTGTAATTTGCACATGCAGTTAAAGAAAGAGGTGACAGAGGTGATGTGCAGCGTGACCTTGCACGATCTCAAATTCAGGACATGGTCCAAGGGATTGAAGATGATGTGTCTGACTGTCTGCAATGGAAGTGGTGAGTATATTAGCCTACCATTAAGCGTTTAATGTGGTGTGTCTCTTCAATATTAACTCGTCTTCCAGATATGCAGGAAAGTGTGTATTCTCAATATCCCAAAAGGAACACAAAAGATTGAACTACTTGTGCCAAGATTTTGTTCTTCCTTCGCCAAAAAAGATTCTCTTTGCTAAAAGCAAATGGTACGTCTAGTTCTAGAAGCTTGAAGATGAGCAGAAGCAGAAGCTGTAGAGCAAGTGAATTCATCTTCGTATTGGTTTGGTGATGAAGAGCATATTCAGAATACACCTCCAATAGAATGAAAAAGACTGGAAGACCTGATGACCTTCAAAGGAGGGCTTATACACTACATCATAATGATGATGGCAAGAGGTTTCCCCATAATGGCTATGGGAAATCTGTGGAAAGCTCTGTTGCTGATGTACAGAATGTGTGGAATCCTTCACTGACAAGGAAACTGAGAGCAATGGTCCTTTAGCTCCATAAATAAAAGGAAAGGACAATCTTGAAAGTTTGAATTCACTAGCTGACCATGAGGTAGGCTTCTATTATGCATCTTCATTCCTTTCTCTCCTAATACTGGTTGTATTCTTCACCCTGATGGTCAACTATTAGATATTGGAGCTATTTGAGGATTTTTCAAATTCCTATCATTGTTGTTTAACCATGTAACTTGTATAAGTAGCACATATGCATATTTAAAACTCAGTCAGTCATTCTTAAGTTTTTCTGAAGGGAATCACTCTGGAAGAAGGACAAACTCTTACCCAGTTAAGGTAACATTAAACATTTCAAGTATTTAAAGTTGAGGTTATGTTAAATTCTTTTTACAACTATGTAATTATAATGAAAACTTACAATGTTTTTGACTTGAAAAACAGCATGAGATATCTGAAAGGAAGAGGCAAATGTTGAGCAAGCAAATGCTAAGGAGGTTGTCTTAGTCTGAGAGAGAACCACTGCTTGAAATGCGGCATTCGATTGAGTTCCAAGAATAGGAGAATGCAATTGCCTATTGGCCTACGGCCTGTGGATTGACACAAGTGACATGGAACACATCAGAGAGAGAGTAGAATTTTTTTTTTTAAATTGCAGGTCAGAAGAGTGTACCCATTGTTGTAAAGCCGGTTGGTTCAGTGGAGCAACATCAGGCTTTTAAGGAGATGTTTGGGTTAAACTTTGCCCCTCGGCGCACAACTAGGAAATCTCTTGGTTGGACAGCAAGCATGAGGAATATTTGTGAGTTTGGATCACTTTTTAGGAAGGTGGGGCCATGTGAAAATTTCTCAGGGTGTATATATCAAATAGATAATCCTTTTTCTACCCCTTATTCTAGAAACAGAATTGACTTCGATTGCATGTTGCACTCTGATTGTTATTGATTGTAAATTGTTTTATAAAGAATATGCAATTTCAAGTTGAAAGTTTTGTTCACCTGTAGTAGACTCTGTCCTGGTAACATCATGAATGGATGATTTGTTACCTAGAACTAGTTGGACAAGCATTGTTAATGACTCGCCATAGACTATCCCGCTGGAACACCACGAATGGGATGATTCGCTATAGACTAAGTTGAACTAGTAGGACATGCGTTGAATGTCCACATCTAATTTTGAATGAGCAACTGGTTTATTAACCCATTTGATGCACAGGTATAAAAAAAGCTAGATTATAAACTTGAGTAGAGAATGTCATATACTGATCATAATTCATAAGGTTTGGTGTCTGTAGTTCATTCTTGGAAGGATCTTCGGAGCCTTAGGGTAATCTCATGTAAGAACATAAAAGTGAAATCTCTCCACCACTGGTTACCTTATTTACAACTTTCATAGAGTTGAAATGGAGAGCAGATACCAAATCATATATTATTAAGGATGTAGTCAAAGAATAGTTATTTCAAGCATTGTAACGACTTACTTATATACATTTCAAGATTCAGAAAGTCTTGTTCACATTGCTACATTATGTCAAAAAGTTTAAACGTGTACCATTTTTCTTAAGCTGCAGTCCTAGATTACATTTTGACAGGTGATTGAACTTTCACCTGGATACTTGACTTAAAAGGAGAAAAAACATCTTGCAGTAATTTAACTCATAACATTAGATAATCCAAATCACAATGATCACATAAAGGATGGAACGGTAACAGCTCCTGGATGCATTGATGGCATTCACCTGCAACTTTTGAAACAATTAAGTGAATTAATATCTACTGTAGCAGCCATCAAAAAAGAAAATAGCATGCCTAATGAATGTGAAGTATGGAAGCACACCACTAGCAAATCTGTAGTTAGGCATATAACTAGTCCTAAGCTTGATAAATTATATGAAAAAAAAAATTACAGGAAATATGCATTCAGAGATTTGGGTGCCTGACAAATGTACATGCCATATTTAAAAATTAATGAATAATGATTGGCTAAGTATTGTTCAATTAAAGAATGTAATTGAAAATATGCATAATAACTAAAATTGATCTGTGAAATAAATGAATGATTTTTAACAGCACCCAATGACAAGCTCATATAAGAAATAAAGAGCCATGGCTGCTATAGACATAAACTTAAGAAATTATGTAGTGATGAGGCTAACAATTAAGAGACAATATTAAAGTAGAGTTACATTTTTTCCAGTACAGAAATAGAATCACTTTTTTTAATAAAGGATCGTGTCACAGAATCTATGTATGCAGGACCATGAGCTTTTCAAGAAAGACAATGAAAAAAAGAATAACAAAATGATTATCCCATCCCATGGGCAATATTAGGTAGGAAACATGTTTAAAAGAAGCATTAAATAAAAAAAATATAATGGGAAATCAATTCATGTGGCATGCTTACCCAATCGGTATTAACACTAACAGCTGAAATAGCCTTCACCACAATTAATACTGCTGCTAAGGAATGTTAAGCACACGAGTAAGAAATGCAAATCTGCATTAAAGACCTACTACAGCAAGTCAGCAACCAATTAGTATAAGACAACAACAATCACAAGAACCACAATATTTTTTGAGACAAATAACTAAACACTATCACAAATGACAACAAAACATCATTTGAAACAACAAATTAAGGCGGCAACTAATCTCCTCAAGAACCACAAGTCCACAATATGCAGAACATGCCTAGGGATTTGGGTGGTTGAGCAATTTGGCCACATCTGCAGACTTAATCATTATGAATTGAGGCAACATGCAGTAAATGAAATAGCAACCTAAGGAAAAAATAGAATTATCCACTTCTGCATGTTAAATGATTAGACTATGCAATGAAAACAGGCACATTAAGAAATGTTTATGAGAAACCAAAGAAATATATTTAATGTAAAAGTAATAAACAAAACATTATCATTTCTTCTGCAGGGAACACAGATCATAGTTGGTTTACAGTATTAATAACTAGAATTTAGAGAACCATCAGAGAACTAAAATGTCATAGTTAGATTACAACTTTAATAAACCGAATGTAGAATCAATAAAATGTAAAAATGTTTAAGAACAACATTTCAATATAGTTATTACATATTGATTGAAGAGATACACTAGTAAGAGACAATGATGATGATTCAAAAATTGAGTTAAACACTAAATGAAGTAAAGCACGAGTTTTTTCTTACTTTAGAAAAACCTAAGAATTCTTCACATAGACGCACATCAGTTATCTAATTGATCAAGGGTGTGACATGACACGTTGTCACGAGAAAGCCAAATCACATGAAGCTGCTATTTGGACAGGACTCCTCAGAAAGAACAAAAAGCTTAGGTTCAATATATATATATATATATATGAGAGGCGTTGTTTTGGCTAACATAATTACCAGGTAATGAAGGTGATGTTTCAGTTTCACCAAGTCATTTTTTGTTGTAACCCCAACAATGCACACAGTCAAAAGAAGATAAAATGTTCAGGCTCTTGGAACAATACTTGTCAACCGCTAGTTGGACAACATAATTACCAGCATGGTTGGTAATAGAAATTTATATATGACAAATTATCAGAAATACACAAGTTACTTAGGACATTAATTGAAGAAAAGGGATGTATATAAAAGGATACCCACTTGGTGAGAACATTTAGTTGAATAACACTATCATGTAACTCCTTTGCTTGGCTTTGACATAAGAAAAAGCAACATAAAGAATGGCTCAAGAGAAAACTATTTCTAAGTATTAAAAGAGAGGGGCCACTATACACATACAGATGAACAAAAAGATTACAGCATATGCGATCATGATCCTCTGCTTAGTAATGACCTCAAGCTTGTTTTCCCAATCTATGCTGTATAAATTACTTAAAACTGGACTAACCTTAATAAGAAATAGAGGAAGTTCCTTAAAAACATCTTCAATGATGGCTAATACAAGATAAATGACAAAAAAAAAACTAACAAAAAATTGCCAACTAATGAACTAGAAAGAACCAACAAAATACTTATTTAAGATTTGCTACTCTCAATGCCCAGCACAAGGTAAGCCCTTGTTCCTTGGTTATCAGTCTTCTTACTCTCCATATTTTTTTCCAGCTAATCTCTTAGCAGAGTATAAAATAAAACAAAACCAATATGGTCTGCTTTTTCAGACTTAAAAAAAATGTTGCACAGCCTCATAAATTCAAATAGATACTTTTAGAACAGGTCATATTTTAAGCTAAAGAATAATAATGTTCACAAGTACTGTTCCATTCCCAATTGATGAGAAATTGGTCACCAGGATATGTTTGGTTTGTCTAGACAGCTTCATTGCATGTCTACAGCTATTTTCATCCAATGACAGCCTGATCTGGATTAAGTTTAAGCACAGATCATCCACTAATCAGTAAGTGATGTCCTGTGTATAGCAGATTTTGCAAAGATACACCTATGACGTGCAAATGAAGGACCGCTCAACTTGTCAATTCCGGTGAATCACTCTCAAATGAGTTGTATTTTTCAATAACCACACAATAATCATCAAAACTTTCAAACAACCACTTTATATAAAAATAAATTACCCAAATTTTTCTAATATCAATAACAACACAATAGAGTTGAGAAGAGAAATAGAAGTGTTTATCATATATTCATCATGGAAATAGTAAAGCATAAAACAAAACAAATAGATATCATTATAATCAAATAATAAACCAAATAAACTAAACGAAAAAGAAAAAAGGAATTGGACGAAGGACAATTTTTTTTTAAAAAAAAAAACAAGAGAAACACGAGAAAAAATAAACTTTTTTTTTTCAACAAAAGGAGGAAAACAAGAACTACCTTGCAGAGAAAATAGCAGATGGCTTACATGGAGGAAGAGTGCGTAGTTGTTCCGTACCATAAGTGAAGTCTTGCTGCGACTCGCCTGGATGTTCAAGTCGCTGAGCTCCGCCGACGACGCAATTGATGGGGGTATCTCTCATGCCCCTCCAAGGTCTCTTACTCTCTTTCGCAGTTTCACTTGTTCCCCTGTCAGCCATGTATTATCGTAAGTTGTATATAAGGATTTTTGGATTGTGAACGCTTATCAGCGAGAGGAGATAGATACTGGCATTCAATATTCTCATCTGGAAGGTCGAACAGCCGTGATTATCAAACATTGTTCATGACGCATGGCGCTTCACGAAAATTTCATGTATTCCCTCTTACAAATTTGAAGCGCGCCTTGCCTCACCCGCGCGAAAATTTTGCCCTTACCTCTTGCAGGTAGTGGACAACTGAGTTACACTTTTTTATTTAAATAAATATTCAATTATGTATGGAAAACTTTTTTATCGCACGAACACATCAAAATTAAATTTTTATTTAAAAAAGACTTAAATATGTTTTTTATTTCTATAAATATAGGTTGATTTGGTTTTAATTCCTCTAAAATCTTGTGTTAGTTTTAACTTTTAAGTCACTCATTTTACTAATATTATACTTTTGGTCACTATTGTTAGTTTGTAGGGTTAAGTAATAATGTTTATAAGTATCAAAAAAATATTTTGAAAATATTTATAATAACTAAAAATAAAATTTTCAATATTCATAAAACTTAAATTCATATTCCAAAATACTCTGAGGGATCTAAATACGGAGTGCAAGGACCAAAAATATAATATTAGAAAAAAAATAGACTAAAAATATGTTTAAACCAAAAAAAATTATATATTGATATTTGAAAAATATTTTACATCATCAATTATTAGGAATTCAAGAAAATGCCAAATCATGTTAGATATCTATACTACGATAACTATTCACCATAAATTAGCATTTTCTTGAATTTCTATTGGTTAGTAGTGTAAATTTTTGCTCTATGTGTAATATCCCAAAATTAGATGCCTTTAGAAAAGATATGTCTAAACTCAGGAAAGGTTGGATAAAACTTAAGAGACATTTAATGCCTTAAAAAATAGGGAAAATGTTATATATCAAAAATAAATAAATCAAAAGAATGAATAAATATAAATTTTTATTTTAAATTTATGTAAAATAGTAAATCATGTAAAATTTAAATCATAAAATAAAATATAAATCCCAAAAGGATAAAATAAAATATAAAATCTATAATAATTTTATACATCAATCTTTTTCTATACCAATATAATGTTCGTTTTTATTTGAATTTGATATTTAATCTTTTTATGTAATATGATATTCAGTTTATGATATGATATTTAATTTTAAAATTTAAAAATATTATCTTATCGAAATATATTCAATATTGTTTATAATAACCGATATTGTTTGATATTAGTAATTACATCAGTATCATACATACTATTAGAATTAGAAAATATATAACATACTAAATTTTTCTTTTATCAATATGCTCATTATAAATTAAGCTTTATATAATTTCTAAGATTATGTTAGGATTTATATATATATGTAATTTATTTTTATGGTGTAAATATTAATTAATATTTGAATATACATACATATATATATATATATATAAAATATGTAAAGTGTTAATTTTAGATTAGTTCCTCCCTTTCATTAGAGATTGTTATTATTCTATAAATATTCGATTATTAGCGTATATATACTCAGGTATTTATTTTAAACCCAAAGTGAATAAAACCTTTTTTTTTATTGTAGACCTAAACTAATCTAGCCCCAAACAAGCAAAGTCCAAAAGCCAAAAAATGAAACAAACATTAACCAAACAAGCAAAGCCGAACCCAAACAAACAAGCCTGAAATCTGATCCAATAAAAAAATAAAAAGTAAACACCCAAATTAGTCATTGACAATTTCGTTTATGGACAAATTGATCATTAACAATTGTAAATACCTAAATTTGTACCTCACAATTGTTAAAATAGGATACTATAAATCCCGACTATCATGTCAATGCTCGCCATGGAGGAGAGTTGAAAAAAGAGCTCCTAGAGAAGGTGGAGCTCATATTAGGAAATAGAGCTCTAGGACTAGGTGAGTTCTGTGAGATGGCTCATGGTGGCCGATCCTGATATGCAAATTTTTTACTTTTCTTATTTAATTGGTTAGACAAAATCAAGTGTTTACAGGATGTCAATGTATCACTTAACAATATACATCATTATTTAACTAATGAAATATTACATGAAAGTGGGATAAGGGACTAACTTCACTCAGTTTGTAACTTCAATGAGTAATTTGACTCATTTTAAAAGTAGAAACTCAAATGACTCACTAGTGTAAAATAATAATTAATATTATTACTTGTGTCACTATTGTTAGGTAAATATATACTTTTTGGTTCCCTAATTAATCTTTTGTTCTCTTTGGTCCTCTATGCTGCTTTTATTTTTATTTTGGTCCCTAACTTACTTTTAATTTTCATTTGGTCCCCTAACTCTTTTTTGCTTTTGTTTTGGATTTAATTTATTTATTTTCTGTCTTGTATAATGTGGTGTGTATGTACACACACACACACACACATATATATATATATATGAAAAACAAAAATAAATAAAATTGAAAAATATATTTACACTTTTTTTAATTGTAAAATAAAATATAAATTAAAAAAAGGAATTTAAAATGGTTTTTTTAATTTTTAGCTTATTTTTTATTTTTATTTTATTTAATTTTTGTTTATTTTACAGTTAAAAAGGGGAAAATATCTTGTTTATTTTTTTCAATTTATTTTATTTTAATTTATTGCACCATACTATAAGAATAGAAAATCAAATAAAATAAATCCAAAAAGAACAAAAACTTAGTTAGGGGACCAAAATGAAAAACAAAAACAAGTTAGGGGACCAAAAAGACTAAAAAATTAGTTAGGGGACTAAAATGAAAAATAAAAATAAGTTAGGAGTTTAAAAAAAGCATAAAATTAATTAGAGGATCAATATGAAAAATAAAAATAAGTTAAGGGACCCAAAAAAGTATTTTGCCTTATTATTACTACAATACTTTAAATTAATCTACTATACTAATATTTCAAACTTCTTTTATAGAAATTATTACACGTGTTATTCATATAGTGATTTAGACTTCACGTGTTATTCATATAGGAATTTAGGCTCCACCTTTCTCAATCTTTATGGCTAAAGATTTTTTTTACAATTTACTTATTAATTATTTTTCATATGAAATAAAATCAAATATTACAATCATAACAGATTACAATTTGCACTAAGAGAAGACCTATGTCAATATAATTACGATATATAATTAAAATTAAGAATTATTAATAGCCTCGCATTATGAGGGTAATATAAAAAATTAAATAGGAAATATTTTCAAAATAAATAATATTTAAGATCAACATATTTTTGGCTATAAAGAAATAGGTAAGTCAAATTGTTAACGAATTGCTAATTAGTTGATTTTGATATGATAATAATTCAAAAATCAATTTATACTAAACTTATTCTTCATCAAATATTTAAGACTCATTATAATATTAATATTTAAAACTCATTACATAGATAGTTTTCCATATGTTATTCATAGAAAAAATTATGCCTCATCATTTTCATAATATTAATATTTTAAGTAAGTTTTAAAATTTTATTTACCTTATAATTATTAATTATTTTTTCTAATCATATATCTCCCTACCATTAACAAAAGTAATATGAAAAATAGAAAATAACAAAAAAAATTATTATTGAATATATTATACCATAAAAATTATATATGTATAATTATAGTATTAATGATAACAAATCTATTATAATTATGTTACAAAACAATATTATAGTTAACAATAAATATATTGATTATATTTATCATAATTAAGGATTATAATGATAGGATTAATTATAACAAACTATTATAATACTATTATGGTATTTAGTCTACTGTTTATGCTTCAAATTTTTTAAAATTGTTCAATTTTTTAAAATAATGTTCAACCCAAGTTTTTCCAAATTTGTAAGAGGGAAGCGACAAACTTAAAGAAATGCGCCTTACCAAATTTGTGAAAGGAAAGGAGAAAATTATACTGACATCTTGTAAATATTGGTTTATTATTTTAAGTGACAACAAATATAACATGTGATATATACATAATTATTAATAATATAATCATAATGTTTTGACAATATTTAATATATTGATTGAATAAAATACCTTTTTATCATATGGAGATGAAACTTATAATTATAACTTATGATAAAAGATATTTTAATCAATATATACATTAAATATTGTAAAGATATTATAATTTTGTCATTAATAATCATATACATAGCATGTATTATCTTTATTGTCACTAAAATTAATGAATTAGCATATGTATGAGAGGTCATTATAATTTTGTAAAAATACAAAAGTCAAATTTTTTGTTTGAATTTAATTTATTTCATAATAACTTAATTTGCTTAAAGTTTTATTTCAAAACAAATAAATAAAAATTCTGAATTATTTTTATTTTAATTTTGAGAATAGTTTCTTTAATCTTTAAATTAATTTCATCCCTAAATTTTATAAAATATATTTTGATTTGTGTTGCAATATGGTAACGAGTGTACCTAGTGTGAGGAGCACGAATGTGCTGCAAATCTTCCTCCTCCATTCTCCATGTACAGATTGTGGTTCTTTTGGTGTTCCTCCTCCTCATGGTATTGATTGGAGCACCAGAGATGGGTATTTGCAAGGGACTTCAATGCCCAATTAAGTTTCAGGGAGTGAGTGAGGAAGAGTATCAGAGTGAATAGCATACCTTGAGAGGACTTCCTCCTCCTATTTATACTCTTTGGACTTGCCTTTAGGGTTGAGCTAGCATATCCTTTTTATATAGTGTACTATTTTGAGTTGTGACAGGTTGTTTTGACTTTATCCTGGATGTCCGTACTTTGTCCCGTGCTTGATAGGTGCTCCCCAACCTTGCCTAGGGTCGTTTCAATTTTCCTTGGGAAGGATCTCTTTACCAGGTAAGAGCTTAATGCTACTTGCCTATACTGGACCTTGGGTGGTCCTTGCCTTTGGTGGATCACGGGTGGACCTTTCCCTTAATGGTCCTTAGGTGGACCTTAGATGGATCTCAGGAATGGGATTCCCTGGCTTTTCTAGCACCTCAAGAGGGAGATGATATTGTCCTTCATTTGGGGTTTGCAATTTTGAGTCCTGGATCGTAACAATTTGTCCATTGATCAAAATAATCGAATCAACTTTCATCGTTCAAGTGACATCAGCTCGTGAAAAATTTGAATAGTTTTCTAAACAAGTTTGTTACTAATTTATTTTCAACTAGACATTTTTATATATATACATCTTATATGTTTCCTTAAGTTGTAATGGACAAAATCATTTATGATTTTTTGTTGTTGCTAAAATCAGTTATGATTAATATACTCTTTTTTGTTTTTACTAAAATCAATTATGATTAATATATACTTCCTACCTAATAACACGATGAGTCTCGTTGCCATTTCTATTATAGGGATATGTGTTTGGCTTTTGGATTTCATGACATCTTACTCTGTGATTGATGGATATGAAAATGACTTGTGTATTGTAATTTCACAAATAGGATTAGTTCATCATAATTTAGATTATCATTTTTTGAATGGAAAGTATAGCATGCCTCCAAAACTAATTCCTAGAAAATCCACACACACAAAAATTGAATTGAAAGGCCAGTGACAAAAGACCAAATGGAATTAGTTAACTATTGAGATTTTTCTTACATATGTATTGAGAAAATTGTTATCGGAAATATGCCTCATGCTCACTTCAACAAACAAGGATGAAAAAAAAAATAATTACAAAGTTAAAAAATGGTCACAACTATGCCCTTTCTTGTAATTTTATTTTTTTAAAAAATATTTTTATTTAAATGTATTTATAAGTGATTTTAATAATTAAAAATGCTTGTCAAATTATTTATCTAAATATAAAATAATTTTTTCCTAAAACTAAAGGCTCTACTGAAACAAATTGAATAAAAAAAAGCTTTTTCTTAAAAAGGCAATCCAAACGCATTCTTAGAATGTGTTTAGTTGGGTAAAATTGGATAAAATATATATGGAGTTTATCAACGAAAACATTGATTAAAAGATAAAATTAAGAGTAAATTTATCCTTTAATAAAAACGTACCTGAATTTTGCCTAGTAACCAAACATGCCACTAGTCTATTAAAATCAAATTTTTGTTTGTTGAAAGCGCCATCCAAGTTTTTAAGGGGGAAAGCAAAATTTGAGGTTGGTGCCAGAAGTCATCTAAAATCTTTCAATCTTAACTGATAATGGTGACTTTTTGGAGTTCATGCCAAGTAATGAACGCTCATACTTTTCTCATCATTAATGCTCCACAACCCCAAAATCCTTATTCGTGGCTTCGCTTCAAAGAAACGCCGCCTCCTCCCTTCCCTTCCCTCTTCATGGCGTTCCAAATTTCAAGGGCTGTTGTGAATGTTGTGGTAGTGCCGTTAGTGGTGTCTACTGGGCTTCACAGTGCTACAACGTCGGGGACATCCAAGCACTAGAAGCGATGAATAGTGTTCGAAGCTTAGATGAGACCGTCATAGTGTGCAAGATGCCGTCAAAGGTGCTTCTCCACCAAGAAGATAGGAAAGTGTTGAATACAAACAAATTTTTCATGTTTAGTTTGCTTGTAATGAATTTAGTTAGCAAAACTAGGATGACTAATTCAGATTTTCTATTTGATTTATTCAGGACCCAAGAATTGGAGGACCTTAGACCTGGACTAGTTGGTAGCTGAATTTCCTGATGGATATGTGGAGTAGGTGTTTACCCAATTACAACTTTTAAACTATAGAGATTTATTTCCAGAGTTAACAAAATCATAAAGACTAATATTAGTTTAATGGGAAAAAATCATTCCTTTGCCAATTTTTGGTGCTGCATCATTGCCTTTTTCTCTCTTTTTTTTTTTTCAGGAGTGGTTACGACCTGGTGAGGAAGACATATTTGATCCATTATTCCCTAGGTACAATTGGATTTTTCATCGCTAAATTTGTTGTCGGGTGTGAAGATACCTTAAAGCTATTCTCGTGAGATGGTTAGCTTGGATCTATGTTTAATTCACTATTGACAGTTGCCATGAAAGGAAGCCAGCAAATTTTTTAAATATTGGCTTGTGGCTACAATCTAAATTTAAGAAAGCATGATTATGACTGCTTTATTTCCATGTTACAATCTGGATTTGATCGCCAAGAATTCCCTTATATTTGAGTTAATTTATGTATTTCCTCATGAGAGAAACTAAAAAAGTTGGTGGGGATAGATAAGATTCTTTTGCTTAGTCTGCTTCCCAAATATTATTGTTGCCCCTATTGTTGTATCTACGCACGTATTGTCATTTACGGGTTTGTGTATGTGGTTTCACACCGCTTTCATTTTCTTATATGTTCTCGTTAATCAAATTTCATTAGTTAGATCACGCTTGGTAGTGATCATTTTTCATTTTATTGAGCTGGCAAGGCCTACATTTTACAACTTGGACATTTTAGTTTAATAGATATTAATTTTTATAGGAATAATTTGTGGGAATTTATTAATTTTGCTTTCAAAACATAAATAGTATACAATTCACATTAAGTATATGAAATTAAGAATATTGCAATTATTCCACTTGAGTCAAGAAAACATTGTTGATGAAATCGTTTTGGATACGATAAAATGTCGATCTTACAAATATTAACAATCAAAATAAGCATATAAATTGCACAAAAATGAATCATCAATGCTCCTGTGGTTGCAATTGTGATTTCAAACTTAGTGGTGAAGATAAACTCCCATGTGATCAATTGAATTGACCGAATTGACCGCAAAAGACCTTTAAACAAAGAATAAATTCACAAAAGAATTGACCCAAAAAAAATCAGAAAAAAAGACATGTCAAAGCCATTTGAAGTTGAATAATCGTGAGGCGGCTCTGTGACTTATCAATTGCACAAAGGATTGTTGTTCTACACCTAGCTAATATCTTAACTCCATAAAATGCATCTAAATATCATAATTTTCCCACAAGCAAGCATAACTCGCCTCATGGAGACCAGCCCATCACACATTTGAGAATAGGTATATTCTCCATTTGCATAACCAAAAGCTACCATCCCAACAATGCCATCCTCAGAAAACCAATTCATTCTCACATCACTCAGAGGATTAGTAGCTGTTGGCTCCATCATGTCCATCATATTCAGCCGCTCCAAGTCATTAATAGAATGACAATCATGGCTCTAAACCATTCTGCTGCTTCTTCCCTTCTGCTCTTGCTCCAACTGTATGGAAAATCCAAGCCAAATGTATCAGTCACCAAAGAAAAGATAGATAAACAAAAATTTCCTGAGCTAAGAATGAGCTCCAATAGCATACAATATTGAACAATCATAGAAATATATATGATTTCACAAATATAATTTATTGAGAGTGTGTTGCCCAGGTCCATTGCCAAGAACTCTGTAACCGTAAAAGATTGGACGGGTACGATAATTTTGTAAAAAGTGGGGTAATGGTACGCCAATATATATATAAAAAAAATTAAAAAAAATCATAAATTTCACATGATAAAACTAACAATTTCAACATAAAACAACTCTAAATTGTTCAACAATCAACATTACATTCCAAATTGAAATACTACAATACTCAAAACAATGTTAAACATAAGCACATATCAATCATTTAAACATAATTAACAATCAAACTCTAATAGTCTCAATCTCATTTCCTTCCTCATTAAGGAAAAAGAACAGTCTCTAAATCAGGCTCATCAAGTGAAAGACTAGCAACTTCAAGAATTCCAAGCTCCATCAAATGGGTCCCATTCATCTCCACCAATATCCCACATTTTTGAGCTACCCTCATGATAGTTCTTATTCTTCTTAGAGGAGACGAAGATTAGTATGTATGAATACTAAATCTTCAGCTCTTTGGGATTCAACCTATTTCTTTTCAAAGAGTGAATAAAGGAATAAGTGCTCCAATTCCTTTCACAACAAGAGGAAGAACATGGCTGTGAAAGGAGCTTCAAGGCTATGTTCTGGAGTTTTGGGAGTGAAGATCCATGCATCACCCACCATTCCTTGGTGACAGATCCCATCTATCTTGCAGGCTATCAAATTGTCCAAGCTCATCTTCACCACTTGAGAATTTCACAAACTCTGTGGTTGCCTGAAGTCTATCCCTTGATTCTGAAAGTAACTCCTAAGACATTTGTTTCTTCCAATACAAATCTCATTGTCCTTATGAGGAGGAACTCTATTTGGAGCCTCATCAAGCCATTGTCTAGTAATACCTAGTAAATAAAAGGCAATGCATTATTAATATAGTAATGCCTAGTAAATAAAAGGGAATGCATTTTAAACTTACTTTGGATTAAGTGAATGAGCTAGGCAATGAAGGGGTGTGTAACTTTTGGTCCATCTATCAATTAGAACACCATGCACCACATCATGAAAGGATGATTCTGCACTCAACTCTTTGTCTTCATGCTCATATATTGCCTTCTTCACTTGCTCAATCATGGAATCCCATTTCTCATAAACTAAATGGAGGGATGGCTTGTCGTTCACAAGATCGCAACATGTCATAAATAGGCTTTGTAAAGCTCAAGATATAGTCAACTTTTTCCCACCAACTATCATTTAAAATTATCTCTTTCACATATGTTGCCCTTGGAATATCATCTTCTTTATAATGAGACCATTCTTCACTAATGACCATAGATTGGAGACCATGCTTAATGGTTCTCAACCTTTTAAGCATAATAATGATAGAAGCAAATCTAGTCTCAGCAATGGCAAGTAGTTTCAGATGCACAAATTTATTAAACATGGCAAGTCTCATAGAATGGTTCATTATGAAATTCTTAATAAAGAAGGCATCATCAGCAACATTGGAAATCCAACTACACTAAGAATAAGCAACTCCATTGGCAGGTGTATTTTTAGGAGCACAAATATTTTTAGAGCAAGGTTTAGAGTATGCACCACACATGGGGTCCAAAATATTTCAATGCATGATTCAACAATTGATCCAGCTTTGCGGTGCATTATCTAATAACTTGAACCACGTTTTGTGGTCCAACTTCATCAATGGTAGCCAAAATCAGATTGGCAATGTAATGCTTATCCTTGTATTCACCTGAGCCATCAATAGCTTTCAAGAACATAGGTCCTAAATCTGAAATAGCCATGAAGTTGATTAATGGTCTTCTTTGAGCATTATCCAACCATCAGTGACTATACTCACACCTTCTCTAGGCCAAGTGTCCTTGATTGGTTTTAGCAACTTCATTATATTAGCTTTCTCTTTTTGCAATAATGAAGTTCTAATGGCATTATAGCTAGGTGGAAGAAAGCCACTAATATTATTGTTAGCAGCATACGTAAATGCACTAACAAAATAAGGGTTTCTAGCAACATTGAAAGGCAAACCAGGAGTAAAACAACCTAGCTATTTCACAATTCAAATGTTCTCTTGCCTCATTATTGAAAGCCTTATGTATAGGTCCCTCATGTACTTTTTTCTCTTGTTTCCATCTATGGGTGGGTTCAAACTTGTAGTTCCAGGAGAAAAAGGAACTTGCAGGTTGTGTCTTTTCAATATATTCCCTTTCTATTTGCTTAATCTCTTCAAGGTAATCATTATTCACTTCTGGACAAATAGCAATCCCATTTCCTCTTTCTCTAAGCAAATGAGATTTCACCGAGAATAAGATCCCTTATAATTCCCACCACAAAAATTGGCGCCAACTAACATTCCTCCTCCAGAATTTCTTATCTTGCAACACATTTACATAAACCCAAAGGGGGCCATTGTTCTCAGACTTTCCAGGAGCATATTTACTGGTCAAAGATGCAGAGGAAGTGGCATTATTACCACTTCCAGTCCCCCACTGCCACCACTACAGAGCTTGTTGAACCTTGTGAAAACATCTGATAAGTGATTAAATAAACAATTTCAAAAGTTGTTCTTGTCCACAAGACCACAACATACAACAATGGCAGCAATAACACAATAAAAGAAGAAATGAATAAATGGAAACCACAATTAAAGGGACAAAGACAGAGAGACAAAGACTTACCTGATTGGATAGGAGAGAGCGCCGCGCCGAGAGAGAGCTCACTGGATCGAGGTTGAGAGAGCCGCGGAGATCGTTCCTCGCGCGCACTGGTCAGCCGTTCCTCTGCCTTGCTCGCGCCGCCTTGTCGCGTTGCCAGGTGGTGGGGTGCTCCGCCTTCGCGTCCGCAGCGTTGCTCCGCGTCCTCCGCGCGCCGCAAGGTCGCTTGGGGTTGTAGATCGGGTGGTCTTCACGCACACCACTCCGCCTCCACCGCTTTGCACACCGCTTCGCGCACACGCTTCGCGCACGCCGTCCTGTGGTGGGCTCCGCCGTTTCGCGAGGAAGAAGAGAAGGGAGAGGCGATCCTGAGGGAGAATTAGGGCCGGGAAGTGTCACGGGAGTTTGGCTTCTAATTGGCCTTGGGTCAAAAAAATCAAATAAAATGAAACCGGGTTTTTTTTGGGTTTTTGGGTTTTTTCCTTAAATGGCGTACCCAATACCGGGTACGCGTACCCCGTGCGTACCCAAACGTACCAGACGTACCCAATTTTTTTTTCCAAAAAAATGAGGCATTGGGTACGTCCCCGCGTACCCACGCGTACCCAGTCATACTCGTACCGCGCGTACTACGGGTACTTTGGGCATTTGCCCGTACCCATGCTTCAGAGATTGAGAGCAATTATTTGTTAAGAGAGATGACTGTAAATTGTAACATCCAAATAATATTTAGGAAAAAGTAGTGCCCTCCAAAACTTTTGACCCCAATGTACATTATCATAAGAAATTGAAAATCTTGAAATATGTTAATATGATAATCAAAGCCAAAATTTGAGGACAAGACTAATGAAAACTAGAACATACATGCAGTTTGACATAAGATTTGCACACGAGAAGAGAAGTGTTTTCTGAAACTTCTAAGATTGGACACAACCTCTTTATATAGAATATAAACTTACTTGAACATGGAAAAATAATCTCATTGAGCATGAAACTAAACGAATTGAGTGAAGAAATGAAGTATCTGTCCATTGTTCCCCATAAGGCAGGAGCACCTAGCCCTAATCTACAACACGATATAATGACACTGCTTGGTTATATGCAAGCCTTGGTGCAGAATTTTCTACCATTTTAACACTTATTCAAGAGAATACCTGTTTCTTGCAATGATGGAATAAGATTAAAGGGCCGGTTCTAGATGAAACACTTAAACAAGGACGTGCCGACGGGTCGTCAAGACCCATAAAGGGTCGACAAGCCGACTTGAGGACGCCTTCGTTGGGACCCCGAGGAGGCGATGGATGGGGGAGTGAGAGGACCAGAGAAGGGGAGTTGAAGTTGTTAGGGTTTAAGGATTCAATTGACTTTGGGATTTTGGGGTAATAGGTTAGAATCGAATGTATGTTACTAATGCCAGGATTTGGATTTCAAGTGATCGTATCATTGTATGTATCACCCGTATTGTATGGTATGAATGAAGGAAGGGGATAGTGGGTGAAAAGCGAGAATTTTAAAATGTTGTTGGGGTGAGAGTGTGGACGATAAAAATAGGGAGGGGTGAGACCAAGAATAAGGCATTCCTTTAAGTGAGCGGTCCTACCAGAGCTTATGGTCCAATGCAGACCACATACTCGGAAAGTACCCTCAGATTTGCCTCGGGCATGGTAGCAATCACCATAAAAAAAACTAACTCTGAATGTTGGAAACAGGGAAAAAAATGTAAAGACCAATAAAAAAGACTTGGCCATCCAAGCCACCTAAACTTGCCAGTCAGGCTGGTTATTGGAATTTTTGGCGGACTAACCAGGCATGCTGAGCCCATTTTGATATATCTATTCATTATCCCTCTTTTGGTTGAAGCATAGTTAAAGAATTAACATGTTTTATAAGAGGAGGAAGGTTGATTAACCAAGAAATTGAGTTCAATTGCTTAAAATCCTTCATTAGCAACCTAATTCTCAATAACTCAACGAATTAAGGAACCAAAGAAATTTAAGGAAAATGAAACCATCCCAACCTCTGGTGTTCTTGAAAATTGATTTTGATTTAATTTCATTCACTACAATTGTTAATATTTCTATTAGTTATTTTAAATTTTAGTTTAAATTTTAGAGCTATCATCAATCCAAAGAACTGATTGCATCTAAATAAAATTTAAACTAGTGAATTATTGTTAGGCAAAACTAATCCTCTTAGAACGATATATATCCACTCTCGTGAGATTACTTAGAACAATTTGGTGTACTTGCTAGCTTATTATCAAGTCTAGAAGTATTTTTCCTTCCAGAAGTTTATCCAAGCGAGCTCATTCTTAACTTTGATGCCAAAAAGTGGGTTAAACATCTTAAAAGTGTGAATAAATATACCAAAAAAAAACGAAAGTAATTAAATGCACTACCTTACCTACATTTTTTTTCGACATGTGGCAACAATGAATTTAGCCACACTGCTAATGAATTTAATGAATTTACCCACATTTGTAAAAGCAATGTGTGCAATGCGCCTCTACAACCGAAGTGCATGTTAGACTGACCATCCATGATAGGATACCTTAAAAAAATCATAAACTTTCAATCTCCTAAAGTTTTACTAAATTCTTATATATATATTTATATATATGGTCAATAACATCAAAACACACCATTAAAGTGATTTATTAATCAAAAACACTATATATAGCAAAAAATTATATATGATATATAATCAGGTTAGGTCATCAATTTAAATTTATGAAATCCAATAATCAAACTAAATACTATATATTATTATTAGTTTCTACCCAATATGACTCAATGATCTGACCAATGTTTCAGTGGGGGTTAGCTAGATTCATTCGATTGACCCAGTCAGCTTAGTCCTTTTGTTTGAAATTGGGGAATAGCTGCCCTGCATATTATAGAGAAGTGTGTGTGACACATTTTGTATTTATTCGCACTTTGGAAACGTGGTTAAAAACACATAGCATGGCGATCCACAAATGTGGCTAAATGTATCTAATGACTAGATGGTAGGTGCATCACACCCACACCCTTCATTATACGGTGCAGCAACAAAACACCTTTTTTTTTTTTTATATAAGGACAACAAATGCTTCAAGCCTACCAAAGAGATAGGCAAGCCAGTTCAAGGACAAGATACAAAAGAAAAGGCCTAAAAAAAGAAAGCAACACCAGCAGCGAACACAACAACAGACAACCAGACCAGAAGCTGTATCCTCTTAACGTATAGCAATACATCCAGTGTTACAAGTAAAACCAACCAACAGAAAGATGAAAAAAGATAGGACCAAGCTCATAACAAGGTAGCAGAAAACCAGCAGCTCCACCACTATGAAAGATGGATGACACTAACACTAGTCCTTTCGATACATGACCATCGAGGCTAGAATTAGCATCACCAACAAAACACCTTGTACAATATTTTAAAAAATTGAGATTATATTTTATCTAATTATTTTCCAGTTTGATCAATGTATGTTTAATTATTAATTTAATCAATTCAACAAGGGATCACTACACCATGGTTAATTTTTAGCTACTTTTATTAATAATTTTTTAGTAACAATTAAAAAGTATTATTAAAGATATGATTGTATTGGTAAAACTCTTTAATAATATTTTTACAATGTAGCATATAACTTATGTTGCTAAAAAGTTTTACCAACACTTCTACATGAATTAGTAACATTTTTAAAATATTAGCTTGAAAATTGAAAAAAATAAATAATAATTATGCGTCCAAATATCATTCCTCTAATAAATAAGGTTAATCCAAATTTTGGACTCTTAGTCTAACGTTATTATAACACAAAATTATAAAATTTTAAATAAAGTACACAATATAAATTTTAAATATAGCATAATATTATCCAAAAAAATACAAAATAAATAACATTAAAATATCAAAGAATTCAACAAAGTAAAATATAAATTTCTTTATCTTTATTAAAATAGAAAATATAATTAAACATACGTGAAATTATTAAAAATTCTTAGGATGAGAATCTCTACTAATGTCCCGCGTGAACATTTGCGGATCGATGCCATCCCGAATTCAACAAGAACTGAAAATTCTGGTCTGTTTTTTATGTTTCCATGTTCTATTTTTATTTTCTATGTTTTTATTATTTTTTACCGCAAAATTCTGAAACCAGAGAATAAAGAAAATGAAAGCAGAAACAACAGAGACTATATAGTGATTCAACTTTAAAGCATTGGTTCTCGCTTTCTCACGGTTCGACTATACTCTTTTCGTGTCAGGTTAATTGAATCGTTATTATTTCAAGTGAGTATTAATTATATTTTTTCAATACTAACCTTAGTGCCTACCTGTTATTTCAAGAGAGCATTAATTATGTTTTTTGCTTTAAAAAAACAGAGGCAACTCAGTATATTTATATAATTTTATCCCATTACCAATGTTTGTTTAGTGTTTTCTTAATATGTGTGCTTTTTTATTTTCTCAACAAGTTAACTAGAAATAGAGAGAGTATTTACTTTCACTCCATGGTTCTCTAATTAAGTAAACTCTTCGAAGTGTTTTAACACTGTTTCCTCATAATTTTCAAAAGTATGTGCTACCAATATTCTTTGCGTAAACAATTCATTTAAGCACTTATATAAAAGTATTTTTAAAAAGTAACTTATAAATAAGTTATTTTATATTTAAATACATAAAAATAATAAAAATAATTTTTCATAGTGTTTTAGAAAATATTTCTTAAGAAGTCAGGTATTTTAATTTTTAAAAAATACTAAAAATAACTTTTAGAAAAGTAATAAATTATTTAGCTAAATAATACAAAAAAAATTTAAAAAAAAACTTTTGAATTTCAAAAAATTATAAAAAAAATTATAAATTATACTATCCAAACACACCCCATAAGCCACTTTCAATATCAATAACTAGACATTTAGATGGTTAGTGACGTGATATGTCAAAGAAATATATGTGTTGAATACTTCAACTGTAAGACTAATGCAACTGCATTGTCTTAATCACGAGTTTTATCGGACAAAAACATTTTAGACTATGAATATTATTTGCGTTTGATTTCTCTTATAAAATGTCTGTTTCACTCTAATCAGAACTTCAATTATTTGATTATACTTGTAATGAACTGATACAATAATAGGCCCCAATGGATGATATTCGTAGACTTCTTTCACATTGAAAAAACAATTGAAATAATTAAACCCATACCTAGGATGCAATAATCACAGACCAATCAATTAAAAATATACAAAGTAATAAACAATGTATTAGCTCTTGAAAACATCTTGAATTCTGAAAAAATTCACCTACTATGGTTGTAATTAAGAAGATACTATACAATTGAATATCATAGAACATCGTATTCTCCTCCCTATCTCCGTAGAAATTGATGGGAAAATATGAGATAATAATCACATTAATCCTTTTTTTATCTCGTTGAGAAACAAATTTTTATAAATGGAGTAACAAGAGACTGTCTTTTGTGAAAAGTTATCTTTTTCCATTTATCATTAGCTAACTAAACCAACTTGTGATTTTCAATGTATGAATGGGAACATTCTTCTTATATTTTTCAATGTTTCTCAAACATGGAAATCTAATAAGAATTCTCAGTTCTTAAGGCACTGGTTATGATGCTGTTCTTATGGCGGCTATATAGACTATCTCAACTTTTTTTTTCTTAATAAGTAATTTGAGGACTGGTACACAAAATTGAAGGCAGATCGGCTACATGATTACTCTACAGAAAGCATTGCACATAATTTCTTGTTTCCCTTTTCATCTGCTTGTTTTCCAAAACATCAGTTTCTTTGGATTAGAAAGACAAAGAAAATAAGGAAAGAAAGGAAGAAACCAGAACGGTAGATGATTATTGATAGGAAAATACTATACAACTAGAAATGAGAAATGTTAGTTGTATAATATTTTTTATAACAAGTTTACACCTCTAGGTAGCATTTGATAAATGTTCTGAGAAAATAAGACACTGAGGACAAAAACATGTTTAGAGAAAGTGATAAAGACAAAACCCCCAAAATTATCTCCGTCCTAGAAGAATTTTTGAGCCAATTTTCATACTCTAAAAAGGAGGACGCTGAACACATGTCCCCAAGTTAAAAATTTAAAATATTTTTTTACTAAGAATATACCTCTAAACATTTTATATTCCATTTTTGCTCTTCTCAATTTTCAATTTTTCATCAAATTATAACTTAATTTTCTTCATCAATTACAATGTTTTATACACCACTACCAAGTACAATTTTGTATCCATTTTTAGTATCGTCTCTGTCTCTATTATCTCATTTTCTCTATCCTTTTCTTTCTTGGGATAAATACCAAATGTAGCCTTATAATGTAAAAACACATGAAGACAAAACAAATGTGAGAACTAACAAAGTGTTTTGTCTTCAGGTGTAAACTTGTTGTAAAAAAATATTATACACCTAACATTTTTCATAAGGAATTTGTCCAGAATTTTCTATCCAAAATTTTGTGTAATAATTATTTGCTGTTAGTTAAATTAGTGTGTCATATTATTTCATTTTATCCAACAACTATTATGATTTTTGTCAAAAAATTCTATAAATCTTTTTCTGAACCGTAACATTACTCTTATTGATAAACTTCAACTTATGTAGGAGACTACTAGCTATTATAAAATCCTAGTTCTGCTTGAAATTTGGTGCCAAAATGCTAAGAAGATCCTCTAACATTCAATATAATTGATTAAGTAAAGGATACTGTCAGCACCAATTTTTGATTAAGCGAAAATGATAATTAGTTTAACTTTATTTCATCTTTTGATTGAATTGTAATTGTCAATATCATGTTTTGCGGTCTCATATTTTCCCTTTTTTAAATATTTCATTTCGTTGCATATTAAAAAAAAAAAAGTTTTCTTCTTCACTTTTACATTAGCATAGTATTTTGTCAAGAGCTCGTCAACATAGCCCCTCGACTTCAGCTCATTTCGTTAAAATAATAATAATAATAATAATAAATTAAAAATAATAATAAGGACAAAGGAGAGGGACAAGAGTGGCGAGAGGACATCATGGACCCTCCCCATTATTCGCGTCCTCATTTCCATGGCAGCAAGATGGGCTCCCTTCGGCCAGACATGAGCACCAGCAAGTGGAGGATGGGAAATATTGAAAAAAAACCATGGCCACAGCCATTTAAGGTCGATGACCAACCAGAGGGGGGGGGATTCTCCATTGCCAACCGCTCACCATCTACACATACCTCCATCACAAACCATAAACATCAACACCACCCCAACCCAATCAAAAAAAATCATCATCCACCATCACCATCACATAAACCCCACCAACAAACCTGGAATATTTAGCCTTCCACTCGACCCCAACATCATCAACATTGCCCTCATCCATCCATTAACTCCAACATCATCACTCTCAAGCAAACCTTGCATAAAGTACAGCACCTATATCCTACCTGTAACCAGCTTTTACCATAGCCACTGCAAAATATCAAGGAACCAAAACCAATAAGCACATATCAAGCATGAACTCAGCATCACCAATAACTTATCCCAACCCAAACAAATTTCAATCTCAAAACCAAAACCAAAACTAAAACCAAGCATGGATCTAAACCTCTCAAACTGAAGAAAGGGAAACTGAAACAGGAGGATAGCGGCTACCACCTCCAACAGCCCACCGCCGCAAGTGCTTCCTGACTCCGCCCTCCGCCACCTGTCAGTGAGGTCACGCGCCGCTGTGCGGCCACCACGCGAATCGCGATCCCTCCCCTCTCTGGAGCTCCCCGCCAACCCTCACCGTTCCCCTTTGCTCGCCTCCGTCTCGAGCGCCAATCTCCGTGCGGTAGCCGCCACGCCTCCATCCCTCCGCCCCCTACCCGCATGCACCCGCGATCCACGCGAAGCTCCGTCTGCTCCTGCCCGCCATCGCGAGCCTCTGGTCTCCCCCCGCCCACGCCCTGCCCCCATCTCCCTCCGTGTCCGTTGGCAGGAAGTGAAATGAGGGATTAGGGATTTAATTCTAATGTCTTGGGCTATGTTGATCATGTGAATTGATTTGGTTGGTATGTTTGGGCTTTCTTTTCTTGGTTTTAGTAAGCTGGATTTTAGTTCTCTTTTTGGGTTAGAGTCATTCACCATTTTGATTGTTTATGGGCTGTATTTTAATTTTAGGATTCTAACATTTTTTTTTCTTTTTATATAGTCTTTAAGTCTTAGGATTCTAATGACTCTTTCTAAATTTTAAAAAAAAAGAATAATACAAAAAAAATAAATATTTTCATCCGCCAATGATTAATAATAGTGATTGAGTAACAAATGTTATCTTCACTATTATTGAATCATAAGGATTTATTGAGTGACCAAGTGCTAATTTAAATTCTTGACAAAAGCGGATTTCTTTTTAATAATTCGTTAGTCAAAAATTTATTTTCACAAATAAAAATCAATCAACAAATATTTCTTTTTCTCTTCATAATTAAAATTCATTAACACAGAATCATTTTCTATAGAGAACTACGTGGCTTTGAGTTCTTCATTGTACCAGAGGATACGTAGGAGTAATTCCTGTCAAGCCAAACTTTAAATTTTCATAATTTTGTCCCTAATTATTATTATTTTATTTTATCTATTTGTAAATATTTGAATTTGATTTTTATTTGTAAATATTATATTTGTTTATCTTTTTGGGTAAATTTTATATGCTTTAAGTTATTCTATTTGCACAATTAACTTTTGGGGTAACCGTTTTAGGACGGATGTATCAGAGGTGCGTGGGGTTTAATCTTACCCTTCTCTGGACATAAATAGACTCCACCTAGCTTTTTCAGCGTCCTACTTAAATAATTTTTACAAAAAAGTTTTCTCAATGGTTTTCCTTAATAAATCTTGGTGGCGACTCCATGAAAATATTTTTCAATAATTTTTTCGCCGCCCGCGATTGCGACAATCACATATGTGGACTCCATATTTATTCGAAGTTTCAAGGCTATATATTTAATTTATAGGTATTTTCATTTATATGAGTTTCATTTTATCTTTTTTTTCAGATTGAAACACAGATGTTTGGGCCCTTTCATTCAAAATCCAACCAATCTTACTCGATTCGAATAAATTAAAATAAGAGCTTCTAACAAGAATTTTTGCATGCTCATCATGGCTCTCTTTATCATGTTTAATTTCAGACTTTTTCACCCATACCTCCACTTACAGTTCATTGAAAGCCCACATATAGGTAAACCAATAGAATTAATCTAGTGGCAAGGGGTTTGAATAATATGTATGAGGTCATATATCCAAACCTCATAAGCTCTAGGACCACCGACCACCTATATGTGGACTTTTTTTTTTTTGTTTCCAAAACTATTAAGTTAATCAATGATCAAGTCATTTTTCTTTATTATTTAGTCTTAAATTGTTTAAATTTATTTCCTGTTATTTAATTATTATTTCTTGTAGTGCTTAGCAAGAAATCATTTTAAAAAAGAAATTAAAAATATTATTTATATGTATATAAAGCTGGATATATATATATATATCTCTCTCTCTCTGTGTGTGTGTGTATGTTATTTGTCTGTTATAAACTAGACATCTAATCGTAGAGAGATAGACACAAAGATATAAGCGATGGTGATGAGTTTTAAGACGGAAAAATAACAATTTTGTATCTAGCTATCTCTCCATTAAATTTCATTTATATATATATATATATATATATATATATATATATATATATATATATATATATATATATAAATAATATAAAGATTGAATACTACACACTAATTTGAATTAAGAGCCACTATATTAGTAGAGTAAATCTTCAAGTAAAATACTATTTTACTCAATATTTAATTAATAAATTTTTGTTTTCAGTAAAAATAGTTCACCTTAATAATCTTTTGCTAATAATAATTACATAATTAACTTGACTTTGAATCTAAGAGTGTCATGTTATGAAATCTACAATATTTTATTATAAATTTTTTTTTACTGTCGTTGATATATAGTTTATTCTAACCTTGCAATGAGAAGAATATGTCTTCATCATATATTACTTACTGCGAAAAAAAGGGATGGTTTTGCTAGTTTTCAAAATGTGTTGCCTTCCCCGACTAAATCGACAAAAGTATATTATCCAGCGAATAAAATCTTAAAATTCCCAACTCTGGGTGTTTGAACTTTTTATTTTAAACTCTAGAGCTATAATATAAATAGAAGTTCCAAAAGAGAAACTTTTACCCAAATCATAGCAAACCATAACTTAGATATTTCAAAAGATGATCGAGTGAGATGGGTGGTTAATTATAAAAGTGAGAGAAATAAATTTTAATTATTGGATCTTATAATATTAATTACTAAAAATAAAAAAAAATCATGTGAGTATTTTAATAAGTAATAAAGGCTTTTCTAACTTAGGGCATTGGTTAAGGATATAAAATTAAAACAATCAAGTTATAAAATATTTTAGTGGACCACATGCTCTCTGAAAACATAAAATCTTATCTTTTCAATATTAAAATTTTTCTTTTTTTTTGTTTTCTTAAACAATGCCCTTCAGCAATAGCTAGATAAACTCTTTAAGTAATTGAAGCTGGGCGGACTAAGATGTCTTGTGCTTTGAATGGTTAGTGACTAAGATCTCAAACGGACTTTCAAATGTTGACAGGCTATTTTGTTACGTTCGCTAATATTTAATCAATGATATATCAAATTGGGGTTTACTTATTTATTTTTTCCTTTCTTTATCTTTTGTATTAGCTTAGTGGTGGAACAGGTATGGATTAATTGGAGACCGGACAAAGACAAATTTGGGGTGGTTGAACTGTTTCGACCATTAATGATTTGGAGGATTTTTTTTCTTTTCTTTATTTTTTCAATCTATTGGTTATATACAATATATAAACACACAGGACGCTCTTCAAACATGATCAGATTCAATTCTAATGATGTATATGGAAAAGGTTTTGTACCAGATCAAGATCTAGGTATATAAGTTTTACACCTCTAGAAGATTAATCATTATTTTTTACATAAAATACTCTTAGTTCATCCAAAAAATAAACATATATGGTGTGTTTGACGTATTTTATTAAATATGATAGGACAAATTAATATTATAAATTGTGCTCTTGTTTTTATGTGTAGTGCACATATCGTATTATATAAGACTAGAGCACGGCTACCATGCCAGACTATTTTCCCGAGTTTTAGTTTCCAGAACTTGTTGGAATATGAGATGGCTTAACCAAATCCGGAAAGTCCGTAGTATTATACTAATTAATAATTGATTCATATTTATTAATTTAGATAAAACTAAAGTTTGGATCCACATCATCCCCATATCAAACTGAAGTTTACCAAGCAAGTTTTTTTGAAAAAATTTGAGAACAATTTTTCCATCTGACTTGAAACGAAAAAAAAAAGAACTAAATTGGCTGATGTTTTGAGAAAGGAATGCATTTTGATCTCACATGAAATCGAAAAAAAAGGGTGTGCTGAAAGCCAATTTTTCTGAAAAAATTGAAAAGGATTTAAAAATGGAAATTAAGGAGAGAGAAGGCTCGTGTGATGAGCTCTCCATCCAACTGTGTCGGGTTTCAAATGTCGGGAAATAAACTCTGGCATGACAGCATTTTTCATAAGATTATTCATCATAGCTAATAATATACATTAAAATAACGAATAATTTAATCATGCTTGGGAGGTTAGATTCGGTCTAATTAATTTTTTAATATATATGATCTCTTTCAAACTTTGATTTTTTATATATTATTAAATAAATAAAATTAAAAGAATAAAGAAGTGAAAAAGTTTATTTTTTAATTAACAAATTTAATAATAAATATTTTAAAATAAGTGGAATTTAATAACTAAATAAATATTTAAAATAATATAAATATATAGACAAATAAAAAATTAAATGGAATGAGCTAAATCTTCATACATGAGGATAAATTTTGTGCTCTACCAACAAATTTTGATTCTCTTTCTTCTTTTTCCTTCTCCTATGAACGATAAAGAACTAGAGAAGAAACGTGATAAAAAGAGAGAAAATGAAAGCTTTGGTAGGTAAGAGAAAGAAGAAGAGAGAGTGAATAGGTTGAAGGAACGTTGCTTTTCTCTTTTATTTGTCCTTTCTTTTTTTGCTTGCCAAATTTGCCCTTCATATCCATGTCGTATTCATACGCCACTTTTGTCCGGAGTGCGGTGTAAGTATGTAGTGTAGGTATTATGATAGTTGTGTATCATTACTCTTATGAGATTTTGATCTTTTTGATACATCATATAAGGTTTGACAAATAAAATTTAATAGTATGAGACTTTGTTCTAGTTATCATATAAGTTAAAATAGAGCCAATAGGGGTTGGCTCACTATTGACCTTCTGTCATGAATCGTCATGACTTTGGTTCAATTTTTAGGTTTTTCCTGTTGGTGGGTAATCTATAAGTATCTTTGTAATTGCTCAGTGATATCCTGGAGGCATGCCTTGAACCTAGAAACTTTCCTTCAACCTAAGCTTTGTATACACACACACACACACACACATAGGGATTGCTAACCTCCACACTTCATGTGTAGATTAGTAATGTCCATATTTTGTGTTGGATATATAACTTCACTAGTCGTTTTACCCGTGATATAAGAGATGATAATAAAAAATAATTTATTGATCATTATTGAAAATAAATAACAATTTATTTAAATACGTCTTATAGAAAATTGAGTATATAAACTTTTTTTAAAATAAGTTAACAATTAAATAATTAAATAAATGAACAAAATATAAATAAGTATGGATATGAAATAAGTCATTCTATTCTATATTTTATTTTGAATATCATGTTTATAGGGTTAAGAAAATCTCGATAGATAACCTTTAACTAATAATAAAAAACTATTTTATGAAAATTTTGCACATTTCAATAGTTGAAATTGATTAATAATGAAATAAAATAAGTGGATATATTTACAATATCATATACCATTAATATGGATGAAATGGGTATCCATGAGAGAGGGCATATGCCTCCTGCACCCCGTCCTAGTTTAGAATTTTATCCCTTGTTCCCATATTCATTCCTCGTTATAGGACCCTATTCTATTTCTCAAGGGATTTGAATTCTTATGAGATATTTGCAAATTTATTAAAATAATTCCAAAAAAATTTGAAAAGTATTTTGATATTTGAAACATAAATATGCATAATACTCATTCTCTTTTAGAATATTTGTCCACTTTCAAATAACTTCATATTTCAAAATATCTTCAATTTCACGTTTCAATAAAGTATTAATTTTTTTTCTTCGAATACTATCTCTAATTAATTTCATATTTTCAAAGCAATCCATTTAATATTAGTTTTCTATATTAATTAATATGTAGGGATACAAAGTACATTTACTATATTTTACTCAATTATCAATGTCATTTATTATCTTTCTTAATATCCATGTTTCTCCAAAATTGACAGATATTTTAAAAGGAATAAAGTAACAAATACTACTAATGTAATATAATCTAAATTAAAAATGAAAATACATACATAATACAAATCTAATAAAGATAATTAAAAAATGAATGTGTGCTAAGATTTTTTTTATACATATATATAAATAAATAATTTATGTAAATGTGGAATTGTCTGATTTCAATGGAAAAGACTCATTCATTGTCCTTATCTCATTTAACAAACGGTGATTTTGCCCTCGTCCTCGTGAAGACTAAATATTCTCATTCTCATCCTTTTTTTCAAGTAATCCCCATATATAGGTACCTGTTTTGATGATTTTTTTAATCATCCTAGTCATTTACATGTTTTAGTAAATTAAAATATTTAATTTTAATTTATAAAAATATAAAAATATACTTTCTAATTAATAAAAAATAATAAATAAATTTAATTTACATTATTTCAATTACTCCTCATTTCCTTCTGCATCATTTTAATAAATATTCTCTAAATGAATGTTTTTTCAAGTTCCTCCATAACCATACACAAAATAAAAACCTCATTTCTCAGTGATTATTGAGTCCATTATATTATCATAAATTATCCTCTGAATTTCATTCATTGAAGATAAGTACCCTTTAAGATCATCAAACAATTGCTATTTATCATATTCTAATTCTTCAGCTAAGAATGACTTTGAAATTAATTGAATGGAGAATCATTTGGATATGACATGAACTTAAACTTTTTTAGAGATTTTCCATTTTAATTAAATAACTTTTCAATTTCAATTAAAGATAAATTCTTTAGCTATGGATTTGGGATAGAAAGATATACAAAAAATAAAAGTTTTTTTTATGACAATGTGAAACTCTCAATTTATTCTAAAACCTACATAAATTCTTTAATATACTTCTAGTCATATAAGATTTCATCTTCTTAAAGTTTCCAAACATACTCCCACAAAAATTGCGGTATGCTTATTATATTTGTCACTAATAATGTAACAAATAAAGAGTTTTCTTAACTGATTTCTAGATACTAACTCAATAATTTCCTTTATACCTTCAATAAATTTATTGTTTAGGAAGTGTATGAGAAATTTTTGATAAATTCTATTCATACATTAAGCTTCCAAAATGAAAAAAAAAAAGTTTTGAATGACCTTAACACATGAATTTATCATTTTTTAAGGATAATTTAAAAAAAAACTTGAAATCATGTTAGCTTGATAAATAAAACTAAATTTTATATTAAATAAGAAAATTATAATTTCACAAATTGCTTGGTCTCTGTCATTTTAAATTTAAGCCCTATATAAATATATTAAAATATATATTTGACTTTTATGAATATTAAAAATTTAGGTTTTAATTTTATAAATATTTTAAAAATTCTCTTTTGATTTTTATAAATGTCATTATGTAAAAGATAGCTAATCATAAGACCATAAATATAATACTTAAAAAACATAAAATAAAAAAGTTAAAATAAAAATAACCAATAAAGATAGTAAAAGAGTAATAAGATAAAACTGATAAACAATCATAGTGAATACTCTTATTATATAATGAGCCATTTAACTTATTTTAGTACATCAATGTTAAATTTCTAGTTTATAACAAATATTATAAATTAATAAAAAAATTATAATAATTAATAGATATTATATATTAATTAATTAATTGATAATTAGGAGTATATAAGTAAAGCAACATAACTTATCTGATTTAAACATTTTTCAAAGACTTATATTTTAAAAAATAAACTATATAATTTAAAATTAATTTTAATTATTTATTTATTTTATTTATCACTAATTATTTTAAATAACTCCAATATATAAGGTTATCAAAATAATGTACACTATTTCTCACCATTTAGATTTTAGCATAAATTACTCAGATATTAAAAATGGTTATTATGAATATTGAAATTATATAAATTAATGATAGTAAACTAATGATATATAATAATTATGATTATAATTTTTTTTAAAAAATATTAATTATTAAAGTTATGAAATTTGTGGATTTTAAATTACTCTGAAAGCTACACCTAAAAAATCCAAAGGAGTATTGAATGTTAGTATTATAGATTATAGATTTAATTAAGTGTCGATAAGTTTTAAATATATTTAATTTTCATAGTGCAATACTGCTATTAAATACTAATGATTATCAATGATATTCTAATAATATGTCATAATTATAGTTTTATTTTTTCAAAAAAAATTAATGATTAATTTCTTAAAAACTATGGGCCCTAAATCATTCTCATTGTAACATTTGGAAAACTTTCCCTTATAAGAGTATAAAATATTAGTATTATAGATTATAGATTCTCTCTTTTGAATCAATTTGAAATTTTGAATAATATTGTAATTTTCTTTTACTCACATTTATTGCTATCCCTCTAACTTTTCTCTCACTTAATTAATATCCACTCTTCATTTTTTTTATGGACTACTCTACCTTCACTATTTATCTCTATATGATTATACTGATTTTAATTATTTAAAATTAAAATTATTCAAAAGAAAACACTTCAGATATATGAGAACGAGTAAATATTTCTACACCATTAAGTTTATCGTTATTATACCGTTTTTAATTTAGATATTTTCATGTAGTTAACGATCTATGCAATTATTTTTCGTTTTAAACAATGTTCACTTAATATACGACATAGTAGCCCGTACATTTTAACATCCAACAGGATCATACATATTTCGAATGCAATTCATGACATATGGAAAGGTTAAAAAAATTAAAGGGCAGATATATTTTTTTTAGCGAGCTTCAATAAACGAGAAGGTTTTTTTTTTAATGGTGTAGAAATATGTACAAGTTCTCATAATCTTAATAATTTTAATAAAATCTTAAATAATAATTTTTAATATATTAACTTTTGTAAGATTAACTTTATAATTAAATTTGATAGATTCATATTGAAAAAGTTAAAATATATGTATCCACTTATATTAAAAATATATGTATCCACTAATTATTTACTATTTTATTAAAAATATTAACATTATATTAATATATATATATATATATATATATATATATCCACTTGTAATAATATTATATAATTTCAAATTACGTAAATAATACTCAAGCAAAATAAAGTTTTTAAAAATCAGTATTTTTTGGGGGTGCTAAATCAATATAATCATATAAAGATAAAAAGTGAAGAGTGTTCCATCAAAAAATAATAATAATGAAGAGGGGAAATTAGTTAGGTGAGAGAAAAGCTAAATAGATAGTAATAAATGTAAGTGGAATAAAATTACAATACTATCCAAAATTTCAAATTGATTCAAAAGAAGAGATTGTATGTCCAACACAAAATGAGGGCATTGCTAACCTACACATGGTGTGTGGAGGTTAGCAATCTCATATATATATATATATATATATATATATATATATATATATATATATATATATATATATATATATATAATTGTATTAGTTTTTATTTGTACTTGGAAATGCGATAAGGTGCAAGTAGCTCAAATGTCTATGCAACGGGATGGGGTACTTGCAAAGACACTCCAAATTAAGTCGGTGAATGAATGAGACATAAAGTGGTAAAAGAATAACATGTAATAAGCTTGTAATACCTAGGGTGTTGAGTCCTTTATATAGTGTGAGGTAATCCGTGATAAGCTTAGATAATCTACCTTGAATGATGGAGATATTCTTGGAATTAGTAAATATTAGATACATTCCATATTTACAAGAGATATGACATAATATATGATAATAACATGAGATTTCGTAAGCTAATAAGGGATCTAGTATAATCAGGTAGTCAATCTAGGAGATATCCTAGAATAAATCAATGGAGAATCTCTAGGAGTCACTATGCTATGTGGACAAGTTGTGGGACCCCATAGGAGAGTCTTTTAAGATTTGACCGAGGTCTGGGCCCATATTTCTAGTCTAGTATATAGCCCCTGAGCTTGGTCATAGGCTAAGTAACTGGTGTCGAGGTGTCATGATCGAGGTGTGTCTATTGAGGACGCGTGCCAAGCTCGAATGAGTCGACTTGTGTTGCGCAGCTTGGTGCATCTTTTCAGTTGTAGTGACAAACGTTAGACTTAGAATGACCAGCCCCAGGAGTTCGATGAGGTGGATGGTTAAGATTTCTTAGATTTTGTGATAGGCTGGCGACGAGTGCCGAGGACTTTAGGCCTTGAATTGCCTAATTATGCAAGCATGATTATGGTGTGATTTCTCGATTGCTATGACCCATTAGATCAAAGTGACGAGCCCAGTCCTTGATTAGGGTGTTTCTTTTGTAGTAGTGTTGGTGTTGTTCTCTTTGCTAGAAGCGATTTCTCGGTCATTCCAATTTGTGTTGTCGTTTGAAGGCGACTTGAGTGAGTCAAGGCCTGACCTTATACTAATTACCCGGTAGATTTGATCTGATTTGTGCATTTCTTCAAGTTTTGTAACTATGTTGAGTCCATAAAAGTCCTCTCAAATGTGCACCTTCAGCAACAAAGTGGTACTAGTCATGAATGTCGACTTTGCTTCATCAAAGTTCCTTGAACGATAGAGTGCTTGATTGGGTTGCTGATATAGGGCCTATCTGGAAAGATGAGCGCATAGCCGGATGCGACTCAGGACTTTCTATTTCGAGATTAGCATCTGAGCCTTTTGCTGGAGCTTGTTAGCTTTCTTTAGCTTGCATGCTTGAAAATCAGCTAGATCATCTCTTTAAAGGTATATGGGATTATACCATGAGAGGAGAGGGCTTATTTTCATGTCTACCAATCTTTTGATGATGCCAAGAGTGGAGTGGTTAATCCTTTTATAAAGGAGATCTTGTTGTCGGGTTCAACAATAATGCAGTTTAGTGTTTATGTTAACTTGGTTGTCTACCCAGTTTTGATGAATCGTCTGGTTGGCATAGGGCTTCGTCAAGGGCCATGGAGTTTTGAGCCAACTTGTCGACTTAGGAGATAGATAGGTCTCCTCAAATATGTGATATACCTAGCTAGGTCACCAGCTTAGGTCTTTAGGGGTCTACCAGAAACGATGGAGTTCCTAATTGAGTTGTTGGCTTAGGACTTGATCCAAGATGTCTTATATTCAATCTGCTTTGATGCTGGCCTAGAACGAAGTTGTGTCTCTAATCGGTCACTTTGGTGCGAGTTGAAAAAGTGGAGTGCCTGGTGCGGAGTCTGCCAGGACTTGTTTAGAAACTCAACTAAAAAGTAAAGGGCCTGGTCGAAATGGTGAGGTCAACAAACTCCAACCAATTGCATGCCCAGTTTGTTGGTGTTAGGAAAAATCATCATTTCCCCTTGAGAATTACCTTTCAACATAGAGAAATAAAATAGAAACTCAATCACAACACAATATTTAATGTGAAATACTCTAGGAGAAAAACCATAGTCATCACCGAACGACAACCAAAGAATAAACAATATGTGAAAATTTTTATAACATATAGATTTTTATCTCAAACACCCATTGGCCCTCAGGACACCCACACTCTTCAAAGTCAGGATCTAAATGACATCTCACAATACTCTAAGACAAAAGCACATAGAAAAGAAGAAAGTCAGATACAAGTTTAAAGTGTTTCTAACTAGTGTAAGTTGAAATGAAGAGCTTTGCTCCATATATATAGCCTTAGCAATCTTTTCCCCTTGCAATCCTAGGCATGTGGGATTTGTTCTAAGGAGTTTCTGCCTCCCTTTTATTCCTAGGCGATGTAGGACTTCTTCCAAGATGTTTATTTCAATCAACCTCAACAATCTCCACCTTGATTGAAATGAGAACATCTCTAGCTTTCATTGTCTACACCAACAATCCCTTGCAATTATTGTCCATACTGACAATCATAGTTCAAAAGAACTATCATACTCCACCATAAAAAGTATAGTCACTTAGAATGGGACAATTCTAAGAACTTCACATTGGCACATGTCAAAACCTCTAGCTTGCTTTAAAATTAATGGTGCAACTTTCATGTTGGCTTTCTCTGAAAGTTCCTCAGTCATCAACATAATCCCACCACACACCTTGTATTTATATGTCAACCAATACTTGTGTGCAACTATGGATATGTTAGCAGCACTTACATAATCCCACCGCACACTTTGCATAAATTTCGATCAATGCCTATGTGCAATCGTAGACCTCTAGCAACACCTTTTTTTTTTGTGTGACCCTAATTGTATCATGACATCCTTAATATATTTGCCACTAACTAAAATCGATTCTTCCATTAATTTCTCTATCGAACTGTATACTGACATAGTGTACGCCAACTATAAACCATGCACTAGTAGGGTTCATAAGAAAGAAAGGTGAGTCACAATGGACACACTTAAATATCAAATTTTTCCTAGTCAGAACCTTTCCAAAACCACACTTAAGCATTATAACAATTCCTTCGGTAACCAAGGATAATTCTCAGCCAAATATCATACTTCTTTTCTAATATGGAAGATTAGACAATCCTGCAAGCACATAGCATGCTAAGAAAGTATTCCACTGAAACATAGGCTCCAATACCATTTGTTAGGGATGACACAATGAAATGGGTCCCACAAACACACTCTTATGAATCCAATAAACCAAATATATAACACAATAACAGCAAGGGATAAAATAAAGAGATGACAATAAGTGTAGAGATGCAAAAATTTAATGTGATTCTATAAATCACATGCCTACATCCACCCCAGAAAATAAACTCCTAACTCATTCACTATGAAAATAAAAATAGTACAAGATTTCCACTTTATTCCCATACCAGACTTAAGCCCCTTATACACCTTTCTCATAAGAGTCTACATCCCTTACTTGTTCTCTCACACTACCATGTACCTAGGCCATTGATTTTATTTATAACCAAT
Source organism: Dalbergia oliveri (assembly GCA_030441495.1). Lineage (NCBI taxonomy): Eukaryota > Viridiplantae > Streptophyta > Magnoliopsida > Fabales > Fabaceae > Dalbergia > Dalbergia oliveri. The sequence continues at coordinate 10,019,312 of JAMLFY010000011.1, forward strand.
GATCTTATCTTATCTCTAAATCCTAAAAGATTTTAGAATAAAATCTTAACTGATTTTCAAATCTAAAAGGATTATTCGTATTCTAACAGACTTCACATATCCTACTAGATTTACCGTACCCTTAATTTAAATATTATTAAATCTAAGGATACACATCTAGGATATACATCTTAAGACACACATATCAGGATACGCATCCAAAGGATATACATAAATAAAATCAATCATTATCCCATCAAGATATACATAAGCCAATTTTCCCAACAAATCTCCAGTTTGGCTAGTGTCTCACCACCCTGGAAACCATTAATAGCTCCACCTTGATCCAAGCAGCCTAGTCACATGCAAAGTGCAAATCATTGGCCTCAATGTGTACTAGCTACACACCCGAATCCACCATAAAACATGGCTCCACATTGGTTCAAAAATTTGGCCAATGAGCAGGTATAGCCATGCAATTTTCCTCATCTTCTCCACTAGCTTCCCATCCTCAAACCTGGATGTCCAAAGTTTCCCTTTCCATCAAATCCTCCACTGCAAACCCGCAAGATTTGACCTTGTACAAAGCTCTAATGAGCTATGATGTGTGTGTGTGTGTGTAACCTCAATAGTCGGTTCACTGATTGAACCTCCTACCAGTCTGAGCCTGTGTGTGTGTGTGTGTGACTTCATAAACCTCAATAGTTGGTTCACCGCTTGAACCTCCTAGTAGTCTAAGTCAGTTGTGATAACATTGATTTAAACTATGGTTTGAGGCTTTTTAAAAATGAAATCAAGCATGCTATTACTCCTTCCAGACCTGATTGATCTGGTCTCATGCCTTAATTTTAACAGTAATTTTATTAAATATTTAAGAAATCTCATTTAATTTGTATATACTCAAAACTTATACGTCGATTAACTGATTCGGAACGTACCAGGTAATGATTGGAAATTCATGTTGATAAATAGAAAATTGAGGGAATTATCATCATAAGTGAGAGCATTGTGTCATTCGACTAAAGGTTCATGTATAAATGATTGGGAATTTTACGTAAATAACTCAGGAAATGGGACTGACGATATTATCACGGGTGATGAAAACAAGTATCCAAGCTATGGGTGCACCCTACTAATTTAAGTGCAATACTATCGCTGTATAACCCAAAAAAAAAAAATGTTATATACAAGATCGAGGCTCTAGATTTTTTAATTTTCCTAATCTACGTGATTGGTTTTTTATTTCTTTCCATTAAAGTCTTGAATTCGGATTCTTTGAATAAAAATATAGCTAAGATAATGTTGCCGACAATAAATCGATTTGACCGGAACCATAATAGCTTTAATCCTATATATATATATATATATACACATATTAGGGAGGGATAAGGATTAAAGTTCTTAACCTTCCTTAACTTATTGAGATGCAAAAAAGTGATGAGGAAAATAATTATGAGTTTATTAATTAATGCATGAGCAATTAGTCTCCCCATAGATTCAGGTCTATTAACTCACAACCAATGTTGTCATCCCAATCCAATGCTCTCTTCATAGAAGGCGGGGTAATGAGCAAACCCTCTGCCATGCTATCTAACAAACCTGGCATATTATACAATGCTTCCTCATCCAAGAACATTGTTTTGGACCCTTCATTGTCATCATTCCCAACATCAAGCTCATCACCCTCCACACAATGCACGTTGATTTTCAAGCAAGAACCAAATTCCCTTCTTTCTTGACCATTGTCAAGCCTTATTGTCTCGCCACAGAAATTGTCAGGCGAAGACGAAGAAGAAGGAGAAGAAATGTTTGGTTTGAAAGCCTTAGCAGCTTTTGCAGCTGCTTCTCTTATATGTGTAGGTGAGGATGACCTTGCAAGTGGAAGAACCAAAGGTGAATCAGGGAAATTGAAGGATGCGGAGGTGCCCTTAAGTGCTAGGACAGCCACATCATGCGCCCTAGCAGCCATTTCAGGTGTAGGGTATGTCCCTAGCCATATCCTGGACTTCTTGTTTGGTTCTCTTACTTCACACACCCATTTGTTGCCGTTTCTTCTGCGGACACCCCAATAGATAGGGTGCCTAGTCTCCTTAAATTTTTTCCTCCCTGATTTCCTCTTGTGAGATGATGAACCCATCATCAAATCATGTGGTTGTGATGATGAAAGTGATGGATCAGGGTTGGGTGGTGATGTCATTGGTTTGCATGGTGAGATTATTAGGCTGGAAGAAGAAGAAGATAGTGAAGAGTAAGGAGGAGATTCATTGATATCAAAGTCCATAGTTTATTTATGGAATATAAATGAAAATTTTGATTGTAATAATTAAGTGTGCTGCTATATATGTAAGAGAGATCAAATGGAGAGAGGCTAGCTAGTTGAATGTGTTGCATCGGCTAACTGTAAGAAGTGCTTTGAGGAAGATTTAATTATATATTTTGGGTGTTCCTTGTTTGGAGGCGGACGCTAATTAAACGCGATTTGGGCAAGGCGGTTAAGGCTGAGAAGGAACACGTGCCACACACGGCTGAAAATTACCATGTTGTAGTTGTTGTGTGAAACTGGACTGACGACAGGTTGAGTTGGGGAGACCAGGTGAGAACAAACGGCTCATTAATTGCATTCAAAATGAAGAAAAAATTATTTGTACGAGGAACAACACTATCGATTTACGCCATTTATAATTGGATTGGGTCACAACCCATTCAATATTGATGTGATATAAATGGTTGCAGTGTCTTATATATATTATGTACAAATAACATACTTTATAAATAAAATAAGTTTCTTATTTTATATTATTAACTAAATGAATTTAATTTCACTGTATTGATACCATAAAATATTTTCACTGTCATCTAAGTTAAGTATTTTTATTTGCATAGTATTTTAAAGGTGTGACCGTGAATGATATTTGTTGATGTCATCAATGACCGGACTTCATTGGGGACAAGGGGGCCACTCCCTGTCCAAGCAAGGGGGCCACTCCCGTACAAATTTATTTAACAATTAGGTAGGCTAATAAGTTTGAATGTGTTATTTTATATAAATGATATTGTTTTATCTAAATAGGCTTTTTCAACTTAAAAGAAAGTCCATTAACTTATTTAGTTTTTTAATTAAAGAAATAAAAACATATATATATATATATATATATATATATATATATATATATATATTACAATTGAGCATAATTTTATGGTGTAACTATTTTTTTGTTACACTAGATAAACAACTATAAGAGTTGAATAGCAAGTTCAATGGTAAAAAAAATGCCCTAATTAATTTGCTTTGATTTTTTAAGATATTTACAAAATTTTAAACATTGTTAGATCTAAATTAGGGAATCCAATTCTTTTTCAATAAAAGTTATATTAAAATAATTTTATATGTTTTGATAAAAGTTTTGAGTGGTTAATAAGTAAAAAAAATCTAATATTGAAGTGTATATAATTAAAAAGATAGAGATAACTTACAAATTTTATATGATACGTATGATGAATAAGTTAGAGAAAAAAATAAACTCTTTTACTCAAATACTTAATATTTTCTGAAAAAGTTGGAGTATATTTTCTAAGATCGAAAATCAAAGCTCTTGTCTCCATTGATGGGGATGGTACAACAATAAATTTGGCATTATTGATCCTGTATCCAGAAATCCAAGGTTGTTTATGGTCCAATACGAAGAAAAGGCTGCCAGAGGCCTCTTGTTTTTGGATTGAAAGGCACCTGAAAATAGTATGCAAATGGAGTACTTGTAGTTTGTGTGGTTTCATTTATGCGAGATTTTCAGATACTATTAGACAAATAAAAGTGATTAAAAAATTGAGAGTGATAAATTTTGTATTACGAGTATTTTTAGCTGAAGGTAAAAGTGGGGAAAAAACTTCTATGGGTTTTTTTTTTGGACCGGGGGGAGGGGGTGTGTTCATCCATGAAATTTTTCTTCCATTTTTATTTTCAAATTAAACACACCTAAGGGTATTTTGGTATAAGAGTAAAAATAAAGAGAAAATTTTTATGGATAGCCTCCTTATATAAAATTATACATAAAATTTGTCGATAAAACTTCTCACTCATTTTACCCTATTAGTTTATTCCAAACAGTGAGTGATTTTTCTAAGTTTTTAATACACTTGGCCTTGGTTTAAAATTGTTGTGGTTCTTTTAGAGGTATTATATTGAGCTATGAGCTCTTCAACATATGCTCTCAAAAAGCATAGTACGTAGTATTATTGGATAAAATAATATAAAAATTACTTTTAATGAGGAAAAGTTATAATAGTAGTGTTTGATAAATATATTATAAAATTGATCTTAGAATCCAAAGTAAATATAATGATATAGATATTAAAGAAAATATCTACTACTATTATCGTCATTAAAGAAAATAAAATTATATCAGTATTTTATGTTTTAAAGAGCATAAGACAACTCTAAAAAGTATTCAACAAGGTAGCATTTGATATTTGTCCCAGGACACAAATACGAAGATATTAGAGACAAAATATTTCGTGATAGAAAGGGAAGGACATAGACAGAAATACAAATTTTTTTTGTACTTATAAGAAATGGGGGCAATGAAGACGATATACGAAAAGAGAAATTTAATATTTTTCTTTCAATAATACCTCTATACATATTTATTATTTTCCATTGTGACCTCACAAAAGGCGGTGGGTGGTGTTGGTTGTTGACCTTTCACGTTGTTAATGGGGTACATATATATTTTATCTTGTATTTATTGTATTATCCTTGTTTTCAAATAAAATATGGAGCAGTTATCATATTTTACTTTATCAATAAATGATATAGAGACTTTTTTGCTTTATTCTCACTGTCTAGGATACTGCTGAAAGTATCATAACTTTTAAAAGTAAGAAGCAAAAGCAAACAAGAAAACGAGACTAATGCCTTTAACGAGCAGAAACACCTCCTTACCAAACCAAGCTTAAGTAGATTGAAAAGTTTAAAAAAGTACTACTTTTAATTCTTAAACTAATAAAACCCTTATAACATATTGATATATATTTATCGTTTAGTTTCTTAGTTATCCCATTGCAAGTAAAATAAAAATATAGAAGCGAGACTGACTCAAAATTGAAAGTTTGAATTATGAAGATACTATAATCCATTGAACAACACTACTTTTTGGCACACCAGATAAAATAAAAGCTGATAGTATAAGGTTAGATAGGATAAAATTGACAGTATAAGGTCTGATAACTTTTAATATTAAACAGTATTTTTGGTGTAACATTATATAAGATGTCATATTTTATATTTTATAATATTATCATTTATTTGTAAATAATTCTAATATTATAAGTAAATGTGAAATAAAATGGAATAAAATTTTTAATATTGATTTAAATATATTTTTCAAATATTATATATATTTACAATAAAATCAAATATTAACTCAACATATTTTTATTATTGATCCTTACTTTTATATATTATATATTATATATTATTTAGTTTAAATATTTATTTGCTATTTTCTATTTTATTTTATTTTATATTTATTAATTATAATTACTTTTTTATTTTTATTGTATATAGCTAGATTGATATCATGTATTATTTGTTAACAATATTTATTTATTATGAAATAATTTTATTTATAAATTTTTACTTATTATTATTTATTTAAAAATTATTTTATTTTAATAAAATATTAAAAAATAAAAGTAACTTATACGTTAAAAGCTAATCAGGTTTAATATGACATCCTCATGTTGTATTAAATTATAAAATATTTTAATGTATAAGGGGGTTATGATGTATAAACTTATACAATACATTATCTACATCAAACAATAAAAAAAATATAATATACAATATAAAATTATACTATCATATCTAACACAAGCGTACCAAACACACCTTGACCAATTGACAATCGCTCTTGGCCATTTCACTAACCAATAATCAATGCATTCATGGACGGTGGACTAGTTTAGAAGCAGGCATCAAGAGACTGTAAACGTCCATTATTTCACATTGCAACAAGCAAACAACATGTTCCCATCCTCGTCATCTTGTCTACGAACTCAATTTGTACAACCATAAACACCAAAACAATTTCAATCCGATACCTTGGTTCTTAAAATATTCTAAATAGAGAAATGATTTATCCTTCTAAACTTTCTCCTACTTACTAAGTGAAGGAAAATTTGATTATGTTTTAAGTTTTCAAGACATTAATTGTATCTATTTTTTAACCTCATTTAGTATGTTTGGTTTTGTGTTTGTAGAATTAATTTTGTTAAAATTGATTTTGTGATAAAATGATTTATGTTTAATAGTTTGATCTGAAAAATGATTTTGATAAAATTTATAAAAAACCTAGAAGCAACAATTTATCACTTCTACTAGAATCAATTTTGGAGCCAGAATTAATTTTGAAATTGGGTCAAAACATTTCAAAATCAATTTTGCATGTTTCTCACATGTAACCAAACACACTGCTAGTAGTCAGGAGGATATTTAGGAACACTTTTATGATGCTATAGAATCACTCAGATAACAATCCAGCCCAAGTTTAAGTGTAGTTTACCTAACAAATAAAGAGAAACGGAGCTTATCCTCCATAATGAGACCCGCAAGAACTAACTCTCGCTCCACAAAAATTATTAGCTTGGCTGCTAGATACAAAGACAAATGCCACGGGATGAAAAGGGAGAAGAATTTTATTCTCTTTGGTGGCTATGCTTCGTACAAGTGAGGGAAAAAGAAGGGTACGACCCATAGTTAGACAACTATCCCTTAGTTACGTAGGCATTCAGTTAGGTCTATAGATAAAAATTACTCTCATTATACAACCATAGTTATTTTATCAACATCAATAAATAAGAAAAGGGAATTTTTCTGTGAAATTTTAGAACTAGGCTCGATTCTTGACTAGAGTTTTTTTTTAATGAACCAAAAATAATCATTACAAAGAGTAATAATTAATTCTCTAGATGTAGAGTTCATAAACATGAATATTATCTTTAACCACAAGACTTTTCTATACATACGTCAGAAATCAAATACTCTAACTACATACTTAAGAAGTCCAAGACCATAGTTTTGTTAGAAGTGAGTTTAATGGTTTTGGGGAAGCATGGTTCTACCCCCTGCTTTATTTAATCAGCAACCCTTTTCTATATATTTTTCTAATGTTTTTAAAGAATTAGTATGACACCCGTGCAATGCATGATATATTACAATAGATGCTATATATTAATGTTTTAATTAAGATGAATAATATAAAACCTATGATCTACAGAGTATTGAATAACTGATACAAATTTATTATTAAAACAAAATCATGAAAGAGCAATGTGAAGAAAACTTCAAGTAATGGGTTCATGTATCCAGTGACCCTTAAAGAAGTAAAAGAGAAAATTTCTATCTTGGAAATATGAACTTTTGTATTTCCAATTCTTAGAACCCACCACTAAATTTGAATATTTGCCTTCTTTAATATCCTTAAAGAACACCAGTTAGTAAAACACATAATTAGTAATGTGACATGCTTCCTATAATCACCATGATTCTCGAGCTCGAACCAAAGGAAAAATTTATGAAATAAATTGAAGCAGTAGCCATTCTTCATAGCTGAGCACAGCTTTGTCCATTTTTACTATTTTTCAATGGTAGGTAGTATTCCTACCAGTATATTTCATAACTGGAGTGGGTGCAAACTACCAAGACATAAAACTATTTGCACTCAGAGACAGAGCATTCCAGCTTTTGCTCCAAGCTACTAAGATCATGTCCCTTGCTCTTGAGACTAGAAACGCGTTTCCTGTGCCCGCGACCTTGTTTGTGTTGCTCCCATTCATGCAATCCTCTAAGCACCCTATCTCCACAGGCCTGTCAAAATGGAAGGGCATCAGGAAACAGAATACAAATAGGCAAATTTGATATTGAAGCAACAACATTATGAGAGTAATGTTACTATAGTTTCGGGTTGATGATAAACCCTACATGTAGCAATATATCACTCATTCGAAACATATTTTAAAATTATAAGGGTAGAAATATTTTAAAATTACTGGTTGATATGTGCCACAAGTAGCTCGAATCTATTAATATTTTTCCCATTGTGATAGTGCATCGAACGTGGCACATTGTCATGCATCACAAATTACACTCTGCAGCTTAGACAGAAAAAAATTTTGGCATCCAAATGTAAATTTCCAGCTAAACTTCAGTTTAGTTGTTAAAAATAACTGCTTCCCCTGAAAACTTTTATGCAGTGAATTGTTTGCAATATGTGGTGCAGAATTGCACCAAGAATACAAAAGCATTGTGTTGCATAGTAGAACTGGAGATCAGAATCACTCCATTCTCCATTTCCCAAATAAGAGTTTTTGATTGAAAGGTGGTCATAAGCAAACAATGCAGTTATTTTAAAACATAACCTTGCATATGTATTGAGTCCAGAGATCCTTTGGATTATTTTCATCCTAGTGTCATTTGACATCCCACAGGTGGGTGAGAAGCTTCCATTCTCACACAGGAATGAACTAACTATCTTCACGGCAGATTCAAGCACTTGTTCGGTCCATACATCATCTGATTTGCCTAAAACAAGTAATAACCAAATCAAGATCATCCAGGGTACTTCAAGAAGTTATTTGATGACAATAAACAGAGAAAATATACAGGAACAAGATTAAGAAAGCATACTTGATATTGATTCTGTGGAATCCACGTAATGTATGTTCCAACCAAACAGTGTTTGCAGTCGACTGAGCATCCTCTTCTGTCATGAACAAAGCTTCTTTATTAATGTCAGACTTCAAAACTCTACTAATTCCAGTCAACTCAATATAAAAGGGCAAGCAAATGTCATAAACGAATAATTCGAAATTTGATCAATTATATCAATGTCTCTTTAAGTGAACATCGTCCTCAGCCACAATATGCTATATTATGAAAGAAACAATAAAATTAATTTTAGATGGCACCAACAAGAAAAACTCTAACAGCAACCCCTTAAAATTGCTAAACAGTGTCTTTTATAGACAAAGAAATCTTGATATTTTACAAACTAATGCCATGTTAAACAAATGCTCTTAAAAAAGAAGGTAAGGAGTTTCAAACTTTTATATTAGAATCCAGATGAATCATCTCTGGTAATCTCTATTACATAGGGTAAATCAATAAAAAAATGACCAACTTTTAGTTTCCTTACTGGGCCAGAAGAAATGTTTCTGTCAAGAATGCCTGTCTCAGGATGTCATAGAACAAATGACAAACTATTTTTACCTGGCGTCGAACAAGTCTCCGGGTATTAACCTTTACTTTTTCAATTGCTTCTTCCAAAAGAATTACAAATTTAGTATCAGAGGAAGATTTCAACCACTCCATCAGATTGCCATCAAACAATTTCACACCCTTTTCTGTGCCAGACCCCTCAATAAATTCCTTCTCTCTGTTATAGATGTCTTCAACAACAGAGGTTCTAAGAAGAGACTCAAATTCACGGACACCAATAGCTTGCCACAAACCTCTAGTATAATCTGCGTCCAAATTGTAAATTTCATAGACTTCATTGAGTAATCCAGCATCCATCATGCAATCTACCCTCTGCTCAACATATTTGTCTAATACAGGAAGAGATGCATCCACACAAATAAAACAGCAATCATATCTTAAGTTATCAACTTGACCCCACTTCTGCCCTGCCACAAGAAAAACCAATATTATTTTAAAGAAAAGATAAAATAATCAAAAGACAAATTGCAATAAAACCTATGAGCAATTTAACATCCTTTTTTCCATATTACATTTATATAGTTTGCCAGTATGCAATGCACATGATGTCACCACAAATTGGCCAAATGAAGGGAAAAAAGGTCAAGAAAGGGAGGGTAACTAGTGAATTGTCAAAGCAATCAATTAAGAAGACCATAAATTGAATGGAAAAAAACAATGATATATCAAAGCATAGATGGACTAAGGGGAAAGAGATTATATTGAATTTGCAATCAATAAATGGAAAGAAGATACAAACCTCTGCTGCCTTTCCTTGAAAAACTTTGCTAGGAAGAACTCCGGTGCGTGCATACAAACTAATATATTGATTGATCTGAAACCAAAAGAAACCCCACCAAGCTGTGTCATTACCAGATAGGCATTTCATACGGATTTAAAAGACACTGCTACACACCTCAAAAAATTTTGCCATACTTGTAAATACCGATTGACATGTTAACTGACAATTGGAAAAAGGAAGGCAACCATACATGCATGGCTAGTTGAAAAATTGAGAATGAATCACACAATGCCAAATCAGTCTGTCCAGGAAAATATCTCGGGCCATCAAGCATTCCCCAAATTTAAAAGTTCAGAAACGAACTGAACTGGCACACTGCTTTTAATGGGTGTATAGCACATAGAACCTTTAAAATTTCTCCTTTATAAAATTTTTATTTCAAGGATTGCAAACAAAACATAGAATCATCATGGAATTGTTGCATATGTACTGTAACTGAACAAATAATATGGCCCTTTGGATATGTCGCAAGAAGAATAAATACTGAAATTACAATCCAACCTTTCTATGGTTATTTGGATGGATTCTATTTGCAGCAACTGGATCAATATCATTAAGCAGGTCATAACTATCATTTGAACTGCCATTTTCAGCAAGAAAGCTGTCACCAGACTGTGTGGTACCTACAAAATTACAAAACTAAATAGATCCTAAGCACACTCAAACTTAACAAATAAAATGTTTTAGAGCACTGAATAGCAATTTAACAGGTGCATCACCTGAACAGCATTCATTCATATCCTCTGCTGAATCATCTAGAAGAAACGGACTGACAAGAGCCTGAAGTAGATAACCAAACAGGCCAAGTATAAGATAATAAACAAAGCATGTAGAACTCGTCACCTTGAGAAGAACACATAAATAGTGTAAGAATAGAAATGCCATATTACAAAACCCTAAACCCTAAAGTAGGGTAAAAAGTACAAATGCTACATAAGTGCACAAACTAAATCTATACCAGCCATATGATTATTCATAAAAAATGCATTATGTAAAGGATTTAAATTCTATACACTAAAAATAGAGTAATAGATTTTTTACATAGTCATCCAATTATATACTACCACATCAGCTATGATATTTGACTCTCAGAGCCACTGTTTGAAAAGAGCAATGTTTCATGACCTGATAAGTTTCCACAATTGGGTATGATTGACTGACGTGTGTTGATATTGTTTGTTACTCTTTTCATATTCTCTTTCTCACATTCAGTTTCTTTTCATCTCACCAATGAATTATCACCACATGTGTCGGGCAGTGCAACTCGGGATAGCCAATTCGGGTCTTGTAGCATTGCTCATTTGAAAAGTCATGCAAATGGAAAAATGTGATTGGATGATGATGTAAAACACTTTTTATAATAAATCCAATTTAAATTCATATGTAAAACACGATAAGATCAAATACTATAATTCAGTAACTAGAATTAATGCTTCTCAAAGTTTACCATAGTAAAATTGGATGAGGCGAAATTAACATTATTATGCATTATAAGATTTTTTTTTCTTTTTAATTTGAATGCCAAACCTGGATATAGTAATTTGTACCCCCAACTATAACAGGCAAGTGATTTCGAGCCAATATCTCATCTATGATCTGAAAATTAAAAAAAATAAACACCAATTAGTCAAATAAAATAAATTTAAAAGAAAAAAGAGACAAAGTACCCATTTTGGCCGCTCAGAAATATATTGGGGACAAATTAATCCATTAGGATCTGAAAGTCAGATCAATTTGTCTTTTTTTTTTAATTTATTTATTTACGAGGGATAATTTAGAAATTTTCAAATCTCGAGCGACTAATTTGTTCCCGAAGTATTTTTTGAGGAACCAAAATGGGTATTTAGTCTGTTGATGAATTTTCATTTTTGGTGATAACTTACTGGAACAGCAGAATCCCGAAACGCTTTAGCAGTGAATTCGACGTTCGGGCTAACGGTACCAAAAGATGGTGCGGCACTCCTGCGAGAAAAGGAAAAGAAACGAAGTTTGTTTCAGAACAGAAACCGAAGGAAGGGAAAGAGAGGAGAGAGGAGATCAAGGTGGAATGCAGGGGATGGGGGTGTATGGGTGGTACGCACCGTGTTGTTGGGGGAGAGGGAGTTTGTTGGTGAGAACATCGAGTCCACGGTAGACCTGCATGGAATCGGCGTTGATCACTTCGATGGGGAAGTGGGAGCCCAGATCGACGGCCAGCTTCGACTTCCCGGAGGCAGTGGGGCCCGTTATCACCACCACCTTCGGCTTCTTTGTTCCTGCTGCAGCATCGTCGCTAGGGTTTGAAGTTACAGTGTGGTCACTGTTGATGTCCATCGTTAACACTTGCTTTCGGTCGAGCCTGTTTTCTCTCGGTTGCTGTGTTGCATAAAGTATGCATACAGCAGCATGCCTCGTTTCGGCGTTCAAAGCTACCACTTTGAGTTGAGCTTCTCTTTTTTTTTCAAAACTTTATTATTTAATTTAGTCTTAAATATTCTTTTTGCCCACAAAAATTAATAAAATTATTTTGGTTTTGGTTTTGCAAAATTTTTCATTTGATTTTGGTGTAAATATTTTTAAAATTAATTAGTTTTACTCCCTAAAATCAGCCTATTTCTATTAAATATTGAACTAGATAATAAAAAATCATGTCATATAATAACCACAGCTCACATGTGAGATAACATAACCATGTTGCCTTGTTATTTTATAATTTACAACAGCATGCAAATAATTCAAATGAATTAAGGAGATTTTTTGGTATCCTATAAAATTTCCAAATTAGGACCTTTAGATAATTTGTGGTAAAAATTTGTATGTCTCACTAACTAAATTAATTAATATTTTAAATACTCATGATTAAATCACAACCTTTGAATTTAAAAAGGCAATAATCTTCTGAATACCAAAACAAAAACCATGAATTAAACCTATGAAATATACTTTAATTTCTTCAAAATAGTATAAGGAACATTAAAATAAATAAATAAATTGTTTTGCAACATTAGGTCCTTCACTTGAAATGTAGTCAACTTGATCGTAAAAAATGGTTAACTGGTTTCCTCTAACAAAATCTGAAAAGAAATAGTTTTATTGTTTCCATACTTGTTTTTACAGCTAAGGGTGTGTTTGGATGAGCATTTTTTATGTTTAAAATTACTTTTTTCACCCTTAAAAATTACTTGGCCAAAGGTTTACCCTGAGCTCTCGCATGAAGAAATTAGTCATTCTGTCAACGGTGGATAACTGGGAAACAAAAAAGAGTAGTTTCTGAAAAAAAATCAATTTTCAATTTTTTCGATTATATATAAAATTAAAATTTCATAATCACTTTTTTGAAAATCCGAAACAAATGCGCCAAGCTCTCTAAATCACTTTGGTGTTGAAAATTTTGGTTGAGCATTGGGAATTATGTTGCTTCTCAAGGATGTTGAGTGTGGAATACAAATTAAGTGTATCTTTTTACAAGGAAAATTCATGTCTCAAAGATTATGGACTAAAGAAAGTAAAAACAAATAAAGTTCCATTCAACCTGAATAATAATTCTCCCTCATACTTTGCTGGGTATGTGTACCAAATGGTGTGCAAATCACAAATTCTTTCAACATTTGAAATTGAAATAGTATTAGACATATATCTTATTCCTGAAATCAATTATTAGGTAAGTTGAATGGATGGGTTAGTTTAACTGCACTTTTCCAAGTATTCAATATGCAATTGATGACAGAATCAGCACATCTCATAATAAAATGACAACAACTTTTGAAGTACTCAGAGTTCAGGTGTCTAATGCACACTTCAGCTCGACAGTCTTGCCTAATTTAGTCAGCAACATACAATGAAAACCACAAATTGTGCCACATTCAATCCAACTATGATTCTAGTTACAGCACACTGAATCTCAATGCAGGCTATCTACATTTTTGCTTAGCTCCTCCAGCTTCTTCATCCTCAACTTCTCACTTTCAGTCACCAGCTAAACCAAAGTTCACATAAAACCAAAGGTAAAAAGACATGCCAGGGATCAAAGTTAGAAATTTTGAGTACAAAGTCTTAAATTAAAAAAAAAAAAAATCTAACCTCCATCAATTTTGTAACAAGTTGAGCTTTTTCCCTGTTTTTCTCATTCAAAGCTTCAAGGGCTTCCTTGTCTCTCTCCTGGACCCCAAAAATGATTAAGGGAAAAAAAAAATTCAAGTAAAAATCTTAATATGGATTCTGTAAACTAGTGCCCTAAGCCCTTAAGGCCACAATTATAAAAAATTCGAGAAAAAGAAAGTTTTGATTAAAAAAAAAAAAAAAGAAGCAAGTTATTTGAATTTGTAATGAATTGAATATATTTAAAACCTTAAATACTTTTTCACTTCTATTCATTGACCAGTACCACTAGTTATTGAGACCCTATTTGTATTGCCCTTCAATCTTTTCTTTCTTTTTTTTCCTATCTAGACATAATGATGAAAAATAAGTTTGCATGAGGAATTTGAAAATCTTCCATTGAACCGAATTCTATCATTTTCTACGTGGACATTTGAACACAATTATTATGAATTATCACCTTAACCACTGAAATAATCATGCCCACTTGCCTCCCAACTGATAAGACAATATGGGGCCAAGAAAGCAAAGACGGTCAAATTGATTAAACTCTATGAAGTGCTTATTAAGTGGTTGTATCAAAAGCTGTGTAAGCAGCATTTGGATCACTTTGGCCTTCCTTGAACAAATCCTATGGTCCTATGGTTTAAGTAAAGATTTTAAGAAATGACAAAAGCAAACATACAACAGTTAAGAGAACCCCACCTTTCTTTGGCAGGTTTGGCCCAGCGGCTTTAACTCTTTGTTAACAACGTCTATCTTCTTTCTAACCATTGCAACATCCTTCTTCAATGGATCTGTAAGACCGTCAAGCTCCTGGAACATGATATGCAGTTTTTTCAAGCAGTTAATGTTTAACATTGATTAAAAAAGAAAAAGAAAAATCTTGCATTTAAAACACTTGAGTACTTGTCTAAGATTAAGGACAAAACAACCAATGCACTGCATAAATGACACAAGAATTGCCTTTGAATTTGTCCTTGTTCTAAGTTCTTGCTCAAGAACATAACTTCCTCACTAGATTAACATGCATAATTTTCGAACTAGAATAGATTAAGCACCTTGTCCCTTATCTTATGTCTATATAGATTAGTAAGTATAACATATTTACAAAAAAGTCATATATCAAAAGCCAAATGAAAATAATGAAAGCTTGGATATTGTATCAAAGGGGAAAAGAAGTTAGTATTGTTGGACTTACTTCTCTAATCTCAGCCAAGCGCTTTGTTTCCTCTTCAACTTTTCCCAAATAAGCATGAACCTTATCCCTCACCTCCATTTTCTTCCTCTCAATCTCTTCTTCCTTTGCTCGGAACATCTCCAATGCTGATCTTGACATCTCCTCTTCCTTGTCATCCCTTGTTGGGCTCTGATTGGAGTTGATAATCCCCAGTTCCTCACTCGCTGCGCATTCGGTTGTTGCTGCTCATATGACTGTTTTGGTGTTGATGCCATTGCTGCACCACAAACCACAACACTCCTTTTCCTCTCCCTTGTTGTTTCTCTCCTATTTTCCCTGTTCTCTTTTCTTTGGAATAATAGCTCTCTTTCCCCTTGCCTTATGTGCTTATAAGCAAGACTGGCTTTTGAAGGCATAAGAATAAGTGGCTTATTTTTTGACAAACTATAGAATGAGCCCAAATGACAGAAATTCCTGTTGACAAACTATAGGTTATGAATAGTTAGCACTGAATTTATATTTGCTAAACAAAATACTTTCTTAGTGTTTTGCCTTTCAACTTTACTAAAAAGCCAACTTGATTATAGCATCATCAAAGTTCTAGTATAGGATTTCAAAGGGTGTTATATACTAAGAGGAGTATAAATGTTAAATCTTTGCCTACACTTTTCCGTTTTGTTTATTCTCTCTGAAAACTTAGAGAAGAATCTTTGATGAGGCTGCTTTGGTTAGGTAGCTATTTTGTTAAGTTGGTATATTGGCAAATTCAGCTAACTACTGCTTCTATCCATAGTATATGTATAGACCAGAACTTTTTTTCAAAGACACAGCATGACACATAGTTATATATACCTGCCACCCCATCTTAGTCCATCGAATCAGATCCTCCTTTTTATCATTTATGTGACAATTTCCTTATTTTATGTTTAGTTAGAAAATACGTGAATAGGTAAATTTGTTTGAAAGTTTCCAAGGGATATTGGTAATTATATAAGGTGGTTTCTTTAAGATAGAAAGGTGCTTGGAAGAGAAGTTTTGGTTGAGGAGTGGACAGAAAGGGCTCACCTACATAAAGTATAGAATGAGGGAGAGAGCCTTAGAAAACAAGACAAAGTAGGAGAATTGGCAGCAGCTAGCCAGTTGCCGTTATGAAAAATTATTATCCATATGGCTGACCAGCCCCAAAATTGCATTTTTCTAGAACAGAAAGGTTCAGATACCCCTCACAGCTTGGCTATGTAAGAAAGGACCTCCAACTTGTGGTCCTAATTATTTGGTCTCACATTACTGGGCCAAGCACTATTGAATTACTCAATGAATCAATCTAGTTGTGAAACCACTAGAAAGAGTTATCATAGAATCCTAATTCACTTTTTAAGGTAGTATTTTACTATATGTGGCACACTCTGATTCTTGAGTTAATATAAAGAATGTATCTGAGGTTGTTTAAAATTTCTTCTACTAGTGCGCATAACCTCAATGATTTTAAGTAGGGACAATCACAACACTTGTAAATGCATGAGAGTTCATGGTAAAGACTTTCCAGACTGACATAGCATGGTTGGTTTATAATTACTACTTAGTACTGCTAATGGCTAATTTTTAATCGCAATATATATGTTTATGTTGTAGATTAGTGATTACGATCTTTGAGCTAACAATAGACTTGGATATGATTCTTAACTCATCAAGAGAACCCAACTTTTTGTATATAATGTTGCACGGATATTGGTATAAGTTCAATACGACACAAGGAATATAGAGATATAATATAAATCAA
Organism: Dalbergia oliveri; assembly: GCA_030441495.1. Classification (NCBI taxonomy): domain Eukaryota; kingdom Viridiplantae; phylum Streptophyta; class Magnoliopsida; order Fabales; family Fabaceae; genus Dalbergia; species Dalbergia oliveri. Next base: position 10,036,383 of record JAMLFY010000011.1, read on the forward strand.
TCTAAAAACATATAAAACATAACTAGAAACAACTAAAAGTATGAGTAAAATGTATTACGAATTTCAACCGATATGCATATGCGACTATTTAAAGGATCTGTGCATCATAGCATCACATGTATACTTAGAAAGGATTAATAAAAGCCAATCTAGCTTTGTCAAGCGTGGTGCGTCCGTTCAAATATCTGCAAAATTTTGCTGATTGAGGCCTTGAATATTATATGCGCCATTTAGTGCAACAACACCAAAAAATTATAGATTCCTTCCAGGTGACAGGGTGGCGTACTCTTTGGTTGCAGGGGTTTGACTGACCAAGAGGTTCCAAGCATGTGCATAATTCAGCAACACCGTAAGCATCTGTGTACTAACTGCTGCTACTTAGAGGGCAGTACCAACTGATCAGGGTGGGGCAGTAGGCCATGCTGTTCTTTGAATTGCGCTATGTCAATATATTTTTTGGTCTCGCTGAAATAACTAATATCCGAATCTTATCAATAGGAACCCTAACTCATCTAACATGACCCGAATTTGAGACCTTTGGTTAAAGCATCAAGGTACCTACCACTTTGACTAATCCCATATTGGTTTCACTGAGTGAGCACGAGAAATGCTTTTTCACATGAGTAATTCAATGTACAGGTAAATATAGATTGTAGTTATATGGGTGTGAATTTGATATTAGCTAACAATAAATGTACACCAATACTAAAGGTAATATGGTTGATTCAACACTTATATAACTGAAATACACACTCAATATATTCAATTTCCTTTGCATTTTATTTTGTCGAAATAAATTGTTTTATTGCTTTAACAACATAAAATTTCTTTCTCAAATCTTCTTCTTAGTTTTTTTTGGTCTTCTCTAATCTTCCAAATAACGCTTTCCAATTTGGCTCAAAGTTTCCCATGTTGACGGGTAAAATGGGTCCAATTGGAGCAAGTAACCAGCCCATATTTTTAAGGGGCCACCTTCAGAAAGGATTTGGACCAAAAAGATAAGAAGGTGGTTTGTTGAACCTGAAAGATTAACACAGAAAACATTATGGACCAAACATAGCTCCGTTGCATCGCCATTGTACTCCTAACCCAAAGTGCTGCGTTTCAACTTCTATTGAGGGATGAGGACCATATACAGAATAGCATGCTTGATTTTGCTTTTGAAGAGTCTCAAATCATAACCAAAAAAAAAAAAATCTCAATTTGCAAAAGCTTGCCCAAATCATGATTTTGAGGTTCTAAGAACCGCACATAATACAATTTTCTGAATAATAACTAAATGTATTATCAAATGACTAGTTTTAAGGGTGTGTTTGGTTTGAAGGTGAAAATAGAGGTGAAACTTTTATGAATGGACTCCTTATGTAAAATTACACATAAAATTTAATCATAAAAATTTTATTCTCATTTTTATTCTCCAACCAAACGTTCCCTTAAATTTTACAAGTAGGACTCAAAGGGAAAAAAGTGTTAAATTACAATATTCTATTAATTTAAGAATAAATACAATCCAAAACGCACTAGGATTCACCTTCATGTCAACATTGTAACTTAAGGTCCCATTTGGATAATCAACTTATTTAAACACTTATACATGATTAACTTTTAAATAGTAACTTATGAATAAGATATTTTATATTCAAATACATATTATTAAAAATACTTATTTTTAATGTTTCAGAAAATAATTCTTAAAAAGCTAGATATTTTAAATTCTCAAAAAGCATTAAGAATAATTTTTAAAAAATAATAAATTATTTAACCAAATAGGACGAAAAACTATATTGCATAGATACGAGTATGGTACCCATATCAAGTATAGATACAAGTACGAAGTACGAAAATTTTCTAAAAACTAAGGTAAGGGTACAAAAATATATATTACATAAAAATATAAAATTATAACCAATAAATAATTTTTTATGATCCTTAAACAAAAATATCTAAAAAAACACAAGATTTGAAAGCATAAAAAAATACTTTAATTCATTTAATTGCAAAATTTAATGTTTTATACGGACTAATTCATATTTAAATAACATTTACTTATTGTAATTATTAATTAATAAGTACTCTAAGTACCTAACAAGTATCATTTACGACAGTCATTTTGAAATACCCATGCTTCAAAGACAAAAGGTAAAAATGAGGTTTTTAACTTCTAGAAAGTTAAAAAAGTCATAAGTTAGCGCTTTTCAATCAAACCCCACGTCCCTCACCTTTCAAACTTCATACATGGAAGGACATGCTGGCTCGTTGTAGTAGCCATGGCACATTAGAATTTTGACATAATATGCAACAATTACTTTCCAGGCAATTCCATTGGTCTATCTAACACGACAAAGGGCAATTGGAAATGTTTAACAAAGTAAAGAAAAACTGTTGCGCTTGTATAGCACAAGCTAAAAAGCAAGGATAAGAGTAAAACTAAAGGATACAGTAAACACAGAACAAGTATATAACCAGAATAGAACCCAAAGCCTGAAGTCTGAATCATCAATTGATTATATCAAACAAACAAAGAACCATTTTCATTTGAGTTATAAACCTCCAATGGTGATCAAAGTTTGCAACTAAGCAATTTATTAAGAGAACAATCATGAATGGAAAGAAAAATCACGGGTCGACATTGAGGAAGTACTGTTGGGTTTGTGCGGCAAAACACCCCCACCTCCTCAATCAGAAATTGCCAAGTCATTCTTTTTTCCCTATTCCATGTGACATATTATAGATTCCTCGTCCCTAAACAGAAGGCATAGAACAATGTTAATAAGATTTTGCTAAAAACAAGAAACGCCAGCAACTTCAATACGACAAAGTCATCTCATCGGAGACGTATGGAGAATTCAGATGACAAGCAAACTTACAATCAGGAAAATTGAAGATCCAGCCAAGAACAGCGGTATCGCAACAGATGTAATTTTATCATAGGGCCCCTTCAAGTGTGTGTACTTCTGAACGCTCTGGAAATATTTTTGCTGCTCAAAGAGCTTCTCCCTTGGTCTGAATGGTGCTTCCGACATCCTGCACAATGTGATCAATAATTATCTCATAAATGTTTCTATTAACTACATAAAAGAGAGGGTGGAGAAATAACTATAAAGCATGAAATGCAACACAACAGAACTTGTATCATGAGTCTCGGACACCTGCCAACCCCACCAAACAAAGAACAACATCTCTCTCCTCTATCTGTCCAACAAACACAGCAAATTGAGAGAAATGCTTGAAATACTGCCTAATGAAAAAACTATACTCCATACAACAGAACTCACAAATGACCCAACCATACAACTACAACAACAATAACTAGGCTTTGTCCTATTAAATCGGGTTAGCTACATGACCCCCACAAATGACCCAACCATGATTTCTATAAACAAAAAATGTGGGCACTTCCAGTCAAAGTTGTCAGGTTTGAGATCCTACATAGGAATGGAAGGGGAATAAAAGTTCTTAGAACGTAGGATGGTAGCACGGATTATAAGATCCTACCAGAACAGATAATCATAATACATTCATACAAACATGTAAATATATGCATAAAACATAACACGTATAAGCAAATGAAGTCACAATTCACAGCCTTCAAAATTCAAATATCACATAACTACATCAAAGTCCATATGTCATAATTCATAATTCAAAGCATAAAAGCCACAACAATCCACGAGTTTTTTTTTTTTTTTTTTACATCACTTAAAATTAAGACATTAAAAATAACAAGCCAACAACCCAAATAAAAATCAAATTAAAAACAAAATAACCCAAAATAATAACACAGAAATTAAGAAAGTTTGAGAACAAAAATCGAACAATAATCCAAAAAAAAGACAGAAGGGGCTGCTTTAGGGTTCGAGTGTGAGAGAGAGATTCAACATGAGAAGGGTTAATTTCTTTTTTTAAAACGAAAAATTGATAATTGACAAGAGAAATTGGAGCAACGAGATCTGGGAATTGAAATGGTGCAGTTAGAGTGATTAGGATGCTTACTCTGAATGGAGGCGAGGGGTGTTCGTTTATCAGTTGAGATTTGATTTGATTTGACGCAGAGAAAATGGAGAAGCAGCCCGGTTTCGTGGTAGTATTCTTCTAGTTCTAGGGTCCAATGAATACATGACCAACTTTATATGTGCTAAGTGGATCTTCTTCCTATTGACCCATTTCTTGTCACTTTTTAACATAATTTTATTGCCAAAGCTTAAATGATTTTTAAATCTAACAATTTTCAGTTTTAGTTTTTTATGAATTTTTTTTGTTTAATTTCTATGTGCCAAACATTATAACACTAGTTTACACTGTCATTCCATGTGATACCTAATTTACATAATTTTTTAAGTAATAAATATAAAATTTAATCACTTTTATTAATATAACAATATATGATTAAATAACAATATAAAATATTTTACACTGTCAATATATAAAATTAAACTCTTAATTTATAGAATTCAATTGCCATAAGAGAGCGTAGAATATTTTATACAATCATCCAATTATGTATTATAATATATGATATTAACTTTTATATCTACTATTTGAAAGTTAATTCAAATAAAATATTTTAATTGAATGGTTAAAATAATTTTACACTTATTGCATCAAAATTAAACTTCTAATTTATATATATTTTTACACATATATTTAATAATTGAATTAATATAACATGGATATAAATCACATTTTTTTTATCAAATTTAATTCTTATATTAAATTTAAAATAAAACCTTTACATCATTTATCATATTTACAACAATCATATCTACAAAACGACATGACGTTTATAGACCACTTTCGCCGGCTTGCTCTAGAAAGAAGAGAAACTGAGGAAAGCAAAACTTCAAAGATGGCATACACAGCAGAAACGCTGATTAAGTGATTACTACCGATTATGGCGTTGGCGGCGTAGTAATCGTCTTCTCATTCATTCTTTTAAACCCACTCTTCAAAACGCTCTCTGCAAAAAAACAAAACATGCGCTCCAAGGACAGAATCGCTTATTTCTACGACGGTGCGTCTTACTCACTCCTCTCTAAATCCCCTTCCTTGTTCTTTCTATTCTTTTTTCCCTTCGATTACTATTATTTTGTGGAATTGAATTCACGAAACTCGCTGATGCTTTTCGCATCGACGACGCCATCTTCTAAATTCCAATCCCTAGCTCAGTTTCATTGCCGCATGTCGAAACCCTAACATTCGGTTGAGCTCATTGCCGCGTTTGGTTGCAACGAAATCGAACAATTAGGGAATTGCGATTATAATTTTTTTTAGATTTATCTTTTTTTTAAATAAGGCTTTTTCATGTTTGAGTTATGCAATTTTTAATTTTTTTTGGTTTTCGCTATGCCTTTTTTTTTCATTTATTTTATAAAATTTCATGCTGTTCGGTAGGGAAATTAGGGTCGTTTATAGGACTCAATTTCTGTGATTAATTGACAATCTTTTCCTCTTTTCTTTTCATATTTGCTAGACCGTGTTTGGTTGTGTGTGTTTTTTTCATGAACTTGATTGTTTAAAAACGTGATATTGCAGGCGATGTGGGCAGTGTTTACTTCGGGCCTAACCATCCGATGAAGCCTCACAGGCTATGCATGACTCATCATCTTGTTCTCTCATACGAGCTTCATAAGAAGATGGAAATTTATGTTAGTTACATAGCCCGGTTTTTTTTATTTTCTTTAGACTAAATACCCATTTTAGTCTCTTAGACATATATATCGAAGGACAATTTAGTGCCCCAGTGTTTACAATTAAAAAAACACTGTACGGACAGAGGGACTAATTTGTCCCTTTATTTTTTTTGTGAATTGTGAGGGACCAATACAATACTTAACTTTCAAATTCTGAGAGGCCATTTTGGATATTTAGTCTTTTTCTTATTATGTGTTTTGGAGTTTTTTGTTATCAAATTGTTCAATATTGGTGTGGCTGATTACATAAATAATGTTATTCCCTTCTTGTTTTGTTTATATGTATGATGCAGCGACCGCACAAAGCTTATCCTGTTGAGCTTGCCCAGTTTCATTCAGCTGACTATGTTGAGTTTTTGCACAGGATCACAACTGACACTCAGCACTTGTTCTCAAATGAATTGGCAAAATGTATGTTTTTTCCATATCTAAAAACTTTCTTGTTCGTGTGTGTGTGGTTTTAAGTTTCTTTTTATTTTTTTAAAACTAAAGTGAGAAACACTGAAAGATTTTCTTGTTGCACATTGCGACCTCTATGTGGGAGAGTAGTGGAGAAAGAAATAGAAGGTTTCTTTATCATTCTGTATTCAGTGTCAAAAAGTGAAGCTTTGGAACTAGGGCTGACATTGGAGGATAGGATCATTTTGTTAAAACTTCATTCTTTGGTTGTTTTCAACTTTCGTTTTATGCATATCAGACTGACAAGTAAGCCTGATGTTTTAATTTAGCAGAAAGGGTGGGTGGCAACTGGCAAGTTCTGTAAAAGATAGGAAAATTTTCAATTTGACCCTTTAATTTTTTGTTACTTTTCTGCTAAATGTGAGCTTTTATCCTCACTTTAAATGTTTGATATTTAATTTCTCATTTTAACATTATTTAGGCCAATGTTTATGTGATAGTTTTACTCTATATTTTCAATTTATAGTGTAACTAGTAACAAGCTCCTCCTGTGTCTGTCAGATAATCTTGGAGAAGACTGTCCTGTATTTGACAACTTATTTGAATTTTGTCAGATTTATGCTGGTGGAACCATAGGTATAGTGATCTTCTTGAATTTTGAACTTGCCTTGTTTGTCATTATATATGCTGATTGAAATCTACCTGCAGATGCTGCACGTCGATTAAACAATGGACTGTGTGATATTGCTATAAACTGGGCTGGCGGACTACATCATGCTAAGAAATGCGAGGCATCTGGATTTTGTTACATCAATGACTTAGTTTTAGGTATTTTGGAGCTTCTTAAATATCATGCCCGAGTTTTGTATATTGATATAGATGTCCATCATGGTGATGGTGTAGAAGAAGCCTTCTACTTCACTGACAGGTCAGCTAGTTTCTCATATCTTCTGCAATTTGATTAGTTATGAATGAAGGTGATGATGCTTTTGAGAAAGTTAAAATTGTAAAGGCAATATCAATGTTAGTTAGCAAACTACATTTCTGTTTTCTTGATGTATACTGGCAAGCCTTTTAGTGTGTTCTCTTTAAAAGTATAAACTTTGTGCCGAGGAATGTGGCTGTAGGCAATTTTTAATCTTCCATGGATGGCATGTGTGTAGGTATATAAATATTGTTTATACACTCAATAACCATGTTAGATTTCAATAGTGCTCATATACAAGCATATACTCTTGATTCAAGCTTCATTTTTTGCTTTCAGTTGGCACTGTTCTACAAGAACCAAGCCTTATCTCTGAATGTATAATTCTCAGCTTGTAGATTGAACTTACTTTGCTGATGGTTATATACTGATGAGATATTTTTGCCATGCTGTCATCAATTTCTCTATTTAGCTAAATGGTCAAGTGTTTCATGACAGGGTGATGACTGTCAGTTTTCACAAGTTTGGAGATATGTTCTTTCCGGGTACTGGCGATGCTAAGGTGATTTTCCTTGCTTTGGTTTTTTTTTTTGTTGTAAGTTGTCTGGTTTTCCAATTACAACCTTAATGTTCCAATAATATAGATGATTGCATAATGATTGATTGGGACTTCAGGGACTACATGACAGGGGCATGATTCCCCTTGTTGCACATTTGCTAAAGTTGAATATTCTTTATTGTTTGAAGCATTTCTGAAACTCTATATTTGAGTGATTTGAACTGATATTACTGTATTGAAGGAAATAGGAGAAAAAGAAGGAAAGTATTATGCCATAAATGTACCATTAAAGGATGGAATAGATGACCCTAGCTTCACTCGTCTTTTCAAGACTGTAAGTTCGATTCTTCTTCCGTTTTTTTTTTTGTCCAAACTGCTTGCTAAATTGATAGGCTCTTAAGTAAACATTGCATTATTTCATACTTGTTTGTTTCTTGTCTGAACCTTTTGAAATTCCTATGCTGTAGATTATTTCCAAAGTAGTTGAAACATACCAACCTGGTGTGATAGTTCTCCAGTGTGGAGCCGATTCACTTGCTGGAGATCGCCTGGGCTGCTTCAATCTCTCTATTGATGGTGCTTATCTCCCAGTAAATTTCTCATTCTGATGGAATCGTCATTGTTCTGTTATCACTGTGTGTGTGTGTTGTCAACTTGTCGTCTTTACATTGGTACCCGTTTAATTAATGGGTGGCTTAGCTTGATCAGAAGATTATCTTTGGATTTTTCTTTTACAGGCCATGCTGAATGTGTTAGATTTGTAAAGAGATTCAATTTGCCCTTGCTGGTGGGTTTATATCACTTTATGTTTGCCCTCTATTAACCTTTTCTACGAGTCTAATTTATATGAATGGACTTCTGCTACAGGTCACTGGAGGTGGGGGATACACAAAAGAGAATGTTGCTCGATGTTGGACAGTCGAAACTGGAGTTCTTCTAGATACGGAGCTTCCTAATGGTACATTAGATTTGGCTCTTCTCAGCTCTTAGACTATGACACGTTTTACAAAGATTTTATTTTCTTTCATTAATTGAATATAATATTGATTGTTCAAACTCCAAAGTAATACAGAAAAGTGCCATGTGAATTGCTAAATGAGGGCTTTCTCTCTTATGGCAAATTTTCCCATGGGGAGCATAGGAGAGGTTGAAATGCATCAGTGTAGTACTTCCTTCATTATGCAGCTTCCCTTGAAATATTTCCCTAACTATTCATGGTCTAAATGTCTCCCATCTTAATTAGAATATCAGAATATGGTTAGGCCTTCCCTTTTTTTCCTACCCAGAGTGTAACGCCCTGATGAGGGCGGGGAGTAATTGTCTGCAAGAAGGCACGAATAAAGAGCGGCTCCTGGAGGCTTCTAAGTGAAGGGATACATGATAAACCGATTACACACCAGAATGAGGGGGATCTTGAGACTGTGTAGGTATGGGACTATACAGTTAAGAATGACTTATATGAATTGATTGGTACTACCTATATTAACAAGATACATCTTTTTTGGTAGCCCATTACTAAAGAACTTCATGATTAAACGTACTTGACTTAGAGCAATTTTGGATGGGTGACCTCCTAGAAGTTCCCAGAGCGTGTGAGTGAGGACAAAGCACGCTGCGAAGCCTGTATTGATTTATGGGGACAGTCGTCAATTCATAAAGTAGTATGGGATGTTACACAAAGGATGGGCAAATGTCTTTTGTACTGTTATTCTTACTTGAAATTTACTTGTATGTGCTTGAAGATTTATGCTCAGGTAGAAAAATGTAACCTGTCCTCACACAGCAAGCTTCTAAATCATTGCACACATTTCTTTTTCAACGAGTCTTATCAGCATTCTAGATTTAAATTGTTTTTTTGTTTCAAAAGTGAAACATTATTTACTTGCTTGATCTCTCTTGCAGAGATCCCAGAAAATGATTATATTAAATATTTTGCACCAGACTATTCGTTGAAGATTCCTGGTGGGCATATAGTATGTATTTTCTCAAGCCTTGTAATAGTCTTTATTTATATGTACTTTTTTCTTTTTTGTAATTTTGATCTTGCTGTCTAGCATATGACATTGCCAATTTACATGGATCAGATCACGTACATGTTGCTATAATTTTAATTTGGACTTTATGCCTTGTGGTGTGCATCTATACGGTATATACATCATTGTTCTCAGTATTTTATTCTTTAAATTGAGCAGGAGAACCTAAACAGTAAGTCATATCTCAGCAGCATCAAAATGCAAGTCTTGAAAATCTTCGTTGCATCCAACATGCTCCAAGCGTACAAATGCAGGAGGTGAGTTCATCCTTGAAATAACACATCACCCAGCTGGCAGCTCAATTTTCTTTCATATTTTTTGCGTTCTGTTTGGTTTTGTTATGACTTTAGAGGCCTTTGTGAATGTGGCTACAAATCAATTGATTTCCGTGGGAGTGGATTTTCAAGCAATCAGAATGAAACAATTCCTTCTTATAAGTTCTCCTAATTTATGTTCCAAGACCCAATAATAGACTGGGGAGAATGGAAATTCAGGAATATATTAACAGCTGATCCAATAATAATGCTTGAGCTGATGGAGGACGGCCAGGGTGAATTTACTTAGGCATTTGATCGCTTGAGACTAATCTATTAGGTTATGCATGCATGTTTGTAAACTTACAATTTCTGGTTGATCCTTTGAATTCGGTAGCTATTCTGTGTTTTGGTTGAATTCATTTTTTTGGTGATGTCTTGATCAATTCTCTTTTTAACCAAAGCTGACCAATGGCAGTATATAAACTAGTAATATTTCCAGATACTAACATTTTGTGGTTCACAGGTCCCACCTGACTTCTACATTCCAGATCTTGATGAAGATGAGCAGAACCCTGATGAGCGCGTTGATCGTAAGGAGAAAAAAAGTCCTCCTTCGTTGTTTCCTCTTGACATAGTGCGAAATGGTTGTTTATTGATTATGTTGATTCTTTCTTTCTTTTCAGAACACACTCAAGACAAGCACATCCAACGGGATGATGAATATTATGAAGGTGACAACGATAATGACAACCACATGGACATTGCATGAAGTTGGCCCGCGCTATTTGTTTCCCCTTTGCGGGGAGAATGACCATTTTAGTCGAGTTGGAAAATGTATTTAGATAGAAACACCTAGTTGTATCAAGAAAGTGTTTGGCTTAGCCTACCAAGTTATTCACATATGCATTTTTTTGTTTTGTATATTTGCTGAAAACTGCCTTAATACGGTTGTTTCCTTCATTTTCAATTTTCAGAGGTAGTTTGTTTGTGGAATGGACATGTTCCATGCACACGTTGGCAACCGAAGCAGCTTTTCAACGGATCCCTTGTGTTAATGCACCCGTTAATATATTGAAATTTTCTCGATTTGACAACACTGAACTTGAGAAAAACTTACGTGCAGTCCTCCTTTTCTCAAACCACTGGTTATGTACCCAGCCAAACAAATTTTAAACTGAACTGTTAGGTACAAAGCAGCAAGTGCATAAAATAAGTACAAGCAGTATTTCTCACTGCATGCAAAAAGTGATTACAATTGTATGTCTATAGTGCCATGCAATTTTCCTCTGCTGTGTCCCAGTATTCATTGTGATACAAAAAGATGAACAAAGAATCGCATTTATTTTATATATGGCAAGAAGCGTATATATATATATATATATATATATATATAAATGAAGGATTTGGGATAATGAACCACTGAACTTAAAAGGTTCTTTGACATTGATGATAACTCACTTATGTTTACCCCTGGATTGGATCTACTGGCCGTTAAAAATGTATTAGGATTCTTGTATATGTTTGTTTTCAGCCAAAATGTTTTCCAGCAATGATCCACAAGCATCTTCAAGCAAATCTAACACCTGCAGTGCCACATAATGATATATAAGCAGAGCAGCAACCAGGAGTAAAGAATTCTTCTTTACAAAATATCTTTAAATTTTTATCTAATTGGACTTCCTGTATCACCAAACAATTTGACAATTTGCCAGACATATGTATGACCAACCAATTATTGCATTGTCTGAAATTCAGACAGACAGTACTCTGACTGAATCATTAAAATATACTATTTCTTGAATACAAAGTATGTTTGATAACTTACTTAAGATACCATAGTTATAGGTGCCAAAAGATGCATAGAGAAAATTGTCCCATGTCAAAAAGTCTTCAGCATAAATGACAGTGAAAAAAGTTGCACTTATTTGAGGAAACTGGAGTTAGAACATGATAAACCGTGATATAACCTTCAATACCATATATATGCAGTGGAATATATGTTGTTCATTGAAATAAGAAATGTATCTCAAAGGCACCAAAATAAGAAGAAAAAAATCAATCAGGCTATTTTCTATAACTTGCTTAATTAAATGACAGTATTCACAATATAATTTCAGCCCTCAACCAATCCAACTAGACATGTCAGCGTCATGCTTGGTCTTCTCAAAGATTCAGTTCAATTTATCAAACAAAACAGTATCACGATACATGATTATCATTGCACATGCCAACTAATAGCGTAACATGAATACCTTCTCAAATCCTTGTGGTCCGCCATAGTAAGGATCCGGGACTTCAGTTTCATCATGCTTCTTACAATATGAACACATCAACTTAACCTGCATTATCACAGTCAAAGTAAATAGACCAATAAAAGAAAAGTGAAGCCAAAGGACTATCAAAATCATATACTAACCTTCTTATGAGTATCATCTGGTAAATTATATCTATTTTTCCAACTATTGAAAGCCTCCAACATGTCCTCTAAAGCAAACAACAAACTCTGTCAATATGTATAGCCAAAAACACATAAAAGATATGGTGGACTGGGGCAACATATAACACCCAATTTCATGTCAAGATATCACAACATTGCACATAATGGAAATATGGCCTTATCTCATAGGCTAACTTACCTCTGTTTTGCATGTCCATAGCAAGAATGAGGTTAAAGTCAATGAAATCCGATGGCTTGATTGGCCTCGAAATAGAAGTTATCTGAATCCCACGCTTCTTGGAGGCTGCCCTCATTCTGGGTCTGCTTCATTCCCCTTAAAAACCAATCAACATTCCCAAAAACCAAATTTTTATACATTTTTTAACAAACTTGAAAAATCCCATCTTATAAATCAACAATAGCAACAACTAAGCTTTTTGCCCTTTTGCCATATCAAGTAATGGTAGGTTGTTAATTAATAAACCAATCAAGTATCATAAAATATAGTTTATTGCCTTGATTGATAATAACTAAAAATATTGTTCTTAATTTCTTATGATGTTAGAGTAAAGCCTCATTTTGGTCCTGAAAGTGTATGCTTCAATTGAGTCCCTAAAACTTAGAAATTAATGATTTAGCTTAGGAGCTGCAAAACATGATTCAAATCAGTCATTGGTGATGAGTGTGGAAGTAAATTGAATCACTCCAGGGACCAAAAATCACATTTTGCAACTTTGAAGATAAAATTATTAGTTTATTAGTTATAGGAATTTAAACTGAAGCATGCTCCAAGGACCAAAATGAGGCCTTTTTTAAAAAATAAGGCTTATTCTTGCTATTATTTTTCCGAATGGTCATAAGCTTTTTAATGATTGAAAGAGATATGTATATTATATACAGCTATGATGGTGCTAAATCATTAGAACAGAATTTCCAAAGAAAAGAAAAAAAAAAAAGTGGCAAATGTACGATATTCAGACAAGTAATGCTACAAAAAATATGTACATAATCTTCCAAAGAAATCATGATGATTGTTGGATGAAATAAAATAACATGATCTACTAATTTATCTAAAAGCTAATAACTATTACACATCATTCTGGATATAAAATTTTACCAAAATTGCTCTCAGCATTTTCCTATTCAGACTAGCTTATAGTGTACCATAAAATAATAGGAATTTCTCTGATACCTCATAAAATTTAAGGATATCAATACTTTATAGTTATTTGTGACTAATTATGTCATGCATCCACTAACTCAATTTATTAAAATATAGAAGATCAAATATTGTCATTGAAAACAAGAAGGGTATCAAAGTAAAAATAAAAAATAATATAAAAAGAATTGAACTATTTTTTAATAAAAAATAGTGTTTTGTTGATATGAAGTGAGGGTATACCCATTACCCACCTCGTGGTAATTGATGGTGCCACAAGAATCGATCTTGAATTTGTTTTCGAGGCCCCTTTTCTTGATCAAGTCCGTGAATACCCCTTCGGCAGCTGGGCTCCTGCATATGTTCCCAAGGCACACAAACAACACAGAGAATGGCTTTGTCTCTACTGTGGATGAAGTAGAAGAAGCCATTGATGATGCTCGAATAATCAAAGGAGGAGAATGATGATAATAGCCGGGGCGGCTTTTGCAGGAAACGGAAGAAGAAAGAGAAGATTTTGTGATTGTGAGAGTGACGAAGTTTGGAACTTGAGAGGAAGAAGACGGAACGAAGAATGGGGGCTTTGGTGAAAGGATGATGGCTTGGGAACAGTGGCAAAATCGTAAGAGGTTCACTACTTTGCTGCTGTCCAGTGTCCTCATTTTTTCGCTATTGCTTCTCTCTCCCTCCAACGTTGGAGTTCCACTTCACAAGTCAGTGGCCACACAAAATGCACTATCCTTTTCTTAAAAAGTTATTTGAACAAGAGGTGTGCTACCTTTAGCTTACTCTCATGGGACAGGAAACATTGAGACACCGATAAAAATACGAAGATAAAAGAGACAGAAGAACATATAAATAATAAATATATATAAGAATATTATTAAAAAATAAAAATATTAAATTTTTATCTTTGTATTTTATTTTTATTGTTCTCATATTTTGAGATATAAATATTTTATATTTTTCTGTCCCTATTCTTGTCTTCACTATTAAGAGCTTTATGTTTTCAGTGTTTCTGTGTTTTTATTTTGAAGACAGGAAATAAATGCTACCTGAGTGTCCAATGTCCTTTAGGCACTTATTTTATTATTTTTTAATGTGAATAGTTCTCACTCATTTTATCTATCTATTATATTTAATGGTGATAAATCTAGTGTCCTAATAAACATCAATTTAAATAACATTAAGTTTATGATATGTGTGTATCACTATTTTTTATTAGAAAATGTTAGTTTTTGGATGAAAGATGGGGTAATTAAAATCTTATTTTTCACCATTGCCTTCATGTAAATCTCACAATGAGGGTCTTAAGTTAGACTAAAGTACTTGTGGACTAAAGCTAAAGGGGGGTTTTAGATTTTTCCTTAAATAGAAAGCTTATTATATGCTCTAAGAATAAGATAAACTATTTACTTATTTTTATTCATTAATTGACATATTAACTTTGTAAGTTATTATTATCTCTCATTTTACAGGAATTTTATTGCAATAGTTTATGTATCAATTAATTAATGTGAGTTATGTGATAGAGGAAATATTTTGTCTTAAATTTAGAACACTTAAAAATTTCTCTAATAAATAAATGGTTTTGTCGTAGATGCTTACTTGTTTGATTGTTTATTTATTTATTTATTTATCGGTGAAATCACCAGGTATCCTATCCATTGGTCGACTAACTTGGATTTGGACCTAGAGATCCATTACCTGAGTAAACTTTCAACCTAATTTACTCCATTAATAATTTCAAGATTCGAATCCTAGACATTGCTTAAGGGGCCCAGGACCTCATCTCACTAAATCAACTAATAGTTGGTAGATTTTTTATTATTGATAGAAAGTGATTAAGTAAATAGAAATCAAATTATAAAAGAAAAAAAAACTTTTCTTACTGTTATCATTTTTTTTTGTCATGGAAGTTCATTTCTTTTTTTGGTTTGACAAAGTTCATTCCATATTGTGAAATAAGAATTATGGGTGTATAAGGAATGAGTTGCGTCAGGTTGGATTAGAGAGGTCAATTTTGGAACCCTAACTAACCCTAACTCGATAGCGATCTAACTGATTTGAATCTAAAATTGAATCAACGATATTGGAACAACATATGAGGAGTTGAATATTATACATGGTAAAGTTATTAAATTTTACAAGTAAGAAATAAAATTTAAGAGATTTTTTGTTATATATGTTTTTAAACAAACAATATCAATGCAAAAATAAGACCAAATTATGTAAAATATATTAATTAAATTGTAATATTTTGTAATTTGTCATTGATTATTATAAAAAATATTTATAAAAAAATTATTTGACTTTAGGTAGAATGTGACCAAAGGATGTCTAACCCAAACGCAAAAAATATACCGATCAAATTTTAAGACCTAAATTGATCCCAATAAACTTTGGATAGGCTGGATTGACAGTGCAGATTAGATTACAACACCCCTGATAAGAATAGGGTCCAGCACATATACATCAACAAGAAGCAACAAGAAAATGGTTGATTACGTTCGAGCCCATGGCCCAGCACCAAGGCCCAATTCGAACAATCGCACTTGAAAATTCACTGTATTTCGAGGGGCATTTACGTCATAGTGGAAACATCCTTTTTTTATTTTCGCTCTTGCCCGGGAAAAAGCGCGGGAAAATGCACTAGCATTGCTTCAGCCTCCAACACAATTGTTAGACCACAGAACTTCTTCTTTCCTCGTTTTTGTCTGAAACTCGCATAACTTCCATTTTCGACGAGTTCCCAAAAAAAAAGCGTTTGCCGGAAAAAAGAACCGTCGATCTCGCTTCCACCGATGAACGACGGCCGGAGACGCGACCGGTGGGACAACGCCGCCAGAAGATCCAAGAAGCAGAAGCTGATCCGAAACGCGGAGGAAGAGCTCGAGGCGAAATTAGGGTTCGATCTCTTCTCCGAGGGCGAAAAGCGACTGGGATGGTTGCTCAATTTCGCATCCGTAAGCAAGATTCATTTCTCTTTGGTTTTTGCTATTTTCTTCCGCGTTCGTTTGTTTTCTTGCTGCTTCAAATCTGCGAGTGTGAGTGTGCTTGTTACTCTGTAGTTGTAGTATTGAATTGATGAAATACGAAAGTGAAAGTTACTGCATTACAATTATTGCAATCATCGTGTTTTTTGAAGTGTGAAATGGAACTGTAATTAAGCGTTAGGTTACCTACAGCAGCCATTACCTTTATAAATGATTGAAGTGTGTGATATGAATTGTATTGGTTAGCTAGTTAGTTAGGATAGTTGTAATGTTAGTTAGTTGAAGACCTTAGTTGTTGTATACATAGATCTCAGATGAGTATTGTGTAATGATTAGTGAGCTGTAATTGTTGGTGTAAATTGGTTCAATTGGAGTTTTCTCCCACCTTGACTCGAAGGAAGGAGAATTGGTGTTCTATTAGTGTGCTTGGAATAACTTATTTTGGATTAAAAAAAGTTTACTATTGAATGCTTCCTGATATAGCTTTTGGAAAAAAAAAACCTACTATTTTCCCAAAATAAAGTAATAAACTAAAATGTTTGTTGTTTTTGTTGCTTCTGTACTTGTGACTCGTACCACCTCTAATGTATTGCACTAATGCATACCACTTGGTTTTCCATGTGTGTTGGTTTGTTTGGTTACTAACTATAATATGCAGTCGCAGTGAGTTGGTTTGCTCTAAGATGTTATTCCAAGTAACTGATACATGCTTTACCATATTTTGCAGTCATCTTGTGAGGATGAAGAAACCCACAAAGTCTACAGTTGCATCGATCTTTACTTTGTTACACAGGTACTGCTTGGCTGAAATGCTTCTCCTAAGTCTACAGTTCTACCCACTAAAATAGTAGCCTGGTTTGATAAATAGATTATTGATTGGAATCTGCTTGCAGGATGGGTCTTCATTCAAGACTAAATACAGATTTCGCCCTTATTTCTATGCAGCTACAAAGGTAAGTGAGCGCATTCACATGCATAATTATACAGTTTCATTGCAAGTTATTTGGTTATAATCAAGTACATGTGTGCTCATCAATCATCTATGTTTGTTGCGGATTTATTCAACTTCAGATAATAACTATCATGATGTTGGTGCCACTTATGGTTATAAATATGATAGGATAAAATGGAGATGGATGTCGAAGCATACCTGAGGCGCCGTTATGAAACTCAGATTGCAGATATTGAAATTATAGAGAAAGAAGACCTGGATCTTGTAAGCAGCTTATGCATCTCTTATCCGCCTCACTTTTGTCTGATACTTGAAAGGCAGCTGTATAAATCCATATTCCACATTTATAATCTCTTTCCTGATCCAATTTCAAGTCAATGGTTCATGATGTAGTCAGCATTAATTTTTGCCACTATATGTGAATTTAGCAAGGGCTTTCTGAAAATGAAATTTAAGACTGTTGTTTCTTTTGAAGTTTTCATTTTGGCTTCAATTCAATAAGACTATGCTTGCTTTCTATATCCTCATGAAAAAAATTCTTAATTATTTCATGATTCTTGACAGAAAAATCATTTGTCTGGCTTAAGAAAATCTTATTTAAAGCTATCATTTGATACCGTGCAACAATTGATGAATGTAAAGAGTGACTTGATGCATGTTGTTGAAAGGAATCAAGCAAAATCTGATGCTGCAGAAGCCTATGAGTCCATATTGACTGGAAGAAGGTAGATCAAGTTTCATAAGACAGAATAATTAGATTGAATTATCTCAGTTGACTTCCTTTACCGATCCCATGCTATATTTTAGCACTGATGATTTAAGTTGAGAAAATCTTTTCTTTGTTACCTGATCTGATCCTTACTTGTTTCTTATATAGCAGAGAACAAAAACCTCAAGACTTCATAGATTGCATAATTGATCTTCGCGAATATGATGTTCCTTATCACGTTCGCTTTGCCATTGACAATGGTATTTTTTTGTATTTATCGTCTTGTTTTTAATAATTATTCAATTATTATGTAGTCCAATGATTTGTCATTATCTATGTTATCATGACACTCAGAATTACATGTTACCCAGATATACGGTGTGGCCAGTGGTATGATGTTGACGTGTCCAACACTGGGGTCACACTTGAGAATAGGACAGATCTTCTGCAGCGTGCTGAAGTTCGTATTTGCGCATTTGACATTGAAACCACAAAACTTCCACTAAAATTTCCTGATGCTGACTATGATTTAATTATGATGATTTCATACATGATAGATGGACAAGGCTATTTAATCATAAATAGAGAGGTAAATGTTAATGACAAAGACTGATCTTTGATCAATCTCTCTCTCTTGCTTTAACTCTTATTATTACAAAGTGAATCACCAAACATGATTCATCGAGGGCATTTTATCAGTAGTCTTCTCATGATAAACATCTTATGATTTCTCTTTCTTTTCATAAAAGATTCATGTTATTTAGAATATTGATCTGCAAAATGGTTTGAGTTCCCAAGCAGGCTCTGTTTCAGGTGCACATGACGTTGATTAGTTTGCATTGAATTTGAACTACTGAATATAATGTGGGAGCCTTGATTCTAAATTTGAGATATACAACTGGAGATTAGGTAACCCTTATGCCAAATGTTGTATATACTGTAGCGAAAGGATCATATCATCATACACAATCTGGCAAGTAGAATAGTGGTAAATTATTTAACTCTTGTGCATCAAATGGAGCTGTTAATTGATCCTGAAGTTGTATGTGCAGCAAATGTAATGTAAAGATTTAGCCATTGTCATAGGCTGATGAGCATAAATAATTGATCACAATAATTGATAACTGTGATGATTTGATTTACAGTGTGTCGGGGATGATATTGAGATTTAGAGTACACTCCAAAACCGGAATTCGAAGGTTGTTTTAAGGTCACGAATGTTCAAAATGAGGTAATGGCATATGCGAATCAATGAATATGGGTATATTGTATGCCATTTGCCTACTAAAAAATCTGTTCCCCTCCTGTTTTATAATGATGATTTCTATTTTGTTCAGGTTTGTTATCTTTTTTTCTTCTTTTTATGCAAATGAATTTAGTTGTTTTTGCAGGTTGAGCTTCTCAGATTATGGTTTTCTCATATGCAAGAGGTGAAACCTGGTATCTATGTGACGTATAATGGTGATTTTTTTGATTGGCCATTCCTGGAACAAAGGGCAGCCCATCATGGGTTCAAAATGAGTGATGTATGTCACTAACCTTTCTTTTGACAGTACTGGCTTGGATTTAGTAAAAAAGAAACGTGATTGATTTCCAAAAAATAAAAAAAGAAATGCAATTTGCTAGCATGTCCGCACAATTCTGTGTTTCTTTTCCACATTGATTTATGTAAATTTTTATTAATAGCTTGTGAGTTTGAAGCGTGACTGTTGATTTTCATAGTGTATGAGGTCAAATTTGAATTTATTATGCAATAGTCATTTAAGTGATATGTTTTCCTCGTATAAGTTTTGGGACAAGTCATGTATGTTTTGTTTTCTGGTTTCAAGTTTGCTCCTTATTCTGAATCATATTAGTCTAGACGATTTCCCTTTTAGTTTTTTGATTGAATATTTCTTTTTTGTCTTTGTATTTAATCTTGCAGGAATTGGGGTTTCAGTGCGACAAGAATCAAGGGGAATGTCGTGCTAGATTTGCTTGCCATTTAGATTGTTTTGCTTGGGTTAAACGTGATAGTTATCTCCCTCAGGGGAGCCAAGGCCTAAAGGTAAAAAGTCCGTACCCCTAAGTTCTCAATCATTTCACCTAGTTTTTTTTATAGTTAGACAATATTTTAATATGAAATATTAAGGTTGACGTTAATTTTATCTTTGAAATTTGAAAGATTTATTCCTCTCCTCAGGCTATAATATCATGAATGATTCTAAAGACTCTGTTCACATGAGATCCTATTTCTTAAGCCATGTTCATTTTCAGACAGCAGCCTAAGCAATCAGTCGCATTGCAGTCTGAGAATGAAACTTAATGCAAGAAACAGTATGTTTGTAATAGCACAAAGTTGAGCCACAAGGAAAAGGAGCATTTGTGCTTCCAATTTCCAACTTTGGAACAAAATAAAAATAAAAACAGCACATTTTAACTGCCGATGCCTTCTTAAGTCTTTTTACTTTTAAAGGAGAGAAGCAGTCTTCATAAAGAAAGGAACCTGCAATGCCCTAACCACTTCAGAGTTATTTCATATATAAACTAAACTTACTTTTTTTACTTTCAGCCCTAGGCATTTGCTAAGTGCATTCGAAGACAACGATACAAATTGGAAAAAAAAAATAATCCACTGAGATAATCTCTTTTCAAAATAAATTGTCTTTTCTTGTCCATCTGGTTAAGAAAATTCCCAATTCATTTAATATTACTTAAGAAGATTTGGTAACAGCAAGGAATGAGAATGCTGATGGTGTTGAGCTGTTTTAGCAGCTCTGATCAATTTGGTTGGAGCAAAATGCTAGTATTTTAAAATGTGCTTTGTAATACCACTTACAGGACAAAATAATGTCCGTTGGTCCTGTAACTGCTGGAGGATGTGCTATTTGTTTAAAGTAATATTGTTTAATTAATTATCTACCTAACTGCATATTCAAAACTTTTGTTGATTAAATTTGAAAGCGAATGTCCATTTTTACATTAAATTAAATGGTCTCCTTCCTTCCATGTTATAGTGGCTAAGGTAATTATAAATCTTGGGCTCATTTGTTTCAGATTAACCAACTTTATCCTTTCTTCCCTTGACGTTTTCTTCGTTTTTTGTTTAGGCTGTTACAAAAGCAAAGTTGGGTTATGATCCGTTGGAGGTGAACCCTGAGGACATGGTTCGGTTTGCAAAGGAAAAGCCTCAGGTATGAGTGGTTCAGAGTGATGTTTCCATTAGTATTTAAATTAGATTGACATGCTGTTTTGAAGATGAAACAGTAAATACTGAAAAACTTTTGCTTTTTTGAATATAGGTAAAATATTGAGTACACAATGTTGTCAATACATGTGCCTTTTTTGCCTGTTTGAGTGACCTGTATAATTGTGAACTAATCAGGTGTTGACTGGGTTCCCTGGCCACTGCTATTTAGTTTCCATTGAAAGGGAGGGTAATGAAATAGTGGTCTTTCTTGTTTAAGATAGATAAATGTTCTTATTTGCCTAGTAAAATGTGGTACCACTAGTTTTGATTGAGATTTCTGTGTTAGGTTTAAAGGGGGACTTTTATGTTATGCTAATTTTCTTGCAAAAACAGAGGGTAAAGTGCACAACTGTGGGGTTATATTGCATGTCTTTATACCAAAGTCATGGAAGTGGCGTAGTTTAATGGTTGCTTTATGTTTTGAGCTGTGAGATCCATTTTAATGCGAAAAAAATGGAAAGGGAAAAGAGAAATAATTCTCAAGTTCTGTGCTTTGTTTATCAAGTGCCAAGCAACTATGCAGTCTTTAAGTTGTTCTATGTTGCAAGGAGCATTGCTTTTTGCCCCTGGTTTTTCCTCAGGTTTTGCCTTATTTTATCATTGGAGTTCTCAATCTGAAAAACTATGCTTCTGGTTGGTCATGAGATATCTTGATCATTTTATTTATTTTTGTTGATTTTGAATTGTTATTGCAGATGATGGCTTCCTGATAATTTATTTATTTATATTTGTTGGTTTTGAAATGTTGCTGCAGATGATGGCTTCATATTCTGTTTCTGATGCAGTGGCAACTTATTACTTATATACAACTTATGTCCATCCATTTATTTTCTCTCTTGCAACTATTATACCCATGTCACCAGATGAGGTTTTGCGCAAAGGTAGTGGGACTCTCTGTGAAATGTTGCTCATGGTCCAGGTGGGTTCTTATCCACACGTCCATTGAACTTGAAATTCTCTCATTTTGTATTTCAAAGTCTCTTGTTTCTCTTTGTAATTATGTTTCCATCTGTTTTCAGGCATACAAAGCTAATGTTATCTGCCCTAACAAACACCAATCTGATCCAGAGAAGTTTTATAGCAATCATCTTCTTGAGAGTGAGACATACATAGGTGGCCATGTAGAATGCCTGGAAAGTGGTGTTTTTAGATCTGATATTCCAACTAGTTTTACACTCGAGCCATCTGCCTTTGAGGTTTGTTGTTTCCACCATTTTAACTTATTGGAGACTATGCACTTCTTTGCATTTAAAACATGCCATGCAATAAGAATTTTCATATTTAGATGTTATTTCTTCTATTTGTAGTTTTAAGAGATAAAATCCATTCATGTGTTTATAGTAATGTCTGTGAGTTTATTTATGATATATTGTTAGTTCTGCAAATATGCTTCACTAACTGTTAAATGGTGTGGTTCCAGCAATTGATCAACAACCTTGATCGAGATCTACAGTATGCTATAAGAGTAGAGGGTAAGATGGATTTGGAATCTGTCTCTAATTATGATGAAGTGAAGAATGCTATCATGGAAAAGGTACTGATTATGATTTTTGACAGTTTCTTGTTTATTACTTGCCTATAATCATGTCTAAATCTGTACTGTAATTGTTTGGTTTTATATTTTTCAAAATCAGTATTTTGTCATTTATATTTCATCACAGTGGCTACTTAGTATATTTGTTTAATAGGGCGTAAACCTGAAAATTACAATATCCATGTCATCAATAAGAAATTATCACAACCCATTTCTCCCTTTGCATGCAGCTTGAAAAATTACGAGATGTTCCAGTACGAGAAGAATGTCCTCTCATTTATCATCTGGATGTAGCTGCCATGTATCCAAACATAATTTTAACAAATCGGCTTCAGGTATGAGATTTTAAATTATAACATTGCTCTGTAGCAGGATATTGATTTATAGGTTTCTTTGCTGAAAATTTGGTCTTTATCTGCTACAATTTGAAGAATTTAAGCAGCAGAACAGAAAAGATAGGAGAGACAAAATAAAGTAACCATTGTATCTTTTTCCTGTGTCATGCTTTCTGTGTAATGCTTATGGCTAATTTAGATATCTTTTCAATATCAATATTATTCTCCAATTTCACTTGGCTGGATTTTAGAAAAATGTGAATGGGTGTAGTAAAAGATAAGGATTACTGCAATATGCATTTGAACATGTCTCATAGGAATATGGTATTAATTTAGCCTTTGGCATGTATGACAAAACTCGGCAGGCGATATGGAGTTTTTCTGGTCTTGCACACTTGTAACTGTTGATAGAAGTCATGCATCTCGCCACATTGTCAAAATGGTTTCTTAGCTTGTTCTGTGTCACTGGGAGTTATCATCCTGGATTCTGAATTTGTGATGAATATTTATCCCCCATCCACTAAGTGGAGTTTCTTTCCCATTTGCAGCCACCTTCAATTGTTACAGATGAGGTTTGCACTGCATGTGATTTCAACCGTCCTGGGAAGGCTTGTCTACGCACACTTGAGTGGGTTTGGCGAGGAGAAACATTCATGGCAAAGAAAAGGTGTACTTTTCTTTTTGGTTAATGCTTGTTATATTGCATGTTTATTTGCGCACATCTCTGGAAAATTTAATACATGGTTGACGGGAATTTATTTGAAATCTTTCAGTGATTATTATCATATTAAGAAGCAGATTGAGTCAGAATTTGTTGATGGTGCTAATGAGAGGTCATCAAGATCTTTTCTTGACCTGCCCAAGTCAGAGCAACAATCGAGGCTGAAAGACCGTTTGAAGAAATACTGCCAGAAGGTTATTATTGTTCTATTTATCAAACATATTTAATATAATATATCGTATACTGAATGATGGTGGCTTCCACAGGCATATAAGCGGGTGCTTGACAAACCAATTACTGAAGTTCGTGAAGCAGGAATCTGCATGCGTGAAAATCCATTTTATGTTGACACTGTTCGCAGGTGAGTTTAGATAATTGAACATTAATTTTGATTAATGAAGTTAACCTTTGCAGTATCTAGTTTGAAGTAGATAGTATGTCCTTATATGTATATAATCTGCAGAAAATATTGGTTATACAGCTCATAAATCTAACATATGTCAAGTTAACAGAAGCTCCTTAAGTTTCTCTTGCTCCATTTTCTAGTTGCCTATTGTATTAACTTCTAAGACTTGGTTTTGTGATATCTGGTTAAAGTTTCCGGGATAGAAGATATGAATATAAAGGCCTTAATAAGGTTTGGAAGGGAAAACTATCAGAAGCCAAAGCCAGTGGAAACTCTATGAGGATCCAGGAAGCACAAGTATGAATTATATTTATAGGCTTGTTCTTGTAAAATTCACCATTGTCAATTTGTTAGTATTGGGATTTCATTTTTTTTTTCATTATTTCATTAACCAGGACATGGTTGTGCTTTATGATTCATTACAACTTGCTCACAAGTGTATACTTAATTCTTTTTATGGATATGTCATGCGCAAGTGAGTATATTGACCTCCATGTGTTCTAGAAGTTTCATACTTGAGATTCATTCAATAAGATTTATTATCCTAATCTTAATAATCTTGTGCATCAATATTTATCTCACAGGGGTGCTAGATGGTACTCCATGGAAATGGCTGGAGTAGTCACATATACTGGTGCAAAAATAATTCAGAATGCCCGCTTGCTGGTAGAGAAAATAGGAAAACCACTTGAACTGGACACTGATGGTATCTGGTGTGCACTTCCTGGATCTTTTCCAGAAAATTTCACTTTTAAAACAAAGTATGTTCTGTTCATGGTTTATGTGGTTTTTTATATAAATAATGATTACAGCAGTTCTTGAAATTTAAATTGAATGCTTGTATAATTGTTTAATTTTGGTTATATTGAGGAGCACTTAGGAAATTGTTGACTGCTAAAATTTGGGGGCATTGGTATGGGCGATTAATTGGATAGGATGTAGGCCATTTATTATGCTTCATCCTGCTTACTTTTTACTCTGCCTCTTTGAAACTATAATTTTTTGTACCTACTTTTCAACAGTTTCAAATCTGCAGTTAGAAATCTGACGATGCTTTCTCATATTTAATGCATTGCAGAGACTCAAAGAGGAAGTTGACAATCTCATACCCTTGTGTTATGCTTAATGTTGATGTGGCAATAAATAATACGAATGATCAGTACCAGGTCAGCTTCGGATTAGTGATGTAAATGATTTAATTGAAAATATGCTGGAGATGCTGCTAATACTGTGCTTTGCAGTTACTTGCTTTTACATGTGAGTACTTCATGCTTTCTATTTCCAATTTTTTGACAGACACTCACAGATCCAATCAGAAAAACTTATACAACTCGGAGTGAATGCTCTATTGAATTTGAGGTGGATGGACCATACAAGGTAAAATGGAGCTATAGTTTATGATTTAAATGTTCTCCTGTGTTTCACTATTTGTGAATGACTAATATGTTTGCTTTGATGCAGGCAATGATTCTTCCTGCTTCCAAAGAAGAAGGAATTCTAATTAAAAAGCGATATGCTGTTTTTAATGATGATGGAACCCTTGCAGAGTTGAAAGGTTTTGAGATAAAGAGAAGAGGGGAACTGAAGCTGATCAAAGTTTTCCAGGTAACTGATAAAGATCATTAGCTTCGAGCAGAAAGCACAATAAGATCTGATATTTAAAAATGATGAGGATATCTATTCTTTCTTCCTGTTGGCTCTGACAAGATCAAGTGATAGAGTTGTCATTATTTTTAATATAGGATGATAAATAAGGACATAAGAATCTTTGGAACCAAAACTAGTTAAGAAGCTATATTTATTAAGTACTGGCATTTTTTTTTTCCTATTTCTTTCCTGTAGTAAGTAGTTCAAAAACAATAAATAGTACATTTTACATAAATATCCATTCCAAACTTGGCAGCTGCCTGTTCACGGCTTGGCTCATGTGATAGTTTTGAGAAAGTCCTCTTTATGGATTTTTAATATATACCATATCATAAACTTGTAAAAATTATGAAACAGCCTAGGAATGGCTGTTCAATGCCAGGGTCTTTTAATGGTTATTGTCTTCTTAATGCAAGTTTGGAATGGTTTTTTGAAGTTTTTTTTTTAATTGAAACACATTTTGTTGTCACAGGCTGAGCTTTTCGACAAGTTTCTTCATGGTTCAACCTTAGACGAATGCTATTCAGCTGTTGCTGCTGTGGCAAATCGCTGGCTTGATCTTCTTGATGTATGCTAAAGATCCATGGTTTAATGTCTACTATAATTGATGTATTAGGAGCTATGACATTCGTTTGGTTAAATTAGTTTGTTTAAGATATTTATGGTCATGACCAGATACAATTTTTTATTTCCTTACCATGTCAACACTGTCATACAGAACCAAGGAAAGGATATTGCAGATAGTGAGTTGCTTGACTACATATCAGAATCAAGTACCATGAGCAAGTCTTTAGCTGATTATGGTGAGCAGAAGTCTTGTGCTGTCACCACTGCTAAACGTCTTGCTGACTTTCTTGGTGATACAATGGTCAAAGATAAAGGTCTTCGATGCCAGTACATAGTAGCAAGTGAACCTAAGGTGTGATCCATGTATAACATGGAAAATTCATGAATCACAAGTATTTTCTCTTTTGCATTCACCCACAACAATCTGCTTGTTTATTGTGTAGTGACAATTATCTAAGAAAAATTATTATCTTTGCAGGGAACGCCCGTAAGTGAGCGTGCTATGCCTGTTGCAATATTTGAAACTGATGCTGGTAAAATTTCTTGATTTTAAAATGAGCAAATAATGATTTTATTCTTGTTTACATTCTAAATAAGGAAGTGTATGCATTATGTTTGCAGAAGTAATGAAGTTCTATGTTCGAAAATGGTGCAAGGTCTCATCAGATGTTGGCATTCGATCCATAGTTGACTGGTCCTATTACAAGCAACGGCTTTGTTCTGCAATTCAAAAAATAGTCACTATTCCTGCTGCAATGCAAAAGGTTTCTTGATTTTTTCTTTCAACATGTTTAAATCATCCATTCTTGTTTTTTTTTCCCATTTTCTCTGAAAAAGAGTTTAATGCTTGCAGGTTGCGAATCCTGTCCCCAGGGTAGCTCATCCTGATTGGTTGCATAAGAAGGTTCGCGAGAAGGAGGACAAGTTTCGGCAACGAAAATTAGTTGATGTCTTTAACTCAATGAACAGGGATGAGCGCTCAAAAGCGTAGTAACTCTAATGGTGTCAGCCTTGTGATGGATGAAGAGGTGATTGACTTGGAGGACTTTGGAAACAAGGCCAGGAGTTCTACGTTTGGTCCTAGACCTATTATACGGCATTATGAAGCTAATAATGAAAGTCATTCA
Source organism: Dalbergia oliveri (assembly GCA_030441495.1). Lineage (NCBI taxonomy): Eukaryota > Viridiplantae > Streptophyta > Magnoliopsida > Fabales > Fabaceae > Dalbergia > Dalbergia oliveri. The sequence goes on from JAMLFY010000011.1 coordinate 10,064,065, forward strand.
GTGAAGCTTAATGGTCAAGAAAATTCTGAACAACAACATAATGATAATAGCTGCAAGGATCAGGCACTTTCATCTTTTCAATCAAATGAAATATCATGTGAAAATGTTGATAGAAATGTTGATTATCAAGGATGGCTTCAAATAAAGAAGAGAAAGTGGAAAGATATCCTGGAAAGGAGAAAAAAGCAAAGGTAAAGTGCTCATTGCAACCTTACTATTAAAGTTCATGCATATCAAAATCTATGAAGTTTTTTTGGAGTGGTTCTCCTTCAAAGATCAAGCCCCAAAGGATAATCATGGATTGTTTGAAAGAAAGAGCTAAAATGATATATTAAATTTATGTCTAAAAATGATTTGTTTTCCATATCATGTTTTTCTTTTTGTTACCAACCAACTGGAATGTGGCAATTAATGATGGCAGCACAAACAAAAGCCCAAAAAGGGGGCATTTTGCCAAATTAGAAGTTTGTGTTTCCATTGCCAAGTACTTTGCTTCAGATTGTGTGAAGAAAGTCTTATCTCTTGAGAATTTAGTACTTACTAAGATTTCCTAAACTCTGGGGAGTTATCATCATGAATGGGGACACAATTTTCTTATAGGTGGCACCGGCACCAGTGCAACCGGACTATCAAAAGGGAAAATAAAAAATGTTTGTGTGACTCTTTGCCGGTGACCTGCCTGGTACTCTTTATCCCAATCCATTGTTCATTTTGTACGGGTTATACATCTGAGAGTCATGATAGATATCTGCATGTTAAACTTT